>OX411280.1:17067889-19467889 GCA_948146005.1 Nomada fucata
GCGGACTCGGAATTGCGATATTTACCTTTTCCACACGCTGTGTATCGAAGGGAGGTAAGGATTCACTTCCTAGGCCTCGATATCGTTCCATAAAAGGATAAATCACTCTGGCGGACTCGGAATCGCGATATTTACCTTTTCCATACGCTGTGTATCGAAAGAAACTAAGGATTCACTTCCTAGCCCTCGATATCGTTCGATATAACTATAAATCACTCTGGGAGACGCGGAATCGCGATATTCACCTTTTCCACACGCTGTGTATCGAAGGAAGCTAAGGATTCACTTCCTAGCCCTCGATATCGTTCCATATAAGAATAAATCACTCTGGCGGACTCGGAATCGCGATATTTACCTTTTCCATACGCTGTGTATCGAAGGGAGCTAAGGATTCACTTCCTAGCCCTCGATATCGTTCCATATAAGAATCAATCACTCTGGCGGACTCGGAATCGCGATATTTACCTTTTCCACAGGCTGTGTATCGAAGGGAGGTAAGGATTCACTTCCTAGGCCTCGATATCGTTCCATAAAAGGATAAATCACTCTGGCGGACTCGGAATCGCGATATTTACCTTTTCCACACGCTGTGTATCGAAGGGAGCTAAGGATTCACTTCCTAGGCCTCGATATCGTTCGATATAACGATAAATCACTCTGGCGGACTCGGAATCGCGATATTTACCTTTTCCACACGCTGTGTATCGAAGGGAGGTAAGGATTCACTTCCTAGGCCTCGATCTCGTTCCATAAAAGGATAAATCACTTTGGCGGACTCGGAATCGCGATATTTACCTTTTCCACAGGCTGTGTATCGAAGGGAGGTAAGGATTCACTTCCTAGGCCTAAATATCGTTCCATAAAAGGATAAATCACTCTGGCGGACTCGGAATCGCGATATTTACCTTTTCCACACGCTGTGTATCGAAGGGAGCTAAGGATTCACTTCCTAGGCCTCGATATCGTTCGATATAACGATAAATCACTCTGGCGGACTCGGAATCGCGATATTTACCTTTTCCACAGGCTGTGTATCGAAGGCAGCTAAGGATTCACTTCCTAGCCCTCGATATCGTTCGATATAACGATAAATCACTCTGGGCGACTCGGAATCGCGATATTTACCTTTTCCACACGCTGTGTATCGAAGGCAGCTGAGGATTCACTTCCTAGCCCTCGATATCGTTCGATATAACGATAAATCACTCTGGGCGACTCGGAATCGCGATATTTACCTTTTCCATACGCTGTGTATCGAAGGCAGCTAAGGATTCACTTCCTAGCCCTCGATATCGTTCGATATTACGATAAATCACTCTGGGCGACTCGGAATCGCATTATTTACCTTTTCCACATGCTGTGAATCGAAGGCAGCTAAGGATTCACTTCCTAGCCCTCGATATCGTTCCATATAACTATAAACCACTCTGGGAGACGCGGAATCGCGATATTCACCTTTTCCACACGCTGTGTATCGAAGGCAGCTAAGGATTCACTTCCTAGCCCTCGATATCGTTCGATATAACGATAAATCACTCTGACGGACTCGGAATTGCGATATTAACCTTTTCCACACGCTGTGTATCGAAGGCAGCTAAGAATTCACTTCCTAGCCCTCGATATCGTTCGATATAACTATAAATCACTCTGGGAGACGCGGAATCGCGATATTCACCTTTTCCACACGCTGTGTATCGAAGGAAGCTAAGGATTCACTTCCTAGCCCTCGATATCGTTCGATATAACGATAAATCACTCTGGCGGACTCGGAATCGCGATATTTACCTTTTCCACACGCTGTGTATCGAAGGCAGCTAAGGATTCACTTCCTAGCCCTCGATATCGTTCGATATAACTATAAATCACTCTGGGAGACGCGGAATCGCGATATTCACCTTTTCCACACGCTGTGTATCGAAGGAAGCTAAGGATTCACTTCCTAGCCCTCGATATCGTTCGATATAACGATATATCACTCTGGCGGACTCGGAATTGCGATATTTACCTTTTCCACACGCTGTGTATCGAAGGCAGCTAAGGATTCACTTCCTAGCCCTCGATATCGTTCGATATAACGATAAATCACTCTGGGCGACTCGGAATCGCGATATTTACCTTTTCCACACGCTGTGTATCGAAGGCAGCTGAGGATTCACTTCCTAGCCCTCGATATCGTTCGATATAACGATAAATCACTCTGGGCGACTCGGAATCGCGATATTTACCTTTTCCACACGCTGTGTATCGAAGGCAGCTAAGGATTCACTTCCTAGCCCTCGATATCGTTCGATATTACGATAAATCACTCTGGGCGACTCGGAATCGCGTTATTTACCTTTTCCACACGCTGTGAATCGAAGGCAGCTAAGGATTCACTTCCTAGCCCTCGATACGTTCGATATAAGGATAAATCACTCTGGCGGACTCGGAATCGCGATATTTACCTTTTCCACATTCTGAATATCGAAGGGAGCTAAGGATTCATTTCCTAGGCCTCGATATCGTTCGATATATTGGTAAATCACTCTGGCGGACTCGGAATCGCGATATTTACCTTTTCCACAGGCTGTGTATCGAAGGGAGGTAAGGATTCACTTCCTACGCCTCGGTCTCGTTCCATAAAAGGATAAATCACTTTGGCGGACTCGGAATCGCGATATTTACCTTTTCCACACGCTGTGTATCGAAGGGAGCTAAGGGTTCACTTCGGATGTCTAGCAATGGTCCGATATAACAATTAATCACACTAGGAGACTGGGAATCGCGATATTTGCGTTTTCCGAACGCTGTGTATCGAAAGATTCTAAGTATTCACTTCCCAAGCCTCGCAGTCATTCGATATAACGATAAATCACTCAACGAGACTCGGAATTTCGAAAATGACCTTCACCGCACCCTGGGTATCGAAAGGAGCTAAGCATTCAACTCGGATGGCTTGCAATGGTTCGATATAACGATAAATCACCCTATGAGACTCGGAATTGCGAAAATGGCCATCACCGCACCCTGTGTATCGAAAGGAGCTAAGCATTCAACTCGGATGGCTTCAAATGTTTCGATATAACGATAAATCACTCTAGGAGACTGGGAATCGCGATAATTACCTTCACAGCACGCTGTGTATTGAAAGGAGCTAAGTATTCACTTCACAAACCTCGCAATCGTTCAATGTAACGTTAAATCACTCTATGAGATTCGGAATCGCGAAAATCACCTTCACCGCACCCTGTGTATCGAAAGCAGCTAAGGATTCAACTAGGATGGCTTGCAATGGTTCGATATAACGATAGATCACACTAGGAGACTCGAAATCGCGATATTTACGTTTTCCAAACGCTGTGTATCAATAGGAGCTAAGGATTCACTTCGGATGTCTAGCAATGGTTCGATATAACAATTAATCACACTAGGAGACTGGGAATCGCGATATTTACGTTTTCCGAACGCTGTGTATCGAAAGAATCTAAGTATTCACTTCCCAAGCCTCGCAGTCATTCGATATAACGATAAATCACTCAACGAGACTCGGAATTGCGAAAATGACCTTCACCGCACCCTGGGTATCGAAAGGAGCTACGCATTCAACTCGGATGGCTTGCAATGGTTCGATATAACAATAAATCACTCTATGAGATTCGGAATCGCGAAAATCACCTTCACCGCACCCTGTGTATCGAAAGCAGCTAAGGATTCAACTAGGATGGCTTGCAATGGTTCGATATAACGACAAATCACCCTATGAGACTCGGAATCGCGATATTTACGTTTTCCAAACGCTGTGTATCGAAAGGAGCTAAGGCTTCACTTCCCAAGCCTCGCAGTCGTTCGATATAACGATAAATCACTCTATGAGACTCGGAATTGCGAAAATTACCATCACCGCACCCTATGTGTCGAAAGGAGCGAAGTATTCACTTCACAAACCTCGCAATCGTTCAATGTAACGTTATATCACTCTATGAGACTTGAAATCGCGAAAATCACCTTCACCGCACCCTGTGTATCGAAAGGAGCTAAGCATTCAACTCGGATGGCTACCAATGTTTCGATATAACGATAAATCACTCTAGGAGACTGGGAATCGCGATAATTACCTTCACAGCACGCTGTGTATCGAAAGGAGCGAAGTATTCACTTCACAAACCTCGCAATCGTTCAATGTAACGTTAAATCACTCTATGAGAATCGGAATCGCGATAATTACCTTCACCGCACCCTGTGTATCGAAAGCAGCTAAGGATTCAACTAGGATGGCTTGCCATGGTTCGATATAACGATAAATCACACTAGGAGAATCGAAATCGCGATATTTACGTTTTCCAAACGCTGTGTATCAATAGGAGCTAAGGATTCACTTCGGATGTCTAGCAATGGTTCGATATAACAATTAATCACACTAGGAGACTGGGAATCGCGATATTTGCGTTTTCCGAACGCTGTGTATCGAAAGAATCTAAGTATTCACTTCCCAAGCCTCGCAGTCATTCGATATAACGATAAATCACTCAACGAGACTCGGAATTGCGAAAATGACCTTCACCGCACCCTGGGTATCGAAAGGAGCTAAGCATTCAACTCGGATGGCTTGCAATGGTTCGATATAACGATAAATCACCCTATGAGACTCGAAATCGCGATAATTACCATCACAACACCCTGTGTATCGAAAGGAGCTAAGGATTCAACTCGGATGGCTTGCAATGGTTCGATATAACGATAAATCACCCTATGATACTCGAAATCGCGTTATTTACGCTATCCAAACGCTGTGTATCAACAGCAGCTAAGGCTTCACTTCCCAAACAGAGCAATCGTTCGATTAAACGATAAATCACTCTAGGAGACTCGGAATCGCGATAATTACCATCACCGCACCCTATGTATCGAAAGGAGCGAAGTATTCACTTCCGAAACCTCGCAATCGTTCGATATAACGCTAAATCACCCTATGAGACTCGAAATCGCGATATTTACGTTTTCCACACGCTGTGTATCAACAGGAGCTAAGGATTCACTTCGGATGTCTAGCAATGGTTCGATATAACGATTAGTCACACTAGGAGACTGGGAATCGCAATATTTACGTTTTCCAAACGCTGTGTATCGATGGGAGCTAAGGCTTCACATCCAAAGCCTCGCAATCGTTCGATATAAAGATAAATCACTCTATGAGACTCGGAATTGCGAAAATGACCATCACCGCACCCTGTGTATCGAAAGGAGCAAAGCATTCAACTCGGATGGCTTCCAATGTTTCGATATAACGATAAATCACTCTAGTAGACTGGGAATCGCGATAATTACCTTCACAGCACGCTGTGTATCGAAAGGAGCTAAGTATTCACTTCACAAACCTCGCAATCGTTCGATATAACGATAAATCACCCTATGACACTCGAAATCGCGATATTTACGTTTTCCAAACGCTGTGTATCAACAGCAGCTAAGGCTTCACTTCCCAAACAGAGCAATCGTTCGATTAAACGATAAATCACTCTAGGAGACTCGGAATCGCGATAATTACCATCACCGCACCCTATGTATCGAAAGGAGCGAAGTATTCACTTCCGAAACCTCGCAATCGTTCGATATAACGCTAAAGCACCCTATGAGACTCGAAATCGCGATATTTACGTTTTCCACACGCTGTGTATCAACAGGAGCTAAGGATTCACTTCCCAAACAGAGCAATCGTTCGATTAAACGATGAATCACTCTAGGAGACTCGGAATCGCGATAATTACCATCACCGCACCCTATGTATCGAAAGGATCGAAGTATTCACTTCCGAAACCTCGCAATCGTTCGATATAACGCTAAATCACCCTATGAGACTCGGAATTGCGAAAATGACCATCACCGCACCCTGTGTATCGAAAGGAGCTAAGCATTCAACTCGGATGGCTTCCAATGTTTCGATATAACGATAAATCACTCTAGGAGACTGGGAATCGCGATAATTACCTTCACAGCACGCTGTGTATCGAAAGGAGCGAAGTATTCACTTCACAAACCTCGCAATCGTTCAATGTAACGTTAAATCACTCTATGAGACTCGGAATCGCGATAATTACCTTCACCGCACCCTGTGTATCGAAAGCAGCTAAGGATTCAACTTGGATGGCTTGCAATGGTTCGATATAACGATAAATCACACTAGGAGACTCGAAATCGCGATATTTACGTTTTCCAAACGCTGTGTATTAATAGCAGCTAAGGATTCACTTCGGATGTCTAGCAATGGTTCGATATAACAATTAATCACACTAGGAGACTGGGAATCGCGATATTTACGTTTTCCGAACGCTGTGTATCGAAAGAATCTAAGTATTCACTTCCCAAGCCTCGCAGTCATTCGATATAACGATAAATCACTCAACGAGACTCGGAATTGCGAAAATGACCTTCACCGCACCCTGGGTATCGAAAGGAGCTACGCATTCAACTCGGATGGCTTGCAATGGTTCGATATAACAATAAATCACTCTAGGAGACTGGGAATCGCGATAATTACCTTCACAGCACGCTGTGTATCGAAAAGAGCTAAGTATTCACTTCACAAACCTCGCAATCGTTCAATGTAACGTTAAATCACTCTATGAGACTCGGAATCGCGATAATTACCTTCACCGCACCCTGTGTATCGAAAGCAGCTAAGGATTCAACTAGGATGGCTTGCAATGGTTCGATATAACGATAAATCACACTAGGAGACTCGAAATCGCGATATTTACGTTTTCCAAACGCTGTGTATTAATAGCAGCTAAGGATTCACTTCGGATGTCTAGCAATGGTTCGATATAACAATTAATCACACTAGGACACTGGGAATCGCGATATTTACGTTTTCCGAACGCTGTGTATCGAAAGAATTCGATATAACGATAAATCACCCTATGAGACTCGAAATCGCGTTATTTACGTTTTCCAAACGCTGTGTATCAATAGCAGCTAAGGCTTCACTTCCCAAACAGAGCAATCGTTCGATTAAACGATAAATCACTCTAGGAGACTCGGAATCGCGATAATTACCATCACCGCACCCTATGTATCGAAAGGAGCGAAGTATTCACTTCACAAACCTCGCAATCGTTCAATGTAACGTTATATCACTCTATGAGACTCGAAATCGCGATATTTACGTTTTCCATACGCTGTGTATCAACAGGAGCTAAGGATTCACTTCGGATGTCTAGCAATGGTTCGATATAACGATTAGTCACACTGGGAGACTGGGAATCGCAATATTTACGTTCTCCAAACGCTGTGTATCGATGGGAGCTAAGGCTTCACATCCAAAGCCTCGCAATCGTTCGATATAAAGTTAAATCACTCTATGAGACTCGGAATTGCGAAAATGACCATCACCGCACCCTGTGTATCGAAAGGAGCTAAGGATTCAACTAGGATGGCTTGCAATGGTTCGATATAACGATAAATCACACTAGGAGACTCGAAATCGCGATATTTACGTTTTCCAAACGCTGTGTATCAATAGGAGCTAAGGATTCACTTCGGATGTCTAGCAATGGTTCGATATAACAATTAATCACACTAGGAGACTGGGAATCGCGATATTTGCGTTTTCCGAACGCTGTGTATCGAAAGAATCTAAGTATTCACTTCCCAAGCCTCGCAGTCATTCGATATAACGATAAATCACTCAACGAGACTCGGAATTGCGAAAATGACCTTCACCGCACACTGGGTATCGAAAGGAGCTAAGCATTCAACTCGGATGGCTTGCAATGGTTCGATATAACGATAAATCACCCTATGAGACTCGAAATCGCGATAATTACCATCACAACACCCTGTGTATCGAAAGGAGCAAAGGCTTCACTTCCCAAGCCTCGCAATCGTTCGATATAACGATAAATCACTCTATGAGATTCGGAATTGCGAAAACCACCTTCACCGCACCCTGGGTATCGAAAGGAGCTAAGCATTCAACTCGGATGGCTTCCAATGTTTCGATATAACAATAAATCACTCTAGGGGACTGGGAATCGCGATAATTACCTTCACAACACGCTGTGTATCGAAAGGAGCTAAGTATTCACTTCACAAACCTCGCAATCGTTCAATGTAACGTTAAATCACTCTATGAGACTCGGAATCGCGAAAATCACCTTCACCGCACCCTGTGTATCGAAAGGAGCTAAGGATTCAACTCGGATGGCTTGCAATGGTTCGATATAACGATAAATCACCCTATGATACTCGAAATCGCGTTATTTACGTTTTCCAAACGCTGTGTATCAACAGCAGCTAAGGCTTCACTTCCCAAACAGAGCAATCGTTCGATTAAACGATAAATCACTCTAGGAGACTCGGAATCGCGATAATTACCATCACCGCACCCTAAGTATCGAAAGGAGCGAAGTATTCACTTCACAAACCTCGCAATCGTTCAATGTAACGTTATATCACTCTATGAGACTTGAAATCGCGAAAATCACCTTCACCGCACCCTGTGTATCGAAAGGAGCTAAGCATTCAACTCGGATGGCTACCAATGTTTCGATATAACGATAAATCACTCTAGGAGACTGGGAATCGCGATAATTACCTTCACAGCACGCTGTGTATCGAAAGGAGCGAAGTATTCACTTCACAAACCTCGCAATCGTTCAATGTAACGTTAAATCACTCTATGAGACTCGGAATCGCGATAATTGCCTTCACCGCACCCTGTGTATCGAAGGGAGCTAAGGATTCACTTCCTAGCCCTCGATATCGTTCGATATAACGATAAATCACTCTGGGAGACGCGGAATCGCGATATTCACCTTTTCCACACGCTGTGTATCGAAGGAAGCTAAGGATTCACTTCCTAGCCCTCGATATCGTTCCATATAAGGATAAATCACTCTGGCGGACTCGGAATCGCGATATTTACCTTTTCCACACGCTGTGTATCGAAGGCAGCTAAGGATTCACTTCCTAGGCCTCGATATCGTTCGATATAACGATAAATCACTCTGGCGGACTCGGAATCGCGATATTTACCTTTTCCACAGGCTGTGTATCGAAGGGAGGTAAGGATTCACTTCCTAGGCCTCGATATCGTTCCATAAAAGGATAAATCACTCTGGCGGACTCGGAATCGCGATATTTACCTTTTCCACACGCTGTGTATCGAAGGGAGCTAAGGATTCACTTCCTAGCCCTCGATATCGTTCGATATAACGATATATCACTCTGGCGGACTCGGAATTGCGATATTTACCTTTTCCACACGCTGTGTATCGAAGGCAGCTAAGGATTCACTTCCTAGCCCTCGATATCGTTCGATATAACGATAAATCACTCTGGGCGACTCGGAATCGCGATATTTACCTTTTCCACACGCTGTGTATCGAAGGCAGCTGAGGATTCACTTCCTAGCCCTCGATATCGTTCGATATAACGATAAATCACTCTGGGCGACTCGGAATCGCGATATTTACCTTTTCCACACGCTGTGTATCGAAGGCAGCTAAGGATTCACTTCCTAGCCCTCGATATCGTTCGATATTACGATAAATCACTCTGGGCGACTCGGAATCGCGTTATTTACCTTTTCCACATGCTGTGAATCGAAGGCAGCTAAGGATTCACTTCCTAGCCCTCGATATCGTTCCATATAACTATAAACCACTCTGGAGGCGCGGAATCGCGATATTCACCTTTTCCACACGCTGTGTATCGAAGGCAGCTAAGGATTCACTTCCTAGCCCTCGATATCGTTCGATATAACGATAAATCACTCTGACGGACTCGGAATTGCGATATTAACCTTTTCCACACGCTGTGTATCGAAGGCGGCTAAGAATTCACTTCCTAGCCCTCGATATCGTTCGATATAACGATAAATCACTCTGGCGGACTCGGAATTGCGATATTTACCGTTTCCACACGCTGTGTATCGAAGGGAGGTAAGGATTCACTTCCTAGGCCTCGATATCGTTCCATAAAAGGATAAATCACTCTGGCGGACTCGGAATCGCGATATTTACCTTTTCCACACGCTGTGTATCGAAGGGAGCTAAGGATTCACTTCCTAGCCCTCGATATCGTTCGATATAACGATATATCACTCTGGCGGACTCGGAATTGCGATATTTACCTTTTCCACACGCTGTGTATCGAAGGGAGGTAAGGATTCACTTCCTAGGCCTCGATATCGTTCCATAAAAGGATAAATCACTCTGGCGGACTCGGAATCGCGATATTTACCTTTTCCATACGCTGTGTATCGAAAGAAACTAAGGATTCACTTCCTAGCCCTCGATATCGTTCGATATAACTATAAATCACTCTGGGAGACGCGGAATCGCGATATTCACCTTTTCCACACGCTGTGTATCGAAGGAAGCTAAGGATTCACTTCCTAGCCCTCGATATCGTTCCATATAAGAATAAATCACTCTGGCGGACTCGGAATCGCGATATTTACCTTTTCCATAAGCTGTGTATCGAAGGGAGCTAAGGATTCACTTCCTAGCCCTCGATATCGTTCCATATAAGAATAAATCACTCTGGCGGACTCGGAATCGCGATATTTACCTTTTCCACAGGCTGTGTATCGAAGGGAGGTAAGGATTCACTTCCTAGGCCTCGATATCGTTCCATAAAAGGATAAATCACTCTGGCGGACTCGGAATCGCGATATTTACCTTTTCCACAGGCTGTGTATCGAAGGGAGGTAAGGATTCACTTCCTAGGCCTCGATCTCGTTCCATAAAAGGATAAATCACTTTGGCGGACTCGGAATCGCGATATTTACCTTTTCCACAGGCTGTGTATCGAAGGGAGCTAAGGATTCACTTCCTAGGCCTCGATATCGTTCGATATAACGATAAATCACTCTGGCGGACTCGGAATCGCGATACTTACCTTTTCCACAGGCTGTGTATCGAAGGGAGGTAAGGATTCACTTCCTAGGCCTCGATATCGTTCCATAAAAGGATAAATCACTCTGGCGGACTCGGAATCGCGATATTTACCTTTTCCACAGGCTGTGTATCGAAGGGAGGTAAGGATTCACTTCCTAGGCCTCGATCTCGTTCCATAAAAGGATAAATCACTCTGGCGGACTCGGAATCGCGATATTTACCTTTTCCACAGGCTGTGTATCGAAGGGAGGTAAGGATTCACTTCCTAGGCCTCGATCTCGTTCCATAAAAGGATAAATCACTTTGGCGGACACGGAATCGCGATATTTACCTTTTCCACAGGCTGTGTATCGAAGGCAGCTAAGGATTCACTTCCTAGCCCTCGATATCGTTCGATATTACGATAAATCACTCTGGGCGACTCGGAATCGCGTTATTTACCTTTTCCACATGCTGTGAATCGAAGGCAGCTAAGGATTCACTTCCTAGCCCTCGATATCGTTCCATATAACTATAAACCACTCTGGGAGGCGCGGAATCGCGATATTCACCTTTTCCACACGCTGTGTATCGAAGGCAGCTAAGGATTCACTTCCTAGCCCTCGATATCGTTCGATATAACGATAAATCACTCTGACGGACTCGGAATTGCGATATTAACCTTTTCCACACGCTGTGTATCGAAGGCAGCTAAGAATTCACTTCCTAGGCCTCGATATCGTTCCATAAAAGGATAAATCACTCTGGCGGACTCGGAATCGCGATATTTACCTTTTCCACACGCTGTGTATCGAAGGGAGCTAAGGATTCACTTCCTAGCCCTCGATATCGTTCGATATTACGATAAATCACTCTGGGCGACTCGGAATCGCGTTATTTACCTTTTCCACATGCTGTGAATCGAAGGGAGGTAAGGATTCACTTCCTAGGCCTCGATATCGTTCCATAAAAGGATAAATCACTCTGGCGGACTCGGAATCGCGATATTTACCTTTTCCACAGGCTGTGTATCGAAGGGAGGTAAGGATTCACTTCCTAGGCCTCGATCTCGTTCCATAAAAGGATAAATCACTTTGGCGGACTCGGAATCGCGATATTTACCTTTTCCACACGCTGTGTATCGAAGGGAGCTAAGGATTCACTTCCTAGCCCTCGATATCGTTCGATATAACGATATATCACTCTGGCGGACTCGGAATTGCGATATTTACCTTTTCCACACGCTGTGTATCGAAGGCAGCTAAGGATTCACTTCCTAGCCCTCGATATCGTTCGATATAACGATAAATCACTCTGGGCGACTCGGAATCGCGATATTTACCTTTTCCACACGCTGTGTATCGAAGGCAGCTGAGGATTCACTTCCTAGCCCTCGATATCGTTCGATATAACGATAAATCACTCTGGGCGACTCGGAATCGCGATATTTACCTTTTCCACACGCTGTGTATCGAAGGCAGCTAAGGATTCACTTCCTAGCCCTCGATATCGTTCGATATTACGATAAATCACTCTGGGCGACTCGGAATCGCGTTATTTACCTTTTCCACATGCTGTGAATCGAAGGCAGCTAAGGATTCACTTCCTAGCCCTCGATATCGTTCCATATAACTATAAACCACTCTGGGAGGCGCGGAATCGCGATATTCACCTTTTCCACACGCTGTGTATCGAAGGCAGCTAAGGATTCACTTCCTAGCCCTCGATATCGTTCGATATAACGATAAATCACTCTGACGGACTCGGAATTGCGATATTAACCTTTTCCACACGCTGTGTATCGAAGGCAGCTAAGAATTCACTTCCTAGCCCTCGATATCGTTCGATATAACGATAAATCACTCTGGCGGACTCGGAATTGCGATATTTACCTTTTCCACAGGCTGTGTATCGAAGGGAGGTAAGGATTCACTTCCGAGGCAACGATATCGTTCCATAAAAGGATAAATCACTCTGGCGGACTCGGAATCGCGATATTTACCTTTTCCACAGGCTGTGTATCGAAGGGAGGTAAGGATTCACTTCCTAGGCCTCGATCTCGTTCCATAAAATGATAAATCACTTTGGCGGACTCGGAATCGCGATATTTACCTTTTCCACACGCTGTGTATCGAAGGGAGCTAAGGATTCACTTCCTAGCCCTCGATATCGTTCGATATAACGATAAATCACTCTGGGCGACTCGGAATCGCGTTATTTACCTTTTCCACATGCTGTGAATCGAAGGCAGCTAAGGATTCACTTCCTAGCCCTCGATATCGTTCCATATAACTATAAACCACTCTGGGAGGCGCGGAATCGCGATATTCACCTTTTCCACACGCTGTGTATCGAAGGCAGCTAAGGATTCACTTCCTAGCCCTCGATATCGTTCGATATAACGATAAATCACTCTGACGGACTCGGAATTGCGATATTAACCTTTTCCACACGCTGTGTATCGAAGGCAGCTAAGAATTCACTTCCTAGCCCTCGATATCGTTCGATATAACGATAAATCACTCTGGCGGACTCGGAATTGCGATATTTACCTTTTCCACACGCTGTGTATCGAAGGGAGGTAAGGATTCACTTCCTAGGCCTCGATATCGTTCCATAAAAGGATAAATCACTCTGGCGGACTCGGAATCGCGATATTTACCTTTTCCACACGCTGTGTATCGAAGGGAGCTAAGGATTCACTTCCTAGCCCTCGATATCGTTCGATATAACGATATATCACTCTGGCGGACTCGGAATTGCGATATTTACCTTTTCCACACGCTGTGTATCGAAGGGAGGTAAGGATTCACTTCCTAGGCCTCGATATCGTTCCATAAAAGGATAAATCACTCTGGCGGACTCGGAATCGCGATATTTACCTTTTCCATACGCTGTGTATCGAAAGAAACTAAGGATTCACTTCCTAGCCCTCGATATCGTTCGATATAACTATAAATCACTCTGGGAGACGCGGAATCGCGATATTCACCTTTTCCACACGCTGTGTATCGAAGGAAGCTAAGGATTCACTTCCTAGCCCTCGATATCGTTCCATATAAGAATAAATCACTCTGGCGGACTCGGAATCGCGATATTTACCTTTTCCATACGCTGTGTATCGAAGGGAGCTAAGGATTCACTTCCTAGCCCTCGATATCGTTCCATATAAGAATCAATCACTCTGGCGGACTCGGAATCGCGATATTTACCTTTTCCACAGGCTGTGTATCGAAGGGAGGTAAGGATTCACTTCCTAGGCCTCGATATCGTTCCATAAAAGGATAAATCACTCTGGCGGACTCGGAATCGCGATATTTACCTTTTCCACACGCTGTGTATCGAAGGGAGCTAAGGATTCACTTCCTAGGCCTCGATATCGTTCGATATAACGATAAATCACTCTGGCGGACTCGGAATCGCGATATTTACCTTTTCCACACACTGTGTATCGAAGGGAGGTAAGGATTCACTTCCTAGGCCTCGATCTCGTTCCATAAAAGGATAAATCACTTTGGCGGACTCGGAATCGCGATATTTACCTTTTCCATACGCTGTGTATCGAAGGCAGCTAAGGATTCACTTCCTAGCCCTCGATATCGTTCGATATTACGATAAATCACTCTGGGCGACTCGGAATCGCATTATTTACCTTTTCCACATGCTGTGAATCGAAGGCAGCTAAGGATTCACTTCCTAGCCCTCGATATCGTTCCATATAACTATAAACCACTCTGGGAGACGCGGAATCGCGATATCCACCTTTTCCACACGCTGTGTATCGAAGGCAGCTAAGGATTCACTTCCTAGCCCTCGATATCGTTCGATATAACGATAATCACTCTGACGGACTCGGAATTGCGATATTAACCTTTTCCACACGCTGTGTATCGAAGGCAGCTAAGAATTCACTTCCTAGCCCTCGATATCGTTCGATATAACTATAAATCACTCTGGGAGACGCGGAATCGCGATATTCACCTTTTCCACACGCTGTGTATCGAAGGAAGCTAAGGATTCACTTCCTAGCCCTCGATATCGTTCGATATAACGATAAATCACTCTGGCGGACTCGGAATCGCGATATTTACCTTTTCCACACGCTGTGTATCGAAGGCAGCTAAGGATTCACTTCCTAGCCCTCGATATCGTTCGATATAACTATAAATCACTCTGGGAGACGCGGAATCGCGATATTCACCTTTTCCACACGCTGTGTATCGAAGGAAGCTAAGGATTCACTTCCTAGCCCTCGATATCGTTCGATATAACGATATATCACTCTGGCGGACTCGGAATTGCGATATTTACCTTTTCCACACGCTGTGTATCGAAGGCAGCTAAGGATTCACTTCCTAGCCCTCGATATCGTTCGATATAACGATAAATCACTCTGGGCGACTCGGAATCGCGATATTTACCTTTTCCACACGCTGTGTATCGAAGGCAGCTGAGGATTCACTTCCTAGCCCTCGATATCGTTCGATATAACGATAAATCACTCTGGGCGACTCGGAATCGCGATATTTACCTTTTCCACACGCTGTGTATCGAAGGCAGCTAAGGATTCACTTCCTAGCCCTCGATATCGTTCGATATTACGATAAATCACTCTGGGCGACTCGGAATCGCGTTATTTACCTTTTCCACACGCTGTGAATCGAAGGCAGCTAAGGATTCACTTCCTAGCCCTCGATACGTTCGATATAAGGATAAATCACTCTGGCGGACTCGGAATCGCGATATTTACCTTTTCCACATTCTGAATATCGAAGGGAGCTAAGGATTCATTTCCTAGGCCTCGATATCGTTCGATATATTGGTAAATCACTCTGGCGGACTCGGAATCGCGATATTTACCTTTTCCACAGGCTGTGTATCGAAGGGAGGTAAGGATTCACTTCCTACGCCTCGGTCTCGTTCCATAAAAGGATAAATCACTTTGGCGGACTCGGAATCGCGATATTTACCTTTTCCACACGCTGTGTATCGAAGGGAGCTAAGGGTTCACTTCGGATGTCTAGCAATGGTCCGATATAACAATTAATCACACTAGGAGACTGGGAATCGCGATATTTGCGTTTTCCGAACGCTGTGTATCGAAAGATTCTAAGTATTCACTTCCCAAGCCTCGCAGTCATTCGATATAACGATAAATCACTCAACGAGACTCGGAATTTCGAAAATGACCTTCACCGCACCCTGGGTATCGAAAGGAGCTAAGCATTCAACTCGGATGGCTTGCAATGGTTCGATATAACGATAAATCACCCTATGAGACTCGGAATTGCGAAAATGGCCATCACCGCACCCTGTGTATCGAAAGGAGCTAAGCATTCAACTCGGATGGCTTCAAATGTTTCGATATAACGATAAATCACTCTAGGAGACTGGGAATCGCGATAATTACCTTCACAGCACGCTGTGTATTGAAAGGAGCTAAGTATTCACTTCACAAACCTCGCAATCGTTCAATGTAACGTTAAATCACTCTATGAGATTCGGAATCGCGAAAATCACCTTCACCGCACCCTGTGTATCGAAAGCAGCTAAGGATTCAACTAGGATGGCTTGCAATGGTTCGATATAACGATAAATCACACTAGGAGACTCGAAATCGCGATATTTACGTTTTCCAAACGCTGTGTATCAATAGGAGCTAAGGATTCACTTCGGATGTCTAGCAATGGTTCGATATAACAATTAATCACACTAGGAGACTGGGAATCGCGATATTTACGTTTTCCGAACGCTGTGTATCGAAAGAATCTAAGTATTCACTTCCCAAGCCTCGCAGTCATTCGATATAACGATAAATCACTCAACGAGACTCGGAATTGCGAAAATGACCTTCACCGCACCCTGGGTATCGAAAGGAGCTACGCATTCAACTCGGATGGCTTGCAATGGTTCGATATAACAATAAATCACTCTATGAGATTCGGAATCGCGAAAATCACCTTCACCGCACCCTGTGTATCGAAAGCAGCTAAGGATTCAACTAGGATGGCTTGCAATGGTTCGATATAACGACAAATCACCCTATGAGACTCGGAATCGCGATATTTACGTTTTCCAAACGCTGTGTATCGAAAGGAGCTAAGGCTTCACTTCCCAAGCCTCGCAGTCGTTCGATATAACGATAAATCACTCTATGAGACTCGGAATTGCGAAAATTACCATCACCGCACCCTATGTATCGAAAGGAGCGAAGTATTCACTTCACAAACCTCGCAATCGTTCAATGTAACGTTATATCACTCTATGAGACTTGAAATCGCGAAAATCACCTTCACCGCACCCTGTGTATCGAAAGGAGCTAAGCATTCAACTCGGATGGCTACCAATGTTTCGATATAACGATAAATCACTCTAGGAGACTGGGAATCGCGATAATTACCTTCACAGCACGCTGTGTATCGAAAGGAGCGAAGTATTCACTTCACAAACCTCGCAATCGTTCAATGTAACGTTAAATCACTCTATGAGAATCGGAATCGCGATAATTACCTTCACCGCACCCTGTGTATCGAAAGCAGCTAAGGATTCAACTAGGATGGCTTGCCATGGTTCGATATAACGATAAATCACACTAGGAGAATCGAAATCGCGATATTTACGTTTTCCAAACGCTGTGTATCAATAGGAGCTAAGGATTCACTTCGGATGTCTAGCAATGGTTCGATATAACAATTAATCACACTAGGAGACTGGGAATCGCGATATTTGCGTTTTCCGAACGCTGTGTATCGAAAGAATCTAAGTATTCACTTCCCAAGCCTCGCAGTCATTCGATATAACGATAAATCACTCAACGAGACTCGGAATTGCGAAAATGACCTTCACCGCACCCTGGGTATCGAAAGGAGCTAAGCATTCAACTCGGATGGCTTGCAATGGTTCGATATAACGATAAATCACCCTATGAGACTCGAAATCGCGATAATTACCATCACAACACCCTGTGTATCGAAAGGAGCTAAGGATTCAACTCGGATGGCTTGCAATGGTTCGATATAACGATAAATCACCCTATGATACTCGAAATCGCGTTATTTACGCTATCCAAACGCTGTGTATCAACAGCAGCTAAGGCTTCACTTCCCAAACAGAGCAATCGTTCGATTAAACGATAAATCACTCTAGGAGACTCGGAATCGCGATAATTACCATCACCGCACCCTATGTATCGAAAGGAGCGAAGTATTCACTTCCGAAACCTCGCAATCGTTCGATATAACGCTAAATCACCCTATGAGACTCGAAATCGCGATATTTACGTTTTCCACACGCTGTGTATCAACAGGAGCTAAGGATTCACTTCGGATGTCTAGCAATGGTTCGATATAACGATTAGTCACACTAGGAGACTGGGAATCGCAATATTTACGTTTTCCAAACGCTGTGTATCGATGGGAGCTAAGGCTTCACATCCAAAGCCTCGCAATCGTTCGATATAAAGATAAATCACTCTATGAGACTCGGAATTGCGAAAATGACCATCACCGCACCCTGTGTATCGAAAGGAGCAAAGCATTCAACTCGGATGGCTTCCAATGTTTCGATATAACGATAAATCACTCTAGTAGACTGGGAATCGCGATAATTACCTTCACAGCACGCTGTGTATCGAAAGGAGCTAAGTATTCACTTCACAAACCTCGCAATCGTTCGATATAACGATAAATCACCCTATGACACTCGAAATCGCGATATTTACGTTTTCCAAACGCTGTGTATCAACAGCAGCTAAGGCTTCACTTCCCAAACAGAGCAATCGTTCGATTAAACGATAAATCACTCTAGGAGACTCGGAATCGCGATAATTACCATCACCGCACCCTATGTATCGAAAGGAGCGAAGTATTCACTTCCGAAACCTCGCAATCGTTCGATATAACGCTAAAGCACCCTATGAGACTCGAAATCGCGATATTTACGTTTTCCACACGCTGTGTATCAACAGGAGCTAAGGATTCACTTCCCAAACAGAGCAATCGTTCGATTAAACGATGAATCACTCTAGGAGACTCGGAATCGCGATAATTACCATCACCGCACCCTATGTATCGAAAGGATCGAAGTATTCACTTCCGAAACCTCGCAATCGTTCGATATAACGCTAAATCACCCTATGAGACTCGGAATTGCGAAAATGACCATCACCGCACCCTGTGTATCGAAAGGAGCTAAGCATTCAACTCGGATGGCTTCCAATGTTTCGATATAACGATAAATCACTCTAGGAGACTGGGAATCGCGATAATTACCTTCACAGCACGCTGTGTATCGAAAGGAGCGAAGTATTCACTTCACAAACCTCGCAATCGTTCAATGTAACGTTAAATCACTCTATGAGACTCGGAATCGCGATAATTACCTTCACCGCACCCTGTGTATCGAAAGCAGCTAAGGATTCAACTTGGATGGCTTGCAATGGTTCGATATAACGATAAATCACACTAGGAGACTCGAAATCGCGATATTTACGTTTTCCAAACGCTGTGTATTAATAGCAGCTAAGGATTCACTTCGGATGTCTAGCAATGGTTCGATATAACAATTAATCACACTAGGAGACTGGGAATCGCGATATTTACGTTTTCCGAACGCTGTGTATCGAAAGAATCTAAGTATTCACTTCCCAAGCCTCGCAGTCATTCGATATAACGATAAATCACTCAACGAGACTCGGAATTGCGAAAATGACCTTCACCGCACCCTGGGTATCGAAAGGAGCTACGCATTCAACTCGGATGGCTTGCAATGGTTCGATATAACAATAAATCACTCTAGGAGACTGGGAATCGCGATAATTACCTTCACAGCACGCTGTGTATCGAAAAGAGCTAAGTATTCACTTCACAAACCTCGCAATCGTTCAATGTAACGTTAAATCACTCTATGAGACTCGGAATCGCGATAATTACCTTCACCGCACCCTGTGTATCGAAAGCAGCTAAGGATTCAACTAGGATGGCTTGCAATGGTTCGATATAACGGTAAATCACACTAGGAGACTCGAAATCGCGATATTTACGTTTTCCAAACGCTGTGTATTAATAGCAGCTAAGGATTCACTTCGGATGTCTAGCAATGGTTCGATATAACAATTAATCACACTAGGACACTGGGAATCGCGATATTTACGTTTTCCGAACGCTGTGTATCGAAAGAATTCGATATAACGATAAATCACCCTATGAGACTCGAAATCGCGTTATTTACGTTTTCCAAACGCTGTGTATCAATAGCAGCTAAGGCTTCACTTCCCAAACAGAGCAATCGTTCGATTAAACGATAAATCACTCTAGGAGACTCGGAATCGCGATAATTACCATCACCGCACCCTATGTATCGAAAGGAGCGAAGTATTCACTTCACAAACCTCGCAATCGTTCAATGTAACGTTATATCACTCTATGAGACTCGAAATCGCGATATTTACGTTTTCCATACGCTGTGTATCAACAGGAGCTAAGGATTCACTTCGGATGTCTAGCAATGGTTCGATATAACGATTAGTCACACTGGGAGACTGGGAATCGCAATATTTACGTTCTCCAAACGCTGTGTATCGATGGGAGCTAAGGCTTCACATCCAAAGCCTCGCAATCGTTCGATATAAAGTTAAATCACTCTATGAGACTCGGAATTGCGAAAATGACCATCACCGCACCCTGTGTATCGAAAGGAGCTAAGGATTCAACTAGGATGGCTTGCAATGGTTCGATATAACGATAAATCACACTAGGAGACTCGAAATCGCGATATTTACGTTTTCCAAACGCTGTGTATCAATAGGAGCTAAGGATTCACTTCGGATGTCTAGCAATGGTTCGATATAACAATTAATCACACTAGGAGACTGGGAATCGCGATATTTGCGTTTTCCGAACGCTGTGTATCGAAAGAATCTAAGTATTCACTTCCCAAGCCTCGCAGTCATTCGATATAACGATAAATCACTCAACGAGACTCGGAATTGCGAAAATGACCTTCACCGCACACTGGGTATCGAAAGGAGCTAAGCATTCAACTCGGATGGCTTGCAATGGTTCGATATAACGATAAATCACCCTATGAGACTCGAAATCGCGATAATTACCATCACAACACCCTGTGTATCGAAAGGAGCAAAGGCTTCACTTCCCAAGCCTCGCAATCGTTCGATATAACGATAAATCACTCTATGAGATTCGGAATTGCGAAAACCACCTTCACCGCACCCTGGGTATCGAAAGGAGCTAAGCATTCAACTCGGATGGCTTCCAATGTTTCGATATAACAATAAATCACTCTAGGGGACTGGGAATCGCGATAATTACCTTCACAACACGCTGTGTATCGAAAGGAGCTAAGTATTCACTTCACAAACCTCGCAATCGTTCAATGTAACGTTAAATCACTCTATGAGACTCGGAATCGCGAAAATCACCTTCACCGCACCCTGTGTATCGAAAGGAGCTAAGGATTCAACTCGGATGGCTTGCAATGGTTCGATATAACGATAAATCACCCTATGATACTCGAAATCGCGTTATTTACGTTTTCCAAACGCTGTGTATCAACAGCAGCTAAGGCTTCACTTCCCAAACAGAGCAATCGTTCGATTAAACGATAAATCACTCTAGGAGACTCGGAATCGCGATAATTACCATCACCGCACCCTAAGTATCGAAAGGAGCGAAGTATTCACTTCACAAACCTCGCAATCGTTCAATGTAACGTTATATCACTCTATGAGACTTGAAATCGCGAAAATCACCTTCACCGCACCCTGTGTATCGAAAGGAGCTAAGCATTCAACTCGGATGGCTACCAATGTTTCGATATAACGATAAATCACTCTAGGAGACTGGGAATCGCGATAATTACCTTCACAGCACGCTGTGTATCGAAAGGAGCGAAGTATTCACTTCACAAACCTCGCAATCGTTCAATGTAACGTTAAATCACTCTATGAGACTCGGAATCGCGATAATTACCTTCACCGCACCCTGTGTATCGAAGGGAGCTAAGGATTCACTTCCTAGCCCTCGATATCGTTCGATATAACGATAAATCACTCTGGGAGACGCGGAATCGCGATATTCACCTTTTCCACACGCTGTGTATCGAAGGAAGCTAAGGATTCACTTCCTAGCCCTCGATATCGTTCCATATAAGGATAAATCACTCTGGCGGACTCGGAATCGCGATATTTACCTTTTCCACACGCTGTGTATCGAAGGCAGCTAAGGATTCACTTCCTAGGCCTCTATATCGTTCGATATAACGATAAATCACTCTGGCGGACTCGGAATCGCGATATTTACCTTTTCCACAGGCTGTGTATCGAAGGGAGGTAAGGATTCACTTCCTAGGCCTCGATATCGTTCCATAAAAGGATAAATCACTCTGGCGGACTCGGAATCGCGATATTTACCTTTTCCACACGCTGTGTATCGAAGGGAGCTAAGGATTCACTTCCTAGCCCTCGATATCGTTCGATATAACGATATATCACTCTGGCGGACTCGGAATTGCGATATTTACCTTTTCCACACGCTGTGTATCGAAGGCAGCTAAGGATTCACTTCCTAGCCCTCGATATCGTTCGATATAACGATAAATCACTCTGGGCGACTCGGAATCGCGATATTTACCTTTTCCACACGCTGTGTATCGAAGGCAGCTGAGGATTCACTTCCTAGCCCTCGATATCGTTCGATATAACGATAAATCACTCTGGGCGACTCGGAATCGCGATATTTACCTTTTCCACACGCTGTGTATCGAAGGCAGCTAAGGATTCACTTCCTAGCCCTCGATATCGTTCGATATTACGATAAATCACTCTGAGCGACTCGGAATCGCGTTATTTACCTTTTCCACATGCTGTGAATCGAAGGCAGCTAAGGATTCACTTCCTAGCCCTCGATATCGTTCCATATAACTATAAACCACTCTGGAGGCGCGGAATCGCGATATTCACCTTTTCCACACGCTGTGTATCGAAGGCAGCTAAGGATTCACTTCCTAGCCCTCGATATCGTTCGATATAACGATAAATCACTCTGACGGACTCGGAATTGCGATATTAACCTTTTCCACACGCTGTGTATCGAAGGCGGCTAAGAATTCACTTCCTAGCCCTCGATATCGTTCGATATAACGATAAATCACTCTGGCGGACTCGGAATTGCGATATTTACCGTTTCCACACGCTGTGTATCGAAGGGAGGTAAGGATTCACTTCCTAGGCCTCGATATCGTTCCATAAAAGGATAAATCACTCTGGCGGACTCGGAATCGCGATATTTACCTTTTCCACACGCTGTGTATCGAAGGGAGCTAAGGATTCACTTCCTAGCCCTCGATATCGTTCGATATAACGATATATCACTCTGGCGGACTCGGAATTGCGATATTTACCTTTTCCACACGCTGTGTATCGAAGGGAGGTAAGGATTCACTTCCTAGGCCTCGATATCGTTCCATAAAAGGATAAATCACTCTGGCGGACTCGGAATCGCGATATTTACCTTTTCCATACGCTGTGTATCGAAAGAAACTAAGGATTCACTTCCTAGCCCTCGATATCGTTCGATATAACTATAAATCACTCTGGGAGACGCGGAATCGCGATATTCACCTTTTCCACACGCTGTGTATCGAAGGAAGCTAAGGATTCACTTCCTAGCCCTCGATATCGTTCCATATAAGAATAAATCACTCTGGCGGACTCGGAATCGCGATATTTACCTTTTCCATAAGCTGTGTATCGAAGGGAGCTAAGGATTCACTTCCTAGCCCTCGATATCGTTCCATATAAGAATAAATCACTCTGGCGGACTCGGAATCGCGATATTTACCTTTTCCACAGGCTGTGTATCGAAGGGAGGTAAGGATTCACTTTCTAGGCCTCGATATCGTTCCATAAAAGGATAAATCACTCTGGCGGACTCGGAATCGCGATATTTACCTTTTCCACAGGCTGTGTATCGAAGGGAGGTAAGGATTCACTTCCTAGGCCTCGATCTCGTTCCATAAAAGGATAAATCACTTTGGCGGACTCGGAATCGCGATATTTACCTTTTCCACAGGCTGTGTATCGAAGGGAGCTAAGGATTCACTTCCTAGGCCTCGATATCGTTCGATATAACGATAAATCACTCTGGCGGACTCGGAATCGCGATACTTACCTTTTCCACAGGCTGTGTATCGAAGGGAGGTAAGGATTCACTTCCTAGGCCTCGATATCGTTCCATAAAAGGATAAATCACTCTGGCGGACTCGGAATCGCGATATTTACCTTTTCCACAGGCTGTGTATCGAAGGGAGGTAAGGATTCACTTCCTAGGCCTCGATCTCGTTCCATAAAAGGATAAATCACTCTGGCGGACTCGGAATCGCGATATTTACCTTTTCCACAGGCTGTGTATCGAAGGGAGGTAAGGATTCACTTCCTAGGCCTCGATCTCGTTCCATAAAAGGATAAATCACTTTGGCGGACACGGAATCGCGATATTTACCTTTTCCACAGGCTGTGTATCGAAGGCAGCTAAGGATTCACTTCCTAGCCCTCGATATCGTTCGATATTACGATAAATCACTCTGGGCGACTCGGAATCGCGTTATTTACCTTTTCCACATGCTGTGAATCGAAGGCAGCTAAGGATTCACTTCCTAGCCCTCGATATCGTTCCATATAACTATAAACCACTCTGGGAGGCGCGGAATCGCGATATTCACCTTTTCCACACGCTGTGTATCGAAGGCAGCTAAGGATTCACTTCCTAGCCCTCGATATCGTTCGATATAACGATAAATCACTCTGACGGACTCGGAATTGCGATATTAACCTTTTCCACACGCTGTGTATCGAAGGCAGCTAAGAATTCACTTCCTAGGCCTCGATATCGTTCCATAAAAGGATAAATCACTCTGGCGGACTCGGAATCGCGATATTTACCTTTTCCACACGCTGTGTATCGAAGGGAGCTAAGGATTCACTTCCTAGCCCTCGATATCGTTCGATATTACGATAAATCACTCTGGGCGACTCGGAATCGCGTTATTTACCTTTTCCACATGCTGTGAATCGAAGGGAGGTAAGGATTCACTTACTAGGCCTCGATATCGTTCCATAAAAGGATAAATCACTCTGGCGGACTCGGAATCGCGATATTTACCTTTTCCACAGGCTGTGTATCGAAGGGAGGTAAGGATTCACTTCCTAGGCCTCGATCTCGTTCCATAAAAGGATAAATCACTTTGGCGGACTCGGAATCGCGATATTTACCTTTTCCACACGCTGTGTATCGAAGGGAGCTAAGGATTCACTTCCTAGCCCTCGATATCGTTCGATATAACGATATATCACTCTGGCGGACTCGGAATTGCGATATTTACCTTTTCCACACGCTGTGTATCGAAGGCAGCTAAGGATTCACTTCCTAGCCCTCGATATCGTTCGATATAACGATAAATCACTCTGGGCGACTCGGAATCGCGATATTTACCTTTTCCACACGCTGTGTATCGAAGGCAGCTGAGGATTCACTTCCTAGCCCTCGATATCGTTCGATATAACGATAAATCACTCTGGGCGACTCGGAATCGCGATATTTACCTTTTCCACACGCTGTGTATCGAAGGCAGCTAAGGATTCACTTCCTAGCCCTCGATATCGTTCGATATTACGATAAATCACTCTGGGCGACTCGGAATCGCGTTATTTACCTTTTCCACATGCTGTGAATCGAAGGCAGCTAAGGATTCACTTCCTAGCCCTCGATATCGTTCCATATAACTATAAACCACTATGGGAGGCGCGGAATCGCGATATTCACCTTTTCCACACGCTGTGTATCGAAGGCAGCTAAGGATTCACTTCCTAGCCCTCGATATCGTTCGATATAACGATAAATCACTCTGACGGACTCGGAATTGCGATATTAACCTTTTCCACACGCTGTGTATCGAAGGCAGCTAAGAATTCACTTCCTAGCCCTCGATATCGTTCGATATAACGATAAATCACTCTGGCGGACTCGGAATTGCGATATTTACCTTTTCCACAGGCTGTGTATCGAAGGGAGGTAAGGATTCACTTCCGAGGCAACGATATCGTTCCATAAAAGGATAAATCACTCTGGCGGACTCGGAATCGCGATATTTACCTTTTCCACAGGCTGTGTATCGAAGGGAGGTAAGGATTCACTTCCTAGGCCTCGATCTCGTTCCATAAAATGATAAATCACTTTGGCGGACTCGGAATCGCGATATTTACCTTTTCCACACGCTGTGTATCGAAGGGAGCTAAGGATTCACTTCCTAGCCCTCGATATCGTTCGATATAACGATAAATCACTCTGGGCGACTCGGAATCGCGTTATTTACCTTTTCCACATGCTGTGAATCGAAGGCAGCTAAGGATTCACTTCCTAGCCCTCGATATCGTTCCATATAACTATAAACCACTCTGGGAGGCGCGGAATCGCGATATTCACCTTTTCCACACGCTGTGTATCGAAGGCAGCTAAGGATTCACTTCCTAGCCCTCGATATCGTTCGATATAACGATAAATCACTCTGACGGACTCGGAATTGCGATATTAACCTTTTCCACACGCTGTGTATCGAAGGCAGCTAAGAATTCACTTCCTAGCCCTCGATATCGTTCGATATAACGATAAATCACTCTGGCGGACTCGGAATTGCGATATTTACCTTTTCCACACGCTGTGTATCGAAGGGAGGTAAGGATTCACTTCCTAGGCCTCGATATCGTTCCATAAAAGGATAAATCACTCTGGCGGACTCGGAATCGCGATATTTACCTTTTCCACACGCTGTGTATCGAAGGGAGCTAAGGATTCACTTCCTAGCCCTCGATATCGTTCGATATAACGATATATCACTCTGGCGGACTCGGAATTGCGATATTTACCTTTTCCACACGCTGTGTATCGAAGGGAGGTAAGGATTCACTTCCTAGGCCTCGATATCGTTCCATAAAAGGATAAATCACTCTGGCGGACTCGGAATCGCGATATTTACCTTTTCCATACGCTGTGTATCGAAAGAAACTAAGGATTCACTTCCTAGCCCTCGATATCGTTCGATATAACTATAAATCACTCTGGGAGACGCGGAATCGCGATATTCACCTTTTCCACACGCTGTGTATCGAAGGAAGCTAAGGATTCACTTCCTAGCCCTCGATATCGTTCCATATAAGAATAAATCACTCTGGCGGACTCGGAATCGCGATATTTACCTTTTCCATACGCTGTGTATCGAAGGGAGCTAAGGATTCACTTCCTAGCCCTCGATATCGTTCCATATAAGAATCAATCACTCTGGCGGACTCGGAATCGCGATATTTACCTTTTCCACAGGCTGTGTATCGAAGGGAGGTAAGGATTCACTTCCTAGGCCTCGATATCGTTCCATAAAAGGATAAATCACTCTGGCGGACTCGGAATCGCGATATTTACCTTTTCCACACGCTGTGTATCGAAGGGAGCTAAGGATTCACTTCCTAGGCCTCGATATCGTTCGATATAACGATAAATCACTCTGGCGGACTCGGAATCGCGATATTTACCTTTTCCACACACTGTGTATCGAAGGGAGGTAAGGATTCACTTCCTAGGCCTCGATCTCGTTCCATAAAAGGATAAATCACTTTGGCGGACTCGGAATCGCGATATTTACCTTTTCCATACGCTGTGTATCGAAGGCAGCTAAGGATTCACTTCCTAGCCCTCGATATCGTTCGATATTACGATAAATCACTCTGGGCGACTCGGAATCGCATTATTTACCTTTTCCACATGCTGTGAATCGAAGGCAGCTAAGGATTCACTTCCTAGCCCTCGATATCGTTCCATATAACTATAAACCACTCTGGGAGACGCGGAATCGCGATATTCACCTTTTCCACACGCTGTGTATCGAAGGCAGCTAAGGATTCACTTCCTAGCCCTCGATATCGTTCGATATAACGATAAATCACTCTGACGGACTCGGAATTGCGATATTAACCTTTTCCACACGCTGTGTATCGAAGGCAGCTAAGAATTCACTTCCTAGCCCTCGATATCGTTCGATATAACTATAAATCACTCTGGGAGACGCGGAATCGCGATATTCACCTTTTCCACACGCTGTGTATCGAAGGAAGCTAAGGATTCACTTCCTAGCCCTCGATATCGTTCGATATAACGATAAATCACTCTGGCGGACTCGGAATCGCGATATTTACCTTTTCCACACGCTGTGTATCGAAGGCAGCTAAGGATTCACTTCCTAGCCCTCGATATCGTTCGATATAACTATAAATCACTCTGGGAGACGCGGAATCGCGATATTCACCTTTTCCACACGCTGTGTATCGAAGGAAGCTAAGGATTCACTTCCTAGCCCTCGATATCGTTCGATATAACGATATATCACTCTGGCGGACTCGGAATTGCGATATTTACCTTTTCCACACGCTGTGTATCGAAGGCAGCTAAGGATTCACTTCCTAGCCCTCGATATCGTTCGATATAACGATAAATCACTCTGGGCGACTCGGAATCGCGATATTTACCTTTTCCACACCCTGTGTATCGAAGGCAGCTGAGGATTCACTTCCTAGCCCTCGATATCATTCGATATAACGATAAATCACTCTGGGCGACTCGGAATCGCGATATTTACCTTTTCCACACGCTGTGTATCGAAGGCAGCTAAGGATTCACTTCCTAGCCCTCGATATCGTTCGATATTACGATAAATCACTCTGGGCGACTCGGAATCGCGTTATTTACCTTTTCCACACGCTGTGAATCGAAGGCAGCTAAGGATTCACTTCCTAGCCCTCGATACGTTCGATATAAGGATAAATCACTCTGGCGGACTCGGAATCGCGATATTTACCTTTTCCACATTCTGAATATCGAAGGGAGCTAAGGATTCATTTCCTAGGCCTCGATATCGTTCGATATATTGGTAAATCACTCTGGCGGACTCGGAATCGCGATATTTACCTTTTCCACAGGCTGTGTATCGAAGGGAGGTAAGGATTCACTTCCTACGCCTCGATCTCGTTCCATAAAAGGATAAATCACTTTGGCGGACTCGGAATCGCGATATTTACCTTTTCCACACGCTGTGTATCGAAGGGAGCTAAGGGTTCACTTCGGATGTCTAGCAATGGTCCGATATAACAATTAATCACACTAGGAGACTGGGAATCGCGATATTTGCGTTTTCCGAACGCTGTGTATCGAAAGATTCTAAGTATTCACTTCCCAAGCCTCGCAGTCATTCGATATAACGATAAATCACTCAACGAGACTCGGAATTTCGAAAATGACCTTCACCGCACCCTGGGTATCGAAAGGAGCTAAGCATTCAACTCGGATGGCTTGCAATGGTTCGATATAACGATAAATCACCCTATGAGACTCGGAATTGCGAAAATGGCCATCACCGCACCCTGTGTATCGAAAGGAGCTAAGCATTCAACTCGGATGGCTTCAAATGTTTCGATATAACGATAAATCACTCTAGGAGACTGGGAATCGCGATAATTACCTTCACAGCACGCTGTGTATTGAAAGGAGCTAAGTATTCACTTCACAAACCTCGCAATCGTTCAATGTAACGTTAAATCACTCTATGAGACTCGGAATCGCGATAATTACCTTCACCGCACCCTGTGTATCGAAAGCAGCTAAGGATTCAACTAGGATGGCTTGCCATGGTTCGATATAACGATAAATCACACTAGGAGAATCGAAATCGCGATATTTACGTTTTCCAAACGCTGTGTATCAATAGGAGCTAAGGATTCACTTCGGATGTCTAGCAATGGTTCGATATAACAATTAATCACACTAGGAGACTGGGAATCGCGATATTTGCGTTTTCCGAACGCTGTGTATCGAAAGAATCTAAGTATTCACTTCCCAAGCCTCGCAGTCATTCGATATAACGATAAATCACTCAACGAGACTCGGAATTGCGAAAATGACCTTCACCGCACCCTGGGTATCGAAAGGAGCTAAGCATTCAACTCGGATGGCTTGCAATGGTTCGATATAACGATAAATCACCCTATGAGACTCGAAATCGCGATAATTACCATCACAACACCCTGTGTATCGAAAGGAGCTAAGGATTCAACTCGGATGGCTTGCAATGGTTCGATATAACGATAAATCACCCTATGATACTCGAAATCGCGTTATTTACGCTATCCAAACGCTGTGTATCAACAGCAGCTAAGGCTTCACTTCCCAAACAGAGCAATCGTTCGATTAAACGATAAATCACTCTAGGAGACTCGGAATCGCGATAATTACCATCACCGCACCCTATGTATCGAAAGGAGCGAAGTATTCACTTCCGAAACCTCGCAATCGTTCGATATAACGCTAAATCACCCTATGAGACTCGAAATCGCGATATTTACGTTTTCCACACGCTGTGTATCAACAGGAGCTAAGGATTCACTTCGGATGTCTAGCAATGGTTCGATATAACGATTAGTCACACTAGGAGACTGGGAATCGCAATATTTACGTTTTCCAAACGCTGTGTATCGATGGGAGCTAAGGCTTCACATCCAAAGCCTCGCAATCGTTCGATATAAAGATAAATCACTCTATGAGACTCGGAATTGCGAAAATGACCATCACCGCACCCTGTGTATCGAAAGGAGCAAAGCCTTCAACTCGGATGGCTTCCAATGTTTCGATATAACGATAAATCACTCTAGTAGACTGGGAATCGCGATAATTACCTTCACAGCACGCTGTGTATCGAAAGGAGCTAAGTATTCACTTCACAAACCTCGCAATCGTTCGATATAACGATAAATCACCCTATGACACTCGAAATCGCGATATTTACGTTTTCCAAACGCTGTGTATCAACAGCAGCTAAGGCTTCACTTCCCAAACAGAGCAATCGTTCGATTAAACGATAAATCACTCTAGGAGACTCGGAATCGCGATAATTACCATCACCGCACCCTATGTATCGAAAGGAGCGAAGTATTCACTTCCGAAACCTCGCAATCGTTCGATATAACGCTAAAGCACCCTATGAGACTCGAAATCGCGATATTTACGTTTTCCACACGCTGTGTATCAACAGGAGCTAAGGATTCACTTCCCAAACAGAGCAATCGTTCGATTAAACGATGAATCACTCTAGGAGACTCGGAATCGCGATAATTACCATCACCGCACCCTATGTATCGAAAGGATCGAAGTATTCACTTCCGAAACCTCGCAATCGTTCGATATAACGCTAAATCACCCTATGAGACTCGGAATTGCGAAAATGACCATCACCGCACCCTGTGTATCGAAAGGAGCTAAGCATTCAACTCGGATGGCTTGCAATGGTTCGATATAACAATAAATCACTCTAGGAGACTGGGAATCGCGATAATTACCTTCACAGCACGCTGTGTATCGAAAAGAGCTAAGTATTCACTTCACAAACCTCGCAATCGTTCAATGTAACGTTAAATCACTCTATGAGACTCGGAATCGCGATAATTACCTTCACCGCACCCTGTGTATCGAAAGCAGCTAAGGATTCAACTAGGATGGCTTGCAATGGTTCGATATAACGATAAATCACACTAGGAGACTCGAAATCGCGATATTTACGTTTTCCAAACGCTGTGTATTAATAGCAGCTAAGGATTCACTTCGGATGTCTAGCAATGGTTCGATATAACAATTAATCACACTAGGACACTGGGAATCGCGATATTTACGTTTTCCGAACGCTGTGTATCGAAAGAATTCGATATAACGATAAATCACCCTATGAGACTCGAAATCGCGTTATTTACGTTTTCCAAACGCTGTGTATCAATAGCAGCTAAGGCTTCACTTCCCAAACAGAGCAATCGTTCGATTAAACGATAAATCACTCTAGGAGACTCGGAATCGCGATAATTACCATCACCGCACCCTATGTATCGAAAGGAGCGAAGTATTCACTTCACAAACCTCGCAATCGTTCAATGTAACGTTATATCACTCTATGAGACTCGAAATCGCGATATTTACGTTTTCCATACGCTGTGTATCAACAGGAGCTAAGGATTCACTTCGGATGTCTAGCAATGGTTCGATATAACGATTAGTCACACTGGGAGACTGGGAATCGCAATATTTACGTTCTCCAAACGCTGTGTATCGATGGGAGCTAAGGCTTCACATCCAAAGCCTCGCAATCGTTCGATATAAAGTTAAATCACTCTATGAGACTCGGAATTGCGAAAATGACCATCACCGCACCCTGTGTATCGAAAGGAGCTAAGGATTCAACTAGGATGGCTTGCAATGGTTCGATATAACGATAAATCACACTAGGAGACTCGAAATCGCGATATTTACGTTTTCCAAACGCTGTGTATCAATAGGAGCTAAGGATTCACTTCGGATGTCTAGCAATGGTTCGATATAACAATTAATCACACTAGGAGACTGGGAATCGCGATATTTGCGTTTTCCGAACGCTGTGTATCGAAAGAATCTAAGTATTCACTTCCCAAGCCTCGCAGTCATTCGATATAACGATAAATCACTCAACGAGACTCGGAATTGCGAAAATGACCTTCACCGCACACTGGGTATCGAAAGGAGCTAAGCATTCAACTCGGATGGCTTGCAATGGTTCGATATAACGATAAATCACCCTATGAGACTCGAAATCGCGATAATTACCATCACAACACCCTGTGTATCGAAAGGAGCAAAGGCTTCACTTCCCAAGCCTCGCAATCGTTCGATATAACGATAAATCACTCTATGAGATTCGGAATTGCGAAAACCACCTTCACCGCACCCTGGGTATCGAAAGGAGCTAAGCATTCAACTCGGATGGCTTCCAATGTTTCGATATAACAATAAATCACTCTAGGGGACTGGGAATCGCGATAATTACCTTCACAACACGCTGTGTATCGAAAGGAGCTAAGTATTCACTTCACAAACCTCTCAATCGTTCAATGTAACGTTAAATCACTCTATGAGACTCGGAATCGCGAAAATCACCTTCACCGCACCCTGTGTATCGAAAGGAGCTAAGGATTCAACTCGGATGGCTTGCAATGGTTCGATATAACGATAAATCACCCTATGATACTCGAAATCGCGTTATTTACGTTTTCCAAACGCTGTGTATCAACAGCAGCTAAGGCTTCACTTCCCAAACAGAGCAATCGTTCGATTAAACGATAAATCACTCTAGGAGACTCGGAATCGCGATAATTACCATCACCGCACCCTAAGTATCGAAAGGAGCGAAGTATTCACTTCACAAACCTCGCAATCGTTCAATGTAACGTTATATCACTCTATGAGACTTGAAATCGCGAAAATCACCTTCACCGCACCCTGTGTATCGAAAGGAGCTAAGCATTCAACTCGGATGGCTACCAATGTTTCGATATAACGATAAATCACTCTAGGAGACTGGGAATCGCGATAATTACCTTCACAGCACGCTGTGTATCGAAAGGAGCGAAGTATTCACTTCACAAACCTCGCAATCGTTCAATGTAACGTTAAATCACTCTATGAGACTCGGAATCGCGATAATTACCTTCACCGCACCCTGTGTATCGAAGGGAGCTAAGGATTCACTTCCTAGCCCTCGATATCGTTCGATATAACGATAAATCACTCTGGGAGACGCGGAATCGCGATATTCACCTTTTCCACACGCTGTGTATCGAAGGAAGCTAAGGATTCACTTCCTAGCCCTCGATATCGTTCCATATAAGGATAAATCACTCTGGCGGACTCGGAATCGCGATATTTACCTTTTCCACACGCTGTGTATCGAAGGGAGCTAAGGATTCACTTCCTAGGCCTCGATATCGTTCGATATAACGATAAATCACTCTGGCGGACTCGGAATCGCGATATTTACCTTTTCCACAGGCTGTGTATCGAAGGGAGGTAAGGATTCACTTCCTAGGCCTCGATATCGTTCCATAAAAGGATAAATCACTCTGGCGGACTCGGAATCGCGATATTTACCTTTTCCACACGCTGTGTATCGAAGGGAGCTAAGGATTCACTTCCTAGCCCTCGATATCGTTCGATATAACGATATATCACTCTGGCGGACTCGGAATTGCGATATTTACCTTTTCCACACGCTGTGTATCGAAGGCAGCTAAGGATTCACTTCCTAGCCCTCGATATCGTTCGATATAACGATAAATCACTCTGGGCGACTCGGAATCGCGATATTTACCTTTTCCACACGCTGTGTATCGAAGGCAGCTGAGGATTCACTTCCTAGCCCTCGATATCGTTCGATATAAAAATAAATCACTCTGGGCGACTCGGAATCGCGATATTTACCTTTTCCACACGCTGTGTATCGAAGGCAGCTAAGGATTCACTTCCTAGCCCTCGATATCGTTCGATATTACGATAAATCACTCTGGGCGACTCGGAATCGCGTTATTTACCTTTTCCACATGCTGTGAATCGAAGGCAGCTAAGGATTCACTTCCTAGCCCTCGATATCGTTCCATATAACTATAAACCACTCTGGAGGCGCGGAATCGCGATATTCACCTTTTCCACACGCTGTGTATCGAAGGCAGCTAAGGATTCACTTCCTAGCCCTCGATATCGTTCGATATAACGATAAATCACTCTGACGGACTCGGAATTGCGATATTAACCTTTTCCACACGCTGTGTATCGAAGGCGGCTAAGAATTCACTTCCTAGCCCTCGATATCGTTCGATATAACGATAAATCACTCTGGCGGACTCGGAATTGCGATATTTACCTTTTCCACACGCTGTGTATCGAAGGGAGGTAAGGATTCACTTCCTAGGCCTCGATATCGTTCCATAAAAGGATAAATCACTCTGGCGGACTCGGAATCGCGATATTTACCTTTTCCACACGCTGTGTATCGAAGGGAGCTAAGGATTCACTTCCTAGCCCTCGATATCGTTCGATATAACGATATATCACTCTGGCGGACTCGGAATTGCGATATTTACCTTTTCCACACGCTGTGTATCGAAGGGAGGTAAGGATTCACTTCCTAGGCCTCGATATCGTTCCATAAAAGGATAAATCACTCTGGCGGACTCGGAATCGCGATATTTACCTTTTCCATACGCTGTGTATCGAAAGAAACTAAGGATTCACTTCCTAGCCCTCGATATCGTTCGATATAACTATAAATCACTCTGGGAGACGCGGAATCGCGATATTCACCTTTTCCACACGCTGTGTATCGAAGGAAGCTAAGGATTCACTTCCTAGCCCTCGATATCGTTCCATATAAGAATAAATCACTCTGGCGGACTCGGAATCGCGATATTTACCTTTTCCATAAGCTGTGTATCGAAGGGAGCTAAGGATTCACTTCCTAGCCCTCGATATCGTTCCATATAAGAATAAATCACTCTGGCGGACTCGGAATCGCGATATTTACCTTTTCCACAGGCTGTGTATCGAAGGGAGGTAAGGATTCACTTCCTAGGCCTCGATATCGTTCCATAAAAGGATAAATCACTCTGGCGGACTCGGAATCGCGATATTTACCTTTTCCACAGGCTGTGTATCGAAGGGAGGTAAGGATTCACTTCCTAGGCCTCGATCTCGTTCCATAAAAGGATAAATCACTTTGGCGGACTCGGAATCGCGATATTTACCTTTTCCACAGGCTGTGTATCGAAGGGAGCTAAGGATTCACTTCCTAGGCCTCGATATCGTTCGATATAACGATAAATCACTCTGGCGGACTCGGAATCGCGATACTTACCTTTTCCACAGGCTGTGTATCGAAGGGAGGTAAGGATTCACTTCCTAGGCCTCGATATCGTTCCATAAAAGGATAAATCACTCTGGCGGACTCGGAATCGCGATATTTACCTTTTCCACAGGCTGTGTATCGAAGGGAGGTAAGGATTCACTTCCTAGGCCTCGATCTCGTTCCATAAAAGGATAAATCACTCTGGCGGACTCGGAATCGCGATATTTACCTTTTCCACAGGCTGTGTATCGAAGGGAGGTAAGGATTCACTTCCTAGGCCTCGATCTCGTTCCATAAAAGGATAAATCACTTTGGCGGACACGGAATCGCGATATTTACCTTTTCCACAGGCTGTGTATCGAAGGGAGCTAAGGATTCACTTCCTAGCCGTCGATATCGTTCGATATAGCGATAAATAACTCTGGGCGACTCGGAATCGCGATATTTACCTTTTCCACACGCTGTGTATCGAAGGCAGCAAAGGCTTCACTTCCCAAGCCTCGCAGTCGTTCGATATAACGATAAATCACTCTATGAGACTCGGAATTGCGAAAATCACCTTCACCGCACCCTGTGTATCGAAAGGAGCTAAGCATTCAACTTGGATGGCTTCCAATGTTTCGATATAACGATAAATCACTCTAGGAGACTGGGAATCGCGATATTTATGTTTCCCAGACGCTGTGTATCGAAATGAGATAAGGATTCACATGCCAAGTTTCGTAATTGTTCGATTAAACGATAAATCACTCTAGGAGACTCGGAATCGCGATAATTACCATCACCGCACCCTATGTATCGAAAGGAGCGAAGTATTCACTTCCCAAACCTCGCAATCGTTCGATATAACGATAAATCACTCTATGAGACTTGGAATCGCGATCTTTACGTTTTCCACACGCTGTGTATCGAAAGAAGCTAAGCATTCAACTCGGATGGCTTCCAATGTTTCGATATAACGATAAATCACTCTAGGAGACTGCGAATCGCGATAATTACCTTCACCGCAACCTGTGTATCGAAAGGAGCTAAGGATTCAACACGGATGGCTTGCAATGGTTCGATATAACGATAAATCACCCTATGAGACTCGAAATCGCGATATTTACGTTTTCCAAACGCTGTGTATCAAGAGGAGCTAAGGCTTCACTTCCCAAGCCTTGCATTCGTTCGATATAACGATAAATCACTCTATGAGACTCGGAATTGCGAAAATCACCTTCACCGCACCCTGTGTATCGAAAGGAGCTAAGCATTCAACTCGGATGGCTTCCAATGTTTCGATATAACGATAAATCACTCTAGGAGACTGGGAATCGCGATAATTACCTTCACAGCACGCTGTGTATCGAAAGAAGCTAAGTATTCACTTCACAAACCTCGCAATCGTTCAATGTAACGTTAAATCACTCTATGAGACTCGGAATCGCGATAATTACCTTCACCGCACCCTGTGTATCGAAAGCAGCTAAGGATTCAACTAGGATGGCTTGCAATGGTTCGATATAACGATAAATCACACTAGGAGACTCGAAATCGCGATATTTACGTTTTCCAAACGCTGTGTATCAATAGGAGCTAAGGATTCACTTCGGATGTCTAGCAATGGTTCGATATAACAATTAATCACACTAGGAGACTTCGAATCGCGATATTTACGTTTTCCGAACGCTGTGTATCAAGAGGAGCTAAGGCTTCACTTCCCAAGCCTCGCAGTCGTTCGATATAACGATAAATCACTCTATGAGACTCGGAATTGCGAAAATCACCTTCACCGCACCCTGTGTATCGAAAGGAGCTAAGCATTCAACTCGGATGGCTTCCAATGTTTCGATATAACGATAAATCACTCTAGGAGACTGGGAATCGCGATAATTACCATCACCGCACCAAGTGTATCGAAAGGAGCAAAGGGTTCACTTCCCAAGCCTCGCAATCGTTCAATGTAACGTTAAATCACTCTATGAGACTCGGAATCGCGATAATTACCTTCACCGCACCCTGTGTATCGAAAGCAGCTAAGGATTCAACTAGGATGGCTTGCAATGGTTCGATATAACGATAAATCACACTAGGAGACTCGAAATCGCGATATTTACGTTTTCCAAACGCTGTGTATCAATAGGAGCTAAGGATTCACTTCGGATGTCTAGCAATGGTTCGATATAACAATTAATCACACTAGGAGACTTCGAATCGCGATATTTACGTTTTCCGAACGCTGTGTATCGAAAGAATCTAAGTATTCACTTCCCAAGCCTCGCAATCGTTCGATATAACGATAAATCACTCAACGAGACTCGGAATTGCGAAAATGACCTTCACCGCACCCTGGGTATCGAAAGGAGCTAAGCATTTAACTCGGATGGCTTGCAATGGTTCGATATAACGATAAATCACCCTATGAGACTCGAAATCGCGATAATTACCATCACAACACCCTGTGTATCGAAAGAAGCAAAGGCTTCACTTCCCAAGCCTCGCAATCGTTCGATATAACGATAAATCACTCTATGAGATTCGGAATTGCGAAATCCACCTTCACCGCACCCTGGGTATCGAAAGGAGCTAAGCATTCAACTCGGTAGGCTTCCAATGTTTCGATATAACAATAAATCACTCTAGGGGACTGGGAATAGCGATAATTACCTTCACAGCACGCTGTGTATCGAAAGGAGCGAAGTATTCACTTCACAAACCTCGCAATCGTTCAATGTAACGTTAAATCACTCTATGAGACTTGGAATCGGGAAAATCACCTTCACCGCACCCTGTGTATCGATAGGAGCTAAGCATTCAACTCGGATGGCTACCAATGTTTCGATATAACGATAAATCACTCTAGGAGACTGGGAATCGCGATAATTACCTTCACAGCACGCTGTGTATCGAAAGGAGCGAAGTATTCACTTCACAAACCTCGCAATCGTTCAATGTAACGTTAAATCACTCTATGAGACTCGGAATCGCGATAATTACCTTCACCGCACCCTGTGTATCGAAAGCAGCTAAGGATTCAACTAGGATGGCTTGCAATGGTTCGATATAACGATAAATCACACTAGGAGACTCGAAATCGCGATATTTACGTTTTCCAAACGCTGTGTATCAATAGGAGCTAAGGATTCACTTCGGATGTCTAGCAATGGTTCGATATAACAATTAATCACACTAGGAGACTGGGAATCGCGATATTTACGTTTTCCGAACGCTGTGTATCGAAAGAATCTAAGTATTCACTTCCCAAGCCTCGCAGTCATTCGATATAACCATAAATCACCCTATGAGACTCGAAATCGCGATAATTACCATCACAACACCCTGTGTATCGAAAGGAGCAAAGGCTTCACTTCCCAAGCCTCGCAATCGTTCGATATAACGATAAATCACTCTATGAGACTCGGAATTGCGAAAACCACCTTCACCGCACCCTGGGTATCTAAAGGAGCTAAGCATTCATCTCGGATGGCTTGCAATGGTTCGATATAACGATAAATCACCCTATGAGACTCGGAATCGCGATATTTACGTTTTCCAAATGCTGTGTATCGAAAGGAGCTAAGGCTTCACTTCCCAAGCCTCGCAGTCGTTCGATATAACGATAAATCACTCTATGAGACTCGGAATTGCGAAAATCACCTTCACCGCACCCTGTGTATCGAAAGGAGCTAAGGATTCACTTCACAAACCTCGCAATCGTTCAATGTAACGTTAAATCACTGTATGAGACACGGAATCGCGATATTTACGTTTTCCAAACGCTGTGTATCAAGAGGAGCTAAGGCTTCACTTCCCAAGCCTCGCAGTCGTTCGATATAACGATAAATCACTCTATGAGACTCGGAATTGCGAAAATCACCTTCACCGCACCCTGTGTATCAAAAGGAGCTAAGCATTCAACTCGGATGGCTTCCAATGTTTCGATATAACGATAAATCACTCTAGGAGACTGGGAATCGCGATAATTACCTTCACAGCACGCTGTGTATCGAAAGAAGCTAAGTATTCACTTCACAAACCTCGCAATCGTTCAATGTAACGTTAAATCACTCTATGAGACTCGGAATCGCGAAAATCACCTTCACCGCACCCTGTGTATCGAAAGGAGCTAATGATTCAACTCGGATGGCTTGCAATGGTTCGATATAACGATAAATCACCCTATGAGACTCGGAATCGCGATATTTACGTTTTCCAAACGCTGTGTATCGAAAGGAGCTAAGGCTTCACTTCCCAAGCCTCGCAGTCGTTCGATATAACGATAAATCACGCTATGAGACTCGGAATTGCGAAAATCACCTTCACCGCACCCTGTGTATCGAAAGGAGCTAAGCATTCAACTTGGATGGCTTCCAATGTTTCGATATAACGATAAATCACTCTAGGAGACTGGGAATCGCGATAATTACCTTCACAGCACGCTGTGTATCGAAAGGAGCTAAGTATTCACTTCACAAACCTCGCAATCGTTCAATGTAACGTTAAATCACTGTATGAGACACGGAATCGCGATATTTACGTTTTCCAAACGCTGTGTATCAAGAGGAGCTAAGGCTTCACTTCCCAAGCCTCGCAGTCGTTCGATATAACGATAAATCACTCTATGAGACTCGGAATTGCGAAAATCACCTTCACCGCACCCTGTGTATCGAAAGGAGCTAAGGATTCACTTCACAAACCTCGCAATCGTTCAATGTAACGTTAAATCACTGTATGAGACACGGAATCGCGATATTTACGTTTTCCAAACGCTGTGTATCAAGAGGAGCTAAGGCTTCACTTCCCAAGCCTTGCAGTCGTTCGATATAACGATAAATCACTCTATGAGACTCGGAATTGCGAAAATCACCTTCACCGCACCCTGTGTATCGAAAGGAGCTAAGCATTCAACTCGGATGGCTTCCAATGTTTCGATATAACGATAAATCGCTCTAGGAGACTGGGAATCGCGATAATTACCTTCACAGCACGCTGTGTATCGAAAGAAGCTAAGTATTCACTTCACAAACCTCGCAATCGTTCAATGTAACGTTAAATCACTCTATGAGACTCGGAATCGCGAAAATCACCTTCACCGCACCCTGTGTATCGAAAGGAGCTAAGGATTCAACACGGATGGCTTGCAATGGTTCGATATAACGATAAATCACCCTATGAGACTCGGAATCGCGATATTTACGTTTTCCAAACGCTGTGTATCGAAAGGAGCTAAGGCTTCACTTCCCAAGCCTCGCAGTCGTTCGATATAACGATAAATCACGCTATGAGACTCGGAATTGCGAAAATCACCTTCACCGCACCCTGTGTATCGAAAGGAGCTAAGCATTCAACTTGGATGGCTTCCAATGTTTCGATATAACGATAAATCACTCTAGGAGACTGGGAATCGCGATAATTACCTTCACAGCACGCTGTGTATCGAAAGGAGCTAAGTATTCACTTCACAAACCTCGCAATCGTTCAATGTAACGTTAAATCACTGTATGAGACACGGAATCGCGATATTTACGTTTTCCAAACGCTGTGTATCAAGAGGAGCTAAGGCTTCACTTCCCAAGCCTCGCAGTCGTTCGATATAACGATAAATCACTCTATGAGACTCGGAATTGCGAAAATCACCTTCACCGCACCCTGTGTATCGAAAGGAGCTAAGCATTCAACTCGGATGGCTTCCAATGTTTCGATATAACGATAAATCACTCTAGGAGACTGGGAATCGCGATAATTACCTTCACAGCACGCTGTGTATCGAAAAGAGCTAAGTATTCACTTCACAAACCTCGCAATCGTTCAATGTAACGTTAAATCACTCTATGAGACTCGGAATCGCGAAAATCACCTTCACCGCACCCTGTGTATCGAAAGGAGCTAAGCATTCAACTCGGATGGCTACCAATGTTTCGATATAACGATAAATCACTCTAGGAGACTGGGAATCGCGATAATTACCTTCACAGCACGCTGTGTATCGAAAGGAGCGAAGTATTCACTTCACAAACCTCGCAATCGTTCAATGTAACGTTAAATCACTCTATGAGACTCGGAATCGCGATAATTACCTTCACCGCACCCTGTGTATCGAAAGCAGCTAAGGATTCAACTAGGATGGCTTGCAATGGTTCGATATAACGATAAATCACACTAGGAGACTCGAAATCGCGATATTTACGTTTTCCAAACGCTGTGTATCAATAGGAGCTAAGGATTCACTTCGGATGTCTAGCAATGGTTCGATATAACAATTAATCACACTAGGAGACTGGGAATCGCGATATTTACGTTTTCCGAACGCTGTGTATCGAAAGAATCTAAGTATTCACTTCCCAAGCCTCGCAGTCATTCGATATAACGATAAATCACCCTATGAGACTCGAAATCGCGATAATTACCATCACAACACCCTGTGTATCGAAAGGAGCAAAGGCTTCACTTCCCAAGCCTCGCAATCGTTCGATATAACGATAAATCACTCTATGAGACTCGGAATTGCGAAAACCACCTTCACCGCACCCTGGGTATCTAAAGGAGCTAAGCATTCATCTCGGATGGCTTGCAATGGTTCGATATAACGATAAATCACCCTATGAGACTCGGAATCGCGATATTTACGTTTTCCAAATGCTGTGTATCGAAAGGAGCTAAGGCTTCACTTCCCAAGCCTCGCAGTCGTTCGATATAACGATAAATCACTCTATGAGACTCGGAATTGCGAAAATCACCTTCACCGCACCCTGTGTATCGAAAGGAGCTAAGGATTCACTTCACAAACCTCGCAATCGTTCAATGTAACGTTAAATCACTGTATGAGACACGGAATCGCGATATTTACGTTTTCCAAACGCTGTGTATCAAGAGGAGCTAAGGCTTCACTTCCCAAGCCTCGCAGTCGTTCGATATAACGATAAATCACTCTATGAGACTCGGAATTGCGAAAATCACCTTCACCGCACCCTGTGTATCGAAAGGAGCTAAGCATTCAACTCGGATGGCTTCCAATGTTTCGATATAACGATAAATCACTCTAGGAGACTGGGAATCGCGATAATTACCTTCACAGCACGCTGTGTATCGAAAGAAGCTAAGTATTCACTTCACAAACCTCGCAATCGTTCAATGTAACGTTAAATCACTCTATGAGACTCGGAATCGCGAAAATCACCTTCACCGCACCCTGTGTATCGAAAGGAGCTAATGATTCAACTCGGATGGCTTGCAATGGTTCGATATAACGATAAATCACCCTATGAGACTCGGAATCGCGATATTTACGTTTTCCAAACGCTGTGTATCGAAAGGAGCTAAGGCTTCACTTCCCAAGCCTCGCAGTCGTTCGATATAACGATAAATCACGCTATGAGACTCGGAATTGCGAAAATCACCTTCACCGCACCCTGTGTATCGAAAGGAGCTAAGCATTCAACTTGGATGGCTTCCAATGTTTCGATATAACGATAAATCACTCTAGGAGACTGGGAATCGCGATAATTACCTTCACAGCACGCTGTGTATCGAAAGGAGCTAAGTATTCACTTCACAAACCTCGCAATCGTTCAATGTAACGTTAAATCACTGTATGAGACACGGAATCGCGATATTTACGTTTTCCAAACGCTGTGTATCAAGAGGAGCTAAGGCTTCACTTCCCAAGCCTCGCAGTCGTTCGATATAACGATAAATCACTCTATGAGACTCGGAATTGCGAAAATCACCTTCACCGCACCCTGTGTATCGAAAGGAGCTAAGCATTCAACTTGGATGGCTTCCAATGTTTCGATATAACGATAAATCACTCTAGGAGACTGGGAATCGCGATAATTACCTTCACAGCACGCTGTGTATCGAAAAGAGCTAAGTATTCACTTCACAAACCTCGCAATCGTTCAATGTAACGTTAAATCACTCTATGTGACTCGGAATCGCGATAATTACCTTCACCGCACCCTGTGTATCGAAAGGAGCTAAGGATTCAACTAGGATGGCTTCCAATGTTTCGATATAACGATAAATCACTCTACGAGACTGGGAATCGCGATAATCACCTTCACCGCAACCTGTGTATCGAAAGGAGCTAAGCATTCAACTCGGATGGCTTCCAATGTTTCGATATAACGATAAATCACTCTAGGAGACTGGGAATCGCGATATTTATGTTTCCCAGACGCTGTGTATCGAAATGAGATAAGGATTCACATGCCAAGTTTCGTAATTGTTCGATTAAACGATAAATCACTCTAGGAGACTAGGAATCGCGATAATTACCATCACCGCACCCTATGTATCGAAAGGAGCGAAGTATTCACTTCCCAAACCTCGCAATCGTTCGATATAACGATAAATCACTCTATGAGACTTGGAATCGCGATCTTTACGTTTTCCACACGCTGTGTATCGAAAGGAGCTAAGCATTCAACTCGGATGGCTTCCAATGTTTCGATATAACGATAAATCACTCTAGGAGACTGCGAATCGCGAAAATCACCTTCACCGCACCCTGTGTATCGAAAGGAGCTAATGATTCAACTCGGATGGCTTGCAATGGTTCGATATAACGATAAATCACCCTATGAGACTCGGAATCGCGATATTTACGTTTTCCAAACGCTGTGTATCGAAAGGAGCTAAGGCTTCACTTCCCAAGCCTCGCAGTCGTTCGATATAACGATAAATCACGCTATGAGACTCGGAATTGCGAAAATCACCTTCACCGCACCCTGTGTATCGAAAGGAGCTAAGCATTCAACTTGGATGGCTTCCAATGTTTCGATATAACGATAAATCACTCTAGGAGACTGGGAATCGCGATAATTACCTTCACAGCACGCTGTGTATCGAAAGGAGCTAAGTATTCACTTCACAAACCTCGCAATCGTTCAATGTAACGTTAAATCACTGTATGAGACACGGAATCGCGATATTTACGTTTTCCAAACGCTGTGTATCAAGAGGAGCTAAGGCTTCACTTCCCAAGCCTCGCAGTCGTTCGATATAACGATAAATCACTCTATGAGACTCGGAATTGCGAAAATCACCTTCACCGCACCCTGTGTATCGAAAGGAGCTAAGCATTCAACTCGGATGGCTTCCAATGTTTCGATATAACGATAAATCACTCTAGGAGACTGGGAATCGCGATAATTACCTTCACAGCACGCTGTGTATCGAAAAGAGCTAAGTATTCACTTCACAAACCTCGCAATCGTTCAATGTAACGTTAAATCACTCTATGAGACTCGGAATCGCGATAATTACCTTCACCGCACCCTGTGTATCGAAAGGAGCTAAGGATTCAACTAGGATGGCTTGCAATGGTTCGATATAACGATAAATCACACTAGGAGACTCGAAATCGCGATATTTACGTTTTCCAAACGCTGTGTATCAATAGGAGCTAAGGATTCACTTCGGATGTCTAGCAATGGTTCGATATAACAATTAATCACACTAGGAGACTGGGAATCGCGATATTTACGTTTTCCGAACGCTGTGTATCGAAAGAATCTAAGTATTCACTTCCCAAGCCTCGCAGTCATTCGATATAACGATAAATCACTCAACGAGACTCGGAATTGCGAAAATGACCTTCACCGCACCCTGGGTATCGAAAGGAGCTAAGCATTCAACTCGGATGGCTTCCAATGTTTCGATATAACAATAAATCACTCTAGGAGACTGGGAATCGCGATAATTACCTTCACAGCACGCTGTGTATCGAAAGGAGCTAAGTATTCACTTCACAAACCTCGCAATCGTTCAATGTAACGTTAAATCACTCTATGAGACTCGGAATCGCGAAAATCACCTTCACCGCACCCTGTGTATCGAAAGGAGCTAAGGATTCAACTCGGATGGCTTGCAATGGTTCGATATAACGATAAATCACTCTAGGAGACTGGGAATCGCGATAATTACCATCACCGCAACCTGTGTATCGAAAGGAGCTAAGCATTCAACTCGGATGGCTTCCAATGTTTCGATATAACGATAAATCACTCTACGAGACTGGGAATCGCGATAATCACCTTCACCGCAACCTGTGTATCGAAAGGAGCTAAGCATTCAACTCGGATGGCTTCCAATGTTTCGATATAACGATAAATCACTCTAGGAGACTGGGAATCGCGATATTTATGTTTCCCAGACGCTGTGTATCGAAATGAGATAAGGATTCACATGCCAAGTTTCGTAATTGTTCGATTAAACGATAAATCACTCTAGGAGACTCGGAATCGCGATAATTACCATCACCGCACCCTATGTATCGAAAGGAGCGAAGTATTCACTTCCCAAACCTCGCAATCGTTCGATATAACGATAAATCACTCTATGAGACTTGGAATCGCGATCTTTACGTTTTCCACACGCTGTGTATCGAAAGGAGCTAAGCATTCAACTCGGATGGCTTCCAATGTTTCGATATAACGATAAATCACTCTAGGAGACTGCGAATCGCGATAATTACCTTCACCGCAACCTGTGTATCGAAAGGAGCTAAGGATTCAACACGGATGGCTTGCAATGGTTCGATATAACGATAAATCACCCTATGAGACTCGAAATCGCGATATTTACGTTTTCCAAACGCTGTGTATCGAAAGGAGCTAAGGCTTCACTTCCCAAGCCTCGCAGTCGTTCGATATAACGATAAATCACGCTATGAGACTCGGAATTGCGAAAATCACCTTCACCGCACCCTGTGTATCGAAAGGAGCTAAGCATTCAACTTGGATGGCTTCCAATGTTTCGATATAACGATAAATCACTCTAGGAGACTGGGAATCGCGATAATTACCTTCACAGCATTCTGTGTATCGAAAGGAGCTAAGTATTCACTTCACAAACCTCGCAATCGTTCAATGTAACGTTAAATCACTGTATGAGACACGGAATCGCGATATTTACGTTTTCCAAACGCTGTGTATCAAGAGGAGCTAAGGCTTCACTTCCCAAGCCTCGCAGTCGTTCGATATAACGATAAATCACTCTATGAGACTCGGAATTGCGAAAATCACCTTCACCGCACCCTGTGTATCGAAAGGAGCTAAGCATTCAACTCGGATGGCTTCCAATGTTTCGATATAACGATAAATCACTCTAGGAGACTGGGAATCGCGATAATTACCTTCACAGCACGCTGTGTATCGAAAAGAGCTAAGTATTCACTTCACAAACCTCGCAATCGTTCAATGTAACGTTAAATCACTCTATGAGACTCGGAATCGCGATAATTACCTTCACCGCACCCTGTGTATCGAAAGGAGCTAAGGATTCAACTAGGATGGCTTGCAATGGTTCGATATAACGATAAATCACACTAGGAGACTCGAAATCGCGATATTTACGTTTTCCAAACGCTGTGTATCAATAGGAGCTAAGGATTCACTTCGGATGTCTAGCAATGGTTCGATATAACAATTAATCACACTAGGAGACTGGGAATCGCGATATTTACGTTTTCCGAACGCTGTGTATCAAGAGGAGCTAAGGCTTCACTTCCCAAGCCTCGCAGTCGTTCGATATAACGATAAATCACTCTATGATACTGGGAATCGCGATAATTACCTTCACAGCACGCTGTGTATCGAAAGAAGCTAAGTATTCACTTCACAAACCTCGCAATCGTTCAATGTAACGTTAAATCACTCTATGAGACTCGGAATCGCGAAAATCACCTTCACCGCACCCTGTGTATCGAAAGGAGCTAAGCATTCAACTCGGATGGCTTCCAATGTTTCGATATAACGATAAATCACTCTAGGAGACTGGGAATAGCGATAATTACCTTCACAGCACGCTGTGTATCGACAGAATCTAAGTATTCACTTCCCAAGCCTCGCAGTCATTCGATATAACGATAAATCACTCTATGAGACTCGGAATCGCGAAAATCACCTTCACCGCACCCTGTGTATCGAAAGGAGCTAATGATTCAACTCGGATGGCTTGCAATGGTTCGATATAACGATAAATCACCCTATGAGACTCGGAATCGCGATATTTACGTTTTCCAAACGCTGTGTATCGAAAGGAGCTAAGGCTTCACTTCCCAAGCCTCGCAGTCGTTCGATATAACGATAAATCACGCTATGAGACTCGGAATTGCGAAAATCACCTTCACCGCACCCTGTGTATCGAAAGGAGCTAAGCATTCAACTTGGATGGCTTCCAATGTTTCGATATAACGATAAATCACTCTAGGAGACTGGGAATCGCGATAATTACCTTCACAGCACGCTGTGTATCGAAAAGAGCTAAGTATTCACTTCACAAACCTCGCAATCGTTCAATGTAACGTTAAATCACTCTATGAGACTCGGAATCGCGATAATTACCTTCACCGCACCCTGTGTATCGAAAGGAGCTAAGGATTCAACTAGGATGGCTTGCAATGGTTCGATATAACGATAAATCACACTAGGAGACTCGAAATCGCGATATTTACGTTTTCCAAACGCTGTGTATCAATAGGAGCTAAGGATTCACTTCGGATGTCTAGCAATGGTTCGATATAACAATTAATCACACTAGGAGACTGGGAATCGCGATATTTACGTTTTCCGAACGCTGTGTATCGAAAGAATCTAAGTATTCACTTCCCAAGCCTCGCAGTCATTCGATATAACGATAAATCACTCAACGAGACTCGGAATTGCGAAAATGACCTTCACCGCACCCTGGGTATCGAAAGGAGCTAAGCATTCAACTCGGATGGCTTCCAATGTTTCGATATAACAATAAATCACTCTAGGAGACTGGGAATCGCGATAATTACCTTCACAGCACGCTGTGTATCGAAAGGAGCTAAGTATTCACTTCACAAACCTCGCAATCGTTCAATGTAACGTTAAATCACTCTATGAGACTCGGAATCGCGAAAATCACCTTCACCGCACCCTGTGTATCGAAAGGAGCTAAGGATTCAACTCGGATGGCTTGCAATGGTTCGATATAACGATAAATCACTCTAGGAGACTGGGAATCGCGATAATTACCATCACCGCACCCTGTGTATCGAAAGGGGCAAAGGCTTCACTTCCCAAGTCTCGCAATCGTTCAATGTAAGGTTAAATCACTCTATGAGACTCGGAACGCGAAAATCACCTTCACCGCACCCTGGGTATCGAAAGGAGCTAAGCATTCAACTCGGATGGCTTCCAATGTTTCGATATAACGATAAATCACTCTAGGAGACTCGGAATCGCGATAATCACCTTCACCGCAACCTGTGTATCGAAAGGAGCTAAGCATTCAACTCGGATGGCTTCCAATGTTTCGATATAACGATAAATCACTCTACGAGACTGGGAATCGCGATAATCACCTTCACCGCAACCTGTGTATCGAAAGGAGCTAAGCATTCAACTCGGATGGCTTCCAATGTTTCGATATAACGATAAATCACTCTAGGAGACTGGGAATCGCGATATTTATGTTTCCCAGACGCTGTGTATCGAAATGAGATAAGGATTCACATGCCAAGTTTCGTAATTGTTCGATTAAACGATAAATCACTCTAGGAGACTCGGAATCGCGATAATTACCATCACCGCACCCTATGTATCGAAAGGAGCGAAGTATTCACTTCCCAAACCTCGCAATCGTTCGATATAACGATAAATCACTCTATGAGACTTGGAATCGCGATCTTTACGTTTTCCACACGCTGTGTATCGAAAGGAGCTAAGCATTCAACTCGGATGGCTTCCAATGTTTCGATATAACGATAAATCACTCTAGGAGACTGCGAATCGCGATAATTACCTTCACCGCAACCTGTGTATCGAAAGGAGCTAAGGATTCAACACGGATGGCTTGCAATGGTTCGATATAACGATAAATCACCCTATGAGACTCGAAATCGCGATATTTACGTTTTCCAAACGCTGTGTATCGATGAGATCTAAGGCTTCACATCCAAAGCCTCGCAATCGTTCGATATAACGATAAATCACTCTATGAGACTCGGAATTGCGAAAATGACCATTACCGCACCCTGTGCATCGAAAGGAGCTAAGCATTCACTTCACAAACCTCGCAATCGTTCAATGTAACGTTAAATCACTCTATGAGACTCGGAATCGCGAAAATCACCTTCACCGCACCCTGGGCATCGAAAGGAGCTAAGCATTCAACTCGGATGGCTTCCAATGTTTCGATATAACGATAAATCACTCTAGGAGACTGGGAATCGCGATAATTACCATCACCGCACCCTGTGTATCGAAAGGAGCAAAGGGTTCACTTCCCAAGCCTCGCAATCGTTCAATGTAACGTTAAATCACTCTATGAGACTCGGAATCGCGATAATTACCTTCACCGCACCCTGTGTATCGAAAGCAGCTAAGGATTCAACTAGGATGGCTTGCAATGGTTCGATATAACGATAAATCACACTAGGAGACTCGAAATCGCGATATTTACGTTTTCCAAACGCTGTGTATCAATAGGAGCTAAGGATTCACTTCGGATGTCTAGCAATGGTTCGATATAACAATTAATCACACTAGGAGACTGGGAATCGCGATATTTACGTTTTCCGAACGCTGTGTATCAAGAGGAGCTAAGGCTTCACTTCCCAAGCCTCGCAGTCGTTCGATATAACGATAAATCACTCTATGAGACTGGGAATCGCGATAATTACCTTCACAGCACGCTGTGTATCGAAAGAAGCTAAGTATTCACTTCACAAACCTCGCAATCGTTCAATGTAACGTTAAATCACTCTATGAGACTCGGAATCGCGAAAATCACCTTCACCGCACCCTGTGTATCGAAAGGAGCTAAGCATTCAACTCGGATGGCTTCCAATGTTTCGATATAACGATAAATCACTCTAGGAGACTGGGAATAGCGATAATTACCTTCACAGCACGCTGTGTATCGACAGAATCTAAGTATTCACTTCCCAAGCCTCGCAGTCATTCGATATAACGATAAATCACTCTATGAGACTCGGAATCGCGAAAATCACCTTCACCGCACCCTGTGTATCGAAAGGAGCTAATGATTCAACTCGGATGGCTTGCAATGGTTCGATATAACGATAAATCACCCTATGAGACTCGGAATCGCGATATTTACGTTTTCCAAACGCTGTGTATCGAAAGGAGCTAAGGCTTCACTTCCCAAGCCTCGCAGTCGTTCGATATAACGATAAATCACGCTATGAGACTCGGAATTGCGAAAATCACCTTCACCGCACCCTGTGTATCGAAAGGAGCTAAGCATTCAACTCGGATGGCTTCCAATGTTTCGATATAACGATAAATCACTCTAGGAGACTGGGAATCGCGATAATTACCTTCACAGCACGCTGTGTATCGAAAAGAGCTAAGTATTCACTTCACAAACCTCGCAATCGTTCAATGTAACGTTAAATCACTCTATGAGACTCGGAATCGCGATAATTACCTTCACCGCACCCTCAGTATCGAAAGGAGCTAAGGATTCAACTAGGATGGCTTGCAATGGTTCGATATAACGATAAATCACACTAGGAGACTCGAAATCGCGATATTTACGTTTTCCAAACGCTGTGTATCAATAGGAGCTAAGGATTCACTTCGGATGTCTAGCAATGGTTCGATATAACAATTAATCACACTAGGAGACTGGGAATCGCGATATTTACGTTTTCCGAACGCTGTGTATCGAAAGAATCTAAGTATTCACTTCCCAAGCCTCGCAGTCATTCGATATAACGATAAATCACTCAACGAGACTCGGAATTGCGAAAATGACCTTCACCGCACCCTGGGTATCGAAAGGAGCTAAGCATTCAACTCGGATGGCTTCCAATGTTTCGATATAACAATAAATCACTCTAGGAGACTGGGAATCGCGATAATTACCTTCACAGCACGCTGTGTATCGAAAGGAGCTAAGGATTCAACTCGGATGGCTTGCAATGGTTCGATATAACGATAAATCACTCTAGGAGACTGGGAATCGCGATAATTACCATCACCGCACCCTGTGTATCGAAAGGAGCAAAGGCTTCACTTCCCAAGTCTCGCAATCGTTCAATGTAACGTTAAATCACTCTATGAGACTCGGAACGCGAAAATCACCTTCACCGCACCCTGTGTATCGAAAGGAGCTAAGGATTCAACTCGGATGGCTTGCAATGGTTCGATATAACGATAAATCACTCTAGGAGACTGGGAATCGCGATAATTACCATCACCGCACCCTGTGTATCGAAAGGAGCAAAGGCTTCACTTCCCAAGTCTCGCAATCGTTCAATGTAACGTTAAATCACTCTATGAGACTCGGAACGCGAAAATCACCTTCACCGCACCCTGGGTATCGAAAGGAGCTAAGCATTCAACTCGGATGGCTTCCAATGTTTCGATATAACGATAAATCACTCTAGGAGACTGGGAATCGCGATAATCACCTTCACCGCAACCTGTGTATCGAAAGGAGCTAAGCATTCAACTCGGATGGCTTCCAATGTTTCGATATAACGATAAATCACTCTACGAGACTGGGAATCGCGATAATCACCTTCACCGCAACCTGTGTATCGAAAGGAGCTAAGCATTCAACTCGGATGGCTTCCAATGTTTCGATATAACAATAAATCACTCTACGAGACTGGGAATCGCGATAATCACCTTCACCGCAACCTGTGTATCGAAAGGAGCTAAGCATTCAACTCGGATGGCTTCCAATGTTTCGATATAACGATAAATCACTCTAGGAGACTGGGAATCGCGATATTTATGTTTCCCAGACGCTGTGTATCGAAATGAGATAAGGATTCACATGCCAAGTTTCGTAATTGTTCGATTAAACGATAAATCACTCTAGGAGACTCGGAATCGCGATAATTACCATCACCGCACCCTATGTATCGAAAGGAGCGAAGTATTCACTTCCCAAACCTCGCAATCGTTCGATATAACGATAAATCACTCTATGAGACTTGGAATCGCGATCTTTACGTTTTCCACACGCTGTGTATCGAAAGGAGCTAAGCATTCAACTCGGATGGCTTCCAATGTTTCGATATAACGATAAATCACTCTAGGAGACTGCGAATCGCGATAATTACCTTCACCGCAACCTGTGTATCGAAAGGAGCTAAGGATTCAACACGGATGGCTTGCAATGGTTCGATATAACGATAAATCACCCTATGAGACTCGAAATCGCGATATTTACGTTTTCCAAACGCTGTGTATCGATGAGATCTAAGGCTTCACATCCAAAGCCTCGCAATCGTTCGATATAACGATAAATCACTCTATGAGACTCGGAATTGCGAAAATGACCATTACCGCACCCTGTGCATCGAAAGGAGCTAAGCATTCACTTCACAAACCTCGCAATCGTTCAATGTAACGTTAAATCACTCTATGAGACTCGGAATCGCGAAAATCACCTTCACCGCACCCTGGGCATCGAAAGGAGCTAAGCATTCAACTCGGATGGCTTCCAATGTTTCGATATAACGATAAATCACTCTAGGAGACTGGGAATCGCGATAATTACCATCACCGCACCCTGTGTATCGAAAGGAGCAAAGGGTTCACTTCCCAAGCCTCGCAATCGTTCAATGTAACGTTAAATCACTCTATGAGACTCGGAATCGCGATAATTACCTTCACCGCACCCTGTGTATCGAAAGCAGCTAAGGATTCAACTAGGATGGCTTGCAATGGTTCGATATAACGATAAATCACACTAGGAGACTCGAAATCGCGATATTTACGTTTTCCAAACGCTGTGTATCAATAGGAGCTAAGGATTCACTTCGGATGTCTAGCAATGGTTCGATATAACAATTAATCACACTAGGAGACTGGGAATTGCGATATTTACGTTTTCCGAACGCTGTGTATCGAAAGGAGCTAAGGCTTCACTTCCCAAGCCTCGCAGTCGTTCGATATAACGATAAATCACTCTATGAGACTGGGAATCGCGATAATTACCTTCACAGCACGCTGTGTATCGAAAGAAGCTAAGTATTCACTTCACAAACCTCGCAATCGTTCAATGTAACGTTAAATCACTCTATGAGACTCGGAATCGCGAAAATCACCTTCACCGCACCCTGTGTATCGAAAGGAGCTAAGCATTCAACTCGGATGGCTTCCAATGTTTCGATATAACGATAAATCACTCTAGGAGACTGGGAATAGCGATAATTACCTTCACAGCACGCTGTGTATCGACAGAATCTAAGTATTCACTTCCCAAGCCTCGCAGTCATTCGATATAACGATAAATCACTCAACGAGACTCGGAATTACGAAAATGACCTTCACCGCACCCTGGGTATCGAAAGGAGCTAAGCATTCAACTCGGATGGCTTGCAATGGTTCGATATAACAATAAATCACTCTAGGAGACTGGGAATCGCGATAATTACCTTCACAGCACGCTGTGTATCGAAAAGAGCTAAGTATTCACTTCACAAACCTCGCAATCGTTCAATGTAACGTTAAATCACTCTATGAGACTCGGAATCGCGATAATTACCTTCACCGCACCCTGTGTATCGAAAGCAGCTAAGGATTCAACTAGGATGGCTTGCAATGGTTCGATATAACGATAAATCACACTAGGAGACTCGAAATCGCGATATTTACGTTTTCCAAACGCTGTGTATTAATAGCAGCTAAGGATTCACTTCGGATGTCTAGCAATGGTTCGATATAACAATTAATCACACTAGGACACTGGGAATCGCGATATTTACGTTTTCCGAACGCTGTGTATCGAAAGAATTCGATATAACGATAAATCACCCTATGAGACTCGAAATCGCGTTATTTACGTTTTCCAAACGCTGTGTATCAATAGCAGCTAAGGCTTCACTTCCCAAACAGAGCAATCGTTCGATTAAACGATAAATCACTCTAGGAGACTCGGAATCGCGATAATTACCATCACCGCACCCTATGTATCGAAAGGAGCGAAGTATTCACTTCACAAACCTCGCAATCGTTCAATGTAACGTTATATCACTCTATGAGACTCGAAATCGCGATATTTACGTTTTCCATACGCTGTGTATCAACAGGAGCTAAGGATTCACTTCGGATGTCTAGCAATGGTTCGATATAACAATTAATCACACTAGGAGACTGGGAATCGCGATATTTACGTTTTCCGAACGCTGTGTATCGAAAGAATCTAAGTATTCACTTCCCAAGCCTCGCAGTCATTCGATATAACGATAAATCACTCAACGAGACTCGGAATTGCGAAAATGACCTTCACCGCACCCTGGGTATCGAAAGGAGCTAAGCATTCAACTCGGATGGCTTCCAATGTTTCGATATAACGATAAATCACTCTAGGAGACTGCGAATCGCGATAATTAACTTCACCGCAACCTGTGTATCGAAAGGAGCTAAGGATTCAACACGGATGGCTTGCAATGGTTCGATATAACGATAAATCACCCTATGAGACTCGAAATCGCGATATTTACGTTTTCCAAACGCTGTGTATCGATGAGATCTAAGGCTTCACATCCAAAGCCTCGCAATCGTTCGATATAACGATAAATCACTCTATGAGACTCGGAATTGCGAAAATGACCATTACCGCACCCTGTGCATCGAAAGGAGCTAAGCATTCACTTCACAAACCTCGCAATCGTTCAATGTAACGTTAAATCACTCTATGAGACTCGGAATCGCGAAAATCACCTTCACCGCACCCTGGGCATCGAAAGGAGCTAAGCATTCAACTCGGATGGCTTCCAATGTTTCGATATAACGATAAATCACTCTAGGAGACTGGGAATCGCGATAATTACCATCACCGCACCCTGTGTATCGAAAGGAGCAAAGGGTTCACTTCCCAAGCCTCGCAATCGTTCAATGTAACGTTATATCACTCTATGAGACTCGGAATCGCGATAATTACCTTCACCGCACCCTGTGTATCGAAAGCAGCTAAGGATTCAACTAGGATGGCTTGCAATGGTTCGATATAACGATAAATCACACTAGGAGACTCGAAATCGCGATATTTACGTTTTCCAAACGCTGTGTATCAATAGGAGCTAAGGATTCACTTCGGATGTCTAGCAATGGTTCGATATAACAATTAATCACACTAGGAGACTGGGAATCGCGATATTTACGTTTTCCGAACGCTGTGTATCAAGAGGAGCTAAGGCTTCACTTCCCAAGCCTCGCAGTCGTTCGATATAACGATAAATCACTCTATGAGACTCGGAATCGCGAAAATCACCTTCACCGCACCCTGGGCATCGAAAGGAGCTAAGCATTCAACTCGGATGGCTTCCAATGTTTCGATATAACGATAAATCACTCTAGGAGACTGGGAATCGCGATAATTACCTTCACAGCACGCTGTGTATCGAAAGGAGCGAAGTATTCACTTCACAAACCTCGCAATCGTTCAATGTAACGTTAAATCACTCTATGAGACTCGGAATCGCGATAATTACCTTCACCGCACCCTGTGTATCGAAAGCAGCTAAGGATTCAACTAGGATGGCTTGCAATGGTTCGATATAACGATAAATCACACTAGGAGACTCGAAATCGCGATATTTACGTTTTCCAAACGCTGTGTATCAATAGGAGCTAAGGATTCACTTCGGATGTCTAGCAATGGTTCGATATAACAATTAATCACACTAGGAGACTGGGAATCGCGATATTTACGTTTTCCGAACGCTGTGTATCGAAAGAATCTAAGTATTCACTTCCCAAGCCTCGCAGTCATTCGATATAACGATAAATCACCCTATGAGACTCGAAATCGCGATAATTACCATCACAACACCCTGTGTATCGAAAGGAGCAAAGGCTTCACTTCCCAAGCCTCGCAATCGTTCGATATAACGATAAATCACTCTATGAGACTCGGAATTGCGAAAACCACCTTCACCGCACCCTGGGTATCTAAAGGAGCTAAGCATTCATCTCGGATGGCTTGCAATGGTTCGATATAACGATAAATCACCCTATGAGACTCGGAATCGCGATATTTACGTTTTCCAAATGCTGTGTATCGAAAGGAGCTAAGGCTTCACTTCCCAAGCCTCGCAGTCGTTCGATATAACGATAAATCACTCTATGAGACTCGGAATTGCGAAAATCACCTTCACCGCACCCTGTGTATCGAAAGGAGCTAAGGATTCACTTCACAAACCTCGCAATCGTTCAATGTAACGTTAAATCACTGTATGAGACACGGAATCGCGATATTTACGTTTTCCAAACGCTGTGTATCAAGAGGAGCTAAGGCTTCACTTCCCAAGCCTCGCAGTCGTTCGATATAACGATAAATCACTCTATGAGACTCAGAATTGCGAAAATCACCTTCACCGCACCCTGTGTATCGAAAGGAGCTAAGCATTCAACTCGGATGGCTTCCAATGTTTCGATATAACGATAAATCACTCTAGGAGACTGGGAATCGCGATAATTACCTTCACAGCACGCTGTGTATCGAAAGAAGCTAAGTATTCACTTCACAAACCTCGCAATCGTTCAATGTAACGTTAAATCACTCTATGAGACTCGGAATCGCGAAAATCACCTTCACCGCACCCTGTGTATCGAAAGGAGCTAATGATTCAACTCGGATGGCTTGCAATGGTTCGATATAACGATAAATCACCCTATGAGACTCGGAATCGCGATATTTACGTTTTCCAAACGCTGTGTATCGAAAGGAGCTAAGGCTTCACTTCCCAAGCCTCGCAGTCGTTCGATATAACGATAAATCACGCTATGAGACTCGGAATTGCGAAAATCACCTTCACCGCACCCTGTGTATCGAAAGGAGCTAAGCATTCAACTTGGATGGCTTCCAATGTTTCGATATAACGATAAATCACTCTAGGAGACTGGGAATCGCGATAATTACCTTCACAGCACGCTGTGTATCGAAAGGAGCTAAGTATTCACTTCACAAACCTCGCAATCGTTCAATGTAACGTTAAATCACTGTATGAGACACGGAATCGCGATATTTACGTTTTCCAAACGCTGTGTATCAAGAGGAGCTAAGGCTTCACTTCCCAAGCCTCGCAGTCGTTCGATATAACGATAAATCACTCTATGAGACTCGGAATTGCGAAAATCACCTTCACCGCACCCTGTGTATCGAAAGGAGCTAAGCATTCAACTTGGATGGCTTCCAATGTTTCGATATAACGATAAATCACTCTAGGAGACTGGGAATCGCGATAATTACCTTCACAGCACGCTGTGTATCGAAAAGAGCTAAGTATTCACTTCACAACCCTCGCAATCGTTCAATGTAACGTTAAATCACTCTATGTGACTCGGAATCGCGATAATTACCTTCACCGCACCCTGTGTATCGAAAGGAGCTAAGGATTCAACTAGGATGGCTTCCAATGTTTCGATATAACGATAAATCACTCTACGAGACTGGGAATCGCGATAATCACCTTCACCGCAACCTGTGTATCGAAAGGAGCTAAGCATTCAACTCGGATGGCTTCCAATGTTTCGATATAACGATAAATCACTCTAGGAGACTGGGAATCGCGATATTTATGTTTCCCAGACGCTGTGTATCGAAATGAGATAAGGATTCACATGCCAAGTTTCGTAATTGTTCGATTAAACGATAAATCACTCTAGGAGACTAGGAATCGCGATAATTACCATCACCGCACCCTATGTATCGAAAGGAGCGAAGTATTCACTTCCCAAACCTCGCAATCGTTCGATATAACGATAAATCACTCTATGAGACTTGGAATCGCGATCTTTACGTTTTCCACACGCTGTGTATCGAAAGGAGCTAAGCATTCAACTCGGATGGCTTCCAATGTTTCGATATAACGATAAATCACTCTAGGAGACTGCGAATCGCGAAAATCACCTTCACCGCACCCTGTGTATCGAAAGGAGCTAATGATTCAACTCGGATGGCTTGCAATGGTTCGATATAACGATAAATCACCCTATGAGACTCGGAATCGCGATATTTACGTTTTCCAAACGCTGTGTATCGAAAGGAGCTAAGGCTTCACTTCCCAAGCCTCGCAGTCGTTCGATATAACGATAAATCACGCTATGAGACTCGGAATTGCGAAAATCACCTTCACCGCACCCTGTGTATCGAAAGGAGCTAAGCATTCAACTTGGATGGCTTCCAATGTTTCGATATAACGATAAATCACTCTAGGAGACTGGGAATCGCGATAATTACCTTCACAGCACGCTGTGTATCGAAAGGAGCTAAGTATTCACTTCACAAACCTCGCAATCGTTCAATGTAACGTTAAATCACTGTATGAGACACGGAATCGCGATATTTACGTTTTCCAAACGCTGTGTATCAAGAGGAGCTAAGGCTTCACTTCCCAAGCCTCGCAGTCGTTCGATATAACGATAAATCACTCTATGAGACTCGGAATTGCGAAAATCACCTTCACCGCACCCTGTGTATCGAAAGGAGCTAAGCATTCAACTCGGATGGCTTCCAATGTTTCGATATAACGATAAATCACTCTAGGAGACTGGGAATCGCGATAATTACCTTCACAGCACGCTGTGTATCGAAAAGAGCTAAGTATTCACTTCACAAACCTCGCAATCGTTCAATGTAACGTTAAATCACTCTATGAGACTCGGAATCGCGATAATTACCTTCACCGCACCCTGTGTATCGAAAGGAGCTAAGGATTCAACTAGGATGGCTTGCAATGGTTCGATATAACGATAAATCACACTAGGAGACTCGAAATCGCGATATTTACGTTTTCCAAACGCTGTGTATCAATAGGAGCTAAGGATTCACTTCGGATGTCTAGCAATGGTTCGATATAACAATTAATCACACTAGGAGACTGGGAATCGCGATATTTACGTTTTCCGAACGCTGTGTATCGAAAGAATCTAAGTATTCACTTCCCAAGCCTCGCAGTCATTCGATATAACGATAAATCACTCAACGAGACTCGGAATTGCGAAAATGACCTTCACCGCACCCTGGGTATCGAAAGGAGCTAAGCATTCAACTCGGATGGCTTCCAATGTTTCGATATAACAATAAATCACTCTAGGAGACTGGGAATCGCGATAATTACCTTCACAGCACGCTGTGTATCGAAAGGAGCTAAGTATTCACTTCACAAACCTCGCAATCGTTCAATGTAACGTTAAATCACTCTATGAGACTCGGAATCGCGAAAATCACCTTCACCGCACCCTGTGTATCGAAAGGAGCTAAGGATTCAACTCGGATGGCTTGCAATGGTTCGATATAACGATAAATCACTCTAGGAGACTGGGAATCGCGATAATTACCATCACCGCAACCTGTGTATCGAAAGGAGCTAAGCATTCAACTCGGATGGCTTCCAATGTTTCGATATAACGATAAATCACTCTACGAGACTGGGAATCGCGATAATCACCTTCACCGCAACCTGTGTATCGAAAGGAGCTAAGCATTCAACTCGGATGGCTTCCAATGTTTCGATATAACGATAAATCACTCTAGGAGACTGGGAATCGCGATATTTATGTTTCCCAGACGCTGTGTATCGAAATGAGATAAGGATTCACATGCCAAGTTTCGTAATTGTTCGATTAAACGATAAATCACTCTAGGAGACTCGGAATCGCGATAATTACCATCACCGCACCCTATGTATCGAAAGGAGCGAAGTATTCACTTCCCAAACCTCGCAATCGTTCGATATAACGATAAATCACTCTATGAGACTTGGAATCGCGATCTTTACGTTTTCCACACGCTGTGTATCGAAAGGAGCTAAGCATTCAACTCGGATGGCTTCCAATGTTTCGATATAACGATAAATCACTCTAGGAGACTGCGAATCGCGATAATTACCTTCACCGCAACCTGTGTATCGAAAGGAGCTAAGGATTCAACACGGATGGCTTGCAATGGTTCGATATAACGATAAATCACCCTATGAGACTCGAAATCGCGATATTTACGTTTTCCAAACGCTGTGTATCGAAAGGAGCTAAGGCTTCACTTCCCAAGCCTCGCAGTCGTTCGATATAACGATAAATCACGCTATGAGACTCGGAATTGCGAAAATCACCTTCACCGCACCCTGTGTATCGAAAGGAGCTAAGCATTCAACTTGGATGGCTTCCAATGTTTCGATATAACGATAAATCACTCTAGGAGACTGGGAATCGCGATAATTACCTTCACAGCATTCTGTGTATCGAAAGGAGCTAAGTATTCACTTCACAAACCTCGCAATCGTTCAATGTAACGTTAAATCACTGTATGAGACACGGAATCGCGATATTTACGTTTTCCAAACGCTGTGTATCAAGAGGAGCTAAGGCTTCACTTCCCAAGCCTCGCAGTCGTTCGATATAACGATAAATCACTCTATGAGACTCGGAATTGCGAAAATCACCTTCACCGCACCCTGTGTATCGAAAGGAGCTAAGCATTCAACTCGGATGGCTTCCAATGTTTCGATATAACGATAAATCACTCTAGGAGACTGGGAATCGCGATAATTACCTTCACAGCACGCTGTGTATCGAAAAGAGCTAAGTATTCACTTCACAAACCTCGCAATCGTTCAATGTAACGTTAAATCACTCTATGAGACTCGGAATCGCGATAATTACCTTCACCGCACCCTGTGTATCGAAAGGAGCTAAGGATTCAACTAGGATGGCTTGCAATGGTTCGATATAACGATAAATCACACTAGGAGACTCGAAATCGCGATATTTACGTTTTCCAAACGCTGTGTATCAATAGGAGCTAAGGATTCACTTCGGATGTCTAGCAATGGTTCGATATAACAATTAATCACACTAGGAGACTGGGAATCGCGATATTTACGTTTTCCGAACGCTGTGTATCAAGAGGAGCTAAGGCTTCACTTCCCAAGCCTCGCAGTCGTTCGATATAACGATAAATCACTCTATGATACTGGGAATCGCGATAATTACCTTCACAGCACGCTGTGTATCGAAAGAAGCTAAGTATTCACTTCACAAACCTCGCAATCGTTCAATGTAACGTTAAATCACTCTATGAGACTCGGAATCGCGAAAATCACCTTCACCGCACCCTGTGTATCGAAAGGAGCTAAGCATTCAACTCGGATGGCTTCCAATGTTTCGATATAACGATAAATCACTCTAGGAGACTGGGAATAGCGATAATTACCTTCACAGCACGCTGTGTATCGACAGAATCTAAGTATTCACTTCCCAAGCCTCGCAGTCATTCGATATAACGATAAATCACTCTATGAGACTCGGAATCGCGAAAATCACCTTCACCGCACCCTGTGTATCGAAAGGAGCTAATGATTCAACTCGGATGGCTTGCAATGGTTCGATATAACGATAAATCACCCTATGAGACTCGGAATCGCGATATTTACGTTTTCCAAACGCTGTGTATCGAAAGGAGCTAAGGCTTCACTTCCCAAGCCTCGCAGTCGTTCGATATAACGATAAATCACGCTATGAGACTCGGAATTGCGAAAATCACCTTCACCGCACCCTGTGTATCGAAAGGAGCTAAGCATTCAACTTGGATGGCTTCCAATGTTTCGATATAACGATAAATCACTCTAGGAGACTGGGAATCGCGATAATTACCTTCACAGCACGCTGTGTATCGAAAAGAGCTAAGTATTCACTTCACAAACCTCGCAATCGTTCAATGTAACGTTAAATCACTCTATGAGACTCGGAATCGCGATAATTACCTTCACCGCACCCTGTGTATCGAAAGGAGCTAAGGATTCAACTAGGATGGCTTGCAATGGTTCGATATAACGATAAATCACACTAGGAGACTCGAAATCGCGATATTTACGTTTTCCAAACGCTGTGTATCAATAGGAGCTAAGGATTCACTTCGGATGTCTAGCAATGGTTCGATATAACAATTAATCACACTAGGAGACTGGGAATCGCGATATTTACGTTTTCCGAACGCTGTGTATCGAAAGAATCTAAGTATTCACTTCCCAAGCCTCGCAGTCATTCGATATAACGATAAATCACTCAACGAGACTCGGAATTGCGAAAATGACCTTCACCGCACCCTGGGTATCGAAAGGAGCTAAGCATTCAACTCGGATGGCTTCCAATGTTTCGATATAACAATAAATCACTCTAGGAGACTGGGAATCGCGATAATTACCTTCACAGCACGCTGTGTATCGAAAGGAGCTAAGTATTCACTTCACAAACCTCGCAATCGTTCAATGTAACGTTAAATCACTCTATGAGACTCGGAATCGCGAAAATCACCTTCACCGCACCCTGTGTATCGAAAGGAGCTAAGGATTCAACTCGGATGGCTTGCAATGGTTCGATATAACGATAAATCACTCTAGGAGACTGGGAATCGCGATAATTACCATCACCGCACCCTGTGTATCGAAAGGGGCAAAGGCTTCACTTCCCAAGTCTCGCAATCGTTCAATGTAAGGTTAAATCACTCTATGAGACTCGGAACGCGAAAATCACCTTCACCGCACCCTGGGTATCGAAAGGAGCTAAGCATTCAACTCGGATGGCTTCCAATGTTTCGATATAACGATAAATCACTCTAGGAGACTCGGAATCGCGATAATCACCTTCACCGCAACCTGTGTATCGAAAGGAGCTAAGCATTCAACTCGGATGGCTTCCAATGTTTCGATATAACGATAAATCACTCTACGAGACTGGGAATCGCGATAATCACCTTCACCGCAACCTGTGTATCGAAAGGAGCTAAGCATTCAACTCGGATGGCTTCCAATGTTTCGATATAACGATAAATCACTCTAGGAGACTGGGAATCGCGATATTTATGTTTCCCAGACGCTGTGTATCGAAATGAGATAAGGATTCACATGCCAAGTTTCGTAATTGTTCGATTAAACGATAAATCACTCTAGGAGACTCGGAATCGCGATAATTACCATCACCGCACCCTATGTATCGAAAGGAGCGAAGTATTCACTTCCCAAACCTCGCAATCGTTCGATATAACGATAAATCACTCTATGAGACTTGGAATCGCGATCTTTACGTTTTCCACACGCTGTGTATCGAAAGGAGCTAAGCATTCAACTCGGATGGCTTCCAATGTTTCGATATAACGATAAATCACTCTAGGAGACTGCGAATCGCGATAATTACCTTCACCGCAACCTGTGTATCGAAAGGAGCTAAGGATTCAACACGGATGGCTTGCAATGGTTCGATATAACGATAAATCACCCTATGAGACTCGAAATCGCGATATTTACGTTTTCCAAACGCTGTGTATCGATGAGATCTAAGGCTTCACATCCAAAGCCTCGCAATCGTTCGATATAACGATAAATCACTCTATGAGACTCGGAATTGCGAAAATGACCATTACCGCACCCTGTGCATCGAAAGGAGCTAAGCATTCACTTCACAAACCTCGCAATCGTTCAATGTAACGTTAAATCACTCTATGAGACTCGGAATCGCGAAAATCACCTTCACCGCACCCTGGGCATCGAAAGGAGCTAAGCATTCAACTCGGATGGCTTCCAATGTTTCGATATAACGATAAATCACTCTAGGAGACTGGGAATCGCGATAATTACCATCACCGCACCCTGTGTATCGAAAGGAGCAAAGGGTTCACTTCCCAAGCCTCGCAATCGTTCAATGTAACGTTAAATCACTCTATGAGACTCGGAATCGCGATAATTACCTTCACCGCACCCTGTGTATCGAAAGCAGCTAAGGATTCAACTAGGATGGCTTGCAATGGTTCGATATAACGATAAATCACACTAGGAGACTCGAAATCGCGATATTTACGTTTTCCAAACGCTGTGTATCAATAGGAGCTAAGGATTCACTTCGGATGTCTAGCAATGGTTCGATATAACAATTAATCACACTAGGAGACTGGGAATCGCGATATTTACGTTTTCCGAACGCTGTGTATCAAGAGGAGCTAAGGCTTCACTTCCCAAGCCTCGCAGTCGTTCGATATAACGATAAATCACTCTATGAGACTGGGAATCGCGATAATTACCTTCACAGCACGCTGTGTATCGAAAGAAGCTAAGTATTCACTTCACAAACCTCGCAATCGTTCAATGTAACGTTAAATCACTCTATGAGACTCGGAATCGCGAAAATCACCTTCACCGCACCCTGTGTATCGAAAGGAGCTAAGCATTCAACTCGGATGGCTTCCAATGTTTCGATATAACGATAAATCACTCTAGGAGACTGGGAATAGCGATAATTACCTTCACAGCACGCTGTGTATCGACAGAATCTAAGTATTCACTTCCCAAGCCTCGCAGTCATTCGATATAACGATAAATCACTCTATGAGACTCGGAATCGCGAAAATCACCTTCACCGCACCCTGTGTATCGAAAGGAGCTAATGATTCAACTCGGATGGCTTGCAATGGTTCGATATAACGATAAATCACCCTATGAGACTCGGAATCGCGATATTTACGTTTTCCAAACGCTGTGTATCGAAAGGAGCTAAGGCTTCACTTCCCAAGCCTCGCAGTCGTTCGATATAACGATAAATCACGCTATGAGACTCGGAATTGCGAAAATCACCTTCACCGCACCCTGTGTATCGAAAGGAGCTAAGCATTCAACTCGGATGGCTTCCAATGTTTCGATATAACGATAAATCACTCTAGGAGACTGGGAATCGCGATAATTACCTTCACAGCACGCTGTGTATCGAAAAGAGCTAAGTATTCACTTCACAAACCTCGCAATCGTTCAATGTAACGTTAAATCACTCTATGAGACTCGGAATCGCGATAATTACCTTCACCGCACCCTCAGTATCGAAAGGAGCTAAGGATTCAACTAGGATGGCTTGCAATGGTTCGATATAACGATAAATCACACTAGGAGACTCGAAATCGCGATATTTACGTTTTCCAAACGCTGTGTATCAATAGGAGCTAAGGATTCACTTCGGATGTCTAGCAATGGTTCGATATAACAATTAATCACACTAGGAGACTGGGAATCGCGATATTTACGTTTTCCGAACGCTGTGTATCGAAAGAATCTAAGTATTCACTTCCCAAGCCTCGCAGTCATTCGATATAACGATAAATCACTCAACGAGACTCGGAATTGCGAAAATGACCTTCACCGCACCCTGGGTATCGAAAGGAGCTAAGCATTCAACTCGGATGGCTTCCAATGTTTCGATATAACAATAAATCACTCTAGGAGACTGGGAATCGCGATAATTACCTTCACAGCACGCTGTGTATCGAAAGGAGCTAAGGATTCAACTCGGATGGCTTGCAATGGTTCGATATAACGATAAATCACTCTAGGAGACTGGGAATCGCGATAATTACCATCACCGCACCCTGTGTATCGAAAGGAGCAAAGGCTTCACTTCCCAAGTCTCGCAATCGTTCAATGTAACGTTAAATCACTCTATGAGACTCGGAACGCGAAAATCACCTTCACCGCACCCTGTGTATCGAAAGGAGCTAAGGATTCAACTCGGATGGCTTGCAATGGTTCGATATAACGATAAATCACTCTAGGAGACTGGGAATCGCGATAATTACCATCACCGCACCCTGTGTATCGAAAGGAGCAAAGGCTTCACTTCCCAAGTCTCGCAATCGTTCAATGTAACGTTAAATCACTCTATGAGACTCGGAACGCGAAAATCACCTTCACCGCACCCTGGGTATCGAAAGGAGCTAAGCATTCAACTCGGATGGCTTCCAATGTTTCGATATAACGATAAATCACTCTAGGAGACTGGGAATCGCGATTATCACCTTCACCGCAACCTGTGTATCGAAAGGAGCTAAGCATTCAACTCGGATGGCTTCCAATGTTTCGATATAACGATAAATCACTCTACGAGACTGGGAATCGCGATAATCACCTTCACCGCAACCTGTGTATCGAAAGGAGCTAAGCATTCAACTCGGATGGCTTCCAATGTTTCGATATAACAATAAATAACTCTACGAGACTGGGAATCGCGATAATCACCTTCACCGCAACCTGTGTATCGAAAGGAGCTAAGCATTCAACTCGGATGGCTTCCAATGTTTCGATATAACGATAAATCACTCTAGGAGACTGGGAATCGCGATATTTATGTTTCCCAGACGCTGTGTATCGAAATGAGATAAGGATTCACATGCCAAGTTTCGTAATTGTTCGATTAAACGATAAATCACTCTAGGAGACTCGGAATCGCGATAATTACCATCACCGCACCCTATGTATCGAAAGGAGCGAAGTATTCACTTCCCAAACCTCGCAATCGTTCGATATAACGATAAATCACTCTATGAGACTTGGAATCGCGATCTTTACGTTTTCCACACGCTGTGTATCGAAAGGAGCTAAGCATTCAACTCGGATGGCTTCCAATGTTTCGATATAACGATAAATCACTCTAGGAGACTGCGAATCGCGATAATTACCTTCACCGCAACCTGTGTATCGAAAGGAGCTAAGGATTCAACACGGATGGCTTGCAATGGTTCGATATAACGATAAATCACCCTATGAGACTCGAAATCGCGATATTTACGTTTTCCAAACGCTGTGTATCGATGAGATCTAAGGCTTCACATCCAAAGCCTCGCAATCGTTCGATATAACGATAAATCACTCTATGAGACTCGGAATTGCGAAAATGACCATTACCGCACCCTGTGCATCGAAAGGAGCTAAGCATTCACTTCACAAACCTCGCAATCGTTCAATGTAACGTTAAATCACTCTATGAGACTCGGAATCGCGAAAATCACCTTCACCGCACCCTGGGCATCGAAAGGAGCTAAGCATTCAACTCGGATGGCTTCCAATGTTTCGATATAACGATAAATCACTCTAGGAGACTGGGAATCGCGATAATTACCATCACCGCACCCTGTGTATCGAAAGGAGCAAAGGGTTCACTTCCCAAGCCTCGCAATCGTTCAATGTAACGTTAAATCACTCTATGAGACTCGGAATCGCGATAATTACCTTCACCGCACCCTGTGTATCGAAAGCAGCTAAGGATTCAACTAGGATGGCTTGCAATGGTTCGATATAACGATAAATCACACTAGGAGACTCGAAATCGCGATATTTACGTTTTCCAAACGCTGTGTATCAATAGGAGCTAAGGATTCACTTCGGATGTCTAGCAATGGTTCGATATAACAATTAATCACACTAGGAGACTGGGAATTGCGATATTTACGTTTTCCGAACGCTGTGTATCGAAAGGAGCTAAGGCTTCACTTCCCAAGCCTCGCAGTCGTTCGATATAACGATAAATCACTCTATGAGACTGGGAATCGCGATAATTACCTTCACAGCACGCTGTGTATCGAAAGAAGCTAAGTATTCACTTCACAAACCTCGCAATCGTTCAATGTAACGTTAAATCACTCTATGAGACTCGGAATCGCGAAAATCACCTTCACCGCACCCTGTGTATCGAAAGGAGCTAAGCATTCAACTCGGATGGCTTCCAATGTTTCGATATAACGATAAATCACTCTAGGAGACTGGGAATAGCGATAATTACCTTCACAGCACGCTGTGTATCGACAGAATCTAAGTATTCACTTCCCAAGCCTCGCAGTCATTCGATATAACGATAAATCACTCAACGAGACTCGGAATTACGAAAATGACCTTCACCGCACCCTGTGTATCGAAAGGAGCTAAGGATTCAACTAGGATGGCTTGCAATGGTTCGATATAACGATAAATCACACTAGGAGACTCGAAATCGCGATATTTACGTTTTCCAAACGCTGTGTATCAACAGCAGCTAAGGCTTCACTTCCCAAACAGAGCAATCGTTCGATTAAACGATAAATCACTCTAGAAGACTCGGAATCGCGATAATTACCATCACCGCACCCTATGTATCGAAAGGAGCGAAGTATTCACTTCCGAAACCTCGCAATCGTTCGATATAACGATAAATCACCCTATGAGACTCGAAATCGCGATATTTACGTTTTCCACACGCTGTGTATCAACAGGAGCTAAGGATTCACTTCGGATGTCTAGCAATGGTTCGATATAACGATTAGTCACACTAGGAGACTGGGAATCGCAATATTTACGTTCTCCAAACGCTGTGTATCGATGGGAGCTAAGGCTTCACATCCAAAGCCTCGCAATCGTTCGATATAAAGTTAAATCACTCTATGAGACTCGGAATTGCGAAAATGACCATCACCGCAACCTGTGTATCGAAAGGAGCTAAGCATTCAACTCGGATGGCTTCCAATGTTTCGATATAACGATAAATCACTCTAGGAGACTGGGAATAGCGATAATTACCTTCACAGCACGCTGTGTATCGAAAGGAGCGAAGTATTCACTTCACAAACCTCGCAATCGTTCAATGTAACGTTAAATCACTCTATGAGACTCGGAATCGCGATAATTACCTTCACCGCACCCTGTGTATCGAAAGCAGCTAAGGATTCAACTAGGATGGCTTGCAATGGTTCGATATAACGATAAATCACACTAGGAGACTCGAAATCGCGATATTTACGTTCTCCAAACGCTGTGTATCGATGGGAGCTAAGGCTTCACATCCAAAGCCTCGCAATCGTTCGATATAAAGTTAAATCACTCTATGAGACTCGGAATTGCGAAAATGACCATCACCGCACCCTGTGTATCGAAAGGAGCTAAGCATTCAACTCGGATGGCTTCCAATGTTTCGATATAACGATAAATCACTCTAGGAGACTGGGAATAGCGATAATTACCTTCACAGCACGCTGTGTATCGAAAGAATCTAAGTATTCACTTCCCAAGCCTCGCAGTCATTCGATATAACGATAAATCACTCAACGAGACTCGGAATTACGAAAATGACCTTCACCGCACCCTGGGTATCGAAAGGAGCTAAGCATTCAACTCGGATGGCTTGCAATGGTTCGATATAACGATAAATCACCCTATGAGACTCGAAATCGCGATAATTACCATCACAACACCCTGTGTATCGAAAGGAGCAAAGGCTTCACTTCCCAAGCCTCGCAATCGTTCGATATAACGATAAATCACTCTATGAGATTCGGAATTGCGAAAACCACCTTCACCGCACCCTGGGTATCGAAAGGAGCTAAGCATTCAACTCGGATGGCTTCCAATGTTTCGATATAACAATAAATCACTCTAGGGGACTGGGAATCGCGATAATTACCTTCACAGCACGCTGTGTATCGAAAGCAGCTAAGTATTCACTTCACAAACCTCGCAATCGTTCGATATAAAGATAAATCACTCTATGAGACTCGGAATTGCGAAAATGACCATCACCGCACCCTGTGTATCGAAAGGAGCTAAGCATTCAACTCGGATGGCTTCCAATGTTTCGATATAACGATAAATCACTCTAGGAGACTGGGAATCGCGATAATTACCTTCACAGCACGCTTTGTATCGAAAGGAGCGAAGTATTCACTTCACAAACCTCGCAATCGTTCAATGTAACGTTAAATCACTCTATGAGACTCGGAATCGCGATAATTACCTTCACCGCACCCTGTGTATCGAAAGCAGCTAAGGATTCAACTAGGATGGCTTGCAATGGTTCGATATAACGATAAATCACACTAGGAGACTCGAAATCGCGATATTTACGTTTTCCAAACGCTGTGTATCAATAGAAGCTAAGGATTCACTTCGGATGTCTAGCAATGGTTCGATATAACAATTAATCACACTAGGAGACTGGGAATCGCGATATTTACGTTTTCCGAACGCTGTGTATCGAAAGAATCTAAGTATTCACTTCCCAAGCCTCGCAGTCATTCGATATAACGATAAATCACTCAACGAGACTCGGAATTGCGAAAATGACCTTCACCGCACCCTGGGTATCGAAAGGAGCTAAGCATTCAACTCGGATGGCTTCCAATGTTTCGATATAACGATAAATCACTCTAGGAGACTGCGAATCGCGATAATTAACTTCACCGCAACCTGTGTATCGAAAGGAGCTAAGGATTCAACACGGATGGCTTGCAATGGTTCGATATAACGATAAATCACCCTATGAGACTCGAAATCGCGATATTTACGTTTTCCAAACGCTGTGTATCGATGAGATCTAAGGCTTCACATCCAAAGCCTCGCAATCGTTCGATATAACGATAAATCACTCTATGAGACTCGGAATTGCGAAAATGACCATTACCGCACCCTGTGCATCGAAAGGAGCTAAGCATTCACTTCACAAACCTCGCAATCGTTCAATGTAACGTTAAATCACTCTATGAGACTCGGAATCGCGAAAATCACCTTCACCGCACCCTGGGCATCGAAAGGAGCTAAGCATTCAACTCGGATGGCTTCCAATGTTTCGATATAACGATAAATCACTCTAGGAGACTGGGAATCGCGATAATTACCATCACCGCACCCTGTGTATCGAAAGGAGCAAAGGGTTCACTTCCCAAGCCTCGCAATCGTTCAATGTAACGTTATATCACTCTATGAGACTCGGAATCGCGATAATTACCTTCACCGCACCCTGTGTATCGAAAGCAGCTAAGGATTCAACTAGGATGGCTTGCAATGGTTCGATATAACGATAAATCACACTAGGAGACTCGAAATCGCGATATTTACGTTTTCCAAACGCTGTGTATCAATAGGAGCTAAGGATTCACTTCGGATGTCTAGCAATGGTTCGATATAACAATTAATCACACTAGGAGACTGGGAATCGCGATATTTACGTTTTCCGAACGCTGTGTATCAAGAGGAGCTAAGGCTTCACTTCCCAAGCCTCGCAGTCGTTCGATATAACGATAAATCACTCTATGAGACTGGGAATCGCGATAATTACCTTCACAGCACGCTGTGTATCGAAAGAAGCTAAGTATTCACTTCACAAACCTCGCAATCGTTCAATGTAACGTTAAATCACTCTATGAGACTCGGAATCGCGAAAATCACCTTCACCGCACCCTGTGTATCGAAAGGAGCTAAGCATTCAACTCGGATGGCTTCCAATGTTTCGATATAACGATAAATCACTCTAGGAGACTGGGAATAGCGATAATTACCTTCACAGCACGCTGTGTATCGACAGAATCTAAGTATTCACTTCCCAAGCCTCGCAGTCATTCGATATAACGATAAATCACTCAACGAGACTCGGAATTACGAAAATGACCTTCACCGCACCCTGTGTATCGAAAGGAGCTAAGGATTCAACTAGGATGGCTTGCAATGGTTCGATATAACGATAAATCACACTAGGAGACTCGAAATCGCGATATTTACGTTTTCCAAACGCTGTGTATCAACAGCAGCTAAGGCTTCACTTCCCAAACAGAGCAATCGTTCGATTAAACGATAAATCACTCTAGAAGACTCGGAATCGCGATAATTACCATCACCGCACCCTATGTATCGAAAGGAGCGAAGTATTCACTTCCGAAACCTCGCAATCGTTCGATATAACGATAAATCACCCTATGAGACTCGAAATCGCGATATTTACGTTTTCCACACGCTGTGTATCAACAGGAGCTAAGGATTCACTTCGGATGTCTAGCAATGGTTCGATATAACGATTAGTCACACTAGGAGACTGGGAATCGCAATATTTACGTTCTCCAAACGCTGTGTATCGATGGGAGCTAAGGCTTCACATCCAAAGCCTCGCAATCGTTCGATATAAAGTTAAATCACTCTATGAGACTCGGAATTGCGAAAATGACCATCACCGCAACCTGTGTATCGAAAGGAGCTAAGCATTCAACTCGGATGGCTTCCAATGTTTCGATATAACGATAAATCACTCTAGGAGACTGGGAATAGCGATAATTACCTTCACAGCACGCTGTGTATCGAAAGGAGCGAAGTATTCACTTCACAAACCTCGCAATCGTTCAATGTAACGTTAAATCACTCTATGAGACTCGGAATCGCGATAATTACCTTCACCGCACCCTGTGTATCGAAAGCAGCTAAGGATTCAACTAGGATGGCTTGCAATGGTTCGATATAACGATAAATCACACTAGGAGACTCGAAATCGCGATATTTACGTTCTCCAAACGCTGTGTATCGATGGGAGCTAAGGCTTCACATCCAAAGCCTCGCAATCGTTCGATATAAAGTTAAATCACTCTATGAGACTCGGAATTGCGAAAATGACCATCACCGCACCCTGTGTATCGAAAGGAGCTAAGCATTCAACTCGGATGGCTTCCAATGTTTCGATATAACGATAAATCACTCTAGGAGACTGGGAATAGCGATAATTACCTTCACAGCACGCTGTGTATCGAAAGAATCTAAGTATTCACTTCCCAAGCCTCGCAGTCATTCGATATAACGATAAATCACTCAACGAGACTCGGAATTACGAAAATGACCTTCACCGCACCCTGGGTATCGAAAGGAGCTAAGCATTCAACTCGGATGGCTTGCAATGGTTCGATATAACGATAAATCACCCTATGAGACTCGAAATCGCGATAATTACCATCACAATACCCTGTGTATCGAAAGGAGCAAAGGCTTCACTTCCCAAGCCTCGCAATCGTTCGATATAACGATAAATCACTCTATGAGATTCGGAATTGCGAAAACCACCTTCACCGCACCCTGGGTATCGAAAGGAGCTAAGCATTCAACTCGGATGGCTTCCAATGTTTCGATATAACAATAAATCACTCTAGGGGACTGGGAATCGCGATAATTACCTTCACAGCACGCTGTGTATCGAAAGCAGCTAAGTATTCACTTCACAAACCTCGCAATCGTTCGATATAAAGATAAATCACTCTATGAGACTCGGAATTGCGAAAATGACCATCACCGCACCCTGTGTATCGAAAGGAGCTAAGCATTCAACTCGGATGGCTTCCAATGTTTCGATATAACGATAAATCACTCTAGGAGACTGGGAATCGCGATAATTACCTTCACAGCACGCTGTGTATCGAAAGGAGCGAAGTATTCACATCACAAACCTCGCAATCGTTCAATGTAACGTTAAATCACTCTATGAGACTCGGAATCGCGATAATTACCTTCACCGCACCCTGTGTATCGAAAGCAGCTAAGGATTCAACTAGGATGGCTTGCAATGGTTCGATATAACGATAAATCACACTAGGAGACTCGAAATCGCGATATTTACGTTTTCCAAACGCCGTGTATCAATAGAAGCTAAGGATTCACTTCGGATGTCTAGCAATGGTTCGATATAACAATTAATCACACTAGGAGACTGGGAATCGCGATATTTACGTTTTCCGAACGCTGTGTATCGAAAGAATCTAAGTATTCACTTCCCAAGCCTCGCAGTCATTCGATATAACGATAAATCACTCAACGAGACTCGGAATTGCGAAAATGACCTTCACCGCACCCTGGGTATCGAAAGGAGTTAAGCATTCAACTCGGATGGCTTCCAATGTTTCGATATAACAATAAATCACTCTAGGAGACTGGGAATCGCGATAATTACCTTCACAGCACGCTGTGTATCGAAAGGAGCTAAGTATTCACTTCACAAACCTCGCAATCGTTCAATGTAACGTTAAATCACTCTATGAGACTCGGAATCGCGAAAATCACCTTCACCGCACCCTGTGTATCGAAAGGAGCTAAGCATTCAACTCGGATGGCTTCCAATGTTTCGATATAACGATAAATCACTCTAGGAGACTGGGAATCGCGATAATTACCATCACCGCACCCTGTGTATCGAAAGGAGCAAAGGGTTCACTTCCCAAGCCTCGCAATCGTTCAATGTAACGTTAAATCACTCTATGAGACTCGGAATCGCGATAATTACCTTCACCGCACCCTGTGTATCGAAAGCAGCTAAGGATTCAACTAGGATGGCTTGCAATGGTTCGATATAACGATAAATCACACTAGGAGACTCGAAATCGCGATATTTACGTTTTCCAAACGCTGTGTATCAATAGGAGCTAAGGATTCACTTCGGATGTCTAGCAATGGTTCGATATAACAATTAATCACACTAGGAGACTGGGAATTGCGATATTTACGTTTTCCGAACGCTGTGTATCGAAAGGAGCTAAGGCTTCACTTCCCAAGCCTCGCAGTCGTTCGATATAACGATAAATCACTCTATGAGACTGGGAATCGCGATAATTACCTTCACAGCACGCTGTGTATCGAAAGAAGCTAAGTATTCACTTCACAAACCTCGCAATCGTTCAATGTAACGTTAAATCACTCTATGAGACTCGGAATCGCGAAAATCACCTTCACCGCACCCTGTGTATCGAAAGGAGCTAAGCATTCAACTCGGATGGCTTCCAATGTTTCGATATAACGATAAATCACTCTAGGAGACTGGGAATAGCGATAATTACCTTCACAGCACGCTGTGTATCGACAGAATCTAAGTATTCACTTCCCAAGCCTCGCAGTCATTCGATATAACGATAAATCACTCAACGAGACTCGGAATTACGAAAATGACCTTCACCGCACCCTGTGTATCGAAAGGAGCTAAGGATTCAACTAGGATGGCTTGCAATGGTTCGATATAACGATAAATCACACTAGGAGACTCGAAATCGCGATATTTACGTTTTCCAAACGCTGTGTATCAACAGCAGCTAAGGCTTCACTTCCCAAACAGAGCAATCGTTCGATTAAACGATAAATCACTCTAGAAGACTCGGAATCGCGATAATTACCATCACCGCACCCTATGTATCGAAAGGAGCGAAGTATTCACTTCCGAAACCTCGCAATCGTTCGATATAACGATAAATCACCCTATGAGACTCGAAATCGCGATATTTACGTTTTCCACACGCTGTGTATCAACAGGAGCTAAGGATTCACTTCGGATGTCTAGCAATGGTTCGATATAACGATTAGTCACACTAGGAGACTGGGAATCGCAATATTTACGTTCTCCAAACGCTGTGTATCGATGGGAGCTAAGGCTTCACATCCAAAGCCTCGCAATCGTTCGATATAAAGTTAAATCACTCTATGAGACTCGGAATTGCGAAAATGACCATCACCGCACCCTGTGCATCGAAAGGAGCTAAGCATTCAACTCGGATGGCTTCCAATGTTTCGATATAACGATAAATCACTCTAGGAGACTGGGAATAGCGATAATTACCTTCACAGCACGCTGTGTATCGAAAGGAGCGAAGTATTCACTTCACAAACCTCGCAATCGTTCAATGTAACGTTAAATCACTCTATGAGACTCGGAATCGCGATAATTACCTTCACCGCACCCTGTGTATCGAAAGCAGCTAAGGATTCAACTAGGATGGCTTGCAATGGTTCGATATAACGATAAATCACACTAGGAGACTCGAAATCGCGATATTTACGTTCTCCAAACGCTGTGTATCGATGGGAGCTAAGGCTTCACATCCAAAGCCTCGCAATCGTTCGATATAAAGTTAAATCACTCTATGAGACTCGGAATTGCGAAAATGACCATCACCGCACCCTGTGTATCGAAAGGAGCTAAGCATTCAACTCGGATGGCTTCCAATGTTTCGATATAACGATAAATCACTCTAGGAGACTGGGAATAGCGATAATTACCTTCACAGCACGCTGTGTATCGAAAGAATCTAAGTATTCACTTCCCAAGCCTCGCAGTCATTCGATATAACGATAAATCACTCAACGAGACTCGGAATTACGAAAATGACCTTCACCGCACCCTGGGTATCGAAAGGAGCTAAGCATTCAACTCGGATGGCTTGCAATGGTTCGATATAACGATAAATCACCCTATGAGACTCGAAATCGCGATAATTACCATCACAACACCCTGTGTATCGAAAGGAGCAAAGGCTTCACTTCCCAAGCCTCGCAATCGTTCGATATAACGATAAATCATTCTATGAGATTCGGAATTGCGAAAACCACCTTCACCGCACCCTGGGTATCGAAAGGAGCTAAGCATTCAACTCGGATGGCTTCCAATGTTTCGATATAACAATAAATCACTCTAGGGGACTGGGAATCGCGATAATTACCTTCACAGCACGCTGTGTATCGAAAGCAGCTAAGTATTCACTTCACAAACCTCGCAATCGTTCGATATAAAGATAAATCACTCTATGAGACTCGGAATTGCGAAAATGACCATCACCGCACCCTGTGTATCGAAAGGAGCTAAGCATTCAACTCGGATGGCTTCCAATGTTTCGATATAACGATAAATCACTCTAGGAGACTGGGAATCGCGATAATTACCTTCACAGCACGCTGTGTATCGAAAGGAGCGAAGTATTCACTTCCGAAACCTCGCAATCGTTCGATATAACGCTAAATCACCCTATGAGACTCGAAATCGCGATAATTACCTTCACCGCACCCTGTGTATCGAAAGCAGCTAAGGATTCAACTAGGATGGCTTGCAATGGTTCGATATAACGATAAATCACACTAGGAGACTCGAAATCGCGATATTTACGTTTTCCAAACGCTGTGTATCAATAGGAGCTAAGGATTCACTTCGGATGTCTAGCAATGGTTCGATATAACAATTAATCACACTAGGAGACTGGGAATCGCGATATTTACGTTTTCCGAACGCTGTGTATCGAAAGAATCTAAGTATTCACTTCCCAAGCCTCGCAGTCATTCGATATAACGATAAATCACTCAACGAGACACGGAATTGCGAAAATGACCTTCACCGCACCCTGGGTATCGAAAGGAGTTAAGCATTCAACTCGGATGGCTTCCAATGTTTCGATATAACAATAAATCACTCTAGGAGACTGGGAATCGCGATAATTACCTTCACAGCACGCTGTGTATCGAAAGGAGCTAAGTATTCACTTCACAAACCTCGCAATCGTTCAATGTAACGTTAAATCACTCTATGAGACTCGGACTCGCGAAAATCACCTTCACCGCACCCTGTGTATCGAAAGGAGCTAAGGATTCAACTCGGATGGCTTGCAATGGTTCGATATAACGATAAATCACTCTAGGAGACTGGGAATCGCGATAATTACCATCACCGCACCCTGTGTATCGAAAGGAGCAAAGGCTTCACTTCCCAAGTCTCGCAATCGTTCAATGTAACGTTAAATCACTCTATGAGACTCGGAATTGCGAAAATGACCATCACCGCACCCTGGGTATCGAAAGGAGCTAAGCATTCAACTCGGATGGCTTCCAATGTTTCGATATAACGATAAATCACTCTAGGAGACTGGGAATAGCGATAATTACCTTCACAGCACGCTGTGTATCGAAAGGAGCGAAGTATTCACTTCACAAACCTCGCAATCGTTCAATGTAACGTTAAATCACTCTATGAGACTCGGAATCGCGATAATTACCTTCACCGCACCCTGTGTATCGAAAGCAGCTAAGGATTCAACTAGGATGGCTTGCAATGGTTCGATATAACGATAAATCACACTAGGAGACTCGAAATCGCGATATTTACGTTCTCCAAACGCTGTGTATCGATGGGAGCTAAGGCTTCACATCCAAAGCCTCGCAATCGTTCGATATAAAGTTAAATCACTCTATGAGACTCGGAATTGCGAAAATGACCATCACCGCACCCTGTGTATCGAAAGGAGCTAAGCATTCAACTCGGATGGCTTCCAATGTTTCGATATAACGATAAATCACTCTAGGAGACTGGGAATAGCGATAATTACCTTCACAGCACGCTGTGTATCGAAAGAATCTAAGTATTCACTTCCCAAGCCTCGCAGTCATTCGATATAACGATAAATCACTCAACGAGACTCGGAATTACGAAAATGACCTTCACCGCACCCTGGGTATCGAAAGGAGCTAAGCATTCAACTCGGATGGCTTGCAATGGTTCGATATAACGATAAATCACCCTATGAGACTCGAAATCGCGATAATTACCATCACAACACCCTGTGTATCGAAAGGAGCAAAGGCTTCACTTCCCAAGCCTCGCAATCGTTCGATATAACGATAAATCATTCTATGAGATTCGGAATTGCGAAAACCACCTTCACCGCACCCTGGGTATCGAAAGGAGCTAAGCATTCAACTCGGATGGCTTCCAATGTTTCGATATAACAATAAATCACTCTAGGGGACTGGGAATCGCGATAATTACCTTCACAGCACGCTGTGTATCGAAAGCAGCTAAGTATTCACTTCACAAACCTCGCAATCGTTCGATATAAAGATAAATCACTCTATGAGACTCGGAATTGCGAAAATGACCATCACCGCACCCTGTGTATCGAAAGGAGCTAAGCATTCAACTCGGATGGCTTCCAATGTTTCGATATAACGATAAATCACTCTAGGAGACTGGGAATCGCGATAATTACCTTCACAGCACGCTGTGTATCGAAAGGAGCGAAGTATTCACTTCCGAAACCTCGCAATCGTTCGATATAACGCTAAATCACCCTATGAGACTCGAAATCGCGATAATTACCTTCACCGCACCCTGTGTATCGAAAGGAGCTAAGGATTCAACTAGGATGGCTTGCAATGGTTCGATATAACGATAAATCACACTAGGAGACTCGAAATCGCGATATTTACGTTTTCCAAACGCTGTGTATCAATAGGAGCTAAGGATTCACTTCGGATGTCTAGCAATGGTTCGATATAACAATTAATCACACTAGGAGACTGGGAATCGCGATATTTACGTTTTCCGAACGCTGTGTATCGAAAGAATCTAAGTATTCACTTCCCAAGCCTCGCAGTCATTCGATATAACGATAAATCACTCAACGAGACTCGGAATTGCGAAAATGACCTTCACCGCACCCTGGGTATCGAAAGGAGTTAAGCATTCAACTCGGATGGCTTCCAATGTTTCGATATAACAATAAATCACTCTAGGAGACTGGGAATCGCGATAATTACCTTCACAGCACGCTGTGTATCGAAAGGAGCTAAGTATTCACTTCACAAACCTCGCAATCGTTCAATGTAACGTTAAATCACTCTATGAGACTCGGAATCGCGAAAATCACCTTCACCGCACCCTGTGTATCGAAAGGAGCTAAGGATTCAACTCGGATGGCTTGCAATGGTTCGATATAACGATAAATCACTCTAGGAGACTGGGAATCGCGATAATTACCATCACCGCACCCTGTGTATCGAAAGGAGCAAAGGCTTCACTTCCCAAGTCTCGCAATCGTTCAATGTAACGTTAAATCACTCTATGAGACTCGGAACGCGAAAATCACCTTCACCGCACCCTGGGTATCGAAAGGAGCTAAGCATTCAACTCGGATGGCTTCCAATGTTTCGATATAACGATAAATCACTCTAGGAGACTGGGAATCGCGATATTTATGTTTCCCAGACGCTGTGTATCGAAATGAGATAAGGATTCACATGCCAAGTTTCGTAATTGTTCGATTAAACGATAAATCACTCTAGGAGACTCGGAATCGCGATAATTACCATCACCGCACCCTATGTATCGAAAGGAGCGAAGTATTCACTTCCCAAACCTCGCAATCGTTCGATATAACGATAAATCACTCTATGAGACTTGGAATCGCGATCTTTACGTTTTCCACACGCTGTGTATCAAAAGGAGCTAAGCATTCAACTCGGATGGCTTCCAATGTTTCGATATAACGATAAATCACTCTAGGAGACTGCGAATCGCGATAATTACCTACACCGCAACCTGTGTATCGAAAGGAGCTAAGGATTCAACACGGATGGCTTGCAATGGTTCGATATAACGATAAATCACCCTATGAGACTCGAAATCGCCATATTTACGTTTTCCAAACGCTGTGTATCGATGGGATCTAAGGCTTCACATCCAAAGCCTCGCAATCGTTCGATATAACGATAAATCACTCTATGAGACTCGGAATTGCGAAAATGACCATTACCGCACCCTGTGCATCGAAAGGAGCTAAGCATTCACTTCACAAACCTCGCAATCGTTCAATGTAACTTTAAATCACTCTATGAGACTCGGAATCGCGAAAATCACCTTCACCGCACCCTGGGCATCGAAAGGAGCTAAGCATTCAACTCGGATGGCTTCCAATGTTTCGATATAACGATAAATCACTCTAGGAGACTGGGAATCGCGATAATTACCATCACCGCACCCTGTGTATCGAAAGGAGCAAAGGTTTCACTTCCCAAGCCTCGCAATCGTTCAATGTAACGTTAAATCACTCTATGAGACTCGGAATCGCGATAATTACCTTCACCGCACCCTGTGTATCGAAAGCAGCTAAGGATTCAACTAGGATGGCTTGCAATGGTTCGATATAACGATAAATCACACTAGGAGACTCGAAATCGCGATATTTACGTTTTCCAAACGCTGTGTATCAATAGGAGCTAAGGATTCACTTCGGATGTCTAGCAATGGTTCGATATAACAATTAATCACACTAGGAGACTAGGAATCAAGATATTTACGTTTTCCGAACGCTGTGTATCAAGAGGAGCTAAGGCTTCACTTCCCAAGCTTCGCAGTCGTTCGATATAACGAAAAATCACTCTATGAGACTCGGAATTGCGAAAATCACCTTCACCGCACCCTGTGTATCGAAAGGAGCTAAGCATTCAACTCGGATGGCTTCCAATGTTTCGATATAACGATAAATCACTCTAGGAGACTGGGAATCGCGATAATTACCTTCACAGCACGCTGTGTATCGAAAAGAGCTAAGTATTCACTTCACAAACCTCGCAATCGTTCAATGTAACGTTAAATCACTCTATGAGACTCGGAATCGCGATAATTACCTTCACCGCACCCTGTGTATCGAAAGGAGCTAAGGATTCAACTAGGATGGCTTGCAATGGTTCGATATAACGATAAATCACACTAGGAGACTCGAAATCGCGATATTTACGTTTTCCAAACGCTGTGTATCAATAGGAGCTAAGGATTCACTTCGGATGTCTAGCAATGGTTCGATATAACAATTAATCACACTAGGAGACTGGGAATCGCGATATTTACGTTTTCCGAACGCTGTGTATCGAAAGAATCTAAGTATTCACTTCCCAAGCCTCGCAGTCATTCGATATAACGATAAATCACTCAACGAGACTCGGAATTGCGAAAATGACCTTCACCGCACCCTGGGTATCGAAAGGAGTTAAGCATTCAACTCGGATGGCTTCCAATGTTTCGATATAACAATAAATCACTCTAGGAGACTGGGAATCGCGATAATTACCTTCACAGCACGCTGTGTATCGAAAGGAGCTAAGTATTCACTTCACAAACCTCGCAATCGTTCAATGTAACGTTAAATCACTCTATGAGACTCGGAATCGCGAAAATCACCTTCACCGCACCCTGTGTATCGAAAGGAGCTAAGGATTCAACTCGGATGGCTTGCAATGGTTCGATATAACGATAAATCACTCTAGGAGACTGGGAATCGCGATAATTACCATCACCGCACCCTGTGTATCGAAAGGAGCAAAGGCTTCACTTCCCAAGTCTCGCAATCGTTCAATGTAACGTTAAATCACTCTATGAGACTCGGAACGCGAAAATCACCTTCACCGCACCCTGGGTATCGAAAGGAGCTAAGCATTCAACTCGGATGGCTTCCAATGTTTCGATATAACGATAAATCACTCTACGAGACTGGGAATCGCGATAATCACCTTCACCGCAACCTGTGTATCGAAAGGAGCTAAGCATTCAACTCGGATGGCTTCCAATGTTTCGATATAACGATAAATCACTCTACGAGACTGGGAATCGCGATAATCACCTTCACCGCAACCTGTGTATCGAAAGGAGCTAAGCATTCAACTCGGATGGCTTCCAATGTTTCGATATAACGATAAATCACTCTAGGAGACTGGGAATCGCGATATTTATGTTTCCCAGACGCTGTGTATCGAAATGAGATAAGGATTCACATGCCAAGTTTCGTAATTGTTCGATTAAACGATAAATCACTCTAGGAGACTCGGAATCGCGATAATTACCATCACCGCACCCTATGTATCGAAAGGAGCGAAGTATTCACTTCCCAAACCTCGCAATCGTTCGATATAACGATAAATCACTCTATGAGACTTGGAATCGCGATCTTTACGTTTTCCACACGCTGTGTATCGAAAGGAGCTAAGCATTCAACTCGGATGGCTTCCAATGTTTCGATATAACGATAAATCACTCTAGGAGACTGCGAATCGCGATAATTACCTTCACCGCAACCTGTGTATCGAAAGGAGCTAAGGATTCAACACGGATGGCTTGCAATGGTTCGATATAACGATAAATCACCCTATGAGACTCGAAATCGCGATATTTACGTTTTCCAAACGCTGTGTATCGATGGGATCTAAGGCTTCACATCCAAAGCCTCGCAATCGATCGATATAACGATAAATCACTCTATGAGACTCGGAATTGCGAAAATGACCATTAGAGCACCCTGTGCATCGAAAGGAGCTAAGGCTTCACTTCCCAAGCTTCGCAGTCGTTCGATATAACGAAAAATCACTCTATGAGACTCGGAATTGCGAAAATCACCTTCACTGCACCCTGTGTATCGAAAGGAGCTAAGCATTCAACTCGGATGGCTTCCAATGTTTCGATATAACGATAAATCACTCTAGGAGACTGGGAATCGCGATAATTACCTTCACAGCACGCTGTGTATCGAAAAGAGCTAAGTATTCACTTCACAAACCTCGCAATCGTTCAATGTAACGTTAAATCACTCTATGAGACTCGGAATCGCGATAATTACCTTCACCGCACCCTGTGTATCGAAAGGAGCTAAGGATTCAACTAGGATGGCTTGCAATGGTTCGATATAACGATAAATCACTCTAGGAGACTGGGAATCGCGATAATTACCATCACCGCACCCTGTGTATCGAAAGGAGCAAAGGCTTCACTTCCCAAGTCTCGCAATCGTTCAATGTAACGTTAAATCACTCTATGAGACTCGGAACGCGAAAATCACCTTCACCGCACCCTGGGTATCGAAAGGAGCTAAGCATTCAACTCGGATGGCTTCCAATGTTTCGATATAACGATAAATCACTCTAGGAGACTGGGAATCGCGATAATCACCTTCACCGCAACCTGTGTATCGAAAGGAGCTAAGCATTCAACTCGGATGGCTTCCAATGTTTCGATATAACGATAAATCACTCTACGAGACTCGGAATTGCGAAAATCACCTTCACCGCACCCTGTGTATCGAAAGGAGCTAAGCATTCAACTCGGATGGCTTCCAATGTTTCGATATAACGATAAATCACTCTAGGAGACTGGGAATCGCGATAATTACCTTCACAGCACGCTGTGTATCGAAAAGAGCTAAGTATTCACTTCACAAACCTCGCAATCGTTCAATGTAACGTTAAATCACTCTATGAGACTCGGAATCGCGATAATTACCTTCACCGCACCCTGTGTATCGAAAGCAGCTAAGGATTCAACTAGGATGGCTTGCAATGGTTCGATATAACGATAAATCACACTAGGAGACTGGGAATCGCGATAATTACCATCACCGCACCCTGTGTATCGAAAGGAGCAAAGGCTTCACTTCACAAGCCTCGCAATCGTTCGATATAACGATAAATCACTCTATGAGACTCGGAATTGCGAAAACCACCTTCACCGCACCCTGGGTATCGAAAGGAGCTAAGCATTCAACTCGGATGGCTTGCAATGGTTCGATATAACGATAAATCACCCTATGAGACTCGGAATCGCGATATTTACGTTTTCCAAACGCTGTGTATCGAAAGGAGCTAAGGCTTCACTTCCCAAGCCTCGCAGTCGTTCGATATAACGATAAATCACTCTATGAGACTCGGAATTGCGAAAATCACCTTCACCGCACCCTGTGTATCGAAAGGAGCTAAGCATTCAACTCGGATGGCTTCCAATGTTTCGATATAACGATAAATCACTCTAGGAGACTGGGAATCGCGATAATTACCTTCACAGCACGCTGTGTATCGAAAGAAGCTAAGTATTCACTTCACAAACCTCGCAATCGTTCAATGTAACGTTAAATCACTCTATGAGACTCGGAATCGCGAAAATCACCTTCACCGCACCCTGTGTATCGAAAGCAGCTAATGATTCAACTCGGATGGCTTGCAATGGTTCGATATAACGATAAATCACCCTATGAGACTCGGAATCGCGATATTTACGTTTTCCAAACGCTGTGTATCGAAAGGAGCTAAGGCTTCACTTCCCAAGCCTCGCAGTCGTTCGATATAACGATAAATCACGCTATGAGACTCGGAATTGCGAAAATCACCTTCACCGCACCCTGTGTATCGAAAGGAGCTAAGCATTCAACTTGGATGGCTTCCAATGTTTCGATATAACGATAAATCACTCTAGGAGACTGGGAATCGCGATAATTACCTTCACAGCACGCTGTGTATCGAAAGGAGCTAAGTATTCACTTCACAAACCTCGCAATCGTTCAATGTAACGTTAAATCACTGTATGAGACACGGAATCGCGATATTTACGTTTTCCAAACGCTGTGTATCAAGAGGAGCTAAGGCTTCACTTCCCAAGCCTCGCAGTCGTTCGATATAACGATAAATCACTCTATGAGACTCGGAATTGCGAAAATCACCTTCACCGCACCCTGTGTATCGAAAGGAGCTAAGCATTCAACTCGGATGGCTTCCAATGTTTCGATATAACGATAAATCACTCTAGGAGACTGGGAATCGCGATAATTACCTTCACAGCACGCTGTGTATCGAAAAGAGCTAAGTATTCACTTCACAAACCTCGCAATCGTTCAATGTAACGTTAAATCACTCTATGAGACTCGGAATTGCGAAAATCACCTTCACCGCACCCTGTGTATCGAAAGGAGCTAAGCATTCAACTTGGATGGCTTCAAATGTTTCGATATAACGATAAATCACTCTAGGAGACTGGGAATCGCGATAATTACCTTCACAGCACGCTGTGTATCGAAAGGAGCGAAGTATTCGCTTCACAAACCTCGCAATCGTTCAATGTAACGTTAAATCACTCTATGAGACTCGGAATTGCGAAAATCACCTTCACCGCACCCTGTGTATCGAAAGGAGCTAAGCATTCAACTAGGATGGCTTGCAATGGTTCGATATAACGATAAATCACACTAGGAGACTGGGAATCGCGATAATTACCATCACCGCACCCTGTGTATCGAAAGGAGCAAAGGCTTCACTTCACAAGCCTCGCAATCGTTCGATATAACGATAAATCACTCTAGGAGACTGGGAATCGCGATAATTACCTTCACAGCACGCTGTGTATCGAAAGGAGCGAAGTATTCGCTTCACAAACCTCGCAATCGTTCAATGTAACGTTAAATCACTCTATGAGACTCGGAATTGCGAAAATCACCTTCACCGCACCCTGTGTATCGAAAGGAGCTAAGCATTCAACTTGGATGGCTTCCAATGTTTCGATATAACGATAAATCACTCTAGGAGACTGGGAATCGCGATAATTACCTTCACAGCACGCTGTGTATCGAAAGGAGCGAAGTATTCGCTTCACAAACCTCGCAATCGTTCAATGTAACGTTAAATCACTCTATGAGACTCGGAATCGCGATATTTACGTTTTCCAAACGCTGTGCATCGAAAGCAGCTAAGGATTCAACTAGGATGGCTTGCAATGGTTCGATATAACGATAAATCACCCTATGACACTCGAAATCGCGATATTTACGTTTTCCAAACGCTGTGTATCAATAGGAGCTAAGGATTCACTTCGGATGTCTAGCAATGGTTCGATATAACAATTAATCACACTAGGAGACTGTTAATCGCGATATTTACGTTTTCCGAACGCTGTGTATCGAAAGAATCTAAGTATTCACTTCCCAAGCCTCGCAGTCATTCGATATAACGATAAATCACTCAACGAGACTCGGAATTGCGAAAATGACCTTCACCGCACCCTGGGTATCGAAAGGAGCTAAGCATTCAACTCGGATGGCTTCCAATGTTTCGATATAACAATAAATCACTCTAGGAGACTGGGAATCGCGATAATTACCTTCACAGCACGCTGTGTATCGAAAGGAGCTAAGTATTCACTTCACAAACCTCGCAATCGTTCAATGTAACGTTAAATCACTCTATGAGACTCGGAATCGCGAAAATCACCTTCACCGCACCCTGTGTATCGAAAGGAGCTAAGGATTCAACTCGGATGGCTTGCAATGGTTCGATATAACGATAAATCACTCTAGGAGACTGGGAATCGCGATAATTACCATCACCGCACCCTGTGTATCGAAAGGAGCAAAGGCTTCACTTCCCAAGTCTCGCAATCGTTCAATGTAACGTTAAATCACTCTATGAGACTCGGAACGCGAAAATCACCTTCACCGCACCCTGGGTATCGAAAGGAGCTAAGCATTCAACTCGGATGGCTTCCAATGTTTCGATATAACGATAAATCACTCTACGAGACTGGGAATCGCGATAATCACCTTCACCGCAACCTGGGTATCGAAAGGAGCTAAGCATTCAACTCGGATGGCTTCCAATGTTTCGATATAACGATAAATCACTCTACGAGACTGGGAATCGCGATAATCACCTTCACCGCAACCTGTGTATCGAAAGGAGCTAAGCATTCAACTCGGATGGCTTCCAATGTTTCGATATAACGATAAATCACTCTAGGAGACTGGGAATCGCGATATTTATGTTTCCCAGACGCTGTGTATCGAAATGAGATAAGGATTCACATGCCAAGTTTCGTAATTGTTCGATTAAACGATAAATCACTCTAGGAGACTCGGAATCGCGATAATTACCATCACCGCACCCTATGTATCGAAAGGAGCGAAGTATTCACTTCCCAAACCTCGCAATCGTTCGATATAACGATAAATCACTCTATGAGACTTGGAATCGCGATCTTTACGTTTTCCACACGCTGTGTATCGAAAGGAGCTAAGCATTCAACTCGGATGGCTTCCAATGTTTCGATATAACGATAAATCACTCTAGGAGACTGCGAATCGCGATAATTACCTTCACCGCAACCTGTGTATCGAAAGGAGCTAAGGATTCAACACGGATGGCTTGCAATGGTTCGATATAACGATAAATCACCCTATGAGACTCGAAATCGCGATATTTACGTTTTCCAAACGCTGTGTATCGATGGGATCTAAGGCTTCACATCCAAAGCCTCGCAATCGTTCGATATAACGATAAATCACTCTATGAGACTCGGAATTGCGAAAATGACCATTACCGCACCCTGTGCATCGAAAGGAGCTAAGCATTCACTTCACAAACCTCGCAATCGTTCAATGTAACGTTAAATCACTCTATGAGACTCGGAATCGCGAAAATCACCTTCACCGCACCCTGGGCTTCGAAAGGAGCTAAGCATTCAACTCGGATGGCTTCCAATGTTTCGATATAACGATAAATCACTCTAGGAGACTGGGAATCGCGATAATTACCATCACCGCACCCTGTGTATCGAAAGGAGCAAAGGGTTCACTTCCCAAGCCTCGCAATCGTTCAATGTAACGTTAAATCACTCTATGAGACTCGGAATCGCGATAATTACCTTCACCGCACCCTGTGTATCGAAAGCAGCTAAGGATTCAACTAGGATGGCTTGCAATGGTTCGATATAACGATAAATCACACTAGGAGACTCGAAATCGCGATATTTACGTTTTCCAAACGCTGTGTATCAATAGGAGCTAAGGATTCACTTCGGATGTCTAGCAATGGTTCGATATAACAATTAATCACAGTAGGAGACTGGGAATCGCGATATTTACGTTTTCCGAACGCTGTGTATCAAGAGGAGCTAAGGCTTCACTTCCCAAGCCTCGCAGTCGTTCGATATAACGATAAATCACTCTATGAGACTCGGAATTGCGAAAATCACCTTCACCGCACCCTGTGTATCGAAAGGAGCTAAGCATTCAACTCGGATGGCTTCCAATGTTTCGATATAACGATAAATCACTCTAGGAGACTGGGAATCGCGATAATTACCTTCACAGCACGCTGTGTATCGAAAAGAGCTAAGTATTCACTTCACAAACCTCGCAATCGTTCAATGTAACGTTAAATCACTCTATGAGACTCGGAATCGCGATAATTACCTTCACCGCACCCTGTGTATCGAAAGGAGCTAAGGATTCAACTAGGATGGCTTGCAATGGTTCGATATAACGATAAATCACACTAGGAGACTCGAAATCGCGATATTTACGTTTTCCAAACGCTGTGTATCAATAGGAGCTAAGGATTCACTTCGGATGTCTAGCAATGGTTCGATATAACAATTAATCACACTAGGAGACTGGGAATCGCGATATTTACGTTTTCCGAACGCTGTGTATCGAAAGAATCTAAGTATTCACTTCCCAAGCCTCGCAGTCATTCGATATAACGATAAATCACTCAACGAGACTCGGAATTGCGAAAATGACCTTCACCGCACCCTGGGTATCGAAAGGAGCTAAGCATTCAACTCGGATGGCTTCCAATGTTTCGATATAACAATAAATCACTCTAGGAGACTGGGAATCGCGATAATTACCTTCACAGCACGCTGTGTATCGAAAGGAGCTAAGTATTCACTTCACAAACCTCGCAATCGTTCAATGTAACGTTAAATCACTCTATGAGACTCGGAATCGCGAAAATCACCTTCACCGCACCCTGTGTATCGAAAGGAGCTAAGGATTCAACTCGGATGGCTTGCAATGGTTTGATATAACGATAAATCACTCTAGGAGACTGGGAATCGCGATAATTACCATCACCGCACCCTGTGTATCGAAAGGAGCAAAGGCTTCACTTCCCAAGTCTCGCAATCGTTCAATGTAACGTTAAATCACTCTATTAGACTCGGAACGCGAAAATCACCTTCACCGCACCCTGGGTATCGAAAGGAGCTAAGCATTCAACTCGGATGGCTTCCAATGTTTCGATATAACGATAAATCACTCTAGGAGACTGGGAATCGCGATAATCACCTTCACCGCAACCTGTGTATCGAAAGGAGCTAAGCATTCAACTCGGATGGCTTCCAATGTTTCGATATAACGATAAATCACTCTACGAGACTGGGAATCGCGATAATCACCTTCACCGCAACCTGTGTATCGAAAGGAGCTAAGCATTCAACTCGGATGGCTTCCAATGTTTCGATATAACGATAAATCACTCTACGAGACTGGGAATCGCGATAATCACCTTCACCGCAACCTGTGTATCGAAAGGAGCTAAGCATTCAACTCGGATGGCTTCCAATGTTTCGATATAACGATAAATCACTCTAGGAGACTGGGAATCGCGATATTTATGTTTCCCAGACGCTGTGTATCGAAATGAGATAAGGATTCACATGCCAAGTTTCGTAATTGTTCGATTAAACGATAAATCACTCTAGGAGACTCGGAATCGCGATAATTACCATCACCGCACCCTATGTATCGAAAGGAGCGAAGTATTCACTTCCCAAACCTCGCAATCGTTCGATATAACGATAAATCACTCTATGAGACTTGGAATCGCGATCTTTACGTTTTCCACACGCTGTGTATCGAAAGGAGCTAAGCATTCAATTCGGATGACTTCCAATGTTTCGATATAACGATAAATCACTCTAGGAGACTGCGAATCGCGATAATTACCTACACCGCAACCTGTGTATCGAAAGGAGCTAAGGATTCAACACGGATGGCTTGCAATGGTTCGATATAACGATAAATCACCCTATGAGACTCGAAATCGCGATATTTACGTTTTCCAAACGCTGTGTATCGATGGGATCTAAGGCTTCACATCCAAAGCCTCGCAATCGTTCGATATAACGATAAATCACTGTATGAGACTCGGAATTGCGAAAATGACCATTACCGCACCCTGTGCATCGAAAGGAGCTAAGCATTCACTTCACAAACCTCGCAATCGTTCAATGTAACGTTAAATCACTCTATGAGACTCGGAATCGCGAAAATCACCTTCACCGCACCCTGGGCATCGAAAGGAGCTAAGCATTCAACTCGGATGGCTTCCAATGTTTCGATATAACGATAAATCACTCTAGGAGACTGGGAATCGCGATAATTACCATCACCGCACCCTGTGTATCGAAAGGAGCAAAGGGTTCACTTCCCATGCCTCGCAATCGTTCAATGTAACGTTAAATCACTCTATGAGACTCGGAATCGCGATAATTACCTTCACCGCACCCTGTGTATCGAAAGCAGCTAAGGATTCAACTAGGATGGCTTGCAATGGTTCGATATAACGATAAATCACACTAGGAGACTCGAAATCGCGATATTTACGTTTTCCAAACGCTGTGTATCAATAGGAGCTAAGGATTCACTTCGGATGTCTAGCAATGGTTCGATATAACAATTAATCACACTAGGAGACTGGGAATCGCGATATTTACGTTTTCCGAACGCTGTGTATCAAGAGGAGCTAACGCTTCACTTCCCAAGCTTCGCAGTCGTTCGATATAACGAAAAATCACTCTATGAGACTCGGAATTGCGAAAATCACCTTCACCGCACCCTGTGTATCGAAAGGAGCTAAGCATTCAACTCGGATGGCTTCCAATGTTTCGATATAACGATAAATCACTCTAGGAGACTGGGAATCGCGATAATTACCTTCACAGCACGCTGTGTATCGAAAAGAGCTAAGTATTCACTTCACAAACCTCGCAATCGTTCAATGTAACGTTAAATCACTCTATGAGACTCGGAATCGCGATAATTACCTTCACCGCACCCTGTGTATCGAAAGGAGCTAAGGATTCAACTAGGATGGCTTGCAATGGTTCGATATAACGATAAATCACACTAGGAGACTCGAAATCGCGATATTTACGTTTTCCAAACGCTGTGTATCAATAGGAGCTAAGGATTCACTTCGGATGTCTAGCAATGGTTCGATATAACAATTAATCACACTAGGAGACTGGGAATCGCGATATTTACGTTTTCCGAACGCTGTGTATCGAAAGAATCTAAGTATTCACTTCCCAAGCCTCGCAGTCATTCGATATAACGATAAATCACTCAACGAGATTCGGAATTGCGAAAATGACCTTCACCGCACCCTGGGTATCGAAAGGAGTTAAGCATTCAACTCGGATGGCTTCCAATGTTTCGATATAACAATAAATCACTCTAGGAGACTGGGAATCGCGATAATTACCTTCACCGCAACCTGTGTATCGAAAGGAGCTAAGGCTTCACTTCCCAAGCCTCGCAGTCATTCGATATAACGATAAATCACTCAACGAGACTCGGAATTGCGAAAATGACCTTCACCGCACCCTGGGTATCGAAAGGAGCTAAGCATTCAACTCGGATGGCTTCCAATGTTTCGATATAACGATAAATCACTCTAGGAGACTGGGAATCGCGATAATTACCATCACCGCACCCTGTGTATCGAAAGGAGCAAAGGGTTCACTTCCCAAGCCTCGCAATCGTTCAATGTAACGTTAAATCACTCTATGAGACTCGGAATCGCGATAATTACCTTCACCGCACCCTGTGTATCGAAAGCAGCTAAGGATTCAACTAGGATGGCTTGCAATGGTTCGATATAACGATAAATCACACTAGGAGACTCGAAATCGCGATATTTACGTTTTCCAAACGCTGTGTATCAATAGGAGCTAAGGATTCACTTCGGATGTCTAGCAATGGTTCGATATAACAATTAATCACACTAGGAGACTGGGAATCGCGATATTTACGTTTTCCGAACGCTGTGTATCAAGAGGAGCTAAGGCTTCACTTCCCAAGCCTCGCAGTCGTTCGATATAACGATAAATCACTCTATGAGACTCGGAATTGCGAAAATCACCTTCACCGCACCCTGTGTATCGAAAGGAGCTAAGCATTCAACTCGGATGGCTTCCAATGTTTCGATATAACGATAAATCACTCTAGGAGACTGGGAATCGCGATAATTACCTTCACAGCACGCTGTGTATCGAAAAGAGCTAAGTATTCACTTCACAAACCTCGCAATCGTTCAATGTAACGTTAAATCACTCTATGAGACTCGGAATCGCGATAATTACCTTCACCGCACCCTGTGTATCGAAAGGAGCTAAGGATTCAACTAGGATGGCTTGCAATGGTTCGATATAACGATAAATCACACTAGGAGACTCGAAATCGCGATATTTACGTTTTCCAAACGCTGTGTATCAATAGGAGCTAAGGATTCACTTCGGATGTCTAGCAATGGTTCGATATAACAATTAATCACACTAGGAGACTGGGAATCGCGATATTTACGTTTTCCGAACGCTGTGTATCGAAAGAATCTAAGTATTCACTTCCCAAGCCTCGCAGTCATTCGATATAACGATAAATCACTCAACGAGACTCGGAATTGCGAAAATGACCTTCACCGCACCCTGGGTATCGAAAGGAGCTAAGCATTCAACTCGGATGGCTTCCAATGTTTCGATATAACAATAAATCACTCTAGGAGACTGGGAATCGCGATAATTACCTTCACAGCACGCTGTGTATCGAAAGGAGCAAAGGCTTCACTTCCCAAGTCTCGCAATCGTTCAATGTAACGTTAAATCACTCTATTAGACTCGGAACGCGAAAATCACCTTCACCGCACCCTGGGTATCGAAAGGAGCTAAGCATTCAACTCGGATGGCTTCCAATGTTTCGATATAACGATAAATCACTCTAGGAGACTGGGAATCGCGATAATCACCTTCACCGCAACCTGTGTATCGAAAGGAGCTAAGCATTCAACTCGGATGGCTTCCAATGTTTCGATATAACGATAAATCACTCTACGAGACTGGGAATCGCGATAATCACCTTCACCGCAACCTGTGTATCGAAAGGAGCTAAGCATTCAACTCGGATGGCTTCCAATGTTTCGATATAACGATAAATCACTCTACGAGACTGGGAATCGCGATAATCACCTTCACCGCAACCTGTGTATCGAAAGGAGCTAAGCATTCAACTCGGATGGCTTCCAATGTTTCGATATAACGATAAATCACTCTAGGAGACTGGGAATCGCGATATTTATGTTTCCCAGACGCTGTGTATCGAAATGAGATAAGGATTCACATGCCAAGTTTCGTAATTGTTCGATTAAACGATAAATCACTCTAGGAGACTCGGAATCGCGATAATTACCATCACCGCACCCTATGTATCGAAAGGAGCGAAGTATTCACTTCCCAAACCTCGCAATCGTTCGATATAACGATAAATCACTCTATGAGACTTGGAATCGCGATCTTTACGTTTTCCACACGCTGTGTATCGAAAGGAGCTAAGCATTCAACTCGGATGACTTCCAATGTTTCGATATAACGATAAATCACTCTAGGAGACTGCGAATCGCGATAATTACCTACACCGCAACCTGTGTATCGAAAGGAGCTAAGGATTCAACACGGATGGCTTGCAATGGTTCGATATAACGATAAATCACCCTATGAGACTCGAAATCGCGATATTTACGTTTTCCAAACGCTGTGTATCGATGGGATCTAAGGCTTCACATCCAAAGCCTCGCAATCGTTCGATATAACGATAAATCACTGTATGAGACTCGGAATTGCGAAAATGACCATTACCGCACCCTGTGCATCGAAAGGAGCTAAGCATTCACTTCACAAACCTCGCAATCGTTCAATGTAACGTTAAATCACTCTATGAGACTCGGAATCGCGAAAATCACCTTCACCGCACCCTGGGCATCGAAAGGAGCTAAGCATTCAACTAGGATGGCTTGCAATGGTTCGATATAACGATAAATCACACTAGGAGACTCGAAATCGCGATATTTACGTTTTCCAAACGCTGTGTATCAATAGGAGCTAAGGATTCACTTCGGATGTCTAGCAATGGTTCGATATAACAATTAATCACACTAGGAGACTGGGAATCGCGATATTTACGTTTTCCGAACGCTGTGTATCAAGAGGAGCTAAGGCTTCACTTCCCAAGCTTCGCAGTCGTTCGATATAACGAAAAATCACTCTATGAGACTCGGAATTGCGAAAATCACCTTCACCGCACCCTGTGTATCGAAAGGAGCTAAGCATTCAACTCGGATGGCTTCCAATGTTTCGATATAACGATAAATCACTCTAGGAGACTGGGAATCGCGATAATTACCTTCACAGCACGCTGTGTATCGAAAAGAGCTAAGTATTCACTTCACAAACCTCGCAATCGTTCAATGTAACGTTAAATCACTCTATGAGACTCGGAATCGCGATAATTACCTTCACCGCACCCTGTGTATCGAAAGGAGCTAAGGATTCAACTAGGATGGCTTGCAATGGTTCGATATAACGATAAATCACACTAGGAGACTCGAAATCGCGATATTTACGTTTTCCAAACGCTGTGTATCAATAGGAGCTAAGGATTCACTTCGGATGTCTAGCAATGGTTCGATATAACAATTAATCACACTAGGAGACTGGGAATCGCGATATTTACGTTTTCCGAACGCTGTGTATCGAAAGAATCTAAGTATTCACTTCCCAAGCCTCGCAGTCATTCGATATAACGATAAATCACTCAACGAGACTCGGAATTGCGAAAATGACCTTCACCGCACCCTGGGTATCGAAAGGAGTTAAGCATTCAACTCGGATGGCTTCCAATGTTTCGATATAACAATAAATCACTCTAGGAGACTGGGAATCGCGATAATTACCTTCACAGCACGCTGTGTATCGAAAGGAGCTAAGTATTCACTTCACAAACCTCGCAATCGTTCAATGTAACGTTAAATCACTCTATGAGACTCGGAATCGCGAAAATCACCTTCACCGCACCCTGTGTATCGAAAGGAGCTAAGGATTCAACTCGGATGGCTTGCAATGGTTCGATATAACGATAAATCATTCTAGGAGACTGGGAATCGCGATAATTACCATCACCGCACCCTGTGTATCGAAAGGAGCAAAGGCTTCACTTCCCAAGTCTCGCAATCGTTCAATGTAACGTTAAATCACTCTATGAGACTCGGAACGCGAAAATCACCTTCACCGCACCCTGGGTATCGAAAGGAGCTAAGCATTCAACTCGGATGGCTTCCAATGTTTCGATATAACAATAAATCACTCTAGGAGACTGGGAATCGCGATAATTACCTTCACAGCACGCTGTGTATCGAAAGGAGCTAAGTATTCACTTCACAAACCTCGCAATCGTTCAATGTAACGTTAAATCACTCTATGAGACTCGGAATCGCGAAAATCACCTTCACCGCACCCTGTGTATCGAAAGGAGCTAAGGATTCAACTCGGATGGCTTGCAATGGTTCGATATAACGATAAATCATTCTAGGAGACTGGGAATCGCGATAATTACCATCACCGCACCCTGTGTATCGAAAGGAGCAAAGGCTTCACTTCCCAAGTCTCGCAATCGTTCAATGTAACGTTAAATCACTCTATGAGACTCGGAACGCGAAAATCACCTTCACCGCACCCTGGGTATCGAAAGGAGCTAAGCATTCAACTCGGATGGCTTCCAATGTTTCGATATAACGATAAATCACTCTAGGAGACTGGGAATCGCGATAATCACCTTCACCGCAACCTGTGTATCGAAAGGAGCTAAGCATTCAACTCGGATGGCTTCCAATGTTTCGATATAACGATAAATCACTCTACGAGACTGGGAATCGCGATAATCACCTTCACCGCAACCTGTGTATCGAAAGGAGCTAAGCATTCAACTCGGATGGCTTCCAATGTTTCGATATAACGATAAATCACTCTACGAGACTGGGAATCGCGATAATCACCTTCACCGCAACCTGTGTATCGAAAGGAGCTAAGCATTCAACTCGGATGGCTTCCAATGTTTCGATATAACGATAAATCACTCTAGGAGACTGGGAATCGCGATGTTTATGTTTCCCAGACGCTGTGTATCGAAATGAGATAAGGATTCACATGCCAAGTTTCGTAATTGTTCGATTAAACGATAAATCACTCTAGGAGACTCGGAATCGCGATAATTACCATCACCGCACCCTATGTATCGAAAGGAGCGAAGTATTCACTTCCCAAATCTCGCAATCGTTCGATATAACGATAAATCACTCTATGAGACTTGGAATCGCGATCTTTACGTTTTCCACACGCTGTGTATCGAAAGGAGCTAAGCATTCAACTCGGATGGCTTCCAATGTTTCGATATAACGATAAATCACTCTACGAGACTGGGAATCGCGATAATCACCTTCACCGCAACCTGTGTATCGAAAGGAGCTAAGCATTCAACTCGGATGGCTTCCAATGTTTCGATATAACGATAAATCACTCTACGAGACTGGGAATCGCGATAATCACCTTCACCGCAACCTGTGTATCGAAAGGAGCTAAGCATTCAACTCGGATGGCTTCCAATGTTTCGATATAACGATAAATCACTCTAGGAGACTGGGAATCACGATATTTACGTTTTCCAAACGCTGTGTATCGATGGGATCTAAGGCTTCACATCCAAAGCCTCGCAGTCGTTCGATATAACGATAAATCACTCTATGAGACTCGGAATTGCGAAAATCACCTTCACCGCACCCTGTGTATCGAAAGGAGCTAAGCATTCAACTCGGATGGCTTCCAATGTTTCGATATAACGATAAATCACTCTAGGAGACTGGGAATCGCGATAATTACCTTCACAGCACGCTGTGTATCGAAAAGAGCTAAGTATTCACTTCACAAACCTCGCAATCGTTCAATGTAACGTTAAATCACTCTATGAGACCCGGAATCGCGATAATTACCTTCACCGCACCCTGTGTATCGAAAGCAGCTAAGGATTCAACTAGGATGGCTTGCAATGGTTCGATATAACGATAAATCACACTAGGAGACTCGAAATCGCGATATTTACGTTTTCCAAACGCTGTGTATCAATAGGAGCTAAGGATTCACTTCGGATGTCTAGCAATGGTTCGATATAACAATTAATCACACTAGGAGACTGGGAATCGCGATATTTACGTTTTCCGAACGCTGTGTATCGAAAGAATCTAAGTATTCACTTCCCAAGCCTCGCAGTCATTCGATATAACGATAAATCACTCAACGAGACTCGGAATTGCGAAAATGACCTTCACCGCACCCTGGGTATCGAAAGGAGCTAAGCATTCAACTCGGATGGCTTCCAATGTTTCGATATAACAATAAATCACTCTAGGAGACTGGGAATCGCGATAATTACCATCACCGCACCCTGTGTATCGAAAGGAGCAAAGGCTTCACTTCCCAAGTCTCGCAATCGTTCAATGTAACGTTAAATCACTCTATGAGACTCGGAACGCGAAAATCACCTTCACCGCACCCTGGGTATCGAAAGGAGCTAAGCATTCAACTCGGATGGCTTCCAATGTTTCGATATAACGATAAATCACTCTAGGAGACTGGGAATCGCGATAATCACCTTCACCGCAACCTGTGTATCGAAAGGAGCTAAGCATTCAACTCGGATGGCTTCCAATGTTTCGATATAACGATAAATCACTCTACGAGACTGGGAATCGCGATAATCACCTTCACCGCAACCTGTGTATCGAAAGGAGCTAAGCATTCAACTCGGATGGCTTCCAATGTTTCGATATAACGATAAATCACTCTACGAGACTGGGAATCGCGATAATCACCTTCACCGCAACCTGTGTATCGAAAGGAGCTAAGCATTCAACTCGGATGGCTTCCAATGTTTCGATATAACGATAAATCACTCTAGGAGAGTGGGAATCGCGATATTTATGTTTCCCAGACGCTGTGTATCGAAATGAGATAAGGATTCACATGCCAAGTTTCGTAATTGTTCGATTAAACGATAAATCACTCTAGGAGACTCGGAATCGCGATAATTACCATCACCGCACCCTATGTATCGAAAGGAGCGAAGTATTCACTTCCCAAACCTCGCAATCGTTCGATATAACGATAAATCACTCTATGAGACTTGGAATCGCGATCTTTACGTTTTCCACACGCTGTGTATCGAAAGGAGCTAAGCATTCAACTCGGATGGCTTCCAATGTTTCGATATAACGATAAATCACTCTAGGAGACTGCGAATCGCGATAATTACCTTCACCGCAACCTGTGTATCGAAAGGAGCTAAGGATTCATCACGGATGGCTTGCAATGGTTCGATATAACGATAAATCACCCTATGAGACTCGAAATCGCGATATTTACGTTTTCCAAACGCTGTGTATCGATGGGATCTAAGGCTTCACATCCAAAGCCTCGCAATCGTTCGGTATAACGATAAATCACTCTATGAGACTCGGAATTGCGAAAATGACCATTACCGCACCCTGTGCATCGAAAGGAGCTAAGCATTCACTTCACAAACCTCGCAATCGTTCAATGTAACGTTAAATCACTCTATGAGACTCGGAATCGCGAAAATCACCTTCACCGCACCCTGGGCATCGAAAGGAGCTAAGCATTCAACTCGGATGGCTTCCAATGTTTCGATATAACGATAAATCACTCTAGGAGACTGGGAATCGCGATAATTACCTTCACAGCACGCTGTGTATCGAAAAGAGCTAAGTATTCACTTCACAAACCTCGCAATCGTTCAATGTAACGTTAAATCACTCTATGAGATCCGGAATCGCGATAATTACCTTCACCGCACCCTGTGTATCGAAAGCAGCTAAGGATTCAACTAGGATGGCTTGCAATGGTTCGATATAACGATAAATCACACTAGGAGACTCGAAATCGCGATATTTACGTTTTCCAAACGCTGTGTATCAATAGGAGCTAAGGATTCACTTCGGATGTCTAGCAATGGTTCGATATAACAATTAATCACACTAGGAGACTGGGAATCGCGATATTTACGTTTTCCGAACGCTGTGTATCGAAAGAATCTAAGTATTCACTTCCCAAGCCTCGCAGTCATTCGATATAACGATAAATCACTCAACCAGACTCGGAATTGCGAAAATGACCTTCACCGCACCCTGGGTATCGAAAGGAGCTAAGCATTCAACTCGGATGGCTTCCAATGTTTCGATATAACAATAAATCACTCTAGGAGACTGGGAATCGCGATAATTACCTTCACAGCACGCTGTGTATCGAAAGGAGCTAAGTATTCACTTCACAAACCTCGCAATCGTTCAATGTAACGTTAAATCACTCTATGAGACTCGGAATCGCGAAAATCACCTTCACCGCACCCTGTGTATCGAAAGGAGCTAAGGATTCAACTCGGATGGCTTGCAATGGTTCGATATAACGATAAATCACTCTAGGAGACTGGGAATCGCGATAATTACCATCACCGCACCCTGTGTATCGAAAGGAGCAAAGGCTTCACTTCACAAGCCTCGCAATCGTTCGATATAACGATAAAACACTCTATGAGACTCGGAATTGCGAAAACCACCTTCACCGCACCCTGGGTATCGAAAGGAGCTAAGCATTCAACTCGGATGGCTTGCAATGGTTCGATATAACGATAAATCACCCTATGAGACTCGGAATCGCGATATTTACGTTTTCCAAACGCTGTGTATCGAAAGGAGCTAAGGCTTCACTTCCCAAGCCTCGCAGTCGTTCGATATAACGATAAATCACTCTATGAGACTCGGAATTGCGAAAATCACCTTCACCGCACCCTGTGTATCGAAAGGAGCTAAGGATTCACTTCACAAACCTCGCAATCGTTCAATGTAACGTTAAATCACTGTATGAGACACGGAATCGCGATATTTACGTTTTCCAAACGCTGTGTATCAAGAGGAGCTAAGGCTTCACTTCCCAAGCCTCGCAGTCGTTCGATATAACGATAAATCACTCTATGAGACTCGGAATTGCGAAAATCACCTTCACCGCACCCTGTGTATCGAAAGGAGCTAAGCATTCACTTCACAAACCTCGCAATCGTTCAATGTAACGTTAAATCACTCTATGAGACTCGGAATCGCGAAAATCACCTTCACCGCACCCTGGGCATCGAAAGGAGCTAAGCATTCAACTCGGATGGCTTCCAATGTTTCGATATAACGATAAGTCACTCTAGGAGACTGGGAATCGCGATAATTACCTTCACAGCACGCTGTGTATCGAAAGAAGCTAAGTATTCACTTCACAAACCTCGCAATCGTTCAATGTAACGTTAAATCACTCTATGAGACTCGGAATCGCGAAAATCACCTTCACCGCACCCTGTGTATCGAAAGGAGCTAATGATTCAACTCGGATGGCTTGCAATGGTTCGATATAACGATAAATCACCCTATGAGACTCGGAATCGCGATATTTACGTTTTCCAAACGCTGTGTATCGAAAGGAGCTAAGGCTTCACTTCCCAAGCCTCGCAGTCGTTCGATATAACGATAAATCACGCTATGAGACTCGGAATTGCGAAAATCACCTTCACCGCACCCTGTGTATCGAAAGGAGCTAAGCATTCAACTTGGATGGCTTCCAATGTTTCGATATAACGATAAATCACTCTAGGAGACTGGGAATCGAGATAATTACCTTCACAGCACGCTGTGTATCGAAAGGAGCTAAGTATTCACTTCACAAACCTCGCAGTCGTTCGATATAACGATAAATCACTCTATGAGACTCGGAATTGCGAAAATCACCTTCACCGCACCCTGTGTATCGAAAGGAGCTAAGCATTCAACTCGGATGGCTTCCAATGTTTCGATATAACGATAAATCACTCTAGGAGACTGGGAATCGCGATAATTACCTTCACAGCACGCTGTGTATCGAAAAGAGCTAAGTATTCACTTCACAAACCTCGCAATCGTTCAATGTAACGTTAAATCACTCTATGAGACTCGGAATCGCGATAATTACCTTCACCGCACCCTGTGTATCGAAAGGAGCTAAGGATTCAACTAGGATGGCTTGCAATGGTTCGATATAACGATAAATCACACTAGGAGACTCGAAATCGCGATATTTACGTTTTCCAAACGCTGTGTATCAATAGGAGCTAAGGATTCACTTCGGATGTCTAGCAATGGTTCGATATAACAATTAATCACACTAGGAGACTGGGAATCGCGATATTTACGTTTTCCGAACGCAGTGTATCGAAAGAATCTAAGTATTCACTTCCCAAGCCTCGCAGTCATTCGATATAACGATAAATCACTCAACGAGACTCGGAATTGCGAAAATGACCTTCACCGCACCCTGGGTATCGAAAGGAGCTAAGCATTCAACTCGGATGGCTTCCAATGTTTCGATATAACAATAAATCACTCTAGGAGACTGGGAATCGCGATAATTACCTTCACAGCACGCTGTGTATCGAAAGGAGCTAAGTATTCACTTCACAAACCTCGCAATCGTTCAATGTAACGTTAAATCACTCTATGAGACTCGGAATCGCGAAAATCACCTTCACCGCACCCTGTGTATCGAAAGGAGCTAAGGATTCAACTCGGATGGCTTGCAATGGTTCGATATAACGATAAATCACTCTAGGAGACTGGGAATCGCGATAATTACCATCACCGCACCCTGTGTATCGAAAGGAGCAAAGGCTTCACTTCCCAAGTCTCGCAATCGTTCAATGTAACGTTAAATCACTCTATGAGACTCGGAACGCGAAAATCACCTTCACCGCACCCTGGGTATCGAAAGGAGCTAAGCATTCAACTCGGATGGCTTCCAATGTTTCGATATAACGATAAATCACTCTAGGAGACTGGGAATCGCGATAATCACCTTCACCGCAACCTGTGTATCGAAAGGAGCTAAGCATTCAACTCGGATGGCTTCCAATGTTTCGATATAACGATAAATCACTCTACGAGACTGGGAATCGCGATAATCACCTTCACCGCAACCTGTGTATCGAAAGGAGCTAAGCATTCAACTCGGATGGCTTCCAATGTTTCGATATAACGATAAATCACTCTACGAGACTGGGAATCGCGATAATCACCTTCACCGCAACCTGTGTATCGAAAGGAGCTAAGCATTCAACTCGGATGGCTTCCAATGTTTCGATATAACGATAAATCACTCTAGGAGAGTGGGAATCGCGATATTTATGTTTCCCAGACGCTGTGTATCGAAATGAGATAAGGATTCACATGCCAAGTTTCGTAATTGTTCGATTAAACGATAAATCACTCTAGGAGACTCGGAATCGCGATAATTACCATCACCGCACCCTATGTATCGAAAGGAGCGAAGTATTCACTTCCCAAACCTCGCAATCGTTCGATATAACGATAAATCACTCTATGAGACTTGGAATCGCGATCTTTACGTTTTCCACACGCTGTGTATCGAAAGGAGCTAAGCATTCAACTCGGATGGCTTCCAATGTTTCGATATAACGATAAATCACTCTAGGAGACTGCGAATCGCGATAATTACCTTCACCGCAACCTGTGTATCGAAAGGAGCTAAGGATTCATCACGGATGGCTTGCAATGGTTCGATATAACGATAAATCACCCTATGAGACTCGAAATCGCGATATTTACGTTTTCCAAACGCTGTGTATGGATGGGATCTAAGGCTTCACATCCAAAGCCTCGCAATCGTTCGATATAACGATAAATCACTCTATGAGACTCGGAATTGCGAAAATGACCATTACCGCACCCTGTGCATCGAAAGGAGCTAAGCATTCACTTCACAAACCTCGCAATCGTTCAATGTAACGTTAAATCACTCTATGAGACTCGGAATCGCGAAAATCACCTTCACCGCACCCTGGGCATCGAAAGGAGCTAAGCATTCAACTCGGATGGCTTCCAATGTTTCGATATCACGATAAATCACTCTAGGAGACTGGGAATCGCGATAATTACCATCACCGCACCCTGTGTATCGAAAGGAGCTAAGCATTCACTTCACAAACCTCGCAATCGTTCAATGTAACGTTAAATCACTCTATGAGACTCGGAATCGCGAAAATCACCTTCACCGCACCCTGGGCATCGAAAGGAGCTAAGGATTCAACTCGGATGGCTTGCAATGGTTCGATATAACGATAAATCACTCTAGGAGACTGGGAATCGCGATAATTACCATCACCGCACCCTGTGTATCGAAAGGAGCAAAGGCTTCACTTCCCAAGTCTCGCAATCGTTCAATGTAACGTTAAATCACTCTATGAGACTCGGAACGCGAAAATGCCCTTCACCGCACCCTGGGTATCGAAAGGAGCTAAGCATTCAACTCGGATGGCTTCCAATGTTTCGATATAACAATAAATCACTCTAGGGGACTGGGAATCGCGATAATTACCTTCACAGCACGCTGTGTATCGAAAGCAGCTAAGTATTCACTTCACAAACCTCGCAATCGTTCGATATAAAGTTAAATCACTCTATGAGACTCGGAATTGCGAAAATGACCATCACCGCACCCTGTGTATCGAAAGGAGCTAAGCATTCAACTCGGATGGCTTCCAATGTTTCGATATAAAGATAAATCACTCTAGGAGACTGGGAATAGCGATAATTACCTTCACAGCACGCTGTGTATCGAAAGGAGCGAAGTATTCACTTCACAAACCTCGCAATCGTTCAATGTAACGTTAAATCACTCTATGAGACTCGGAATCGCGATAATTACCTTCACCGCACCCTGTGTATCGAAAGCAGCTAAGGATTCAACTAGGATGGCTTGCAATGGTTCGATATAACGATAAATCACACTAGGAGACTCGAAATCGCGATATTTACGTTTTCCAAACGCTGTGTATCGAAAGGAGCTAAGGCTTCACTTCCCAAGCCTCGCAGTCGTTCGATATAACGATAAATCACGCTATGAGACTCGGAATTGCGAAAATCACCTTCACCGCACCCTGTGTATCGAAAGGAGCTAAGCATTCAACTTGGATGGCTTCCAATGTTTCGATATAACGATAAATCACTCTAGGAGACTGGGAATCGCGATAATTACCTTCACAGCACGCTGTGTATCGAAAGGAGCTAAGTATTCACTTCACAAACCTCGCAGTCGTTCGATATAACGATAAATCACTCTATGAGACTCGGAATTGCGAAAATCACCTTCACCGCACCCTGTGTATCGAAAGGAGCTAATGATTCAACTCGGATGGCTTGCAATGGTTCGATATAACGATAAATCACCCTATGAGACTCGGAATCGCGATATTTACGTTTTCCAAACGCTGTGTATCGAAAGGAGCTAAGGCTTCACTTCCCAAGCCTCGCAGTCGTTCGATATAACGATAAATCACGCTATGAGACTCGGAATTGCGAAAATCACCTTCACCGCACCCTGTGTATCGAAAGGAGCTAAGCATTCAACTTGGATGGCTTCCAATGTTTCGATATAACGATAAATCACTCTAGGAGACTGGGAATCGCGATAATTACCTTCACAGCACGCTGTGTATCGAAAGGAGCTAAGTATTCACTTCACAAACCTCGCAGTCGTTCGATATAACGATAAATCACTCTATGAGACTCGGAATTGCGAAAATCACCTTCACCGCACCCTGTGTATCGAAAGGAGCTAAGCATTCAACTCGGATGTCTTCCAATGTTTCGATATAACGATAAATCACTCTAGGAGACTGGGAATCGCGATAATTACCTTCACAGCACGCTGTGTATCGAAAAGAGCTAAGTATTCACTTCACAAACCTCGCAATCGTTCAATGTAACGTTAAATCACTCTATGAGACTCGGAATCGCGATAATTACCTTCACCGCACCCTGTGTATCGAAAGGAGCTAAGGATTCAACTAGGATGGCTTGCAATGGTTCGATATAACGATAAATCACACTAGGAGACTCGAAATCGCGATATTTACGTTTTCCAAACGCTGTGTATCAATAGGAGCTAAGGATTCACTTCGGATGTCTAGCAATGGTTCGATATAACAATTAATCACACTAGGAGACTGGGAATCGCGATATTTACGTTTTCCGAACGCAGTGTATCGAAAGAATCTAAGTATTCACTTCCCAAGCCTCGCAGTCATTCGATATAACGATAAATCACTCAACGAGACTCGGAATTGCGAAAATGACCTTCACCGCACCCTGGGTATCGAAAGGAGCTAAGCATTCAACTCGGATGGCTTCCAATGTTTCGATATAACAATAAATCACTCTAGGAGACTGGGAATCGCGATAATTACCTTCACAGCACGCTGTGTATCGAAAGGAGCTAAGTATTCACTTCACAAACCTCGCAATCGTTCAATGTAACGTTAAATCACTCTATGAGACTCGGAATCGCGAAAATCACCTTCACCGCACCCTGTGTATCGAAAGGAGCTAAGGATTCAACTCGGATGGCTTGCAATGGTTCGATATAACGATAAATCACTCTAGGAGACTGGGAATCGCGATAATTACCATCACCGCACCCTGTGTATCGAAAGGAGCAAAGGCTTCACTTCCCAAGTCTCGCAATCGTTCAATGTAACGTTAAATCACTCTATGAGACTCGGAACGCGAAAATCACCTTCACCGCACCCTGGGTATCGAAAGGAGCTAAGCATTCAACTCGGATGGCTTCCAATGTTTCGATATAACGATAAATCACTCTAGGAGACTGGGAATCGCGATAATCACCTTCACCGCAACCTGTGTATCGAAAGGAGCTAAGCATTCAACTCGGATGGCTTCCAATGTTTCGATATAACGATAAATCACTCTACGAGACTGGGAATCGCGATAATCACCTTCACCGCAACCTGTGTATCGAAAGGAGCTAAGCATTCAACTCGGATGGCTTCCAATGTTTCGATATAACGATAAATCACTCTACGAGACTGGGAATCGCGATAATCACCTTCACCGCAACCTGTGTATCGAAAGGAGCTAAGCATTCAACTCGGATGGCTTCCAATGTTTCGATATAACGATAAATCACTCTAGGAGAGTGGGAATCGCGATATTTATGTTTCCCAGACGCTGTGTATCGAAATGAGATAAGGATTCACATGCCAAGTTTCGTAATTGTTCGATTAAACGATAAATCACTCTAGGAGACTCGGAATCGCGATAATTACCATCACCGCACCCTATGTATCGAAAGGAGCGAAGTATTCACTTCCCAAACCTCGCAATCGTTCGATATAACGATAAATCACTCTATGAGACTTGGAATCGCGATCTTTACGTTTTCCACACGCTGTGTATCGAAAGGAGCTAAGCATTCAACTCGGATGGCTTCCAATGTTTCGATATAACGATAAATCACTCTAGGAGACTGCGAATCGCGATAATTACCTTCACCGCAACCTGTGTATCGAAAGGAGCTAAGGATTCATCACGGATGGCTTGCAATGGTTCGATATAACGATAAATCACTCTATGAGACTCGGAATTGCGAAAATGACCATTACCGCACCCTGTGCATCGAAAGGAGCTAAGCATTCACTTCACAAACCTCGCAATCGTTCAATGTAACGTTAAATCACTCTATGAGACTCGGAATCGCGAAAATCACCTTCACCGCACCCTGGGCATCGAAAGGAGCTAAGCATTCAACTCGGATGGCTTCCAATGTTTCGATATCACGATAAATCACTCTAGGAGACTGGGAATCGCGATAATTACCATCACCGCACCCTGTGTATCGAAAGGAGCTAAGCATTCACTTCACAAACCTCGCAATCGTTCAATGTAACGTTAAATCACTCTATGAGACTCGGAATCGCGAAAATCACCTTCACCGCACCCTGGGCATCGAAAGGAGCTAAGCATTCAACTCGGATGGCTTCCAATGTTTCGATATAACAATAAATCACTCTAGGAGACTGGGAATCGCGATAATTACCTTCACAGCACGCTGTGTATCGAAAGGAGCTAAGTATTCACTTCACAAACCTCGCAATCGTTCAATGTAACGTTAAATCACTCTATGAGACTCGGAATCGCGAAAATCATCTTCACCGCACCCTGTGTATCGAAAGGAGCTAAGGATTCAACTCGGATGGCTTGCAATGGTTCGATATAACGATAAATCACTCTAGGAGACTGGGAATCGCGATAATTACCATCACCGCACCCTGTGTATCGAAAGGAGCAAAGGCTTCACTTCCCAAGTCTCGCAATCGTTCAATGTAACGTTAAATCACTCTATGAGACTCGGAACGCGAAAATGCCCTTCACCGCACCCTGGGTATCGAAAGGAGCTAAGCATTCAACTCGGATGGCTTCCAATGTTTCGATATAACAATAAATCACTCTAGGGGACTGGGAATCGCGATAATTACCTTCACAGCACGCTGTGTATCGAAAGCAGCTAAGTATTCACTTCACAAACCTCGCAATCGTTCGATATAAAGTTAAATCACTCTATGAGACTCGGAATTGCGAAAATGACCATCACCGCACCCTGTGTATCGAAAGGAGCTAAGCATTCAACTCGGATGGCTTCCAATGTTTCGATATAACGATAAATCACTCTAGGAGACTGGGAATAGCGATAATTACCTTCACAGCACGCTGTGTATCGAAAGGAGCGAAGTATTCACTTCACAAACCTCGCAATCGTTCAATGTAACGTTAAATCACTCTATGAGACTCGGAATCGCGATAATTACCTTCACCGCACCCTGTGTATCGAAAGCAGCTAAGGATTCAACTAGGATGGCTTGCAATGGTTCGATATAACGATAAATCACACTAGGAGACTCGAAATCGCGATATTTACGTTTTCCAAACGCTGTGTATCAATAGGAGCTAAGGATTCACTTCGGATGTCTAGCAATGGTTCGATATAACAATTAATCACACTAGGAGACTGGGAATAGCGATAATTACCTTCACAGCACGCTGTGTATCGAAAGGAGCTAAGTATTCACTTCACAAACCTCGCAGTCGTTCGATATAACGATAAATCACTCTATGAGACTCGGAATTGCGAAAATGACCATCACCGCACCCTGTGTATCGAAAGGAGCTAAGCATTCAACTCGGATGGCTTCCAATGTTTCGATATAACGATAAATCACTCTAGAAGACTGGGAATAGCGATAATTACCTTCACAGCACGCTGTGTATCGAAAGAATCTAAGTATTCACTTCCCAAGCCTCGCAGTCATTCGATATAACGATAAATCACTCAACGAGACTCGGAATTACGAAAATGACCTTCACCGCACCCTGGGTATCGAAAGGAGCTAAGCATTCAACTCGGATGGCTTGCAATGGTTCGATATAACGATAAATCACCCTATGAGACTCGAAATCGCGATAATTACCATCACAACACCCTGTGTATCGAAAGGAGCAAAGGCTTCACTTCCCAAGCCTCGCAATCGTTCGATTTAACGATAAATCACTCTATGAGATTCGGAATTGCGAAAACCACCTTCACCGCACCCTGGGTATCGAAAGGAGCTAAGCATTCAACTCGGATGGCTTCCAATGTTTCGATATAACAATAAATCACTCTAGGGGACTGGGAATCGCGATAATTACCTTCACAGCACGCTGTGTATCGAAAGCAGCTAAGTATTCACTTCACAAACCTCGCAATCGTTCGATATAAAGATAAATCACTCTATGAGACTCGGAATTGCGAAAATGACCATCACCGCACCCTGTGTATCGAAAGGAGCTAAGCATTCAACTCGGATGGCTTCCAATGTTTCGATATAACGATAAATCACTCTAGGAGACTGGGAATCGCGATAATTACCTTCACAGCACGCTGTGTATCGAAAGGAGCGAAGTATTCACTTCACAAACCTCGCAGTCGTTCGATATAACGATAAATCACTCTATGAGACTCGGAATTGCGAAAATCACCTTCACCGCACCCTGTGTATCGAAAGGAGCTAAGCATTCAACTTGGATGGCTTCCAATGTTTCGATATAACGATAAATCACTCTAGGAGACTGGGAATCGCGATAATTACCTTCACAGCACGCTGTGTATCGAAAGGAGCTAAGTATTCACTTCACAAACCTCGCAATCGTTCAATGTAACGTTAAATCACTGTATGAGACACGGAATCGCGATATTTACGTTTTCCAAACGCTGTGTATCAAGAGGAGCTAAGGCTTCACTTCCCAAGCCTCGCAGTCGTTCGATATAACGATAAATCACTCTATGAGACTCGGAATTGCGAAAATCACCTTCACCGCACACTGTGTATCGAAAGGAGCTAAGCATTCAACTCGGATGGCTTCCAATGTTTCGATATAACGATAAATCACTCTAGGAGACTGGGAATCGCGATAATTACCTTCACAGCACGCTGTGTATCGAAAAGAGCTAAGTATTCACTTCACAACCCTCGCAATCGATCAATGTAACGTTAAATCACTCTATGAGACTCGGAATCGCGATAATTACCTTCACCGCACCCTGTGTATCGAAAGCAGCTAAGGATTCAACTAGGATGGCTTGCAATGGTTCGATATAACGATAAATCACACTAGGAGACTCGAAATCGCGATATTTACGTTTTCCAAACGCTGTGTATCAATAGGAGCTAAGGATTCACTTCCCAAACAGAGCAATCGTTCGATTAAACGATAAATCACTCTAGGAGACTCGGAATCGCGATAATTACCATGACCGCACCCTATGTATCGAAAGGAGCGAAGTATTCACTTCACAAACCTCGCAATCGTTCGATATAACGATAAATCACCCTATGACCCTCGAAATCGCGATATTTACGTTTTCCAAACGCTGTGTATCAACAGCAGCTAAGGCTTCACTTCCCAAACAGAGCAATCGTTCGATTAAACGATAAATCACTCTAGGAGACTCGGAATCGCGATAATTAGCATCACCGCACCCTATGTATCGAAAGGAGCGAAGTATTCACTTCACAAACCTCGCAATCGTTCGATATAACGATAAATCACCCTATGACACTCGAAATCGCGATATTTACGTTTTCCAAACGCTGTGTATCAATAGGAGCTAAGGATTCACTTCCCAAACAGAGCAATCGTTCGATTAAACGATAAATCACTCTAGGAGACTCGGAATCGCGATAATTACCATCACCGCACCCTATGTATCGAAAGGAGCGAAGTATTCACTTCCGAAACCTCGCAATTGTTCGATATAACGATAAATCACCCTATGAGACTCGAAATCGCGATATTTACGTTTTCCACATGCTGTGTATCAACAGGAGCTAAGGATTCACTTCGGATGTCTAGCAATGGTTCGATATAACGATTAGTCACACTAGGAGACTGGGAATCGCAATATTTACGTTCTCCAAACGCTGTGTATCGATGGGAGCTAAGGCTTCACATCCAAAGCCTTGCAATCGATCGATATAAAGTTAAATCACTCTATGAGACTCGGAATTGCGAAAATGACCATCACCGCACCCTGTGTATCGAAAGGAGCTAAGCATTCAACTCGGATGGCTTCCAATGTTTCGATATAACGATAAATCACTCTAGGAGACTGGGAATAGCGATAATTACCATCACAACACCCTGTGTAACGAAAGGAGCAAAGGCTTCACTTCCCAAGCCTCGCAATCGTTCGATATAACGATAAATCACTCTATGAGATTCGGAATTGCGAAAACCACCTTCACCGCACCCTGGGTATCGAAAGGAGCTAAGCATTCAACTCGGATGGCTTCCAATGTTTCGATATAACAATAAATCACTCTAGGGGACTGGGAATCGAGATAATTACCTTCACAGCACGCTGTGTATCGAAAGGAGCGAAGTATTCGCTTCACAAACCTCGCAATCGTTCAATGTAACGTTAAATTACTCTATGAGACTCGGAATCGCGATAATTACCTTCACCGCACCCTGTGTATCGAAAGCAGCTAAGGATTCAACTAGGATGGCTTGCAATGGTTCGATATAACGATAAATCACACTAGGAGACTCGAAACTGCGATATTTACGTTTTCCAAACGCTGTGTATCAATAATAGCTAAGGATTCACTTCGGATGTCTAGCAATGGTTCGATATAACAATTAATCACACTAGGAGACTGGGAATCGCGATATTTACGTTTTCCGAACACTGTGTATCGAAAGAATCTAAGTATTCACTTCCCAAGCCTCGCAGTCATTCGATATAACGATAAATCACCCTATGAGACTCGAAATCGCGATAATTACCATCACAACACCCTGTGTATCGAAAGGAGCAAAGGCTTCACTTCCCAAGCCTCGCAGTCGTTCGATATAACGATAAATCACTCTATGAGACTCGGAATTGCGAAAATCACCTTCACCGCACCCTGTGTATCGAAAGGAGCTAAGCATTCAACTTGGATGGCTTCCAATGTTTCGATATAACGATAAATCACTCTATGAGACTCGGAATTGCGAAAATCACCTTCACCGCACCCTGTGTATCGAAAGGAGCTAAGCATTCAACTCGGATGGCTTCCAATGTTTCGATATAACGATAAATCACTCTAGGAGACTGGGAATCGCGATAATTACCTTCACAGCACGCTGTGTATCGAAAAGAGCTAAGTATTCACTTCACAACCCTCGCAATCGATCAATGTAACGTTAAATCACTCTATGAGACTCGGAATCGCGATAATTACCTTCACCGCACCCTGTGTATCGAAAGCAGCTAAGGATTCAACTAGGATGGCTTGCAATGGTTCGATATAACGATAAATCACACTAGGAGACTCGAAATCGCGATATTTACGTTTTCCAAACGCTGTGTATCAATAGGAGCTAAGGATTCACTTCCCAAACAGAGCAATCGTTCGATTAAACGATAAATCACTCTAGGAGACTCGGAATCGCGATAATTATCATGACCGCACCCTATGTATCGAAAGGAGCGAAGTATTCACTTCACAAACCTCGCAATCGTTCGATATAACGATAAATCACCCTATGACCCTCGAAATCGCGATATTTACGTTTTCCAAACGCTGTGTATCAACAGCAGCTAAGGCTTCACTTCCCAAACAGAGCAATCGTTCGATTAAACGATAAATCACTCTAGGAGACTCGGAATCGCGATAATTAGCATCACCGCACCCTATGTATCGAAAGGAGCGAAGTATTCACTTCACAAACCTCGCAATCGTTCGATATAACGATAAATCACCCTATGACACTCGAAATCGCGATATTTACGTTTTCCAAACGCTGTGTATCAATAGGAGCTAAGGATTCACTTCCCAAACAGAGCAATCGTTCGATTAAACGATAAATCACTCTAGGAGACTCGGAATCGCGATAATTACCATCACCGCACCCTATGTATCGAAAGGAGCGAAGTATTCACTTCCGAAACCTCGCAATCGTTCGATATAACGATAAATCACCCTATGAGACTCGAAATCGCGATATTTACGTTTTCCACACGCTGTGTATCAACAGGAGCTAAGGATTCACTTCGGATGTCTAGCAATGGTTCGATATAACGATTAGTCACACTAGGAGACTGGGAATCGCAATATTTACGTTCTCCAAACGCTGTGTATCGATGGGAGCTAAGGCTTCACATCCAAAGCCTTGCAATCGATCGATATAAAGTTAAATCACTCTATGAGACTCGGAATTGCGAAAATGACCATCACCGCACCCTGTGTATCGAAAGGAGCTAAGCATTCAACTCGGATGGCTTCCAATGTTTCGATATAACGATAAATCACTCTAGGAGACTGGGAATAGCGATAATTACCATCACAACACCCTGTGTAACGAAAGGAGCAAAGGCTTCACTTCCCAAGCCTCGCAATCGTTCGATATAACGATAAATCACTCTATGAGATTCGGAATTGCGAAAACCACCTTCACCGCACCCTGGGTATCGAAAGGAGCTAAGCATTCAACTCGGATGGCTTCCAATGTTTCGATATAACAATAAATCACTCTAGGGGACTGGGAATCGAGATAATTACCTTCACAGCACGCTGTGTATCGAAAGGAGCGAAGTATTCGCTTCACAAACCTCGCAATCGTTCAATGTAACGTTAAATTACTCTATGAGACTCGGAATCGCGATAATTACCTTCACCGCACCCTGTGTATCGAAAGCAGCTAAGGATTCAACTAGGATGGCTTGCAATGGTTCGATATAACGATAAATCACACTAGGAGACTCGAAACTGCGATATTTACGTTTTCCAAACGCTGTGTATCAATAATAGCTAAGGATTCACTTCGGATGTCTAGCAATGGTTCGATATAACAATTAATCACACTAGGAGACTGGGAATCGCGATATTTACGTTTTCCGAACACTCTGTATCGAAAGAATCTAAGTATTCACTTCCCAAGCCTCGCAGTCATTCGATATAACGATAAATCACTCTATGAGACTCGAAATCGCGATAATTACCATCACAACACCCTGTGTATCGAAAGGAGCAAAGGCTTCACTTCCCAAGCCTCGCAGTCGTTCGATATAACGATAAATCACTCTATGAGACTCGGAATTGCGAAAATCACCTTCACCGCACCCTGTGTATCGAAAGGAGCTAAGCATTCAACTTGGATGGCTTCCAATGTTTCGATATAACGATAAATCACCCTATGAGACTCGGAATCGCGATATTTACGTTTTCCAAACACTGTGTATCGAAAGGAGCTAAGGCTTCACTTCCCAAGCCTCGCAGTCGTTCGATATAACGATAAATCACTCTATGAGACTCGGAATTGCGAAAATCACCTTCACCGCACCCTGTGTATCGAAAGGAGCTAAGCATTCAACTTGGATGGCTTCCAATGTTTCGATATAACGATAAATCACTCTAGGAGACTGGGAATCGCGATAATTACCTTCACAGCACGCTGTGTATCGAAAGGAGCGAAGTATTCACTTCACAAACCTCGCAATCGTTCAATGTAACGTTAAATCACTCTATGAGACTCGGAATCGCGATAATTACCTTCACCGCACCCTGTGTATCGAAAGCAGCTAAGGTTTCAACTAGGATGGCTTGCAATGGTTCGATATAACGATAAATCACACTAGGAGACTCGAAATCGCGATATTTACGTTTTCCAAACGCTGTGTATCAATAGGAGCTAAGGATTCACTTCGGATGTCTAGCAATGGTTCGATATAACAATTAATCACACTAGGAGACTGGGAATCGCGATAATTACCTTCACAGCACGCTGTGTATCGAAAGGAGCTAAGTATTCACTTCACAAACCTCGCAGTCGTTCGATATAACGATAAATCACTCTATGAGACTCGGAATTGCGAAAATCACCTTCACCGCACCCTGGGTATCGAAAGGAGCTAAGCATTCAACTCGGATGGCTTCCAATGTTTCGATATAACAATAAATCACTCTAGGAGACTGGGAATCGCGATAATTACCTTCACAGCACGCTGTGTATCGAAAGGAGCTAAGTATTCACTTCACAAACCTCGCAGTCGTTCGATATAACGATAAATCACTCTATGAGACTCGGAATTGCGAAAATCACCTTCACCGCACCCTGTGTATCGAAAGGAGCTAAGCATTCAACTTGGATGGCTTCCAATGTTTCGATATAACGATAAATCACTCTAGGAGACTGGGAATCGCGATAATTACCTTCACAGCACGCTGTGTATCGAAAGGAGCTAAGTATTCACTTCACAAACCTCGCAATCGTTCAATGTAACGTTAAATCACTGTATGAGACACGGAATCGCGATATTTACGTTTTCCAAACGCTGTGTATCAAGAGGAGCTAAGGCTTCACTTCCCAAGCCTCGCAGTCGTTCGATATAACGATAAATCACTCTATGAGATTCGGAATTGCGAAAATCACCTTCACCGCACACTGTGTATCGAAAGGAGCTAAGCATTCAACTCGGATGGCTTCCAATGTTTCGATATAACGATAAATCACTCTAGGAGACTGGGAATCGCGATAATTACCTTCACAGCACGCTGTGTATCGAAAAGAGCTAAGTATTCACTTCACAACCCTCGCAATCGATCAATGTAACGTTAAATCACTCTATGAGACTCGGAATCGCGATAATTACCTTCACCGCACCCTGTGTATCGAAAGCAGCTAAGGATTCAACTAGGATGGCTTGCAATGGTTCGATATAACGATAAATCACACTAGGAGACTCGAAATCGCGATATTTACGTTTTCCAAACGCTGTGTATCAATAGGAGCTAAGGATTCACTTCCCAAACAGAGCAATCGTTCGATTAAACGATAAATCACTCTAGGAGACTCGGAATCGCGATAATTACCATGACCGCACCCTATGTATCGAAAGGAGCGAAGTATTCACTTCACAAACCTCGCAATCGTTCGATATAACGATAAATCACCCTATGACCCTCGAAATCGCGATATTTACGTTTTCCAAACGCTGTGTATCAACAGCAGCTAAGGCTTCACTTCCCAAACAGAGCAATCGTTCGATTAAACGATAAATCACTCTAGGAGACTCGGAATCGCGATAATTAGCATCACCGCACCCTATGTATCGAAAGGAGCGAAGTATTCACTTCACAAACCTCGCAATCGTTCGATATAACGATAAATCACCCTATGACACTCGAAATCGCGATATTTACGTTTTCCAAACGCTGTGTATCAATAGGAGCTAAGGATTCACTTCCCAAACAGAGCAATCGTTCGATTAAACGATAAATCACTCTAGGAGACTCGGAATCGCGATAATTACCATCACCGCACCCTATGTATCGAAAGGAGCGAAGTATTCACTTCCGAAACCTCGCAATCGTTCGATATAACGATAAATCACCCTATGAGACTCGAAATCGCGATATTTACGTTTTCCACACGCTGTGTATCAACAGGAGCTAAGGATTCACTTCGGATGTCTAGCAATGGTTCGATATAACGATTAGTCACACTAGGAGACTGGGAATCGCAATATTTACGTTCTCCAAACGCTGTGTATCGATGGGAGCTAAGGCTTCACATCCAAAGCCTTGCAATCGATCGATATAAAGTTAAATCACTCTATGAGACTCGGAATTGCGAAAATGACCATCACCGCACCCTGTGTATCGAAAGGAGCTAAGCATTCAACTCGGATGGCTTCCAATGTTTCGATATAACGATAAATCACTCTAGGAGACTGGGAATAGCGATAATTACCATCACAACACCCTGTGTAACGAAAGGAGCAAAGGCTTCACTTCCCAAGCCTCGCAATCGTTCGATATAACGATAAATCACTCTATGAGATTCGGAATTGCGAAAACCACCTTCACCGCACCCTGGGTATCGAAAGGAGCTAAGCATTCAACTCGGATGGCTTCCAATGTTTCGATATAACAATAAATCACTCTAGGGGACTGGGAATCGAGATAATTACCTTCACAGCACGCTGTGTATCGAAAGGAGCGAAGTATTCGCTTCACAAACCTCGCAATCGTTCAATGTAACGTTAAATTACTCTATGAGACTCGGAATCGCGATAATTACCTTCACCGCACCCTGTGTATCGAAAGCAGCTAAGGATTCAACTAGGATGGCTTGCAATGGTTCGATATAACGATAAATCACACTAGGAGACTCGAAACTGCGATATTTACGTTTTCCAAACGCTGTGTATCAATAATAGCTAAGGATTCACTTCGGATGTCTAGCAATGGTTCGATATAACAATTAATCACACTAGGAGACTGGGAATCGCGATATTTACGTTTTCCGAACACTGTGTATCGAAAGAATCTAAGTATTCACTTCCCAAGCCTCGCAGTCATTCGATATAACGATAAATCACCCTATGAGACTCGAAATCGCGATAATTACCATCACAACACCCTGTGTATCGAAAGGAGCAAAGGCTTCACTTCCCAAGCCTCGCAGTCGTTCGATATAACGATAAATCACTCTATGAGACTCGGAATTGCGAAAATCACCTTCACCGCACCCTGTGTATCGAAAGGAGCTAAGCATTCAACTTGGATGGCTTCCAATGTTTCGATATAACGATAAATCACTCTATGAGACTCGGAATTGCGAAAATCACCTTCACCGCACCCTGTGTATCGAAAGGAGCTAAGCATTCAACTCGGATGGCTTCCAATGTTTCGATATAACGATAAATCACTCTAGGAGACTGGGAATCGCGATAATTACCTTCACAGCACGCTGTGTATCGAAAAGAGCTAAGTATTCACTTCACAACCCTCGCAATCGATCAATGTAACGTTAAATCACTCTATGAGACTCGGAATCGCGATAATTACCTTCACCGCACCCTGTGTATCGAAAGCAGCTAAGGATTCAACTAGGATGGCTTGCAATGGTTCGATATAACGATAAATCACACTAGGAGACTCGAAATCGCGATATTTACGTTTTCCAAACGCTGTGTATCAATAGGAGCTAAGGATTCACTTCCCAAACAGAGCAATCGTTCGATTAAACGATAAATCACTCTAGGAGACTCGGAATCGCGATAATTACCATGACCGCACCCTATGTATCGAAAGGAGCGAAGTATTCACTTCACAAACCTCGCAATCGTTCGATATAACGATAAATCACCCTATGACCCTCGAAATCGCGATATTTACGTTTTCCAAACGCTGTGTATCAACAGCAGCTAAGGCTTCACTTCCCAAACAGAGCAATCGTTCGATTAAACGATAAATCACTCTAGGAGACTCGGAATCGCGATAATTAGCATCACCGCACCCTATGTATCGAAAGGAGCGAAGTATTCACTTCACAAACCTCGCAATCGTTCGATATAACGATAAATCACCCTATGACACTCGAAATCGCGATATTTACGTTTTCCAAACGCTGTGTATCAATAGGAGCTAAGGATTCACTTCCCAAACAGAGCAATCGTTCGATTAAACGATAAATCACTCTAGGAGACTCGGAATCGCGATAATTACCATCACCGCACCCTATGTATCGAAAGGAGCGAAGTATTCACTTCCGAAACCTCGCAATCGTTCGATATAACGATAAATCACCCTATGAGACTCGAAATCGCGATATTTACGTTTTCCACACGCTGTGTATCAACAGGAGCTAAGGATTCACTTCGGATGTCTAGCAATGGTTCGATATAACGATTAGTCACACTAGGAGACTGGGAATCGCAATATTTACGTTCTCCAAACGCTGTGTATCGATGGGAGCTAAGGCTTCACATCCAAAGCCTTGCAATCGATCGATATAAAGTTAAATCACTCTATGAGACTCGGAATTGCGAAAATGACCATCACCGCACCCTGTGTATCGAAAGGAGCTAAGCATTCAACTCGGATGGCTTCCAATGTTTCGATATAACGATAAATCACTCTAGGAGACTGGGAATAGCGATAATTACCATCACAACACCCTGTGTAACGAAAGGAGCAAAGGCTTCACTTCCCAAGCCTCGCAATCGTTCGATATAACGATAAATCACTCTATGAGATTCGGAATTGCGAAAACCACCTTCACCGCACCCTGGGTATCGAAAGGAGCTAAGCATTCAACTCGGATGGCTTCCAATGTTTCGATATAACAATAAATCACTCTAGGGGACTGGGAATCGAGATAATTACCTTCACAGCACGCTGTGTATCGAAAGGAGCGAAGTATTCGCTTCACAAACCTCGCAATCGTTCAATGTAACGTTAAATTACTCTATGAGACTCGGAATCGCGATAATTACCTTCACCGCACCCTGTGTATCGAAAGCAGCTAAGGATTCAACTAGGATGGCTTGCAATGGTTCGATATAACGATAAATCACACTAGGAGACTCGAAACTGCGATATTTACGTTTTCCAAACGCTGTGTATCAATAATAGCTAAGGATTCACTTCGGATGTCTAGCAATGGTTCGATATAACAATTAATCACACTAGGAGACTGGGAATCGCGATATTTACGTTTTCCGAACACTGTGTATCGAAAGAATCTAAGTATTCACTTCCCAAGCCTCGCAGTCATTCGATATAACGATAAATCACCCTATGAGACTCGAAATCGCGATAATTACCATCACAACACCCTGTGTATCGAAAGGAGCAAAGGCTTCACTTCCCAAGCCTCGCAGTCGTTCGATATAACGATAAATCACTCTATGAGACTCGGAATTGCGAAAATCACCTTCACCGCACCCTGTGTATCGAAAGGAGCTAAGCATTCAACTTGGATGGCTTCCAATGTTTCGATATAACGATAAATCACCCTATGAGACTCGGAATCGCGATATTTACGTTTTCCAAACACTGTGTATCGAAAGGAGCTAAGGCTTCACTTCCCAAGCCTCGCAGTCGTTCGATATAACGATAAATCACTCTATGAGACTCGGAATTGCGAAAATCACCTTCACCGCACCCTGTGTATCGAAAGGAGCTAAGCATTCAACTTGGATGGCTTCCAATGTTTCGATATAACGATAAATCACTCTAGGAGACTGGGAATCGCGATAATTACCTTCACAGCACGCTGTGTATCGAAAGGAGCTAAGTATTCACTTCACAAACCTCGCAATCGTTCAATGTAACGATAAATCACCCTATGAGACTCGGAATCGCGATATTTACGTTTTCCAAACGCTGTGTATCGAAAGCAGCTAAGGATTCAACTAGGATGGCTTGCAATGGTTCGATATAACGATAAATCACACTAGGAGACTCGAAATCGCGATATTTACGTTTTCCAAACGCTGTGTATCAATAGGAGCTAAGGATTCACTTCGGATGTCTAGCAATGGTTCGATATAACAATTAATCACACTAGGAGACTGGGAATCGCGATATTTACGTTTTCCGAACGCTGTGTATCGAAAGAATCTAAGTATTCACTTCCCAAGCCTCGCAGTCATTCGATATAACGATAAATCACCCTATGAGACTCGAAATCGCGATAATTACCATCACAACACCCTGTGTATCGAAAGGAGCAAAGGCTTCACTTCCCAAGCCTCGCAGTCGTTCGATATAACGATAAATCACTCTATGAGACTCGGAATTGCGAAAATCACCTTCACCGCACCCTGTGTATCGAAAGGAGCTAAGCATTCAACTTGGATGGCTTCCAATGTTTCGATATAACGATAAATCACTCTATGAGACTCGGAATTGCGAAAATCACCTTCACCGCACCCTGTGTATCGAAAGGAGCTAAGCATTCAACTCGGATGGCTTCCAATGTTTCGATATAACGATAAATCACTCTAGGAGACTGGGAATCGCGATAATTACCTTCACAGCACGCTGTGTATCGAAAAGAGCTAAGTATTCACTTCACAACCCTCGCAATCGATCAATGTAACGTTAAATCACTCTATGAGACTCGGAATCGCGATAATTACCTTCACCGCACCCTGTGTATCGAAAGCAGCTAAGGATTCAACTAGGATGGCTTGCAATGGTTCGATATAACGATAAATCACACTAGGAGACTCGAAATCGCGATATTTACGTTTTCCAAACGCTGTGTATCAATAGGAGCTAAGGATTCACTTCCCAAACAGAGCAATCGTTCGATTAAACGATAAATCACTCTAGGAGACTCGGAATCGCGATAATTACCATGACCGCACCCTATGTATCGAAAGGAGCGAAGTATTCACTTCACAAACCTCGCAATCGTTCGATATAACGATAAATCACCCTATGACCCTCGAAATCGCGATATTTACGTTTTCCAAACGCTGTGTATCAACAGCAGCTAAGGCTTCACTTCCCAAACAGAGCAATCGTTCGATTAAACGATAAATCACTCTAGGAGACTCGGAATCGCGATAATTAGCATCACCGCACCCTATGTATCGAAAGGAGCGAAGTATTCACTTCACAAACCTCGCAATCGTTCGATATAACGATAAATCACCCTATGACACTCGAAATCGCGATATTTACGTTTTCCAAACGCTGTGTATCAATAGGAGCTAAGGATTCACTTCCCAAACAGAGCAATCGTTCGATTAAACGATAAATCACTCTAGGAGACTCGGAATCGCGATAATTACCATCACCGCACCCTATGTATCGAAAGGAGCGAAGTATTCACTTCCGAAACCTCGCAATCGTTCGATATAACGATAAATCACCCTATGAGACTCGAAATCGCGATATTTACGTTTTCCACACGCTGTGTATCAACAGGAGCTAAGGATTCACTTCGGATGTCTAGCAATGGTTCGATATAACGATTAGTCACACTAGGAGACTGGGAATCGCAATATTTACGTTCTCCAAACGCTGTGTATCGATGGGAGCTAAGGCTTCACATCCAAAGCCTTGCAATCGATCGATATAAAGTTAAATCACTCTATGAGACTCGGAATTGCGAAAATGACCATCACCGCACCCTGTGTATCGAAAGGAGCTAAGCATTCAACTCGGATGGCTTCCAATGTTTCGATATAACGATAAATCACTCTAGGAGACTGGGAATAGCGATAATTACCATCACAACACCCTGTGTAACGAAAGGAGCAAAGGCTTCACTTCCCAAGCCTCGCAATCGTTCGATATAACGATAAATCACTCTATGAGATTCGGAATTGCGAAAACCACCTTCACCGCACCCTGGGTATCGAAAGGAGCTAAGCATTCAACTCGGATGGCTTCCAATGTTTCGATATAACAATAAATCACTCTAGGGGACTGGGAATCGAGATAATTACCTTCACAGCACGCTGTGTATCGAAAGGAGCGAAGTATTCGCTTCACAAACCTCGCAATCGTTCAATGTAACGTTAAATTACTCTATGAGACTCGGAATCGCGATAATTACCTTCACCGCACCCTGTGTATCGAAAGCAGCTAAGGATTCAACTAGGATGGCTTGCAATGGTTCGATATAACGATAAATCACACTAGGAGACTCGAAACTGCGATATTTACGTTTTCCAAACGCTGTGTATCAATAATAGCTAAGGATTCACTTCGGATGTCTAGCAATGGTTCGATATAACAATTAATCACACTAGGAGACTGGGAATCGCGATATTTACGTTTTCCGAACACTGTGTATCGAAAGAATCTAAGTATTCACTTCCCAAGCCTCGCAGTCATTCGATATAACGATAAATCACCCTATGAGACTCGAAATCGCGATAATTACCATCACAACACCCTGTGTATCGAAAGGAGCAAAGGCTTCACTTCCCAAGCCTCGCAGTCGTTCGATATAACGATAAATCACTCTATGAGACTCGGAATTGCGAAAATCACCTTCACCGCACCCTGTGTATCGAAAGGAGCTAAGCATTCAACTTGGATGGCTTCCAATGTTTCGATATAACGATAAATCACCCTATGAGACTCGGAATCGCGATATTTACGTTTTCCAAACACTGTGTATCGAAAGGAGCTAAGGCTTCACTTCCCAAGCCTCGCAGTCGTTCGATATAACGATAAATCACTCTATGAGACTCGGAATTGCGAAAATCACCTTCACCGCACCCTGTGTATCGAAAGGAGCTAAGCATTCAACTTGGATGGCTTCCAATGTTTCGATATAACGATAAATCACTCTAGGAGACTGGGAATCGCGATAATTACCTTCACAGCACGCTGTGTATCGAAAGGAGCTAAGTATTCACTTCACAAACCTCGCAATCGTTCAATGTAACGATAAATCACCCTATGAGACTCGGAATCGCGATATTTACGTTTTCCAAACGCTGTGTATCGAAAGCAGCTAAGGATTCAACTAGGATGGCTTGCAATGGTTCGATATAACGATAAATCACACTAGGAGACTCGAAATCGCGATATTTACGTTTTCCAAACGCTGTGTATCAATAGGAGCTAAGGATTCACTTCGGATGTCTAGCAATGGTTCGATATAACAATTAATCACACTAGGAGACTGGGAATCGCGATATTTACGTTTTCCGAACGCTGTGTATCGAAAGAATCTAAGTATTCACTTCCCAAGCCTCGCAGTCATTCGATATAACGATAAATCACCCTATGAGACTCGAAATCGCGATAATTACCATCACAACACCCTGTGTATCGAAAGGAGCAAAGGCTTCACTTCCCAAGCCTCGCAGTCGTTCGATATAACGATAAATCACTCTATGAGACTCGGAATTGCGAAAATCACCTTCACCGCACCCTGTGTATCGAAAGGAGATAAGCATTCAACTTGGATGGCTTCCAATGTTTCGATATAACGATAAATCACCCTATGAGACTCGGAATCGCGATATTTACGTTTTCCAAACACTGTGTATCGAAAGGAGCTAAGGCTTCACTTCGCAAGCCTCGCAGTCGTTCGATATAACGATAAATCACTATATGAGACTCGGAATTGCGAAAATCACCTTCACCGCACCCTGTGTATCGAAAGGAGCTAAGCATTCAACTTGGATGGCTTCCAATGTTTCGATATAACGATAAATCACTCTAGGAGACTGGGAATCGCGATAATTACCTTCACAGCACGCTGTGTATCGAAAGGAGCTAAGTATTCACTTCACAAACCTCGCAATCGTTCAATGTAACGATAAATCACCCTATGAGACTCGGAATCGCGATATTTACGTTTTCCAAACGCTGTGTATCGAAAGGAGCTAAGGCTTCACTTCCCAAGCCTCGCAGTCGTTCGATATAACGATAAATCACTCTATGAGACTCGGAATTGCGAAAATCACCTTCACCGCACCCTGTGTATCGAAAGGAGCTAAGCATTCAACTTGGATGGCTTCAAATGTTTCGATATAACGATAAATCACTCTAGGAGACTGGGAATCGCGATAATTACCTTCACAGCACGCTGTGTATCGAAAGGAGCGAAGTATTCGCTTCACAAACCTCGCAATCGTTCAATGTAACGTTAAATCACTCTATGAGACTCGGAATTGCGAAAATCACCTTCACCGCACCCTGTGTATCGAAAGGAGCTAAGCATTCAACTTGGATGGCTTGCAATGTTTCGATATAACGATAAATCACTCTAGGAGACTGGGAATCGCGATAATTACCTTCACAGCACGCTGTGTATCGAAAGGAGCGAAGTATTCGCTTCACAAACCTCGCAATCGTTCAATGTAACGTTAAATCACTCTATGAGACTCGGAATTGCGAAAATCACCTTCACCGCACCCTGTGTATCGAAAGGAGCTAAGCATTCAACTTGGATGGCTTCCAATGTTTCGATATAACGATAAATCACTCTAGGAGACTGGGAATCGCGATAATTACCTTCACAGCACGCTGTGTATCGAAAGGAGCGAAGTATTCGCTTCACAAACCTCGCAATCGTTCAATGTAACGTTAAATCACTCTATGAGACTCGGAATCGCGATATTTACGTTTTCCAAACGCTGTGCATCGAAAGCAGCTAAGGATTCAACTAGGATGGCTTGCAATGGTTCGATATAACGATAAATCACCCTATGACACTCGAAATCGCGATATTTACGTTCTCCAAACGCTGTGTATCAACAGCAGCTAAGGCTTCACTTCCCAAACAGAGCAATCGTTCGATTAAACGATAAATCACTCTAGGAGACTGGGAATCGCGATAATCACCTTCACCGCAACCTGTGTATCGAAAGGAGCTAAGCATTCAACTCGGATGGCTTCCAATGTTTCGATATAACGATAAATCACTCTACGAGACTGGGAATCGCGATAATCACCTTCACCGCAACCTGTGTATCGAAAGGAGCTAAGCATTCAACTCGGATGGCTTCCAATGTTTCGATATAACGATAAATCACTCTACGAGACTGGGAATGGCGATAATCACCTTCACCGCAACCTGTGTATCGAAAGGAGCTAAGCATTCAACTCGGATGGCTTCCAATATTTCGATATAACGATAAATCACTCTAGGAGACTGGGAATCGCGATATTTATGTTTCCCAGACGCTGTGTATCGAAATGAGATAAGGTTTCACATGCCAAGTTTCGTAATTGTTCGATTAAACGATAAATCACTCTAGGAGACTCGGAATCGCGATAATTACCTTCACCGCACCCTGTGTATCGAAAGCAGCTAAGGATTCAACTAGGATGGCTTGCAATGGTTCGATATAACGATTAGTCACACTAGGAGACTTTGAATCGCAATATTTACGTTCTCCAAACGCTGTGTATCGATGGGAGCTAAGGCTTCACATCCAAAGCCTCGCAATCGATCGATATAAAGTTAAATCACTCTATGAGACTCGGAATTGCGAAAATGACCATCACCGCACCCTGTGTATCGAAAGGAGCTAAGCATTCAACTTGGATGGCTTCCAATGTTTCGATATAACGATAAATCACCCTATGAGACTCGGAATCGCGATATTTACGTTTTCCAAACACTGTGTATCGAAAGGAGCTAAGGCTTCACTTCCCAAGCCTCGCAGTCGTTCGATATAACGTTAAATCACTCTATGAGACTCGGAATCGCGATATTTACGTTTTCCAAACGCTGTGCATCGAAAGCAGCTAAGGATTCAACTAGGATGGCTTGCAATGGTTCGATATAACGATAAATCACACTAGGAGACTCGGAATCGCGAAAATCACCTTCACCGCACCCTGTGTATCGAAAGGAGCTAAGGATTCAACTCGGATGGCTTGCAATGGTTCGATATAACGATAAATCACCCTATGACACTCGAAATCGCGATATTTACGTTTTCCAAACGCTGTGTATCAACAGCAGCTAAGGCTTCACTTCCCAAACAGAGCAATCGTTCGATTAAACGATAAATCACTCTAGGAGACTGGGAATCGCGATAATCACCTTCACCGCAACCTGTGTATCGAAAGGAGCTAAGCATTCAACTCGGATGGCTTCCAATGTTTCGATATAACGATAAATCACTCTACGAGACTGGGAATCGCGATAATCACCTTCACCGCAACCGGTGTATCGAAAGGAGCTAAGCATTCAACTCGGATGGCTTCCAATGTTTCGATATAACGATAAATCACTCTACGAGACTGGGAATCGCGATAATCACCTTCACCGCAACCTGTGTATCGAAAGGAGCTAAGCATTCAACTCGGATGGCTTCCAATATTTCGATATAACGATAAATCACTCTAGGAGACTGGGAATCGCGATATTTATGTTTCCCAGACGCTGTGTATCGAAATGAGATAAGGTTTCACATGCCAAGTTTCGTAATTGTTCGATTAAACGATAAATCACTCTAGGAGACTCGGAATCGCGATAATTACCTTGACCGCACCCTGTGTATCGAAAGCAGCTAAGGATTCAACTAGGATGGCTTGCAATGGTTCGATATAACGATGAATCACACTAGGAGACTCGAAATCGCGATATTTACGTTCTCCAAACGCTGTGTATCGATGGGAGCTAAGGCTTCACATCCAAAGCCTCGCAATCGTTCGATATAAAGTTAAATCACTCTATGAGACTCGGAATTGCGAAAATGACCTTCACCGCACCCTGGGTATCGAAAGGAGCTAAGCATTCAACTTGGATGGCTTCCAATGTTTCGATATAACGATAAATCACTCTAGGAGACTGGGAATCGCGATAATTACCTTCACAGCACGCTGTGTATCGAAAGGAGCGAAGTATTCGCTTCACAAACCTCGCAATCGTTCAATGTAACGTTAAATCACTCTATGAGACTCGGAATCGCGATAATTACCTTCACCGCACCCTGCTTATCGAAAGCAGCTAAGGATTCAACTAGGATGGCTTGCAATGGTTCGATATAACGATAAATCACACTAGGAGACTCGAAATCGCGATATTTACGTTTTCCAAACGCTGTGTATCAATAGGAGCTAAGGATTCACTTCGGATGTCTAGCAATGGTTCGATATAACAATTAATCACACTAGGAGACTGGGAATCGCGATATTTACGTTTTCCGAACGCTGTGTATCGAAAGAATCTAAGTATTCACTTCCCAAGCCTCGCAGTCATTCGATATAACGATAAATCACTCAACGAGACTCGGAATTGCGAAAATGACCTTCACCGCACCCTGGGTATCGAAAGGAGCTAAGCATTTAACTCGGATGGCTTGCAATGGTTCGATATAACGATAAATCACACTAGGAGACTCGAAATCGCGATATTTACGTTCTCCAAACGCTGTGTATCGATGGGAGCTAAGGCTTCACATCCAAAGCCTCGCAATCGTTCGATATAAAGTTAAATCACTCTATGAGACTCGGAATTGCGAAAATGACCTTCACCGCACCCTGGGTATCGAAAGGAGCTACGCATTCAACTCGGATGGCTTGCAATGGTTCGATATAACAATAAATCACTCTAGGAGACTGGGAATCGCGATAATTACCTTCACAGCACGCTCTGTATCGAAAAGAGCTAAGTATTCACTTCACAAACCTCGCAATCGTTCAATGTAACGTTAAATCACTCTATGAGACTCGGAATTGCGAAAATCACCTTCACCGCACCCTGTGTATCGAAAGGAGCTAAGCATTCAACTTGGATGGCTTCCAATGTTTCGATATAACGATAAATCACTCTAGGAGACTGGGAATCGCGATAATTACCTTCACAGCACGCTGTGTATCGAAAGGAGCGAAGTATTCGCTTCACAAACCTCGCAATCGTTCAATGTAACGTTAAATCACTCTATGAGACTCGGAATCGCGATATTTACGTTTTCCAAACGCTGTGCATCGAAAGCAGCTAAGGATTCAACTAGGATGGCTTGCAATGGTTCGATATAACGATAAATCACCCTATGACACTCGAAATCGCGATATTTACGTTCTCCAAACGCTGTGTATCAACAGCAGCTAAGGCTTCACTTCCCAAACAGAGCAATCGTTCGATTAAACGATAAATCACTCTAGGAGACTGGGAATCGCGATAATCACCTTCACCGCAACCTGTGTATCGAAAGGAGCTAAGCATTCAACTCGGATGGCTTCCAATGTTTCGATATAACGATAAATCACTCTACGAGACTGGGAATCGCGATAATCACCTTCACCGCAACCTGTGTATCGAAAGGAGCTAAGCATTCAACTCGGATGGCTTCCAATGTTTCGATATAACGATAAATCACTCTACGAGACTGGGAATGGCGATAATCACCTTCACCGCAACCTGTGTATCGAAAGGAGCTAAGCATTCAACTCGGATGGCTTCCAATATTTCGATATAACGATAAATCACTCTAGGAGACTGGGAATCGCGATATTTATGTTTCCCAGACGCTGTGTATCGAAATGAGATAAGGTTTCACATGCCAAGTTTCGTAATTGTTCGATTAAACGATAAATCACTCTAGGAGACTCGGAATCGCGATAATTACCTTCACCGCACCCTGTGTATCGAAAGCAGCTAAGGATTCAACTAGGATGGCTTGCAATGGTTCGATATAACGATTAGTCACACTAGGAGACTTTGAATCGCAATATTTACGTTCTCCAAACGCTGTGTATCGATGGGAGCTAAGGCTTCACATCCAAAGCCTCGCAATCGATCGATATAAAGTTAAATCACTCTATGAGACTCGGAATTGCGAAAATGACCATCACCGCACCCTGTGTATCGAAAGGAGCTAAGCATTCAACTTGGATGGCTTCCAATGTTTCGATATAACGATAAATCACCCTATGAGACTCGGAATCGCGATATTTACGTTTTCCAAACACTGTGTATCGAAAGGAGCTAAGGCTTCACTTCCCAAGCCTCGCAGTCGTTCGATATAACGTTAAATCACTCTATGAGACTCGGAATCGCGATATTTACGTTTTCCAAACGCTGTGCATCGAAAGCAGCTAAGGATTCAACTAGGATGGCTTGCAATGGTTCGATATAACGATAAATCACACTAGGAGACTCGGAATCGCGAAAATCACCTTCACCGCACCCTGTGTATCGAAAGGAGCTAAGGATTCAACTCGGATGGCTTGCAATGGTTCGATATAACGATAAATCACCCTATGACACTCGAAATCGCGATATTTACGTTTTCCAAACGCTGTGTATCAACAGCAGCTAAGGCTTCACTTCCCAAACAGAGCAATCGTTCGATTAAACGATAAATCACTCTAGGAGACTGGGAATCGCGATAATCACCTTCACCGCAACCTGTGTATCGAAAGGAGCTAAGCATTCAACTCGGATGGCTTCCAATGTTTCGATATAACGATAAATCACTCTACGAGACTGGGAATCGCGATAATCACCTTCACCGCAACCGGTGTATCGAAAGGAGCTAAGCATTCAACTCGGATGGCTTCCAATGTTTCGATATAACGATAAATCACTCTACGAGACTGGGAATCGCGATAATCACCTTCACCGCAACCTGTGTATCGAAAGGAGCTAAGCATTCAACTCGGATGGCTTCCAATATTTCGATATAACGATAAATCACTCTAGGAGACTGGGAATCGCGATATTTATGTTTCCCAGACGCTGTGTATCGAAATGAGATAAGGTTTCACATGCCAAGTTTCGTAATTGTTCGATTAAACGATAAATCACTCTAGGAGACTCGGAATCGCGATAATTACCTTGACCGCACCCTGTGTATCGAAAGCAGCTAAGGATTCAACTAGGATGGCTTGCAATGGTTCGATATAACGATGAATCACACTAGGAGACTCGAAATCGCGATATTTACGTTCTCCAAACGCTGTGTATCGATGGGAGCTAAGGCTTCACATCCAAAGCCTCGCAATCGTTCGATATAAAGTTAAATCACTCTATGAGACTCGGAATTGCGAAAATGACCTTCACCGCACCCTGGGTATCGAAAGGAGCTAAGCATTCAACTTGGATGGCTTCCAATGTTTCGATATAACGATAAATCACTCTAGGAGACTGGGAATCGCGATAATTACCTTCACAGCACGCTGTGTATCGAAAGGAGCGAAGTATTCGCTTCACAAACCTCGCAATCGTTCAATGTAACGTTAAATCACTCTATGAGACTCGGAATCGCGATAATTACCTTCACCGCACCCTGCTTATCGAAAGCAGCTAAGGATTCAACTAGGATGGCTTGCAATGGTTCGATATAACGATAAATCACACTAGGAGACTCGAAATCGCGATATTTACGTTTTCCAAACGCTGTGTATCAATAGGAGCTAAGGATTCACTTCGGATGTCTAGCAATGGTTCGATATAACAATTAATCACACTAGGAGACTGGGAATCGCGATATTTACGTTTTCCGAACGCTGTGTATCGAAAGAATCTAAGTATTCACTTCCCAAGCCTCGCAGTCATTCGATATAACGATAAATCACTCAACGAGACTCGGAATTGCGAAAATGACCTTCACCGCACCCTGGGTATCGAAAGGAGCTAAGCATTTAACTCGGATGGCTTGCAATGGTTCGATATAACGATAAATCACACTAGGAGACTCGAAATCGCGATATTTACGTTCTCCAAACGCTGTGTATCGATGGGAGCTAAGGCTTCACATCCAAAGCCTCGCAATCGTTCGATATAAAGTTAAATCACTCTATGAGACTCGGAATTGCGAAAATGACCTTCACCGCACCCTGGGTATCGAAAGGAGCTACGCATTCAACTCGGATGGCTTGCAATGGTTCGATATAACAATAAATCACTCTAGGAGACTGGGAATCGCGATAATTACCTTCACAGCACGCTCTGTATCGAAAAGAGCTAAGTATTCACTTCACAAACCTCGCAATCGTTCAATGTAACGTTAAATCACTCTATGAGACTCGGAATTGCGAAAATCACCTTCACCGCACCCTGTGTATCGAAAGGAGCTAAGCATTCAACTTGGATGGCTTCCAATGTTTCGATATAACGATAAATCACCCTATGAGACTCGGAATCGCGATATTTACGTTTTCCAAACACTGTGTATCGAAAGGAGCTAAGGCTTCACTTCCCAAGCCTCGCAGTCGTTCGATATAACGATAAATCACTCTATGAGACTCGGAATTGCGAAAATCACCTTCACCGCACCCTGTGTATCGAAAGGAGATAAGCATTCAACTTGGATGGCTTCCAATGTTTCGATATAACGATAAATCACCCTATGAGACTCGGAATCGCGATATTTACGTTTTCCAAACACTGTGTATCGAAAGGAGCTAAGGCTTCACTTCGCAAGCCTCGCAGTCGTTCGATATAACGATAAATCACTATATGAGACTCGGAATTGCGAAAATCACCTTCACCGCACCCTGTGTATCGAAAGGAGCTAAGCATTCAACTTGGATGGCTTCCAATGTTTCGATATAACGATAAATCACTCTAGGAGACTGGGAATCGCGATAATTACCTTCACAGCACGCTGTGTATCGAAAGGAGCTAAGTATTCACTTCACAAACCTCGCAATCGTTCAATGTAACGATAAATCACCCTATGAGACTCGGAATCGCGATATTTACGTTTTCCAAACGCTGTGTATCGAAAGGAGCGAAGTATTCGCTTCACAAACCTCGCAATCGTTCAATGTAACGTTAAATCACTCTATGAGACTCGGAATCGCGATAATTACCTTCACCGCACCCTGTGTATCGAAAGGAGCTAAGCATTCAACTTGGATGGCTTCCAATGTTTCGATATAACGATAAATCACTCTAGGAGACTGGGAATCGCGATAATTACCTTCACAGCACGCTGTGTATCGAAAGGAGCGAAGTATTCGCTTCACAAACCTCGCAATCGTTCAATGTAACGTTAAATCACTCTATGAGACTCGGAATTGCGAAAATCACCTTCACCGCACCCTGTGTATCGAAAGGAGCTAAGCATTCAACTTGGATGGCTTCCAATGTTTCGATATAACGATAAATCACTCTAGGAGACTGGGAATCGCGATAATTACCTTCACAGCACGCTGTGTATCGAAAGGAGCGAAGTATACGCTTCACAAACCTCGCAATCGTTCAATGTAACGTTAAATCACTCTATGAGACTCGGAATCGCGATAATTACCTTCACCGCACCCTGTTTATCGAAAGCAGCTAAGGATTCAACTAGGATGGCTTGCAATGGTTCGATATAACGATAAATCACACTAGGAGACTCGAAATCGCGATATTTACGTTTTCCAAACGCTGTGTATCAATAGGAGCTAAGGATTCACTTCGGATGTCTAGCAATGGTTCGATATAACAATTAATCACACTAGGAGACTGGGAATCGCGATATTTACGTTTTCCGAACGCTGTGTATCGAAAGAATCTAAGTATTCATTTCCCAAGCCTCGCAGTCATTCGATATAACGATAAATCACTCAACGAGACTCGGAATTGCGAAAATGACCTTCACCGCACCCTGGGTATCGAAAGGAGCTAAGCATTTAACTCGGATGGCTTGCAATGGTTCGATATAACGATAAATCACCCTATGAGACTCGAAATCGCGATAATTACCATCAGAACACCCTGTGTATCGAAAGGAGCAAAGGCTTCACTTCCCAAGCCTCGCAATCGTTCGATATAACGATAAATCACTATATGAGACTCGGAATTGCGAAAACCACCTTCACCGCACCCTGGGTATCGAAAGGAGCTAAGCATTCAACTCGGATGGCTTCCAATGTTTCGATATAACAATAAATCACTCTAGGAGACTGGGAATCGCGATAATTACCTTCACAGCACGCTGTGTATCGAAAGGAGCTAAGTATTCACTTCACGAACCTCGCAATCGTTCAATGTAACGTTAAATCACTCTATGAGACTCGGAATCGCGATATTTACGTTTTCCAAACGCTGTGCATCGAAAGCAGCTAAGGATTCAACTAGGATGGCATGCAATGGTTCGATATAACGATAAATCACACTAGGAGACTCGGAATCGCGAAAATCACCTTCACCGCACCCTGTGTATCGAAAGGAGCTAAGGATTCAACTCGGATGGCTTGCAATGGTTCGATATAACGATAAATCACCCTATGACACTCGAAATCGCGATATTTACGTTTTCCAAACGCTGTGTATCAACAGCAGCTAAGGCTTCACTTCCCAAACAGAGCAATCGTTCGATTAAACGATAAATCACTCTAGGAGACTGGGAATCGCGATAATCACCTTCACCGCAACCTGTGTATCGAAAGGAGCTAAGCATTCAACTCGGATGGCTTCCAATTTTTCGATATAACGATAAATCACTCTACGAGACTGGGAATCGCGATAATCACCTTCACCGCAACCTGTGTATCGAAAGGAGCTAAGCATTCAACTCGGATGGCTTCCAATGTTTCGATATAACGATAAATCACTCTACGAGACTGGGAATCGCGATAATCACCTTCACCGCAACCTGTGTATCGAAAGGAGCTAAGCATTCAACTCGGATGGCTTCCAATATTTCGATATAACGATAAATCACTCTAGGAGACTGGGAATCGCGATATTTATGTTTCCCAGACGCTGTGTATCGAAATGAGATAAGGTTTCACATGCCAAGTTTCGTAATTGTTCGATTAAACGATAAATCACTCTAGGAGACTCGGAATCGCGATAATTACCTTCACCGCACCCTGTGTATCGAAAGCAGCTAAGGATTCAACTAGGATGGCTTGCAATGGTTCGATATAACGATAAATCACACTAGGAGACTCGAAATCGCGATATTTACGTTCTCCAAACGCTGTGTATCGATGGGAGCTAAGGCTTCACATCCAAAGCCTCGCAATCGTTCGATATAAAGTTAAATCACTCTATGAGACTCGGAATTGCGAAAATGACCTTCACCGCACCCTGGGTATCGAAAGGAGCTAAGCATTCAACTTGGATGGCTTCCAATGTTTCGATATAACGATAAATCACTCTAGGAGACTGGGAATCGCGATAATTACCTTCACAGCACGCTGTGTATCGAAAGGAGCGAAGTATTCGCTTCACAAACCTCGCAATCGTTCAATGTAACGTTAAATCACTCTATGAGACTCGGAATCGCGATAATTACCTTCACCGCACCCTGTTTATCGAAAGCAGCTAAGGATTCAACTAGGATGGCTTGCAATGGTTCGATATAACGATAAATCACACTAGGAGACTCGAAATCGCGATATTTACGTTTTCCAAACGCTGTGTATCAATAGGAGCTAAGGATTCACTTCGGATGTCTAGCAATGGTTCGATATAACAATTAATCACACTAGGAGACTGGGAATCGCGATATTTACGTTTTCCGAACGCTGTGTATCGAAAGAATCTAAGTATTCACTTCCCAAGCCTCGCAGTCATTCGATATAACGATAAATCACTCAACGAGACTCGGAATTGCGAAAATGACCTTCACCGCACCAAGGGTATCGAAAGGAGCTAAGCATTTAACTCGGATGGCTTGCAATGGTTCGATATAACGATAAATCACCCTATGAGACTCGAAATCGCGATAATTACCATCAGAACACCCTGTGTATCGAAAGGAGCAAAGGCTTCACTTCCCAAGCCTCGCAATCGTTCGATATAACGATAAATCACTATATGAGACTCGGAATTGCGAAAACCACCTTCACCGCACCCTGGGTATCGAAAGGAGCTAAGCATTCAACTCGGATGGCTTCCAATGTTTCGATATAACAATAAATCACTCTAGGAGACTGGGAATCGCGATAATTACCTTCACAGCACGCTGTGTATCGAAAGGAGCTAAGTATTCACTTCACGAACCTCGCAATCGTTCAATGTAACGTTAAATCACTCTATGAGACTCGGAATCGCGATATTTACGTTTTCCAAACGCTGTGCATCGAAAGCAGCTAAGGATTCAACTAGGATGGCTTGCAATGGTTCGATATAACGATAAATCACACTAGGAGACTCGGAATCGCGAAAATCACCTTCACCGCACCCTGTGTATCGAAAGGAGCTAAGGATTCAACTCGGATGGCTTGCAATGGTTCGATATAACGATAAATCACCCTATGACACTCGAAATCGCGATATTTACGTTTTCCAAACGCTGTGTATCAACAGCAGCTAAGGCTTCACTTCCCAAACAGAGCAATCGTTCGATTAAACGATAAATCACTCTAGGAGACTGGGAATCGCGATAATCACCTTCACCGCAACCTGTGTATCGAAAGGAGCTAAGCATTCAACTCGGATGGCTTCCAATTTTTCGATATAACGATAAATCACTCTACGAGACTGGGAATCGCGATAATCACCTTCACCGCAACCTGTGTATCGAAAGGAGCTAAGCATTCAACTCGGATGGCTTCCAATGTTTCGATATAACGATAAATCACTCTACGAGACTGGGAATCGCGATAATCACCTTCACCGCAACCTGTGTATCGAAAGGAGCTAAGCATTCAACTCGGATGGCTTCCAATATTTCGATATAACGATAAATCACTCTAGGAGACTGGGAATCGCGATATTTATGTTTCCCAGACGCTGTGTATCGAAATGAGATAAGGTTTCACATGCCAAGTTTCGTAATTGTTCGATTAAACGATAAATCACTCTAGGAGACTCGGAATCGCGATAATTACCTTCACTGCACCCTGTGTATCGAAAGCAGCTAAGGATTCAACTAGGATGGCTTGCAATGGTTCGATATAACGATAAATCACACCAGGAGACTCGAAATCGCGATATCTACGTTCTCCAAACGCTGTGTATCGATGGGAGCTAAGGCTTCACATCCAAAGCCTCGCAATCGTTCGATATAAAGTTAAATCACTCTATGAGACTCGGAATTGCGAAAATGACCTTCACCGCACCCTGGGTATCGAAAGGAGCTAAGCATTCAACTTGGATGGCTTCCAATGTTTCGATATAACGATAAATCACTCTAGGAGACTGGGAATCGCGATAATTACCTTCACAGCACGCTGTGTATCGAAAGGAGCGAAGTATTCGCTTCACAAACCTCGCAATCGTTCAATGTAACGTTAAATCACTCTATGAGACTCGGAATCGCGATAATTACCTTCACCGCACCCTGTTTATCGAAAGCAGCTAAGGATTCAACTAGGATGGCTTGCAATGGTTCGATATAATGATAAATCACACTAGGAGACTCGAAATCGCGATATTTACGTTTTCCAAACGCTGTGTATCAATAGGAGCTAAGGATTCACTTCGGATGTCTAGCAATGGTTCGATATAACAATTAATCACACTAGGAGACTGGGAATCGCGATATTTACGTTTTCCGAACGCTGTGTATCGAAAGAATCTAAGTATTCACTTCCCAAGCCTCGCAGTCATTCGATATAACGATAAATCACTCAACGAGACTCGGAATTGCGAAAATGACCTTCACCGCACCCTGGGTATCGAAAGGAGCTAAGCATTTAACTCGGATGGCTTGCAATGGTTCGATATAACGATAAATCACCCTATGAGACTCGAAATCGCGATAATTACCATCAGAACACCCTGTGTATCGAAAGGAGCAAAGGCTTCACTTCCCAAGCCTCGCAATCGTTCGATATAACGATAAATCACTATATGAGACTCGGAATATCGAAAACCACCTTCACCGCACCCTGGGTATCGAAAGGAGCTAAGCATTCAACTCGGATGGCTTCCAATGTTTCGATATAACAATAAATCACTCTAGGAGACTGGGAATCGCGATAATTACCTTCACAGCACGCTGTGTATCGAAAGGAGCTAAGTATTCACTTCACGAACCTCGCAATCGTTCAATGTAACGTTAAATCACTCTATGAGACTCGGAATCGCGATATTTACGTTTTCCAAACGCTGTGCATCGAAAGCAGCTAAGGATTCAACTAGGATGGCTTGCAATGGTTCGATATAACGATAAATCACACTAGGAGACTCGGAATCGCGAAAATCACCTTCACCGCACCCTGTGTATCGAAAGGAGCTAAGGATTCAACTCGGATGGCTTGCAATGGTTCGATATAACGATAAATCACCCTATGACACTCGAAATCGCGATATTTACGTTTTCCAAACGCTGTGTATCAACAGCAGCTAAGGCTTCACTTCCCAAACAGAGCAATCGTTCGATTAAACGATAAATCACTCTAGGAGACTGGGAATCGCGATAATCACCTTCACCGCAACCTGTGTATCGAAAGGAGCTAAGCATTCAACTCGGATGGCTTCCAATGTTTCGATATAACGATAAATCACTCTACGAGACTGGGAATCGCGATAATCACCTTCACCGCAACCTGTGTATCGAAAGGAGCTAAGCATTCAACTCGGATGGCTTCCAATGTTTCGATATAACGATAAATCACTCTACGAGACTGGGAATCGCGATAATCACCTTCACCGCAACCTGTGTATCGAAAGGAGCTAAGCATTCAACTCGGATGGCTTCCAATGTTTCGATATAACGATAAATCACTCTACGAGACTGGGAATCGCGATAATCACCTTCACCGCAACCTGTGTATCGAAAGGAGCTAAGCATTCAACTCGGATGGCTTCCAATATTTCGATATAACGATAAATCACTCTAGGAGACTGGGAATCGCGATATTTATGTTTCCCAGACGCTGTGTATCGAAATGAGATAAGGTTTCACATGCCAAGTTTCGTAATTGTTCGATTAAACGATAAATCACTCTAGGAGACTCGGAATCGCGATAATTACCTTCACTGCACCCTGTGTATCGAAAGCAGCTAAGGATTCAACTAGGATGGCTTGCAATGGTTCGATATAACGATAAATCACACCAGGAGACTCGAAATCGCGATATCTACGTTCTCCAAACGCTGTGTATCGATGGGAGCTAAGGCTTCACATCCAAAGCCTCGCAATCGTTCGATATAAAGTTAAATCACTCTATGAGACTCGGAATTGCGAAAATGACCTTCACCGCACCCTGGGTATCGAAAGGAGCTAAGCATTCAACTTGGATGGCTTCCAATGTTTCGATATAACGATAAATCACTCTAGGAGACTGGGAATCGCGATAATTACCTTCACAGCACGCTGTGTATCGAAAGGAGCGAAGTATTCGCTTCACAAACCTCGCAATCGTTCAATGTAACGTTAAATCACTCTATGAGACTCGGAATCGCGATAATTACCTTCACCGCACCCTGTTTATCGAAAGCAGCTAAGGATTCAACTAGGATGGCTTGCAATGGTTCGATATAATGATAAATCACACTAGGAGACTCGAAATCGCGATATTTACGTTTTCCAAACGCTGTGTATCAATAGGAGCTAAGGATTCACTTCGGATGTCTAGCAATGGTTCGATATAACAATTAATCACACTAGGAGACTGGGAATCGCGATATTTACGTTTTCCGAACGCTGTGTATCGAAAGAATCTAAGTATTCACTTCCCAAGCCTCGCAGTCATTCGATATAACGATAAATCACTCAACGAGACTCGGAATTGCGAAAATGACCTTCACCGCACCCTGGGTATCGAAAGGAGCTAAGCATTTAACTCGGATGGCTTGCAATGGTTCGATATAACGATAAATCACCCTATGAGACTCGAAATCGCGATAATTACCATCAGAACACCCTGTGTATCGAAAGGAGCAAAGGCTTCACTTCCCAAGCCTCGCAATCGTTCGATATAACGATAAATCACTATATGAGACTCGGAATATCGAAAACCACCTTCACCGCACCCTGGGTATCGAAAGGAGCTAAGCATTCAACTCGGATGGCTTCCAATGTTTCGATATAACAATAAATCACTCTAGGAGACTGGGAATCGCGATAATTACCTTCACAGCACGCTGTGTATCGAAAGGAGCTAAGTATTCACTTCACGAACCTCGCAATCGTTCAATGTAACGTTAAATCACTCTATGAGACTCGGAATCGCGATATTTACGTTTTCCAAACGCTGTGCATCGAAAGCAGCTAAGGATTCAACTAGGATGGCTTGCAATGGTTCGATATAACGATAAATCACACTAGGAGACTCGGAATCGCGAAAATCACCTTCACCGCACCCTGTGTATCGAAAGGAGCTAAGGATTCAACTCGGATGGCTTGCAATGGTTCGATATAACGATAAATCACCCTATGACACTCGAAATCGCGATATTTACGTTTTCCAAACGCTGTGTATCAACAGCAGCTAAGGCTTCACTTCCCAAACAGAGCAATCGTTCGATTAAACGATAAATCACTCTAGGAGACTGGGAATCGCGATAATCACCTTCACCGCAACCTGTGTATCGAAAGGAGCTAAGCATTCAACTCGGATGGCTTCCAATGTTTCGATATAACGATAAATCACTCTACGAGACTGGGAATCGCGATAATCACCTTCACCGCAACCTGTGTATCGAAAGGAGCTAAGCATTCAACTCGGATGGCTTCCAATGTTTCGATATAACGATAAATCACTCTACGAGACTGGGAATCGCGATAATCACCTTCACCGCAACCTGTGTATCGAAAGGAGCTAAGCATTCAACTCGGATGGCTTCCAATATTTCGATATAACGATAAATCACTCTAGGAGACTGGGAATCGCGATATTTATGTTTCCCAGACGCTGTGTATCGAAATGAGATAAGGTTTCACATGCCAAGTTTCGTAATTGTTCGATTAAACGATAAATCACTCTAGGAGACTCGGAATCGCGATAATTACCTTCACCGCACCCTGTGTATCGAAAGCAGCTAAGGATTCAACTAGGATGGCTTGCAATGGTTCGATATAACGATAAATCACACTAGGAGACTCGAAATCGCGATATTTACGTTCTCCAAACGCTGTGTATCGATGGGAGCTAAGGCTTCACATCCAAAGCCTCGCAATCGTTCGATATAAAGTTAAATCACTCTATGAGACTCGGAATTGCGAAAATGACCTTCACCGCACCCTGGGTATCGAAAGGAGCTAAGCATTCAACTTGGATGGCTTCCAATGTTTCGATATAACGATAAATCACTCTAGGAGACTGGGAATCGCGATAATTACCTTCACAGCACGCTGTGTATCGAAAGGAGCGAAGTATTCGCTTCACAAACCTCGCAATCGTTCAATGTAACGTTAAATCACTCTATGAGACTCGGAATCGCGATAATTACCTTCACCGCACCCTGTTTATCGAAAGCAGCTAAGGATTCAACTAGGATGGCTTGCAATGGTTCGATATAACGATAAATCACACTAGGAGACTCGAAATCGCGATATTTACGTTTTCCAAACGCTGTGTATCAATAGGAGCTAAGGATTCACTTCGGATGTCTAGCAATGGTTCGATATAACAATTAATCACACTAGGAGACTGGGAATCGCGATATTTACGTTTTCCGAACGCTGTGTATCGAAAGAATCTAAGTATTCACTTCCCAAGCCTCGCAGTCATTCGATATAACGATAAATCACTCAACGAGACTCGGAATTGCGAAAATGACCTTCACCGCACCAAGGGTATCGAAAGGAGCTAAGCATTTAACTCGGATGGCTTGCAATGGTTCGATATAACGATAAATCACCCTATGAGACTCGAAATCGCGATAATTACCATCAGAACACCCTGTGTATCGAAAGGAGCAAAGGCTTCACTTCCCAAGCCTCGCAATCGTTCGATATAACGATAAATCACTATATGAGACTCGGAATTGCGAAAACCACCTTCACCGCACCCTGGGTATCGAAAGGAGCTAAGCATTCAACTCGGATGGCTTCCAATGTTTCGATATAACAATAAATCACTCTAGGAGACTGGGAATCGCGATAATTACCTTCACAGCACGCTGTGTATCGAAAGGAGCTAAGTATTCACTTCACGAACCTCGCAATCGTTCAATGTAACGTTAAATCACTCTATGAGACTCGGAATCGCGATATTTACGTTTTCCAAACGCTGTGCATCGAAAGCAGCTAAGGATTCAACTAGGATGGCTTGCAATGGTTCGATATAACGATAAATCACACTAGGAGACTCGGAATCGCGAAAATCACCTTCACCGCACCCTGTGTATCGAAAGGAGCTAAGGATTCAACTCGGATGGCTTGCAATGGTTCGATATAACGATAAATCACCCTATGACACTCGAAATCGCGATATTTACGTTTTCCAAACGCTGTGTATCAACAGCAGCTAAGGCTTCACTTCCCAAACAGAGCAATCGTTCGATTAAACGATAAATCACTCTAGGAGACTGGGAATCGCGATAATCACCTTCACCGCAACCTGTGTATCGAAAGGAGCTAAGCATTCAACTCGGATGGCTTCCAATTTTTCGATATAACGATAAATCACTCTACGAGACTGGGAATCGCGATAATCACCTTCACCGCAACCTGTGTATCGAAAGGAGCTAAGCATTCAACTCGGATGGCTTCCAATGTTTCGATATAACGATAAATCACTCTACGAGACTGGGAATCGCGATAATCACCTTCACCGCAACCTGTGTATCGAAAGGAGCTAAGCATTCAACTCGGATGGCTTCCAATATTTCGATATAACGATAAATCACTCTAGGAGACTGGGAATCGCGATATTTATGTTTCCCAGACGCTGTGTATCGAAATGAGATAAGGTTTCACATGCCAAGTTTCGTAATTGTTCGATTAAACGATAAATCACTCTAGGAGACTCGGAATCGCGATAATTACCTTCACTGCACCCTGTGTATCGAAAGCAGCTAAGGATTCAACTAGGATGGCTTGCATTGGTTCGATATAACGATAAATCACACCAGGAGACTCGAAATCGCGATATCTACGTTCTCCAAACGCTGTGTATCGATGGGAGCTAAGGCTTCACATCCAAAGCCTCGCAATCGTTCGATATAAAGTTAAATCACTCTATGAGACTCGGAATTGCGAAAATGACCTTCACCGCACCCTGGGTATCGAAAGGAGCTAAGCATTCAACTTGGATGGCTTCCAATGTTTCGATATAACGATAAATCACTCTAGGAGACTGGGAATCGCGATAATTACCTTCACAGCACGCTGTGTATCGAAAGGAGCGAAGTATTCGCTTCACAAACCTCGCAATCGTTCAATGTAACGTTAAATCACTCTATGAGACTCGGAATCGCGATAATTACCTTCACCGCACCCTGTTTATCGAAAGCAGCTAAGGATTCAACTAGGATGGCTTGCAATAGTTCGATATAATGATAAATCACACTAGGAGACTCGAAATCGCGATATTTACGTTTTCCAAACGCTGTGTATCAATAGGAGCTAAGGATTCACTTCGGATGTCTAGCAATGGTTCGATATAACAATTAATCACACTAGGAGACTGGGAATCGCGATATTTACGTTTTCCGAACGCTGTGTATCGAAAGAATCTAAGTATTCACTTCCCAAGCCTCGCAGTCATTCGATATAACGATAAATCACTCAACGAGACTCGGAATTGCGAAAATGACCTTCACCGCACCCTGGGTATCGAAAGGAGCTAAGCATTTAACTCGGATGGCTTGCAATGGTTCGATATAACGATAAATCACCCTATGAGACTCGAAATCGCGATAATTACCATCAGAACACCCTGTGTATCGAAAGGAGCAAAGGCTTCACTTCCCAAGCCTCGCAATCGTTCGATATAACGATAAATCACTATATGAGACTCGGAATTGCGAAAACCACCTTCACCGCACCCTGGGTATCGAAAGGAGCTAAGCATTCAACTCGGATGGCTTCCAATGTTTCGATATAACAATAAATCACTCTAGGAGACTGGGAATCGCGATAATTACCTTCACAGCACGCTGTGTATCGAAAGGAGCTAAGTATTCACTTCACGAACCTCGCAATCGTTCAATGTAACGTTAAATCACTCTATGAGACTCGGAATCGCGATATTTACGTTTTCCAAACGCTGTGCATCGAAAGCAGCTAAGGATTCAACTAGGATGGCTTGCAATGGTTCGATATAACGATAAATCACACTAGGAGACTCGGAATCGCGAAAATCACCTTCACCGCACCCTGTGTATCGAAAGGAGCTAAGGATTCAACTCGGATGGCTTGCAATGGTTCGATATAACGATAAATCACCCTATGACACTCGAAATCGCGATATTTACGTTTTCCAAACGCTGTGTATCAACAGCAGCTAAGGCTTCACTTCCCAAACAGAGCAATCGTTCGATTAAACGATAAATCACTCTAGGAGACTGGGAATCGCGATAATCACCTTCACCGCAACCTGTGTATCGAAAGGAGCTAAGCATTCAACTCGGATGGCTTCCAATGTTTCGATATAACGATAAATCACTCTACGAGACTGGGAATCGCGATAATCACCTTCACCGCAACCTGTGTATCGAAAGGAGCTAAGCATTCAACTCGGATGGCTTCCAATGTTTCGATATAACGATAAATCACTCTACGAGACTGGGAATCGCGATAATCACCTTCACCGCAACCTGTGTATCGAAAGGAGCTAAGCATTCAACTCGGATGGCTTCCAATATTTCGATATAACGATAAATCACTCTAGGAGACTGGGAATCGCGATATTCATGTTTCCCAGACGCTGTGTATCGAAATGAGATAAGGATTCACATGCCAAGTTTCGTAATTGTTCGATTAAACGATAAATCACTCTAGGAGACTCGGAATCGCGATAATTACCTTCACCGCACCCTGTGTATCGAAAGCAGCTAAGGATTCAACTAGGATGGCTTGCAATGGTTCGATATAACGATAAATCACACTAGGAGACTCGAAATCGCGATATTTACGTTCTCCAAACGCTGTGTATCGATGGGAGCTAAGGCTTCACATCCAAAGCCTCGCAATCGTTCGATATAAAGTTAAATCACTCTATGAGACTCGGAATTGCGAAAATGACCTTCACCGCACCCTGGGTATCGAAAGGAGCTACGCATTCAACTCGGATGGCTTGCAATGGTTCGATATAACAATAAATCACTCTAGGAGACTGGGAATCGCGATAATTACCTTCACAGCACGCTGTGTATCGAAAAGAGCTAAGTATTCACTTCACAAACCTCGCAATCGTTCAATGTAACGTTAAATCACTCTATGAGACTCGGAATTGCGAAAATCACCTTCACCGCACCCTGTGTATCGAAAGGAGCTAAGCATTCAACTTGGATGGCTTCCAATGTTTCGATATAACGATAAATCACCCTATGAGACTCGGAATCGCGATATTTACGTTTTCCAAACACTGTGTATCGAAAGGAGCTAAGGCTTCACTTCCCAAGCCTCGCAGTCGTTCGATATAACGATAAATCACTCTATGAGACTCGGAATTGCGAAAATCACCTTCACCGCACCCTGTGTATCGAAAGGAGCTAAGCATTCAACTTGGATGGCTTCCAATGTTTCGATATAACGATAAATCACCCTATGAGGCTCGGAATCGCGATATTTACGTTTTCCAAACACTGTGTATCGAAAGGAGCTAAGGCTTCACTTCCCAAGCCTCGCAGTCGTTCGATATAACGATAAATCACTCTATGAGACTCGGAATTGCGAAAATCACCTTCACCGCACCCTGTGTATCGAAAGGAGCTAAGCATTCAACTTGGATGGCTTCCAATGTTTCGATATAACGATAAATCACTCTAGGAGACTGGGAATCGCGATAATTACCTTCACAGCACGCTGTGTATCGAAAGGAGCTAAGTATTCACTTCACAAACCTCGCAATCGTTCAATGTAACGATAAATCACCCTATGAGACTCGGAATCGCGATATTTACGTTTTCCAAACGCTGTGTATCGAAAGGAGCTAAGGCTTCACTTCCCAAGCCTCGCAGTCGTTCGATATAACGATAAATCACTCTGAGACTCGGAATTGCGAAAATCACCTTCACCGCACCCTGTGTATCGAAAGGAGCTAAGCATTCAACTCGGATGGCTTCCAATGTTTCGATATAACGATAAATCACTCTAGGAGACTGGGAATCGCGATAATTACCTTCACAGCACGCTGTGTATCGAAAGGAGCGAAGTATTCGCTTCACAAACCTCGCAATCGTTCAATGTAACGTTAAATCACTCTATGAGACTCGGAATCGCGATAATTACCTTCACCGCACCCTGTTTATCGAAAGCAGCTAAGGATTCAACTAGGATGGCTTGCAATGGTTCGATATAACGTTAAATCACACTAGGAGACTCGAAATCGCGATATTTACGTTTTCCAAACGCTGTGTATCAATAGGAGCTAAGGATTCACTTCGGATGTCTAGCAATGGTTCGATATAACAATTAATCACACTAGGAGACTGGGAATCGCGATATTTACGTTTTCCGAACGCTGTGTATCGAAAGAATCTAAGTATTCACTTCCCAAGCCTCGCAGTCATTCGATATAACGATAAATCACCCTATGAGACTCGAAATCGCGATAATTACCATCACAACACCCTGTGTATCGAAAGGAGCAAAGGCTTCACTTCCCAAGCCTCGTAGTCGTTCGATATAACGATAAATCACTCTATGAGACTCGGAATTGCGAAAATCACCTTCACCGCACCCTGTGTATCGAAAGGAGCTAAGCATTCAACTCGGATGGCTTCCAATGTTTCGATATAACGATAAATCACTCTAGGAGACTCGGAATCGCGATAATTACCATCACCGCACCCTATGTATCAAAAGGAGCGAAGTATTCACTTCCGAAACCTCGCAATCATTCGATATAACGATAAATCACCCTATGAGACTCGAAATCGCGATATTTACGTTTTCCAAACGCTGTGTATCGATGGGATCTAAGGCTTCACATCCAAAGCCTCGCAATCGTTCGATATAACGATAAATCACTCTATGAGACTCGGAATCGCGATAATTACCTTCACCGCACCCTGTGTATCGAAAGCAGCTAAGGATTCAACTAGGATGGCTTGCAATGGTTCGATATAACGATAAATCACACTAGGAGACTCGAAATCGCGATATTTACGTTTTCCAAACGCTGTGTATCGAAAGGAGCTAAGGCTTCACTTCCCAAGCCTCGCAGTCGTTCGATATAACGATAAATCACTCTATGAGACTCGGAATTGCGAAAATCACCTTCACCGCACCCTGTGTATCGAAAGGAGCTAAGCATTCAACTTGGATGGCTTCCAATGGTTCGATATAACAATAAATCACTCTAGGAGATTGGGAATCGCGATAATTACCTTCACAGCACGCTGTGTATCGAAAAGAGCTAAGTATTCACTTCACAAACCTCGCAATCGTTCAATGTAACGTTAAATCACTCTATGAGACTCGGAATCGCGAAAATCACCTTCACCGCACCCTGTGTATCGAAAGGAGCTAAGCATTCAACTCGGATGGCTTCCAATGTTTCGATATAACGATAAATCACTCTAGGAGACTGGTAATCGCGATATTTACGTTTTCCAAACGCTGTGTATCAACAGCAGCTAAGGCTTCACTTCCCAAACAGCGCACTCGTTCGATTAAACGAAAAATCACTCTAGGAGACTCGGAATCGCGATAATTACCATCACCGCACCCTGTGTATCGAAAGCAGCTAAGGATTCAACTAGGATGGCTTGCAATGGTTCGATATAACGATAAATCACACTAGGAGACTCGAAATCGCGATATTTACGTTTTCCAAACGCTGTGTATCAATAGGAGCTAAGGATTCACTTCCCAAACAGAGCAATCGTTCGATTAAACGATAAATCACTCTAGGAGACTCGGAATCGCGATAATTACCATCACCGCACCCTATGTATCGAAAGGAGCGAAGTATTTGTTAGATTTTTCAATACAAAAATTAACGTTTCATTCTCGTGTGAGAGAGGATGCCTTATACAGTTCCTTTCATCCTGTTTATAAGGTTTGAACTGTTGTTTATATGAGAACCGATAGGGCCCCACACGCACTCGAGATTAGTCGTCTATGCTTCAGGTCAGTCCGTTAATTTGGATGCAGTTAGTTCCTTCAAACCATTGATGCAGTATAGAAGTCACTCTTATTGCGTGGTCAATAAAATATATTATAAAATCACAAGCTGAGGAGAGTTATTGAGTAAACCCATTTCCAACAGATTATGGGCCCAGGTCTAACGTGTAAAACTGTGCAAAAACTTTTTTGTTTAATTGTGTTAAGTTTTTATTAGTTATTAAATTGCCAAGACAATTTAAGTTTAGTTAAGTTCAAGTTTAGTGAGATAGAGTGCATTTGATCCAGGTTGTTAATTGTGCAAGGACACGTGTATTGATGCCTGTTATGGATCAATTAAAAATGAATAGAAACATTACTCCTCTTGATGGTGATAAGTACAGTGTATGGAAGTTCAGAATTCGTTCATTGTTAACTGAACTAGGTGTGATTAAAGTTATTGACCAAAGGATTCCCGACGAGAAACCTGACGACTGGGATAAGGCCGAAAACACTGCTAGGGGTGTGATTATTGAATTCTTGTCAGATTCATTTCTTGGCTTTGCAAGTGGAAATGTAACCGCCAAAGAAATTATTGAGAATCTGGACAAAATTTATGAAAGGAAAAGTGTTGCAACTCAATTGGCTGTTAGGAAGAAACTGCTCAGTTTGAAATTGGAAGGAGACTTACCGCTGGTTAAACATTTTACTCTTTTCAATGATCTGATTAGTGAATTATCAGCGGCTGGTGCAAAGCTGGAAGAGACGGATAAAGTGGCACACTTATTATTAACTCTTCCACCTTGTTACGATGGTGTGATTACCGCAATAGAGACATTGTCGGAAGATACATTGACTCTGGCATTTGTGAAAACGAGACTTCTCGATCACGAGGTGAAAATAAAAGCAGAAAGTGCAGATACGAGTGCAAAAGTACTTCATGCTGAAAGTACAATGCATGTAACAAAAAGGCCAAATTTCGACACATCGAAGAACAAGGGTTTCGGTCAAAAATTTGGGCAGTACAATAGATTCAGAAATAACAGAAGAGTTTTTGGAATCAAATGTCACCACTGCAACAAGCCAGGACACATAAAACGTGAATGCCGTTTTTATTTGAGAGAGCTGAAGCAGAAAAATCAGAAAGGGACAGAGAAAAGGAACACAAGTCAGACTGCTCAAATGGCTCAACAGTTATCGTCAATGGAGTGTTCCGGTTTTGCTTTTATGACTGGCGATTATGAATTCGAAAGGTGCGAGGAAAATTCAATAACATTTCTGATGGATTCTGGAGCATCAGATCACTTGATCAACAGGCGAGATTTAGCGAAGAATTTTCTTGAGTTAAATCCACCAATAAAAGTTGGAGTTGCCAAAAATGGATGTTTCATCTTGGCAACGAAAATTGGTTCACTGGACGTGATAAGCAACCTAGGTGTTGAAGGAGTACTGCAGGATGTATTATACAGTGCAGAGGTTCCGAGAAATTTGCTGTCTATTTCAAAACTGCGAAAGGCGAAACTGAGGACGGTTTTGGATGAACACGATATATCAATCAGTAAGAATGGTAAAACGGTAGCAACTGGTAAGCCCATTGGGAATACATTTCAAATTAAATTTTGTATTAAATCATATGTAGTAAACTCTATCGCTCAAGAATGTAATATTATAAATATTGGTTATGAATTGTGGCATCAGCGTTTAGGCCACATGGGTAAACATAAATTTTTTGGAATTGCAAAGAAATAGAATGGTTGACGATGTAAGTGAAATTGAGAAAATAATCCCGAATGATAGACTATGTGAAGCTTGCATAAGTGGTAAGCAAAAGCGATTGCCATTTAACAAAGCAAAAGACAAGAGTAATATAAAAAGACCATTGTTCGTAATACATTCGGATGTTTCTGGCCCGATCACTCCTCCTACACTTAATAACAAGAATTATTTTGTACTGTTGATTGATGAATTTACGCATTATTGCGTTACATATTTGATAACATTCAAGTCAGATGTTTTTTCAGTTTTTCGTGATTACATTTCAAAAGCTGAAGCGCGTTTCAATTCAAAAGTAGTTAATCTCTATTGCGATAATGGTGGAGAGTATATATCGAGTGAGATGAAGAACTATTGTATACAAAAAGGTATAAGCTATCACTTGACAGTTCCGAGAACCCCACAGCAAAATGGTGTATCAGAAAGAATGGTGAGAACAGTCACAGAAAGAGCTCGAAGTTTAGTTGCTGGTGCTTGTTTAGATAAAACCTTTTGGGGTGAGGCGGTTTTGACTGCCACGTATTTAATAAACATAACACCAACGAAGGCTCTGAAGGGAAATAAAACGCCATATGAATTGTGGCATGATAAAAAACCTAAAATAAAGTATTTGAAAGTTTTTGGTTCGACTGTATATGTTCATGATAAAATTTCTAAAACAAAATTTGACGAGAAGTCATGGAAGGGAATCTTGGTTGGCTACGAACCAAATGGATACAAAGTGTGGGATGTAGCGAATGAAAAATTCGTTATTGTTAGAGATGTCATTGTAGATGAAATCGATTTTATAAAATCAAGACCGACATCAAAGTTAAACGAGATTAATTTTAAAAGATCTCATGTTCAAACTGGTGTTGAAGATATATCCAAACCAGTAGAGTCAAGTGATAAGGTGACAAATGCAGAAAAGAGGCATTGTGATGGTTCTTCATCTCATGAAAAACAATTAAATAGAGATTTAAAACAAATTAGAAGGAGTGAGAGGCTCATAGATCGTCCACCTATTTCTTATGATGAGAGTGAAATTCCAAATGATTATATTTTATGTGCACAATCTATTACCTGCAAAATTCCAAAAGGTTATGCAGAAGTTAAAGAAAACGATGATAGAGTAAAATGGGAAGAAGCAATGAAAGAAGAGATTAATTCTCTTTTAGTAAATAAAACTTGGATTCTGGTACCAAGGCCTGAGAACAAAAACGTAGTAGACTGTAGATGGGTATTTGCAATTAAGAATGATGAATTTGGAAATCCAATAAAGTACAAAGCTCGTTTAGTAGCAAAAGGGTTTAGTCAAGAATATTTACTAGATTACAATGAAACATTTGCCCCTGTGGCAAGAATTGCAAGTTTTAGATTCTTAATAGCCTTTGCAAATCAATTTGAGTTATTAATACATCATATGGATGTGAAAACGGCTTTCTTAAACGGCGAATTAAAAGAGGAAATTTACATGAGGGTTCCTGATGGTATTAAGAATGAAAAGAATCTAGTTTGTAAATTGAACAAATCTCTGTACGGTTTGAAACAAGCAGCAAGGTGCTGGAATGAAGTTTTTGATCGAACTCTCAAAGTATTGGGTTTCAAAAGTTCAACAGTAGATCCGTGTCTTTATATTTTAGATAAAGGAGACATTAATAAAAATATTTACATTATATTGTATGTTGACGATCTGGTCATAATTACTGCACATATTAATGTAATGGATAAATTGAAATCTTATCTAATGAATCAATTTTCAATGGTTGATTTAAAAGAGATAAAGCTTTTCTTAGGAATTAGAATCACAAGAAGTAAAGATGAAATAACTCTCGATCAGAGTGCATATATTAGTACAGTTTTAAATAAATTTAATATACAAGATTGTCAAATTGCAAGTACACCAATGGAAGTTAAATTAAACTATGCAGCACTGAATTCAGATGAGATGTATAATGCTCCATGTCGAAATCTCATTGGATGCTTGATGTACTTAATGGTCTGTACAAGGCCAGACTTAAGTTTGGCAGTGAATATTTTAAGTAGATTCACGAATAAAAATAATAAAGAACTTTGGATTTGTCTAAAAAGGGTTCGGCGGTATTTGAAAGGCTCCATAAATTTAAAGTTAACGTATGTAAAAAGTGATAATAAAAATTCTTTGATCGGGTATGTTGACTCAGATTGGGGTAGTAATGAAATTGATAGGAAAAGTACAACAGGGTATATATTTCAATTATTTGGTAAATGTACTATTAGTTGGAATACGAAGAGGCAATTATCTGTTGCGGCCTCGTCAACTGAGGCAGAATACATGGCTCTTTTCGAAGCTGTGAGGGAAGCTTTGTGGTTGAGATCATTGGCAATTAGTATAAATTTTAAGATTTCAGAACCAATAGAAATTTTTGAGGATAATAATGGTTGCATTAGCATTGCCAATAATCCTACCAGCCACAAAAGAACAAAGCATATTGACATTAAATATCATTTTTGCAGAGAACAAGTAGCGAAAAATGTTGTAAAACTAATCTATATGCCTACAGGTCAGCAATTGGCAGATACTCTGACAAAACCATTGCCAACGCCAAAGTTCACGGATTTCAGAATGAAAATGTATCTGAAATGATTTGTATTAGTCCGTATTATATGCTTATACAAGCATGAAGTGGTCTGGTTAAGTTTTGCCTGGTTTCCTTAACTCTTAGCAACAAATGTTGGACCACATGTAATCCCAGAAGACGCATTGAGAGTGATATTCTTAACGAAGCATGAATGAACTATAAGTTTATAATATACCGATTAATTTTTGAGGGAGCGTGTTAGATTTTTCAATACAAAAATTAACGTTTCATTCTCGTGTGAGAGAGGATACCTTATACAGTTCCTTTCATCCTGTTTATAAGGTTTGAACTGTTGTTTATATGAGAACCGATAGGGCCCCACACGCACTCGAGATTAGTCGTCTATGCTTCAGGTCAGTCCGTTAATTTGGATGCAGTTAGTTCCTTCAAACCATTGATGCAATATAGAAGTCACTCTTATTGCGTGGTCAATAAAATATATTATAAAATCACAAGCTGAGGAGAGTTATTGAGTAAACCCATTTCCAACAGTATTCACTTCACAAACCTCGCAATCGTTCGATATAACGATAAATCACCCTATGACACTCGAAATCGCGATATTTACGTTTTCCAAACGCTGTGTATCAACAGCAGCTAAGGCTTCACTTCCCAAACAGAGCAATCGTTCGATTAAACGATAAATCACTCTAGGAGACTCGGAATCGCGATAATTACCATCACCGCACCCTATGTATCAAAAGGAGCGAAGTATTCACTTCCGAAACCTCGCAATCATTCGATATAACGATAAATCACCCTATGGGACTCGAAATCGCGATATTTACGTTTTCCACACGCTGTGTATCAACAGGAGCTAAGGATTCACTTCGGATGTCTAGCAATGGTTCGATATAACGATTAGTCACACTAGGAGACTGGGAATCGCAATATTTACGTTCTCCAAACGTTGTGTATCGATGGGAGCTAAGGCTTCACATCCAAAGCCTCGCAATCGTTCGATATAAAGTTAAATCACTCTATGAGACTCGGAATTGCGAAAATGACCATCACCGCACCCTGTGTATCGAAAGGAGCTAAGCATTCAACTCGGATGGCTTCCAATGTTTCGATATAACGATAAATCACTCTAGGAGACTGGGAATAGCGATAATTACCTTCACAGCACGCTGTGTATCGAAAGGAGCGAAGTATTCACTTCACAAACCTCGCAATCGTTCAATGTAACGTTAAATCACTCTATGAGACTTGGAATCGCGAAAATCACCTTCACCGCACCCTGTGTATCGAAAGGAGCTAAGCATTCAACTCGGATGGCTACCAATGTTTCGATATAACGATAAATCACTCTAGGAGACTGGGAATCGCGATAATTACCTTCACAGCACGCTGTGTATCGAAAGGAGCGAAGTATTCACTTCACAAACCTCGCAATCGTTCAATGTAACGTTAAATCACTCTATGAGACTCGGAATCGCGATAATTACCTTCACCGCACCCTGTGTATCGAAAGCAGCTAAGGATTCAACTAGGATGTCTCGAACGCTGTGTATCGAAAGAATCTAAGTATTCACTTCCCAAGCCTCGCAGTCATTCGATATAACGATAAATCACTCAACGAGACTCGGAATTGCGAAAATGACCTTCACCGCACCCTGGGTATCGAAAGGAGCTAAGCATTTAACTCGGATGGCTTGCAATGGTTCGATATAACGATAAATCACCCTATGAGACTCGAAATCGCGATAATTACCATCAGAACACCCTGTGTATCGAAAGGAGCAAAGGCTTCACTTCCCAAGCCTCGCAATCGTTCGATATAACGATAAATCACTATATGAGACTCGGAATTGCGAAAACCACCTTCACCGCACCCTGGGTATCGAAAGGAGCTAAGCATTCAACTCGGATGGCTTCCAATGTTTCGATATAACAATAAATCACTCTAGGAGACTGGGAATCGCGATAATTACCTTCACAGCACGCTGTGTATCGAAAGGAGCTAAGTATTCACTTCACGAACCTCGCAATCGTTCAATGTAACGTTAAATCACTCTATGAGACTCGGAATCGCGATATTTACGTTTTCCAAACGCTGTGCATCGAAAGCAGCTAAGGATTCAACTAGGATGGCTTGCAATGGTTCGATATAACGATAAATCACACTAGGAGACTCGGAATCGCGAAAATCACCTTCACCGCACCCTGTGTATCGAAAGGAGCTAAGGATTCAACTCGGATGGCTTGCAATGGTTCGATATAACGATAAATCACCCTATGACACTCGAAATCGCGATATTTACGTTTTCCAAACGCTGTGTATCAACAGCAGCTAAGGCTTCACTTCCCAAACAGAGCAATCGTTCGATTAAACGATAAATCACTCTAGGAGACTGGGAATCGCGATAATCACCTTCACCGCAACCTGTGTATCGAAAGGAGCTAAATATTCAACTCGGATGGCTTCCAATGTTTCGATATAACGATAAATCACTCTACGAGACTGGGAATCGCGATAATCACCTTCACCGCAACCTGTGTATCGAAAGGAGCTAAGCATTCAACTCGGATGGCTTCCAATGTTTCGATATAACGATAAATCACTCTACGAGACTGGGAATCGCGATAATCACCTTCACCGCAACCTGTGTATCGAAAGAAGCTAAGCATTCAACTCGGATGGCTTCCAATATTTCGATATAACGATAAATCACTCTAGGAGACTGGGAATCGCGATATTTATGTTTCCCAGACGCTGTGTATCGAAATGAGATAAGGATTCACATGCCAAGTTTCGTAATTGTTCGATTAAACGATAAATCACTCTAGGAGACTCGGAATCGCGATAATTACCTTCACCGCACCCTGTGTATCGAAAGCAGCTAAGGATTCAACTAGGATGGCTTGCAATGGTTCGATATAACGATAAATCACCCTATGAGACTCGGAATCGCGATATTTACGTTTTCCAAACACTGTGTATCGAAAGGAGCTAAGGCTTCACTTCCCAAGCCTCGCAGTCGTTCGATATAACGATAAATCACTCTATGAGACTCGGAATTGCGAAAATCACCTTCACCGCACCCTGTGTATCGAAAGGAGCTAAGCATTCAACTTGGATGGCTTCCAATGTTTCGATATAACGATAAATCACTCTAGGAGACTGCCAATCGCGATAATTACCTTCACAGCACGCTGTGTATCGAAAGGAGCTAAGTATTCACTTCACAAACCTCGCAATCGTTCAATGTAACGATAAATCACCCTATGAGACTCGGAATCGCGAAAATCACCTTCACCGCACCCTGTGTATCGAAAGGAGCTAAGGATTCAACTAGGATGTCTAGCAATGGTTCGATATAACGATAAATCACCCTATGAGACTCGAAATCGCGATATTTACGTTTTCCAAACGCTGTGTATCGATGGGATCTAAGGCTTCACATCCAAAGCCTCGCAATCGTTCGATATAACGATAAATCACTCTATGAGACTCGGAATCGCGATAATTACCTTCACCGCACCCTGTGTATCGAAAGCAGCTAAGGATTCAACTAGGATGGCTTGCAATGGTTCGATATAACGATAAATCACACTAGGAGACTCGAAATCGCGATATTTACGTTTTCCAAACGCTGTGTATCAATAGGAGCTAAGGATTCACTTCGGATGTCTAGCAATGGTTCGATATAACAATTAATCACACTAGGAGACTGGGAATCGCGATATTTACGTTTTCCGAACGCTGTGTATCGAAAGAATCTAAGTATTCACTTCCCAAGCCTCGCAGTCATTCGATATAACGATAAATCACTCAACGAGACTCGGAATTGCGAAAATGACCTTCACCGCACCCTGGGTATCGAAAGGAGCTAAGCATTTAACTCGGATGGCTTGCAATGGTTCGATATAACGATAAATCACCCTATGAGACTCGAAATCGCGATAATTACCATCAGAACACCCTGTGTATCGAAAGGAGCAAAGGCTTCACTTCCCAAGCCTCGCAATCGTTCGATATAACGATAAATCACTATATGAGACTCGGAATTGCGAAAACCACCTTCACCGCACCCTGGGTATCGAAAGGAGCTAAGCATTCAACTCGGATGGCTTCCAATGTTTCGATATAACAATAAATCACTCTAGGAGACTGGGAATCGCGATAATTACCTTCACAGCACGCTGTGTATCGAAAGGAGCTAAGTATTCACTTCACGAACCTCGCAATCGTTCAATGTAACGTTAAATCACTCTATGAGACTCGGAATCGCGATATTTACGTTTTCCAAACGCTGTGCATCGAAAGCAGCTAAGGATTCAACTAGGATGGCTTGCAATGGTTCGATATAACGATAAATCACACTAGGAGACTCGGAATCGCGAAAATCACCTTCACCGCACCCTGTGTATCGAAAGGAGCTAAGGATTCAACTCGGATGGCTTGCAATGGTTCGATATAACGATAAATCACCCTATGACACTCGAAATCGCGATATTTACGTTTTCCAAACGCTGTGTATCAACAGCAGCTAAGGCTTCACTTCCCAAACAGAGCAATCGTTCGATTAAACGATAAATCACTCTAGGAGACTGGGAATCGCGATAATCACCTTCACCGCAACCTGTGTATCGAAAGGAGCTAAGCATTCAACTCGGATGGCTTCCAATGTTTCGATATAACGATAAATCACTCTACGAGACTGGGAATCGCGATAATCACCTTCACCGCAACCTGTGTATCGAAAGGAGCTAAGCATTCAACTCAGATGGCTTCCAATGTTTCGATATAACGATAAATCACTCTACGAGACTGGGAATCGCGATAATCACCTTCACCGCAACCTGTGTATCGAAAGGAGCTAAGCATTCAACTCGGATGGCTTCCAATATTTCGATATAACGATAAATCACTCTAGGAGACTGGGAATCGCGATATTCATGTTTCCCAGACGCTGTGTATCGAAATGAGATAAGGATTCACATGCCAAGTTTCGTAATTGTTCGATTAAACGATAAATCACTCTAGGAGACTCGGAATCGCGATAATTACCTTCACCGCACCCTGTGTATCGAAAGCAGCTAAGGATTCAACTAGGATGGCTTGCAATGGTTCGATATAACGATAAATCACACTAGGAGACTCGAAATCGCGATATTTACGTTCTCCAAACGCTGTGTATCGATGGGAGCTAAGGCTTCACATCCAAAGCCTCGCAATCGTTCGATATAAAGTTAAATCACTCTATGAGACTCGGAATTGCGAAAATGACCTTCACCGCACCCTGGGTATCGAAAGGAGCTACGCATTCAACTCGGATGGCTTGCAATGGTTCGATATAACAATAAATCACTCTAGGAGACTGGGAATCGCGATAATTACCTTCACAGCACGCTGTGTATCGAAAAGAGCTAAGTATTCACTTCACAAACCTCGCAATCGTTCAATGTAACGTTAAATCACTCTATGAGACTCGGAATTGCGAAAATCACCTTCACCGCACCCTGTGTATCGAAAGGAGCTAAGCATTCAACTTGGATGGCTTCCAATGTTTCGATATAACGATAAATCACCCTATGAGACTCGGAATCGCGATATTTACGTTTTCCAAACACTGTGTATCGAAAGGAGCTAAGGCTTCACTTCCCAAGCCTCGCAGTCGTTCGATATAACGATAAATCACTCTATGAGACTCGGAATTGCGAAAATCACCTTCACCGCACCCTGTGTATCGAAAGGAGCTAAGCATTCAACTTGGATGGCTTCCAATGTTTCGATATAACGATAAATCACCCTATGAGGCTCGGAATCGCGATATTTACGTTTTCCAAACACTGTGTATCGAAAGGAGCTAAGGCTTCACTTCCCAAGCCTCGCAGTCGTTCGATATAACGATAAATCACTCTATGAGACTCGGAATTGCGAAAATCACCTTCACCGCACCCTGTGTATCGAAAGGAGCTAAGCATTCAACTTGGATGGCTTCCAATGTTTCGATATAACGATAAATCACTCTAGGAGACTGGGAATCGCGATAATTACCTTCACAGCACGCTGTGTATCGAAAGGAGCTAAGTATTCACTTCACAAACCTCGCAATCGTTCAATGTAACGATAAATCACCCTATGAGACTCGGAATCGCGATATTTACGTTTTCCAAACGCTGTGTATCGAAAGGAGCTAAGGCTTCACTTCCCAAGCCTCGCAGTCGTTCGATATAACGATAAATCACTCTATGAGACTCGGAATTGCGAAAATCACCTTCACCGCACCCTGTGTATCGAAAGGAGCTAAGCATTCAACTCGGATGGCTTCCAATGTTTCGATATAACGATAAATCACTCTAGGAGACTGGGAATCGCGATAATTACCTTCACAGCACGCTGTGTATCGAAAGGAGCGAAGTATTCGCTTCACAAACCTCGCAATCGTTCAATGTAACGTTAAATCACTCTATGAGACTCGGAATCGCGATAATTACCTTCACCGCACCCTGTTTATCGAAAGCAGCTAAGGATTCAACTAGGATGGCTTGCAATGGTTCGATATAACGTTAAATCACACTAGGAGACTCGAAATCGCGATATTTACGTTTTCCAAACGCTGTGTATCAATAGGAGCTAAGGATTCACTTCGGATGTCTAGCAATGGTTCGATATAACAATTAATCACACTAGGAGACTGGGAATCGCGATATTTACGTTTTCCGAACGCTGTGTATCGAAAGAATCTAAGTATTCACTTCCCAAGCCTCGCAGTCATTCGATATAACGATAAATCACCCTATGAGACTCGAAATCGCGATAATTACCATCACAACACCCTGTGTATCGAAAGGAGCAAAGGCTTCACTTCCCAAGCCTCGTAGTCGTTCGATATAACGATAAATCACTCTATGAGACTCGGAATTGCGAAAATCACCTTCACCGCACCCTGTGTATCGAAAGGAGCTAAGCATTCAACTCGGATGGCTTCCAATGTTTCGATATAACGATAAATCACTCTAGGAGACTGGGAATCGCGATAATTACCATCACCGCACCCTGTGTATCGAAAGGAGCTAAGGATTCACTTCGGATGTCTAGCAATGGTTCGATATAACGATTAATCACACTAGGAGACTCGGAATCGCGATAATTACCATCACCGCACCCTATGTATCAAAAGGAGCGAAGTATTCACTTCCGAAACCTCGCAATCATTCGATATAACGATAAATCACCCTATGAGACTCGAAATCGCGATATTTACGTTTTCCAAACGCTGTGTATCGATGGGATCTAAGGCTTCACATCCAAAGCCTCGCAATCGTTCGATATAACGATAAATCACTCTATGAGACTCGGAATCGCGATAATTACCTTCACCGCACCCTGTGTATCGAAAGCAGCTAAGGATTCAACTAGGATGGCTTGCAATGGTTCGATATAACGATAAATCACACTAGGAGACTCGAAATCGCGATATTTACGTTTTCCAAACGCTGTGTATCGAAAGGAGCTAAGGCTTCACTTCCCAAGCCTCGCAGTCGTTCGATATAACGATAAATCACTCTATGAGACTCGGAATTGCGAAAATCACCTTCACCGCACCCTGTGTATCGAAAGGAGCTAAGCATTCAACTTGGATGGCTTCCAATGGTTCGATATAACAATAAATCACTCTAGGAGATTGGGAATCGCGATAATTACCTTCACAGCACGCTGTGTATCGAAAAGAGCTAAGTATTCACTTCACAAACCTCGCAATCGTTCAATGTAACGTTAAATCACTCTATGAGACTCGGAATCGCGAAAATCACCTTCACCGCACCCTGTGTATCGAAAGGAGCTAAGCATTCAACTCGGATGGCTTCCAATGTTTCGATATAACGATAAATCACTCTAGGAGACTGGTAATCGCGATATTTACGTTTTCCAAACGCTGTGTATCAACAGCAGCTAAGGCTTCACTTCCCAAACAGCGCACTCGTTCGATTAAACGAAAAATCACTCTAGGAGACTCGGAATCGCGATAATTACCATCACCGCACCCTGTGTATCGAAAGCAGCTAAGGATTCAACTAGGATGGCTTGCAATGGTTCGATATAACGATAAATCACACTAGGAGACTCGAAATCGCGATATTTACGTTTTCCAAACGCTGTGTATCAATAGGAGCTAAGGATTCACTTCCCAAACAGAGCAATCGTTCGATTAAACGATAAATCACTCTAGGAGACTCGGAATCGCGATAATTACCATCACCGCACCCTATGTATCGAAAGGAGCGAAGTATTTGTTAGATTTTTCAATACAAAAATTAACGTTTCATTCTCGTGTGAGAGAGGATGCCTTATACAGTTCCTTTCATCCTGTTTATAAGGTTTGAACTGTTGTTTATATGAGAACCGATAGGGCCCCACACGCACTCGAGATTAGTCGTCTATGCTTCAGGTCAGTCCGTTAATTTGGATGCAGTTAGTTCCTTCAAACCATTGATGCAGTATAGAAGTCACTCTTATTGCGTGGTCAATAAAATATATTATAAAATCACAAGCTGAGGAGAGTTATTGAGTAAACCCATTTCCAACAGATTATGGGCCCAGGTCTAACGTGTAAAACTGTGCAAAAACTTTTTTGTTTAATTGTGTTAAGTTTTTATTAGTTATTAAATTGCCAAGACAATTTAAGTTTAGTTAAGTTCAAGTTTAGTGAGATAGAGTGCATTTGATCCAGGTTGTTAATTGTGCAAGGACACGTGTATTGATGCCTGTTATGGATCAATTAAAAATGAATAGAAACATTACTCCTCTTGATGGTGATAAGTACAGTGTATGGAAGTTCAGAATTCGTTCATTGTTAACTGAACTAGGTGTGATTAAAGTTATTGACCAAAGGATTCCCGACGAGAAACCTGACGACTGGGATAAGGCCGAAAACACTGCTAGGGGTGTGATTATTGAATTCTTGTCAGATTCATTTCTTGGCTTTGCAAGTGGAAATGTAACCGCCAAAGAAATTATTGAGAATCTGGACAAAATTTATGAAAGGAAAAGTGTTGCAACTCAATTGGCTGTTAGGAAGAAACTGCTCAGTTTGAAATTGGAAGGAGACTTACCGCTGGTTAAACATTTTACTCTTTTCAATGATCTGATTAGTGAATTATCAGCGGCTGGTGCAAAGCTGGAAGAGACGGATAAAGTGGCACACTTATTATTAACTCTTCCACCTTGTTACGATGGTGTGATTACCGCAATAGAGACATTGTCGGAAGATACATTGACTCTGGCATTTGTGAAAACGAGACTTCTCGATCACGAGGTGAAAATAAAAGCAGAAAGTGCAGATACGAGTGCAAAAGTACTTCATGCTGAAAGTACAATGCATGTAACAAAAAGGCCAAATTTCGACACATCGAAGAACAAGGGTTTCGGTCAAAAATTTGGGCAGTACAATAGATTCAGAAATAACAGAAGAGTTTTTGGAATCAAATGTCACCACTGCAACAAGCCAGGGCACATAAAACGTGAATGCCGTTTTTATTTGAGAGAGCTGAAGCAGAAAAATCAGAAAGGGACAGAGAAAAGGAACACAAGTCAGACTGCTCAAATGGCTCAACAGTTATCGTCAATGGAGTGTTCCGGTTTTGCTTTTATGACTGGCGATTATGAATTCGAAAGGTGCGAGGAAAATTCAATAACATTTCTGATGGATTCTGGAGCATCAGATCACTTGATCAACAGGCGAGATTTAGCGAAGAATTTTCTTGAGTTAAATCCACCAATAAAAGTTGGAGTTGCCAAAAATGGATGTTTCATCTTGGCAACGAAAATTGGTTCACTGGACGTGATAAGCAACCTAGGTGTTGAAGGAGTACTGCAGGATGTATTATACAGTGCAGAGGTTCCGAGAAATTTGCTGTCTATTTCAAAACTGCGAAAGGCGAAACTGAGGACGGTTTTGGATGAACACGATATATCAATCAGTAAGAATGGTAAAACGGTAGCAACTGGTAAGCCCATTGGGAATACATTTCAAATTAAATTTTGTATTAAATCATATGTAGTAAACTCTATCGCTCAAGAATGTAATATTATAAATATTGGTTATGAATTGTGGCATCAGCGTTTAGGCCACATGGGTAAACATAAATTTTTTGGAATTGCAAAGAAATAGAATGGTTGACGATGTAAGTGAAATTGAGAAAATAATCCCGAATGATAGACTATGTGAAGCTTGCATAAGTGGTAAGCAAAAGCGATTGCCATTTAACAAAGCAAAAGACAAGAGTAATATAAAAAGACCATTGTTCGTAATACATTCGGATGTTTCTGGCCCGATCACTCCTCCTACACTTAATAACAAGAATTATTTTGTACTGTTGATTGATGAATTTACGCATTATTGCGTTACATATTTGATAACATTCAAGTCAGATGTTTTTTCAGTTTTTCGTGATTACATTTCAAAAGCTGAAGCGCGTTTCAATTCAAAAGTAGTTAATCTCTATTGCGATAATGGTGGAGAGTATATATCGAGTGAGATGAAGAACTATTGTATACAAAAAGGTATAAGCTATCACTTGACAGTTCCGAGAACCCCACAGCAAAATGGTGTATCAGAAAGAATGGTGAGAACAGTCACAGAAAGAGCTCGAAGTTTAGTTGCTGGTGCTTGTTTAGATAAAACCTTTTGGGGTGAGGCGGTTTTGACTGCCACGTATTTAATAAACATAACACCAACGAAGGCTCTGAAGGGAAATAAAACGCCATATGAATTGTGGCATGATAAAAAACCTAAAATAAAGTATTTGAAAGTTTTTGGTTCGACTGTATATGTTCATGATAAAATTTCTAAAACAAAATTTGACGAGAAGTCATGGAAGGGAATCTTGGTTGGCTACGAACCAAATGGATACAAAGTGTGGGATGTAGCGAATGAAAAATTCGTTATTGTTAGAGATGTCATTGTAGATGAAATCGATTTTATAAAATCAAGACCGACATCAAAGTTAAACGAGATTAATTTTAAAAGATCTCATGTTCAAACTGGTGTTGAAGATATATCCAAACCAGTAGAGTCAAGTGATAAGGTGACAAATGCAGAAAAGAGGCATTGTGATGGTTCTTCATCTCATGAAAAACAATTAAATAGAGATTTAAAACAAATTAGAAGGAGTGAGAGGCTCATAGATCGTCCACCTATTTCTTATGATGAGAGTGAAATTCCAAATGATTATATTTTATGTGCACAATCTATTACCTGCAAAATTCCAAAAGGTTATGCAGAAGTTAAAGAAAACGATGATAGAGTAAAATGGGAAGAAGCAATGAAAGAAGAGATTAATTCTCTTTTAGTAAATAAAACTTGGATTCTGGTACCAAGGCCTGAGAACAAAAACGTAGTAGACTGTAGATGGGTATTTGCAATTAAGAATGATGAATTTGGAAATCCAATAAAGTACAAAGCTCGTTTAGTAGCAAAAGGGTTTAGTCAAGAATATTTACTAGATTACAATGAAACATTTGCCCCTGTGGCAAGAATTGCAAGTTTTAGATTCTTAATAGCCTTTGCAAATCAATTTGAGTTATTAATACATCATATGGATGTGAAAACGGCTTTCTTAAACGGCGAATTAAAAGAGGAAATTTACATGAGGGTTCCTGATGGTATTAAGAATGAAAAGAATCTAGTTTGTAAATTGAACAAATCTCTGTACGGTTTGAAACAAGCAGCAAGGTGCTGGAATGAAGTTTTTGATCGAACTCTCAAAGTATTGGGTTTCAAAAGTTCAACAGTAGATCCGTGTCTTTATATTTTAGATAAAGGAGACATTAATAAAAATATTTACATTATATTGTATGTTGACGATCTGGTCATAATTACTGCACATATTAATGTAATGGATAAATTGAAATCTTATCTAATGAATCAATTTTCAATGGTTGATTTAAAAGAGATAAAGCTTTTCTTAGGAATTAGAATCACAAGAAGTAAAGATGAAATAACTCTCGATCAGAGTGCATATATTAGTACAGTTTTAAATAAATTTAATATACAAGATTGTCAAATTGCAAGTACACCAATGGAAGTTAAATTAAACTATGCAGCACTGAATTCAGATGAGATGTATAATGCTCCATGTCGAAATCTCATTGGATGCTTGATGTACTTAATGGTCTGTACAAGGCCAGACTTAAGTTTGGCAGTGAATATTTTAAGTAGATTCACGAATAAAAATAATAAAGAACTTTGGATTTGTCTAAAAAGGGTTCGGCGGTATTTGAAAGGCTCCATAAATTTAAAGTTAACGTATGTAAAAAGTGATAATAAAAATTCTTTGATCGGGTATGTTGACTCAGATTGGGGTAGTAATGAAATTGATAGGAAAAGTACAACAGGGTATATATTTCAATTATTTGGTAAATGTACTATTAGTTGGAATACGAAGAGGCAATTATCTGTTGCGGCCTCGTCAACTGAGGCAGAATACATGGCTCTTTTCGAAGCTGTGAGGGAAGCTTTGTGGTTGAGATCATTGGCAATTAGTATAAATTTTAAGATTTCAGAACCAATAGAAATTTTTGAGGATAATAATGGTTGCATTAGCATTGCCAATAATCCTACCAGCCACAAAAGAACAAAGCATATTGACATTAAATATCATTTTTGCAGAGAACAAGTAGCGAAAAATGTTGTAAAACTAATCTATATGCCTACAGGTCAGCAATTGGCAGATACTCTGACAAAACCATTGCCAACGCCAAAGTTCACGGATTTCAGAATGAAAATGTATCTGAAATGATTTGTATTAGTCCGTATTATATGCTTATACAAGCATGAAGTGGTCTGGTTAAGTTTTGCCTGGTTTCCTTAACTCTTAGCAACAAATGTTGGACCACATGTAATCCCAGAAGACGCATTGAGAGTGATATTCTTAACGAAGCATGAATGAACTATAAGTTTATAATATACCGATTAATTTTTGAGGGAGCGTGTTAGATTTTTCAATACAAAAATTAACGTTTCATTCTCGTGTGAGAGAGGATACCTTATACAGTTCCTTTCATCCTGTTTATAAGGTTTGAACTGTTGTTTATATGAGAACCGATAGGGCCCCACACGCACTCGAGATTAGTCGTCTATGCTTCAGGTCAGTCCGTTAATTTGGATGCAGTTAGTTCCTTCAAACCATTGATGCAGTATAGAAGTCACTCTTATTGCGTGGTCAATAAAATATATTATAAAATCACAAGCTGAGGAGAGTTATTGAGTAAACCCATTTCCAACAGTATTCACTTCACAAACCTCGCAATCGTTCGATATAACGATAAATCACCCTATGACACTCGAAATCGCGATATTTACGTTTTCCAAACGCTGTGTATCAACAGCAGCTAAGGCTTCACTTCCCAAACAGAGCAATCGTTCGATTAAACGATAAATCACTCTAGGAGACTCGGAATCGCGATAATTACCATCACCGCACCCTATGTATCAAAAGGAGCGAAGTATTCACTTCCGAAACCTCGCAATCATTCGATATAACGATAAATCACCCTATGGGACTCGAAATCGCGATATTTACGTTTTCCACACGCTGTGTATCAACAGGAGCTAAGGATTCACTTCGGATGTCTAGCAATGGTTCGATATAACGATTAGTCACACTAGGAGACTGGGAATCGCAATATTTACGTTCTCCAAACGTTGTGTATCGATGGGAGCTAAGGCTTCACATCCAAAGCCTCGCAATCGTTCGATATAAAGTTAAATCACTCTATGAGACTCGGAATTGCGAAAATGACCATCACCGCACCCTGTGTATCGAAAGGAGCTAAGCATTCAACTCGGATGGCTTCCAATGTTTCGATATAACGATAAATCACTCTAGGAGACTGGGAATAGCGATAATTACCTTCACAGCACGCTGTGTATCGAAAGGAGCGAAGTATTCACTTCACAAACCTCGCAATCGTTCAATGTAACGTTAAATCACTCTATGAGACTTGGAATCGCGAAAATCACCTTCACCGCACCCTGTGTATCGAAAGGAGCTAAGCATTCAACTCGGATGGCTACCAATGTTTCGATATAACGATAAATCACTCTAGGAGACTGGGAATCGCGATAATTACCTTCACAGCACGCTGTGTATCGAAAGGAGCGAAGTATTCACTTCACAAACCTCGCAATCGTTCAATGTAACGTTAAATCACTCTATGAGACTCGGAATCGCGATAATTACCTTCACCGCACCCTGTGTATCGAAAGCAGCTAAGGATTCAACTAGGATGTCTCGAACGCTGTGTATCGAAAGAATCTAAGTATTCACTTCCCAAGCCTCGCAGTCATTCGATATAACGATAAATCACTCAACGAGACTCGGAATTGCGAAAATGACCTTCACCGCACCCTGGGTATCGAAAGGAGCTAAGCATTTAACTCGGATGGCTTGCAATGGTTCGATATAACGATAAATCACCCTATGAGACTCGAAATCGCGATAATTACCATCAGAACACCCTGTGTATCGAAAGGAGCAAAGGCTTCACTTCCCAAGCCTCGCAATCGTTCGATATAACGATAAATCACTATATGAGACTCGGAATTGCGAAAACCACCTTCACCGCACCCTGGGTATCGAAAGGAGCTAAGCATTCAACTCGGATGGCTTCCAATGTTTCGATATAACAATAAATCACTCTAGGAGACTGGGAATCGCGATAATTACCTTCACAGCACGCTGTGTATCGAAAGGAGCTAAGTATTCACTTCACGAACCTCGCAATCGTTCAATGTAACGTTAAATCACTCTATGAGACTCGGAATCGCGATATTTACGTTTTCCAAACGCTGTGCATCGAAAGCAGCTAAGGATTCAACTAGGATGGCTTGCAATGGTTCGATATAACGATAAATCACACTAGGAGACTCGGAATCGCGAAAATCACCTTCACCGCACCCTGTGTATCGAAAGGAGCTAAGGATTCAACTCGGATGGCTTGCAATGGTTCGATATAACGATAAATCACCCTATGACACTCGAAATCGCGATATTTACGTTTTCCAAACGCTGTGTATCAACAGCAGCTAAGGCTTCACTTCCCAAACAGAGCAATCGTTCGATTAAACGATAAATCACTCTAGGAGACTGGGAATCGCGATAATCACCTTCACCGCAACCTGTGTATCGAAAGGAGCTAAATATTCAACTCGGATGGCTTCCAATGTTTCGATATAACGATAAATCACTCTACGAGACTGGGAATCGCGATAATCACCTTCACCGCAACCTGTGTATCGAAAGGAGCTAAGCATTCAACTCGGATGGCTTCCAATGTTTCGATATAACGATAAATCACTCTACGAGACTGGGAATCGCGATAATCACCTTCACCGCAACCTGTGTATCGAAAGAAGCTAAGCATTCAACTCGGATGGCTTCCAATATTTCGATATAACGATAAATCACTCTAGGAGACTGGGAATCGCGATATTTATGTTTCCCAGACGCTGTGTATCGAAATGAGATAAGGATTCACATGCCAAGTTTCGTAATTGTTCGATTAAACGATAAATCACTCTAGGAGACTCGGAATCGCGATAATTACCTTCACCGCACCCTGTGTATCGAAAGCAGCTAAGGATTCAACTAGGATGGCTTGCACTGGTTCGATATAACGATAAATCACCCTATGAGACTCGGAATCGCGATATTTACGTTTTCCAAACACTGTGTATCGAAAGGAGCTAAGGCTTCACTTCCCAAGCCTCGCAGTCGTTCGATATAACGATAAATCACTCTATGAGACTCGGAATTGCGAAAATCACCTTCACCGCACCCTGTGTATCGAAAGGAGCTAAGCATTCAACTTGGATGGCTTCCAATGTTTCGATATAACGATAAATCACTCTAGGAGACTGCCAATCGCGATAATTACCTTCACAGCACGCTGTGTATCGAAAGGAGCTAAGTATTCACTTCACAAACCTCGCAATCGTTCAATGTAACGATAAATCACCCTATGAGACTCGGAATCGCGAAAATCACCTTCACCGCACCCTGTGTATCGAAAGGAGCTAAGGATTCAACTAGGATGTCTAGCAATGGTTCGATATAACGATAAATCACCCTATGAGACTCGAAATCGCGATATTTACGTTTTCCAAACGCTGTGTATCGATGGGATCTAAGGCTTCACATCCAAAGCCTCGCAATCGTTCGATATAACGATAAATCACTCTATGAGACTCGGAATCGCGATAATTACCTTCACCGCACCCTGTGTATCGAAAGCAGCTAAGGATTCAACTAGGATGGCTTGCAATGGTTCGATATAACGATAAATCACACTAGGAGACTCGAAATCGCGATATTTACGTTTTCCAAACGCTGTGTATCAATAGGAGCTAAGGATTCACTTCGGATGTCTAGCAATGGTTCGATATAACAATTAATCACACTAGGAGACTGGGAATCGCGATATTTACGTTTTCCGAACGCTGTGTATCGAAAGAATCTAAGTATTCACTTCCCAAGCCTCGCAGTCATTCGATATAACGATAAATCACTCAACGAGACTCGGAATTGCGAAAATGACCTTCACCGCACCCTGGGTATCGAAAGGAGCTACGCATTCAACTCGGATGGCTTGCAATGGTTCGATATAACAATAAATCACTCTAGGAGACTGGGAATCGCGATAATTACCTTCACAGCACGCTGTGTATCGAAAAGAGCTAAGTATTCACTTCACAAACCTCGCAATCGTTCAATGTAACGTTAAATCACTCTATGAGACTCGGAATCGCGATAATTACCTTCACCGCACCCTGTGTATCGAAAGGAGCTAAGGATTCAAGACGGATGGCTTGCAATGGTTCGATATAACGATAAATCACACTAGGAGACTCGAAATCGCGATATTTACGTTTTCCAAACGCTGTGTATCGAAAGGAGCTAAGGCTTCACTTCCCAAGCCTCGCAGTCGTTCGATATAACGATAAATCACTCTATGAGACTCGGAATTGCGAAAATCACCTTCACCTCACCCTGTGTATCGAAAGGAGCTAAGGATTCAACTAGGATGGCTTCCAATGTTTCGATATAACGATAAATCACTCTAGGAGACTGGTAATCGCGATATTTACGTTTTCCAAACGCTGTGTATCAATAGGAGCTAAGGATTCACTTCGGATGTCTAGCAATGGTTCGATATAACAATTAATCACACTAGGAGACTGGGAATCGCGATAATTACCTTCACAGCACGCTGTGTATCGAAAGGAGCTAAGTATTCACTTCACGAACCTCGCAATCGTTCAATGTAACGTTAAATCACTCTATGAGACTCGGAATCGCGATATTTACGTTTTCCAAACGCTGTGCATCGAAAGCAGCTAAGGATTCAACTAGGATGGCTTGCAATGGTTCGATATAACGATAAATCACACTAGGAGACTCGGAATCGCGAAAATCACCTTCACCGCACCCTGTGTATCGAAAGGAGCTAAGGATTCAACTCGGATGGCTTGCAATGGTTCGATATAACGATTAGTCACACTAGGAGACTGGGAATCGCAATATTTACGTTCTCCAAACGTTGTGTATCGATGGGAGCTAAGGCTTCACATCCAAAGCCTCGCAATCGTTCGATATAAAGTTAAATCACTCTATGAGACTCGGAATTGCGAAAATGACCATCACCGCACCCTGTGTATCGAAAGGAGCTAAGCATTCAACTCGGATGGCTTCCAATGTTTCGATATAACGATAAATCACTCTAGGAGACTGGGAATAGCGATAATTACCTTCACAGCACGCTGTGTATCGAAAGGAGCGAAGTATTCACTTCACAAACCTCGCAATCGTTCAATGTAACGTTAAATCACTCTATGAGACTTGGAATCGCGAAAATCACCTTCACCGCACCCTGTGTATCGAAAGGAGCTAAGGATTCAACTAGGATGTCTAGCAATGGTTCGATATAACAATTAATCACACTAGGAGACTGGGAATCGCGATATTTACGTTTTCCGAACGCTGTGTATCGAAAGAATCTAAGTATTCACTTCCCAAGCCTCGCAGTCATTCGATATAGCGATAAATCACTCAACGAGACTCGGAATTGCGAAAATGACCTTCACCGCACCCTGGGTATCGAAAGGAGCTAAGCATTTAACTCGGATGGCTTGCAATGGTTCGATATAACGATAAATCACCCTATGAGACTCGAAATCGCGATAATTACCATCAGAACACCCTGTGTATCGAAAGGAGCAAAGGCTTCACTTCCCAAGCCTCGCAATCGTTCGATATAACGATAAATCACTATATGAGACTCGGAATTGCGAAAACCACCTTCACCGCACCCTGGGTATCGAAAGGAGCTAAGCATTCAACTCGGATGGCTTCCAATGTTTCGATATAACAATAAATCACTCTAGGAGACTGGGAATCGCGATAATTACCTTCACAGCACGCTGTGTATCGAAAGGAGCTAAGTATTCACTTCACGAACCTCGCAATCGTTCAATGTAACGTTAAATCACTCTATGAGACTCGGAATCGCGATATTTACGTTTTCCAAACGCTGTGCATCGAAAGCAGCTAAGGATTCAACTAGGATGGCTTGCAATGGTTCGATATAACGATAAATCACACTAGGAGACTCGGAATCGCGAAAATCACCTTCACCGCACCCTGTGTATCGAAAGGAGCTAAGGATTCAACTCGGATGGCTTGCAATGGTTCGATATAACGATAAATCACCCTATGACACTCGAAATCGCGATATTTACGTTTTCCAAACGCTGTGTATCAACAGCAGCTAAGGCTTCACTTCCCAAACAGAGCAATCGTTCGATTAAACGATAAATCACCCTATGAGACTCGGAATCGCGATATTTACGTTTTCCAAACGCTGTGTATCGAAAGGAGCTAAGGCTTCACTTCCCAAGCCTCGCAGTCGTTCGATATAACGATAAATCACTCTATGAGACTCGGAATTGCGAAAATCACCTTCACCGCACCCTGTGTATCGAAATGAGATAAGGATTCACATGCCAAGTTTCGTAATTGTTCGATTAAACGATAAATCACTCTAGGAGACTCGGAATCGCGATAATTACCTTCACCGCACCCTGTGTATCGAAAGCAGCTAAGGATTCAACTAGGATGGCTTGCAATGGTTCGATATAACGATAAATCACACTAGGAGACTCGAAATCGCGATATTTACGTTCTCCAAACGCTGTGTATCGATGGGAGCTAAGGCTTCACATCCAAAGCCTCGCAATCGTTCGATATAAAGTTAAATCACTCTATGAGACTCGGAATTGCGAAAATGACCTTCACCGCACCCTGGGTATCGAAAGGAGCTACGCATTCAACTCGGATGGCTTCCAATGTTTCGATATAACGATAAATCACCCTATGAGACTCGGAATCGCGATATTTACGTTTTCCAAACACTGTGTATCGAAAGGAGCTAAGGCTTCACTTCCCAAGCCTCGCAGTCGTTCGATATAACGATAAATCACTCTATGAGACTCGGAATTGCGAAAATCACCTTCACCGCACCCTGTGTATCGAAAGGAGCTAAGCATTCAACTTGGATGGCTTCCAATGTTTCGATATAACGATAAATCACCCTATGAGACTCGGAATCGCGATATTTACGTTTTGCAAACACTGTGTATCGAAAGGAGCTAAGGCTTCACTTCCCAAGCCTCGCAGTCGTTCGATATAACGATAAATCACTCTATGAGACTCGGAATTGCGAAAATCACCTTCACCGCACCCTGTGTATCGAAAGGAGCTAAGCATTCAACTTGGATGGCTTCCAATGTTTCGATATAACGATAAATCACTCTAGGAGACTGGGAATCGCGATAATTACCTTCACAGCACGCTGTGTATCGAAAGGAGCTAAGTATTCACTTCACAAACCTCGCAATCGTTCAATGTAACGATAAATCACCCTATGAGACTCGGAATCGCGATATTTACGTTTTCCAAACGCTGTGTATCGAAAGGAGCTAAGGCTTCACTTCCCAAGCCTCGCAGTCGTTCGATATAACGATAAATCACTCTATGAGACTCGGAATTGCGAAAATCACCTTCACCGCACCCTGTGTATCGAAAGGAGCTAAGCATTCAACTCGGATGGCTTCCAATGTTTCGATATAACGATAAATCACTCTAGGAGACTGGGAATCGCGATAATTACCTTCACAGCACGCTGTGTATCGAAAGGAGCGAAGTATTCGCTTCACAAACCTCGCAATCGTTCAATGTAACGTTAAATCACTCTATGAGACTCGGAATCGCGATAATTACCTTCACCGCACCCTGTTTATCGAAAGCAGCTAAGGATTCAACTAGGATGGCTTGCAATGGTTCGATATAACGTTAAATCACACTAGGAGACTCGAAATCGCGATATTTACGTTTTCCAAACGCTGTGTATCAATAGGAGCTAAGGATTCACTTCGGATGTCTAGCAATGGTTCGATATAACAATTAATCACACTAGGAGACTGGGAATCGCGATATTTACGTTTTCCGAACGCTGTGTATCGAAAGAATCTAAGTATTCACTTCCCAAGCCTCGCAGTCATTCGATATAACGATAAATCACCCTATGAGACTCGAAATCGCGATAATTACCATCACAACACCCTGTGTATCGAAAGGAGCAAAGGCTTCACTTCCCAAGCCTCGTAGTCGTTCGATATAACGATAAATCACTCTATGAGACTCGGAATTGCGAAAATCACCTTCACCGCACCCTGTGTATCGAAAGGAGCTAAGCATTCAACTCGGATGGCTTCCAATGTTTCGATATAACGATAAATCAGTCTAGGAGACTGGGAATCGCGATAATTACCATCACCGCACCCTGTGTATCGAAAGGAGCTAAGGATTCACTTCGGATGTCTAGCAATGGTTCGATATAACGATTAATCACACTAGGAGACTCGGAATCGCGATAATTACCATCACCGCACCCTATGTATCAAAAGGAGCGAAGTATTCACTTCCGAAACCTCGCAATCATTCGATATAACGATAAATCACCCTATGAGACTCGAAATCGCGATATTTACGTTTTCCAACGCTGTGTATCGATGGGATCTAAGGCTTCACATCCAAAGCCTCGCAATCGTTCGATATAACGATAAATCACTCTATGAGACTCGGAATCGCGATAATTACCTTCACCGCACCCTGTGTATCGAAAGCAGCTAAGGATTCAACTAGGATGGCTTGCAATGGTTCGATATAACGATAAATCACACTAGGAGACTCGAAATCGCGATATTTACGTTTTCCAAACGCTGTGTATCAATAGGAGCTAAGGATTCACTTCGGATGTCTAGCAATGGTTCGATATAACAATTAATCACACTAGGAGACTGGGAATCGCGATATTTACGTTTTCCGAACGCTGTGTATCGAAAGAATCTAAGTATTCACTTCCCAAGCCTCGCAGTCATTCGATATAACGATAAATCACTCAACGAGACTCGGAATTGCGAAAATGACCTTCACCGCACCCTGGGTATCGAAAGGAGCTACGCATTCAACTCGGATGGCTTGCAATGGTTCGATATAACAATAAATCACTCTAGGAGACTGGGAATCGCGATAATTACCTTCACAGCACGCTGTGTATCGAAAAGAGCTAAGTATTCACTTCACAAACCTCGCAATCGTTCAATGTAACGTTAAATCACTCTATGAGACTCGGAATCGCGATAATTACCTTCACCGCACCCTGTGTATCGAAAGGAGCTAAGGATTCAACACGGATGGCTTGCAATGGTTCGATATAACGATAAATCACACTAGGAGACTCGAAATCGCGATATTTACGTTTTCCAAACGCTGTGTATCGAAAGGAGCTAAGGCTTCACTTCCCAAGCCTCGCAGTCGTTCGATATAACGATAAATCACTCTATGAGACTCGGAATTGCGAAAATCACCTTCACCGCACCCTGTGTATCGAAAGGAGCTAAGCATTCAACTTGGATGGCTTCCAATGTTTCGATATAACGATAAATCACTCTAGGAGACTGGGAATCGCGATAATTACCTTCACAGCACGCTGTGTATCGAAAGGAGCTAAGTATTCACTTCACAAACCTCGCAATCGTTCAATGTAACGTTAAATCACTCTATGAGACTCGGAATCGCGAAAATCACCTTCACCGCACCCTGTGTATCGAAAGGAGCTAAGCATTCAACTCGGATGGCTTCCAATGTTTCGATATAACGATAAATCACTCTAGGAGACTGGTAATCGCGATATTTACGTTTTCCAAACGCTGTGTATCAATAGGAGCTAAGGATTCACTTCGGATGTCTAGCAATGGTTCGATATAACAATTAATCACACTAGGAGACTGGGAATCGCGATATTTACGTTTTCCGAACGCTGTGTATCGAAAGAATCTAAGTATTCACTTCCCAAGCCTCGCAGTCATTCGATATAACGATAAATCACTCAACGAGACTCGGAATTGCGAAAATGACCTTCACCGCACCCTGGGTATCGAAAGGAGCTAAGCATTTAACTCGGATGGCTTGCAATGGTTCGATATAACGATAAATCACCCTATGAGACTCGAAATCGCGATAATTACCATCAGAACACCCTGTGTATCGAAAGGAGCAAAGGCTTCACTTCCCAAGCCTCGCAATCGTTCGATATAACGATAAATCACTACATGAGACTCGGAATTGCGAAAACCACCTTCACCGCACCCTGGGTATCGAAAGGAGCTAAGCATTCAACTCGGATGGCTTCCAATGTTTCGATATAACAATAAATCACTCTAGGAGACTGGGAATCGCGATAATTACCTTCACAGCACGCTGTGTATCGAAAGGAGCTAAGTATTCACTTCACGAACCTCGCAATCGTTCAATGTAACGTTAAATCACTCTATGAGACTCGGAATCGCGATATTTACGTTTTCCAAACGCTGTGCATCGAAAGCAGCTAAGGATTCAACTAGGATGGCTTGCAATGGTTCGATATAACGATAAATCACACTAGGAGACTCGGAATCGCGAAAATCACCTTCACCGCACCCTGTGTATCGAAAGGAGCTAAGGATTCAACTCGGATGGCTTGCAATGGTTCGATATAACGATAAATCACCCTATGACACTCGAAATCGCGATATTTACGTTTTCCAAACGCTGTGTATCAACAGCAGCTAAGGCTTCACTTCCCAAACAGAGCAATCGTTCGATTAAACGATAAATCACTCTAGGAGACTGGGAATCGCGATAATCACCTTCACCGCAACCTGTGTATCGAAAGGAGCTAAGCATTCAACTCGGATGGCTTCCAATGTTTCGATATAACGATAAATCACTCTACGAGACTGGGAATCGCGATAATCACCTTCACCGCAACCTGTGTATCGAAAGGAGCTAAGCTTTCAACTCGGATGGCTTCCAATGTTTCGATATAACGATAAATCACTCTACGAGACTGGGAATCGCGATAATCACCTTCACCGCAACCTGTGTATCGAAAGGAGCTAAGCATTCAACTCGGATGGCTTCCAATATTTCGATATAACGATAAATCACTCTAGGAGACTGGGAATCGCGATATTTATGTTTCCCAGACGCTGTGTATCGAAATGAGATAAGGATTCACATGCCAAGTTTCGTAATTGTTCGATTAAACGATAAATCACTCTAGGAGACTCGGAATCGCGATAATTACCTTCACCGCACCCTGTGTATCGAAAGGAGCTAAGCATTCAACTTGGATGGCTTCCAATGTTTCGATATAACGATAAATCACTCTAGGAGACTGGGAATCGCGATAATTACCTTCACAGCACGCTGTGTATCGAAAGGAGCTAAGTATTCACTTCACAAACCTCGCAATCGTTCAATTTAACGTTAAATCACTACATGAGACTCGGAATTGCGAAAACCACCTTCACCGCACCCTGGGTATCGAAAGGAGCTAAGCATTCAACTCGGATGGCTTCCAATGTTTCGATATAACAATAAATCACTCTAGGAGACTGGGAATCGCGATAATTACCTTCACAGCACGCTGTGTATCGAAAGGAGCGAAGTATTCGCTTCACAAACCTCGCAATCGTTCAATGTAACGTTAAATCACTCTATGAGACTCGGAATCGCGATAATTACCTTCACCGCACCCTGTTTATCGAAAGCAGCTAAGGATTCAACTAGGATGGCTTGCAATGGTTCGATATAACGATAAATCACACTAGGAGACTCGAAATCGCGATATTTACGTTTTCCAACCGCTGTGTATCAATAGGAGCTAAGGATTCACTTCGGATGTCTAGCAATGGTTCGATATAACAATTAATCACACTAGGAGACTGGGAATCGCGATATTTACGTTTTCCGAACGCTGTGTATCGAAAGAATCTAAGTATTCACTTCCCAAGCCTCGCAGTCATTCGATATAACGATAAATCACCCTATGAGACTCGAAATCGCGATAATTACCATCACAACACCCTGTGTATCGAAAGGAGCAAAGGCTTCACTTCCCAAGCCTCGCAGTCGCTCGATATAACGATAAATCACTCTATGAGACTCGGAATTGCGAAAATCACCTTCACCGCACCCTGTGTATCGAAAGGAGCTAAGCATTCAACTCGGATGGCTTCCAATGTTTCGATATAACGATAAATCACTCTAGGAGACTGGGAATCGCGATAATTACCATCACCGCACCCTGTGTATCGAAAGGAGCTAAGGATTCACTTCGGATGTCTAGCAATGGTTCGATATAACGATTAATCACACTAGGAGACTCGGAATCGCGATAATTACCATCACCGCACCCTATGTATCAAAAGGAGCGAAGTATTCACTTCCGAAACCTCGCAATCATTCGATATAACGATAAATCACCCTATGAGACTCGAAATCGCGATATTTACGTTTTCCAAACGCTGTGTATCGATGGGATCTAAGGCTTCACATCCAAAGCCTCGCAATCGTTCGATATAACGATAAATCACTCTATGAGACTCGGAATCGCGATAATTACCTTCACCGCACCCTGTGTATCGAAAGCAGCTAAGGATTCAACTAGGATGGCTTGCAATGGTTCGATATAACGATAAATCACACTAGGAGACTCGAAATCGCGATATTTACGTTTTCCAAACGCTGTGTATCAATAGGAGCTAAGGATTCACTTCGGATGTCTAGCAATGGTTCGATATAACAATTAATCACACTAGGAGACTGGGAATCGCGATATTTACGTTTTCCGAACGCTGTGTATCGAAAGGAGCTAAGGCTTCACTTCCCAAGCCTCGCAGTCGTTCGATATAACGATAAATCACTCTATGAGACTCGGAATTGCGAAAATCACCTTCACCGCACCCTGTGTATCGAAAGGAGCTAAGCATTCAACTTGGATGGCTTCCAATGTTTCGATATAACGATAAATCACTCTAGGAGACTGGGAATCGCGATAATTACCTTCACAGCACGCTGTGTATCGAAAGGAGCTAAGTATTCACTTCACAAACCTCGCAATCGTTCAATGTAACGTTAAATCACTCTATGAGACTCGGAATCGCGAAAATCACCTTCACCGCACCCTGTGTATCGAAAGGAGCTAAGCATTCAACTCGGATGGCTTCCAATGTTTCGATATAACGATAAATCACACTAGGAGACTGGGAATCGCAATATTTACGTTCTCCAAACGTTGTGTATCGATGGGAGCTAAGGCTTCACATCCAAAGCCTCGCAATCGTTCGATATAAAGTTAAATCACTCTATGAGACTCGGAATTGCGAAAATGACCTTCACCGCACCCTGGGTATCGAAAGGAGCTACGCATTCAACTCGGATGGCTTGCAATCGTTCGATTAAACGATAAATCACTCTAGGAGACTCGGAATCGCGATAATTACCATCACCGCACCCTATGTATCAAAAGGAGCGAAGTATTCACTTCCGAAACCTCGCAATCATTCGATATAACGATAAATCACCCTATGGGACTCGAAATCGCGATATTTACGTTTTCCACACGCTGTGTATCAACAGGAGCTAAGGATTCACTTCGGATGTCTAGCAATGGTTCGATATAACGATTAGTCACACTAGGAGACTGGGAATCGCAATATTTACGTTCTCCAAACGTTGTGTATCGATGGGAGCTAAGGCTTCACATCCAAAGCCTCGCAATCGTTCGATATAAAGTTAAATCACTCTATGAGACTCGGAATTGCGAAAATGACCATCACCGCACCCTGTGTATCGAAAGGAGCTAAGCATTCAACTCGGATGGCTTCCAATGTTTCGATATAACGATAAATCACTCTAGGAGACTGGGAATAGCGATAATTACCTTCACAGCACGCTGTGTATCGAAAGGAGCGAAGTATTCACTTCACAAACCTCGCAATCGTTCAATGTAACGTTAAATCACTCTATGAGACTCGGAATCGCGATAATTACCTTCACCGCACCCTGTGTATCGAAAGCAGCTAAGGATTCAACTAGGATGTCTAGCAATGGTTCGATATAACAATTAATCACACTAGGAGACTGGGAATCGCGATATTTACGTTTTCCGAACGCTGTGTATCGAAAGAATTCGATATAACGATAAATCACCCTATGAGACTCGAAATCGCGTTATTTACGTTTTCCAAACGCTGTGTATCAACAGCAGCTAAGGCTTCACTTCCCAAACAGAGCAATCGTTCGATTAAACGATAAATCACTCTAGGAGACTCGGAATCACGATAATTACCTTCACAGCACGCTGTGTATCGAAAGGAGCGAAGTATTCACTTCACAAACCTCGCAATCGTTCAATGTAACGTTATATCACTCTATGAGACTCGAAATCGCGATATTTACGTTTTCCATACGCTGTGTATCAACAGGAGCTAAGGATTCACTTCGGATGTCTAGCAATGGTTCGATATAACGATTAGTCACACTGGGAGACTGGGAATCGCAATATTTACGTTCTCCAAACGCTGTGTATCGATGGGAGCTAAGGCTTCACATCCAAAGCCTCGCAATCGTTCGATATAAAGTTAAATCACTCTATGAGACTCGGAATTGCGAAAATGACCATCACCGCACCCTGTGTATCGAAAGGAGCTAAGCATTCAACTAGGATGGCTTGCAATGTTTCGATATAACGATAAATCACTCTAGGAGACTGGGAATCGCGATAGTTACCTTCACAGCACGCTGTGTATCGAAAGGAGCGAAGTATTCACTTCACAAACCTCGCAATCGTTTAATGTAACGTTAAATCACTCTATGAGACTCGGAATCGCGATAATTACCTTCACCGCACCCTGTGTATCGAAAGCAGCTAAGGATTCAACTAGGATGGCTTGCTATGGTTCGATATAACGATAAATCACCCTAGGAGACTCGAAATCGCGATATTTACGTTTTCCAAACGCTGTGTATCAATAGGAGCTAAGGATTCACTTCGGATGTCTAGCAATGGTTCGATATAACAATTAATCACACTAGGAGACTGGGAATCGCGATATTTACGTTTTCCGAACGCTGTGTATCGAAAGAATCTAAGTATTCACTTCCCAAGCCTCGCAGTCATTCGATATAACGATAAATCACCCTATGAGACTCGAAATCGCGATAATTACCATCACAACACCCTGTGTATCGAAAGGAGCAAAGGCTTCACTTCCCAAGCCTCGCAGTCGTTCGATATAACGATAAATCACTCTATGAGACTCGGAATTGCGAAAATCACCTTCACCGCACCCTGTGTATCGAAAGGAGCTAAGCATTCAACTCGGATGGCTTCCAATGTTTCGATATAACGATAAATCACTCTAGGAGACTGGGAATCGCGATAATTACCATCACCGCACCCTGTGTATCGAAAGGAGCTAAGTATTCACTTCACAAACCTCGCAATCGTTCAATGTAACGTTAAATCACTCTATGAGACTCGGAATCGCGAAAATCACCTTCACCGCACCCTGTGTATCGAAAGGAGCTAAGCATTCAACTCGGATGGCTTCCAATGTTTCGATATAACGATAAATCACACTAGGAGACTGGGAATCGCAATATTTACGTTCTCCAAACGTTGTGTATCGATGGGAGCTAAGGCTTCACATCCAAAGCCTCGCAATCGTTCGATATAAAGTTAAATCACTCTATGAGACTCGGAATTGCGAAAATGACCTTCACCGCACCCTGGGTATCGAAAGGAGCTACGCATTCAACTCGGATGGCTTGCAATCGTTCGATTAAACGATAAATCACTCTAGGAGACTCGGAATCGCGATAATTACCATCACCGCACCCTATGTATCAAAAGGAGCGAAGTATTCACTTCCGAAACCTCGCAATCATTCGATATAACGATAAATCACCCTATGGGACTCGAAATCGCGATATTTACGTTTTCCACACGCTGTGTATCAACAGGAGCTAAGGATTCACTTCGGATGTCTAGCAATGGTTCGATATAACGATTAGTCACACTAGGAGACTGGGAATCGCAATATTTACGTTCTCCAAACGTTGTGTATCGATGGGAGCTAAGGCTTCACATCCAAAGCCTCGCAATCGTTCGATATAAAGTTAAATCACTCTATGAGACTCGGAATTGCGAAAATGACCATCACCGCACCCTGTGTATCGAAAGGAGCTAAGCATTCAACTCGGATGGCTTCCAATGTTTCGATATAACGATAAATCACTCTAGGAGACTGGGAATAGCGATAATTACCTTCACAGCACGCTGTGTATCGAAAGGAGCGAAGTATTCACTTCACAAACCTCGCAATCGTTCAATGTAACGTTAAATCACTCTATGAGACTTGGAATCGCGAAAATCACCTTCACCGCACCCTGTGTATCGAAAGGAGCTAAGCATTCAACTCGGATGGCTACCAATGTTTCGATATAACGATAAATCACTCTAGGAGACTGGGAATCGCGATAATTACCTTCACAGCACGCTGTGTATCGAAAGGAGCGAAGTATTCACTTCACAAACCTCGCAATCGTTCAATGTAACGTTAAAACACTCTATGAGACTCGGAATCGCGATAATTACCTTCACCGCACCCTGTGTATCGAAAGCAGCTAAGGATTCAACTAGGATGTCTAGCAATGGTTCGATATAACAATTAATCACACTAGGAGACTGGGAATCGCGATATTTACGTTTTCCGAACGCTGTGTATCGAAAGAATTCGATATAACGATAAATCACCCTATGAGACTCGAAATCGCGTTATTTACGTTTTCCAAACGCTGTGTATCAACAGCAGCTAAGGCTTCACTTCCCAAACAGAGCAATCGTTCGATTAAACGATAAATCACTCTAGGAGACTCGGAATCACGATAATTACCTTCACAGCACGCTGTGTATCGAAAGGAGCGAAGTATTCACTTCACAAACCTCGCAATCGTTCAATGTAACGTTATATCACTCTATGAGACTCGAAATCGCGATATTTACGTTTTCCATACGCTGTGTATCAACAGGAGCTAAGGATTCACTTCGGATGTCTAGCAATGGTTCGATATAACGATTAGTCACACTGGGAGACTGGGAATCGCAATATTTACGTTCTCCAAACGCTGTGTATCGATGGGAGCTAAGGCTTCACATCCAAAGCCTCGCAATCGTTCGATATAAAGTTAAATCACTCTATGAGACTCGGAATTGCGAAAATGACCATCACCGCACCCTGTGTATCGAAAGGAGCTAAGCATTCAACTCGGATGGCTTCCAATGTTTCGATATAACGATAAATCACTCTAGGAGACTGGGAATCGCGATAGTTACCTTCACAGCACGCTGTGTATCGAAAGGAGCGAAGTATTCACTTCACAAACCTCGCAATCGTTTAATGTAACGTTAAATCACTCTATGAGACTCGGAATCGCGATAATTACCTTCACCGCACCCTGTGTATCGAAAGCAGCTAAGGATTCAACTAGGATGGCTTGCAATGGTTCGATATAACGATAAATCACACTAGGAGACTCGAAATCGCGATATTTACGTTTTCCAAACGCTGTGTATCAATAGGAGCTAAGGATTCACTTCGGATGTCTAGCAATGGTTCGATATAACAATTAATCACACTAGGAGACTGGGAATCGCGATATTTACGTTTTCCGAACGCTGTGTATCGAAAGAATCTAAGTATTCACTTCCCAAGCCTCGCAGTCATTCGATATAACGATAAATCACCCTATGAGACTCGAAATCGCGATAATTACCATCACAACACCCTGTGTATCGAAAGGAGCAAAGGCTTCACTTCCCAAGCCTCGCAGTCGTTCGATATAACGATAAATCACTCTATGAGACTCGGAATTGCGAAAATCACCTTCACCGCACCCTGTGTATCGAAAGGAGCTAAGCATTCAACTCGGATGGCTTCCAATGTTTCGATATAACGATAAATCACTCTAGGAGACTGGGAATCGCGATAATTACCATCACCGCACCCTGTGTATCGAAAGGAGCTAAGGATTCACTTCGGATGTCTAGCAATGGTTCGATATAACGATTAATCACACTAGGAGACTCGGAATCGCGATAATTACCATCACCGCACCCTATGTATCAAAAGGAGCGAAGTATTCACTTCCGAAACCTCGCAATCATTCGATATAACGATAAATCACCCTATGAGACTCGAAATCGCGATATTTACGTTTTCCAAACGCTGTGTATCGATGGGATCTAAGGCTTCACATCCAAAGCCTCGCAATCGTTCGATATAACGATAAATCACTCTATGAGACTCGGAATCGCGATAATTACCTTCACCGCACCCTGTGTATCGAAAGCAGCTAAGGATTCAACTAGGATGGCTTGCAATGGTTCGATATAACGATAAATCACACTAGGAGACTCGAAATCGCGATATTTACGTTTTCCAAACGCTGTGTATCAATAGGAGCTAAGGATTCACTTCGGATGTCTAGCAATGGTTCGATATAACAATAAATCACTCTAGGAGACTGGGAATCGCGATAATTACCTTCACAGCACGCTGTGTATCGAAAAGAGCTAAGTATTCACTTCACAAACCTCGCAATCGTTCAATGTAACGTTAAATCACTCTATGAGACTCGGAATCGCGATAATTACCTTCACCGCACCCTGTGTATCGAAAGGAGCTAAGGATTCAACACGGATGGCTTGCAATGGTTCGATATAACGATAAATCACACTAGGAGACTCGAAATCGCGATATTTACGTTTTCCAAACGCTGTGTATCGAAAGGAGCTAAGGCTTCACTTCCCAAGCCTCGCAGTCGTTCGATATAACGATAAATCACTCTATGAGACTCGGAATTGCGAAAATCACCTTCACCGCACCCTGTGTATCGAAAGGAGCTAAGCATTCAACTTGGATGGCTTCCAATGTTTCGATATAACGATAAATCACTCTAGGAGACTGGGAATCGCGATAATTACCTTCACAGCACGCTGTGTATCGAAAGGAGCTAAGTATTCACTTCACAAACCTCGCAATCGTTCAATGTAACGTTAAATCACTCTATGAGACTCGGAATCGCGAAAATCACCTTCACCGCACCCTGTGTATCGAAAGGAGCTAAGCATTCAACTCGGATGGCTTCCAATGTTTCGATATAACGATAAATCACACTAGGAGACTGGGAATCGCAATATTTACGTTCTCCAAACGTTGTGTATCGATGGGAGCTAAGGCTTCACATCCAAAGCCTCGCAATCGTTCGATATAAAGTTAAATCACTCTATGAGACTCGGAATTGCGAAAATGACCTTCACCGCACCCTGGGTATCGAAAGGAGCTACGCATTCAACTCGGATGGCTTGCAATCGTTCGATTAAACGATAAATCACTCTAGGAGACTCGGAATCGCGATAATTACCATCACCGCACCCTATGTATCAAAAGGAGCGAAGTATTCACTTCCGAAACCTCGCAATCATTCGATATAACGATAAATCACCCTATGGGACTCGAAATCGCGATATTTACGTTTTCCACACGCTGTGTATCAACAGGAGCTAAGGATTCACTTCGGATGTCTAGCAATGGTTCGATATAACGATTAGTCACACTAGGAGACTGGGAATCGCAATATTTACGTTCTCCAAACGTTGTGTATCGATGGGAGCTAAGGCTTCACATCCAAAGCCTCGCAATCGTTCGATATAAAGTTAAATCACTCTATGAGACTCGGAATTGCGAAAATGACCATCACCGCACCCTGTGTATCGAAAGGAGCTAAGCATTCAACTCGGATGGCTTCCAATGTTTCGATATAACGATAAATCACTCTAGGAGACTGGGAATAGCGATAATTACCTTCACAGCACGCTGTGTATCGAAAGGAGCGAAGTATTCACTTCACAAATCTCGCAATCGTTCAATGTAACGTTAAATCACTCTATGAGACTTGGAATCGCGAAAATCACCTTCACCGCACCCTGTGTATCGAAAGGAGCTAAGCATTCAACTCGGATGGCTACCAATGTTTCGATATAACGATAAATCACTCTAGGAGACTGGGAATCGCGATAATTACCTTCACAGCACGCTGTGTATCGAAAGGAGCGAAGTATTCACTTCACAAACCTCGCAATCGTTCAATGTAACGTTAAATCACTCTATGAGACTCGGAATCGCGATAATTACCTTCACCGCACCCTGTGTATCGAAAGCAGCTAAGGATTCAACTAGGATGTCTAGCAATGGTTCGATATAACAATTAATCACACTAGGAGACTGGGAATCGCGATATTTACGTTTTCCGAACGCTGTGTATCGAAAGAATTCGATATAACGATAAATCACCCTATGAGACTCGAAATCGCGTTATTTACGTTTTCCAAACGCTGTGTATCAACAGCAGCTAAGGCTTCACTTCCCAAACAGAGCAATCGTTCGATTAAACGATAAATCACTCTAGGAGACTCGGAATCACGATAATTACCTTCACAGCACGCTGTGTATCGAAAGGAGCGAAGTATTCACTTCACAAACCTCGCAATCGTTCAATGTAACGTTATATCACTCTATGAGACTCGAAATCGCGATATTTACGTTTTCCATACGCTGTGTATCAACAGGAGCTAAGGATTCACTTCGGATGTCTAGCAATGGTTCGATATAACGATTAGTCACACTGGGAGACTGGGAATCGCAATATTTACGTTCTCCAAACGCTGTGTATCGATGGGAGCTAAGGCTTCACATCCAAAGCCTCGCAATCGTTCGATATAAAGTTAAATCACTCTATGAGACTCGGAATTGCGAAAATGACCATCACCGCACCCTGTGTATCGAAAGGAGCTAAGCATTCAACTCGGATGGCTTCCAATGTTTCGATATAACGATAAATCACTCTAGGAGACTGGGAATCGCGATAGTTACCTTCACAGCACGCTGTGTATCGAAAGGAGCGAAGTATTCACTTCACAAACCTCGCAATCGTTTAATGTAACGTTAAATCACTCTATGAGACTCGGAATCGCGATAATTACCTTCACCGCACCCTGTGTATCGAAAGCAGCTAAGGATTCAACTAGGATGGCTTGCAATGGTTCGATATAACGATAAATCACACTAGGAGACTCGAAATCGCGATATTTACGTTTTCCAAACGCTGTGTATCAATAGGAGCTAAGGATTCACTTCGGATGTCTAGCAATGGTTCGATATAACAATTAATCACACTAGGAGACTGGGAATCGCGATATTTACGTTTTCCGAACGCTGTGTATCGAAAGAATCTAAGTATTCACTTCCCAAGCCTCGCAGTCATTCGATATAACGATAAATCACCCTATGAGACTCGAAATCGCGATAATTACCATCACAACACCCTGTGTATCGAAAGGAGCAAAGGCTTCACTTCCCAAGCCTCGCAGTCGTTCGATATAACGATAAATCACTCTATGAGACTCGGAATTGCGAAAATCACCTTCACCGCACCCTGTGTATCGAAAGGAGCTAAGCATTCAACTCGGATGGCTTCCAATGTTTCGATATAACGATAAATCACTCTAGGAGACTGGGAATCGCGATAATTACCATCACCGCACCCTGTGTATCGAAAGGAGCTAAGGATTCACTTCGGATGTCTAGCAATGGTTCGATATAACGATTAATCACACTAGGAGACTCGGAATCGCAATAATTACCATCACCGCACCCTATGTATCAAAAGGAGCGAAGTATTCACTTCCGAAACCTCGCAATCATTCGATATAACGATAAATCACCCTATGAGACTCGAAACCGCGATATTTACGTTTTCCAAACGCTGTGTATCGATGGGATCTAAGGCTTCACATCCAAAGCCTCGCAATCGTTCGATATAACGATAAATCACTCTATGAGACTCGGAATCGCGATAATTACCTTCACCGCACCCTGTGTATCGAAAGCAGCTAAGGATTCAACTAGGATGGCTTGCAATGGTTCGATATAACGATAAATCACACTAGGAGACTCGAAATCGCGATATTTACGTTTTCCAAACGCTGTGTATCAATAGGAGCTAAGGATTCACTTCGGATGTCTAGCAATGGTTCGATATAACAATTAATCACACTAGGAGACTGGGAATCGCGATATTTACGTTTTCCGAACGCTGTGTATCGAAAGAATCTAAGTATTCACTTCCCAAGCCTCGCAGTCATTCGATATAACGATAAATCACTCAACGAGACTCGGAATTGCGAAAATGACCTTCACCGCACCCTGGGTATCGAAAGGAGCTACGCATTCAACTCGGATGGCTTGCAATGGTTCGATATAACAATAAATCACTCTAGGAGACTGGGAATCGCGATAATTACCTTCACAGCACGCTGTGTATCGAAAAGAGCTAAGTATTCACTTCACAAACCTCGCAATCGTTCAATGTAACGTTAAATCACTCTATGAGACTCGGAATCGCGATAATTACCTTCACCGCACCCTGTGTATCGAAAGGAGCTAAGGATTCAACACGGATGGCTTGCAATGGTTCGATATAACGATAAATCACACTAGGAGACTCGAAATCGCGATATTTACGTTTTCCAAACGCTGTGTATCGAAAGGAGCTAAGGCTTCACTTCCCAAGCCTCGCAGTCGTTCGATATAACGATAAATCACTCTTTGAGACTCGGAATTGCGAAAATCACCTTCACCGCACCCTGTGTATCGAAAGGAGCTAAGCATTCAACTTGGATGGCTTCCAATGTTTCGATATAACGATAAATCACTCTCTGAGACTGGGAATCGCGATAATTACCTTCACAGCACGCTGTGTATCGAAAGGAGCTAAGTATTCACTTCACAAACCTCGCAATCGTTCAATGTAACGTTAAATCACTCTATGAGACTCGGAATCGCGAAAATCACCTTCACCGCACCCTGTGTATCGAAAGGAGCTAAGCATTCAACTCGGATGGCTAGCAATGGTTCGATATAACAATTAATCACACTAGGAGACTGGGAATCGCGATATTTACGTTTTCCGAACGCTGTGTATCGAAAGAATTCGATATAACGATAAATCACCCTATGAGACTCGAAATCGCGTTATTTACGTTTTCCAAACGCTGTGTATCAACAGCAGCTAAGGCTTCACTTCCCAAACAGAGCAATCGTTCGATTAAACGATAAATCACTCTAGGAGACTCGGAATCGCGATAATTACCATCACCGCACCCTATGTATCGAAAGGAGCGAAGTATTCACTTCACAAACCTCGCAATCGTTCAATGTAACGTTATATCACTCTATGAGACTCGAAATCGCGATATTTACGTTTTCCATACGCTGTGTATCAACAGGAGCTAAGGATTCACTTCGGATGTCTAGCAATGGTTCGATATAACGATTAGTCACACTGGGAGACTGGGAATCGCAATATTTACGTTCTCCAAACGCTGTGTATCGATGGGAGCTAAGGCTTCACATCCAAAGCCTCGCAATCGTTCGATATAAAGTTAAATCACTCTATGAGACTCGGAATTGCGAAAATGACCATCACCGCACCCTGTGTATCGAAAGGAGCTAAGCATTCACTTCACAAACCTCGCAATCGTTCAATGTAACGTTAAATCACTCTATGAGACTCGGAATCGCGATAATTACCTTCACCGCACCCTGTGTATCGAAAGGAGCTAAGGATTCAACACGGATGGCTTGCAATGGTTCGATATAACGATAAATCACACTAGGAGACTCGAAATCGCGATATTTACGTTTTCCAAACGCTGTGTATCGAAAGGAGCTAAGGCTTCACTTCCCAAGCCTCGCAGTCGTTCGATATAACGATAAATCACTCTTTGAGACTCGGAATTGCGAAAATCACCTTCACCGCACCCTGTGTATCGAAAGGAGCTAAGCATTCAACTTGGATGGCTTCCAATGTTTCGATATAACGATAAATCACTCTAGGAGACTGGGAATCGCGATAATTACCTTCACAGCACGCTGTGTATCGAAAGGAGCTAAGTATTCACTTCACAAACCTCGCAATCGTTCAATGTAACGTTAAATCACTCTATGAGACTCGGAATCGCGAAAATCACCTTCACCGCACCCTGTGTATCGAAAGGAGCTAAGCATTCAACTCGGATGGCTTCCAATGTTTCGATATAACGATAAATCACCCTATGGGACTCGAAATCGCGATATTTACGTTTTCCACACGCTGTGTATCAACAGGAGCTAAGGATTCACTTCGAATGTCTAGCAATGGTTCGATATAACGATTAGTCACACTAGGAGACTGGGAATCGCAATATTTACGTTCTCCAAACGTTGTGTATCGATGGGAGCTAAGGCTTCACATCCAAAGCCTCGCAATCGTTCGATATAAAGTTAAATCACTCTATGAGACTCGGAATTGCGAAAATGACCATCACCGCACCCTGTGTATCGAAAGGAGCTAAGCATTCAACTCGGATGGCTTCCAATGTTTCGATATAACGATAAATCACTCTAGGAGACTGGGAATAGCGATAATTACCTTCACAGCACGCTGTGTATCGAAAGGAGCGAAGTATTCACTTCACAAACCTCGCAATCGTTCAATGTAACGTTAAATCACTCTATGAGACTTGGAATCGCGAAAATCACCTTCACCGCACCCTGTGTATCGAAAGGAGCTAAGCATTCAACTCGGATGGCTACCAATGTTTCGATATAACGATAAATCACTCTAGGAGACTGGGAATCGCGATAATTACCTTCACAGCACGCTGTGTATCGAAAGGAGCGAAGTATTCACTTCACAAACCTCGCAATCGTTCAATGTAACGTTAAATCACTCTATGAGACTCGGAATCGCGATAATTACCTTCACCGCACCCTGTGTATCGAAAGCAGCTAAGGATTCAACTAGGATGTCTAGCAATGGTTCGATATAACAATTAATCACACTAGGAGACTGGGAATCGCGATATTTACGTTTTCCGAACGCTGTGTATCGAAAGAATTCGATATAACGATAAATCACCCTATGAGACTCGAAATCGCGTTATTTACGTTTTCCAAACGCTGTGTATCAACAGCAGCTAAGGCTTCACTTCCCAAACAGAGCAATCGTTCGATTAAACGATAAATCACTCTAGGAGACTCGGAATCGCGATAATTACCATCACCGCACCCTATGTATCGAAAGGAGCGAAGTATTCACTTCACAAACCTCGCAATCGTTCAATGTAACGTTATATCACTCTATGAGACTCGAAATCGCGATATTTACGTTTTCCATACGCTGTGTATCAACAGGAGCTAAGGATTCACTTCGGATGTCTAGCAATGGTTCGATATAACGATTAGTCACACTGGGAGACTGGGAATCGCAATATTTACGTTCTCCAAACGCTGTGTATCGATGGGAGCTAAGGCTTCACATCCAAAGCCTCGCAATCGTTCGATATAAAGTTAAATCACTCTATGAGACTCGGAATTGCGAAAATGACCATCACCGCACCCTGTGTATCGAAAGGAGCTAAGCATTCAACTCGGATGGCTTCCAATGTTTCGATATAACGATAAATCACTCTAGGAGACTGGGAATCGCGATAGTTACCTTCACAGCACGCTGTGTATCGAAAGGAGCGAAGTATTCACTTCACAAACCTCGCAATCGTTTAATGTAACGTTAAATCACTCTATGAGACTCGGAATCGCGATAATTACCTTCACCGCACCCTGTGTATCGAAAGCAGCTAAGGATTCAACTAGGATGGCATGCAATGGTTCGATATAACGATAAATCACACTAGGAGACTCGAAATCGCGATATTTACGTTTTCCAAACGCTGTGTATCAATAGGAGCTAAGGATTCACTTCGGATGTCTAGCAATTGTTCGATATAACAATTAATCACACTAGGAGACTGGGAATCGCGATATTTGCGTTTTCCGAACGCTGTGTATCGAAAGAATCTAAGTATTCACTTCCCAAGCCTCGCAGTCATTCGATATAACGATAAATCACTCAACGAGACTCGGAATTGCGAAAATGACCTTCACCGCACACTGGGTATCGAAAGGAGCTAAGCATTCAACTCGGATGGCTTGCAATGGTTCGATATAACGATAAATCACCCTATGAGACTCGAAATCGCGATAATTACCATCACAACACCCTGTGTATCGAAAGGAGCAAAGGCTTCACTTCCCAAGCCTCGCAATCGTTCGATATAACGATAAATCACTCTATGAGATTCGGAATTGCGAAAACCACCTTCACCGCACCCTGGGTATCGAAAGGAGCTAAGCATTCAACTCGGATGGCTTCCAATGTTTCGATATAACGATAAATCACTCTAGGAGACTGGGAATCGCGATAATTACCTTCACAGCACGCTGTGTATCGAAAGGAGCTAAGTATTCACTTCACAAACCTCGCAATCGTTCGATGTAACGATAAATCACCCTATGAGACTCGGAATCGCGATTTTTACGTTTTCCAAACGCTGTGTATCGAAAGGAGCTAAGGCTTCACTTCCCAAGCCTCGCAGTCGTTCGATATAACGATAAATCACTCTATGAGACTCGGAATTGCGAAAATCACCTTCACCGCACCCTGTGTATCGAAAGGAGCTAAGCATTCAACTCGGATGGCTTCCAATGTTTCGATATAACGATAAATCACTCTAGGAGACTGGGAATCGCGATAATTACCTTCACAGCACGCTGTGTATCGAAAGGAGCGAAGTATTCGCTTCACAAACCTCGCAATCGTTCAATGTAACGTTAAATCACTCTATGAGACTCGGAATCGCGATAATTACCTTCACCGCACCCTGTTTATCGAAAGCAGCTAAGGATTCAACTAGGATGGCTTGCAATGGTTCGATATAACGATAAATCATACTAGGAGACTCGAAATCGCGATATTTACGTTTTCCAAACGCTGTGTATCAATAGGAGCTAAGGATTCACTTCGGATGTCTAGCAATGGTTCGATATAACAATTAATCACACTAGGAGACTGGGAATCGCGATATTTACGTTTTCCGAACGCTGTGTATCGAAAGAATCTAAGTATTCACTTCCCAAGCCTCGCAGTCATTCGATATAACGATAAATCACCCTATGAGACTCGAAATCGCGATAATTACCATCACAACACCCTGTGTATCGAAAGTAGCAAAGGCTTCACTTCCCAAGCCTCGCAGTCGTTCGATATAACGATAAATCACTCTATGAGACTCGGAATTGCGAAAATCACCTTCACCGCACCCTGTGTATCGAAAGGAGCTAAGCATTCAACTCGGATGGCTTCCAATGTTTCGATATAACGATAAATCACTCTAGGAGACTGGGAATCGCGATAATTACCATCACCGCACCCTGTGTATCGAAAGGAGCTAAGGATTCACTTCGGATGTCTAGCAATGGTTCGATATAACGATTAATCACACTAGGAGACTCGGAATCGCGATAATTACCATCACCGCACCCTATGTATCAAAAGGAGCGAAGTATTCACTTCCGAAACCTCGCAATCATTCGATATAACGATAAATCACCCTATGAGACTCGAAATCGCGATATTTACGTTTTCCAAACGCTGTGTATCGATGGGATCTAAGGCTTCACATCCAAAGCCTCGCAATCGTTCGATATAACGATAAATCACTCTATGAGACTCGGAATCGCGATAATTACCTTCACCGCACCCTGTGTATCGAAAGCAGCTAAGGATTCAACTAGGATGGCTTGCAATGGTTCGATATAACGATAAATCACACTAGGAGACTCGAAATCGCGATATTTACGTTTTCCAAACGCTGTGTATCAATAGGAGCTAAGGATTCACTTCGGATGTCTAGCAATGGTTCGATATAACAATTAATCACACTAGGAGACTGGGAATCGCGATATTTACGTTTTCCGAACGCTGTGTATCGAAAGAATCTAAGTATTCACTTCCCAAGCCTCGCAGTCATTCGATATAACGATAAATCACTCAACGAGAATCGGAATTGCGAAAATGACCTTCACCGCACCCTGGGTATCGAAAGGAGCTACGCATTCAACTCGGATGGCTTGCAATGGTTCGATATAACAATAAATCACTCTAGGAGACTGGGAATCGCGATAATTACCTTCACAGCACGCTGTGTATCGAAAAGAGCTAAGTATTCACTTCACAAACCTCGCAATCGTTCAATGTAACGTTAAATCACTCTATGAGACTCGGAATCGCGATAATTACCTTCACCGCACCCTGTGTATCGAAAGGAGCTAAGGATTCAACACGGATGGTTTGCAATGGTTCGATATAACGATAAATCACACTAGGAGACTCGAAATCGCGATATTTACGTTTTCCAAACGCTGTGTATCGAAAGGAGCTAAGGCTTCACTTCCCAAGCCTCGCAGTCGTTCGATATAACGATAAATCACTCTATGAGACTCGGAATTGCGAAAATCACCTTCACCGCACCCTGTGTATCGAAAGGAGCTAAGCATTCAACTTGGATGGCTTCCAATGTTTCGATATAACGATAAATCACTCTAGGAGACTGGGAATCGCGATAATTACCTTCACAGCACGCTGTGTATCGAAAGGAGCTAAGTATTCACTTCACAAACCTCGCAATCGTTCAATGTAACGTTAAATCACTCTATGAGACTCGGAATCGCGAAAATCACCTTCACCGCACCCTGTGTATCGAAAGGAGCTAAGCATTCAACTCGGATGGCTTCCAATGTTTCGATATAACGATAAATCACTCTAGGAGACTGGGAATCGCGATAATTACCTTCACAGCACGCTGTGTATCGAAAAGAGCTAAGTATTCACTTCACAAACCTCGCAATCGTTCAATGTAACGTTAAATCACTCTATGAGACTCGGAATCGCGATAATTACCTTCACCGCACCCTGTGTATCGAAAGGAGCTAAGGATTCAACACGGATGGCTTGCAATGGTTCGATATAACGATAAATCACACTAGGAGACTCGAAATCGCGATATTTACGTTTTCCAAACGCTGTGTATCGAAAGGAGCTAAGGCTTCACTTCCCAAGCCTCGCAGTCGTTCGATATAACGATAAATCACTCTATGAGACTCGGAATTGCGAAAATCACCTTCACCGCACCCTGTGTATCGAAAGGAGCTAAGCATTCAACTTGGATGGCTTCCAATGTTTCGATATAACGATAAATCACTCTAGGAGACTGGGAATCGCGATAATTACCTTCACAGCACGCTGTGTATCGAAAGGAGCTAAGTATTCACTTCACAAACCTCGCAATCGTTCAATGTAACGTTAAATCACTCTATGAGACTCGGAATCGCGAAAATCACCTTCACCGCACCCTGTGTATCGAAAGGAGCTAAGCATTCAACTCGGATGGCTTCCAATGTTTCGATATAACGATAAATCACTCTAGGAGACTGGGAATCGCGATAATTACCTTCACAGCACGCTGTGTATCGAAAGGAGCTAAGTATTCACTTCACAAACCTCGCAATCGTTCAATGTAACGTTAAATCACTGTATGAGACACGGAATCGCGATATTTACGTTTTCCAAACGCTGTGTATCAAGAGGAGCTAAGGCTTCACTTCCCAAGCCTCGCAGTCATTCGATATAACGATAAATCACTCAACGAGACTCGGAATTGCGAAAATGACCTTCACCGCACCCTGGGTATCGAAAGGAGCTACGCATTCAACTCGGATGGCTTGCAATGGTTCGATATAACAATAAATCACTCTAGGAGACTGGGAATCGCGATATTTACGTTTTCCAAACGCTGTGTATCAACAGCAGCTAAGGCTTCACTTCCCAAACAGCGCACTCGTTCGATTAAACGATAAATCACTCTAGGAGACTCGGAATCGCGATAATTACCATCACCGCACCCTGTGTATCGAAAGCAGCTAAGGATTCAACTAGGATGGCTTGCAATGGTTCGATATAACGATAAATCACACTAGGAGACTCGAAATCGCGATATTTACGTTTTCCAAACGCTGTGTATCAATAGGAGCTAAGGATTCACTTCCCAAACAGAGCAATCGTTCGATTAAACGATAAATCACTCTAGGAGACTCGGAATCGCGATAATTACCATCACCGCACCCTATGTATCGAAAGGAGCGAAGTATTCACTTCACAAACCTCGCAATCGTTCGATATAACGATAAATCACCCTATGACACTCGAAATCGCGATATTTACGTTTTCCAAACGCTGTGTATCAACAGCAGCTAAGGCTTCACTTCCCAAACAGAGCAATCGTTCGATTAAACGATAAATCACTCTAGGAGACTCGGAATCGCGATAATTACCATCACCGCACCCTATGTATCAAAAGGAGCGAAGTATTCACTTCCGAAACCTGGCAATCATTCGATATAACGATAAATCACCCTATGGGACTCGAAATCGCGATATTTACGTTTTCCACACGCTGTGTATCAACAGGAGCTAAGGATTCACTTCGGATGTCTAGCAATGGTTCGATATAACGATTAGTCACACTAGGAGACTGGGAATCGCGATATTTGCGTTTTCCGAACGCTGTGTATCGAAAGAATCTAAGTATTCACTTCCCAAGCCTCGCAGTCATTCGATATAAAGTTAAATCACTCTATGAGACTCGGAATTGCGAAAATGACCATCACCGCACCCTGTGTATCGAAAGGAGCTAAGCATTCAACTCGGATGGCTTCCAATGTTTCGATATAACGATAAATCACTCTAGGAGACTGGGAATAGCGATAATTACCTTCACAGCACGCTGTGTATCGAAAGGAGCGAAGTATTCACTTCACAAACCTCGCAATCGTTCAATGTAACGTTAAATCACTCTATGAGACTTGGAATCGCGAAAATCACCTTCACCGCACCCTGTGTATCGAAAGGAGCTAAGCATTCAACTCGGATGGCTACCAATGTTTCGATATAACGATAAATCACTCTAGGAGACTGGGAATCGCGATAATTACCTTCACAGCACGCTGTGTATCGAAAGGAGCGAAGTATTAAATTCACAAACCTCGCAATCGTTCAATGTAACGTTAAATCACTCTATGAGACTCGGAATCGCGATAATTACCTTCACCGCACCCTGTGTATCGAAAGCAGCTAAGGATTCAACTAGGATGTCTAGCAATGGTTCGATATAACAATTAATCACACTAGGAGACTGGGAATCGCGATATTTACGTTTTCCGAACGCTGTGTATCGAAAGAATTCGATATAACGATAAATCACCCTATGAGACTCGAAATCGCGTTATTTACGTTTTCCAAACCCTGTGTATCAACAGCAGCTAAGGCTTCACTTCCCAAACAGAGCAATCGTTCGATTAAACGATAAATCACTCTAGGAGACTCGGAATCGCGATAATTACCATCACCGCACCCTATGTATCGAAAGGAGCGAAGTATTCACTTCACAAACCTCGCAATCGTTCAATGTAACTTTATATCACTCTATGAGACTCGAAATCGCGATATTTACGTTTTCCATACGCTGTGTATCAACAGGAGCTAAGGATTCACTTCGGATGTCTAGCAATGGTTCGATATAACGATTAGTCACACTGGGAGACTGGGAATCGCAATATTTACGTTCTCCAAACGCTGTGTATCGATGGGAGCTAAGGCTTCACATCCAAAGCCTCGCCATCGTTCGATATAAAGTTAAATCACTCTATGAGACTCGGAATTGCGAAAATGACCATCACCGCACCCTGTGTATCGAAAGGAGCTAAGCATTCAACTCGGATGGCTTCCAATGTTTCGATATAACGATAAATCACTCTAGGAGACTGGGAATCGCGATAGTTACCTTCACAGCACGCTGTGTATCGAAAGGAGCGAAGTATTCACTTCACAAACCTCGCAATCGTTTAATGTAACGTTAAATCACTCTATGAGACTCGGAATCGCGATAATTACCTTCACCGCACCCTGTGTATCGAAAGCAGCTAAGGATTCAACTCGGATGGCTTGCAATGGTTCGATATAACGATAAATCACCCTATGATACTCGAAATCGCGTTATTTACGTTTTCCAAACGCTGTGTATCAACAGCAGCTAAGGCTTCACTTCCCAAACAGAGCAATCGTTCGATTAAACGATAAATCACTCTAGGAGACTCGGAATCGCGATAATTACCATCACCGCACCCTATGTATCGAAAGGAGCGAAGTATTCACTTCACAAACCTCGCAATCGTTCAATGTAACGTTATATCACTCTATGAGACTTGAAATCGCGAAAATCACCTTCACCGCACCCTGTGTATCGAAAGGAGCTAAGCATTCAACTCGGATGGCTACCAATGTTTCGATATAACGATAAATCACTCTAGGAGACTGGGAATCGCGATATTTACGTTTTCCAAACGCTGTGTATCAATAGGAGCTAAGGATTCACTTCCCAAACAGAGCAATCGTTCGATTAAACGATAAATCACTCTAGGAGACTCGGAATCGCGATAATTACCATCACCGCACCCTATGTATCGAAAGGAGCGAAGTATTCACTTCACAAACCTCGCAATCGTTCGATATAACGATAAATCACCCTATGACACTCGAAATCGCGATATTTACGTTTTCCAAACGCTGTGTATCAACAGCAGCTAAGGCTTCACTTCCCAAACAGAGCAATCGTTCGATTAAACGATAAATCACTCTAGGAGACTCGGAATCGCGATAATTACCGTCACCGCACCCTATGTATCAAAAGGAGCGAAGTATTCACTTCCGAAACCTGGCAATCATTCGATATAACGATAAATCACCCTATGGGACTCGAAATCGCGATATTTACGTTTTCCACACGCTGTGTATCAACAGGAGCTAAGGATTCACTTCGGATGTCTAGCAATGGTTCGATATAACGATTAGTCACACTAGGAGACTGGGAATCGCGATATTTGCGTTTTCCGAACGCTGTGTATCGAAAGAATCTAAGTATTCACTTCCCAAGCCTGGCAGTCATTCGATATAAAGTTAAATCACTCTATGAGACTCGGAATTGCGAAAATGACCTTCACCGCACCCTGGGTATCGAAAGGAGCTACGCATTCAACTCGGATGGCTTGCAATGGTTCGATATAACAATAAATCACTCTAGGAGACTGGGAATCGCGATAATTACCTTCACAGCACGCTGTGTATCGAAAAGAGCTAAGTATTCACTTCACAAACCTCGCAATCGTTCAATGTAACGTTAAATCACTCTATGAGACTCGGAATCGCGATAATTACCTTCACCGCACCCTGTGTATCGAAAGGAGCTAAGGATTCAACACGGATGGCTTGCAATGGTTCGATATAACGATAAATCACACTAGGAGACTCGAAATCGCGATATTTACGTTTTCCAAACGCTGTGTATCGAAAGGAGCTAAGGCTTCACTTCCCAAGCCTCGCAGTCGTTCGATATAACGATAAATCACTCTATGAGACTCGGAATTGCGAAAATCACCTTCACCGCACCCTGTGTATCGAAAGGAGCTAAGCATTCAACTTGGATGGCTTCCAATGTTTCGATATAACGATAAATCACTCTAGGAGACTGGGAATCGCGATAATTACCTTCACAGCACGCTGTGTATCGAAAGGAGCTAAGTATTCACTTCACAAACCTCGCAATCGTTCAATGTAACGTTAAATCACTCTATGAGACTCGGAATCGCGAAAATCACCTTCACCGCACCCTGTGTATCGAAAGGAGCTAAGCATTCAACTCGGATGGCTTCCAATGTTTCGATATAACGATAAATCACTCTAGGAGACTGGGAATCGCGATAATTACCTTCACAGCACGCTGTGTATCGAAAGGAGCTAAGTATTCACTTCACAAACCTCGCAATCGTTCAATGTAACGTTAAATCACTGTATGAGACACGGAATCGCGATATTTACGTTTTCCAAACGCTGTGTATCAAGAGGAGCTAAGGCTTCACTTCCCAAGCCTCGCAGTCATTCGATATAACGATAAATCACTCAACGAGACTCGGAATTGCGAAAATGACCTTCACCGCACCCTGGGTATCGAAAGGAGCTACGCATTCAACTCGGATGGCTTGCAATGGTTCGATATAACAATAAATCACTCTAGGAGACTGGGAATCGCGATATTTACGTTTTCCAAACGCTGTGTATCAACAGCAGCTAAGGCTTCACTTCCCAAACAGCGCACTCGTTCGATTAAACGATAAATCACTCTAGGAGACTCGGAATCGCGATAATTACCATCACCGCACCCTGTGTATCGAAAGCAGCTAAGGATTCAACTAGGATGGCTTGCAATGGTTCGATATAACGATAAATCACACTAGGAGACTCGAAATCGCGATATTTACGTTTTCCAAACGCTGTGTATCAATAGGAGCTAAGGATTCACTTCCCAAACAGAGCAATCGTTCGATTAAACGATAAATCACTCTAGGAGACTCGGAATCGCGATAATTACCATCACCGCACCCTATGTATCGAAAGGAGCGAAGTATTCACTTCACAAACCTCGCAATCGTTCGATATAACGATAAATCACCCTATGACACTCGAAATCGCGATATTTACGTTTTCCAAACGCTGTGTATCAACAGCAGCTAAGGCTTCACTTCCCAAACAGAGCAATCGTTCGATTAAACGATAAATCACTCTAGGAGACTCGGAATCGCGATAATTACCATCACCGCACCCTATGTATCAAAAGGAGCGAAGTATTCACTTCCGAAACCTGGCAATCATTCGATATAACGATAAATCACCCTATGGGACTCGAAATCGCGATATTTACGTTTTCCACACGCTGTGTATCAACAGGAGCTAAGGATTCACTTCGGATGTCTAGCAATGGTTCGATATAACGATTAGTCACACTAGGAGACTGGGAATCGCGATATTTGCGTTTTCCGAACGCTGTGTATCGAAAGAATCTAAGTATTCACTTCCCAAGCCTCGCAGTCATTCGATATAAAGTTAAATCACTCTATGAGACTCGGAATTGCGAAAATGACCATCACCGCACCCTGTGTATCGAAAGGAGCTAAGCATTCAACTCGGATGGCTTCCAATGTTTCGATATAACGATAAATCACTCTAGGAGACTGGGAATAGCGATAATTACCTTCACAGCACGCTGTGTATCGAAAGGAGCGAAGTATTCACTTCACAAACCTCGCAATCGTTCAATGTAACGTTAAATCACTCTATGAGACTTGGAATCGCGAAAATCACCTTCACCGCACCCTGTGTATCGAAAGGAGCTAAGCATTCAACTCGGATGGCTACCAATGTTTCGATATAACGATAAATCACTCTAGGAGACTGGGAATCGCGATAATTACCTTCACAGCACGCTGTGTATCGAAAGGAGCGAAGTATTCACTTCACAAACCTCGCAATCGTTCAATGTAACGTTAAATCACTCTATGAGACTCGGAATCGCGATAATTACCTTCACCGCACCCTGTGTATCGAAAGCAGCTAAGGATTCAACTAGGATGTCTAGCAATGGTTCGATATAACAATTAATCACACTAGGAGACTGGGAATCGCGATATTTACGTTTTCCGAACGCTGTGTATCGAAAGAATTCGATATAACGATAAATCACCCTATGAGACTCGAAATCGCGTTATTTACGTTTTCCAAACCCTGTGTATCAACAGCAGCTAAGGCTTCACTTCCCAAACAGAGCAATCGTTCGATTAAACGATAAATCACTCTAGGAGACTCGGAATCGCGATAATTACCATCACCGCACCCTATGTATCGAAAGGAGCGAAGTATTCACTTCACAAACCTCGCAATCGTTCAATGTAACTTTATATCACTCTATGAGACTCGAAATCGCGATATTTACGTTTTCCATACGCTGTGTATCAACAGGAGCTAAGGATTCACTTCGGATGTCTAGCAATGGTTCGATATAACGATTAGTCACACTGGGAGACTGGGAATCGCAATATTTACGTTCTCCAAACGCTGTGTATCGATGGGAGCTAAGGCTTCACATCCAAAGCCTCGCCATCGTTCGATATAAAGTTAAATCACTCTATGAGACTCGGAATTGCGAAAATGACCATCACCGCACCCTGTGTATCGAAAGGAGCTAAGCATTCAACTCGGATGGCTTCCAATGTTTCGATATAACGATAAATCACTCTAGGAGACTGGGAATCGCGATAGTTACCTTCACAGCACGCTGTGTATCGAAAGGAGCGAAGTATTCACTTCACAAACCTCGCAATCGTTTAATGTAACGTTAAATCACTCTATGAGACTCGGAATCGCGATAATTACCTTCACCGCACCCTGTGTATCGAAAGCAGCTAAGGATTCAACTCGGATGGCTTGCAATGGTTCGATATAACGATAAATCACCCTATGATACTCGAAATCGCGTTATTTACGTTTTCCAAACGCTGTGTATCAACAGCAGCTAAGGCTTCACTTCCCAAACAGAGCAATCGTTCGATTAAACGATAAATCACTCTAGGAGACTCGGAATCGCGATAATTACCATCACCGCACCCTATGTATCGAAAGGAGCGAAGTATTCACTTCACAAACCTCGCAATCGTTCAATGTAACGTTATATCACTCTATGAGACTTGAAATCGCGAAAATCACCTTCACCGCACCCTGTGTATCGAAAGGAGCTAAGCATTCAACTCGGATGGCTACCAATGTTTCGATATAACGATAAATCACTCTAGGAGACTGGGAATCGCGATATTTACGTTTTCCAAACGCTGTGTATCAATAGGAGCTAAGGATTCACTTCCCAAACAGAGCAATCGTTCGATTAAACGATAAATCACTCTAGGAGACTCGGAATCGCGATAATTACCATCACCGCACCCTATGTATCGAAAGGAGCGAAGTATTCACTTCACAAACCTCGCAATCGTTCGATATAACGATAAATCACCCTATGACACTCGAAATCGCGATATTTACGTTTTCCAAACGCTGTGTATCAACAGCAGCTAAGGCTTCACTTCCCAAACAGAGCAATCGTTCGATTAAACGATAAATCACTCTAGGAGACTCGGAATCGCGATAATTACCATCACCGCACCCTATGTATCAAAAGGAGCGAAGTATTCACTTCCGAAACCTCGCAATCATTCGATATAACGATAAATCACCCTATGGGACTCGAAATCGCGATATTTACGTTTTCCACACGCTGTGTATCAACAGGAGCCAAGGATTCACTTCGGATGTCTAGCAATGGTTCGATATAACGATTAGTCACACTAGGAGACTGGGAATCGCGATATTTGCGTTTTCCGAACGCTGTGTATCGAAAGAATCTAAGTATTCACTTCCCAAGCCTCGCAGTCATTCGATATAAAGTTAAATCACTCTATGAGACTCGGAATTGCGAAAATGACCATCACCGCACCCTGTGTATCGAAAGGAGCTAAGCATTCAACTCGGATGGCTACCAATGTTTCGATATAACGATAAATCACTCTAGGAGACTGGGAATCGCGATAATTACCTTCACAGCACGCTGTGTATCGAAAGGAGCGAAGTATTCACTTCACAAACCTCGCAATCGTTCAATGTAACGTTAAATCACTCTATGAGACTCGGAATCGCGATAATTACCTTCACCGCACCCTGTGTATCGAAAGCAGCTAAGGATTCAACTAGGATGTCTAGCAATGGTTCGATATAACAATTAATCACACTAGGAGACTGGGAATCGCGATATTTACGTTTTCCGAACGCTGTGTATCGAAAGAATTCGATATAACGATAAATCACCCTATGAGACTCGAAATCGCGTTATTTACGTTTTCCAAACGCTGTGTATCAACAGCAGCTAAGGCTTCACTTCCCAAACAGAGCAATCGTTCGATTAAACGATAAATCACTCTAGGAGACTCAGAATCGCGATAATTACCATCACCGCACCCTATGTATCGAAAGGAGCGAAGTATTCACTTCACAAACCTCGCAATCGTCCAATGTAACGTTATATCACTCTATGAGACTTGAAATCGCGAAAATCACCTTCACCGCACCCTGTGTATCGAAAGGAGCTAAGCATTCAACTCGGATGGCTTCCAATGTTTCGATATAACAATAAATCACTCTAGGAGACTGGGAATCGCGATAATTACCTTCACAGCACGCTGTGTATCGAAAGGAGCTAAGTATTCACTTCACAAACCTCGCAATCGTTCAATGTAACGTTAAATCACTCTGTGAGAATCGGAATCGCGAAAATCACCTTCACCGCACCCTGTGTATCGAAAGGAGCTAAGGATTCAACTCGGATGGCTTGCAATGGTTCGATATAACGATAAATCACCCTATGATACTCGAAATCGCGTTATTTACGTTTTCCAAACGCTGTGTATCAACAGCAGCTAAGGCTTCACTTCCCAAACAGAGCAATCGTTCGATTAAACGATAAATCACTCTAGGAGACTCGGAATCGCGATAATTACCATCACCGCACCCTATGTATCGAAAGGATCGAAGTATTCACTTCCGAAACCTCGCAATCGTTCGATATAACGCTAAATCACCCTATGAGACTCGGAATTGCGAAAATGACCATCACCGCACCCTGTGTATCGAAAGGAGCTAAGCATTCAACACGGATGGCTTCCAATGTTTCGATATAACGATAAATCACTCTAGGAGACTGGGAATCGCGATAATCACCTTCACCGCAACCTGTGTATCGAAAGGAGCTAAGCATTCAACTCGGATGGCTTTCAATGTTTCGATATAACGATAAATCACTCTAGGAGACTGGGAATCGCGATATTTATGTTTCCCAGACGCTGTGTATCGAAATGAGATAAGGATTCACATGCCAAGCTTCGTAATCGTTCGATTAAACGATAAATCACTCTAGGAGACTCGGAATCGCGATAATTACCATCACCGCACCCTATGTATCGAAAGGAGCGAAGTATTCACTTCCCAAACCTCGCAATCGTTCGATATAACGATAAATCACTCTATGAGACTAGGAATTGCAAAAATGACCTTCACCGCACCCTGTGTATCGAATGGAGCTAAGCATTCAACTCGGATGGCTTCAAATGTTTCGATATAACGATAAATCACTCTAGCAGACTGGGAATCGCGATAATTACCTTCACAGCACGCTGTGTTTCGAAAGGAGCTAAGTATTCACTTCAGAAACCTCGCAATCCGTCAATGTAACGTTAAATCACTCTATGAGACTCGGAATCGCGAAAATCACCTTCACCGCACCCTGCGTATCGAAAGGAGCTAAGCATTCAACTCGGATGGCTTCCAATGTTTCGATATAACGATAAATCACTCTATGAGACTCGGAATCGCGAAAATCACCTTCACCGCACCCTGCGTATCGAAAGGATCGAAGTATTCCCTTCCGAAACCTCGCAATCGTTCGATTAAACGATAAATCACTCTAGGAGACTCGTAATCGCGATAATTACCATCACCGCACCCTATGTATCGAAAGGAGCGAAGTATTCACTTCACAAACCTCGCAATCGTTCAATGTAACGTTATATCACTCTATGAAACTTGAAATCGCGAAAATCACCTTCACCGCACCCTGTGTATCGAAAGGAGCTAAGCATTCAACTCGGATGGCTACCAATGTTTCGATATAACGATAAATCACTCTAGGAGACTGGGAACCGCGATAATTACCTTCACAGCACGCTGTGTATCGAAAGGAGCGAAGTATTCACTTCCCAAGCCTCGCAGTCATTCGATATAACGATAAATCACTCAACGAGACTCGGAATTGCGAAAATGACCTTCACCGCAACCTGGGTATCGAAAGGAGCTAAGCATTCAACTCGGATGGCTTGCAATGGTTCGATATAACGAGAAATCACCCTATGAGACTCGAAATCGTGATAATTACCATCACCGCACCCTGTGTATCGAAAGCAGCTAAGGATTCAACTCGGATGGCTTGCAATGTTTCGATATAACAATAAATCACTCTAGGAGACTGGGAATCGCGATAATTACCTTCACAGAACGCTGTGTATCGAAAGGAGCTAAGTATTCACTTCACAAACCTCGCAATCGTTCAATGTAACGTTAAATCACTCTATGAGACTCGGAATCGCGAAAATCACCTTCACCGCACCCTGTGTATCGAAAGGAGCTACGGATTCAACTCGGATGGCTTGCAATGGTTCGATATAACGATAAATCACCCTATGATACTCGAAATCGCGTTATTTACGTTTTCCAAACGCTGTGTATCAACAGCAGCTAAGGCTTCACTTCCCAAACAGAGCAATCGTTCGATTAAACGATAAATCACTCTAGGAGACTCGGAATCGCGTTAATTACCATCACCGCACCCTATGTATCGAAAGGATCGAAGTATTCACTTCCGAAACCTCGCAATCGTTCGATATAACGCTAAATCACCCTATGAGACTCGGAATTGCGAAAATGACCATCACCGCACCCTGTGTATCGAAAGGAGCTAAGCATTCAACTCGGATGGCTTCCAATGTTTCGATATAACGATAAATCACTCTAGGAGACTGGGAATCGCGATAATCACCTTCACCGCAACCTGTGTATCGAAAGGAGCTAAGCATTCAACTCGGATGGCTTTCAATGTTTCGATATAACGATAAATCACTCTAGGAGACTGGGAATCGCGATATTTATGTTTCCCAGACGCTGTGTATCGAAATGAGATAAGGATTCACATGCCAAGCTTCGTAATCGTTCGATTAAACGATAAATCACTCTAGGAGACTCGGAATCGCGATAATTACCATCACCGCACCCTATGTATCGAAAGGAGCGAAGTATTCACTTCCCAAACCTCGCAATCGTTCGATATAACGATAAATCACTCTATGAGACTTGGAATCGGGATCTTTACGTTTTCCACACGCTGTGTATCGAAAGAATCTAAGTATTCACTTCCCAAGCCACGCAATTGTTCGATATAACGATAAATCGCTCTATGAGACTAGGAATTGCAAAAATGACCTTCACCGCACCCTGTGTATCGAATGGAGCTAAGCATTCAACTCGGATGGCTTCAAATGTTTCGATATAACGATAAATCACTCTAGCAGACTGGGAATCGCGATAATTACCTTCACAGCACGCTGTGTTTCGAAAGGAGCTAAGTATTCACTTCAGAAACCTCGTAATCGGTCAATGTAACGTTAAATCACTCTATGAGACTCGGAATCGCGAAAATCACCTTCACCGCACCCTGCGTATCGAAAGGAGCTAAGCATTCAACTCGGATGGCTTCCAATGTTTCGATATAACGATAAATCACTCTATGAGACTCGGAATCGCGAAAATCACCTTCACCGCACCCTGCGTATCGAAAGGAGCTAAGCATTCAACTCGGATGGCTTCAAATGTTTCGATATAACGATAAATCACTCTAGCAGACTGGGAATCGCGATAATTACCTTCACAGCACGCTGTGTTTCGAAAGGAGCTAAGTATTCACTTCCGAAACCTCGCAATCGTTCGATTAAACGATAAATCACTCTAGGAGACTCGGAATCGCGATAATTACCATCACCGCACCCTATGTATCGAAAGGAGCGAAGTATTCACTTCACAAACCTCGCAATCGTTCAATGTAACGTTATATCACTCTATGAGACTAGGAATTGCAAAAATGACCTTCACCGCACCCTGTGTATCGAATGGAGCTAAGCATTCAACTCGGATGGCTTCAAATGTTTCGATATAACGATAAATCACTCTATGAGACTCGGAATCGCGAAAATCACCTTCACCGCACCCTGCGTATCGAAAGGAGCTAAGCATTCAACTCGGATGGCTTCAAATGTTTCGATATAACGATAAATCACTCTAGCAGACTGGGAATCGCGATAATTACCTTCACAGCACGCTGTGTTTCGAAAGGAGCTAAGTATTCACTTCCGAAACCTCGCAATCGTTCGATATAACGCTAAATCACCCTATGAGACTCGGAATTACGAAAATGACCATCACCGCACCCTGTGTATCGAAAGGAGCTAAGCATTCAACTCGGATGGCTTCCAATGTTTCGATATAACGAGAAATCACCCTATGAGACTCGAAATCGCGATAATTACCATCACAACACCCTGTGTATCGAAAGGAGCTAAGGATTCAACTCGGATGGCTTGCAATGGTTCGATATAACGATAAATCACCCTATGATACTCGAAATCGCGTTATTTACGCTTTCCAAACGCTGTGTATCAACAGCAGCTAAGGCTTCACTTCCCAAACAGAGCAATCGTTCGATTAAACGATAAATCACTCTAGGAGACTCGGAATCGCGATAATTACGTTTTCCACACGCTGTGTATCAACAGGAGCTAAGGATTCACTTCGGATGTCTAGCAATGGTTCGATATAACGATTAGTCACACTAGGAGACTGGGAATCGAAATATTTACGTTTTCCAAACGCTGTGTATCGATGGGAGCTAAGGCTTCACATCCAAAGCCTCGCAATCGTTCGATATAAAGATAAATCACTCTATGAGACTCGGAATTGCGAAAATGACCATCACCGCACGCTGTGTATCGAAAGGAGCGAAGTATTCACTTCACAAACCTCGCAATCGTTCAATGTAACGTTAAATCATTCTATGAGACACGGAATCGCGATAATTACCTTCACCGCACCCTGTGTATCGAAAGCAGCTAAGGATTCAACTAGGATGGCTTGCAATGGTTCGATATAACGATAAATCACACTAGGAGACTCGAAATCGCGATATTTACGTTTTCCAAACGCTGCGTATCAATAGGAGCTAAGGATTCACTTCGGATGTCTAGCAATGGTTCGGTATAACAATTAATCACACTAGGAGACTTTGAATCGCGATATTTGCGTTTTCCGAACGCTGTGTATCGAAAGAATCTAAGTATTCACTTCCCAAGCCTCGCAGTCATTCGATATAACGATAAATCACTCAACGAGACTCGGAATTACGAAAATGACCTTCACCGCACCCTGGGTATCGAAAGGAGCTAAGCATTCAACTCGGATGGCTTGCAATGGTTCGATATAACGATAAATCACCCTATGAGACTCGAAATCGCGATAATTACCATCACAACACCCTGTGTATCGAAAGGAGCAAAGGCTTCACTTCACAAGCCTCGCAATCGTTCGATATAACGATAAATCACTCTATGAGATTCGGAATTGCGAAAACCACCTTCACCGCACCCTGAGTATCGAAAGGAGCTAAGCATTCAACTCGGATGGCTTCCAATGTTTCGATATAACAATAAATCACTCTAGGGGACTGGGAATCGCGATAATTACCTTCACAGCACGCTGTGTATCGAAAGGAGCTAAGTATTCACTTCACAAACCTCGCAATCGTTCAATGTAACGTTAAATCACTCTATGAGACTCGGAATCGCGAAAATCACCTTCACCGCACCCTGTGTATCGAAAGGAGCTAAGGATTCAACTCGGATGGCTTGCAATTGTTCGATATAACGATAAATCACCCTATGATACTCGAAATCGCGTTATTTACGTTTTCCAAACGCTGTGTATCAACAGCAGCTAAGGCTTCACTTCCCAAACAGAGCAATCGTTCGATTAAACGACAAATCACTCTAGGAGACTCGGAATCGCGATAATTACCATCACCGCACCCTATCTATCGAAAGGAGCGAAGTATTCACTTCCGAAACCTCGCAATCGTTCGATATAACGCTAAATCACCCTATGAGACTCGAAATCGCGATATTTACGTTTTCCACACGCTGTGTATCAACAGGAGCTAAGGATTCACTTCGGATGTCTAGCAATGGTTCGATATAACGATTAGTCACACTAGGAGACTGGGAATCGAAATATTTACGTTTTCCAAACGCTGTGTATCAATGGGAGCTAAGGCTTCACATCCAAAGCCTCGCAATCGTTCGATATAAAGATAAATCACTCTATGAGACTCGGAATTGCGAAAATGACCATCACCGCACCCTGTGTATCGAAAGGAGCTAAGCATTCAACTCGGATGGCTTCCAATGTTTCGATATAACGATAAATCACTCTAGGAGACTGGGAATCGCGATAATTACCTTCACAGCACGCTGTGTATCGAAAGGAGCGAAGTATACACTTCACAAACCTCGCAATCGTTCAATGTAACGTTAAATCACTCTATGAGACTCGGAATCGCGATAATTACCTTCACCGCACCCTGTGTATCGAAAGCAGCTAAGGATTCAACTAGGATGGCTTGCAATGGTTCGATATAACGATAAATCACACTAGGAGACTCGAAATCGCGATATTTACGTTTTCCAAACGCTGTGTATTAATAGGAGCTAAGGATTCACTTCGGATGTCTAGCAATGGTTCGATATAACAATTAATCACACTAGGAGACTGGGAATCGCGATATTTACGTTTTCCGAACGCTGTGTATCGAAAGAATTTAAGTATTCACTTCCCAAGCCTCGCAGTCATTCGATATAACGATAAATCACTCAACGAGACTCGGAATTGCGAAAATGACCTTCACCGCACACTGGGTATCGAAAGGAGCTACGCATTCAACTCGGATGGCTTGCAATGGTTCGATATAACAATAAATCACTCTAGGAGACTGGGAATCGCGATAATTACCTTCACAGCACGCTGTGTATCGAAAAGAGCTAAGTATTCACTTCACAAACCTCGCAATCGTTCAATGTAACGTTAAATCACTCTATGAGACTCGGAATCGCGATAATTACCTTCACCGCACCCTGTGTATCGAAAGCAGCTAAGGATTCAACTAGGATGGCTTGCAATGGTTCGATATAACGATAAATCACACTAGGAGACTCGAAATCGCGATATTTACGTTTTCCAAACGCTGTGTATCAATAGGAGCTAAGGATTCACTTCGGATGTCTAGCAATGGTTCGATATAACAATTAATCACACTAGGAGACTAGGAATCGCGATATTTACGTTTTCCGAACGCTGTGTATCGAAAGAATCTAAGTATTCACTTCCCAAGCCTCGCAGTCATTCGATATAACGATAAATCACCCTATGAGACTCGAAATCGCGATAATTACCATCACAACACCCTGTGTATCGAAAGGAGCAAAGGCTTCACTTCCCAAGCCTCGCAATCGTTCGATATAACGATAAATCACTCTATGAGACTCGGAATTGCGAAAACCACCTTCACCGCACCCTGTGTATCGAAAGCAGCTAAGGATTCAGCTAGGATGGCTTGCAATGGTTCGATATAACGATAAATCACACTAGGAGACTCGAAATTGCGATATTTACGTTTTCCAAACGCTGTGTATCAATAGGAGCTAAGGATTCACTTCGGATGTCTAGCAATGGTTCGATATAACAATTAATCACAACTAGGAGACTAGGAATCGCGATATTTACGTTTTCCGAACGCTGTGTATCGAAAGAATCTAAGTATTCACTTCCCAAGCCTCGCAGTCATTCGATATAACGATAAATCACCCTACGAGACTCGAAATCGCGATAATTACCATCACAACACCCTGTGTATCGAAAGGAGCAAAGGCTTCACTTCCCAAGCCTCGCAATCGTTCGATATAACGATAAATCACTCTATGAGACTCGGAATTGCGAAAACCACCTTCACCGCACCCTGGGTATCGAAAGGAGCTAAGCATTCAACTCGGATGGCTTCCAATGTTTCGATATAACAATAAATCACTCTAGGAGACTGGGAATCGCGATAATTACCTTCACAGCACGCTGTGTATCGAAAGGAGCTAAGTATTCACTTCACAAACCTCGCAATCGTTCAATGTAACGTTAAATCACTCTATGAGACTCGGAATCGCGAAAATCACCTTCACCGCACCCTGTGTATCGAAAGGAGCTAAGGATTCAACTCGGATGGCTTGCAATGGTTCGATATAACGATAAATCACCCTATGATACTCGAAATCGCGTTATTTACGTTTTCCAAACGCTGTGTATCAACAGCAGCTAAGGCTTCACTTCCCAAACAGAGCAATCGTTCGATTAAACGACAAATCACTCTAGGAGACTCGGAATCGCGATAATTACCATCACCGCACCCTATGTATCGAAAGGAGCGAAGTATTCACTTCCGAAACCTCGCAATCGTTCGATATAACGCTAAATCACCCTATGAGACTCGAAATCGCGATATTTACGTTTTCCACACGCTGTGTATCAACAGGAGCTAAGGATTCACTTCGGATGTCTAGCAATGGTTCGATATAACGATTAGTCACACTAGGAGACTGGGAATCGAAATATTTACGTTTTCCAAACGCTGTGTATCAATGGGAGCTAAGGCTTCACATCCAAAGCCTCGCAATCGTTCGATATAAAGATAAATCACTCTATGAGACTCGGAATTGACCATCACCGCACCCTGTGTATCGAAAGGAGCTAAGCATTCAACTCGGATGGCTTCCAATGTTTCGATATAACGATAAATCACTCTAGGAGACTGGGAATCGCGATAATTACCTTCACAGCACGCTGTGTATCGAAAGGAGCGAAGTATACACTTCACAAACCTCGCAATCGTTCAATGTAACGTTAAATCACTCTATGAGACTCGGAATCGCGATAATTACCTTCACCGCACCCTGTGTATCGAAAGCAGCTAAGGATTCAACTAGGATGGCTTGCAATGGTTCGATATAACGATAAATCACACTAGGAGACTCGAAATCGCGATATTTACGTTTTCCAAACGCTGTGTATTAATAGGAGCTAAGGATTCACTTCGGATGTCTAGCAATGGTTCGATATAACAATTAATCACACTAGGAGACTGGGAATCGCGATATTTACGTTTTCCGAACGCTGTGTATCGAAAGAATTTAAGTATTCACTTCCCAAGCCTCGCAGTCATTCGATATAACGATAAATCACTCAACGAGACTCGGAATTGCGAAAATGACCTTCACCGCACCCTGGGTATCGAAAGGAGCTACGCATTCAACTCGGATGGCTTGCAATGGTTCGATATAACAATAAATCCCTCTAGGAGACTGGGAATCGCGATAATTACCTTCACAGCACGCTGTGTATCGAAAAGAGCTAAGTATTCACTTCACAAACCTCGCAATCGTTCAATGTAACGTTAAATCACTCTATGAGACTCGGAATCGCGATAATTACCTTCACCGCACCCTGTGTATCGAAAGCAGCTAAGGATTCAACTAGGATGGCTTGCAATGGTTCGATATAACGATAAATCACACTAGGAGACTCGAAATCGCGATATTTACGTTTTCCAAACGCTGTGTATCAATAGGAGCTAAGGATTCACTTCGGATGTCTAGCAATGGTTCGATATAACAATTAATCACACTAGGAGACTAGGAATCGCGATATTTACGTTTTCCGAACGCTGTGTATCGAAAGAATCTAAGTATTCACTTCCCAAGCCTCGCAGTCATTCGATATAACGATAAATCACCCTATGAGACTCGAAATCGCGATAATTACCATCACAACACCCTGTGTATCGAAAGGAGCAAAGGCTTCACTTCCCAAGCCTCGCAATCGTTCGATATAACGATAAATCACTCTATGAGACTCGGAATTGCGAAAACCACCTTCACCGCACCCTGTGTATCGAAAGCAGCTAAGGATTCAGCTAGGATGGCTTGCAATGGTTCGATATAACGATAAATCACACTAGGAGACTCGAAATTGCGATATTTACGTTTTCCAAACGCTGTGTATCAATAGGAGCTAAGGATTCACTTCGGATGTCTAGCAATGGTTCGATATAACAATTAATCACACTAGGAGACTAGGAATCGCGATATTTACGTTTTCCGAACGCTGTGTATCGAAAGAATCTAAGTATTCACTTCCCAAGCCTCGCAGTCATTCGATATAACGATAAATCACCCTATGAGACTCGAAATCGCGATAATTACCATCACAACACCCTGTGTATCGAAAGGAGCAAAGGCTTCACTTCCCAAGCCTCGCAATCGTTCGATATAACGATAAATCACTCTATGAGACTCGGAATTGCGAAAATCACCTTCACCGCACCCTGTGTATCGAAAGGAGCTAAGGATTCAACTCGGATGGCTTGCAATGGTTCGATATAACGATAAATCACCCTATGATACTCGAAATCGCGTTATTTACGTTTTCCAAACGCTGTGTATCAACAGCAGCTAAGGCTTCACTTCCCAAACAGAGCAATCGTTCGATTAAACGACAAATCACTCTAGGAGACTCGGAATCGCGATAATTACCATCACCGCACCCTATGTATCGAAAGGAGCGAAGTATTCACTTCCGAAACCTCGCAATCGTTCGATATAACGCTAAATCACCCTATGAGACTCGAAATCGCGATATTTACGTTTTCCACACGCTGTGTATCAACAGGAGCTAAGGATTCACTTCGGATGTCTAGCAATGGTTCGATATAACGATTAGTCACACTAGGAGACTGGGAATCGAAATATTTACGTTTTCCAAACGCTGTGTATCAATGGGAGCTAAGGCTTCACATCCAAAGCCTCGCAATCGTTCGATATAAAGATAAATCACTCTATGAGACTCGGAATTGCGAAAATGACCATCACCGCACCCTGTGTATCGAAAGGAGCTAAGCATTCAACTCGGATGGCTTCCAATGTTTCGATATAACGATAAATCACTCTAGGAGACTGGGAATCGCGATAATTACCTTCACAGCACGCTGTGTATCGAAAGGAGCGAAGTATACACTTCACAAACCTCGCAATCGTTCAATGTAACGTTAAATCACTCTATGAGACTCGGAATCGCGATAATTACCTTCACCGCACCCTGTGTATCGAAAGCAGCTAAGGATTCAACTAGGATGGCTTGCAATGGTTCGATATAACGATAAATCACACTAGGAGACTCGAAATCGCGATATTTACGTTTTCCAAACGCTGTGTATTAATAGGAGCTAAGGATTCACTTCGGATGTCTAGCAATGGTTCGATATAACAATTAATCACACTAGGAGACTGGGAATCGCGATATTTACGTTTTCCGAACGCTGTGTATCGAAAGAATTTAAGTATTCACTTCCCAAGCCTCGCAGTCATTCGATATAACGATAAATCACTCAACGAGACTCGGAATTGCGAAAATGACCTTCACCGCACCCTGGGTATCGAAAGGAGCTACGCATTCAACTCGGATGGCTTGCAATGGTTCGATATAACAATAAATCCCTCTAGGAGACTGGGAATCGCGATAATTACCTTCACAGCACGCTGTGTATCGAAAAGAGCTAAGTATTCACTTCACAAACCTCGCAATCGTTCAATGTAACGTTAAATCACTCTATGAGACTTGGAATCGCGATAATTACCTTCACCGCACCCTGTGTATCGAAAGCAGCTAAGGATTCAACTAGGATGGCTTGCAATGGTTCGATATAACGATAAATCACACTAGGAGACTCGAAATCGCGATATTTACGTTTTCCAAACGCTGTGTATCAATAGGAGCTAAGGATTCACTTCGGATGTCTAGCAATGGTTGGATATAACAATAAATCACTCTAGGAGACTGGGAATCGCGATAATTACCTTCACAGCACGCTGTGTATCGAAAAGAGCTAAGTATTCATTTCACAAACCTCGCAATCGTTCAATGTAACGTTAAATCACTCTATGAGACTCGGAATCGCGATAATTACCTTCACCGCACCCTGTGTATCGAAAGCAGCTAAGGATTCAACTAGGATGGCTTGCAATGGTTCGATATAACGATAAATCACACTAGGAGACTCGAAATCGCGATATTTACGTTTTCCAAACGCTGTGTATTAATAGCAGCTAAGGATTCACTTCGGATGTCTAGCAATGGTTCGATATAACAATTAATCACACTAGGAGACTGGGAATCGCGATATTTACGTTTTCCGAACGCTGTGTATCGAAAGAATTCGATATAACGATAAATCACCCTATGAGACTCGAAATCGCGTTATTTACGTTTTCCAAGCGCTGTGTATCAACAGCAGCTAAGGCTTCACTTCCCAAACAGAGCAATCGTTCGATTAAACGATAAATCACTCTAGGAGACTCGGAATCGCGATAATTACCATCACCGCACCCTATGTATCGAAAGGAGCGAAGTATTCACTTCACAAACCTCGCAATCGTTCAATGTAACGTTATATCACTCTATGAGACTCGAAATCGCGATATTTACGTTTTCCATACGCTGTGTATCAACAGGAGCTAAGGATTCACTTCGGATGACTAGCAATGGTTCGATATAACGATTAGTCACACTGGGAGACTGGGAATCGCAATATTTACGTTCTCCAAACGCTGTGTATCGATGGGAGCTAAGGCTTCACATCCAAAGCCTCGCAATCGTTCTATATAAAGTTAAATCACTCTATGAGACTCGGAATTGCGAAAATGACCATCACCGCACCCTGTGTATCGAAAGGAGCTAAGCATTCAACTCGGATGGCTTCCAATGTTTCGATATAACGATAAATCACTCTAGGAGACTGGGAATCGCGATAGTTACCTTCACAGCACGCTGTGTATCGAAAGGAGCGAAGTATTCACTTCACAAACCTCGCAATCGTTTAATGTAACGTTAAATCACTCTATGAGACTCGGAATCGCGATAATTACCTTCACCGCACCCTGTGTATCGAAAGCAGCTAAGGATTCAACTAGGATGGCTTGCAATGGTTCGATATAACGATAAATCACACTAGGAGACTCGAAATCGCGATAATTACCATCACAACACCCTGTGTATCGAAAGGAGCTAAGGATTCAACTCGGATGGCTTGCAATGGTTCGATATAACGATAAATCACCCTATGATACTCGAAATCGCGTTATTTACGCTTTCCAAACGCTGTGTATCAACAGCAGCTAAGGCTTCACTTCCCAAACAGAGCAATCGTTCGATTAAACGATAAATCACTCTAGGAGACTCGGAATCGCGATAATTACGTTTTCCACACGCTGTGTATCAACAGGAGCTAAGGATTCACTTCGGATGTCTAGCAATGGTTCGATATAACGATTAGTCACACTAGGAGACTGGGAATCGAAATATTTACGTTTTCCAAACGCTGTGTATCGATGGGAGCTAAGGCTTCACATCCAAAGCCTCGCAATCGTTCGATATAAAGATAAATCACTCTATGAGACTCGGAATTGCGAAAATGACCATCACCGCACGCTGTGTATCGAAAGGAGCGAAGTATTCACTTCACAAACCTCGCAATCGTTCAATGTAACGTTAAATCATTCTATGAGACACGGAATCGCGATAATTACCTTCACCGCACCCTGTGTATCGAAAGCAGCTAAGGATTCAACTAGGATGGCTTGCAATGGTTCGATATAACGATAAATCACACTAGGAGACTCGAAATCGCGATATTTACGTTTTCCAAACGCTGCGTATCAATAGGAGCTAAGGATTCACTTCGGATGTCTAGCAATGGTTCGGTATAACAATTAATCACACTAGGAGACTTTGAATCGCGATATTTGCGTTTTCCGAACGCTGTGTATCGAAAGAATCTAAGTATTCACTTCCCAAGCCTCGCAGTCATTCGATATAACGATAAATCACTCAACGAGACTCGGAATTACGAAAATGACCTTCACCGCACCCTGGGTATCGAAAGGAGCTAAGCATTCAACTCGGATGGCTTGCAATGGTTCGATATAACGATAAATCACCCTATGAGACTCGAAATCGCGATAATTACCATCACAACACCCTGTGTATCGAAAGGAGCAAAGGCTTCACTTCACAAGCCTCGCAATCGTTCGATATAACGATAAATCACTCTATGAGATTCGGAATTGCGAAAACCACCTTCACCGCACCCTGAGTATCGAAAGGAGCTAAGCATTCAACTCGGATGGCTTCCAATGTTTCGATATAACAATAAATCACTCTAGGGGACTGGGAATCGCGATAATTACCTTCACAGCACGCTGTGTATCGAAAGGAGCTAAGTATTCACTTCACAAACCTCGCAATCGTTCAATGTAACGTTAAATCACTCTATGAGACTCGGAATCGCGAAAATCACCTTCACCGCACCCTGTGTATCGAAAGGAGCTAAGGATTCAACTCGGATGGCTTGCAATTGTTCGATATAACGATAAATCACCATATGATACTCGAAATCGCGTTATTTACGTTTTCCAAACGCTGTGTATCAACAGCAGCTAAGGCTTCACTTCCCAAACAGAGCAATCGTTCGATTAAACGACAAATCACTCTAGGAGACTCGGAATCGCGATAATTACCATCACCGCACCCTATGTATCGAAAGGAGCGAAGTATTCACTTCCGAAACCTCGCAATCGTTCGATATAACGCTAAATCACCCTATGAGACTCGAAATCGCGATATTTACGTTTTCCACACGCTGTGTATCAACAGGAGCTAAGGATTCACTTCGGATGTCTAGCAATGGTTCGATATAACGATTAGTCACACTAGGAGACTGGGAATCGAAATATTTACGTTTTCCAAACGCTGTGTATCAATGGGAGCTAAGGCTTCACATCCAAAGCCTCGCAATCGTTCGATATAAAGATAAATCACTCTATGAGACTCGGAATTGCGAAAATGACCATCACCGCACCCTGTGTATCGAAAGGAGCTAAGCATTCAACTCGGATGGCTTCCAATGTTTCGATATAACGATAAATCACTCTAGGAGACTGGGAATCGCGATAATTACCTTCACAGCACGCTGTGTATCGAAAGGAGCGAAGTATACACTTCACAAACCTCGCAATCGTTCAATGTAACGTTAAATCACTCTATGAGACTCGGAATCGCGATAATTACCTTCACCGCACCCTGTGTATCGAAAGCAGCTAAGGATTCAACTAGGATGGCTTGCAATGGTTCGATATAACGATAAATCACACTAGGAGACTCGAAATCGCGATATTTACGTTTTCCAAACGCTGTGTATTAATAGGAGCTAAGGATTCACTTCGGATGTCTAGCAATGGTTCGATATAACAATTAATCACACTAGGAGACTGGGAATCGCGATATTTACGTTTTCCGAACGCTGTGTATCGAAAGAATTTAAGTATTCACTTCCCAAGCCTCGCAGTCATTCGATATAACGATAAATCACTCAACGAGACTCGGAATTGCGAAAATGACCTTCACCGCACACTGGGTATCGAAAGGAGCTACGCATTCAACTCGGATGGCTTGCAATGGTTCGATATAACAATAAATCACTCTAGGAGACTGGGAATCGCGATAATTACCTTCACAGCACGCTGTGTATCGAAAAGAGCTAAGTATTCACTTCACAAACCTCGCAATCGTTCAATGTAACGTTAAATCACTCTATGAGACTCGGAATCGCGATAATTACCTTCACCGCACCCTGTGTATCGAAAGCAGCTAAGGATTCAACTAGGATGGCTTGCAATGGTTCGATATAACGATAAATCACACTAGGAGACTCGAAATCGCGATATTTACGTTTTCCAAACGCTGTGTATCAATAGGAGCTAAGGATTCACTTCGGATGTCTAGCAATGGTTCGATATAACAATTAATCACACTAGGAGACTAGGAATCGCGATATTTACGTTTTCCGAACGCTGTGTATCGAAAGAATCTAAGTATTCACTTCCCAAGCCTCGCAGTCATTCGATATAACGATAAATCACCCTATGAGACTCGAAATCGCGATAATTACCATCACAACACCCTGTGTATCGAAAGGAGCAAAGGCTTCACTTCCCAAGCCTCGCAATCGTTCGATATAACGATAAATCACTCTATGAGACTCGGAATTGCGAAAACCACCTTCACCGCACCCTGTGTATCGAAAGCAGCTAAGGATTCAGCTAGGATGGCTTGCAATGGTTCGATATAACGATAAATCACACTAGGAGACTCGAAATTGCGATATTTACGTTTTCCAAACGCTGTGTATCAATAGGAGCTAAGGATTCACTTCGGATGTCTAGCAATGGTTCGATATAACAATTAATCACAACTAGGAGACTAGGAATCGCGATATTTACGTTTTCCGAACGCTGTGTATCGAAAGAATCTAAGTATTCACTTCCCAAGCCTCGCAGTCATTCGATATAACGATAAATCACCCTACGAGACTCGAAATCGCGATAATTACCATCACAACACCCTGTGTATCGAAAGGAGCAAAGGCTTCACTTCCCAAGCCTCGCAATCGTTCGATATAACGATAAATCACTCTATGAGACTCGGAATTGCGAAAACCACCTTCACCGCACCCTGGGTATCGAAAGGAGCTAAGCATTCAACTCGGATGGCTTCCAATGTTTCGATATAACAATAAATCACTCTAGGAGACTGGGAATCGCGATAATTACCTTCACAGCACGCTGTGTATCGAAAGGAGCTAAGTATTCACTTCACAAACCTCGCAATCGTTCAATGTAACGTTAAATCACTCTATGAGACTCGGAATAGCGAAAATCACCTTCACCGCACCCTGTGTATCGAAAGGAGCTAAGGATTCAACTCGGATGGCTTGCAATGGTTCGATATAACGATAAATCACCCTATGATACTCGAAATCGCGTTATTTACGTTTTCCAAACGCTGTGTATCAACAGCAGCTAAGGCTTCACTTCCCAAACAGAGCAATCGTTCGATTAAACGACAAATCACTCTAGGAGACTCGGAATCGCGATAATTACCATCACCGCACCCTATGTATCGAAAGGAGCGAAGTATTCACTTCCAAAACCTCGCAATCGTTCGATATAACGCTAAATCACCCTATGAGACTCGAAATCGCGATATTTACGTTTTCCAAACGCTGTGTATCAATAGGAGCTAAGGATTCACTTCGGATGTCTAGCAATGGTTCGATATAACAATTAATCACACTAGGAGACTAGGAATCGCGATATTTACGTTTTCCGAACGCTGTGTATCGAAAGAATCTAAGTATTCACTTCCCAAGCCTCGCAGTCATTCGATATAACGATAAATCACCCTATGAGACTCGAAATCGCGATAATTACCATCACAACACCCTGTGTATCGAAAGGAGCAAAGGCTTCACTTCCCAAGCCTCGCAATCGTTCGATATAACGATAAATCACTCTATGAGACTCGGAATTGCGAAAACCACCTTCACCGCACCCTGTGTATCGAAAGCAGCTAAGGATTCAGCTAGGATGGCTTGCAATGGTTCGATATAACGATAAATCACACTAGGAGACTCGAAATTGCGATATTTACGTTTTCCAAACGCTGTGTATCAATAGGAGCTAAGGATTCACTTCGGATGTCTAGCAATGGTTCGATATAACAATTAATCACAACTAGGAGACTAGGAATCGCGATATTTACGTTTTCCGAACGCTGTGTATCGAAAGAATCTAAGTATTCACTTCCCAAGCCTCGCAGTCATTCGATATAACGATAAATCACCCTACGAGACTCGAAATCGCGATAATTACCATCACAACACCCTGTGTATCGAAAGGAGCAAAGGCTTCACTTCCCAAGCCTCGCAATCGTTCGATATAACGATAAATCACTCTATGAGACTCGGAATTGCGAAAACCACCTTCACCGCACCCTGGGTATCGAAAGGAGCTAAGCATTCAACTCGGATGGCTTCCAATGTTTCGATATAACAATAAATCACTCTAGGAGACTGGGAATCGCGATAATTACCTTCACAGCACGCTGTGTATCGAAAGGAGCTAAGTATTCACTTCACAAACCTCGCAATCGTTCAATGTAACGTTAAATCACTCTATGAGACTCGGAATAGCGAAAATCACCTTCACCGCACCCTGTGTATCGAAAGGAGCTAAGGATTCAACTCGGATGGCTTGCAATGGTTCGATATAACGATAAATCACCCTATGATACTCGAAATCGCGTTATTTACGTTTTCCAAACGCTGTGTATCAACAGCAGCTAAGGCTTCACTTCCCAAACAGAGCAATCGTTCGATTAAACGACAAATCACTCTAGGAGACTCGGAATCGCGATAATTACCATCACCGCACCCTATGTATCGAAAGGAGCGAAGTATTCACTTCCAAAACCTCGCAATCGTTCGATATAACGCTAAATCACCCTATGAGACTCGAAATCGCGATATTTACGTTTTCCACACGCTGTGTATCAACAGGAGCTAAGGATTCACTTCGGATGTCTAGCAATGGTTCGATATAACGATTAGTCACACTAGGAGACTGGGAATCGAAATATTTACGTTTTCCAAACGCTGTGTATCAATGGGAGCTAAGGCTTCACATCCAAAGCCTCGCAATCGTTCGATATAAAGATAAATCACTCTATGAGACTCGGAATTGACCATCACCGCACCCTGTGTATCGAAAGGAGCTAAGCATTCAACTCGGATGGCTTCCAATGTTTCGATATAACGATAAATCACTCTAGGAGACTGGGAATCGCGATAATTACCTTCACAGCACGCTGTGTATCGAAAGGAGCGAAGTATACACTTCACAAACCTCGCAATCGTTCAATGTAACGTTAAATCACTCTATGAGACTCGGAATCGCGATAATTACCTTCACCGCACCCTGTGTATCGAAAGCAGCTAAGGATTCAACTAGGATGGCTTGCAATGGTTCGATATAACGATAAATCACACTAGGAGACTCGAAATCGCGATATTTACGTTTTCCAAACGCTGTGTATTAATAGGAGCTAAGGATTCACTTCGGATGTCTAGCAATGGTTCGATATAACAATTAATCACACTAGGAGACTGGGAATCGCGATATTTACGTTTTCCGAACGCTGTGTATCGAAAGAATTTAAGTATTCACTTCCCAAGCCTCGCAGTCATTCGATATAACGATAAATCACTCAACGAGACTCGGAATTGCGAAAATGACCTTCACCGCACCCTGGGTATCGAAAGGAGCTACGCATTCAACTCGGATGGCTTGCAATGGTTCGATATAACAATAAATCCCTCTAGGAGACTGGGAATCGCGATAATTACCTTCACAGCACGCTGTGTATCGAAAAGAGCTAAGTATTCACTTCACAAACCTCGCAATCGTTCAATGTAACGTTAAATCACTCTATGAGACTCGGAATCGCGATAATTACCTTCACCGCACCCTGTGTATCGAAAGCAGCTAAGGATTCAACTAGGATGGCTTGCAATGGTTCGATATAACGATAAATCACACTAGGAGACTCGAAATTGCGATATTTACGTTTTCCAAACGCTGTGTATCAATAGGAGCTAAGGATTCACTTCGGATGTCTAGCAATGGTTCGATATAACAATTAATCACACTAGGAGACTAGGAATCGCGATATTTACGTTTTCCGAACGCTGTGTATCGAAAGAATCTAAGTATTCACTTCCCAAGCCTCGCAGTCATTCGATATAACGATAAATCACCCTATGAGACTCGAAATCGCGATAATTACCATCACAACACCCTGTGTATCGAAAGGAGCAAAGGCTTCACTTCCCAAGCCTCGCAATCGTTCGATATAACGATAAATCACTCTATGAGACTCGGAATTGCGAAAACCACCTTCACCGCACCCTGTGTATCGAAAGCAGCTAAGGATTCAGCTAGGATGGCTTGCAATGGTTCGATATAACGATAAATCACACTAGGAGACTCGAAATTGCGATATTTACGTTTTCCAAACGCTGTGTATCAATAGGAGCTAAGGATTCACTTCGGATGTCTAGCAATGGTTCGATATAACAATTAATCACACTAGGAGACTAGGAATCGCGATATTTACGTTTTCCGAACGCTGTGTATCGAAAGAATCTAAGTATTCACTTCCCAAGCCTCGCAGTCATTCGATATAACGATAAATCACCCTATGAGACTCGAAATCGCGATAATTACCATCACAACACCCTGTGTATCGAAAGGAGCAAAGGCTTCACTTCCCAAGCCTCGCAATCGTTCGATATAACGATAAATCACTCTATGAGACTCGGAATTGCGAAAATCACCTTCACCGCACCCTGTGTATCGAAAGGAGCTAAGGATTCAACTCGGATGGCTTGAAATGGTTCGATATAACGATAAATCACCCTATGATACTCGAAATCGCGTTATTTACGTTTTCCAAACGCTGTGTATCAACAGCAGCTAAGGCTTCACTTCCCAAACAGAGCAATCGTTCGATTAAACGACAAATCACTCTAGGAGACTCGGAATCGCGATAATTACCATCACCGCACCCTATGTATCGAAAGGAGCGAAGTATTCACTTCCGAAACCTCGCAATCGTTCGATATAACGCTAAATCACCCTATGAGACTCGAAATCGCGATATTTACGTTTTCCACACGCTGTGTATCAACAGGAGCTAAGGATTCACTTCGGATGTCTAGCAATGGTTCGATATAACGATTAGTCACACTAGGAGACTGGGAATCGAAATATTTACGTTTTCCAAACGCTGTGTATCAATGGGAGCTAAGGCTTCACATCCAAAGCCTCGCAATCGTTCGATATAAAGATAAATCACTCTATGAGACTCGGAATTGCGAAAATGACCATCACCGCACCCTGTGTATCGAAAGGAGCTAAGCATTCAACTCGGATGGCTTCCAATGTTTCGATATAACGATAAATCACTCTAGGAGACTGGGAATCGCGATAATTACCTTCACAGCACGCTGTGTATCGAAAGGAGCGAAGTATACACTTCACAAACCTCGCAATCGTTCAATGTAACGTTAAATCACTCTATGAGACTCGGAATCGCGATAATTACCTTCACCGCACCCTGTGTATCGAAAGCAGCTAAGGATTCAACTAGGATGGCTTGCAATGGTTCGATATAACGATAAATCACACTAGGAGACTCGAAATCGCGATATTTACGTTTTCCAAACGCTGTGTATTAATAGGAGCTAAGGATTCACTTCGGATGTCTAGCAATGGTTCGATATAACAATTAATCACACTAGGAGACTGGGAATCGCGATATTTACGTTTTCCGAACGCTGTGTATCGAAAGAATTTAAGTATTCACTTCCCAAGCCTCGCAGTCATTCGATATAACGATAAATCACTCAACGAGACTCGGAATTGCGAAAATGACCTTCACCGCACCCTGGGTATCGAAAGGAGCTACGCATTCAACTCGGATGGCTTGCAATGGTTCGATATAACAATAAATCCCTCTAGGAGACTGGGAATCGCGATAATTACCTTCACAGCACGCTGTGTATCGAAAAGAGCTAAGTATTCACTTCACAAACCTCGCAATCGTTCAATGTAACGTTAAATCACTCTATGAGACTTGGAATCGCGATAATTACCTTCACCGCACCCTGTGTATCGAAAGCAGCTAAGGATTCAACTAGGATGGCTTGCAATGGTTCGATATAACGATAAATCACACTAGGAGACTCGAAATCGCGATATTTACGTTTTCCAAACGCTGTGTATCAATAGGAGCTAAGGATTCACTTCGGATGTCTAGCAATGGTTGGATATAACAATAAATCACTCTAGGAGACTGGGAATCGCGATAATTACCTTCACAGCACGCTGTGTATCGAAAAGAGCTAAGTATTCACTTCACAAACCTCGCAATCGTTCAATGTAACGTTAAATCACTCTATGAGACTCGGAATCGCGATAATTACCTTCACCGCACCCTGTGTATCGAAAGCAGCTAAGGATTCAACTAGGATGGCTTGCAATGGTTCGATATAACGATAAATCACACTAGGAGACTCGAAATCGCGATATTTACGTTTTCCAAACGCTGTGTATTAATAGCAGCTAAGGATTCACTTCGGATGTCTAGCAATGGTTCGATATAACAATTAATCACACTAGGAGACTGGGAATCGCGATATTTACGTTTTCCGAACGCTGTGTATCGAAAGAATTCGATATAACGATAAATCACCCTATGAGACTCGAAATCGCGTTATTTACGTTTTCCAAGCGCTGTGTATCAACAGCAGCTAAGGCTTCACTTCCCAAACAGAGCAATCGTTCGATTAAACGATAAATCACTCTAGGAGACTCGGAATCGCGATAATTACCATCACCGCACCCTATGTATCGAAAGGAGCGAAGTATTCACTTCACAAACCTCGCAATCGTTCAATGTAACGTTATATCACTCTATGAGACTCGAAATCGCGATATTTACGTTTTCCATACGCTGTGTATCAACAGGAGCTAAGGATTCACTTCGGATGACTAGCGATGGTTCGATATAACGATTAGTCACACTGGGAGACTGGGAATCGCAATATTTACGTTCTCCAAACGCTGTGTATCGATGGGAGCTAAGGCTTCACATCCAAAGCCTCGCAATCGTTCTATATAAAGTTAAATCACTCTATGAGACTCGGAATTGCGAAAATGACCATCACCGCACCCTGTGTATCGAAAGGAGCTAAGCATTCAACTCGGATGGCTTCCAATGTTTCGATATAACGATAAATCACTCTAGGAGACTGGGAATCGCGATAGTTACCTTCACAGCACGCTGTGTATCGAAAGGAGCGAAGTATTCACTTCACAAACCTCGCAATCGTTTAATGTAACGTTAAATCACTCTATGAGACTCGGAATCGCGATAATTACCTTCACCGCACCCTGTGTATCGAAAGCAGCTAAGGATTCAACTAGGATGGCTTGCAATGGTTCGATATAACGATAAATCACACTAGGAGACTCGAAATCGCGATATTTACGTTTTCCAAACGCTGTGTATCAATAGGAGCTAAGGATTCACTTCGGATGTCTAGCAATGGTTCGATATAACAATTAATCACACTAGGAGACTGGGAATCGCGATATTTGCGTTTTCCGAACGCTGTGTATCGAAAGAATCTAAGTATTCACTTCCCAAGCCTCGCAGTCATTCGATATAACGATAAATCACTCAACGAGACTCGGAATTGCGAAAATGACCTTCACCGCACACTGGGTATCGAAAGGAGCTAAGCATTCAACTCGGATGGCTTGCAATGGTTCGATATAACGATAAATCACCCTATGAGACTCGAAATCGCGATAATTACCATCACAACACCCTGTGTATCGAAAGGAGCAAAGGCTTCACTTCCCAAGCCTCGCAATCGTTCGATATAACGATAAATCACTCTATGAGATTCGGAATTGCGAAAACCACCTTCACCGCACCCTGGGTATCGAAAGGAGCTAAGCATTCAACTCGGATGGCTTCCAATGTTTCGATATAACAATAAATCACTCTAGGGGACTGGGAATCGCGATAATTACCTTCACAACACGCTGTGTATCGAAAGGAGCTAAGTATTCACTTCACAAACCTCGCAATCGTTCAATGTAACGTTAAATCTCTCTATGAGACTCGGAATCGCGAAAATCACCTTCACCGCACCCTGTGTATCGAAAGGAGCTAAGGATTCAACTCGGATGGCTTGCAATGGTTCGATATAACGATAAATCACCCTATGATACTCGAAATCGCGTTATTTACGTTTTCCAAACGCTGTGTATCAACAGCAGCTAAGGCTTCACTTCCCAAACAGAGCAATCGTTCGATTAAACGATAAATCACTCTAGGAGACTCGGAATCGCGATAATTACCATCACCGCACCCTAAGTATCGAAAGGAGCGAAGTATTCACTTCACAAACCTCGCAATCGTTCAATGTAACGTTATATCACTCTATGAGACTTGAAATCGCGAAAATCACCTTCACCGCACCCTGTGTATCGAAAGGAGCTAAGCATTCAACTCGGATGGCTTCCAATGTTTCGATATAACAATAAATCACTCTAGGAGACTGGGAATCGCGATAATTACCTTCACAGCACGCTGTGTATCGAAAGGAGCTAAGTATTCACTTCACAAACCTCGCAATCGTTCAATGTAACGTTAAATCACTCTATGAGACTCGGAATCGCGAAAATCACCTTCACCGCACCCTGTGTATCGAAAGGAGCTAAGGATTCAACTCGGATGGCTTGCAATGGTTCGATATAACGATAAATCACCCTATGATACTCGAAATCGCGTTATTTACGTTTTCCAAACGCTGTGTATCAACAGCAGCTAAGGCTTCACTTCCCAAACAGAGCAATCGTTCGATTAAACGATAAATCACTCTAGGAGACTCGGAATCGCGATAATTACCATCACCGCACCCTATGTATCGAAAGGATCGAAGTATTCACTTCCGAAACCTCGCAATCGTTCGATATAACGCTAAATCACCCTATGAGACTCGGAATTGCGAAAATGACCATCACCGCACCCTGTGTATCGAAAGGAGCTAAGCATTCAACTCGGATGGCTTCCAATGTTTCGATATAACGATAAATCACTCTAGGAGACTGGGAATCGCGATAATCACCTTCACCGCAACCTGTGTATCGAAAGGAGCTAAGCATTCAACTCGGATGGCTTTCAATGTTTCGATATAACGATAAATCACTCTAGGAGACTGGGAATCGCGATATTTATGTTTCCCAGACGCTGTGTATCGAAATGAGATAAGGATTCACATGCCAAGCTTCGTAATCGTTCGATTAAACGATAAATCACTCTAGGAGACTCGGAATCGCGATAATTACCATCACCGCACCCTATGTATCGAAAGGAGCGAAGTATTCACTTCCCAAACCTCGCAATCGTTCGATATAACGATAAATCACTCTATGAGACTTGGAATCGCGATCTTTACGTTTTCCACACGCTGTGTATCGAAAGAATCTAAGTATTCACTTCCCAAGCCTCGCAATTGTTCGATATAACGATAAATTGCTCTATGAGACTAGGAATTGCAAAAATGACCTTCACCGCACCCTGTGTATCGAATGGAGCTAAGCATTCAACTCGGATGGCTTCAAATGTTTCGATATAACGATAAATCACTCTAGCAGACTGGGAATCGCGATAATTACCTTCACAGCACGCTGTGTTTCGAAAGGAGCTAAGTATTCACTTCAGAAACCTCGCAATCGGTCAATGTAACGTTAAATCACTCTATGAGACTCGGAATCGCGAAAATCACCTTCACCGCACCCTGCGTATCGAAAGGAGCTAAGCATTCAACTCGGATGGCTTCCAATGTTTCGATATAACGATAAATCACTCTATGAGACTCGGAATCGCGAAAATCACCTTCACCGCACCCTGCGTATCGAAAGGAGCTAAGCATTCAACTCGGATGGCTTCAAATGTTTCGATATAACGATAAATCACTCTAGCAGACTGGGAATCGCGATAATTACCTTCACAGCACGCTGTGTTTCGAAAGGAGCTAAGTATTCACTTCAGAAACCTCGCAATCGGTCAATGTAACGTTAAATCACTCTATGAGACTCGGAATTGCGAAAATGACCTTCACCGCACCCTGCGTATCGAAAGGAGCTAAGGATTCAACACGGATGGCTTGCAATGGTTCGATATAACGATAAATCACCCTATGAGACTCGAAATCGCGATATTTACGTTTTCCACACTCTGTGTATCAACAGGAGCTAAGGATTCACTTCGGATGTCTAGCAATGGTTCGATATAACGATTAGTCACACTGGGAGACTGGGAATCGCAATATTTACGTTCTCCAAACGCTGTGTATCGATGGGAGCTAAGGCTTCACATCCAAAGCCTCGCAATCGTTCGATATAAAGTTAAATCACTCTATGAGACTCGGAATTGCGAAAATGACCATCACCGCACCCTGTGTATCGAAAGCAGCTAAGGATTCAACTAGGATGGCTTGCAATGGTTCGATATAACGATAAATCACCCTATGATACTCGAAATCGCGATATTTACGTTTTCCAAACGCTGTGTATCAATAGGAGCTAAGGATTCACTTCGGATGTCTAGCAATGGTTCGATATAACAATTAATCACACTAGGAGTCTGGGAATCGCGATATTTGCGTTTTCCGAACGCTGTGTATCGAAAGAATCTAAGTATTCACTTCCCAAGCCTCGCAGTAATTCGATATAACGATAAATCACTCAACGAGACTCGGAATTGCGAAAATGACCTTCACCGCACACTGGGTATCGAAAGGAGCTCGGCATTCAACTCGGATGGCTTGCAATGGTTCGATATAACGATAAATCACCCTATGAGACTCGAAATCGCGATAATTACCATCACAACACCCTGTGTATCGAAAGGAGCAAAGGCTTCACTTCCCAAGCCTCGCAATCGTTCGATATAACGATAAATCACTCTATGAGATTCGGAATTGCGAAAACCACCTTCACCGCACCCTGGGTATCGAAAGGAGCTAAGCATTCAACTCGGATGGCTTCCAATGTTTCGATATAACAATAAATCACTCTAGGGGACTGGGAATCGCGATAATTACCTTCACAACACGCTGTGTATCGAAAGGAGCTAAGTATTCACTTCACAAACCTTACAATCGTTCAATGTAACGTTAAATCACTCTATGAGACTCGGAATCGCGAAAATCACCTTCACCGCACCCTGTGTATCGAAAGGAGCTAAGGATTCAACTCGGATGGCTTGCAATGGTTCGATATAACGATAAATCACCCTATGATACTCGAAATCGCGTTATTTACGTTTTCCAAACGCTGTGTATCAACAGCAGCTAAGGCTTCACTTCCCAAACAGAGCAATCGTTCGATTAAACGATAAATCACTCTAGGAGACTCGGAATCGCGATAATTACCATCACCGCACCCTAAGTATCGAAAGGAGCGAAGTATTCACTTCACAAACCTCGCAATCGTTCAATGTAACGTTATATCACTCTATGAGACTTGAAATCGCGAAAATCACCTTCACCGCACCCTGTGTATCGAAAGGAGCTAAGCATTCAACTCGGATGGCTACCAATGTTTCGATATAACGATAAATCACTCTAGGAGACTGGGAATCGCGATAATTACCTTCACAGCACGCTGTGTATCGAAAGGAGCGAAGTATTCACTTCACAAACCTCGCAATCGTTCAATGTAACGTTAAATCACTCTATGAGACTGGGAATCGCGATAATTACCTTCACCGCACCCTGTGTATCGAAAGCAGCTAAGGATTCAACTCGGAAGGCTTGCAATGGTTCGATATAACGATAAATCACCCTATGATACTCGAAATCGCGTTATTTACGTTTTCCAAACGCTGTGTATCAACAGCAGCTAAGGCTTCACTTCCCAAACAGAGCAATCGTTCGATTAAACGATAAATCACTCTAGGAGACTCGGAATCGCGATAATTACCATCACCGCACCCTAAGTATCGAAAGGAGCGAAGTATTCACTTCACAAACCTCGCAATCGTTCAATGTAACGTTAAATCACTCTATGAGACTCGGAATCGCGATAATTACCTTCACCGCACCCTGTGTATCGAAAGCAGCTAAGGATTCAACTAGGATGGCTTGCAATGGTTCGATATAACGATAAATCACACTAGCAGACTCGAAATCGCGATATTTACGTTTTCCAAACGCTGTGTATTAATAGGAGCTAAGGATTCACTTCGGATGTCTAGCAATGGTTCGATATAACAATTAATCACACTAGGAGACTGGGAATCGCGATATTTACGTGTTAGAAATAATATAATTATATCTATAAGATTGTCAGGTTTTCTAAACGAATGCTTATGCGATGGAGGTTCTGGGGTAAGTGCCATGGGGTTCGTCACAGTCCTCTTACCAAAAGGCATTGCCTTCCCCACTCCGTGGCCAGATCCTCCAAGAGCAGAATCCCTATTCTTTAGCAATGTGACGTCAGGTCACTTGCCGTACTCAAAGTCTCTATCTCTTGTCTATAATAAACCATCCCTCGGCACTTGATAGCTAGAAGACCCAAGGTGGTCGCCAGCCATCGCCTGCCGACAGGATGTTTGTTTCCATTCATTTACTTCCAAGACGTGCAATGGCAATGTCAATCCTCGGACATTTCTAAAACATTCTTCGACCACGTGCAGGACTGCGTCCCCATCATAAATAATCCACAGGGTGCCTAGTACTTCGCCACCCGATCCTATTCCATTGTTTAAAAATAAGCTGTCGCTAACACGGCCAGACTGACCTGCTTCGCGCTCTCGAGAAGCGACCTTTCACACAGCAATTCTACCCAATATCATACCACTCGACCATTCCTGATTCAGCCAGTATATTACAGCATACGATACCAAAGTATCTCAACCAAATGCACAAGCACTCATACAAACAGCTAGTAGCCACCAATATCAGACCGTATCATTTAATACTTCTGAACAGCGTAACACGCTCAAATCAACAAACAATTTTGTCACTTTCAAGAGCCATTCAGATTGCTCCAATAACCATTTCTTGCGTACTTTATACGCAATCTGATCATTCAGCCAAACACAACACTTAACAGTGTTCACATCGGAATCGTAACTTCCTTTAATTAATGCAATTTGTGTACCTTTCAAACGTCGTCCTTCGAATATGTTATCAAGTCCGTGGCCTTATGTCACCCATGATAATCTTTGCTTCGAACACATAACGTTCTCTATTTCGTACTTCTATTGATTGTCGTTTTTCCTACGACCGTTAACAATGTTCACATCGGATTCGTAACGTCCTCTATTTAACGCAATTTGTGCACCTTTCAAACGTCGTCCTTCGAATATGTTATCAAGTCTGTGGCCTTATGTCACCCATGATAATCTTTGCTTCGAACACATAACGTTCTTTATTTCGTACACACCAATTGTCGCTTTTCATACGTTACTTCTTTGCCGACCATTGCCACTCAAATCACAGTGTCTCAAGCGTCACCGCGAGAACAGACCAGCACACCGCCCATATGTCTTGTTAACGCTACCGCCAAACACAAAACAATAGTATAAACTGCTTACAGATGATCCCTTTTATTCCTTTCTTACAAGTTTTATTTCAAATTCGCTACATATTTTGAACTTATTCTACATAATGCTAACACGATTCATCATCATTCCCATTCTCATTATCGCTAAGGTCTAGATCGCCTTCTCCCGACCATTCTCCCTTCCATAACCTTAGTCTATCCTTTGGTGCCACCTGTGGCCTCCCCGATTCGCCCAGGATTTTATACCTGTCGTTCGGCATGCTTTCTATAATTACAAATGGTCCCACGTATTTTGTATCTAATTTTGCTCCTCGCGTTGTAGCAGGTTTAATGAAAACAGTATCGTTCAACTTATACTCAATGTTATTCCTACGCTTTTTATTAAAATTTTCTTTTTGATTTTCCGCATTTTTTTTCAATCTCTCGGCAGCAATTTTTCGGTCTTGCACTACATCTATTTTTTCATCTAACTCCGGTAATTCAGCCTCAATATGTAAGGCATTTCCTGCGTTCTGATTATTCCCAAATAACAAATAGGCTGGCGCAAATCCAGTTGATGACTGTTTTGTTGTGTTTAAGGATTCTTGAATTTTACCTAGTTTGTTCGACCATTCTGATGCATTTGAAACCTCTGCCGTTAACAAATTTGTAACCGTCGCGACATACCGTTCGACCTGTCCATTCGCGCGCGGTGCACCTGTAGCGATGTAATGTAGTTCTATATTCTGCTTTTTCAACCACTGCTGTAATGGTTTAAATGTAAAATTTGTCCCCCTATCTAATACAACAACTCGCGGTCTACCAAATAGGGTTAGTCGTTGTTTAAACACTTGCAACATCTCCGCACCACTTAACGATTTTAGAGCGACTAATTGTAAATATTTAGTGAATGCATCTACTATTAATAAAATATGTTGATACCCCTCCTTCGTCTGTGTAAAAGGACCAACACAATCACAGTGTATCGTATCAAATGGAACCGGTTTTTTATAAATTGGATGCAGTAATCCTTGCTGCGGCCCTGCATGACGTTTAGATACTATGCAGGTGAGACAATGCCTTACATATTTTTGCACGAAATAGCGCATCCGAGGAAACCAGAATTTCCGGGCTATACATTCGTACGTTTTTTCGTATCCTACATGACTGTTCTCATCATGGTAAAGCCGCAACGAGGAAATCCGATACCCCTTCGGTATGTAAAAACGCGTAATGCTATTTCCCTTATCGCTTAATATTTTACGGCATAGAATACTATCAATTATACAAAAGTCACTGCATACCGTGTCTCCCTTTTCTATCCGTTGAATTAGAGCCTGAACCTCTTCGTCGTGCCTTTGGGCCACTTTAATCCATGAATCGGTAGATATTAGTTGTTTGTTTAAACGAGCTGCATTTACACGCCTTCCCTTAGGCGGGTTTCTACTCAAAAAATCTACATGCTCAATTTGCTTCCCTTTACGGTATTCTATGTCGAATTGAAAATCCTGCAGATAAACCCACCATCTAGCTATACGTGGTAAAATATGTTTTTTATCTTTTGTAGCTTTTAAAGCATTGCAATCCGTGATGATTTTAAAATGAATGCCTAAGAGATATACCCGAAAATATTTTAGAGCATTTACAACTGCAAGCGTTTCTAGCTCGTAAGAGTGATATCTGGATTCCTCGTCCGTAGTTCGGCGACTAAAATATGATACTACGCGCAAATCTCCATTTACTCTCTGGAACAGTATGCCTCCGTAACCGACTGAGCTTGCGTCTGTGTGCAATTCCGTGTCTTTGCTGGGATCAAAAATAACTAACAGTGGTTCCGACACCAAATGATCAATTACATATTTACGAGATTCATCCTGTTCTCGTCCCCATTGCCATGGAATATTATTTTTTGTAAGTCTTGTAATACACGCCGTACGAACTGCGAATTCCGGCACGAATTTTCGGAAATAGCTCGCAAGGCCCATAAACTGTCTGACTTGCTTAACATTTGTAGGAATCGGAGACTCGACTAAGGCGTTGATCTTCCTTTTTCCTGGTCGTATGCCGTCGGCAGATACTTCACGCCCTAGATAGTCGATAGTGGTTTGAAAAAATTTGCATTTCTCCACGTTGATCGAGAAACCAGCCTTATCTAATGCGCTTAACACCTGATCCAAATATTCTAGCCCCTCTTCTATAGTCTTAGACGGAATAATTACATCGTCTATGTACACCACGGCTAGGGAGAATCGAAGATTTCCCAACGCTGCATGCATACAACGCTGGAAAGTGGAGGGTCCGTTGGTCAATCCAAAAGGCATACGAAGATATTCGTACTGACCATCGGGTGTCACAAAAGCCGTCTTCTCTATTGACTCGTGGTCAATTGGAATCTGATGGAATCCAGACGCCATGTCCAACGTGGTAAAAAAATTCCCTTTCCCTAATCGGTCTAATTGATCCTCAATCAAAGGCAAGGGATAACTATCTCTAACTGTGATTTTATTTAATCCCCGATAATCCACACACATTCGAGTACCACCCCCCACCTTGGGTATTAAAATAATGGGACTCGCAAATGGTGAATTGCTTTCTCTTACTATACCAGCGGCTATTAAATCAGCAATAATCTGTCGCGCCTCCGCACGCTGCGCGAATGACAAACGGTAAGGCTGATATCTCACTATTTTCCCTTCTTTTAAAAGAATCTTTAGTGTGCCAGTACTTACAGGTCGCAGATTATACCCATCTGCAATCATCTGTTGATACTTTCCCAACAAACCTTCCAGCAATTGACTCATGTTCGGCGGCAACGTGCTGATAGCGTTGCACTTTGATCCCGTTGCCTTAGTGTCCTCCTGATGTCGTAACGGGAAGTGTAGCAGCTTTTTCTCCCCCTCCACCTTCTTGACACATAATTCCTCGTAATCCAGGATATCCTCTCCCAGAATAAGATCATAGGTCATCTCCGAATCAGGCACCACTAAGAACTGAATTTCAGCTGCCGCATTTTCCGCCTGTATGGTTGTTATCGTGCGGCCGATTATCGTCACGAGTCCGCCGCCCAATCCATAAACCTTAGTAAAATATGGTTCGATTTTGCAATTCGCCTGTTTGGCAATTTTCTCTCGCACCATGGAACATTCCGCACCGGAGTCTAATAGGCAGTGCACCATCAAGTCACCGAATAAAAGGGGTGTAAGACCCAATGCCTTAACCCGTAGGGCATTGGCTTCCAGCTTCTTGTGATCCGTTCTCGATCTTTTTCGGAATTGGTCCTCCCTCAAGGTCCTTTGTTTTCCCCAACATTGGGACTCCGTATGTCCTCTCTTTAAACAGAAAGTGCACGTGATGATGTCACTGGTCTTCACTTCCTCTCGAGGTGCGTCCCTCGTTTCCTTCCTCTTCTTTGGACACTCCCTTTCCATATGTCCTGTTTCATTGCATTCGAAACATCGTTTGCGAGAACCAGAATGCACTTGCGAAGTTCCGGGGCGCGTAATTGAACGTCTATTGTAATCCCGGAAATGTCCACCACGTTCCCGCGATTCATTCCGCCGAAAACGATCACCCTTTTCTTTGTTCGGCTCTTTCACAAAATGAGCCATCCCACTCAGCAAATCAGCGGTAGACGTAAACCGAGCATTTCTAAGCGATTGTCGAACACTTGGGTCCTGAACGTGCCCAATCACCAAACTAATTAACTCGTGAGCTTTGAAGGCTATCTGAGTTTGGCCGTAATATTTTAATTTATTACGCGCATACTCAGTGTACGATCCCGCCGAATCACTATTGTACGATACCGCACGAGATAAACGCTCACATAACCGATCTTCGGACACAAACACAGAACATAAGTCTTCCCGGAATTTTGCCCAGGTACGTGGGTTACCTTCCCAGTCTCTGTACCATCTTTTGGCCGATCCCGTCACGGCATGAGTAGCCAGACTTAATCGTTGTGTAGCAGAAAGTTTCTCGGTTATTGATTCCACTAAATCACACCACTTATGAGCATCCTCACCGATATCCGTACCACTAAACTCCGGCACTGCTTCCACAAAAGAATTATCCGTCGCGGGTGCCGAAGGAGCGGCTGAATTATTCGCAACCGTTTCTAAGAACCGACGGAACAAATTTTCCAAACTCGGCTCCGCGTTTACACTTTGCCCACCGTCCATTGTAACGGGCGCTATAGATCCAAAAGATACTACAATCACTAATATCCGTTTGGCTACGCGGTCTTTTATCCCACTTCTGATGTTAGAAATAATATAATTATATCTATAAGATTGTCAGGTTTTCTAAACGAATGCTTATGCGATGGAGGTTCTGGGGTAAGTGCCATGGGGTTCGTCACAGTCCTCTTACCAAAAGGCATTGCCTTCCCCACTCCGTGGCCAGATCCTCCAAGAGCAGAATCCCTATTCTTTAGCAATGTGACGTCAGGTCACTTGCCGTACTCAAAGTCTCTATCTCTTGTCTATAATAAACCATCCCTCGGCACTTGATAGCTAGAAGACCCAAGGTGGTCGCCAGCCATCGCCTGCCGACAGGATGTTTGTTTCCATTCATTTACTTCCAAGACGTGCAATGGCAATGTCAATCCTCGGACATTTCTAAAACATTCTTCGACCACGTGCAGGACTGCGTCCCCATCATAAATAATCCACAGGGTGCCTAGTACTTCGCCACCCGATCCTATTCCATTGTTTAAAAATAAGCTGTCGCTAACATACGTTTTCCGAACGCTGTGTATCAAAAGAATCTAAGTATTCACTTCCCAAGCCTCGCAGTCATTCGATATAACGATAAATCACTCAACGAGACTCGGAATTGCGAAAATGACCTTCACCGCACCCTGGGTATCGAAAGGAGCTACGCATTCAACTCGGATGGCTTGCAATGGTTCGATATAACAATAAATCACTCTAGGAGACTGGGAATCGCGATAATTACCTTCACAGCACGCTGTGTATCGAAAAGAGCTAAATATTCACTTCACAAACCTCGCAATCGTTCAATGTAACGTTAAATCACTCTATGAGACTCGGAATCGCGATAATTACCTTCACCGCACCCTGTGTATCGAAAGCAGCTAAGGATTCAACTAGGATGGCTTGCAATGGTTCGATATAACGATAAATCACACTAGGAGACTCGAAATCGCGATATTTACGTTTTCCGAACGCTGTGTATCGAAAGAATCTAAGTATTCACTTCCCAAGCCTCGCAGTCATTCGATATAACGATAAATCACCCTATGAGACTCGAAATCGCGATAATTACCATCACAACACCCTGTGTATCGAAAGGAGCAAAGGCTTCACTTCCCAAGCCTCGCAATCGTTCGATATAACGATAAATCACTCTATGAGACTCGGAATTGCGAAAACCACCTTCACCGCACCCTGGGTATCGAAAGGAGCTAAGCATTCAACTCGGATGGCTTCCAATGTTTCGATATAACAATAAATCACTCTAGGAGACTGGGAATCGCGATAATTACCTTCACAGCACGCTGTGTATCGAAAGGAGCTAAGTATTCACTTCACAAACCTCGCAATCGTTCAATGTAACGTTAAATCACTCAATGAGACTCGGAATCGCGAAAATCACCTTCACCGCACCCTGTGTATGGAAAGGAGCTAAGGATTCAACTCGGATGGCTTGCAATGGTTCGATATAACGATAAATCACCCTATGATACTCGAAATCGCGTTATTTACGTTTTCCAAACGCTGTGTATCAACAGCAGCTAAGGCTTCACTTCCCAAACAGAGCAATCGTTCGATTAAACGATAAATCACTCTAGGAGACTCGGAATCGCGATAATTACCATCACCGCACCCTATGTATCGAAAGGAGCGAAGTATTCACTTCCGAAACCTCGCAATCGTTCGATATAACGCTAAATCACCCTATGAGACTCGGAATTGCGAAAATGACCATCACCGCACCCTGTGTATCGAAAGGAGCTAAGCATTCAACTCGGATGGCTTCCAATGTTTCGATATAACGATAAATCACTCTAGGAGACTGGGAGTCGCGATAATTACCTTCACAGCACGCTGTGTATCGAAAGGAGCGAAGTATTCACTTCAAAAACCTCGCAATCGTTCAATGTAACGTTAAATCACTCTATGAGACTCGGAATCGCGATAATTACCTTCACCGCACCCTGTGTATCGAAATCAGCTAAGGATTCAACTAGGATGGCTTGCAATGGTTCGATATAACGATAAATCACACTAGGAGACTCGAAATCGCGATATTTACGTTTTGCAAACGCTGTGTATTAATAGGAGCTAAGGATTCACTTCGGATGTCTAGCAATGGTTCGATATAACAATTAATCACACTAGGAGACTGGGAATCGCGATATTTACGTTTTCCGAACGCTGTGTATCAAAAGAATCTAAGTATTCACTTCCCAAGCCTCGCAGTCATTCGATATAACGATAAATCACTCAACGAGACTCGGAATTGCGAAAATGACCTTCACCGCACCCTGGGTATCGAAAGGAGCTACGCATTCAACTCGGATGGCTTGCAATGGTTCGATATAACAATAAATCACTCTAGGAGACTGGGAATCGCGATAATTACCTTCACAGCACGCTGTGTATCGAAAAGAGCTAAATATTCACTTCACAAACCTCGCAATCGTTCAATGTAACGTTAAATCACTCTATGAGACTCGGAATCGCGATAATTACCTTCACCGCACCCTGTGTATCGAAAGCAGCTAAGGATTCAACTAGGATGGCTTGCAATGGTTCGATATAACGATAAATCACACTAGGAGACTCGAAATCGCGATATTTACGTTTTCCGAACGCTGTGTATCGAAAGAATCTAAGTATTCACTTCCCAAGCCTCGCAGTCATTCGATATAACGATAAATCACCCTATGAGACTCGAAATCGCGATAATTACCATCACAACACCCTGTGTATCGAAAGGAGCAAAGGCTTCACTTCCCAAGCCTCGCAATCGTTCGATTTAACAATAAATCACTCTATGAGACTCGGAATTGCGAAAACCACCTTCACCGCACCCTGGGTATCGAAAGGAGCTAAGCATTCAACTCGGATGGCTTCCAATGTTTCGATATAACAATAAATCACTCTAGGAGACTGGGAATCGCGATAATTACCTTCACAGCACGCTGTGTATCGAAAGGAGCTAAGTATTCACTTCACAAACCTCGCAATCGTTCAATGTAACGTTAAATCACTCAATGAGACTCGGAATCGCGAAAATCACCTTCACCGCACCCTGTGTATGGAAAGGAGCTAAGGATTCAACTCGGATGGCTTGCAATGGTTCGATATAACGATAAATCACTCTATGAGACTCGGAATTGCGAAAACCACCTTCACCGCACCCTGGGTATCGAAAAGAGCTAAGCATTCAACTCGGATGGCTTCCAATGTTTCGATATAACAATAAATCACTCTAGGAGACTGGGAATCGCGAAAATCACCTTCACCGCACCCTGTGTATCGAAAGGAGCTAAGGATTCAACTCGGATGGCTTGCAATGGTTCGATATAACGATAAATCACCCTATGATACTCGAAATCGCGTTATTTACGTTTTCCAAACGCTGTGTATCAACAGCAGCTAAGGCTTCACTTCCCAAACAGAGCAATCGTTCGATTAAACGATAAATCACTCTAGGAGACTCGGAATCGCGATAATTACCATCACCGCACCCTATGTATCGAAAGGAGCAAAGTATTCACTTCCGAAACCTCGCAATCGTTCGATATAACGATAAATCACACTAGGAGACTCGAAATCGCGATATTTACGTTTTCCAAACGCTGTGTATTAATAGGAGCTAAGGATTCACTTCGGATGTCTAGCAATGGTTCGATATAACAATTAATCACACTAGGAGACTGGGAATCGCGATATTTACGTTTTCCGAACGCTGTGTATCAAAAGAATCTAAGTATTCACTTCCCAAGCCTCGCAGTCATTCGATATAACGATAAATCACTCAACGAGACTCGGAATTGCGAAAATGACCTTCACCGCACCCTGGGTATCGAAAGGAGCTACGCATTCAACTCGGATGGCTTGCAATGGTTCGATATAACAATAAATCACTCTAGGAGACTGGGAATCGCGATAATTACCTTCACAGCACGCTGTGTATCGAAAAGAGCTAAATATTCACTTCACAAACCTCGCAATCGTTCAATGTAACGTTAAATCACTCTATGAGACTCGGAATCGCGATAATTACCTTCACCGCACCCTGTGTATCGAAAGCAGCTAAGGATTCAACTAGGATGGCTTGCAATGGTTCGATATAACGATAAATCACACTAGGAGACTCGAAATCGCGATATTTACGTTTTCCGAACGCTGTGTATCGAAAGAATCTAAGTATTCACTTCCCAAGCCTCGCAGTCATTCGATATAACGATAAATCACCCTATGAGACTCGAAATCGCGATAATTACCATCACAACACCCTGTGTATCGAAAGGAGCAAAGGCTTCACTTCCCAAGCCTCGCAATCGTTCGATTTAACAATAAATCACTCTATGAGACTCGGAATTGCGAAAACCACCTTCACCGCACCCTGGGTATCGAAAGGAGCTAAGCATTCAACTCGGATGGCTTCCAATGTTTCGATATAACAATAAATCACTCTAGGAGACTGGGAATCGCGATAATTACCTTCACAGCACGCTGTGTATCGAAAGGAGCTAAGTATTCACTTCACAAACCTCGCAATCGTTCAATGTAACGTTAAATCACTCAATGAGACTCGGAATCGCGAAAATCACCTTCACCGCACCCTGTGTATGGAAAGGAGCTAAGGATTCAACTCGGATGGCTTGCAATGGTTCGATATAACGATAAATCACTCTATGAGACTCGGAATTGCGAAAACCACCTTCACCGCACCCTGGGTATCGAAAAGAGCTAAGCATTCAACTCGGATGGCTTCCAATGTTTCGATATAACAATAAATCACTCTAGGAGACTGGGAATCGCGAAAATCACCTTCACCGCACCCTGTGTATCGAAAGGAGCTAAGGATTCAACTCGGATGGCTTGCAATGGTTCGATATAACGATAAATCACCCTATGATACTCGAAATCGCGTTATTTACGTTTTCCAAACGCTGTGTATCAACAGCAGCTAAGGCTTCACTTCCCAAACAGAGCAATCGTTCGATTAAACGATAAATCACTCTAGGAGACTCGGAATCGCGATAATTACCATCACCGCACCCTATGTATCGAAAGGAGCAAAGTATTCACTTCCGAAACCTCGCAATCGTTCGATATAACGATAAATCACACTAGGAGACTCGAAATCGCGATATTTACGTTTTCCAAACGCTGTGTATTAATAGGAGCTAAGGATTCACTTCGGATGTCTAGCAATGGTTCGATATAACAATTAATCACACTAGGAGACTGGGAATCGCGATATTTACGTTTTCCGAACGCTGTGTATCAAAAGAATCTAAGTATTCACTTCCCAAGCCTCGCAGTCATTCGATATAACGATAAATCACTCAACGAGACTCGGAATTGCGAAAATGACCTTCACCGCACCCTGGGTATCGAAAGGAGCTACGCATTCAACTCGGATGGCTTGCAATGGTTCGATATAACAATAAATCACTCTATGAGACTCGGAATCGCGATAATTACCTTCACCGCACCCTGTGTATCGAAAGCAGCTAAGGATTCAACTAGGATGGCTTGCAATGGTTCGATATAACGATAAATCACACTAGGAGACTCGAAATCGCGATATTTACGTTTTCCGAACGCTGTGTATCGAAAGAATCTAAGTATTCACTTCCCAAGCCTCGCAGTCATTCGATATAACGATAAATCACCCTATGAGACTCGAAATCGCGATAATTACCATCACAACACCCTGTGTATCGAAAGGAGCAAAGGCTTCACTTCCCAAGCCTCGCAATCGTTCGATATAACGATAAATCACTCTATGAGACTCGGAATTGCGAAAACCACCTTCACCGCACCCTGGGTATCGAAAGGAGCTAAGCATTCAACTCGGATGGCTTCCAATGTTTCGATATAACAATAAATCACTCTAGGAGACTGGGAATCGCGATAATTACCTTCACAGCACGCTGTGTATCGAAAGGAGCTAAGTATTCACTTCACAAACCTCGCAATCGTTCAATGTAACGTTAAATCACTCAATGAGACTCGGAATCGCGAAAATCACCTTCACCGCACCCTGTGTATGGAAAGGAGCTAAGGATTCAACTCGGATGGCTTGCAATGGTTCGATATAACGATAAATCACCCTATGATACTCGAAATCGCGTTATTTACGTTTTCCAAACGCTGTGTATCAACAGCAGCTAAGGCTTCACTTCCCAAACAGAGCAATCGTTCGATTAAACGATAAATCACTCTAGGAGACTCGGAATCGCGATAATTACCATCACCGCACCCTATGTATCGAAAGGAGCGAAGTATTCACTTCCGAAACCTCGCAATCGTTCGATATAACGCTAAATCACCCTATGAGACTCGGAATTGCGAAAATGACCATCACCGCACCCTGTGTATCGAAAGGAGCTAAGCATTCAACTCGGATGGCTTCCAATGTTTCGATATAACGATAAATCACTCTAGGAGACTGGGAGTCGCGATAATTACCTTCACAGCACGCTGTGTATCGAAAGGAGCGAAGTATTCACTTCACAAACCTCGCAATCGTTCAATGTAACGTTAAATCACTCTATGAGACTCGGAATCGCGATAATTACCTTCACCGCACCCTGTGTATCGAAATCAGCTAAGGATTCAACTAGGATGGCTTGCAATGGTTCGATATAACGATAAATCACACTAGGAGACTCGAAATCGCGATATTTACGTTTTGCAAACGCTGTGTATTAATAGGAGCTAAGGATTCACTTCGGATGTCTAGCAATGGTTCGATATAACAATTAATCACACTAGGAGACTCGGAATCGCGATATTTACGTTTTCCGAACGCTGTGTATCGAAAGAATCTAAGTATTCACTTCCCAAGCCTCGCAGTCATTCGATATAACGATAAATCACTCAACGAGACTCGGAATTGCGCAAATGACCTTCACCGCACCCTGGGTATCGAAAGGAGCTACGCATTCAACTCGGATGGCTTGCAATGGTTCGATATAACAATAAATCACTCTAGGAGACTGGGAATCGCGATAATTACCTTCACAGCACGCTGTGTATCGAAAAGAGCTAAGTATTCACTTCACAAACCTCGCAATCGTTCAATGTAACGTTAAATCACTCTATGAGACTCGGAATCGCGATAATTACCTTCACCGCACCCTGTGTATAGAAAGCAGCTAAGGATTCAACTAGGATGGCTTGCAATGGTTCGATATAACGATAAATCACACTAGCAGACTCGAAATCGCGATATTTACGTTTTCCAAACGCTGTGTATTAATAGGAGCTAAGGATTCACTTCGGATGTCTAGCAATGGTTCGATATAACAATTAATCACACTAGGAGACTGGGAATCGCGATATTTACGTTTTCCGAACGCTGTGTATCAAAAGAATCTAAGTATTCACTTCCCAAGCCTCGCAGTCATTCGATATAACGATAAATCACTCAACGAGACTCGGAATTGCGAAAATGACCTTCACCGCACCCTGGGTATCGAAAGGAGCTACGCATTCAACTCGGATGGCTTGCAATGGTTCGATATAACAATAAATCACTCTAGGAGACTGGGAATCGCGATAATTACCTTCACAGCACGCTGTGTATCGAAAAGAGCTAAATATTCACTTCACAAACCTCGCAATCGTTCAATGTAACGTTAAATCACTCTATGAGACTCGGAATCGCGATAATTACCTTCACCGCACCCTGTGTATCGAAAGCAGCTAAGGATTCAACTAGGATGGCTTGCAATGGTTCGATATAACGATAAATCACACTAGGAGACTCGAAATCGCGATATTTACGTTTTCCGAACGCTGTGTATCGAAAGAATCTAAGTATTCACTTCCCAAGCCTCGCAGTCATTCGATATAACGATAAATCACCCTATGAGACTCGAAATCGCGATAATTACCATCACAACACCCTGTGTATCGAAAGGAGCAAAGGCTTCACTTCCCAAGCCTCGCAATCGTTCGATATAACGATAAATCACTCTATGAGACTCGGAATTGCGAAAACCACCTTCACCGCACCCTGGGTATCGAAAGGAGCTAAGCATTCAACTCGGATGGCTTCCAATGTTTCGATATAACAATAAATCACTCTAGGAGACTGGGAATCGCGATAATTACCTTCACAGCACGCTGTGTATCGAAAGGAGCTAAGTATTCACTTCACAAACCTCGCAATCGTTCAATGTAACGTTAAATCACTCAATGAGACTCGGAATCGCGAAAATCACCTTCACCGCACCCTGTGTATGGAAAGGAGCTAAGGATTCAACTCGGATGGCTTGCAATGGTTCGATATAACGATAAATCACCCTATGATACTCGAAATCGCGTTATTTACGTTTTCCAAACGCTGTGTATCAACAGCAGCTAAGGCTTCACTTCCCAAACAGAGCAATCGTTCGATTAAACGATAAATCACTCTAGGAGACTCGGAATCGCGATAATTACCATCACCGCACCCTATGTATCGAAAGGAGCGAAGTATTCACTTCCGAAACCTCGCAATCGTTCGATATAACGCTAAATCACCCTATGAGACTCGGAATTGCGAAAATGACCATCACCGCACCCTGTGTATCGAAAGGAGCTAAGCATTCAACTCGGATGGCTTCCAATGTTTCGATATAACGATAAATCACTCTAGGAGACTGGGAGTCGCGATAATTACCTTCACAGCACGCTGTGTATCGAAAGGAGCGAAGTATTCACTTCAAAAACCTCGCAATCGTTCAATGTAACGTTAAATCACTCTATGAGACTCGGAATCGCGATAATTACCTTCACCGCACCCTGTGTATCGAAATCAGCTAAGGATTCAACTAGGATGGCTTGCAATGGTTCGATATAACGATAAATCACACTAGGAGACTCGAAATCGCGATATTTACGTTTTGCAAACGCTGTGTATTAATAGGAGCTAAGGATTCACTTCGGATGTCTAGCAATGGTTCGATATAACAATTAATCACACTAGGAGACTCGGAATCGCGATATTTACGTTTTCCGAACGCTGTGTATCGAAAGAATCTAAGTATTCACTTCCCAAGCCTCGCAGTCATTCGATATAACGATAAATCACTCAACGAGACTCGGAATTGCGCAAATGACCTTCACCGCACCCTGGGTATCGAAAGGAGCTACGCATTCAACTCGGATGGCTTGCAATGGTTCGATATAACAATAAATCACTCTAGGAGACTGGGAATCGCGATAATTACCTTCACAGCACGCTGTGTATCGAAAAGAGCTAAGTATTCACTTCACAAACCTCGCAATCGTTCAATGTAACGTTAAATCACTCTATGAGACTCGGAATCGCGATAATTACCTTCACCGCACCCTGTGTATCGAAAGCAGCTAAGGATTCAACTAGGATGGCTTGCAATGGTTCGATATAACGATAAATCACACTAGCAGACTCGAAATCGCGATATTTACGTTTTCCAAACGCTGTGTATTAATAGGAGCTAAGGATTCACTTCGGATGTCTAGCAATGGTTCGATATAACAATTAATCACACTAGGAGACTGGGAATCGCGATATTTACGTTTTCCGAACGCTGTGTATCGAAAGAATTCGATATAACGATAAATCACCCTATGAGACTCGAAATCGCGATAATTACCATCACAACACCCTGTGTATCGAAAGGAGCAAAGGCTTCACTTCCCAAGCCTCGCAATCGTTCGATATAACGATAAATCACTCTATGAGACTCGGAATTGCGAAAACCACCTTCACCGCACCCTGGGTATCGAAAGGAGCTAAGCATTCAACTCGGATGGCTTCCAATGTTTCGATATAACAATAAATCACTCTAGGAGACTGGGAATCGCGATAATTACCTTCACAGCACGCTGTGTATCGAAAGAAGCTAAGTATTCACTTCACAAACCTCGCAATCGTTCCATGTAACGTTAAATCACTCTATGAGACTCGGAATCGCGAAAATCACCTTCACCGCACCCTGTGTATCGAAAGGAGCTAAGGATTCAACTCGGATGGCTTGCAATGGTTCGATAGAACGATAAATCACCCTATGAGACTCAGAATCGCGATATTTACGTTTTCCAAACGCTGTGTATCGAAAGGAGCTAAGGCTTCACTTCCCAAGCCTCGCAGTCGTTCGATATAACGTTAAATCACTCTATGAGACTCGGAATCGCGAAAATCACCTTCACCGCACCCTGTGTATCGAAAGGAGCTAAGGATTCAACTCGGATGGCTTGCAATGGTTCGATATAACGATAAATCACCCTATGATACTCGAAATCGCGTTATTTACGTTTTCCAAACGCTGTGTATCAACAGCAGCTAAGGCTTCACTTCCCAAACAGAGCAATCGTTCGATTAAACGATAAATCACACTAGGAGACTCGAAATCGCGATATTTACGTTTTCCAAACGCTGTGTATCAATAGGAGCTAAGGATTCACTTCGGATGTCTAGCAATGGTTCGATATAATAATTAATCACACTAGGAGACTGGGAATCGCGATATTTGCGTTTTCCGAACGCTGTGTATCGAAAGAATCTAAGTATTCACTTCCCAAGCCTCGCAGTCATTCGATATAACGATAAATCACCCTATGAGACTCGAAATCGCGATAATTACCATCACAACACCCTGTGTATCGAAAGGAGCAAAGGCTTCACTTCCCAAGCCTCGCAATCGTTCGATATAACGATAAATCACTCTATGAGATTCGGAATTGCGAAAACCACCTTCACCGCACCCTGGGTATCGAAAGGAGCTAAGCATTCAACTCGGATGGCTACCAATGTTTCGATATAACAATAAATCACTCTAGGGGACTGGGAATCGCGATAATTACCTTCACAGCACGCTGTGTATCGAAAGGAGCTAAGTATTCACTTCACAAACCTCGCAATCGTTCAATGTAACGTTAAATCACTCTATGAGACTCGGAATCGCGAAAATCACCTTCACCGCACCCTGTGTATCGAAAGGAGCTAAGGATTCAACTCGGATGGCTTGCAATGGTTCGATATAACGATAAATCACCCTATGAGACTCGGAATCGCGATATTTACGTTTTCCAAACGCTGTGTATCGAAAGGAGCTAAGGCTTCACTTCCCAAGCCTCGCAGTCGTTCGATATAACGATAAATCACTCTATGAGACTCGGAATTGCGAAAATCACCTTCACCGCACCCTGTGTATCGAAAGGAGCTAAGCATTCAACTTGGATGGCTTCCAATGTTTCGATATAACGATAAATCACTCTAGGAGACTGGGAATCGCGATAATTACCTTCACAGCACGCTGTGAATCCAAAGGAGCGAAGTATTCACTTCACAAACCTCGCAATCGTTCAATGTAACGTTAAATCACTCTATGAGACTCGGAATCGCGATATTTACGTTTTCCAAACGCTGTGTATCGAAAGGAGCTAAGGCTTCACTTCCCAAGCCTCGCAGTCGTTCGATATAACGATAAATCACTCTATGAGACTCGGAATTGCGAAAATGACCTTCACCGCACCCTGTGTATCGAAAGCAGCTAAGGATTCGACTAGGATGGCTTGCAATGGTTCGATATAACGATAAATCACACTAGGAGACTCGAAATCGCGATATTTACGTTTTCCAAACGCTGTGTATCAATAGGAGCTAAGGATTCACTTCGGATGTCTAGCAATGGTTCGATATAACAATTAATCACACTAGGAGACTGGGAATCGCGATATTTACGTTTTCCGAACGCTGTGTATCGAAGGAATCTAAGTATTCACTTCCCAAGCCTCGCAGTCATTCGATATAACGATAAATCACTCAACGAGACTCGGAATTGCGAAAATGACCTTCTCCGCACACTGGGTATCGAAAGGAGCTACGCATTCAACTCGGATGGCTTGCAATGGTTCGATATAACAATAAATCACTCTAGGAGACTGGGAATCGCGATGATTACCTTCACAGCACGCTGTGTATCGAAAGAAGCTAAGTATTCACTTCACAAACCTCGCAATCGTTCAATGTAACGTTAAATCACCGTATGAGACACGGAATCGCGATATTTACGTTTTCCAAACGCTGTGTATCAAGAGGAGCTAAGGCTTCACTTCCCAAGCCTCGCAGTCGTTCGATATAACGATAAATCACTCTATGAGACTCGGAATTGCGAAAATCACCTTCACCGCACCCTGTGTATCGAAAGGAGCTAAGCATTCAACTCGGATGGCTTCCAATGTTTCGATATAACGATAAATCACTCTAGGAGACTGGGAATCGCGATAATTACCTTCACAGCACGCTGTGTATCGAAAGGAGCGAAGTATTCACTTCACAAACCTCGCAATCGTTCAATGTAACGTTAAATCACTCTATGAGACTCGGAATCGCGATAATTACCTTCACCGCACCCTGTGTATCGAAAGCAGCTAAGGATTCAACTAGGATGGCTTGCAATGGTTCGATATAACGATAAATCACACTAGGAGACTCGAAATCGCGATATTTACGTTTTCCAAACGCTGTGTATCAATAGGAGCTAAGGATTCACTTCGGATGTCTAGCAATGGTTCGATATAACAATTAATCACACTAGGAGACTGGGAATCGCGATATTTACGTTTTCCGAACGCTGTGTATCGAAAGAATCTAAGTATTCACTTCCCAAGCCTCGCAGTCATTCGATATAACGATAAATCACTCAACGAGACTCGGAATTGCGAAAATGACCTTCACCGCACCCTGGGTATCGAAAGGAGCTACGCATTCAACTCGGATGGCTTGCAATGGTTCGATATAACAATAAATCACTCTAGGAGACTGGGAATCGCGATAATTACCTTCACAGCACGCTGTGTATCGAAAGAAGCTAAGTATTCACTTCACAAACCTCGCAATCGTTCAATGTAACGTTAAATCACTCTATGAGACTCGGATTCGCGAAAATCACCTTCACCGCACCCTGTGTATCGAAAGGAGCTAAGGATTCAACTCGGATGGCTTGCAATGGTTCGATATAACGATAAATCACCCTATGAGACTCGGAATCGCGATATTTACGTTTTCCAAACGCTGTGTATCGAAAGGAGCTAAGGCTTCACTTCCCAAGCCTCGCAGTCGTTCGATATAACGATAAATCACTCTATGAGACTCGGAATTGCGAAAATCACCTTCACCGCACCCTGTGTATCGAAAGGAGCTAAGTATTCACTTCACAAACCTCGCAATCGTTCAATGTAACGTTAAATCACTGTATGAGACACGGAATCGCGATATTTACGTTTTCCAAACGCTGTGTATCAAGAGGAGCTAAGGCTTCACTTCCCAAGCCTCGCAGTCGTTCGATATAACGATAAATCACTCTATGAGACTCGGAATTGCGAAAATCACCTTCACCGCACCCTGTGTATCGAAAGGAGCTAAGCATTTAACTCGGATGGCTTCCAATGTTTCGATGTAACGATAAATCACTCTAGGAGACTGGGAATCGCGATAATTACCTTCACAGCACGCTGTGTATCGAAAGGAGCTAAGTATTCACTTCACAAACCTCGCAATCGTTCAATGTAACGTTAAATCACACTATGAGACTCGGAATCGCGATAATTACCTTCACCGCACCCTGTTTATCGAAAGCAGCTAAGGATTCAACTAGGATGGCTTGCAATGGTTCGATATAACGATAAATCACACTAGGAGACTCGAAATCGCGATATTTACGTTTTCCAAACGCTGTGTATCAATAGGAGCTAAGGATTCACTTCCCAAACAGAGCAATCGTTCGATTAAACGATAAATCACTCTAGGAGACTCGGAATCGCGATAATTACCATGACCGCACCCTATGTATCGAAAGGAGCGAAGTATTCACTTCACAAACCTCGCAATCGTTCGATATAACGATAAATCACCCTATGACACTCGAAATCGCGATATTTACGTTTTCCAAACGCTGTGTATCAACAGCAGCTAAGGCTTCACTTCCCAAACAGAGCAATCATTCGATTAAACGATAAATCACTCTAGGAGACTCGGAATCGCGATAATTACCATCACCGCACCCTATGTATCGAAAGGAGCGAAGTATTCACTTCCGAAACCTCGCAATCGTTCGATATAATGATAAATCACAATATGAGACTCGAAATCGCGATATTTACGTTTTCCACACGCTGTGTATCAACAGGAGCTAAGGATTCACTTCGGATGTCTAGCAATGGTTCGATATAACGATTAGTCACACTAGGAGACTGGGAATCGCAATATTTACGTTCTCCAAACGCTGTGTATCGATGGGAGCTAAGGCTTCACATCCAAAGCCTCGCAATAATTCGATATAAAGTTAAATCATTCTATGAGACTCGGAATTGCGAAAATGACCATCACCGCACCCTGTGTATCGAAAGGAGCTAAGCATTCAACTCGGATGGCTTCCAATGTTTCGATATAACGATAAATCACTCTAGGAGACTGGGAATCGCGATAACTACCTTCACAGCACGCTGTGTATCGAAAGGAGCGAAGTATTCACTTCACAAACCTCGCAATCGTTCAATGTAACGTTAAATCACTCTATGAGACTTGGATTCGCGAAAATCACCTTCACCGCACCCTGTGTATCGAAAGGAGCTAAGCATTCAACTCGGATGGCTACCAATGTTTCGATATAACGATAAATCACTCTAGGAGACTGGGAATCGCGATAATTACCTTCACAGCACGCTGTGTATCGAAAGGAGCAAAGGCTTCACTTCCCAAGCCTCGCAATCGTTCAATGTAACGTTAAATCACTCTATGAGACTCGGAATCGCGAAAATTACCTTCACCGCACCCTGTGTATCGAAAGCAGCTAAGGATTCAACTAGGAAAGCTTGCAATGGTTCGATATAACGATAAATCACACTAGGAGACTCGAAATCGCGATATTTACGTTTTCCAAACGCTGTGTATCAATAGGAGCTAAGGATTCACTTCGGATGTCTAGCAATGGTTCGATATAACAATTAATCACACTAGGAGACTGGGAATCGCGATATTTGCGTTTTCCGAACGCTGTGTATCGAAAGAATCTAAGTATTCACTTCCCAAGCCTCGCAGTCATTCGATATAACGATAAATCACTCAACGAGACTCGGAATTACGAAAATGACCTTCACCGCACCCTGGGTATCGAAAGGAGCTAAGCATTCAACTCGGATGGCTTGCAATGGTTCGATATAACGATAAATCACCCTATGAGACTCGAAATCGCGATAATTACCATCACAACACCCTGTGTATCGAAAGAAGCAAAGGCTTCACTTCCCAAGCCTCGCAATCGTTCGATATAACGATAAATCACTCTATGAGATTCGGAATTGCGAAAACCACCTTCACCGCAGCCTGGGTATCGAAAGGAGCTAAGCATTCAACTCGGATGGCTTGCAATGGTTCGATATAACGATAAATCACACTAGGAGACTCGAAATCGCGATATTTACGTTTTCCAAACGCTGTGTATCAATAGGAGCTAAGGATTCACTTCCCAAACAGAGCAATCGTTCGATTAAACGATAAATCACTCTAGGAGACTCGGAATCGCGATAATTACCATGACCGCACCCTATGTATCGAAAGGAGCGAAGTATTCACTTCACAAACCTCGCAATCGTTCGATATAACGATAAATCACCCTATGACACTCGAAATCGCGATATTTACGTTTTCCAAACGCTGTGTATCAACAGCAGCTAAGGCTTCACTTCCCAAACAGAGCAATCGTTCGATTAAACGATAAATCACTCTAGGAGACTCGGAATCGCGATAATTACCATCACCGCACCCTATGTATCGAAAGGAGCGAAGTATTCACTTCCGAAACCTCGCAATCGTTCGATATAACGATAAATCACAATATGAGACTCGAAATCGCGATATTTACGTTTTCCACACGCTGTGTATCAACAGGAGCTAAGGATTCACTTCGGATGTCTAGCAATGGTTCGATATAACGATTAGTCACACTAGGAGACTGGGAATCGCAATATTTACGTTCTCCAAATGCTGTGTATCGATGGGAGCTAAGGCTTCACATCCAAAGCCTCGCAATAATTCGATATAAAGTTAAATCATTCTATGAGACTCGGAATTGCGAAAATGACCATCACCGCACCCTGTGTATCGAAAGGAGCTAAGCATTCAACTCTAATGGCTTCCAATGTTTCGATATAACGATAAATCACTCTAGGAGACTGGGAATCGCGATAATTACCTTCACAGCACGCTGTGTATCGAAAGGAGCGAAGTATTCACTTCACAAACCTCGCAATCGTTCAATGTAACGTTAAATCACTCTATGAGACTTGGATTCGCGAAAATCACCTTCACCGCACCCTGTGTATCGAAAGGAGCTAAGCATTCAACTCGGATGGCTACCAATGTTTCGATATAACGATAAATCACTCTAGGAGACTGGGAATCGCGATAATTACCTTCACAGCACGCTGTGTATCGAAAGGAGCGAAGTATTCACTTCACAAACCTCGCAATCGTTCAATGTAACGTTAAATCACTCTATGAAACTCGGAATCGCGATAATTACCTTCACCGCACCCTGTGTATCGAAAGCAGCTAAGGATTCAACTAGGAAAGCTTGCAATGGTTCGATATAACGATAAATCACACTAGGAGACTCGAAATCGCGATATTTACGTTTTCCAAACCCTGTGTATCAATAGGAGCTAAGGATTCACTTCGGATGTCTAGCAATGGTTCGATATAACAATTAATCACACTAGGAGACTGGGAATCGCGATATTTGCGTTTTCCGAACGCTGTGTATCGAAAGAATCTAAGTATTCACTTCCCAAGCCTCGCAGTCATTCGATATAACGATAAATCACTCAACGAGACTCGGAATTACGAAAATGACCTTCACCGCACCCTGGGTATCGAAAGGAGCTAAGCATTCAACTCGGATGGCTTCCAATGTTTCGATATAACAATAAATCACTCTAGGGGACTGGGAATAGCGATAATTACCTTCACAGCACGCTGTGTATCGAAAGGAGCGAAGTATTCACTTCACAAACCTCGCAATCGTTCAATGTAACGTTAAATCACTCTATGAGACTCGGAATCGCGATAATTACCTTCACCGCACCCTGTGTATCGAAAGCAGCTAAGGATTCAACTAGGATGGCTTGCAATGGTTCGATATAACGATAAATCACACTAGGAGACTGGGAATAGCGATAATTACCTTCACAGCACGCTGTGTATCGAAAGAATCTAAGTATTCACTTCCCAAGCCTCGCAGTCATTCGATATAACGATAAATCACTCAACGAGACTCGGAATTACGAAAATGACCTTCACCGCACCCTGGGTATCGAAAGGAGCTAAGCATTCAACTCGGATGGCTTGCAATGGTTCGATATAACGATAAATCACCCTATGAGACTCGAAATCGCGATAATTACCATCACAACACCCTGTGTATCGAAAGGAGCAAAGGCTTCACTTCCCAAGCCTCGCAATCGTTCGATATAACGATAAATCACTCCATGAGATTCGGAATTGCGAAAACCGCCTTCACCGCACCCTGTGTATCGAAAGGAGCTAAGGATTCAACTCGGATGGCTTGCAATGGTTCGATATAACGATAAATCACCCTATGACACTCGAAATCGCGATATTTACGTTTTCCAAACGCTGTGTATCAACAGCAGCTAAGGATTCACTTCCCAAACAGAGCAATCGTTCGATTAAACGATAAATCACTCTAGGAGACTCGGAATCGCGATAATTACCATCACCGCACCCTATGTATCGAAAGGAGCGAAGTATTCACTTCCGAAACCTCGCAATCGTTCGATATAACGATAAATCACAATATGAGACTCGAAATCGCGATATTTACGTTTTCCACACGCTGTGTATCAACAGGAGCTAAGGATTCACTTCGGATGTCTAGCAATGGTTCGATATAACGATTAGTCACACTAGGAGACTGGGAATCGCAATATTTACGTTTTCCAAACGCTGTGTATCGATGGGAGCTAAGGCTTCACATCCAAAGCCTCGCAATCGTTCGATATAAAGATAAATCACTCTATGAGACTCGGAATTGCGAAAATGACCATCACCGCACCCTGTGTATCGAAAGGAGCTAAGCATTCAACTCGGATGGCTTCCAATGTTTCGATATAACGATAAATCACTCTAGGAGACTGGGAATCGCGATAATTACCTTCACAGCACGCTGTGTATCGAAAGGAGCGAAGTATTCACTTCACAAACCTCGCAATCGTTCGATATAACGATAAATCACCCTATGACACTCGAAATCGCGATATTTACGTTTTCCAAACGCTGTGTATCAACAGCAGCTAAGGCTTCACTTCCCAAACAGAGCAATCGTTCGATTAAACGATAAATCACTCTAGGAGACTCGGAATCGCGATAATTACCATCACCGCACCCTATGTATCGAAAGGAGCGAAGTATTCACTTCCGAAACCTCGCAATCGTTCGATATAACGATAAATCACACTAGGAGACTCGAAATCGCGATATTTACGTTTTCCAAACGCTGTATATCAATAGGAGCTAAGGATTCACTTCGGATGTCTAGCAATGGTTCGATATAACAATTAATCACACTAGGAGACTGGGAATCGCGATATTTGCGTTTTCCGAACGCTGTGTATCGAAAGAATCTAAGTATTCACTTCCCAAGCCTCGCAGTCATTCGATATAACGATAAATCACTCAACGAGACTCGGAATTACGAAAATGACCTTCACCGCACCCTGGGTATCGAAAGGAGCTAAGCATTCAACTCGGATGGCTTGCAATGGTTCGATATAACGATAAATCACCCTATGAGACTCGAAATCGCGATAATTACCATCACAACACCCTGTGTATCGAAAGAAGCAAAGGCTTCACTTCCCAAGCCTCGCAATCGTTCGATATAACGATAAATCACTCCATGAGATTCGGAATTGCGAAAACCACCTTCACCGCACCCTGGGTATCGAAAGGAGCTAAGCATTCAACTCGGATGGCTTCCAATGTTTCGATATAACAATAAATCACTCTAGGGGACTGGGAATCGCGATAATTACCTTCACAGCACGCTGTGTATCGAAAGGAGCTAAGTATTCACTTCACAAACCTCGCAATCGTTCAATGTAACGTTAAATCACTCTAAGAGACTCGGAATCGCGAAAATCACCTTCACCGCACCCTGTGTATCGAAAGGAGCTAAGGATTCAACTCGGATGGCTTGCAATGGTTCGATATAACGATAAATCACCCTATGATACTCGAAATCGCGTTATTTACGTTTTCCAAACGCTGTGTATCAACAGCAGCTAAGGCTTCACTACCCAAACAGAGCAATCGTTCGATTAAACGATAAATCACTCTAGGAGACTCGGAATCGCGATAATTACCATCACCGCACCCTATGTATCGAAAGGAGCGAAGTATTCACTTCCGAAACCTCGCAATCGTTCGATATAACGCTAAATCACCCTATGAGACTCGAAATCGCGATAATTACGTTTTCCACACGCTGTGTATCAACATGAGCTAAGGATTCACTTCGGATGTCTAGCAATGGTTCGATATAACGATTAGTCACACTAGGAGACTGGGAATCGCAATATTTACGTTTTCCAAACGCTGTGTATCGATGGGAGCTAAGGCTTCATATCCAAAGCCTCGCAATCGTTCGATATAAAGATAAATCACTCTATGAGACTCGGAATTGCGAAAATGACCATCACCGCACCCTGTGTATCGAAAGGAGCTAAGCATTCAACTCGGATGGCTTCCAATGTTTCGATATAACGATAAATCACTCTAGGAGACTGGGAATCGCGATAATTACCTTCACAGCACGCTGTGTATCGAAAGGAGCGAAGTATTCACTTCTCAAACCTCGCAATCGTTCAATGTAACGTTAAATCACTCTATGAGACTCGGAATCGCGATAATTACCTTCACCGCACCCTGTGTATCGAAAGGAGCTAAGGATTCAACTTGGATGGCTTCCAATGTTTCGATATAACGATAAATCACTCTAGGAGACTGGGAATCGCGATATTTATGTTTCCCAGACGCTGTGTATCGAAATGAGATAAGGATTCACATGCCAAGTTTCGTAATTGTTCGATTAAACGATAAATCACTCTAGGAGACTCGGAATCGCGATAATTACCATCACCGCACCCTATGTATCGAAAGGAGCGAAGTATTCACTTCCCAAACCTCGCAATCGTTCGATATAACGATAAATCACTCTATGAGACTTGGAATCGCGATCTTTACGTTTTGCACACGCTGTGTATCGAAAGGAGCTAAGCATTCAACTCGGATGGCTTCCAATGTTTCGATATAACGATAAATCACTCTAGGAGACTGCGAATCGCGATAATTACCTTCACCGCAACCTGTGTATCGAAAGGAGCTAAGGATTCAACACGGATGGCTTGCAATGGTTCGATATAACGATAAATCACCCTATGAGACTCGAAATCGCGATATTTACGTTTTCCAAACGCTGTGTATCGATGGGATCTAAGGCTTCACATCCAAAGCCTCGCAATCGTTCGATATAACGATGAATCACTCTATGAGACTCGAAATCGCGATAATTACCATCACAACACCCTGTGTATCGAAAGGAGCAAAGGCTTCACTTCCCAAGCCTCGCAATCGTTCGATATAACGATAAATCACTCTATGAGACTCGGAATCGCGAAAATCACCTTCACCGCACCCTGGGTATCGAAAGGAGCTAAGCATTCAACTCGGATGGCTTCCAATGTTTCGATATAACGATAAATCACTCTAGGAGACTGGGAATCGCGATAATTACCATCACCGCACCCTGTGTATCGAAAGGAGCAAAGGGTTCACTTCCCAAGCCTCGCAATCGTTCAATGTAACGTTAAATCACTCTATGAGACTCGGAATCGCGATAATTACCTTCACCGCACCCTGTGTATCGAAAGCAGCTAAGGATTCAACTAGGATGGCTTGCAATGGTTCGATATAACGATAAATCACACTAGGAGACTCGAAATCGCGATATTTACGTTTTCCAAACGCTGTGTATCAATAGGAGCTAAGGATTCACTTCGGATGTCTAGCAATGGTTCCATATAACAATTAATCACACTAGGAGACTGGGAATCGCGATATTTACGTTTTCCGAACGCTGTGTATCGAAAGAATCTAAGTATTCACTTCCCAAGCCTCGCAGTCATTCGATATAACGATAAATCACTCAACGAGACTTGGAATTGCGAAAATGACCTTCACCGCACCCTGGGTATCGAAAGGAGCTACGCATTCAACTCGGATGGCTTGCAATGGTTCGATAGAACGATAAATCACACTAGGAGACTCGAAATCGAGATATTTACGTTTTCCAAACGCTGTGTATCAATAGGAGCTAAGGATTTACTTCGGATGTCTAGCAATGGTTCGATATAACAATTAATCATACTAGGAGACTGGGAATCGCGATATTTACGTTTTCCGAACGCTGTGTATCGAAAGAATCTAAGTATTCTCTTCCCAAGCCTCGCAGTCATTCGATATAACGATAAATCACCCTATGAGACTCGAAATCGCGATAATTACCATCACAACACCCTGTGTATCGAAAGGAGCAAAGGCTTCACTTCCCAAGCCTCGCAATCGTTCGATATAACGATAAATCACTCTATGAGAATCGGAATTGCGAAAACCACCTTCACCGCACCCTGGGTATCGAAAGGAGCTAAGCATTCAACTCGGATGGCTTGCAATGGTTCGATATAACGATAAATCACCCTATGAGACTCGGAATCGCGATATTTACGTTTTCCAAACGCTGTGTATCGAAAGGAGCTAAGGCTTCACTTCCCAAGCCTCGCAGTCGTTCGATATAACGATAAATCACTCTATGAGACTCGGAATTGCGAAAATCACCTTCACGGCACCCTGTGTATCGAAAGGAGCTAAGGATTCACTTCACAAACCTCGCAATCGTTCAATGTAACGTTAAATCACTGTATGAGACACGGAACCGCGCTATTTACGTTTTCCAAACGCTGTGTATCAAGAGGAGCTAAGGCTTCACTTCCCAAGCCTCGCAGTCGTTCGATATAACGATAAATCACTCTATGAGACTCGGAATTGCGAAAATCACCTTCACCGCACCCTGTGTATCGAAAGGAGCTAAGCATTCAACTCGGATGGCTTCCAATGTTTCGATATAACGATAAATCACTCTAGGAGACTGGGAATCGCGATAATTACCTTCACAGCACGCTGTGTATCGAAAGAAGCTAAGTATTCACTTCACAAACCTCGCAATCGTTCAATGTAACGTTAAATCACTCTATGAGACTCGGAATCGCGAAAATCACCTTCACCGCACCCTGTGTATCGAAAGGAGCTAATGATTCAACTCGGATGGCTTGCAATGGTTCGATATAACGATAAATCACCCTATGAGACTCGGAATCGCGATATTTACGTTTTCCAAACGCTGTGTATCGAAAGGAGCTAAGGCTTCACTTCCCAAGCCTCGCAGTCGTTCGATATAACGATAAATCACGCTATGAGACTCGGAATTGCGAAAATCACCTTCACCGCACCCTGTGTATCGAAAGGAGCTAAGCATTCAACTTTAATGGCTTCCAATGTTTCGATATAACGATAAATCACTCTAGGAGACTGGGAATCGCGATAATTACCTTCACAGCACGCTGTGTATCGAAAGGAGCTAAGTATTCACTTCACAAACCTCGCAATCGTTCAATGTAACGTTAAATCACTGTATGAGACACGGAATCGCGATATTTACGTTTTCCAAACGCTGTGTATCAAGAGGAGCTAAGGCTTCACTTCCCAAGCCTCGCAGTCGTTCGATATAACGATAAATCACTCTATGAGACTCGGAATTGCGAAAATCACCTTCACCGCACCCTGTGTATCGAAAGGAGCTAAGCATTCAACTCGGATGGCTTCCAATGTTTCGATATAACGATAAATCACTCTAGGAGACTGGGAATCGCGATAATTACCTCCACAGCACGCTGTGTATCGAAAAGAGCTAAGTATTCACTTCACAAACCTCGCAATCGTTCAATGTAACGTTAAATCACTCTATGAGACTCGGAATCGCGATAATTACCTTCACCGCACCCTGTGTATCGAAAGGAGCTAAGGATTCAACTAGGATGGCTTGCAATGGTTCGATATAACGATAAATCACACTAGGAGACTCGAAATCGCGATATTTACGTTTTCCAAACGCTGTGTATCAATATTAGCTAAGGATTCACTTTGGATGTCTAGCAATGGTTCGATATAACAATTAATCACACTAGGAGACTGGGAATCGCGATATTTACGTTTTCCGAACGCTGTGTATCGAAAGAATCTAAGTATTCACTTCCCAAGCCTCGCAGTCATTCGATATAACGATAAATCACTCAACGAGACTCGGAATTGCGAAAATGACCTTCACCGCACCCTGGGTATCGAAAGGAGCTAAGCATTCAACTCGGATGGCTTCCAATGTTTCGATATAACAATAAATCACTCTAGGAGACTGGGAATCGCGATAATTACCTTCACAGCAAGCTGTGTATCGAAAGGAGCTAAGTATTCACTTCACAAACCTCGCAATCGTTCAATGTAACGTTAAATCACTCTATGAGACTCGGAATCGCGAAAATCACCTTCACCGCACCCTGTGTATCGAAAGGAGCTAAGGATTCAACTCGGATGGCTTGCAATGGTTCGATATAACGATAAATCACTCTAGGAGACTGGGAATCGCGATAATTACCATCACCGCACCCTGTGTATCGAAAGGAGCAAAGGCTTCACTTCCCAAGTCTCGCAATCGTTCAATGTAACGTTAAATCACTCTATGAGACTCGGAACGCGAAAATCACCTTCACCGCACCCTGGGTATCGAAAGGAGCTAAGCATTCAACTCGGATGGCTTCCAATGTTTCGATATAACGATAAATCACTCTAGGAGACTGGGAATCGCGATAATCACCTTCACCGCAACCTGTGTATCGAAAGGAGCTAAGCATTCAACTCGGATGGCTTCCAATGTTTCGATATAACGATAAATCACTCTACGAGACTGGGAATCGCGATAATCACCTTCACCGCAACCTGTGTATCGAAAGGAGCTAAGCATTCAACTCGGATGGCTTCCAATGTTTCGATATAACGATAAATCACTCTAGGAGACTGGGAATCGCGATATTTATGTTTCCCAGACGCTGTGTATCGAAATGAGATAAGGATTCACATGCCAAGTTTCGTAATTGTTCGATTAAACGATAAATCACTCTAGGAGACTCGGAATCGCGATAATTACCATCACCGCACCCTATGTATCGAAAGGAGCGAAGTATTCACTTCCCAAACCTCGCAATCGTTCGATATAACGATAAATCACTCTATGAGACTTGGAATCGCGATCTTTACGTTTTCCACACGCTGTGTATCGAAAGGAGCTAAGCATTCAACTCGGATGGCTTCCAATGTTTCGATATAACGATAAATCACTCTAGGAGACTGCGAATCGCGATAATTACCTTCACCGCAACCTGTGTATCGAAAGGAGCTAAGGATTCAACACGGATGGCTTGCAATGGTTCGATATAACGATAAATCACCCTATGAGACTCGAAATCGCGATATTTACGTTTTCCAAACGCTGTGTATCGATGGGATCTAAGGCTTCACATCCAAAGCCTCGCAATCGTTCGATATAACGATAAATCACTCTATGAGACTCGGAATTGCGAAAATGACCATTACCGCACCCTGTGCATCGAAAGGAGCTAAGCATTCAACTAGGATGGCTTGCAATGTTTCGATATAACGATAAATCACTCTAGGATACTGGGAATCGCGATAATTACCTTCACAGCACGCTGTGTATCGAAAGGAGCTAAGTATTCACTTCACAAACCTCGCAATCGTTCAATGTAACGTTAAATCACTCTATGAGACTCGGAATCGCGATAATTACCTTCACCGCACCCTGTGTATCGAAAGCATCTAAGGATTCAACTAGGATGGCTTGCAATGGTTCGATATAACGATAAATCACACTAGGAGACTCGAAATCGCGATATTTACGTTTTCCAAACGCTGTGTATCAATAGGAGCTAAGGATTCACTTCGGATGGCTTCCAATGTTTCGATATAACGATAAATCACTCTAGGAGACTGGGAATAGCGATAATTACCTTCACAGCACGCTGTGTATCGACAGAATCTAAGTATTCACTTCCCAAGCCTCGCAGTCATTCGATATAACGATAAATCACTCAACGAGACTCGGAATTACGAAAATGACCTTCACCGCACCCTGTGTATCGAAAGGAGCTAAGGATTCAACTAGGATGGCTTGCAATGGTTCGATATAACGATAAATCACACTAGGAGACTCGAAATCGCGATATTTACGTTTTCCAAACGCTGTGTATCAACAGCAGCTAAGGCTTCACTTCCCAAACAGAGCAATCGTTCGATTAAACGATAAATCACTCTAGAAGACTCGGAATCGCGATAATTACCATCACCGCACCCTATGTATCGAAAGGAGCGAAGTATTCACTTCCGAAACCTCGCAATCGTTCGATATAACGATAAATCACCCTATGAGACTCGAAATCGCGATATTTACGTTTTCCACACGCTGTGTATCAACAGGAGCTAAGGATTCACTTCGGATGTCTAGCAATGGTTCGATATAACGATTAGTCACACTAGGAGACTGGGAATCGCAATATTTACGTTCTCCACACGCTGTGTATCGATGGGAGCTAAGGCTTCACATCCAAAGCCTCGCAATCGTTCGATATAAAGTTAAATCACTCTATGAGACTCGGAATTGCGAAAATGACCATCACCGCACCCTGTGTATCGAAAGGAGCTAAGCATTCAACTCGGATGGCTTCCAATGTTTCGATATAACGATAAATCACTTTAGGAGACTGGGAATAGCGATAATTACCTTCACAGCACGCTGTGTATCGAAAGAAGCGAAGTATTCACTTCACAAACCTCGCAATCTTTCAATGTAACGTTAAATCACTCTATGAGGCTCGGAATCGCGATAATTACCTTCACCGCACCCTGTGTATCGAAAGCAGCTAAGGATTCAACTAGGATGGCTTGCAATGGTTCGATATAACGATAAATCACACTAGGAGACTCGAAATCGCGATATTTACGTTCTCCAAACGCTGTGTATCGATGGGAGCTAAGGCTTCACATCCAAAGCCTCGCAATCGTTCGATATAAAGTTAAATCACTCTATGAGACTCGGAATTGCGAAAATGACCATCACCGCACCCTGTGTATCGAAAGGAGCTAAGCATTCAACTCGGATGGCTTCCAATGTTTCGATATAACGATAAATCACTCTAGGAGACTGGGAATAGCGATAATTACCTTCACAGCACGCTGTGTATCGAAAGAATCTAAGTATTCACTTCCCAAGCCTCGCAGTCATTCGATATAACGATAAATCACTCTATGAGATTCGGAATTGCGAAAACCACCTTCACCGCACCCTGGGTATCGAAAGGAGCTAAGCATTCAACTCGGATGGCTTCCAATGTTTCGATATAACAATAAATCACTCTAGGGGACTGGGAATCGCGATAATTACCTTCACAGCACGCTGTGTATCGAAAGCAGCTAAGTATTCACTTCACAAACCTCGCAATCGTTCGATATAAAGATAAATCACTCTATGAGACTCGGAATTGCGAAAATGACCATCACCGCACCCTGTGTATCGAAAGGAGCTAAGCATTCAACTCGGATGGCTTCCAATGTTTCGATATAACGATAAATCACTCTAGGAGACTGGGAATCGCGATAATTACCTTCACAGCACGCTGTGTATCGAAAGGAGCGAAGTATTCACTTCACAAACCTCGCAATCGTTCAATGTAACGTTAAATCACTCTATGAGACTCGGAATCGCGATAATTACCTTCACCGCACCCTGTGTATCGAAAGCAGCTAAGGATTCAACTAGGATGGCTTGCAATGGTTCGATATAACGATAAATCACACTAGGAGACTCGAAATCGCGATATTTACGTTTTCCAAACGCTGTGTATCAATAGGAGCTAAGGATTCACTTCGGAAGTCTAGCAATGGTTCGATATAACAATTAATCACACTAGGAGACTGGGAATCGCGATATTTACGTTTTCCGAACGCTGTGTATCGAAAGAATCTAAGTATTCACTTCCCAAGCCTCGCAGTCATTCGATATAACGATAAATCACTCAACGAGACTCGGAATTGCGAAAATGACCTTCACCGCACCCTGGGTATCGAAAGGAGCTAAGCATTCAACTCGGATGGCTTCCAATGTTTCGATATAACAATAAATCACTCTAGGAGACTGGGAATCGCGATAATTACCTTCACAGCACGCTGTGTATCGAAAGGAGCTAAGTATTCACTTCACAAACCTCGCAGTCGTTCGATATAACGATAAATCACTCTATGAGACTCGGAATTGCGAAAATCACCTTCACCGCACCCTGTGTATCGAAAGGAGCTAAGCATTCAACTTGGATGGCTTCCAATGTTTCGATATAACGATAAATCACTCTAGGAGACTGGGAATCGCGATAATTACCTTCACAGCACGCTGTGTATCGAAAGGAGCTAAGTATTCACTTCACAAACCTCGCAATCGATCAATGTAACGTGAAATCACTCTATGAGACTCGGAATCGCGATAATTACCATCACCGCACCCTGTGTATCGAAAGCAGCTAAGGATTCAACTAGGATGGCTTGCAATGGTTCGATATAACGGTAAATCACACTAGGAGACTCGAAATCGCGATATTTACGTTTTCCAAACGCTGTGTATCAATAGGAGCTAAGGATTCACTTCCCAAACAGAGCAATCGTTCGATTAAACGATAAATCACTCTAGGAGACTCGGAATCGCGATAATTACCATGACCGCACCCTATGTATCGAAAGGAGCGAAGTATTCACTTCACAAACCTCGCAATCGTTCGATATAACGATAAATCACCCTATGACACTCGAAATCGCGATATTTACGTTTTCCAAACGCTGTGTATCAACAGCAGCTAAGGCTTCACTTCCCAAACAGAGCAATCGTTCGATTAAACGATAAATCACTCTAGGAGACTCGGAATCGTTATAATTACCATCACCGCACCCTATGTATCGAAAGGAGCGAAGTATTCACTTCCGGAACCTCGCAATCGTTCGATATAACGATAAATCACCCTATGAGACTCGAAATCGCGATATTTACGTTTTCCACACGCTGTGTATCAACAGGAGCTAAGGATTCACTTCGGTTGTCTAGCAATGGTTCGATATAACGATTAGTCACACTAGGAGACTGGGAATCGCAATATTTACGTTCTCCAAACGCTGTGTATCGATGGGAGCTAAGGCTTCACATCCAAAGCCTCGCAATCGTTCGATATAAAGTTAAATCACTCTATGAGACTCGGAATTGCGAAAATGACCATCACCGCACCCTGTGTATCGAAAGGAGCTAAGCATTCAACTCGGATGGCTTCCAATGTTTCGATATAACGATAAATCACTCTAGGAGACTGGGAATAGCGATAATTACCTTCACAGCACGCTGTGTATCGAAAGGAGCGAAGTATTCACTTCACAAACCTCGCAATCGTTCAATGTAACGTTAAATCACTCTATGAGACTCGGAATCGCGATAATTACCTTCACCGCACCCTGTGTATCGAAAGCAGCTAAGGATTCAACTAGGATGGCTTGCAATGGTTCGATATAACGATAAATCACACTAGGAGACTCGAAATCGCGATATTTACGTTCTCCAAACGCTGTGTATCGATGGGAGCTAAGGCTTCACATCCAAAGCCTCGCAATCGTTCGATATAAAGTTAAATCACTCTATGAGACTCGGAATTGCGAAAATGACCATCACCGCACCCTGTGTATCGAAAGGAGCTAAGCATTCAACTCGGATGGCTTCCAATGTTTCGATATAACGATAAATCACTCTAGGAGACTGGGAATAGCGATAATTACCTTCACAGCACCCTGTGTATCGAAATCAGCTAAGGATTCAACTAGGATGGCTTGCAATGGTTCGATATAAAGTTAAATCACTCTATGAGACTCGGAATTGCGAAAATGACCATCACCGCACCCTGTGTATCGAAAGGAGCTAAGCATTCAACTCGGATGGCTTCCAATGTTTCGATATAACGATAAATCACTCTAGGAGACTGGGAATAGCGATAATTACCTTCACAGCACGCTGTGTATCGAAAGAATCTAAGTATTCACTTCCCAAGCCTCGCAGTCATTCGATATAACGATAAATCACTCAACGAGACTCGGAATTACGAAAATGAGCTTCACCGCACCCTGGGTATCGAAAGGAGCTAAGCATTCAACTCGGATGGCTTGCAATGGTTCGATATAACGATAAATCACCCTATGAGACTCGAAATCGCGATAATTACCATCACAACACCCTGTGTATCGAAAGGAGCAAAGGCTTCACTTCCCAAGCCTCGCAATCGTTCGATATAACGATAAATCACTCTATGAGATTCGGAATTGCGAAAACCACCTTCACCGCACCCTGGGTATCGAAAGGAGCTAAGCATTCAACTCGGATGGCTTCCAATGTTTCGATATAACAATAAATCACTCTAGGGGACTGGGAATCGCGATAATTACCTTCACAGCACGCTGTGTATCGAAAGCAGCTAAGTATTCACTTCACAAACCTCGCAATCGTTCGATATAAAGATAAATCACTCTATGAGACTCGGAATTGCGAAAATGACCATCACCGCACCCTGTGTATCGAAAGGAGCTAAGCATTCAACTCGGATGGCATCCAATGTTTCGATATAACGATAAATCACTGTAGGAGACTGGGAATCGCGATAATTACCTTCACAGCACGCTGTGTATCGAAAGGAGCGAAGTATTCACTTCACAAACCTCGCAATCGTTCAATGTAACGTTAAATCACTCTATGAGACTCGGAATCGCGATAATTACCTTCACCGCACCCTGTGTATCGAAAGCAGCTAAGGATTCAACTAGGATGGCTTGCAATGGTTCGATATAACGATAAATCACACTAGGAGACTCGAAATCGCGATATTTACGTTTTCCAAACGCTGTGTATCAATAGGAGCTAAGGATTCACTTCGGATGTCTAGCAATGGTTCGATATAACAATTAATCACACTAGGAGACTGGGAATCGCGATATTTACGTTTTCCGAACGCTGTGTATCGAAAGAATCTAAGTATTCACTTCCCAAGCCTCGCAGTCATTCGATATAACGATAAATCACTCAACGAGACTCGGAATTGCGAAAATGACCTTCACCGCACCCTGGGTATCGAAAGGAGCTACGCATTCAACTCGGATGGCTTGCAATGGTTCGATATAACGATAAATCACACTAGGAGACTCGAAATCGCGATATTTACGTTTTCCAAACGCTGTGTATCAATAGGAGCTAAGGATTCACTTCCCAAACAGAGCAATCGTTCGATTAAACGATAAATCACTCTAGGAGACTCGGAATCGCGATAATTACCATGACCGCACCCTATGTATCGAAAGGAGCGAAGTATTCACTTCACAAACCTCGCAGTCGTTCGATATAACGATAAATCACCCTATGACACTCGAAATCGCGATATTTACGTTTTCCAAACGCTGTGTATCAACAGCAGCTAAGGCTTCACTTCCCAAACAGAGCAATCGTTCGATTAAACGATAAATCACTCTATGAGACTTGGAATCGCGAAAATCACCTTCACCGCACCCTGTGTATCGAAAGGAGCTAAGCATTCAACTCGGATGGCTACCAATGTTTCGATATAACGATAAATCACTCTAGGAGACTGGGAATCGCGATAATTACCTTCACAGCACGCTGTGTATCGAAAGGAGCGAAGTATTCACTTCACAAACCTCGCAATCGTTCAATGTAACGTTAAATCACTCTATGAGACTCGGAATCGCGATAATTACCTTCACCGCACCCTGTGTATCGAAAGCAGCTAAGGATTCAACTAGGATGGCTTGCAATGGTTCGATATAACGATAAATCACACTAGGAGACTCGAAATCGCGATATTTACGTTTTCCAAACGCTGTGTATCAATAGGAGCTAAGGATTCACTTCCCAAACAGAGCAATCGTTCGATTAAACGATAAATCACTCTAGGAGACTCGGAATCGCGATAATTACCATCACCGCACCCTATGTATCGAAAGGAGCGAAGTATTCACTTCCGAAACCTCGCAATCGTTCGATATAACGATAAATCACCCTATGAGACTCGAAATCGCGATATTTACGTTTTCCACACGCTGTGTATCAACAGGAGCTAAGGATTCACTTCGGATGTCTAGCAATGGTTCGATATAACGATTAGTCACACTAGGAGACTGGGAATCGCAATATTTACGTTCTCCAAACGCTGTGTATCGATGGGAGCTAAGGCTTCACATCCAAAGCCTCGCAATCGATCGATATAAAGTTAAATCACTCTATGAGACTCGGAATTGCGAAAATGACCATCACCGCACCCTGTGTATCGAAAGGAGCTAAGCATTCAACTCGGATGGCTTCCAATGTTTCGATATAACGATAAATCACTCTAGGAGACTGGGAATAGCGATAATTACCTTCACAGCACGCTGTGTATCGAAAGGAGCGAAGTATTCACTTCACAAACCTCGCAATCGTTCAATGTAACGTTAAATCACTCTATGAGACTTGGAATCGCGAAAATCACCTTCACCGCACCCTGTGTATCGAAAGGAGCTAAGCATTCAACTCGGATGGCTTGCAATGGTTCGATATAACGATAAATCACCCTATGAGACTCGAAATCGCGATAATTACCATCACAACACCCTGTGTATCGAAAGGACCAAGGCTTCACATCCAAAGCCTCGCAATCGATCGATATAAAGTTAAATCACTCTATGAGACTCGGAATTGCGAAAATGACCATCACCGCACCCTGTGTATCGAAAGGAGCTAAGCATTCAACTCGGATGGCTTCCAATGTTTCGAAATAACGATAAATCACTCTAGGAGACTGGGAATAGCGATAATTACCTTCACAGCACGCTGTGTATCGAAAGGAGCGAAGTATTCACTTCACAAACCTCGCAATCGTTCAATGTAACGTTAAATCACTCTATGAGACTTGGAATCGCGAAAATCACCTTCACCGCACCCTGTGTATCGAAAGGAGCTAAGCATTCAACTCGGATGGCTTGCAATGGTTCGATATAACGATAAATCACCCTATGAGACTCGAAATCGCGATAATTACCATCACAACACCCTGTGTATCGAAAGGACCAAGGCTTCACTTCCCAAGCCTCGCAATCGTTCGATATAACGATAAATCACTCTATGAGATTCGGAATTGCGAAAACCACCTTCACCGCACCCTGTGTATCGAAAGGAGCTAAGCATTCAACTCGGATGGCTTCCAATGTTTCGATATAACGATAAATCACTCTAGGAGACTGGGAATAGCGATAATTACCTTCACAGCACGCTGTGTATCGAAAGGAGCGAAGTATTCACTTCACAAACCTCGCAATCGTTCAATGTAACGTTAAATCACTCTATGAGACTCGGAATCGCGATAATTACCTTCACCGCACCCTGTGTATCGAAAGCAGCTAAGGATTCAACTAGGATGGCTTGCAATGGTTCGATATAACGATAAATCACACTAGGAGACTCGAAATCGCGATATTTACGTTCTCCAAACGCTGTGTATCGATGGGAGCTAAGGCTTCACATCCAAAGCCTCGCAGTCATTCGATATAACGATAAATCACTCAACGAGACTCGGAATTACGAAAATGACCTTCACCGCACCCTGGGTATCGAAAGGAGCTAAGCATTCAACTCGGATGGCTTGCAATGGTTCGATATAACGATAAATCACCCTATGAGACTCGAAATCGCGATAATTACCATCACAACACCCTGTGTATCGAAAGGAGCAAAGGCTTCACTTCCCAAGCCTCGCAATCGTTCGATATAACGATAAATCACTCTATGAGATTCGGAATTGCGAAAACCACCTTCACCGCACCCTGGGTATCGAAAGGAGCTAAGCATTCAACTCGGATGGCTTCCAATGTTTGGATATAACAATAAATCACTCTAGGGGACTGGGAATCGCGATAATTACCTTCACAGCACGCTGTGTATCGAAAGCAGCTAAGTATTCACTTCACAAACCTCGCAATCGTTCGATATAAAGATAAATCACTCTATGAGACTCGGAATTGCGAAAATGACCATCACCGCACCCTGGGTATCGAAAGGAGCTACGCATTCAACTCGGATGGCTTGCAATGGTTCGATATAACAATAAATCACTCTAGGAGACTGGGAATCGCGATAATTACCATCACAGCACGCTGTGTATCGAAAAGAGCTAAGTATTCACTTCACAAACCTCGCAATCGTTCAATGTAACGTTAAATCACTCTATGAGACTCGGAATCGCGATAATTACCTTCACCGCACCCTGTGTATCGAAAGCAGCTAAGGATTCAACTAGGATGGCTTGCAATGGTTCGATATAACGATAAATCACACTAGGAGACTCGAAATCGCGATATTTACGTTTTCCAAACGCTGTGTATCGAAAGGAGCTAAGGCTTCACTTCCCAAGCCTCGCAGTCGTTCGATATAACGATAAATCACTCTATGAGACTCGGAATTGCGAAAATCACCTTCACCGCACCCTGTGTATCGAAAGGAGCTAAGCATTCAACTTGGATGGCTTCCAATGTTTCGATATAACGATAAATCACTCTAGGAGACTGGGAATCGCGATAATTACCTTCACAGCACGCTGTGTATCGAAAGGAGCTAAGTATTCACTTCACAAACCTCGCAATCGTTCAATGTAACGTTAAATCACTGTATGAGACACGGAATCGCGATATTTACGTTTTCCAAACGCTGTGTATCAAGAGGAGCTAAGGCTTCACTTCCCAAGCCTCGCAGTCGTTCGATATAAAGTTAAATCACTCTATGAGACTCGGAATTGCGAAAATGACCATCACCGCACCCTGTGTATCGAAAGGAGCTAAGCATTCAACTCGGATGGCTTCCAATGTTTCGATATAACGATAAATCACTCTAGGAGACTGGGAATAGCGATAATTACCTTCACAGCACGCTGTGTATCGAAAGGAGCGAAGTATTCACTTCACAAACCTCGCAATCGTTCAATGTAACGTTAAATCACTCTATGAGACTCGGAATCGCGATAATTACCTTCACCGCACCCTGTGTATCGAAAGCAGCTAAGGATTCAACTAGGATGGCTTGCAATGGTTCGATATAACGATAAATCACACTAGGAGACTCGAAATCGCGATATTTACGTTCTCCAAACGCTGTGTATCGATGGGAGCTAAGGCTTCACATCCAAAGCCTCGCAATCGTTCGATATAAAGTTAAATCACTCTACGAGACTCGGAATTGCGAAAATGACCATCACCGCACCCTGTGTATCGAAAGGAGCTAAGCATTCAACTCGGATGGCTTCCAATGTTTCGATATAACGATAAATCACTCTAGGAGACTGGGAATAGCGATAATTACCTTCACAGCACGCTGTGTATCGAAAGAATCTAAGTATTCACTTCCCAAGCCTCGCAGTCATTCGATATAACGATAAATCACTCAACGAGACTCGGAATTACGAAAATGACCTTCACCGCACCCTGGGTATCGAAAGGAGCTAAGCATTCAACTCGGATGGCTTGCAATGTTTCGATATAACGATAAATCACCCTATGAGACTCGAAATCGCGATAATTACCATCACAACACCCTGTGTATCGAAAGGAGCAAAGGCTTCACTTCCCAAGCCTCGCAATCGTTCGATATAACGATAAATCACTCTATGAGATTCGGAATTGCGAAAACCACCTTCACCGCACCCTGGGTATCGAAAGGAGCTAAGCATTCAACTCGGATGGCTTCCAATGTTTCGATATAACAATAAATCACTCTAGGGGACTGGGAATCGCGATAATTACCTTCACCGCACCCTGTGTATCGAAAGCAGCTAAGGATTCAACTAGGATGGCTTGCAATGGTTCGATATAACGATAAATCACACTAGGAGACTCGAAATCGCGATATTTACGTTTTCCAAACGCTGTGTATCAATAGGAGCTAAGGATTCACTTCGGATGTCTAGCAATGGTTCGATATAACAATTAATCACACTAGGAGACTGGGAATCGCGATATTTACGTTTTCCGAACGCTGTGTATCGAAAGAATCTAAGTATTCACTTCCCAAGCCTCGCAGTCATTCGATATAACGATAAATCACTCAACGAGACTCGGAATTGCGAAAATGACCTTCACCGCACCCTGGGTATCGAAAGGAGCTACGCATTCAACTCGGATGGCTTGCAATGGTTCGATATAACAATAAATCACTCTAGGAGACTGGGAATCGCGATAATTACCATCACAGCACGCTGTGTATCGAAAAGTTCTAAGTATTCACTTCACAAACCTCGCAATCGTTCAATGTAACGTTAAATCACTCTATGAGACACGGAATCGCGATATTTACGTTTTCCAAACGCTGTGTATCAAGAGGAGCTAAGGCTTCACTTCCCAAGCCTCGCAGTCATTCGATATAACGATAAATCACTCTATGAGATTCGGAATTGCGAAAACCACCTTCACCGCACCCTGGGTATCGAAAGGAGCTAAGCATTCAACTCGGATGGCTTCCAATGTTTCGATATAACAATAAATCACTCTAGGGGACTGGGAATCGAGATAATTACCTTCACAGCACGCTGTGTATCGAAAGGAGCGAAGTATTCACTTCACAAACCTCGCAATCGTTCGATATAACGATAAATCACCCTATGACACTCGAAATCGCGATATTTACGTTTTCCAAACGCTGTGTATCAACAGCAGCTAAGGCTTCACTTCCCAAACAGAGCAATCGTTCGATTAAACGATAAATCACTCTAGGAGACTCGGAATCGCGATAATTACCTTCACCGCACCCTGTGTATCGAAAGCAGCTAAGGATTCAACTAGGATGGCTTGCAATGGTTCGATATAACGATAAATCACACTAGGAGACTCGAAATCGCGATATTTACGTTTTCCAAACGCTGTGTATCGAAAGGAGCTAAGGCTTCACTTCCCAAGCCTCGCAGTCGTTCGATATAACGATAAATCACTCTATGAGACTCGGAATTGCGAAAATCACCTTCACCGCACCCTGTGTATCGAAAGCAGCTAAGGATTCAACTAGGATGGCTTGCAATGGTTCGATATAACGATAAATCACACTAGGAGACTCGAAATCGCGATATTTACGTTTTCCAAACGCTGTGTATCGAAAGGAGCTAAGGCTTCACTTCCCAAGCCTCGCAGTCGTTCGATATAACGATAAATCACTCTATGAGACTCGGAATTGCGAAAATCACCTTCACCGCACCCTGTGTATCGATAGGAGCTAAGCATTCAACTTGGATGGCTTCCAATGTTTCGATATAACGATAAATCACTCTAGGAGACTGGGAATCGCGATAATTACCTTCACAGCACGCTGTGTATCGAAAGGAGCTAAGTATTCACTTCACAAACCTCGCAATCGTTCAATGTAACGTTAAATCACTGTATGAGACACGGAATCGCGATATTTACGTTTTCCAAACGCTGTGTATCAAGAGGAGCTAAGGCTTCACTTCCCAAGCCTCGCAGTCGTTCGATATAACGATAAATCACTCTATGAGACTCGGAATTGCGAAAATCACCTTCACCGCACCCTGTGTATCGAAAGGAGCTAAGCATTCAACTCGGATGGCTTCCAATGTTTCGATATAACGATAAATCACTCTAGGAGACTGGGAATCGCGATAATTACCTTCACAGCACGCTGTGTATCGAAAGGAGCGAAGTATTCACTTCACAAACCTCGCAATCGTTCAATGTAACGTTAAATCACTCTATGAGACTCGGAATCGCGATAATTACCTTCACCGCACCCTGTGTATCGAAAGCAGCTAAGGATTCAACTAGGATGGCTTGCAATGGTTCGATATAACGATAAATCACACTAGGAGACTCGAAATCGCGATATTTACGTTTTCCAAACGCTGTGTATCAATAGGAGCTAAGGATTCACTTCCCAAACAGAGCAATCGTTCGATTAATCGATAAATCACTCTAGGAGACTCGGAATCGCGATAATTACCATCACCGCACCCTATGTATCGAAAGGAGCGAAGTATTCACTTCCGAAACCTCGCAATCGTTCGATATAACGATAAATCACCCTATGAGACTCGAAATCGCGATATTTACGTTTTCCACACGCTGTGTATCAACAGGAGCTAAGGATTCACTTCGGATGTCTAGCAATGGTTCGATATAACGATTAGTCACACTAGGAGACTGGGAATCGCAATATTTACGTTCTCCAAACGCTGTGTATCGATGGGAGCTAAGGCTTCACATCCAAAGCCTCGCAATCGATCGATATAAAGTTAAATCACTCTATGAGACTCGGAATTGCGAAAATGACCATCACCGCACCCTGTGTATCGAAAGGAGCTAAGCATTCAACTCGGATGGCTTCCAATGTTTCGATATAACGATAAATCACTCTAGGAGACTGGGAATAGCGATAATTACCTTCACAGCACGCTGTGTATCGAAAGGAGCGAAGTATTCACTTCACAAACCTCGCAATCGTTCAATGTAACGTTAAATCACTCTGTGAGACTTGGAATCGCGAAAATCACCTTCACCGCACCCTGTGTATCGAAAGGAGCTAAGCATTCAACTCGGATGGCTACCAATGTTTCGATATAACGATAAATCACTCTAGGAGACTGGGAATCGCGATAATTACCTTCACAGCACGCTGTGTATCGAAAGGAGCGAAGTATTCACTTCCCAAGCCTCGCAGTCATTCGATATAACGATAAATCACTCAACGAGACTCGGAATTACGAAAATGACCTTCACCGCACCCTGGGTATCGAAAGGAGCTAAGCATTCAACTCGGATGGCTTGCAATGGTTCGATATAACGATAAATCACCCTATGAGACTCGAAATCGCGATAATTACCATCACAACACCCTGTGTATCGAAAGGAGCAAAGGCTTCACTTCCCAAGCCTCGCAATCGTTCGATATAACGATAAATCACTCTATGAGATTCGGAATTGCGAAAACCACCTTCACCGCACCCTGGGTATCGAAAGGAGCTAAGCATTCAACTCGGATGGCTTCCAATGTTTCGATATAACAATAAATCACTCTAGGGGACTGGGAATCGCGATAATTACCTTCACAGCACGCTGTGTATCGAAAGCAGCTAAGTATTCACTTCACAAACCTCGCAATCGTTCGATATAAAGATAAATCACTCTATGAGACTCGGAATTGCGAAAATGACCATCACCGCACCCTGTGTATCGAAAGGAGCTAAGCATTCAACTCGGATGGCTTCCAATGTTTCGATATAACGATAAATCACTCTAGGAGACTGGGAATCGCGATAATTACCTTCACAGCACGCTGTGTATCGAAAGGAGCGAAGTATTTACTTCACAAACCTCGCAATCGTTCAATGTAACGTTAAATCACTCTATGAGACTCGGAATCGCGATAATTACCTTCACCGCACCCTGTGTATCGAAAGCAGCTAAGGATTCAACTAGGATGGCTTGCAATGGTTCGATATAACGATAAATCACACTAGGAGACTCGAAATCGCGATATTTACGTTTTCCAAACGCTGTGTATCAATAGGAGCTAAGGATTCACTTCCCAAACAGAGCAATCGTTCGATTAAACGATAAATCACTCTAGGAGACTCGGAATCGCGATAATTACCATGACCGCACCCTATGTATCGAAAGGAGCGAAGTATTCACTTCACAAACCTCGCAGTCGTTCGATATAACGATAAATCACCCTATGACACTCGAAATCGCGATATTTACGTTTTCCAAACGCTGTGTATCAACAGCAGCTAAGGCTTCACTTCCCAAACAGAGCAATCGTTCGATTAAACGATAAATCACTCTAGGAGACTCGGAATCGCGATAATTACCATCACCGCACCCTATGTATCGAAAGGAGCGAAGTATTCACTTCACAAACCTCGCAATCGTTCGATATAACGATAAATCACCCTATGACACTCGAAATCGCGATATTTACGTTTTCCAAACGCTGTGTATCAACAGCAGCTAAGGCTTCACTTCCCAAACAGAGCAATCGTTCGATTAAACGATAAATCACTCTATGAGACTTGGAATCGCGAAAATCACTATCACCGCACCCTGTGTATCGAAAGGAGCTAAGCATTCAACTCGGATGGCTACCAATGTTTCGATATAACGATAAATCACTCTAGGAGACTGGGAATCGCGATAATTACCTTCACAGCACGCTGTGTATCGAAAGGAGCGAAGTATTCACTTCACAAACCTCGCAATCGTTCAATGTAACGTTAAATCACTCTATGAGACTCGGAATCGCGATAATTACCTTCACAGCACGCTGTGTATCGAAAGGAGCGAAGTATTCACTTCCCAAGCCTCGCAGTCATTCGATATAACGATAAATCACTCAACGAGACTCGGAATTACGAAAATGACCTTCACCGCACCCTGGGTATCGAAAGGAGCTAAGCATTCAACTCGGATGGCTTGCAATGGTTCGATATAACGATAAATCACCCTATGAGACTCGAAATCGCGATAATTACCATCACAACACCCTGTGTATCGAAAGGACCAAGGCTTCACTTCCCAAGCCTCGCAATCGTTCGATATAACGATAAATCACTCTATGAGATTCGGAATTGCGAAAACCACCTTCACCGCACCCTGGGTATCGAAAGGAGCTAAGCATTCAACTCGGATGGCTTCCAATGTTTCGATATAACAATAAATCACTCTAGGGGACTGGGAATCGCGATAATTACCTTCACAGCACGCTGTGTATCGAAAGCAGCTAAGTATTCACTTCACAAACCTCGCAATCGTTCGATATAAAGATAAATCACTCTATGAGACTCGGAATTGCGAAAATGACCATCACCGCACCCTGTGTATCGAAAGGAGCTAAGCATTCAACTCGGATGGCTTCCAATGTTTCGATATAACGATAAATCACTCTAGGAGACTGGGAATAGCGATAATTACCTTCACAGCACGCTGTGTATCGAAAGGAGCGAAGTATTCACTTCACAAACCTCGCAATCGTTCAATGTAACGTTAAATCACTCTATGAGACTCGGAATCGCGATAATTACCTTCACCGCACCCTGTGTATCGAAAGCAGCTAAGGATTCAACTAGGATGGCTTGCAATGGTTCGATATAACGATAAATCACACTAGGAGACTCGAAATCGCGATATTTACGTTCTCCAAACGCTGTGTATCGATGGGAGCTAAGGCTTCACATCCAAAGCCTCGCAATCGTTCGAAATAAAGTTAAATCACTCTATGAGACTCGGAATTGCGAAAATGACCATCACCGCACCCTGTGTATCGAAAGGAGCTAAGCATTCAACTCGGATGGCTTCCAATGTTTCGATATAACGATAAATCACTCTAGGAGACTGGGAATAGCGATAATTACCTTCACAGCACGCTGTGTATCGAAAGGAGCGAAGTATTCACTTCACAAACCTCGCAATCGTTCAATGTAACGTTAAATCACTCTATGAGACTCGGAATCGCGATAATTACCTTCACCGCACCCTGTGTATCGAAAGCAGCTAAGGATTCAACTAGGATGGCTTGCAATGGTTCGATATAACGATAAATCACACTAGGAGACTCGAAATCGCGATATTTACGTTCTCCAAACGCTGTGTATCGATGGGAGCTAAGGCTTCACATCCAAAGCCTCGCAGTCATTCGATATAACGATAAATCACTCAACGAGACTCGGAATTACGAAAATGACCTTCACCGCACCCTGGGTATCGAAAGGAGCTAAGCATTCAACTCGGATGGCTTGCAATGGTTCGATATAACGATAAATCACCCTATGAGACTCGAAATCGCGATAATTACCATCACAACACCCTGTGTATCGAAAGGAGCAAAGGCTTCACTTCCCAAGCCTCGCAATCGTTCGATATAACGATAAATCACTCTATGAGATTCGGAATTGCGAAAACCACCTTCACCGCACCCTGGGTATCGAAAGGAGCTAAGCATTCAACTCGGATGGCTTCCAATGTTTGGATATAACAATAAATCACTCTAGGGGACTGGGAATCGCGATAATTACCTTCACAGCACGCTGTGTATCGAAAGCAGCTAAGTATTCACTTCACAAACCTCGCAATCGTTCGATATAAAGATAAATCACTCTATGAGACTCGGAATTGCGAAAATGACCATCACCGCACCCTGTGTATCGAAAGCAGCTAAGGATTCAACTAGGATGGCTTGCAATGGTTCGATATAACGATAAATCACACTAGGAGACTCGAAATCGCGACATTTACGTTTTCCAAACGCTGTGTATCGAAAGGAGCTAAGGCTTCACTTCCCAAGCCTCGCAGTCGTTCGATATAACGATAAATCACTCTATGAGACTCGGAATTGCGAAAATCACCTTCACCGCACCCTGTGTATCGAAAGGAGCTAAGCATTCAACTTGGATGGCTTCCAATGTTTCGATATAACGATAAATCACTCTAGGAGACTGGGAATCGCGATAATTACCTTCACAGCACGCTGTGTATCGAAAGGAGCTAAGTATTCACTTCACAAACCTCGCAATCGTTCAATGTAACGTTAAATCACTGTATGAGACACGGAATCGCGATATTTACGTTTTCCAAACGCTGTGTATCAAGAGGAGCTAAGGCTTCACTTCCCAAGCCTCGCAGTCGTTCGATATAAAGTTAAATCACTCTATGAGACTCGGAATTGCGAAAATGACCATCACCGCACCCTGTGTATCGAAAGGAGCTAAGCATTCAACTCGGATGGCTTCCAATGTTTCGATATAACGATAAATCACTCTAGGAGACTGGGAATAGCGATAATTACCTTCACAGCACGCTGTGTATCGAAAGGAGCGAAGTATTCACTTCACAAACCTCGCAATCGTTCAATGTAACGTTAAATCACTCTATGAGACTTGGAATCGCGAAAATCACCTTCACCGCACCCTGTGTATCGAAAGGAGCTAAGCATTCAACTCGGATGGCTACCAATGTTTCGATATAACGATAAATCACTCTAGGAGACTGGGAATCGCGATAATTACCTTCACAGCACGCTGTGTATCGAAAGGAGCGAAGTATTCACTTCCCAAGCCTCGCAGTCATTCGATATAACGATAAATCACTCAACGAGACTCGGAATTACGAAAATGACCTTCACCGCACCCTGGGTATCGAAAGGAGCTAAGCATTAAACTCGGATGGCTTGCAATGGTTCGATATAACGATAAATCACCCTATGAGACTCGAAATCGCGATAATTACCATCACAACACCCTGTGTATCGAAAGGAGCAAAGGCTTCACTTCCCAAGCCTCGCAATCGTTCGATATAACGATAAATCACTCTATGAGATTCGGAATTGCGAAAACCACCTTCACCGCACCCTGGGTATCGAAAGGAGCTAAGCATTCAACTCGGATGGCTTCCAATGTTTCGATATAACAATAAATCACTCTAGGGGACTGGGAATCGCGATAATTACCTTCACAGCACGCTGTGTATCGAAAGCAGCTAAGTATTCACTTCACAAACCTCGCAATCGTTCAATGTAACGTTAAATCACTCTATGAGACTCGGAATCGCGATAATTACCTTCACCGCACCCTGTGTATCGAAAGCAGCTAAGGATTCAACTAGGATGGCTTGCAATGGTTCGATATAACGATAAATCACACTAGGAGACTCGAAATCGCGATATTTACGTTTTCCAAACGCTGTGTATCAATAATAGCTAAGGATTCACTTCGGATGTCTAGCAATGGTTCGATATAACAATTAATCACACTAGGAGACTGGGAATCGCGATATTTACGTTTTCCGAACGCTGTGTATCGAAAGAATCTAAGTATTCACTTCCCAAGCCTCGCAGTCATTCGATATAACGATAAATCACCCTATGAGACTCGAAATCGCGATAATTACCATCACAACACCCTGTGTATCGAAAGGAGCTAAGGCTTCACTTCCCAAGCCTCGCAGTCGTTCGATATAACGATAAATCACTCTATGAGACTCGGAATTGCGAAAATCACCTTCACCGCACCCTGTGTATCGAAAGGAGCTAAGCATTCAACTTGGATGGCTTCCAATGTTTCGATATAACGATAAATCACTCTAGGAGACTGGGAATCGCGATAATTACCTTCACAGCACGCTGTGTATCGGAAGGAGCTAAGTATTCACTTCACAAACCTCGCAATCGTTCAATGTAACGATAAATCACCCTATGAGACTCGGAATCGCGATATTTACGTTTTCCAAACGCTGTGTATCGAAAGGAGCTAAGGCTTCACTTCCCAAGCCTCGCAGTCGTTCGATATAACGATAAATCACTCTATGAGACCCGGAATTGCGAAAATCACCTTCACCGCACCCTGTGTATCGAAAGGAGCTACGCATTCAACTCGGATGGCTTGCAATGGTTCGATATAACAATAAATCACTCTAGGAGACTGGGAATCGCGATAATTACCTTCACAGCACGCTGTGTATCGAAAAGAGCTAAGTATTCACTTCACAAACCTCGCAATCGTTCAATGTAACGTTAAATCACTCTATGAGACTCGGAATCGCGATAATTACCTTCACCGCACCCTGTGTATCGAAAGCAGCTAAGGATTCAACTAGGATGGCTTGCAATGGTTCGATATAACGATAAATCACACTAGGAGACTCGAAATCGCGATATTTACGTTTTCCAAACGCTGTGTATCAATAATAGCTAAGGATTCACTTCGGATGTCTAGCAATGGTTCGATATAACAATTAATCACACTAGGAGACTGGGAATCGCGATATTTACGTTTTCCGAACGCTGTGTATCGAAAGAATCTAAGTATTCACTTCCCAAGCCTCGCAGTCATTCGATATAACGATAAATCACCCTATGAGACTCGAAATCGCGATAATTACCATCACAACACCCTGTGTATCGAAAGGAGCTAAGGCTTCACTTCCCAAGCCTCGCAGTCGTTCGATATAACGATAAATCACTCTATGAGACTCGGAATTGCGAAAATCACCTTCACCGCACCCTGTGTATCGAAAGGAGCTAAGCATTCAACTTGGATGGCTTCCAATGTTTCGATATAACGATAAATCACTCTAGGAGACTGGGAATCGCGATAATTACCTTCACAGCACGCTGTGTATCGGAAGGAGCTAAGTATTCACTTCACAAACCTCGCAATCGTTCAATGTAACGATAAATCACCCTATGAGACTCGGAATCGCGATATTTACGTTTTCCAAACGCTGTGTATCGAAAGGAGCTAAGGCTTCACTTCCCAAGCCTCGCAGTCGTTCGATATAACGATAAATCACTCTATGAGACCCGGAATTGCGAAAATCACCTTCACCGCACCCTGTGTATCGAAAGGAGCTACGCATTCAACTCGGATGGCTTGCAATGGTTCGATATAACAATAAATCACTCTAGGAGACTGGGAATCGCGATAATTACCTTCACAGCACGCTGTGTATCGAAAAGAGCTAAGTATTCACTTCACAAACCTCGCAATCGTTCAATGTAACGTTAAATCACTCTATGAGACTCGGAATCGCGATAATTACCTTCACCGCACCCTGTGTATCGAAAGCAGCTAAGGATTCAACTAGGATGGCTTGCAATGGTTCGATATAACGATAAATCACACTAGGAGACTCGAAATCGCGATATTTACGTTTTCCAAACGCTGTGTATCAATAATAGCTAAGGATTCACTTCGGATGTCTAGCAATGGTTCGATATAACAATTAATCACACTAGGAGACTGGGAATCGCGATATTTACGTTTTCCGAACGCTGTGTATCGAAAGAATCTAAGTATTCACTTCCCAAGCCTCACAGTCATTCGATATAACGATAAATCACCCTATGAGACTCGAAATCGCGATAATTACCATCACAACACCCTGTGTATCGAAAGGAGCAAAGGCTTCACTTCCCAAGCCTCGCAGTCGTTCGATATAACGATAAATCACTCTATGAGACTCGGAATTGCGAAAATCACCTTCACCGCACCCTGTGTATCGAAAGGAGCTAAGCATTCAACTCGGATGGCTTCCAATGTTTCGATATAACGATAAATCACTCTAGGAGACTGGGAATCGCGATAATTACCATCACCGCACCCTGTGTATCGAAAGGAGCTAAGGATTCACTTCGGATGTCTAGCAATGGTTCGATATAACGATTAATCACACTAGGAGACTCGGAATCGCGATAATTACCATCACCGCACCCTATGTATCAAAAGGAGCGAAGTATTCACTTCCGAAACCTCGCAATCGTTCAATGTAACGTTAAATCACTCTATGAGACTCGGAATCGCGAAAATCACCTTCACCGCACCCTGTGTATCGAAAGGAGCTAAGGATTCAACTCGGATGGCTTGCAATGGTTCGATATAACGATAAATCACCCTATGATACTCGAAATCGCGTTATTTACGTTTTCCAAACGCTGTGTATCAACAGCAGCTAAGGCTTCACTTCCCAAACAGAGCAATCGTTCGATTAAACGATAAATCACTCTAGGAGACTCGGAATCGCGATAATTACCATCACCGCACCCTATGCATCGAAAGGAGCGAAGTATTCACTTCCGAAACCTCGCAATCGTTCGATATAACGCTAAATCACCCTATGAGACTCGAAATCGCGATATTTACGTTTTCCACACGCTGTGTATCAACAGGAGCTAAGGATTCACTTCGGATGTCTAGCAATGGTTCGATATAACGATTAGTCACACTAGGAGACTGGGAATCGCAATATTTACGTTTTCCAAACGCTGTGTATCGATGGGAGCTAAGGCTTCACATCCAAAGCCTCGCAATCGTTCGATATAAAGATAAATCACTCTATGAGACTCGGAATTGCGAAAATGACCATCACCGCACCCTGTGTATCGAAAGGAGCTAAGCATTCAACTCGGATGGCTTCCAATGTTTCGATATAACGATAAATCACTCTAGGAGACTGGGAATCGCGATAATTACCTTTACAGCACGCTGTGTATCGAAAGGAGCGAAGTATTCGCTTCACAAACCTCGCAATCGTTCAATGTAACGTTAAATCACTCTATGAGACTCGGAATCGCGATAATTACCTTCACCGCACCCTGTGTATCGAAAGCAGCTAAGGATTCAACTAGGATGGCTTGCAATGGTTCGATATAACGATAAATCACACTAGGAGACTCGAAATCGCGATATTTACGTTTTCCAAACGCTGTGTATCAATAGGAGCTAAGGATTCACTTCGGATGTCTAGCAATGGTTCGATATAACAATTAATCACACTAGGAGACTGGGAATCGCGATATTTACGTTTTCCGAACGCTGTGTATCGAAAGAATCTAAGTATTCACTTCCCAAGCCTCGCAGTCATTCGATATAACGATAAATCACTCAACGAGACTCGGAATTGCGAAAATGACCTTAACCGCACCCTGGGTATCGAAAGGAGCTACGCATTCAACTCGGATGGCTTGCAATGGTTCGATATAACAATAAATCACTCTAGGAGACTGGGAATCGCGATAATTACCTTCACAGCACGCTGTGTATCGAAAAGAGCTAAGTAGTCACTTCACAAACCTCGCAATCGTTCAATGTAACGTTAAATCACTCTATGAGACTCGGAATCGCGATAATTACCTTCACCGCACCCTGTGTATCGAAAGCAGCTAAGGATTCAACTAGGATGGCTTGCAATGGTTCGATATAACGATAAATCACACTAGGAGACTCGAAATCGCGATATTTACGTTTTCCAAACGCTGTGTATCAATAGGAGCTAAGGATTCACTTCCCAAACAGAGCAATCGTTCGATTAAACGATAAATCACTCTAGGAGACTCGGAATCGCGATAATTACCATCACCGCACCCTATGTATCGAAAGGAGCGAAGTATTCACTTCCGAAACCTCGCAATCGTTCGATATAACGATAAATCACCCTATGAGACTCGAAATCGCGATATTTACGTTTTCCACACGCTGTGTATCAAGAGGAGCTAAGGATTCACTTCGGATGTCTAGCAATGGTTCGATATAACGATTAGTCACACTAGGAGACTGGGAATCGCAATATTTACGTTCTCCAAACGCTGTGTATCGATGGGAGCTAAGGCTTCACATCCAAAGCCTCGCAATCGATCGATATAAAGTTAAATCACTCTATGAGACTCGGAATTGCGAAAATGACCATCACCGCACCCTGTGTATCGAAAGGAGCTAAGCATTCAACTCGGATGGCTTCCAATGTTTCGATATAACGATAAATCACTCTAGGAGACTGGGAATCGCGATAATTACCTTCACAGCACGCTGTGTATCGAAAGGAGCGAAGTATTCACTTCCCAAGCCTCGCAGTCATTCGATATAACGATAAATCACTCAACGAGACTCGGAATTACGAAAATGACCTTCACCGCACCCTGGGTATCGAAAGGAGCTAAGCATTCAACTCGGATGGCTTGCAATGGTTCGATATAACGATAAATCACCCTATGAGACTCGAAATCGCGATAATTACCATCACAACACCCTGTGTATCGAAAGGAGCAAAGGCTTCACTTCCCAAGCCTCGCAATCGTTCGATATAACGATAAATCACTCTATGAGATTCGGAATTGCGAAAACCACCTTCACCGCACCCTGGGTATCGAAAGGAGCTAAGCATTCAACTCGGATGGCTTCCAATGTTTCGATATAACAATAAATCACTCTAGGGGACTGGGAATCGAGATAATTACCTTCACAGCACGCTGTGTATCGAAAGGAGCGAAGTATTCGCTTCACAAACCTCGCAATCGTTCAATGTAACGTTAAATCACTCTATGAGACTCGGAATCGCGATAATTACCTTCACCGCACCCTGTTTATCGAAAGCAGCTAAGGATTCAACTAGGATGGCTTGCAATGGTTCGATATAACGATAAATCACACTAGGATACTCGAAATCGCGATATTTACGTTTTCCAAACGCTGTGTATCAATAGGAGCTAAGGATTCACTTCGGATGTCTAGCAATGGTTCGATATAACAATTAATCACACTAGGAGACTGGGAATCGCGATATTTACGTTTTCCGAACGCTGTGTATCGAAAGAATCTAAGTATTCACTTCCCAAGCCTCGCAGTCATTCGATATAACGATAAATCACCCTATGAGACTCGAAATCGCGATAATTACCATCACAACACCCTGTGTATCGAAAGGAGCAAAGGCTTCACTTCCCAAGCCTCGCAGTCGTTCGATATAACGATAAATCACTCTATGAGACTCGGAATTGCGAAAATCACCTTCACCGCACCCTGTGTATCGAAAGGAGCTAAGCATTCAACTTGGATGGCTTCCAATGTTTCGATATAACGATAAATCACCCTATGAGACTCGGAATCGCGATATTTACGTTTTCCAAACACTGTGTATCGAAAGGAGCTAAGGCTTCACTTCCCAAGCCTCGCAGTCGTTCGATATAACGATAAATCACTCTATGAGACTCGGAATTGCGAAAATCACCTTCACCGCACCCTGTGTATCGAAAGGAGCTAAGCATTCAACTTGGATGGCTTCCAATGTTTCGATATAACGATAAATCACTCTAGGAGACTGGGAATCGCGATAATTACCTTCACAGCACGCTGTGTATCGAAAGGAGCTAAGTATTCACTTCACAAACCTCGCAATCGTTCAATGTAACGATAAATCACCCTATGAGACTCGGAATCGCGATATTTACGTTTTCCAAACGCTGTGTATCGAAAGGAGCTAAGGCTTCACTTCCCAAGCCTCGCAGTCGTTCGATATAACGATAAATCACTCTATGAGACCCGGAATTGCGAAAATCACCTTCACCGCACCCTGTGTATCGAAAGGAGCTACGCATTCAACTCGGATGGCTTGCAATGGTTCGATATAACAATAAATCACTCTAGGAGACTGGGAATCGCGATAATTACCTTCACAGCACGCTGTGTATCGAAAAGAGCTAAGTATTCACTTCACAAACCTCGCAATCGTTCAATGTAACGTTAAATCACTCTATGAGACTCGGAATCGCGATAATTACCTTCACCGCACCCTGTGTATCGAAAGCAGCTAAGGATTCAACTAGGATGGCTTGCAATGGTTCGATATAACGATAAATCACACTAGGAGACTCGAAATCGCGATATTTACGTTTTCCAAACGCTGTGTATCAATAATAGCTAAGGATTCACTTCGGATGTCTAGCAATGGTTCGATATAACAATTAATCACACTAGGAGACTGGGAATCGCGATATTTACGTTTTCCGAACGCTGTGTATCGAAAGAATCTAAGTATTCACTTCCCAAGCCTCGCAGTCATTCGATATAACGATAAATCACCCTATGAGACTCGAAATCGCGATAATTACCATCACAACACCCTGTGTATCGAAAGGAGCAAAGGCTTCACTTCCCAAGCCTCGCAGTCGTTCGATATAACGATAAATCACTCTATGAGACTCGGAATTGCGAAAATCACCTTCACCGCACCCTGTGTATCGAAAGGAGCTAAGCATTCAACTCGGATGGCTTCCAATGTTTCGATATAACGATAAATCACTCTAGGAGACTGGGAATCGCGATAATTACCATCACCGCACCCTGTGTATCGAAAGGAGCTAAGGATTCACTTCGGATGTCTAGCAATGGTTCGATATAACGATTAATCACACTAGGAGACTCGGAATCGCGATAATTACCATCACCGCACCCTATGTATCAAAAGGAGCGAAGTATTCACTTCCGAAACCTCGCAATCGTTCAATGTAACGTTAAATCACTCTATGAGACTCGGAATCGCGAAAATCACCTTCACCGCACCCTGTGTATCGAAAGGAGCTAAGGATTCAACTCGGATGGCTTGCAATGGTTCGATATAACGATAAATCACCCTATGATACTCGAAATCGCGTTATTTACGTTTTCCAAATGCTGTGTATCAACAGCAGCTAAGGCTTCACTTCCCAAACAGAGCAATCGTTCGATTAAACGATAAATCACTCTAGGAGACTCGGAATCGCGATAATTACCATCACCGCACCCTATGCATCGAAAGGAGCGAAGTATTCACTTCCGAAACCTCGCAATCGTTCGATATAACGCTAAATCACCCTATGAGACTCGAAATCGCGATATTTACGTTTTCCACACGCTGTGTATCAACAGGAGCTAAGGATTCACTTCGGATGTCTAGCAATGGTTCGATATAACGATTAGTCACACTAGGAGACTGGGAATCGCAATATTTACGTTTTCCAAACGCTGTGTATCGATGGGAGCTAAGGCTTCACATCCAAAGCCTCGCAATCGTTCGATATAAAGATAAATCACTCTATGAGACTCGGAATTGCGAAAATGACCATCAAAGCACCCTGTGTATCGAAAGGAGCTAAGCATTCAACTCGGATGGCTTCCAATGTTTCGATATAACGATAAATCACTCTAGGAGACTGGGAATCGCGATAATTACCTTTACAGCACGCTGTGTATCGAAAGGAGCGAAGTATTCGCTTCACAAACCTCGCAATCGTTCAATGTAACGTTAAATCACTCTATGAGACTCGGAATCGCGATAATTACCTTCACCGCACCCTGTGTATCGAAAGCAGCTAAGGATTCAACTAGGATGGCTTGCAATGGTTCGATATAACGATAAATCACACTAGGAGACTCGAAATCGCGATATTTACGTTTTCCAAACGCTGTGTATCAATAGGAGCTAAGGATTCACTTCGGATGTCTAGCAATGGTTCGATATAACAATTAATCACACTAGGAGACTGGGAATCGCGATATTTACGTTTTCCGAACGCTGTGTATCGAAAGAATCTAAGTATTCACTTCCCAAGCCTCGCAGTCATTCGATATAACGATAAATCACTCAAGGAGACTCGGAATTGCGAAAATGACCTTAACCGCACCCTGGGTATCGAAAGGAGCTACGCATTCAACTCGGATGGCTTGCAATGGTTCGATATAACAATAAATCACTCTAGGAGACTGGGAATCGCGATAATTACCTTCACAGCACGCTGTGTATCGAAAAGAGCTAAGTATTCACTTCACAAACCTCGCAATCGTTCAATGTAACGTTAAATCACTCTATGAGACTCGGAATCGCGATATTTACGTTTTCCAAACGCTGTGTATCGAAAGGAGCTAAGGCTTCACTTCCCAAGCCTCGCAGTCGTTCGATATAACGATAAATCACTCTATGAGACCCGGAATTGCGAAAATCACCTTCACCGCACCCTGTGTATCGAAAGGAGCTACGCATTCAACTCGGATGGCTTGCAATGGTTCGATATAACAATAAATCACTCTAGGAGACTGGGAATCGCGATAATTACCTTCACAGCACGCTGTGTATCGAAAAGAGCTAAGTATTCACTTCACAAACCTCGCAATCGTTCAATGTAACGTTAAATCACTCTATGAGACTCGGAATCGCGATAATTACCTTCACCGCACCCTGTGTATCGAAAGCAGCTAAGGATTCAACTAGGATGGCTTGCAATGGTTCGATATAACGATAAATCACACTAGGAGACTCGAAATCGCGATATTTACGTTTTCCAAACGCTGTGTATCAATAATAGCTAAGGATTCACTTCGGATGTCTAGCAATGGTTCGATATAACAATTAATCACACTAGGAGACTGGGAATCGCGATATTTACGTTTTCCGAACGCTGTGTATCGAAAGAATCTAAGTATTCACTTCCCAAGCCTCGCAGTCATTCGATATAACGATAAATCACCCTATGAGACTCGAAATCGCGATAATTACCATCACAACACCCTGTGTATCGAAAGGAGCAAAGGCTTCACTTCCCAAGCCTCGCAGTCGTTCGATATAACGATAAATCACTCTATGAGACTCGGAATTGCGAAAATCACCTTCACCGCACCCTGTGTATCGAAAGGAGCTAAGCATTCAACTCGGATGGCTTCCAATGTTTCGATATAACGATAAATCACTCTAGGAGACTGGGAATCGCGATAATTACCATCACCGCACCCTGTGTATCGAAAGGAGCTAAGGATTCACTTCGGATGTCTAGCAATGGTTCGATATAACGATTAATCACACTAGGAGACTCGGAATCGCGATAATTACCATCACCGCACCCTATGTATCAAAAGGAGCGAAGTATTCACTTCCGAAACCTCGCAATCGTTCAATGTAACGTTAAATCACTCTATGAGACTCGGAATCGCGAAAATCACCTTCACCGCACCCTGTGTATCGAAAGGAGCTAAGGATTCAACTCGGATGGCTTGCAATGGTTCGATATAACGATAAATCACCCTATGATACTCGAAATCGCGTTATTTACGTTTTCCAAATGCTGTGTATCAACAGCAGCTAAGGCTTCACTTCCCAAACAGAGCAATCGTTCGATTAAACGATAAATCACTCTAGGAGACTCGGAATCGCGATAATTACCATCACCGCACCCTATGCATCGAAAGGAGCGAAGTATTCACTTCCGAAACCTCGCAATCGTTCGATATAACGCTAAATCACCCTATGAGACTCGAAATCGCGATATTTACGTTTTCCACACGCTGTGTATCAACAGGAGCTAAGGATTCACTTCGGATGTCTAGCAATGGTTCGATATAACGATTAGTCACACTAGGAGACTGGGAATCGCAATATTTACGTTTTCCAAACGCTGTGTATCGATGGGAGCTAAGGCTTCACATCCAAAGCCTCGCAATCGTTCGATATAAAGATAAATCACTCTATGAGACTCGGAATTGCGAAAATGACCATCACCGCACCCTGTGTATCGAAAGGAGCTAAGCATTCAACTCGGATGGCTTCCAATGTTTCGATATAACGATAAATCACTCTAGGAGACTGGGAATCGCGATAATTACCTTTACAGCACGCTGTGTATCGAAAGGAGCGAAGTATTCGCTTCACAAACCTCGCAATCGTTCAATGTAACGTTAAATCACTCTATGAGACTCGGAATCGCGATAATTACCTTCACCGCACCCTGTGTATCGAAAGCAGCTAAGGATTCAACTAGGATGGCTTGCAATGGTTCGATATAACGATAAATCACACTAGGAGACTCGAAATCGCGATATTTACGTTTTCCAAACGCTGTGTATCAATAGGAGCTAAGGATTCACTTCGGATGTCTAGCAATGGTTCGATATAACAATTAATCACACTAGGAGACTGGGAATCGCGATATTTACGTTTTCCGAACGCTGTGTATCGAAAGAATCTAAGTATTCACTTCCCAAGCCTCGCAGTCATTCGATATAACGATAAATCACTCAAGGAGACTCGGAATTGCGAAAATGACCTTAACCGCACCCTGGGTATCGAAAGGAGCTACGCATTCAACTCGGATGGCTTGCAATGGTTCGATATAACAATAAATCACTCTAGGAGACTGGGAATCGCGATAATTACCTTCACAGCACGCTGTGTATCGAAAAGAGCTAAGTAGTCACTTCACAAACCTCGCAATCGTTCAATGTAACGTTAAATCACTCTATGAGACTCGGAATCGCGATAATTACCTTCACCGCACCCTGTGTATCGAAAGCAGCTAAGGATTCAACTAGGATGGCTTGCAATGGTTCGATATAACGATAAATCACACTAGGAGACTCGAAATCGCGATATTTACGTTTTCCAAACGCTGTGTATCAATAATAGCTAAGGATTCACTTCGGATGTCTAGCAATGGTTCGATATAACAATTAATCACACTAGGAGACTGGGAATCGCGATATTTACGTTTTCCGAACGCTGTGTATCGAAAGAATCTAAGTATTCACTTCCCAAGCCTCGCAGTCATTCGATATAACGATAAATCACCCTATGAGACTCGAAATCGCGATAATTACCATCACAACACCCTGTGTATCGAAAGGAGCAAAGGCTTCACTTCCCAAGCCTCGCAGTCGTTCGATATAACGATAAATCACTCTATGAGACTCGGAATTGCGAAAATCACCTTCACCGCACCCTGTGTATCGAAAGGAGCTAAGCATTCAACTTGGATGGCTTCCAATGTTTCGATATAACGATAAATCACCCTATGAGACTCGGAATCGCGATATTTACGTTTTCCAAACACTGTGTATCGAAAGGAGCTAAGGCTTCACTTCCCAAGCCTCGCAGTCGTTCGATATAACGATAAATCACTCTATGAGACTCGGAATTGCGAAAATCACCTTCACCGCACCCTGTGTATCGAAAGGAGCTAAGCATTCAACTTGGATGGCTTCCAATGTTTCGATATAACGATAAATCACTCTAGGAGACTGGGAATCGCGATAATTACCTTCACAGCACGCTGTGTATAGAAAGGAGCTAAGTATTCACTTCACAAACCTCGCAATCGTTCAATGTAACGATAAATCACCCTATGAGACTCGGAATCGCGATATTTACGTTTTCCAAACGCTGTGTATCGAAAGGAGCTAAGGCTTCACTTCCCAAGCCTCGCAGTCGTTCGATATAACGATAAATCACTCTATGAGACTCGGAATTGCGAAAATCACCTTCACCGCACCCTGTGTATCGAAAGGAGCTAAGCATTCAACTCGGATGGCTTCCAATGTTTCGATATAACGATAAATCACTCTAGGAGACTGGGAATCGCGATAATTACCTTCACAGCACGCTGTGTATCGAAAGGAGCGAAGTATTCGCTTCACAAACCTCGCAATCGTTCAATGTAACGTTAAATCACTCTATGAGACTCGGAATCACGATAATTACCTTCACCGCACCCTGTTTATCGAAAGCAGCTAAGGATTCAACTAGGATGGCTTGCAATGGTTCGATATAACGATAAATCACACTAGGAGACTCGAAATCGCGATATTTACGTTTTCCAAACGCTGTGTATCAATAGGAGCTAATTATTCACTTCGGATGTCTAGCAATGGTTCGATATAACAATTAATCACACTAGGAGACTGGGAATCGCGATATTTACGTTTTCCGAACGCTGTGTATCGAAAGAATCTAAGTATTCACTTCCCAAGCCTCGCAGTCATTCGATATAACGATAAATCACTCTATGAGACTCGAAATCGCGATAATTACCATCACAACACCCTGTGTATCGAAAGGAGCAAAGGCTTCACTTCCCAAGCCTCGCAGTCGTTCGATATAACGATAAATCACTCTATGAGACTCGGAATTGCGAAAATCACCTTCACCGCACCCTGTGTATCGAAAGGAGCTAAGCATTCAACTCGGATGGCTTCCAATGTTTCGATATAACGATAAATCACTCTAGGAGACTGGGAATCGCGATAATTACCATCACCGCACCCTGTGTATCGAAAGGAGCTAAGGATTCACTTCGGATGTCTAGCAATGGTTCGATATAACGATTAATCACACTAGGAGACTCGGAATCGCGATAATTACCATCACCGCACCCTATGTATCAAAAGGAGCGAAGTATTCACTTCCGAAACCTCGCAATCATTCGATATAACGATAAATCACCCTATGAGACTCGAAATCGCGATATTTACGTTTTCCACACGCTGTGTATCAACAGGAGCTAAGGATTCACTTCGGATGTCTAGCAATGGTTCGATATAACGATTAGTCACACTAGGAGACTGGGAATCGCAATATTTACGTTCTCCAAACGCTGTGTATCGATGGGAGCTAAGGCTTCACATACAAAGCCTCGCAATCGTTCGATATAAAGTTAAATCACTCTATGAGACTCGGAATTGCGAAAATGACCATCACCGCACCCTGTGTATCGAAAGGAGCTAAGCATTCAACTCGGATGGCTTCCAATGTTTCGATATAACGATAAATCACTCTAGGAGACTGGGAATCGCGATAATTACCATCACCGCACCCTGTGTATCGAAAGGAGCTAAGGATTCACTTCGGATGTCTAGCAATGGTTCGATATAACGATTAATCACACTAGGAGACTCGGAATCGCGATAATTACCATCACCGCACCCTATGTATCAAAAGGAGCGAAGTATTCACTTCCGAAACCTCGCAATCATTCGATATAACGATAAATCACCCTATGAGACTCGAAATCGCGATATTTACGTTTTCCACACGCTGTGTATCAACAGGAGCTAAGGATTCACTTCGGATGTCTAGCAATGGTTCGATATAACGATTAGTCACACTAGGAGACTGGGAATCGCAATATTTACGTTCTCCAAACGCTGTGTATCGATGGGAGCTAAGGCTTCACATCCAAAGCCTCGCAATCGTTCGATATAAAGTTAAATCACTCTATGAGACTCGGAATTGCGAAAATGACCATCACCGCACCCTGTGTATCGAAAGGAGCTAAGCATTCAACTCGGATGGCTTCCAATGTTTCGATATAACGATAAATCACTCTAGGAGACTGGGAATAGCGATAATTACCTTCACAGCACGCTGTGTATCGAAAGAATCTAAGTATTCACTTCCCAAGCCTCGCAGTCATTCGATATAACGATAAATCACTCAACGAGACTCGGAATTACGAAAATGACCTTCACCGCACCCTGGGTATCGAAAGGAGCTAAGGATTCAACTCGGATGGCTTGCAATGGTTCGATATAACGATAAATCACCCTATGATACTCGAAATCGCGTTATTTACGTTTTCCAAACGCTGTGTATCAACAGCAGCTAAGGCTTCACTTCCCAAACAGAGCAATCGTTCGATTAAACGATAAATCACTCTAGGAGACTCGGAATCGCGATAATTACCATCACCGCACCCTATGCATCGAAAGGAGCGAAGTATTCACTTCCGAAACCTCGCAATCGTTCGATATAACGCTAAATCACCCTATGAGACTCGAAATCGCGATATTTACGTTTTCCACACGCTGTGTATCAACAGGAGCTAAGGATTCACTTCGGATGTCTAGCAATGGTTCGATATAACGATTAGTCACACTAGGAGACTGGGAATCGCAATATTTACGTTTTCCAAACGCTGTGTATCTATGGGAGCTAAGGCTTCACATCCAAAGCCTCGCAATCGTTCGATATAAAGATAAATCACTCTATGAGACTCGGAATTGCGAAAATGTCCATCACCGCACCCTGTGTATCGAAAGGAGCTAAGCATTCAACTCGGATGGCTTCCAATGTTTCGATATAACGATAAATCACTCTAGGAGACTGGGAATCGCGATAATTACCTTTACAGCACGCTGTGTATCGAAAGGAGCGAAGTATTCGCTTCACAAACCTCGCAATCGTTCAATGTAACGTTAAATCACTCTATGAGACTCGGAATCGCGATAATTACCTTCACCGCACCCTGTGTATCGAAAGCAGCTAAGGATTCAACTAGGATGGCTTGCAATGGTTCGATATAACGATAAATCACACTAGGAGACTCGAAATCGCGATATTTACGTTTTCCAAACGCTGTGTATCAATAGGAGCTAAGGATTCACTTCGGATGTCTAGCAATGGTTCGATATAACAATTAATCACACTAGGAGACTGGGAATCGCGATATTTACGTTTTCCGAACGCTGTGTATCGAAAGAATCTAAGTATTCACTTCCCAAGCCTCGCAGTCATTCGATATAACGATAAATCACTCAACGAGACTCGGAATTGCGAAAATGACCTTCACCGCACCCTGGGTATCGAAAGGAGCTACGCATTCAACTCGGATGGCTTGCAATGGTTCGATATAACAATAAATCACTCTTGGAGACTGGGAATCGCGATAATTACCTTCACAGCACGCTGTGTATCGAAAAGAGCTAAGTATTCACTTCACAAACCTCGCAATCGTTCAATGTAACGTTAAATCACTCTATGAGACTCGGAATCGCGATAATTACCTTCACCGCACCCTGTGTATCGAAAGCAGCTAAGGATTCAACTAGGATGGCTTGCAATGGTTCGATATAACGATAAATCACACTAGGAGACTCGAAATCGCGATATTTACGTTTTCCAAACGCTGTGTATCAATAGGAGCTAAGGATTCACTTCGGATGTCTAGCAATGGTTCGATATAACAATTAATCACACTAGGAGACTGGGAATCGCGATATTTACGTTTTCCGAACGCTGTGTATCGAAAGAATCTAAGTATTCACTTCCCAAGCCTCGCAGTCATTCGATATAACGATAAATCACCCTATGAGACTCGAAATCGCGATAATTACCATCACAACACCCTGTGTATCAACAGGAGCTAAGGATACACTTCGGATGGCTTCCAATGTTTCGATATAACGATAAATCACTCTAGGAGACTGGGAATCGCGATAATTACCTTCACAGCACGCTGTGTATCGAAAGGAGCTAAGTATTCACTTCACAAAACTCGCAATCGTTCAATGTAACGATAAATCACCCTATGAGACTCGGAATCGCGAAAATCACCTTCACCGCACCCTGTGTATCGAAAGGAGCTAAGGATTCAACTCGGGTGGCTTGCAATGGTTCGATATAACGATAAATCACCCTATGAGACTCGGAATCGCGATAGTTACGTTTTCCAAACACTGTGTATCGAAAGGAGCTAAGGCTTCACTTCCCAAGCCTCGCAGTCGTTCGATATAACGATAAATCACTCTATGAGACTCGGAATTGCGAAAATCACCTTCACCGCACCCTGTGTATCGAAAGGAGCTAAGCATTCAACTTGGATGGCTTCCAATGTTTCGATATAACGATAAATCACTCTAGGAGACTGGGAATCGCGATAATTACCTTCACAGCACGCTGTGTATCGAAAGGAGCTAAGTATTCACTTCACAAACCTCGCAATCGTTCAATGTAACGATAAATCACCCTATTAGACTCGGAATCGCGAAAATCACCTTCACCGCACCCTGTGTATCGAAAGGAGCTAAGGATTCAACTCGGATGGCTTGCAATGGTTCGATATAACGATAAATCACCCTATGATACTCGAAATCGCGTTATTTACGTTTTCCAAACGCTGTGTATCAACAGCAGCTAAGGCTTCACTTCCCAAACAGAGCAATCGTTCGATTAAACGATAAATCACTCTAGGAGACTCGGAATCGCGATAATTACCATCACCGCACCCTATGTATCAAAAGGAGCGAAGTATTCACTTCCGAACCCTCGCAATCATTCGATATAACGATAAATCACCCTATGAGACTCGAAATCGCGATATTTACGTTTTCCACACGCTGTGTATCAACAGGAGCTAAGGATTCACTTCGGATGTCTAGCAATGGTTCGATATAACGATTAGTCACACTAGGAGACTGGGAATCGCAATATTTACGTTCTCCAAACGCTGTGTATCGATGGGAGCTAAGGCTTCACATCCAAAGCCTCGCAATCGTTCGATATAAAGTTAAATCACTCTATGAGACTCGGAATTGCGAAAATGACCATCACCGCACCCTGTGTATCGAAAGGAGCTAAGCATTCAACTCGGATGGCTTCCAATGTTTCGATATAACGATAAATCACTCTAGGAGACTGGGAATAGCGATAATTACCTTCACAGCACGCTGTGTATCGAAAGGAGCGAAGTATTCACTTCACAAACCTCGCAATCGTTCAATGTAACGTTAAATCACTCTATGAGACTTGGAATCGCGAAAATCACCTTCACCGCACCCTGTGTATCGAAAGGAGCTAAGCATTCAACTCGGATGGCTACCAATGTTTCGATATAACGATAAATCACTCTAGGAGACTGGGAATCGCGATAATTACCTTCACAGCACGCTGTGTACCGAAAGGAGCGAAGTATTCACTTCACAAACCTCGCAATCGTTCAATGTAACTTTAAATCACTCTATGAGACTCGGAATCGCGATAATTACCTTCACCGCACCCTGTGTATCGAAAGCAGCTAAGGATTCAACTAGGATGGCTTGCAATGGTTCGATATAACGATAAATCACACTAGGAGACTCGAAATCGCGATATTTACGTTCTCCAAACGCTGTGTATCGATGGGAGCTAAGGCTTCACATCCAAAGCCTCGCAATCGTTCGATATAAAGTTAAATCACTCTATGAGACTCAGAATTGCGAAAATGACCATCACCGCACCCTGTGTATCGAAAGGAGCTAAGCATTCAACTCGGATGGCTTCCAATGTATCGATATAACGATAAATCGCTCTAGGAGACTGGGAATAGCGATAATTACCTTCACAGCACGCTGTGTATCGAAAGAATCTAAGTATTCACTTCCCAAGCCTCGCAGTCATTCGATATAACGATAAATCACTCAACGAGACTCGGAATTACGAAAATGACCTTCACCGCATCCTGGGTATCGAAAGGAGCTAAGCATTCAACTCGGATGGCTTGCAATGGTTCGATATAACGATAAATCACCCTATGAGACTCGAAATCGCGATAATTACCATCACAACACCCTGTGTATCGAAAGGAGCAAAGGCTTCACTTCCGAAACCTCGCAATCGTTCGATATAACGCTAAATCACCCTATGAGACTCGAAATCGCGATATTTACGTTTTCCACACGCTGTGTATCAACAGGAGCTAAGGATTCACTTCGGATGTCTAGCAATGGTTCGATATAACGATTAGTCACACTAGGAGACTGGGAATCGCAATATTTACGTTCTCCAAACGCTGTGTATCGATGGGAGCTAAGGCTTCACATCCAAAGCCTCGCAATCGTTCGATATAAAGTTAAATCACTCTATGAGACTCGGAATTGCGAAAATGACCATCACCGCACCCTGTGTATCGAAAGGAGCTAAGCATTCAACTCGGATGGCTTCCAATGTTTCGATATAACGATAAATCACTCTAGGAGACTGGGAATAGCGATAATTACCTTCACAGCACGCTGTGTATCGAAAGGAGCGAAGTATTCACTTCACAAACCTCGCAATCGTTCAATGTAACGATAAATCACTCTATGAGACTTGGAATCGCGAAAATCACCTTCACCGCACCCTGTGTATCGAAAGGAGCTAAGCATTCAACTCGGATGGCTACCAATGTTTCGATATAACGATAAATCACTCTAGGAGACTGGGAATCGCGATAATTACCTTCACAGCACGCTGTGTATCGAAAGGAGCGAAGTATTCACTTCACAAACCTCGCAATCGTTCAATGTAACTTTAAATCACTCTATGAGACTCGGAATCGCGATAATTACCTTCACCGCACCCTGTGTATCGAAAGCAGCTAAGGATTCAACTAGGATGGCTTGCAATGGTTCGATATAACGATAAATCACACTAGGAGACTCGAAATCGCGATATTTACGTTCTCCAAACGCTGTGTATCGATGGGAGCTAAGGCTTCACATCCAAAGCCTCGCAATCGTTCGATATAAAGTTAAATCACTCTATGAGACTCGGAATTGCGAAAATGACCATCACCGCACCCTGTGTATCGAAAGGAGCTAAGCATTCAACTCGGATGGCTTCCAATGTATCGATATAACGATAAATCGCTCTAGGAGACTGGGAATAGCGATAATTACCTTCACAGCACGCTGTGTATCGAAAGAATCTAAGTATTCACTTCCCAAGCCTCGCAGTCATTCGATATAACGATAAATCACTCAACGAGACTCGGAATTACGAAAATGACCTTCACCGCATCCTGGGTATCGAAAGGAGCTAAGCATTCAACTCGGATGGCTTGCAATGGTTCGATATAACGATAAATCACCCTATGAGACTCGAAATCGCGATAATTACCATCACAACACCCTGTGTATCGAAAGGAGCAAAGGCTTCACTTCCCAAGCCTCGCAATCGTTCGATATAACGATAAATCACTCTATGAGATTCGGAATTGCGAAAACCACCTTCACCGCACCCTGGGTATCGAAAGGAGCTAAGCATTCAACTCGGATGGCTTCCAATGTTTCGATATAACAATAAATCACTCTAGGGGACTGGGAATCGCGATAATTACCTTCACAGCACGCTGTGTATCGAAAGGAGCTAAGTATTCACTTCACAAACCTCGCAATCGTTCAATGTAACGTTAAATCACTCTATGAGACTCGGAATCGCGAAAATCACCTTCACCGCACCCTGTGTATCGAAAGGAGCTAAGGATTCAACTCGGATGGCTTGCAATGGTTCGATATAACGATAAATCACCCTATGATACTCGAAATCGCGTTATTTACGTTTTCCAAACGCTGTGTATCAACAGCAGCTAAGGCTTCACTTCCCAAACAGAGCAATCGTTCGATTAAACGATAAATCACTCTAGGAGACTCGGAATCGCGATAATTACCATCACCGCACCCTATGCATCGAAAGGAGCGAAGTATTCACTTCCGAAACCTCGCAATCGTTCGATATAACGCTAAATCACCCTATGAGACTCGAAATCGCGATATTTACGTTTTCCACACGCTGTGTATCAACAGGAGCTAAGGATTCACTTCGGATGTCTAGCAATGGTTCGATATAACGATTAGTCACACTAGGAGACTGGGAATCGCAATATTTACGTTTTCCAAACGCTGTGTATCGATGGGAGCTAAGGCTTCACATCCAAAGCCTCGCAATCGTTCGATATAAAGATAAATCACTCTATGAGACTCGGAATTGCGAAAATGACCATCACCGCACCCTGTGTATCGAAAGGAGCTAAGCATTCAACTCGGATGTCTTCCAATGTTTCGATATAACGATAAATCACTCTAGGAGACTGGGAATCGCGATAATTACCTTCACAGCACGCTGTGTATCGAAAGGAGCGAAGTATTCGCTTCACAAACCTCGCAATCGTTCAATGTAACGTTAAATCACTCTATGAGACTCGGAATCGCGATAATTACCTTCACCGCACCCTGTGTATCGAAAGCAGCTAAGGATTCAACTAGGAAGGCTTGCAATGGTTCGATATAACGATAAATCACACTAGGAGACTCGAAATCGCGATATTTACGTTTTCAAACGCTGTGTATCATTAGGAGCTAAGGATTCACTTCGGATGTCTAGCAATGGTTCGATATAACAATTAATCACACTAGGAGACTGGGAATCGCGATATTTACGTTTTCCGAACGCTGTTTATCGAAAGAATCTAAGTATTCACTTCCCAAGCCTCGCAGTCATTCGATATAACGATAAATCACTCAACGAGACTCGGAATTGCGAAAATGACCTTCACCGCACCCTGGGTATCGAAAGGAGCTACGCATTCAACTCGGATGGCTTGCAATGGTTCGATATAACAATAAATCACTCTAGGAGACTGGGAATCGCGATAATTACCTTCACAGCACGCTGTGTATCGAAAGGAGCGAAGTATTCGCTTCACAAACCTCGCAATCGTTCAATGTAACGTTAAATCACTCTATGAGACTCGGAATCGCGATAATTACCTTCACCGCACCCTGTGTATCGAAAGCAGCTAAGGATTCAACTAGGAAGGCTCGCAATCGTTCGATATAACGCTAAATCACCCTATGAGACTCGAAATCGCGATATTTACGTTTTCCACACGCTGTGTATCAACAGGAGCTAAGGATTCACTTCGGATGTCTAGCAATGGTTCGATATAACGATTAGTCACACTAGGAGACTGGGAATCGCAATATTTACGTTTTCCAAACGCTGTGTATCGATGGGAGCTAAGGCTTCACATCCAAAGCCTCGCAATCGTTCGATATAAAGATAAATCACTCTATGAGACTCGGAATTGCGAAAATGACCATCACCGCACCCTGTGTATCGAAAGGAGCTAAGCATTCAACTCGGATGTCTTCCAATGTTTCGATATAACGATAAATCACCCTAGGAGACTGGGAATCGCGATAATTACCTTCACAGCACGCTGTGTATCGAAAGGAGCGAAGTATTCGCTTCACAAACCTCGCAATCGTTCAATGTAACGTTAAATCACTCTATGAGACTCGGAATCGCGATAATTACCTTCACCGCACCCTGTGTATCGAAAGCAGCTAAGGATTCAACTAGGAAGGCTTGCAATGGTTCGATATAACGATAAATCACACTAGGAGACTCGAAATCGCGATATTTACGTTTTCCAAACGCTGTGTATCATTAGGAGCTAAGGATTCACTTCGGATGTCTAGCAATGGTTCGATATAACAATTAATCACACTAGGAGACTGGGAATCGCGATATTTACGTTTTCCGAACGCTGTTTATCGAAAGAATCTAAGTATTCACTTCCCAAGCCTCGCAGTCATTCGATATAACGATAAATCACTCAACGAGACTCGGAATTGCGAAAATGACCTTCACCGCACCCTGGGTATCGAAAGGAGCTACGCATTCAACTCGGATGGCTTGCAATGGTTCGATATAACGATAAATCACACTAGGAGACTCGAAATCGCGATATTTACGTTCTCCAAACGCTGTGTATCGATGGGAGCTAAGGCTTCACATCCAAAGCCTCGCAATCGTTCGATATAAAGTTAAATCACTCTATGAGACTCGGAATTGCGAAAATGACCATCACCGCACCCTGTGTATCGAAAGGAGCTAAGCATTCAACTCGGATGGCTTCCAATGTATCGATATAACGATAAATCGCTCTAGGAGACTGGGAATAGCGATAATTACCTTCACAGCACGCTGTGTATCGAAAGAATCTAAGTATTCACTTCCCAAGCCTCGCAGTCATTCGATATAACGATAAATCACTCAACGAGACTCGGAATTACGAAAATGACCTTCACCGCATCCTGGGTATCGAAAGGAGCTAAGCATTCAACTCGGATGGCTTGCAATGGTTCGATATAACGATAAATCACCCTATGATACTCGAAATCGCGTTATTTACGTTTTCCAAACGCTGTGTATCAACAGCAGCTAAGGCTTCACTTCCCAAACAGAGCAATCGTTCGATTAAACGATAAATCACTCTAGGAGACTCGGAATCGCGATAATTACCATCACCGCACCCTATGCATCGAAAGGAGCGAAGTATTCACTTCCGAAACCTCGCAATCGTTCGATATAACGCTAAATCACCCTATGAGACTCGAAATCGCGATATTTACGTTTTCCACACGCTGTGTATCAACAGGAGCTAAGGATTCACTTCGGATGTCTAGCAATGGTTCGATATAACGATTAGTCACACTAGGAGACTGGGAATCGCAATATTTACGTTTTCCAAACGCTGTGTATCGATGGGAGCTAAGGCTTCACATCCAAAGCCTCGCAATCGTTCGATATAAAGATAAATCACTCTATGAGACTCGGAATTGCGAAAATGACCATCAAAGCACCCTGTGTATCGAAAGGAGCTAAGCATTCAACTCGGATGGCTTCCAATGTTTCGATATAACGATAAATCACTCTAGGAGACTGGGAATCGCGATAATTACCTTTACAGCACGCTGTGTATCGAAAGGAGCGAAGTATTCGCTTCAGAAACCTCGCAATCGTTCAATGTAACGTTAAATCACTCTATGAGACTCGGAATCGCGATAATTACCTTCACCGCACCCTGTGTATCGAAAGCAGCTAAGGATTCAACTAGGATGGCTTGCAATGGTTCGATATAACGATAAATCACACTAGGAGACTCGAAATCGCGATATTTACGTTTTCCAAACGCTGTGTATCAATAGGAGCTAAGGATTCACTTCGGATGTCTAGCAATGGTTCGATATAACAATTAATCACACTAGGAGACTGGGAATCGCGATATTTACGTTTTCCGAACGCTGTGTATCGAAAGAATCTAAGTATTCACTTCCCAAGCCTCGCAGTCATTCGATATAACGATAAATCACCCTATGAGACTCGAAATCGCGATAATTACCATCACAACACCCTGTGTATCGAAAGGAGCAAAGGCTTCACTTCCCAAGCCTCGCAGTCGTTCGATATAACGATAAATCACTCTATGAGACTCGGAATTGCGAAAATCACCTTCACCGCACCCTGTGTATCGAAAGGAGCTAAGCATTCAACTTGGATGGCTTCCAATGTTTCGATATAACGATAAATCACCCTATGAGACTCGGAATCGCGATATTTACGTTTTCCAAACACTGTGTATCGAAAGGAGCTAAGGATTCAACTCGGATGGCTTGCAATGGTTCGATATAACGATAAATCACCCTATGATACTCGAAATCGCGTTATTTACGTTTTCCAAACGCTGTGTATCAACAGCAGCTAAGGCTTCACTTCCCAAACAGAGCAATCGTTCGATTAAACGATAAATCACTCTAGGAGACTCGGAATCGCGATAATTACCATCACCGCACCCTATGCATCGAAAGGAGCGAAGTATTCACTTCCGAAACCTCGCAATCGTTCGATATAACGCTAAATCACCCTATGAGACTCGAAATCGCGATATTTACGTTTTCCACACGCTGTGTATCAACAGGAGCTAAGGATTCACTTCGGATGTCTAGCAATGGTTCGATATAACGATTAGTCACACTAGGAGACTGGGAATCGCAATATTTACGTTTTCCAAACGCTGTGTATCGATGGGAGCTAAGGCTTCACATCCAAAGCCTCGCAATCGTTCGATATAAAGATAAATCACTCTATGAGACTCGGAATTGCGAAAATGACCATCACCGCACCCTGTGTATCGAAAGGAGCTAAGCATTCAACTCGGATGTCTTCCAATGTTTCGATATAACGATAAATCACTCTAGGAGACTGGGAATCGCGATAATTACCTTCACCGCACCCTGTGTATCGAAAGCAGCTAAGGATTCAACTAGGAAGGCTTGCAATGGTTCGATATAACGATAAATCACACTAGGAGACTCGAAATCGCGATATTTACGTTTTCCAAACGCTGTGTATCATTAGGAGCTAAGGATTCACTTCGGATGTCTAGCAATGGTTCGATATAACAATTAATCACACTAGGAGACTGGGAATCGCGATATTTACGTTTTCCGAACGCTGTTTATCGAAAGAATCTAAGTATTCACTTCCCAAGCCTCGCAGTCATTCGATATAACGATAAATCACTCAACGAGACTCGGAATTGCGAAAATGACCTTCACCGCACCCTGGGTATCGAAAGGAGCTACGCATTCAACTCGGATGGCTTGCAATGGTTCGATATAACAATAAATCACTCTAGGAGACTGGGAATCGCGATAATTACCTTCACAGCACGCTGTGTATCGAAAGGAGCGAAGTATTCGCTTCACAAACCTCGCAATCGTTCAATGTAACGTTAAATCACTCTATGAGACTCGGAATCGCGATAATTACCTTCACCGCACCCTGTGTATCGAAAGCAGCTAAGGATTCAACTAGGAAGGCTCGCAATCGTTCGATATAACGCTAAATCACCCTATGAGACTCGAAATCGCGATATTTACGTTTTCCACACGCTGTGTATCAACAGGAGCTAAGGATTCACTTCGGATGTCTAGCAATGGTTCGATATAACGATTAGTCACACTAGGAGACTGGGAATCGCAATATTTACGTTTTCCAAACGCTGTGTATCGATGGGAGCTAAGGCTTCACATCCAAAGCCTCGCAATCGTTCGATATAAAGATAAATCACTCTATGAGACTCGGAATTGCGAAAATGACCATCACCGCACCCTGTGTATCGAAAGGAGCTAAGCATTCAACTCGGATGTCTTCCAATGTTTCGATATAACGATAAATCACTCTAGGAGACTGGGAATCGCGATAATTACCTTCACAGCACGCTGTGTATCGAAAGGAGCGAAGTATTCGCTTCACAAACCTCGCAATCGTTCAATGTAACGTTAAATCACTCTATGAGACTCGGAATCGCGATAATTACCTTCACCGCACCCTGTGTATCGAAAGCAGCTAAGGATTCAACTAGGAAGGCTTGCAATGGTTCGATATAACGATAAATCACACTAGGAGACTCGAAATCGCGATATTTACGTTTTCCAAACGCTGTGTATCATTAGGAGCTAAGGATTCACTTCGGATGTCTAGCAATGGTTCGATATAACAATTAATCACACTAGGAGACTGGGAATCGCGATATTTACGTTTTCCGAACGCTGTTTATCGAAAGAATCTAAGTATTCACTTCCCAAGCCTCGCAGTCATTCGATATAACGATAAATCACTCAACGAGACTCGGAATTGCGAAAATGACCTTCACCGCACCCTGGGTATCGAAAGGAGCTACGCATTCAACTCGGATGGCTTGCAATGGTTCGATATAACAATAAATCACTCTAGGAGACTGGGAATCGCGATAATTACCTTCACAGCACGCTGTGTATCGAAAGGAGCGAAGTATTCGCTTCACAAATCTCGCAATCGTTCAATGTAACGTTAAATCACTCTATGAGACTCGGAATCGCGATAATTACCTTCACCGCACCCTGTGTATCGAAAGCAGCTAAGGATTCAACTAGGAAGGCTCGCAATCGTTCGATATAACGCTAAATCACCCTATGAGACTCGAAATCGCGATAATTACCATCAGAACACCCTGTGTATCGAAAGGAGCAAAGGCTTCACTTCCCAAGCCTCGCAATCGTTCGATATAACGATAAATCACTATATGAGACTCGGAATTGCGAAAACCACCTTCACCGCACCCTGGGTATCGAAAGGAGCTAAGCATTCAACTCGGATGGATTCCAATGTTTCGATATAACAATAAATCACTCTAGGAGACTGGGAATCGCGATAATTACCTTCACAGCACGCTGTGTATCGAAAGGAGCTAAGTATTCACTTCACGAACCTCGCAATCGTTCAATGTAACGTTAAATCACTCTATGAGACTCGGAATCGCGATATTTACGTTTTCCAAACGCTGTGCATCGAAAGCAGCTAAGGATTCAACTAGGATGGCTTGCAATGGTTCGATATAACGATAAATCACACTAGGAGACTCGGAATCGCGAAAATCACCTTCACCGCACCCTGTGTATCGAAAGGAGCTAAGGATTCAACTCGGATGGCTTGCAATGGTTCGATATAACGATAAATCACCCTATGACACTCGAAATCGCGATATTTAATTTTTCCAAACGCTGTGTATCAACAGCAGCTAAGGCTTCACTTCCCAAACAGAGCAATCGTTCGATTAAACGATAAATCACTCTAGGAGACTGGGAATCGCGATAATTACCTTCACCGCAACCTGTGTATCGAAAGGAGCTAAGCATTCAACTCGGATGGCTTCCAATGTTTCGATATAACGATAAATCACTCTACGAGACTGGGAATCGCGATAATCACCTTCACCGCAACCTGTGTATCGAAAGGAGCTAAGCATTCAACTCGGATGGCTTCCAATGTTTCGATATAACGATAAATCACTCTACGAGACTGGGAATCGCGATAATCACCTTCACCGCAACCTGTGTATCGAAAGGAGCTAAGCATTCAACTCGGATGGCTTCCAATATTTCGATATAACGATAAATCACTCTAGGAGACTGGGAATCGCGATATTTATGTTTCCAAGACGCTGTGTATCGAAATGAGATAAGGATTCACATGCCAAGTTTCGTAATTGTTCGATTAAACGATAAATCACTCTAGGAGACTCGGAATCGCGATAATTACCTTCACCGCACCCTGTGTATCGAAAGCAGCTAAGGATTCAACTAGGATGGCTTGCAATGGTTCGATATAACGATAAATCACACTAGGAGACTCGAAATCGCGATATTTACGTTCTCCAAACGCTGTGTATCGATGGGAGCTAAGGCTTCACATCCAAAGCCTCGCAATCGTTCGATATAAAGTTAAATCACTCTATGAGACTCGGAATTGCGAAAATGACCTTCACCGCACCCTGGGTATCGAAAGGAGCTACGCATTCAACTCGGATGGCTTGCAATGGTTCGATATAACAATAAATCACTCTAGGAGACTGGGAATCGCGATAATTACCTTCACAGCACGCTGTGTATCGAAAGGAGCTAAGGCTTCACTTCCCAAGCCTCGCAGTCGTTCGATATAACGATAAATCACTCTATGAGACTCGGAATTGCGAAAATCACCTTCACCGCACCCTGTGTATCGAAAGGAGCTAAGCATTCAACTTGGATGGCTTCCAATGTTTCGATATAACGATAAATCACCCTATGAGACTCGGAATCGCGATATTTACGTTTTCCAAACACTGTGTATCGAAAGGAGCTAAGGCTTCACTTCCCAAGCCTCGCAGTCGTTCGATATAACGATAAATCACTCTATGAGACTCGGAATTGCGAAAATCACCTTCACCGCACCCTGTGTATCGAAAGGAGATAAGCATTCAACTTGGATGGCTTCCAATGTTTCGATATAACGATAAATCACTCTAGGAGACTGGGAATCGCGATAATTACCTTCACAGCACGCTGTGTATCGAAAGGAGCTAAGTATTCGCTTCACAAACCTCGCAATCGTTCAATGTAACGTTAAATCACTCTATGAGACTCGAAATCGCGATAATTACCTTCACCGCACCCTGTTTATCGAAAGCAGCTAAGGATTCAACTAGGATGGCTTGCAATGGTTCGATATAACGATAAATCACACTAGGAGACTCGAAATCGCGATATTTACGTTTTCCAAACGCTGTGTATCAATAATAGATAAGGATTCACTTCGGATGTCTAGCAATGGTTCGTTATAACAATTAATCACACTAGGAGACTGGGAATCGCGATATTTACGTTTTCCGAACGCTGTGTATCGAAAGAATCTAAGTATTCACTTCCCAAGCCTCGCAGTCATTCGATATAACGATAAATCACCCTATGAGACTTGAAATCGCGATAATTACCATCACAACACCCTGTGTATCGAAAGGAGCAAAGGCTTCACTTCCCAAGCCTCGCAGTCGTTCGATATAACGATAAATCACTCTATGAGACTCGGAATTGCGAAAATCACCTTCACCGCACCCTGTGTATCGAAAGGAGCTAAGCATTCAACTCGGATGGCTTCCAATGTTTCGATATAACGATAAATCACTCTAGGAGACTGGGAATCGAAATAATTACCATCACCGCACCCTGTGTATCGAAAGGAGCTAAGGATTCACTTCGGATGTCTAGCAATGGTTCGATATAACGATTAATCACACTAGGAGACTCGGAATCGCGATAATTACCATCACCGCACCCTATGTATCAAAAGGAGCGAAGTATTCACTTCCGAAACCTCGCAATCATTCGATATAACGATAAATCACCCTATGAGACTCGAAATCGCGATATTTACGTTTTCCAAACGCTGTGTATCGATGGGATCTAAGGCTTCACATCCAAAGCCTCGCAATCGTTCGATATAACGATAAATCACTCTATGAGACTCGGAATCGCGATAATTACCTTCACCGCACCCTGTGTATCGAAAGCAGCTAAGGATTCAACTAGGATGGCTTGCAATGGTTCGATATAACGATAAATCACACTAGGAGACTCGAAATCGCGATATTTACGTTTTCCAAACGCTGTGTATCAATAGGAGCTAAGGATTCACTTCGGATGTCTAGCAATGGTTCGATATAACAATTAATCACACTAGGAGACTGGGAATCGCGATATTTACGTTTTCCGAACGCTGTGTATCGAAAGAATCTAAGTATTCACTTCCCAAGCCTCGCAGTCGTTCGATATAACGATAAATCACTCTATGAGACTCGGAATTGCGAAAATCACCTTCACCGCACCCTGTGTATCGAAAGGAGCTAAGCATTCAACTTGGATGGCTTCCAATGTTTCGATATAACGATAAATCACTCTAGGAGACTGGGAATCGCGATAATTACCTTCACAGCACGCTGTGTATCGAAAGGAGCTAAGTATTCACTTCACAAACCTCGCAATCGTTCAATGTAACGTTAAATCACTCTATGAGACTCGGAATCGCGAAAATCACCTTCACCGCACCCTGTGTATCGAAAGGAGCTAAGCATTCAACTCGGATGGCTTCCAATGTTTCGATATAACGATAAATCACTCTAGGAGACTGGTAATCGCGATATTTACGTTTTCCAAACGCTGTGTATCAACAGCAGCTAAGGCTTCACTTCCCAAACAGCGCACTCGTTCGATTAAACGATAAATCACTCTAGGAGACTCGGAATCGCGATAATTACCATCACCGCACCCTGTGTATCGAAAGCAGCTAAGGATTCAACTAGGATGGCTTGCAATGGTTCGATATAACGATAAATCACACTAGGAGACTCGAAATCGCGATATTTACGTTTTCCAAACGCTGTGTATCAATAGGAGCTAAGGATTCACTTCCCAAACAGAGCAATCGTTCGATTAAACGATAAATCACTCTAGGAGACTCGGAATCGCGATAATTACCATCACCGCACCCTATGTATCGAAAGGAGCGAAGTATTCACTTCACAAACCTCGCAATCGTTCGATATAACGATAAATCACCCTATGACACTCGAAATCGCGATATTTACGTTTTCCAAACGCTGTGTATCAACAGCAGCTAAGGCTTCACTTCCCAAACAGAGCAATCGTTCGATTAAACGATAAATCACTCTAGGAGACTCGGAATCGCGATAATTACCATCACCGCACCCTATGTATCAAAAGGAGCGAAGTATTCACTTCCGAAACCTCGCAATCATTCGATATAACGATAAATCACCCTATGGGACTCGAAATCGCGATATTTACGTTTTCCACACGCTGTGTATCAACAGGAGCTAAGGATTCACTTCGGATGTCTAGCAATGGTTCGATATAACGATTAGTCACACTAGGAGACTGGGAATCGCAATATTTACGTTCTCCAAACGTTGTGTATCGATGGGAGCTAAGGCTTCACATCCAAAGCCTCGCAATCGTTCGATATAAAGTTAAATCACTCTATGAGACTCGGAATTGCGAAAATCACCTTCACCGCACCCTGTGTATCGAAAGGAGCTAAGCATTCAACTTGGATGGCTTCCAATGTTTCGATATAACGATAAATCACCCTATGAGACTCGGAATCGCGATATTTACGTTTTCCAAACACTGTGTATCGAAAGGAGCTAAGGATTCAACTCGGATGGCTTGCAATGGTTCGATATAACGATAAATCACCCTATGATACTCGAAATCGCGTTATTTACGTTTTCCAAACGCTGTGTATCAACAGCAGCTAAGGCTTCACTTCCCAAACAGAGCAATCGTTCGATTAAACGATAAATCACTCTAGGAGACTCGGAATCGCGATAATTACCATCACCGCACCCTATGCATCGAAAGGAGCGAAGTATTCACTTCCGAAACCTCGCAATCGTTCGATATAACGCTAAATCACCCTATGAGACTCGAAATCGCGATATTTACGTTTTCCACACGCTGTGTATCAACAGGAGCTAAGGATTCACTTGGATGTCTAGCAATGGTTCGATATAACGATTAGTCACACTAGGAGACTGGGAATCGCAATATTTACGTTTTCCAAACGCTGTGTATCGATGGGAGCTAAGGCTTCACATCCAAAGCCTCGCAATCGTTCGATATAAAGATAAATCACTCTATGAGACTCGGAATTGCGAAAATGACCATCACCGCACCCTGTGTATCGAAAGGAGCTAAGCATTCAACTCGGATGGCTTCCAATGTTTCGATATAACGATAAATCACTCTAGGAGACTGGGAATCGCGATAATTACCTTTACAGCACGCTGTGTATCGAAAGGAGCGAAGTATTCGCTTCACAAACCTCGCAATCGTTCAATGTAACGTTAAATCACTCTATGAGACTCGGAATCGCGATAATTACCTTCACCGCACCCTGTGTATCGAAAGCAGCTAAGGATTCAACTAGGATGGCTTGCAATGGTTCGATATAACGATAAATCACACTAGGAGACTCGAAATCGCGATATTTACGTTTTCCAAACGCTGTGTATCAATAGGAGCTAAGGATTCACTTCGGATGTCTAGCAATGGTTCGATATAACAATTAATCACACTAGGAGACTTGGAATCGCGATATTTACGTTTTCCGAACGCTGTGTATCGAAAGAATCTAAGTATTCACTTCCAAAGCCTCGCAGTCATTCGATATAACGATAAATCACTCAACGAGACTCGGAATTGCGAAAATGACCTTCACCGCACCCTGTGTATCGAAAGGAGCTAAGCATTCAACTCGGATGGCTTCCAATGTTTCGATATAACGATAAATCACTCTAGGAGACTGGGAATCGCGATAATTACCTTTACAGCACGCTGTGTATCGAAAGGAGCGAAGTATTCGCTTCACAAACCTCGCAATCGTTCAATGTAACGTTAAATCACTCTATGAGACTCGGAATCGCGATAATTACCTTCACCGCACCCTGTGTATCGAAAGCAGCTAAGGATTCAACTAGGATGGCTTGCAATGGTTCGATATAACGATAAATCACACTAGGAGACTCGAAATCGCGATATTTACGTTTTCCAAACGCTGTGTATCAATAGGAGCTAAGGATTCACTTCGGATGTCTAGCAATGGTTCGATATAACAATTAATCACACTAGGAGACTGGGAATCGCGATATTTACGTTTTCCGAACGCTGTGTATCGAAAGAATCTAAGTATTCACTTCCCAAGCCTCGCAGTCATTCGATATAACGATAAATCACTCAACGAGACTCGGAATTGCGAAAATGACCTTCACCGCACCCTGGGTATCGAAAGGAGCAAAGGCTTCACTTCCCAATCCTCGCAGTCGTTCGATATAACGATAAATCACTCTATGAGACTCGGAATTGCGAAAATCACCTTCACCGCACCCTGTGTATCGAAAGGAGCTAAGCATTCAACTTGGATGGCTTCCAATGTTTCGATATAACGATAAATCACCCTATGAGACTCGGAATCGCGATATTTACGTTTTCCAAACACTGTGTATCGGAAGGAGCTAAGGCTTCACTTCGCAAGCCTCGCAGTCGTTCGATATAACGATAAATCACTCTATGAGACTCGGAATTGCGAAAATCACCTTCACCGCACCCTGTGTATCGAAAGGAGCTAAGCATTCAACTTGGATGGCTTCCAATGTTTCGATATAACGATAAATCACTCTAGGAGACTGGGAATCGCGATAATTACCTTCACAGCACGCTGTGTATCGAAAGGAGCTAAGTATTCACTTCACAAACCTCGCAATCGTTCAATGTAACGATAAATCACCCTATGAGACTCGGAATCGCGATATTTACGTTTTCCAAACGCTGTGTATCGAAAGGAGCGAAGTATTCGCTTCACAAACCTCGCAATCGTTCGATATAACGATAAATCACTCTATGAGACTCGGAATTGCGAAAATCACCTTCACCGCACCCTGTGTATCGAAAGGAGCTAAGCATTCAACTAGGATGGCTTGCAATGGTTCGATATAACGATAAATCACACTAGGAGACTCGAAATCGCGATATTTACGTTTTCCAAACGCTGTGTATCAATAGGAGCTAAGGATTCACTTCGGATGTCTAGCAATTGTTCGATATAACAATTAATCACACTAGGAGACTGGGAATCGCGATATTTACGTTTTCCGAACGCTGTGTATCGAAAGAATCTAAGTATTCACTTCCCAAGCCTCGCAGTCATTCGATATAACGATAAATCACTCAACGAGACTCGGAATTGCGAAAATGACCTTCACCGCACCCTGGGTATCGAAAGGAGCTAAGCATTTAACTCGGATGGCTTGCAATGGTTCGATATAACGATAAATCACCCTATGAGACTCGAAATCGCGATAATTACCATCAGAACACCCTGTGTATCGAAAGGAGCAAAGGCTTCACTTCCCAAGCCTCGCAATCGTTCGATATAACGATAAATCACTCTATGAGACTCGGAATTGCGAAAACCACCTTCACCGCACCCTGGGTATCGAAAGGAGCTAAGCATTCAACTCGGATGGCTTCCAATGTTTCGATATAACAATAAATAACTCTAGGAGACTGGGAATCGCGATAATTACCTTCACAGCACGCTGTGTATCGAAAGGAGCTAAGTATTCACTTCACGAACCTCGCAATCGTTCAATGTAACGTTAAATCACTCTATGAGACTCGGAATCGCGATATTTACGTTTTCCAAACGCTGTGCATCGAAAGGAGCGCAGTATTAACTTCACAAACCTCGCAATCGTTCAATATAACGTTAAATCACTCTATGAGACTCGGAATCGCGAAAATCACCTTCACCGCACCCTGTGTATCGAAAGGAGCTAAGGATTCAACTCGGATGGCTTGCAATGGTTCGATATAACGATAAATCACCCTATGACACTCGAAATCGCGATATTTACGTTTTCCAAACGCTGTGTATCAACAGCAGCTAAGGCTTCACTTCCCAAACAGAGCAATCGTTCGATTAAACGATAAATCACTCTAGGAGACTGGGAATCGCGATAATCACCTTCACCGCAACCTGTGTATCGAAAGGAGCTAAGCATTCAACTCGGATGGCTTCCAATGTTTCGATATAACGATAAATCACTCTACGAGACTGGGAATCGCGATAATCACCTTCACCGCAACCTGTGTATCGAAAGGAGCTAAGCATTCAACTCGGATGGCTTCCAATGTTTCGATATAACGATAAATCACTCTACGAGACTGGGAATCGCGATAATCACCTTCACCGCAACCTGTGTATCGAAAGGAGCTAATCATTCAACTCGGATGGCTTCCAATATTTCGATATAACGATAAATCACTCTAGGTGACTGGGAATCGCGATATTTATGTTTCCCAGACGCTGTGTATCGAAATGAGATAAGGATTCACATGCCAAGTTTCGTAATTGTTCGATTAAACGATAAATCACTCTAGGAGACTCGGAATCGCGATAATTACCATCACCGCACCCTATGTATCGAAAGGAGCGAAGTATTCACTTCCCAAAAGTTCGAATCGTTCGATATAACGATAAATCACTCTATGAGACTTGGAATCGCGATCTTTACGTTTTCCACACGCTGTGTATCGAAAGGAGCTAAGCATTCAACTCGGATGGCTTCCAATGTTTCGATATAACGATAAATCACTCTAGGAGACTGCGAATCGCGATAATTACCTTCACCGCAACCTGTGCATCGAAAGGAGCTAAGGATTCAACACGGATGGCTTGCAATGGTTCGATATAACGATAAATCAATCTATGAGACTCGGAATTGCGAAAATGACCAACACCGCACCCTGTGCATCGGAAGGAGCTAAGCATTCACTTCACAAACCTCGCAATCGTTCAATGTAACGTTAAATCACTCTATGAGACTCGGAATCGCGAAAATCACCTTCACCGCACCCTGGGTATCGAAAGGAGCTAAGCATTCAACTCGGATGGCTTCCAATGTTTCGATATAACGATAAATCACTCTAGGAGACTGGGAATCGCGATAATTACCATCACCGCACCCTGTGTATCGAAAGGAGCAAAGGGTTCACTTCCCAAGCCTCGCAATCGTTCAATGTAACGTTAAATCACTCTATGAGACTCGGAATCGCGAAAATCACGTTCACCGCACCCTGGGTATCGAAAGGAGCTAAGCATTTAACTAGGATGGCTTCCAATGTTTCGATATAACGATAAATCACTCTAGGAGACTGGGAATCGCGATAATCACCTTCACCGCAACCTGTGTATCGAAAGGAGCTAAGCATTCAACTCGGATGGCTTCCAATGTTTCGATATAACGATAGATCACTCTACGAGACTGGGAATCGCGATAATCACCTTCACCGCAACCTGTGTATCGAAAGGAGCTAAGCATTCAACTCGGATGGCTTCCAATGTTTCGATATAACGATAAATCACTCTAGGAGACTGGGAATCGCGATTTTTATGTTTCCCAGACGCTGTGTATCGAAATGAGATAAGGATTCACATGCCAAGCTTCGTAATCGTTCGATTAAACGATCAATCACTCTATGAGACTCGTAATCGCGATAATTACCTTCACCGCACCCTATGTAAGGAAAGGAGCTAAGGATTCAACTCGGCTGGCTTGCAATGGTTCCATATAACGATAAATCACCCTATGAGACTCGAAATCGCGATATTTACGTTTTCCAGACGCTGTGTACCGAAAGAATCTACGTATTCACTTCCCAAGCCTCGCAATCGTTCGATATAATGATAAATCACCCTATGACACTCGAAATCGCGATATTTACGTTTTCCAAACGCTGTGTATCGAAAGAATCTAAGTATTCACTTCCCAAGCCTCGCAATCGTTCGATATAACGATAAATCACCCTATGACACTCGAAATCGCGATATTTACGTATTCCAAACGCTGTGCATCAACAGCAGCTAAGGCTTCACTTCCCAAACAGCGCAATCGTTCGATTAAACGATAAATCACTCTAGGAGCCTCGGCATCGCGATAATTACCATCACCGCACCCTATGTATCGAAAGGAGCGAAGTATTCATTTCCCAAACCTCGCAATCGTTCGATATAACGATAAATCACTCTATGAGACTTGGAATCGCGATCTTTACGTTTTCCACACGCTGTGAATCGAAAGAATCTAAGTATTCACTTCCCAAGCCTCGCAATTGTTCGATATAACGATAAATCACTCTATGAGACTCGGAATTGCGAAAATGACCTTCACCGCACCCTGTGTATCGAAAGGAGCTAAGCATTCAACTCGGATGGCTTCCAATGTTTCGATATAACGATAAATCACTCTAGGAGACTGCGAATCGCGATAATTACCTTCACCGCAACCTGTGTATCGAAAGGAGCTAAGGATTCAACACGGATGGCTTGCAATGGTTCGATATAACGATAAATCACACTAGGAGACTCGAAATCGCGATATTTACGTTTTCCAAACGCTGTGTATCGAAAGGAGCTAAGGCTTCACTTCCCAAGCCTCGCAGTCGTTCGATATAACGATAAATCACTCTATGAGACTCGGAATTGCGAAAATCACCTTCACCGCACCCTGTGTATCGAAAGGAGCTAAGCATTCAACTAGGATGGCTTCCAATGTTTCGATATAACGATAAATCACTCTAGGAGACTGGGAATCGCGATAATTACCTTCACAGCACGCTGTGTATCGAAAGGAGCTAAGTATTCACTTCACAAACCTCGCAATCGTTCAATGTAACGTTAAATCACTCTATGAGACTCGGAATCGCGAAAATCACCTTCACCGCACCCTGTGTATCGAAAGGAGCTAAGCATTCAACTCGGATGGCTTCCAATGTTTCGATATAACGATAAATCACTCTAGGAGACTGGTAATCGCGATATTTACGTTTTCCAAACGCTGTGTATCAACAGCAGCTAAGGCTTCACTTCCCAAACAGCGCACTCGTTCGATTAAACGATAAATCACTCTAGGAGACTCGGAATCGCGATAATTACCATCACCGCACCCTATGTATCGAAAGGAGCGAAGTATTCACTTCACAAACCTCGCAATCGTTCGATATAACGATAAATCACCCTATGACACTCGAAATCGCGATATTTACGTTTTCCAAACGCTGTGTATCAACAGCAGCTAAGGCTTCACTTCCCAAACAGAGCAATCGTTCGATTAAACGATAAATCACTCTAGGAGACTCGGAATCGCGATAATTACCATCACCGCACCCTATGTATCAAAAGGAGCGAAGTATTCACTTCCGAAACCTCGCAATCATTCGATATAACGATAAATCACCCTATGAGACTCGAAATCGCGATATTTACGTTTTCCACACGCTGTGTATCAACAGGAGCTAAGGATTCACTTCGGATGTCTAGCAATGGTTCGATATAACGATTAGTCACACTAGGAGACTGGGAATCGCAATATTTACGTTCTCCAAACGCTGTGTATCGATGGGAGCTAAGGCTTCACATCCAAAGCCTCGCAATCGTTCGATATAACGTTAAATCACTCTATGAGACTTGGAATCGCGAAAATCACCTTCACCGCACCCTGTGTATCGAAAGGAGCTAAGCATTCAACTCGGATGGCTTGCAATGGTTCGATATAACGATAAATCACCCTATGAGACTCGAAATCGCGATAATTACCATCACAACACCCTGTGTATCGAAAGGAGCAAAGGCTTCACTTCCCAAGCCTCGCAATCGTTCGATATAACGATAAATCACTCTATGAGATTCGGAATTGCGAAAACCACCTTCACCGCACCCTGGGTATCGAAAGGAGCTAAGCATTCAACTCGGATGGCTTCCAATGTTTCGATATAACAATAAATCACTCTAGGGGACTGGGAATCGCGATAATTACCTTCACAGCACGCTGTGTATCGAAAGAATCTAAGTATTCACTTCCCAAGCCTCGCAGTCATTCGATATAACGATAAATCACTCAACGAGACTCGGAATTACGAAAATGACCTTCACCGCACCCTGGGTATCGAAAGGAGCTAAGCATTCAACTCGGATGGCTTGCAATGGTTCGATATAACGATAAATCACCCTATGAGACTCGAAATCGCGATAATTACCATCACAACACCCTGTGTATCGAAAGGAGCAAAGGCTTCACTTCCCAAGCCTCGCAATCGTTCGATATAACGATAAATCACTCTATGAGATTCGGAATTGCGAAAACCACCTTCACCGCACCCTGGGTATCGAAAGGAGCTAAGCATTCAACTCGGATGGCTTCCAATGTTTCGATATAACAATAAATCACTCTAGGAGACTGGTAATCGCGATATTTACGTTTTCCAAACGCTGTGTATCAACAGCAGCTAAGGCTTCACTTCCCAAACAGCGCACTCGTTCGATTAAACGATAAATCACTCTAGGAGACTCGGAATCGCGATAATTACCATCACCGCACCCTATGTATCGAAAGGAGCGAAGTATTCACTTCACAAACCTCGCAATCGTTCGATATAACGATAAATCACCCTATGACACTCGAAATCGCGATATTTACGTTTTCCAAACGCTGTGTATCAACAGCAGCTAAGGCTTCACTTCCCAAACAGAGCAATCGTTCGATTAAACGATAAATCACTCTAGGAGACTCGGAATCGCGATAATTACCATCACCGCACCCTATGTATCAAAAGGAGCGAAGTATTCACTTCCGAAACCTCGCAATCATTCGATATAACGATAAATCACCCTATGAGACTCGAAATCGCGATATTTACGTTTTCCACACGCTGTGTATCAACAGGAGCTAAGGATTCACTTCGGATGTCTAGCAATGGTTCGATATAACGATTAGTCACACTAGGAGACTGGGAATCGCAATATTTACGTTCTCCAAACGCTGTGTATCGATGGGAGCTAAGGCTTCACATCCAAAGCCTCGCAATCGTTCGATATAAAGTTAAATCACTCTATGAGACTCGGAATTGCGAAAATGACCATCACCGCACCCTGTGTATCGAAAGGAGCTAAGCATTCAACTCGGATGGCTTCCAATGTTTCGATATAACGATAAATCACTCTAGGAGACTGGGAATAGCGATAATTACCTTCACAGCACGCTGTGTATCGAAAGGAGCGAAGTATTCACTTCACAAACCTCGCAATCGTTCAATGTAACGTTAAATCACTCTATGAGACTTGGAATCGCGAAAATCACCTTCACCGCACCCTGTGTATCGAAAGGAGCTAAGCATTCAACTCGGATGGCTACCAATGTTTCGATATAACGATAAATCACTCTAGGAGACTGGGAATCGCGATAATTACCTTCACAGCACGCTGTGTATCGAAAGGAGCGAAGTATTCACTTCACAAACCTCGCAATCGTTCAATGTAACGTTAAATCACTCTATGAGACTCGGAATCGCGATAATTACCTTCACCGCACCCTGTGTATCGAAAGCAGCTAAGGATTCAACTAGGATGGCTTGCAATGGTTCGATATAACGATAAATCACACTAGGAGACTCGAAATCGCGATATTTACGTTCTCCAAACGCTGTGTATCGATGGGAGCTAAGGCTTCACATCCAAAGCCTCGCAATCGTTCGATATAAAGTTAAATCACTCTATGAGACTCGGAATTGCGAAAATGACCATCACCGCACCCTGTGTATCGAAAGGAGCTAAGCATTCAACTCGGATGGCTTCCAATGTTTCGATATAACGATAAATCGCTCTAGGAGACTGGGAATAGCGATAATTACCTTCACAGCACGCTGTGTATCGAAAGAATCTAAGTATTCACTTCCCAAGCCTCGCAGTCATTCGATATAACGATAAATCACTCAACGAGACTCGGAATTACGAAAATGACCTTCACCGCACCCTGGGTATCGAAAGGAGCTAAGCATTCAACTCGGATGGCTTGCAATGGTTCGATATAACGATAAATCACCCTATGAGACTCGAAATCGCGATAATTACCATCACAACACCCTGTGTATCGAAAGGAGCAAAGGCTTCACTTCCCAAGCCTCGCAATCGTTCGATATAACGATAAATCACTCTATGAGATTCGGAATTTCGAAAACCACCTTCACCGCACCCTGGGTATCGAAAGGAGCTAAGCATTCAACTCGGATGGCTTCCAATGTTTCGATATAACAATAAATCACTCTAGGGGACTGGGAATCGCGATAATTACCTTCACAGCACGCTGTGTATCGAAAGGAGCTAAGTATTCACTTCACAAACCTCGCAATCGTTCAATGTAACGATAAATCACCCTATGAGACTCGGAATCGCGAAAATCACCTTCACCGCACCCTGTGTATCGAAAGGAGCTAAGGATTCAACTCGGATGGCTTGCAATGGTTCGATATAACGATAAATCACCCTATGATACTCGAAATCGCGTTATTTACGTTTTCCAAACGCTGTGTATCAACAGCAGCTAAGGCTTCACTTCCCAAACAGAGCAATCGTTCGATTAAACGATAAATCACTCTAGGAGACTCGGAATCGCGATAATTACCATCACCGCACCCTATGCATCGAAAGGAGCGAAGTATTCACTTCCGAAACCTCGCAATCGTTCGATATAACGCTAAATCACCCTATGAGACTCGAAATCGCGATATTTACGTTTTCCACACGCTGTGTATCAACAGGAGCTAAGGATTCACTTCGGATGTCTAGCAATGGTTCGATATAACGATTAGTCACACTAGGAGACTGGGAATCGCAATATTTACGTTTTCCAAACGCTGTGTATCGATGGGAGCTAAGGCTTCACATCCAAAGCCTCGCAATCGTTCGATATAAAGATAAATCACTCTATGAGACTCGGAATTGCGAAAATGACCATCACCGCACCCTGTGTATCGAAAGGAGCTAAGCATTCAACTCGGATGGCTTCCAATGTTTCGATATAACGATAAATCACTCTAGGAGACTGGGAATCGCGATAATTACCTTTACAGCACGCTGTGTATCGAAAGGAGCGAAGTATTCGCTTCACAAATCTCGCAATCGTTCAATGTAACGTTAAATCACTCTATGAGACTCGGAATCGCGATAATTACCTTCACCGCACCCTGTGTATCGAAAGCAGCTAAGGATTCAACTAGGATGGCTTGCAATGGTTCGATATAACGATAAATCACACTAGGAGACTCGAAATCGCGATATTTACGTTTTCCAAACGCTGTGTATCAATAGGAGCTAAGGATTCACTTCGGATGTCTAGCAATGGTTCGATATAACAATTAATCACACTAGGAGACTGGGAATCGCGATATTTACGTTTTCCGAACGCTGTGTATCGAAAGAATCTAAGTATTCACTTCCCAAGCCTCGCAGTCATTCGATATAACGATAAATCACTCAACGAGACTCGGAATTGCGAAAATGACCTTCACCGCACCCTGGGTATCGAAAGGAGCTACGCATTCAACTCGGATGGCTTGCAATGGTTCGATATAACAATAAATCACTCTAGGAGACTGGGAATCGCGATACTTACCTCCACAGCACGCTGTGTATCGAAAGGAGCTAAGTATTCACTTCACAAACCTCGCAATCGTTCAATGTAACGTTAAATCACTCTATGAGACTCGGAATCGCGAAAATCACCTTCACCGCACCCTGTGTATCGAAAGGAGCTAAGGATTCAACTCGGATGGCTTGCAGTGGTTCGATATAACGATAAATCACCCTATGATACTCGAAATCGCGTTATTTACTTTTTCCAAACGCTGTGTATCAACAGCAGCTAAGGCTTCACTTCCCAAACAGAGCAATCGTTCGATTAAACGATAAATCACTCTAGGAGACTCGGTATCGCGATAATTACCATCACCGCACCCTATGCATCGAAAGGAGCGAAGTATTCACTTCCGAAACCTCGCAATCGTTCGATATAACGCTAAATCACCCTATGAGACTCGAAATCGCGATATTTACGTTTTCCACACGCTGTGTATCAACAGGAGCTAAGGATGCACTTCGGATGTCTAGCACTGGTTCGATATAACGATTAGTCACACTAGGAGACTGGGAATCGCAATATTTACGTTTTCCAAACGCTGTGTATCGATGGGAGCTAAGGCTTCACATCCAAAGCCTCGCAATCGTTCGATATAAAGATAAATCACTCTATGAGACTCGGAATTGCGAAAATGACCATCACCGCACCCTGTGTATCGAAAGGAGCTAAGCATTCAACTCGGATGGCTTCCAATGTTTCGATATAACGATAAATCACTCTAGGAGACTGGGAATCGCGATAATTACCTTTACAGCACGCTGTGTATCGAAAGGAGCGAAGTATTCGCTTCACAAACCTCGCAATCGTTCAATGTAACGTTAAATCACTCTATGAGACTCGGAATCGCGATAATTACCTTCACCGCACCCTGTGTATCGAAAGCAGCTAAGGATTCAACTAGGATGGCTTGCAATGGTTCGATATAACGATAAATCACACTAGGAGACTCGAAATCGCGATATTTACGTTTTCCAAACGCTGTGAATCAATAGGAGCTAAGGATTCACTTCGGATGTCTAGCAATGGTTCGATATAACAATTAATCACACTAGGAGACTGGGAATCGCGATATTTACGTTTTCCGAACGCTGTGTATCGAAAGAATCTAAGTATTCACTTCCCAAGCCTCGCAGTCATTCGATATAACGATAAATCACTCAACGAGACTCGGAATTGCGAAAATGACCTTCACCGCACCCTGGGTATCGAAAGGAGCTACGCATTCAACTCGGATGGCTTGCAATGGTTCGATATAACAATAAATCACTCTAGGAGACTGGGAATCGCGATAATTACCTTCACAGCACGCTGTGTATCGAAAAGAGCTAAGTATTCACTTCACAAACCTCGCAATCGTTCAATGTAACGTTAAATCACTCTATGAGACTCGGAATCGCGATAATTACCTTCACCGCACCCTGTGTATCGAAAGCAGCTAAGGATTCAACTAGGATGGCTTGCAATGGTTCGATATAACGATAAATCACACTAGGAGTCTCGAAATCGCGATATTTACGTTTTCCAAACGCTGTGTATCAATAGGAGCTAAGGATTCACTTCGGATGTCTAGCAATGGTTCGATATAACAATTAATCACACTAGGAGACTGGGAATCGCGATATTTACGTTTTCCGAACGCTGTGTGTCGAAAGAATCTAAGTATTCACTTCCCAAGCCTCGCAGTCATTCGATATAACGATAAATCACCCTATGAGACTCGAAATCGCGGTAATTACCATCACAACACCCTGTGTATCGAAAGGAGCAAAGGCTTCACTTCCCAAGCCTCGCAGTCGTTCGATATAACGATAAATCACTCTATGAGACTCGGAATTGCGAAAATCACCTTCACCGCACCCTGTGTATCGAAAGGAGCTAAGCATTCAACTTGGATGGCTTCCAATGTTTCGATATAACGATAAATCACCCTATGAGACTCGGAATCGCGATATTTACGTTTTCCAAACACTGTGTATCGAAAGGAGCTAAGGCTTCACTTCCCAAGCCTCGCAGTCGTTCGATATAACGATAAATCACTCTATGAGACTCGGAATTGCGAAAATCACCTTCACCGCACCCTGTGTATCGAAAGGAGCTAAGCATTCAACTTGGATGGCTTCCAATGTTTCGATATAACGATAAATCACTCTAGGAGACTGGGAATCGCGATAATTACCTTCACAGCACGCTGTGTATCGAAAGGAGCGAAGTATTCGCTTCACAAACCTCGCAATCGTTCAATGTAACGTTAAATCACTCTATGAGACTCGGAATCGCGATAATTACCTTCACCGCAACCTGTTTATCGAAAGCAGCTAAGGATTCAACTAGGATGGCTTGCAATGGTTCGAAATAACGATAAATCACACTAGGAGACTCGAAATCGCGATATTTACGTTTTCCAAACGCTGTGTATCAATAGGAGCTAAGGATTCACTTCGGATGTCTAGCAATGGTTCGATATAACAATTAATCACACTAGGAGACTGGGAATCGCGATATTTACGTTTTCCGAACGCTGTGTATCGAAAGAATCTAAGTATTCACTTCCCAAGCCTCGCAGTCATTCGATATAACGATAAATCACTCAACGAGACTCGGAATTGCGAAAATGACCTTCACCGCACCCTGGGTATCGAAAGGAGCTAAGCATTTAACTCGGATGGCTTGCAATGGTTCGATATAACGATAAATCACCCTATGAGACTCGAAATCGCGATAATTACCATCAGAACACCCTGTGTATCGAAAGGAGCAAAGGCTTCACTTCCCAAGCCTCGCAATCGTTCGATATAACGATAAATCACTCTATGAGACTCGGAATTGCGAAAACCACCTTCACCGCACCCTGGGTATCGAAAGGAGCTAAGCATTCAACTCGGATGGCTTCCAATGTTTCGATATAACAATAAATCACTCTAGGAGACTGGGAATCGCGATAATTACCTTCACAGCACGCTGTGTATCGAAAGGAGCTAAGTATTCACTTCACGAACCTCGCAATCGTTCAATGTAACGTTAAATCACTCTATGATACTCGGAATCGCGATATTTACGTTTTCCAAACGCTGTGCATCGAAAGGAGCGCAGTATTCACTTCACAAACCTCGCAATCGTTCAATATAACGTTAAATCACTCTATGAGACTCGGAATCGCGAAAATCACCTTCACCGCACCCTGGGTATCGAAAGGAGCTAAGGATTCAACTCGGATGGCTTGCAATGGTTCGATATAACGATAAATCACCCTATGACACTCGAAATCGCGATATTTACGTTTTCCAAACGCTGTGTATCAACAGCAGCTAAGGCTTCACTTCCCAAACAGAGCAATCGTTCGAGTAAACGATAAATCACTCTAGGAGACTCGGAATTGCGAAAATGACCATCACCGCACCCTGTGTATCGAATGGAGCTAAGCATTCAACTCGGGTGGCTTCCAATGTTTCGATATAACGATAAATCACTCTAGGAGACTGGGAATCGCGATAATTACCTTCACAGCACGCTGTGTTTCGTAAGGAGCTAAGTATTCACTTCAGAAACCTCGCAATCAGTCAATGTAACGTTAAATCACTCTATGAGACTCGGAATCGCGAAAACCACCTTCACCGCACCCTGGGTATCGAAAGGAGCTAAGCATTCAACTCGGATGGCTTCCAATGTTTCGATATAACGATAAATCACTCTAGGAGACTGGGAATCGCGGTAATCACCTTCACCGCAACCTGTGTATCGAAAGGAGCTAAGCATTCAACTCGGATGGCTTCCAATGTTTCGATATAACGATAAATCAATCTATGAGACTCGGAATTGCGAAAATGACCAACACCGCACCCTGTGCATCGAAAGGAGCTAAGTATTCACTTCACAAACCTCGCAATCGTTCAATGTAACGATAAATCACTCTATGAGACTCGGAATTGCGAAAATCACCTTCACCGCACCCTGTGTATCGAAAGGAGCTAAGCATTCAACTTGGATGGCTTCCAATGTTTCGATATAACGATAAATCACTCTAGGAGACTGGGAATCGCGATAATTACCTTCACAGCACGCTGTGTATCGAAAGGAGCTAAGTATTCACTTCACAAACCTCGCAATCGTTCAATGTAACGATAAATCACCCTATGAGACTCGGAATCGCGATATTTACGTTTTCCAAACGCTGTGTATCGAAAGGAGCTAAGGCTTCACTTCCCAAGCCTCGCAGTCGTTCGATATAACGATAAATCACTCTATGAGACTCGGAATTGCGAAAATCACCTTCACCGCCCCCTGTGTATCGAAAGGAGCTAAGCATTCAACTTGGATGGCTTCCAATGTTTCGATATAACGATAAATCACTCTAGGAGACTGGGAATCGCGATAATTACCTTCACAGCACGCTGTGTATCGAAAGGAGCGAAGTATTCGCTTCACAAACCTCGCAATCGTTCAATGTAACGTTAAATCACTCTATGAGACTCGGAATCGCGATAATTACCTTCACCGCAACCTGTTTATCGAAAGCAGCTAAGGATTCAACTAGGATGGCTTGCAATGGTTCGAAATAACGATAAATCACACTAGGAGACTCGAAATCGCGATATTTACGTTTTCCAAACGCTGTGTATCAATAGGAGCTAAGGATTCACTTCGGATGTCTAGCAATGGTTCGATATAACAATTAATCACACTAGGAGACTGGGAATCGCGATATTTACGTTTTCCGAACGCTGTGTATCGAAAGAATCTAAGTATTCACTTCCCAAGCCTCGCAGTCATTCGATATAACGATAAATCACTCAACGAGACTCGGAATTGCGAAAATGACCTTCACCGCACCCTGGGTATCGAAAGGAGCTAAGCATTTAACTCGGATGGCTTGCAATGGTTCGATATAACGATAAATCACCCTATGAGACTCGAAATCGCGATAATTACCATCAGAACACCCTGTGTATCGAAAGGAGCAAAGGCTTCACTTCCCAAGCCTCGCAATCGTTCGATATAACGATAAATCACTCTATGAGACTCGGAATTGCGAAAACCACCTTCACCGCACCCTGGGTATCGAAAGGAGCTAAGCATTCAACTCGGATGGCTTCCAATGTTTCGATATAACAATAAATCACTCTAGGAGACTGGGAATCGCGATAATTACCTTCACAGCACGCTGTGTATCGAAAGGAGCTAAGTATTCACTTCACGAACCTCGCAATCGTTCAATGTAACGTTAAATCACTCTATGATACTCGGAATCGCGAAAACCACCTTCACCGCACCCTGGGTATCGAAAGGAGCTAAGCATTCAACTCGGATGGCTTCCAATGTTTCGATATAACGATAAATCACTCTAGGAGACTGGGAATCGCGATAATCACCTTCACCGCAACCTGTGTATCGAAAGGAGCTAAGCATTCAACTCGGATGGCTTCCAATGTTTCGATATAACGATAAATCAATCTATGAGACTCGGAATTGCGAAAATGACCAACACCGCACCCTGTGCATCGAAAGGAGCTAAGCATTCACTTCACAAACCTCGCAATCGTTCAATGTAACGTTAAATCACTCTATGAGACTCGGAATTGCGAAAATGACCAACACCGCACCCTGTGTATCGAAAGGAGCTAAGCATTCAACTCGGATGGCTTCCAATGTTTCGATATAACGATAAATCGCTCTAGGAGACTGGGAATAGCGATAATTACCTTCACAGCACGCTGTGTATCGAAAGAATCTAAGTATTCACTTCCCAAGCCTCGCAGTCATTCGATATAACGATAAATCACTCAACGAGACTCGGAATTACGAAAATGACCTTCACCGCACCCTGGGTATCGAAAGGAGCTAAGCATTCAACTCGGATGGCTTGCAATGGTTCGATATAACGATAAATCACCCTATGAGACTCGAAATCGCGATAATTACCATCACAACACCCTGTGTATCGAAAGGAGCAAAGGCTTCACTTCCCAAGCCTCGCAATCGTTCGATATAACGATAAATCACTCTATGAGATTCGGAATTGCGAAAACCACCTTCACCGCACCCTGGGTATCGAAAGGAGCTAAGCATTCAACTCGGATGGCTTCCAATGTTTCGATATAACAATAAATCACTCTAGGGGACTGGGAATCGCGATAATTACCTTCACAGCACGCTGTGTATCGAAAGGAGCTAAGTATTCACTTCACAAACCTCGCAATCGTTCAATGTAACGTTAGATCACTCTATGAGACTCGGAATCGCGAAAATCACCTTCACCGCACCCTGTGTATCGAAAGGAGCTAAGGATTCAACTCGGATGGCTTGCAATGGTTCGATATAACGATAAATCACCCTATGATACTCGAAATCGCGTTATTTACGTTTTCCAAACGCTGTGTATCAACAGCAGCTAAGGCTTCACTTCCCAAACAGAGCAATCGTTCGATTAAACGTTTAATCACTCTATGAGACTCGGAATCGCGATAATTACCTTCACCGCACCCTGTGTATCGAAAGCAGCTAAGGATTCAACTAGGATGGCTTGCAATGGTTCGATATAACGATAAATCACACTAGGAGACTCGAAATCGCGATATTTACGTTTTCCAAACGCTGTGTATCAATAGGAGCTAAGGATTCACTTCGGATGTCTAGCAATGGTTCGATATAACAATTAATCACACTAGGAGACTGGGAATCGCGATATTTACGTTTTCCGAACGCTGTGTATCGAAAGAATCTAAGTATTCACTTCCCAAGCCTCGCAGTCATTCGATATAACGATAAATCACTCAACGAGACTCGGAATTGCGAAAATGACCTTCACCGCACCCTGGGTATCGAAAGGAGCTACGCATTCAACTCGGATGGCTTGCAATGGTTCGATATAACAATAAATCACTCTATGAGACTGGGAATCGCGATAATTACCTTCACAGCACGCTGTGTATCGAAAAGAGCTAAGTATTCACTTCACAAACCTCGCAATCGTTCAATGTAACGTTAAATCACTCTATGAGACTCGGAATCGCGATAATTACCTTCACCGCAATCTGTGTATCGAAAGCAGCTAAGGATTCAACTAGGATGGCTTGCAATGGTTCGATATAACGATAAATCACACTAGGAGACTCGAAATCGCGATATTTACGTTTTCCAAACGCTGTGTATCAATAGGAGCTAAGGATTCACTTCGGATGTCTAGCAATGGTTCGATATAACAATTAATCACACTAGGAGACTGGGAATCGCGATATTTACGTTTTCCGAACGCTGTGTATCGAAAGAATCTAAGTATTCACTTCCCAAGCCTCGCAGTCATTCGATATAACGATAAATCACTCAACGAGACTCGGAATTGCGAAAATGACCTTCACCGCACCCTGTGTATCGAAAGGAGCTAAGCATTCAACTCGGATGGCTTCCAATGTTTCGATCTAACGATAAATCACTCTAGGAGACTGGGAATCGCGATAATTACCTTTACAGCACGCTGTGTATCGAAAGGAGCGAAGTATTCGCTTCACAAACCTCGCAATCGTTCAATGTAACGTTTAATCACTCTATGAGACTCGGAATCGCGATAATTACCTTCACCGCACCCTGTGTATCGAAAGCAGCTAAGGATTCAACTAGGATGGCTTGCAATGGTTCGATATAACGATAAATCACACTAGGAGACTCGAAATCGCGATATTTACGTTTTCCAAACGCTGTGTATCAATAGGAGCTAAGGATTCACTTCGGATGTCTAGCAATGGTTCGATATAACAATTAATCACACTAGGAGACTGGGAATCGCGATATTTACGTTTTCCGAACGCTGTGTATCGAAAGAATCTAAGTATTCACTTCCCAAGCCTCGCAGTCATTCGATATAACGATAAATCACTCAACGAGACTCGGAATTGCGAAAATGACCTTCACCGCACCCTGGGTATCGAAAGGAGCTACGCATTCAACTCGGATGGCTTGCAATGGTTCGATATAACAATAAATCACTCTAGGAGACTGGGAATCGCGATAATTACCTTCACAGCACGCTGTGTATCGAAAAGAGCTAAGTATTCACTTCACAAACCTCGCAATCGTTCAATGTAACGTTAAATCACTCTATGAGACTCGGAATCGCGATAATTACCTTCACCGCACCCTGTGTATCGAAAGCAGCTAAGGATTCAACTAGGATGGCTTGCAATGGTTCGATATAACGATAAATCACACTAGGAGTCTCGAAATCGCGATATTTACGTTTTCCAAACGCTGTGTATCAATAGGAGCTAAGGATTCACTTCGGATGTCTAGCAATGGTTCGATATAACAATTAATCACACTAGGAGACTGGGAATCGCGATATTTACGTTTTCCGAACGCTGTGTATCGAAAGAATCTAAGTATTCACTTCCCAAGCCTCGCAGTCATTCGATATAACGATAAATCACCCTATGAGACTCGAAATCGCGATAATTACCATCACAACACCCTGTGTATCGAAAGGAGCAAAGGCTTCACTTCCCAAGCCTCGCAGTCGTTCGATATAACGATAAATCACTCTATGAGACTCGGAATTGCGAAAATCACCTTCACCGCACCCTGTGTATCGAAAGGAGCTAAGCATTCAACTTGGATGGCTTCCAATGTTTCGATATAACGATAAATCACCCTATGAGACTCGGAATCGCGATATTTACGTTTTCCAAACACTGTGTATCGAAAGGAGCTAAGGCTTCACTTCCCAAGCCTCGCAGTCGTTCGATATAACGATAAATCACTCTATGAGACTCGGAATTGCGAAAATCACCTTCACCGCACCCTGTGTATCGAAAGGAGCTAAGCATTCAACTTGGATGGCTTCCAATGTTTCGATATAACGATAAATCACTCTAGGAGACTGGGAATCGCGATAATTACCTTCACAGCACGCTGTGTATCGAAAGGAGCTAAGTATTCACTTCACAAACGTCGCAATCGTTCAATGTAACGATAAATCACCCTATGAGACTCGGAATCGCGAAAATCACCTTCACCGCACCCTGTGTATCGAAAGGAGCTAAGGATTCAACTCGGATGGCTTGCAATGGTTCGATATAACGATAAATCACCCTATGATACTCGAAATCGCGTTATTTACGTTTTCCAAACGCTGTGTATCAACAGCAGCTAAGGCTTCACTTCCCAAACAGAGCAATCGTTCGATTAAACGATAAATCACTCTAGGAGACTCGGAATCGCGATAATTACCATCACCGCACCCTATGCATCGAAAGGAGCGAAGTATTCACTTCCGAAACCTCGCAATCGTTCGATATAACGCTAAATCACTTTATGAGACTCGAAATCGCGATATTTACGTTTTCCACACGCTGTGTATCAACAGGAGCTAAGGATTCACTTCGGATGTCTAGCAATGGTTCGATATAACGATTAGTCACACTAGGAGACTGGGAATCGCAATATTTACGTTTTCCAAACGCTGTGTATCGATGGGAGCTAAGGCTTCACATCCAAAGCCTCGCAATCGTTCAATATAAAGATAAATCACTCTATGAGACTCGGAATTGCGAAAATGACCATCAGCGCACCCTGTGTATCGAAAGGAGCTAAGCATTCAACTCGGATGTCTTCCAATGTTTCGATATAACGATAAATCACTCTAGGAGACTGGGAATCGCGATAATTACCTTCACAGCACGCTGTGTATCGAAAAGAGCTAAGTATTCACTTCACAAACCTCGCAATCGTTCAATGTAACGTTAAATCACTCTATGAGACTCGGAATCGCGATAATTACCTTCACCGCACCCTGTGTATCGAAAGCAGCTAAGGATTCAACTAGGATGGCTTGCAATGGTTCGATATAACGATAAATCACACTAGGAGACTCGAAATCGCGATATTTACGTTTTCCAAACGCTGTGTATCAATAGGAGCTAAGGATTCACTTCGGATGTCTAGCAATGGTTCGATATAACAATTAATCACACTAGGAGACTGGGAATCGCGATATTTACGTTTTCCGAACGCTGTGTATCGAAAGAATCTAAGTATTCACTTCCCAAGCCTCGCAGTCATTCGATATAACGATAAATCACTCAACGAGACTCGGAATTGCGAAAATGACCTTCACCGCACCCTGGGTATCGAAAGGAGCTACGCATTCAACTCGGATGGCTTGCAATGGTTCGATATAACAATAAATCACTCTAGGAGACTGGGAATCGCGATAATTACCTTCACAGCACGCTGTGTATCGAAAAGAGCTAAGTATTCACTTCACAAACCTGGCAATCGTTCAATGTAACGATAAATCACCCTATGAGACTCGGAATCGCGATATTTACGTTTTCCAAACACTGTGTATCGGAAGGAGCTAAGGCTTCACTTCGCAAGCCTCGCAGTCGTTCGATATAACGATAAATCACTCTATGAGACTCGGAATTGCGAAAATCACCTTCACCGCACCCTGTGTATCGAAAGGAGCTAAGCATTCAACTTGGATGGCTTCCAATGTTTCGATATAACGATAAATCACTCTAGGAGACTGATAATCGCGATAATTACCTTCTCAGCACGCTGTGTATCGAAAGGAGCTAAGTATTCACTTCACAAACCTCGCAATCGTTCAATGTAACGATAAATCACCCTATGAGACTCGGAATCGCGATATTTACGTTTTCCAAACGCTGTGTATCGAAAGGAGCTATGGCTTCACTTCCCAAGCCTCGCAGTCGTTCGATATAACGATAAATCACTCTATGAGACTCGGAATTGCGAAAATCACCTTCACCGCACCCTGTGTATCGAAAGGAGCTAAGCATTCAACTTGGATGGCTTCCAATGTTTCGATATAACGATAAATCACTCTAGGAGACTGGGAATCGCGATAATTACCTTCACAGCACGCTGTGTATCGAAAGGAGCGAAGTATTCGCTTCACAAACCTCGCAATCGTTCAATGTAACGTTAAATCACTCTATGAGACTCGGAATCGCGATAATTACCTTCACCGCACCCTGTTTATCGAAAGCAGCTAAGGATTCAACTAGGATGGCTTGCAATGGTGCGATATAACGATAAATCACACTAGGAGACTCGAAATCGCGATATTTACGTTTTCCAAACGCTGTGTATCAATAGGAGCTAAGGATTCACTTCGGATGTCTAGCAATGGTTCGATATAACAATTAATCACACTAGGAGACTGGGAATCGCGATATTTACGTTTTCCGAACGCTGTGTATCGAAAGAATCTAAGTATTCACTTCCCAAGCCTCGCAGTCATTCGATATAACGATAAATCACGCTATGAGACTCGAAATCGCGATAATTACCATCACAACACCCTGTGTATCGAAAGGAGCAAAGGCTTCACTTCCCAAGCCTCGCAGTCGTTCGATATAACGATAAATCACTCTATGAGACTCGGAATTGCGAAAATCACCTTCACCGCACCCTGTGTATCGAAAGGAGCTAAGCATTCAACTCGGATGGCTTCCAATGTTTCGATATAACGATAAATCACTCTACGAGACTGGGAATCGCGATATTTACGTTTTCCAAACGCTGTGTATCAACAGCAGCTAAGGATTCACTTCCCAAACAGAGCAATCGTTCGATTAAACGATAAATCACTCTAGGAGACTCGGAATCGCGATAATTACCATCACCGCACCCTGTGTATCGAAAGCAGCTAAGGATTCAACTAGGAAGGCTTGCAATGGTTCGATATAACGATAAATCACACTAGGAGACTCGAAATCGCGATATTTACGTTTTCCAAACGCTGTGTATCAATAGGAGCTAAGGATTCACTTCGGATGTCTAGCAATGGTTCGATATAACAATTAATCACACTAGGAGACTGGGAATCGCGATATTTACGTTTTCCGAACGCTGTGTATCGAAAGAATCTAAGTATTCACTTCCCAAGCCTCGCAGTCATTCGATATAACGATAAATCACCCTATGAGACTCGAAATCGCGATAATTACCATCACAACACCCTGTGTATCGAAAGGAGCAAAGGCTTCACTTCCCAAGCCTCGCAGTCGTTCGATATAACGATAAATCACTCTATGAGACTCGGAATTGCGAAAATCACCTTCACCGCACCCTGTGTATCGAAAGGAGCTAAGCATTCAACTTGGATGGCTTCCAATGTTTCGATATAACGATAAATCACTCTAGGAGACTGGGAATCGCGATAATTACCTTCACAGCACGCTGTGTATCGAAAGGAGCTAAGTATTCACTTCACAAACCTCGCAATCGTTCAATGTAACGATAAATCACCCTATGAGACTCGGAATCGCGAAAATCACCTTCACCGCACCCTGTGTATCGAAAGGAGCTAAGGATTCAACTCGGATGGCTTGCAATGGTTCGATATAACGATAAATCACCCTATGATACTCGAAATCGCGTTATTTACGTTTTCCAAACGCTGTGTATCAACAGCAGCTAAGGCTTCACTTCCCAAACAGAGCAATCGTTCGATTAAACGATAAATCACTCTAGGAGACTCGGAATCGCGATAATTACCATCACCGCACCCTATGCATCGAAAGGAGCGAAGTATTCACTTCCGAAACCTCGCAATCGTTCGATATAACGCTAAATCACTTTATGAGACTCGAAATCGCGATATTTACGTTTTCCACACGCTGTGTATCAACAGGAGCTAAGGATTCACTTCGGATGTCTAGCAATGGTTCGATATAACGATTAGTCACACTAGGAGACTGGGAATCGCAATATTTACGTTTTCCAAACGCTGTGTATCGATGGGAGCTAAGGCTTCACATCCAAAGCCTCGCAATCGTTCAATATAAAGATAAATCACTCTATGAGACTCGGAATTGCGAAAATGACCATCAGCGCACCCTGTGTATCGAAAGGAGCTAAGCATTCAACTCGGATGTCTTCCAATGTTTCGATATAACGATAAATCACTCTAGGAGACTGGGAATCGCGATAATTACCTTCACAGCACGCTGTGTATCGAAAGGAGCGAAGTATTCGCTTCACAAACCTCGCAATCGTTCAGTGTAACGTTAAATCACTCTATGAGACTCGGAATCGCGATAATTACCTTCACCGCACCCTGTGTATCGAAAGCAGCTAAGGATTCAACTAGGAAGGCTTGCAATGGTTCGATATAACGATAAATCACACTAGGAGACTCGAAATCGCGATATTTACGTTTTCCAAACGCTGTGTATCAATAGGAGCTAAGGATTCACTTCGGATGTCTAGCAATGGTTCGATATAACAATTAATCACACTAGGAGACTGGGAATCGCGATATTTACGTTTTCCGAACGCTGTGTATCGAAAGAATCTAAGTATTCACTTCCCAAGCCTCGCAGTCATTCGATATAACGATAAATCACTCAACGAGACTCGGAATTGCGAAAATGACCTTCACCGCACCCTGGGTATCGAAAGGAGCTACGCATTCAACTCAGATGGCTTGCAATGGTTCGATATAACAATAAATCACTCTATGAGACTGGGAATCGCGATAATTACCTTCACAGCACGCTGTGTATCGAAAAGAGCTAAGTATTCACTTCACAAACCTCGCAATCGTTCAATGTAACGTTAAATCACTCTATGAGACTCGGAATCGCGATAATTACCTTCACCGCACCCTGTGTATCGAAAGCAGCTAAGGATTCAACTAGGATGGCTTGCAATGGTTCGATATAACGATAAATCACACTAGGAGACTCGAAATCGCGATATTTACGTTTTCCAAACGCTGTGTATCAATAGGAGCTAAGGATTCACTTCGGATGTCTAGCAATGGTTCGATATAACAATTAATCACACTAGGAGACTGGGAATCGCGATATTTACGTTTTCCGAACGCTGTGTATCGAAAGAATCTAAGTATTCACTTCCCAAGCCTCGCAGTCATTCGATATAACGATAAATCACGCTATGAGACTCGAAATCGCGATAATTACCATCACAACACCCTGTGTATCGAAAGGAGCAAAGGCTTCACTTCCCAAGCCTCGCAGTCGTTCGATATAACGATAAATCACTCTATGAGACTCGGAATTGCGAAAATCACCTTCACCGCACCCTGTGTATCGAAAGGAGCTAAGCATTCAACTTGGATGGCTTCCAATGTTTCGATATAACGATAAATCACCCTATGAGACTCGAAATCGCGATATTTACGTTTTCCAAACACTGTGTATCGGAAGGAGCTAAGGCTTCACTTCGCAAGCCTCGCAGTCGTTCGATATAACGATAAATCACTCTATGAGACTCGGAATTGCGAAAATCACCTTCACCGCACCCTGTGTATCGAAAGGAGCTAAGCATTCAACTTGGATGGCTTCCAATGTTTCGATATAACGATAAATCACTCTAGGAGACTGGGAATCGCGATAATTACCTTCACAGCACGCTGTGTATCGAAAGGAGCTAAGTATTCACTTCACAAACCTCGCAATCGTTCAATGTAACGATAAATCACCCTATGAGACTCGGAATCGCGATATTTACGTTTTCCAAACGCTGTGTATCGAAAGGAGCTAAGGCTTCACTTCCCAAGCCTCGCAGTCGTTCGATATAACGATAAATCACTCTATGAGACTCGGAATTGCGAAAATCACCTTCACCGCACCCTGTGTATCGAAAGGAGCTAAGCATTCAACTTGGATGGCTTCCAATGTTTCGATATAACGATAAATCACTCTAGGAGACTGGGAATCGCGATAATTACCTTCACAGCACGCTGTGTATCGAAAGGAGCGAAGTATTCGCTTCACAAACCTCGCAATCGTTCAATGTAACGTTAAATCACTCTATGAGACTCGGAATCGCGATAATTACCTTCACCGCACCCTGTTTATCGAAAGCAGCTAAGGATTCAACTAGGATGGCTTGCAATGGTGCGATATAACGATAAATCACACTAGGAGACTCGAAATCGCGATATTTACGTTTTCCAAACGCTGTGTATCAATAGGAGCTAAGGATTCACTTCGGATGTCTAGCAATGGTTCGATATAACAATTAATCACACTAGGAGACTGGGAATCGCGATATTTACGTTTTCCGAACGCTGTGTATCGAAAGAATCTAAGTATTCACTTCCCAAGCCTCGCAGTCATTCGATATAACGATAAATCACGCTATGAGACTCGAAATCGCGATAATTACCATCACAACACCCTGTGTATCGAAAGGAGCAAAGGCTTCACTTCCCAAGCCTCGCAGTCGTTCGATATAACGATAAATCACTCTATGAGACTCGGAATTGCGAAAATCACCTTCACCGCACCCTGTGTATCGAAAGGAGCTAAGCATTCAACTCGGATGGCTTCCAATGTTTCGATATAACGATAAATCACTCTACGAGACTGGGAATCGCGATATTTACGTTTTCCAAACGCTGTGTATCAACAGCAGCTAAGGATTCACTTCCCAAACAGAGCAATCGTTCGATTAAACGATAAATCACTCTAGGAGACTCGGAATCGCGATAATTACCATCACCGCACCCTATGCATCGAAAGGAGCGAAGTATTCACTTCCGAAACCTCGCAATCGTTCGATATAACGCTAAATCACTTTATGAGACTCGAAATCGCGATATTTACGTTTTCCACACGCTGTGTATCAACAGGAGCTAAGGATTCACTTCGGATGTCTAGCAATGGTTCGATATAACGATTAGTCACACTAGGAGACTGGGAATCGCAATATTTACGTTTTCCAAACGCTGTGTATCGATGGGAGCTAAGGCTTCACATCCAAAGCCTCGCAATCGTTCAATATAAAGATAAATCACTCTATGAGACTCGGAATTGCGAAAATGACCATCAGCGCACCCTGTGTATCGAAAGGAGCTAAGCATTCAACTCGGATGTCTTCCAATGTTTCGATATAACGATAAATCACTCTAGGAGACTGGGAATCGCGATAATTACCTTCACAGCACGCTGTGTATCGAAAGGAGCGAAGTATTCGCTTCACAAACCTCGCAATCGTTCAGTGTAACGTTAAATCACTCTATGAGACTCGGAATCGCGATAATTACCTTCACCGCACCCTGTGTATCGAAAGCAGCTAAGGATTCAACTAGGAAGGCTTGCAATGGTTCGATATAACGATAAATCACACTAGGAGACTCGAAATCGCGATATTTACGTTTTCCAAACGCTGTGTATCAATAGGAGCTAAGGATTCACTTCGGATGTCTAGCAATGGTTCGATATAACAATTAATCACACTAGGAGACTGGGAATCGCGATATTTACGTTTTCCGAACGCTGTGTATCGAAAGAATCTAAGTATTCACTTCCCAAGCCTCGCAGTCATTCGATATAACGATAAATCACTCAACGAGACTCGGAATTGCGAAAATGACCTTCACCGCACCCTGGGTATCGAAAGGAGCTACGCATTCAACTCAGATGGCTTGCAATGGTTCGATATAACAATAAATCACTCTATGAGACTGGGAATCGCGATAATTACCTTCACAGCACGCTGTGTATCGAAAAGAGCTAAGTATTCACTTCACAAACCTCGCAATCGTTCAATGTAACGTTAAATCACTCTATGAGACTCGGAATCGCGATAATTACCTTCACCGCACCCTGTGTATCGAAAGCAGCTAAGGATTCAACTAGGATGGCTTGCAATGGTTCGATATAACGATAAATCACACTAGGAGACTCGAAATCGCGATATTTACGTTTTCCAAACGCTGTGTATCAATAGGAGCTAAGGATTCACTTCGGATGTCTAGCAATGGTTCGATATAACAATTAATCACACTAGGAGACTGGGAATCGCGATATTTACGTTTTCCGAACGCTGTGTATCGAAAGAATCTAAGTATTCACTTCCCAAGCCTCGCAGTCATTCGATATAACGATAAATCACGCTATGAGACTCGAAATCGCGATAATTACCATCACAACACCCTGTGTATCGAAAGGAGCAAAGGCTTCACTTCCCAAGCCTCGCAGTCGTTCGATATAACGATAAATCACTCTATGAGACTCGGAATTGCGAAAATCACCTTCACCGCACCCTGTGTATCGAAAGGAGCTAAGCATTCAACTTGGATGGCTTCCAATGTTTCGATATAACGATAAATCACCCTATGAGACTCGAAATCGCGATATTTACGTTTTCCAAACACTGTGTATCGGAAGGAGCTAAGGCTTCACTTCGCAAGCCTCGCAGTCGTTCGATATAACGATAAATCACTCTATGAGACTCGGAATTGCGAAAATCACCTTCACCGCACCCTGTGTATCGAAAGGAGCTAAGCATTCAACTTGGATGGCTTCCAATGTTTCGATATAACGATAAATCACTCTAGGAGACTGGGAATCGCGATAATTACCTTCACAGCACGCTGTGTATCGAAAGGAGCTAAGTATTCACTTCACAAACCTCGCAATCGTTCAATGTAACGATAAATCACCCTATGAGACTCGGAATCGCGATATTTACGTTTTCCAAACGCTGTGTATCGAAAGGAGCTAAGGCTTCACTTCCCAAGCCTCGCAGTCGTTCGATATAACGATAAATCACTCTATGAGACTCGGAATTGCGAAAATCACCTTCACCGCACCCTGTGTATCGAAAGGAGCTAAGCATTCAACTTGGATGGCTTCCAATGTTTCGATATAACGATAAATCACTCTAGGAGACTGGGAATCGCGATAATTACCTTCACAGCACGCTGTGTATCGAAAGGAGCGAAGTATTCGCTTCACAAACCTCGCAATCGTTCAATGTAACGTTAAATCACTCTATGAGACTCGGAATCGCGATAATTACCTTCACCGCACCCTGTTTATCGAAAGCAGCTAAGGATTCAACTAGGATGGCTTGCAATGGTGCGATATAACGATAAATCACACTAGGAGACTCGAAATCGCGATATTTACGTTTTCCAAACGCTGTGTATCAATAGGAACTAAGGATTCACTTCGGATGTCTAGCAATGGTTCGATATAACAATTAATCACACTAGGAGACTGGGAATCGCGATATTTACGTTTTCCGAACGCTGTGTATCGAAAGAATCTAAGTATTCACTTCCCAAGCCTCGCAGTCATTCGATATAACGATAAATCACGCTATGAGACTCGAAATCGCGATAATTACCATCACAACACCCTGTGTATCGAAAGGAGCAAAGGCTTCACTTCCCAAGCCTCGCAGTCGTTCGATATAACGATAAATCACTCTATGAGACTCGGAATTGCGAAAATCACCTTCACCGCACCCTGTGTATCGAAAGGAGCTAAGCATTCAACTCGGATGGCTTCCAATGTTTCGATATAACGATAAATCACTCTACGAGACTGGGAATCGCGATATTTACGTTTTCCAAACGCTGTGTATCAACAGCAGCTAAGGATTCACTTCCCAAACAGAGCAATCGTTCGATTAAACGATAAATCACTCTAGGAGACTCGGAATCGCGATAATTACCATCACCGCACCCTATGTATCGAAAGGAGCGAAGTATTCACTTCACAAACCTCGCAATCGTTCGATATAACGATAAATCACCCTATGAGTCTCGAAATCGCGATATTTACGTTTTCCAAACGCTGTGTATCGATGGGATCTAAGGCTTCACATCCAAAGCCTCGCAATCGTTCGATATAACGATAAATCAATCTATGAGACTCGGAATTGCGAAAATGACCAACACCGCACCCTGTGCATCGAAAGGAGCTAAGCATTCACTTCACAAACCTCGCAATCGTTCAATGTAACGTTAAATCACTCTATGAGACTCGGAATCGCGAAAATCACCTTCACCGCACCCTGGGTATCGAAAGGAGCTAAGCATTCAACTCGGATGGCTTCCAATGTTTCGATATAACGATAAATCACTCTAGGAGACTGGGAATCGCAATAATTACCATCACCGCACCCTGTGTATCGAAAGGAGCAAAGGGTTCACTTCCCAAGCCTCGCAATCGTTCAATGTAACGTTAAATCACTCTATGAGACTCGGAATCGCGAAAATCACGTTCACCGCACCCTGGGTATCGAAAGGAGCTAAGCATTCAACTAGGATGGCTTCCAATGTTTCGATATAACGATAAATCACTCTAGGAGACTGGGAATCGCGAAAATCACCTTCACCGCACCCTGGGTATCGAAAGGAGCTAAGCATTCAACTCGGATGGCTTTCAATGTTTCGATATAACGATAGATCACTCTACGAGACTGGGAATCGCGATAATCACCTTCACCGCAACCTGTGTATCGAAAGGAGCTAAGCATTCAACTCGGATGGCTTCCAATGTTTCGATATAACGATAAATCACTCTAGGAGACTGGGAATCGCGATTTTTATGTTTCCCAGACGCTGTGTATCGAAATGAGATAAGGATTCACATGCCAAGCTTCGTAATCGTTCGATTAAACGATCAATCACTCTATGAGACTCGTAATCGCGATAATTACCTTCACCGCACCCTATGTAAGGAAAGGAGCTAAGGATTCAACTCGGCTGGCTTGCAATGGTTCCATATAACGATAAATCACCCTATGAGACTCGAAATCGCGATATTTACGTTTTCCAGACGCTGTGTACCGAAAGAATCTACGTATTCACTTCCCAAGCCTCGCAATCGTTCGATATAATGATAAATCACCCAATGACACTCGAAATCGCGATATTTACGTTTTCCAAACGCTGTGTATCGAAAGAATCTAAGTATTCACTTCCCAAGCCTCGCAATCGTTCGATATAACGATAAATCACCCTATGACACTCGAAATCGCGATATTTACGTATTCCAAACGCTGTGCATCAACAGCAGCTAAGGCTTCACTTCCCAAACAGCGCAATCGTTCGATTAAACGATAAATCACTCTAGGAGCCTCGGCATCGCGATAATTACCATCACCGCACCCTATGTATCGAAAGGAGCGAAGTATTCATTTCCCAAACCTCGCAATCGTTCGATATAACGATAAATCACTCTATGAGACTTGGAATCGCGATCTTTACGTTTTCCACACGCTGTGAATCGAAAGAATCTAAGTATTCACTTCCCAAGCCACGCAATTGTTCGATATAACGATAAATCACTCTATGAGACTCGGAATTGCGAAAATGACCTTCACCGCACCCTGTGTATCGAAAGGAGCTAAGCATTCAACTCGGATGGCTTCCAATGTTTCGATATAACGATAAATCACTCTAGGAGACTGCGAATCGCGATAATTACCTTCACCGCAACCTGTGTATCGAAAGGAGCTAAGGATTCAACACGGATGGCTTGCAATGGTTCGATATAACGATAAATCACACTAGGAGACTCGAAATCGCGATATTTACGTTTTCCAAACGCTGTGTATCGAAAGGAGCTAAGGCTTCACTTCCCAAGCCTCGCAGTCGTTCGATATAACGATAAATCACTCTATGAGACTCGGAATTGCGAAAATCACCTTCACCGCACCCTGTGTATCGAAAGGAGCTAAGCATTCAACTTGGATGGCTTCCAATGTTTCGATATAACGATAAATCACTCTAGGAGACTGGGAAACGCGATAATTACCTTCACAGCACGCTGTGTATCGAAAGGAGCTAAGTATTCACTTCACAAACCTCGCAATCGTTCAATGTAACGTTAAATCACTCTATGAGACTCGGAATCGCGAAAATCACCTTCACCGCACCCTGTGTATCGAAAGGAGCTAAGCATTCAACTCGGATGGCTTCCAATGTTTCGATATAACGATAAGTCACTCTAGGAGACTGGTAATCGCGATATTTACGTTTTCCAAACGCTGTGTATCAACAGCAGCTAAGGATTCACTTCCCAAACAGAGCAATCGTTCGATTAAACGATAAATCACTCTAGGAGACTCGGAATCGCGATAATTACCATCACCGCACCCTATGTATCGAAAGGAGCGAAGTATTCACTTCACAAACCTCGCAATCGTTCGATATAACGATAAATCACCCTATGACACTCGAAATCGCGATATTTACGTTTTCCAAACGCTGTGTATCAACAGCAGCTAAGGTTTCACTTCCCAAACAGAGCAATCGTTCGATTAAACGATAAATCACTCTAGGAGACTCGGAATCGCGATAATTACCATCACCGCACCCTATGTATCAAAAGGAGCGAAGTATTCACTTCCGAAACCTCGCAATCATTCGATATAACGATAAATCACCCTATGAGACTCGAAATCGCGATATTTACGTTTTCCACACGCTGTGTATCAACAGGAGCTAAGGATTCACTTCGGATGTCTAGCAATGGTTCGATATAACGATTAGTCACACTAGGAGACTGGGAATCGCAATATTTACGTTCTCCAAACGCTGTGTATCGATGGGAGCTAAGGCTTCACATCCAAAGCCTCGCAATCGTTCGATATAAAGTTAAATCACTCTATGAGACTCGGAATTGCGAAAATGACCATCACCGCACCCTGTGTATCGAAAGGAGCTAAGCATTCAACTCGGATGGCTTCCAATGTTTCGATATAACGATAAATCGCTCTAGGAGACTGGGAATAGCGATAATTACCTTCACAGCACGCTGTGTATCGAAAGAATCTAAGTATTCACTTCCCAAGCCTCGCAGTCATTCGATATAACGATAAATCACTCAACGAGTCTCGGAATTACGAAAATGACCTTCACCGCACCCTGGGTATCGAAAGGAGCTAAGCATTCAACTCGGATGGCTTGCAATGGTTCGATATAACGATAAATCACACTAGGAGACTCGAAATCGCGATATTTACGTTTTCCAAACGCTGTGTATCAATAGGAGCTAAGGATTCACTTCGGATGTCTAGCAATGGTTCGATATAACAATTAATCACACTAGGAGACTGGGAATCGCGATATTTACGTTTTCCGAACGCTGTGTATCGAAAGAATCTAAGTATTCACTTCCCAAGCCTCGCAGTCATTCGATATAACGATAAATCACTCAACGAGACTCGGAATTGCGAAAATGACCTTCACCGCACCCTGGGTATCGAAAGGAGCTACGCATTCAACTCGGATGGCTTGCAATGGTTCGATATAACAATAAATCACTCTAGCAGACTGGGAATCGCGATAATTACCTTCACAGCACGCTGTGTATCGAAAGGAGCTAAGTATTCACTTCACAAACCTCGCAATCGTTCAATGTAACGTTAAATCACTCTATGAGACTCGGAATCGCGAAAATCACCTTCACCGCACCCTGTGTATCGAAAGGAGCTAAGGATTCAACTCGGATGGCTTGCAATGGTTCGATATAACGATAAATCACCCTATGATACTCGAAATCGCGTTATTTACGTTTTCCAAACGCTGTGTATCAACAGCAGCTAAGGCTTCACTTCCCAAACAGAGCAATCGTTCGATTAAACGATAAATCACTCTAGGAGACTCGGAATCGCGATAATTACCATCACCGCACCCTATGCATCGAAAGGAGCGAAGTATTCACTTCCGAAACCTCGCAATCGTTCGATATAACGCTAAATCACCCTATGAGACTCGAAATCGCGATATTTACGTTTTCCACACGCTGTGTATCAACAGGAGCTAAGGATTCACTTCGGATGTCTAGCAATGGTTCGATATAACGATTAGTCACACTAGGAGACTGGGAATTGCGAAAATCACCTTCACCGCACCCTGTTTATCGAAAGCAGCTAAGGATTCAACTAGGATGGCTTGCAATGGTTCGATATAACGATAAATCACACTAGGAGTCTCGAAATCGCGATATTTACGTTTTCCAAACGCTGTGTATCAATAGGAGCTAAGGATTCACTTCGGATGTCTAGCAATGGTTCGATATAACAATTAATCACACTAGGAGACTGGGAATCGCGACATTTACGTTTTCCGAACGCTGTGTATCGAAAGAATCTAAGTATTCACTTCCCAAGCCTCGCAGTCATTCGATATAACGATAAATCACCCTATGAGACTCGAAATCGCGATAATTACCATCACAACACCCTGTGTATCGAAAGGAGCAAAGGCTTCACTTCCCAAGCCTCGCAGTCGTTCGATATAACGATAAATCACTCTATGAGACTCGGAATTGCGAAAATCACCTTCACCGCACCCTGTGTATCGAAAGGAGCTAAGCATTCAACTTGGATGGCTTCCAATGTTTCGATATAACGATAAATCACCCTATGAGACTCGGAATCGCGATATTTACGTTTTACAAACACTGTGTATCGAAAGGAGCTAAGGCTTCACTTCACAAACCTCGCAATCGTTCAATGTAACGATAAATCACCCTATGAGACTCGGAATCGCGAAAATCACCTTCACCGCACCCTGTGTATCGAAAGGAGCTAAGCATTCAACTTGGATGGCTTCCAATGTTTCGATATAACGATAACTCACTCTAGGAGACTGGGAATCGCGATAATTACCTTCACAGCACGCTGTGTATCGAAAGGAGCTAAGTATTCACTTCACAAACCTCGCAATCGTTCAATGTAACGATAAATCACCCTATGAGACTCGGAATCGCGAAAATCACCTTCACCGCACCCTGTGTATCGAAAGGAGCTAAGCATTCAACTTGGATGGCTTCCAATGTTTCGATATAACGATAAATCACTCTAGGAGACTGGGAATCGCGATAATTACCTTCACAGCACGCTGTGTATCGAAAGGAGCTAAGTATTCACTTCACAAACCTCGCAATCGTTCAATGTAACGTTAAATCACTCTATGAGACTCGGAATCGCGATAATTACCATCACCGCACCCTATGTATCGAAAGGAGCGAAGTATTCACTTCCCAAACCTCCGAATCGTTCGATATAACGATAAATCACTCTATGAGACTTGGAATCGCGATCTTTACGTTTTCCACACGCTGTGTATCGATGGGATCTAAGGCTTCACATCCAAAGCCTCGCAATCGTTCGATATAACGATAAATCAATCTATGAGACTCGGAATTGCGAAAATGACCAACACCGCACCCTGTGCATCGAAAGGAGCTAAGCATTCACTTCACAAACCTCGCAATCGTTCAATGTAACGTTAAATCACTCTATGAGACTCGGAATCGCGAAAATCACCTTCACCGCACCCTGGGTATCGAAAGGAGCTAAGCATTCAACTCGGATGGCTTCCAATGTTTCGATATAACGATAAATCACTCTAGGAGACTGGGAATCGCGATAATTACCATCACCGCACCCTGTGTATCGAAAGGAGCAAAGGGTTCACTTCCCAAGCCTCGCAATCGTTCAATGTAACGTTAAATCACTCTATGAGACTCGGAATCGCGAAAATCACGTTCACCGCACCCTGGGTATCGAAAGGAGCTAAGCATTCAACTAGGATGGCTTCCAATGTTTCGATATAACGATAAATCACTCTAGGAGACTGGGAATCGCGATAATCACCTACACCACAACCTGTGTATCGAAAGGAGCTAAGCATTCAACTCGGATGGCTTCCAATGTTTCGATATAACGATAAATCACTCTACGAGACTGGGAATCGCGATAATCACCTTCACCGCAACCTGTGTATCGAAAGGAGCTAAGCATTCAACTCGGATGGCTTCCAATGTTTCGATATAACGATAAATCACTCTAGGAGACTGGGAATCGCGATTTTTATGTTTCCCAGACGCTGTGTATCGAAATGAGATAAGGATTCACATGCCAAGCTTCGTAATCGTTCGATTAAACGATCAATCACTCTATGAGACTCGTAATCGCGATAATTACCTTCACCGCACCCTATGTAAGGAAAGGAGCTAAGGATTCAACTCGGCTGGCTTGCAATGGTTCCATATAACGATAAATCACCCTATGAGACTCGAAATCGCGATATTTACGTTTTCCAGACGCTGTGTACCGAAAGAATCTACGTATTCACTTCCCAAGCCTCGCAATCGTTCGATATAATGATAAATCACCCTATGACACTCGAAATCGCGATATTTACGTGTTCCAAACGCTGTGTATCGAAAGAATCTAAGTATTCACTTCCCAAGCCTCGCAATCGTTCGATATAACGATAAATCACCCTATGACACTCGAAATCGCGATATTTACGTATTCCAAACGCTGTGCATCAACAGCAGCTAAGGCTTCACTTCCCAAACAGCGCAATCGTTCGATTAAACGATAAATCACTCTAGGAGCCTCGGCATCGCGATAATTACCATCACCGCACCCTATGTATCGAAAGGAGCGAAGTATTCATTTCCCAAACCTCGCAATCGTTCGATATAACGATAAATCACTCTATGAGACTTGGAATCGCGATCTTTACGTTTTCCACACGCTGTGAATCGAAAGAATCTAAGTATTCACTTCCCAAGCCTCGCAATTGTTCGATATAACGATAAATCACTCTATGAGACTCGGAATTGCGAAAATGACCTTCACCGCACCCTGTGTATCGAAAGGAGCTAAGTATTCAACTCGGATGGCTTCCAATGTTTCGATATAACGATAAATCACTCTAATAGACTGGGAATCGCGATAATTACCATCACCGCACCCTATGTATCGAAAGGAGCGAAGTATTCACTTCCCAAACCTCGCAATCGTTCGATATAACGATAAATCACTCTATGAGACTTGGAATCGCGATCTTTACGTTTTCCACACGCTGTGTATCGAAAGGAGCTAAGCATTCAACTCGGATGGCTTAAAATGTTTCGATATAACGATAAATCACTCTACGAGACTGGGAATCGCGATAATCACCTTCACCGCTACCTGTGTATCGAAAGGAGCTAAGCATTCAACTCGGATGGCTTCCAATGTTTCGATATAACGATAAATCACTCTAGGAGACTGTGAATCGCGATTTTTATGTTTCCCAGACGCTGTGTATCGAAATGAGATAAGGATTCACATGCCAAGCTTCGTAATCGTTCGATTAAACGATAAATCACTCTATGAGACTCGTAATCGCGATAATTACCTTCACCGCACCCTATGTAATAAAAGGAGCTAAGGATTCAACTCGGCTGGCTTGCAATGGTTCCATATAACGATAAATCACCCTATGAGACTCGAAATCGCGATATTTACGTTTTCCAGACGCTGTGTACCGAAAGAATCTACGTATTCACTTCCCAAGCCTCGCAATCGTTCGATATAATGATAAATCACCCTATGACACTCGAAATCGCGATATTTACATTTTCCAAACGCTGTGTATCGAAAGAATCTAAGTATTCACTTCCCAAGCCTCGCAATCGTTCGATATAACGATAAATCACCCTATGACACTCGAAATCGCGATATTTACGTATTCCAAACGCTGTGCATCAACAGCAGCTAAGGCTTCACTTCCCAAACAGCGCAATCGTTCGATTAAACGATAAATCACTCTAGGAGCCTCGGAATCGCGATAATTACCATCACCGCACCCTATGTATCGAAAGGAGCGAAGTATTCATTTCCCAAACCTCGCAATCGTTCGATATAACGATAAATCACTCTATGAGACTTGGAATCGCGATCTTTACGTTTTCCACACGCTGTGAATCGAAAGAATCTAAGTATTCACTTCCCAAGCCTCGCAATTGTTCGATATAACGATAAATCACTCTATGAGACTCGAAATTGCGAAAATGACCTTCACCGCACCCTGTGTATCGAAAGGAGCTAAGTATTCAACTCGGATGGCTTCCAATGTTTCGATATAACGATAAATCACTCTAGGAGACTGGGAATCGCGATAATTACCATCACCGCACCCTATGTATCGAAAGGAGCGAAGTATTCACTTCCCAAACCTCGCAATCGTTCGATATAACGATAAATCACTCTATGAGACTTGGAATCGCGATCTTTACGTTTTCCACACGCTGTGAATCGAAAGAATCTAAGTATTCACTTCCCAAGCCTCGCAATTGTTCGATATAACGATAAATCACTCTATGAGACTCGGAATTGCGAAAATGACCATCACCGCACCCTGTGTATCGAAAGGAGCTAAGCATTCAACTCGGATGGCTTCCAATGTTTCGATATAACGATAAATCACTCTAGGAGACTGGGAATCGCGATAATTACCTTCACAGCACGCTGTGTATCGAAAGGAGCGAAGTATTCGCTTCACAAACCTCGCAATCGTTCAATGTAACGTTAAATCACTCTATGAGACTCGGAATCGCGATAATTACCTTCACCGCACCCTGTGTATCGAAAGCAGCTAAGGATTCAACTAGGAAGGCTTGCAATGGTTCGATATAACGATAAATCACACTAGGAGACTCGAAATCGCGATATTTACGTTTTCCAAACGCTGTGTATCAACAGCAGCTAAGGCTTCACTTCCCAAACAGAGCAATCGTTCGATTAAACGATAAATCACTCTAGGAGACTGGGAATCGCGATAATTACCTTCACAGCACGCTGTGTATCGAAAGGAGCTAAGTATTCACTTCACAAACCTCGCAATCGTTCAATGTAACGTTAAATCACTCTATGAGACTCGGAATCGCGAAAATCACCTTCACCGCACCCTGTGTATCGAAAGGAGCTAAGGATTCAACTCGGATGGCTTGCAATGGTTCGATATAACGATAAATCACCCTATGATACTCGAAATCGCGTTATTTACGTTTTCCAAACGCTGTGTATCAACAGCAGCTAAGGCTTCACTTCCCAAACAGAGCAATCGTTCGATTAAACGATAAATCACTCTAGGAGACTCGGAATCGCGATAATTACCATCACCGCACCCTATGCATCGAAAGGAGCGAAGTATTCACTTCCGAAACCTCGCAATCGTTCGATATAACGCTAAATCACCCTATGAGACTCGAAATCGCGATATTTACGTTTTCCACACGCTGTGTATCAACAGGAGCTAAGGATTCACTTCGGATGTCTAGCAATGGTTCGATATAACGATTAGTCACACTAGGAGACTGGGAATCGCAATATTTACGTTTTCCAAACGCTGTGTATCGATGGGAGCTAAGGCTTCACATCCAAAGCCTCGCAATCGTTCGATATAAAGATAAATCACTCTATGAGACTCGGAATTGCGAAAATGACCATCACCGCACCCTGTGTATCGAAAGGAGCTAAGCATTCAACTCGGATGGCTTCCAATGTTTCGATATAACGATAAATCACTCTAGGAGACTGGGAATCGCGATAATTACCTTTACAGCACGCTGTGTATCGAAAGGAGCGAAGTATTCGCTTCACAAACCTCGCAATCGTTCAATGTAACGTTAAATCACTCTATGAGACTCGGAATCGCGATAATTACCTTCACCGCACCCTGTGTATCGAAAGCAGCTAAGGATTCAACTAGGATGGCTTGCAATGGTTCGATATAACGATAAATCACACTAGGAGACTCGAAATCGCGATATTTACGTTTTCCAAACGCTGTGTATCAATAGGAGCTAAGGATTCACTTCGGATGTCTAGCAATGGTTCGATATAACAATTAATCACACTAGGAGACTGGGAATCGCGATATTTACGTTTTCCGAACGCTGTGTATCGAAAGAATCTAAGTATTCACTTCCCAAGCCTCGCAGTCATTCGATATAACGATAATTCACTCAACGAGACTCGGAATTGCGAAAATGACCTTCACCGCACCCTGGGTATCGAAAGGAGCTACGCATTCAACTCGGATGGCTTGCAATGGTTCGATATAACAATAAATCACTCTAGGAGACTGGGAATCGCGATAATTACCTTCACAGCACGCTGTGTATCGAAAAGAGCTAAGTATTCACTTCACAAACCTCGCAATCGTTCAATGTAACGTTAAATCACTCTATGAGACTCGGAATCGCGATAATTACCTTCACCGCACCCTGTGTATCGAAAGCAGCTAAGGATTCAACTAGGATGGCTTGCAATGGTTCGATATAACGATAAATCACACTAGGAGTCTCGAAATCGCGATATTTACGTTTTCCAAACGCTGTGTATCAATAGGAGCTAAGGATTCACTTCGGATGTCTAGCAATGGTTCGATATAACAATTAATCACACTAGGAGACTGGGAATCGCGATATTTACGTTTTCCGAACGCTGTGTATCGAAAGAATCTAAGTATTCACTTCCCAAGCCTCGCAGTCATTCGATATAACGATAAATCACCCTATGAGACTCGAAATCGCGATAATTACCATCACAACACCCTGTGTATCGAAAGGAGCAAAGGCTTCACTTCCCAAGCCTCGCAGTCGTTCGATATAACGATAAATCACTCTATGAGACTCGGAATTGCGAAAATCACCTTCACCGCACCCTGTGTATCGAAAGGAGCTAAGCATTCAACTTGGATGGCTTCCAATGTTTCGATATAACGATAAATCACCCTATGAGACTCGGAATCGCGATATTTACGTTTTCCAAACACTGTGTATCGAAAGGAGCTAAGGCTTCACTTCCCAAGCCTCGCAGTCGTTCGATATAACGATAAATCACTCTATGAGACTCGGAATTGCGAAAATCACCTTCACCGCACCCTGTGTATCGAAAGGAGCTAAGCATTCAACTTGGATGGCTTCCAATGTTTCGATATAACGATAAATCACTCTAATAGACTGGGAATCGCGATAATTACCATCACCGCACCCTATGTATCGAAAGGAGCGAAGTATTCACTTCCCAAACCTCGCAATCGTTCGATATAACGATAAATCACTCTATGAGACTTGGAATCGCGATCTTTACGTTTTCCACACGCTGTGTATCGAAAGGAGCTAAGCATTCAACTCGGATGGCTTAAAATGTTTCGATATAACGATAAATCACTCTACGAGACTGGGAATCGCGATAATCACCTTCACCGCTACCTGTGTATCGAAAGGAGCTAAGCATTCAACTCGGATGGCTTCCAATGTTTCGATATAACGATAAATCACTCTAGGAGACTGTGAATCGCGATTTTTATGTTTCCCAGACGCTGTGTATCGAAATGAGATAAGGATTCACATGCCAAGCTTCGTAATCGTTCGATTAAACGATAAATCACTCTATGAGACTCGTAATCGCGATAATTAACTTCACCGCACCCTATGTAATAAAAGGAGCTAAGGATTCAACTCGGCTGGCTTGCAATGGTTCCATATAACGATAAATCACCCTATGAGACTCGAAATCGCGATATTTACGTTTTCCAGACGCTGTGTACCGAAAGAATCTACGTATTCACTTCCCAAGCCTCGCAATCGTTCGATATAATGATAAATCACCCTATGACACTCGAAATCGCGATATTTACGTTTTCCAAACGCTGTGTATCGAAAGAATCTAAGTATTCACTTCCCAAGCCTCGCAATCGTTCGATATAACGATAAATCACCCTATGACACTCGAAATCGCGATATTTACGTATTCCAAACGCTGTGCATCAACAGCAGCTAAGGCTTCACTTCCCAAACAGCGCAATCGTTCGATTAAACGATAAATCACTCTAGGAGCCTCGGCATCGCGATAATTACCATCACCGCACCCTATGTATCGAAAGGAGCGAAGTATTCATTTCCCAAACCTCGCAATCGTTCGATATAACGATAAATCACTCTATGAGACTTGGAATCGCGATCTTTACGTTTTCCACACGCTGTGAATCGAAAGAATCTAAGTATTCACTTCCCAAGCCTCGCAATTGTTCGATATAACGATAAATCACTCTATGAGACTCGGAATTGCGAAAATGACCTTCACCGCACCCTGTGTATCGAAAGGAGCTAAGTATTCAACTCGGATGGCTTCCAATGTTTCGATATAACGATAAATCACTCTAGGAGACTGGGAATCGCGATAATTACCATCACCGCACCCTATGTATCGAAAGGAGCGAAGTATTCACTTCCCAAACCTCGCAATCGTTCGATATAACGATAAATCACTCTATGAGACTTGGAATCGCGATCTTTACGTTTTCCACACGCTGTGAATCGAAAGAATCTAAGTATTCACTTCCCAAGCCTCGCAATTGTTCGATATAACGATAAATCACTCTATGAGACTCGGAATTGCGAAAATGACCTTCACCGCACCCTGGGTATCGAAAGGAGCTACGCATTCAACTCGGATGGCTTGCAATGGTTCGATATAACAATAAATCACTCTAGGAGACTGGGAATCGCGATAATTACCTTCACAGCACGCTGTGTATCGAAAAGAGCTAAGTATTCACTTCACAAACCTCGCAATCGTTCAATGTAACGTTAAATCACTCTATGAGACTCGGAATCGCGATAATTACCTTCACCGCACCCTGTGTATCGAAAGCAGCTAAGGATTCAACTAGGATGGCTTGCAATGGTTCGATATAACGATAAATCACACTAGGAGACTCGAAATCGCGATATTTACGTTTTCCAAACGCTGTGTATCAATAGGATCTAAGGATTCACTTCGGATGTCTAGCAATGGTTCGATATAACAATTAATCACACTAGGAGACTGGGAATCGCGATATTTACGTTTTCCGAACGCTGTGTATCGAAAGAATCTAAGTATGCACTTCCCAAGCCTCGCAGTCATTCGATATAACGATAAATCACCCTATGAGACTCGAAATCGCGATAATTACCATCACAACACCCTGTGTATCGAAAGGAGCAAAGGCTTCACTTCCCAAGCCTCGCAGTCGTTCGATATAACGATAAATCACTCTATGAGACTCGGAATTGCGAAAATCACCTTCACCGCACCCTGTGTATCGAAAGGAGCTAAGCATTCAACTTGGATGGCTTCCAATGTTTCGATATAACGATAAATCACCCTATGAGACTCGGAATCATGATATTTACGTTTTCCAAACACTGTGTATCGAAAGGAGCTAAGCATTCAACTTGGATGGCTTCCAATGTTTCGATATAACGATAAATCACTCTAGGAGACTGGGAATCGCGATAATTACCTTCACAGCACGCTGTGTATCGAAAGGAGCTAAGTATTCACTTCACAAACCTCGCAATCGTTCAATGTAACGATAAATCACCCTATGAGACTCGGAATCGCGATATTTACGTTTTCCAAACGCTGTGTATCGAAAGGAGCTAAGGCTTCACTTCCCAAGCCTCGCAGTCGTTCGATATAACGATAAATCACTCTATGAGACTCGGAATTGCGAAAATCACCTTCACCGCACCCTGTTTATCGAAAGCAGCTAAGGATTCAACTAGGATGGCTTGCAATGGTTCGATATAACGATAAATCACACTAGGAGACTCGAAATCGCGATATTTACGTTTTCCAAACGCTGTGTATCAATAGGAGCTAAGGATTCACTTCGGATGTCTAGCAATGGTTCGATATAACAATTAATCACACTAGGAGACTGGGAATCGCGATATTTACGTTTTCCGAACGCTGTGTATCGAAAGAATCTAAGTATTCACTTCCCAAGCCTCGCAGTCATTCGATATAACGATAAATCACTCAACGAGACTCGGAATTGCGAAAATGACCTTCACCGCACCCTGGGTATCGAAAGGAGCTAAGCATTTAACTCGGATGGCTTGCAATGGTTCGATATAACGATAAATCACCCTATGAGACTCGAAATCGCGATAATTACCATCAGAACACCCTGTGTATCGAAAGGAGCAAAGGCTTCACTTCCCAAGCCTCGCAATCGTTCGATATAACGATAAATCACTCTATGAGACTCGGAATTGCGAAAACCACCTTCACCGCACCCTGGGTATCGAAAGGAGCTAAGCATTCAACTCGGATGGCTTCCAATGTTTCGATATAACAATAAATCACTCTAGGAGACTGGGAATCGCGATAATTACCTTCACAGCACGCTGTGTATCGAAAGGAGCTAAGTATTCACTTCACGAACCTCGCAATCGTTCAATGTAACGTTAAATCACTCTATGAGACTCGGAATCGCGATATTTACGTTTTCCAAACGCTGTGCATCGAAAGGAGCGCAGTATTCACTTCACAAACCTCGCAATCGTTCAATATAACGTTAAATCACTCTATGAGACTCGAAATCGCGATATTTACGTTTTCCAAACGCTGTGTATCAACAGCAGCTAAGGCTTCACTTCCCAAACAGAGCAATCGTTCGATTAAACGATAAATCACTCTAGGAGACTCGGAATTGCGAAAATGACCATCACCGCACCCTGTGTATCGAATGGAGCTAAGCATTCAACTCGGGGGGCTTCCAATGTTTCGATATAACGATAAATCACTCTAGGAGACTGGGAATCGCGATAATTACCATCACCGCACCCTATGTATCGAAAGGAGCGAAGTATTCACTTCCCAAACCTCGCAATCGTTCGATATAACGATAAATCACTCTATGAGACTTGGAATCGCGATCTTTACGTTTTCCACACGCTGTGAATCGAAAGAATCTAAGTATTCACTTCCCAAGCCTCGCAATTGTTCGATATAACGATAAATCACTCTATGAGACTCGGAATTGCGAAAATGACCATCACCGCACCCTGTGTATCGAAAGGAGCTAAGCATTCAACTCGGATGGCTTCCAATGTTTCGATATAACGATAAATCACTCTAGGAGACTGGGAATCGCGATAATTACCTTCACAGCACGCTGTGTATCGAAAGGAGCGAAGTATTCGCTTCACAAACCTCGCAATCGTTCAATGTAACGTTAAATCACTCTATGAGACTCGGAATCGCGATAATTACCTTCACCGCACCCTGTGTATCGAAAGCAGCTAAGGATTCAACTAGGAAGGCTTGCAATGGTTCGATATAACGATAAATCACACTAGGAGACTCGAAATCGCGATATTTACGTTTTCCAAACACTGTGTATCAATAGGAGCTAAGGATTCACTTCGGATGTCTAGCAATGGTTCGATATAACAATTAATCACACTAGGAGACTGGGAATCGCGATATTTACGTTTTCCGAACGCTGTGTATCGAAAGAATCTAAGTATTCACTTCCCAAGCCTCGCAGTCATTCGATATAACGATAAATCACACAACGAGACTCGGAATTGCGAAAATGACCTTCACCGCACACTGGGTATCGAAAGGAGCTACGCATTCAACTCGGATGGCTTGCAATGGTTCGATATAACAATAAATCACTCTAGGAGACTGGGAATCGCGATAATTACCTTCACAGCACGCTGTGTATCGAAAAGAGCTAAGTATTCACTTCACAAACCTCGCAATCGTTCAATGTAACGTTAAATCACTCTATGAGACTCGGAATCGCGATAATTACCTTCACCGCACCCTGTGTATCGAAAGCAGCTAAGGATTCAACTAGGATGGCTTGCAATGGTTCGATATAACGATAAATCACACTAGGAGACTCGAAATCGCGATATTTACGTTTTCCAAACGCTGTGTATCAATAGGATCTAAGGATTCACTTCGGATGTCTAGCAATGGTTCGATATAACAATTAATCACACTAGGAGACTGGGAATCGCGATATTTACGTTTTCCGAACGCTGTGTATCGAAAGAATCTAAGTATGCACTTCCCAAGCCTCGCAGTCATTCGATATAACGATAAATCACCCTATGAGACTCGAAATCGCGATAATTACCATCACAACACCCTGTGTATCGAAAGGAGCAAAGGCTTCACTTCCCAAGCCTCGCAGTCGTTCGATATAACGATAAATCACTCTATGAGACTCGGAATTGCGAAAATCACCTTCACCGCACCCTGTGTATCGAAAGGAGCTAAGCATTCAACTTGGATGGCTTCCAATGTTTCGATATAACGATAAATCACCCTATGAGACTCGGAATCGCGATATTTACGTTTTCCAAACACTGTGTATCGAAAGGAGCTAAGGCTTCACTTCGCAAGCCTCGCAGTCGTTCGATATAACGATAAATCACTCTATGAGACTCGGAATTGCGAAAATCACCTTCACCGCACCCTGTGTATCGAAAGGAGCTAAGGATTCAACACGGATGGCTTGCAATGGTTCGATATAACGATAAATCACCCTATGAGACTCGGAATCGCGATATTTACGTTTTCCAAACGCTGTGTATCGAAAGGAGCTAAGGCTTCACTTCCCAAGCCTCGCAGTCGTTCGATATAACGATAAATCACTCTATGAGACTCGGAATTGCGAAAATCACCTTCACCGCACCCTGTTTATCGAAAGCAGCTAAGGATTCAACTAGGATGGCTTGCAATGGTTCGATATAACGATAAATCACACTAGGAGATTCGAAATCGCGATATTTACGTTTTCCAAACGCTGTGTATCAATAGGAGCTAAGGATTCACTTCGGATGTCTAGCAATGGTTCGATATAACAATTAATCACACTAGGAGACTGGGAATCGCGATATTTACGTTTTCCGAACGCTGTGTATCGAAAGAATCTAAGTATTCACTTCCCAAGCCTCGCAGTCATTCGATATAACGATAAATCACTCAACGAGACTCGGAATTGCGAAAATGACCTTCACCGCACCCTGGGTATCGAAAGGAGCTAAGCATTTAACTCGGATGGCTTGCAATGGTTCGATATAACGATAAATCACCCTATGAGACTCGAAATCGCGATAATTACCATCAGAACACCCTGTGTATCGAAAGGAGCAAAGGCTTCACTTCCCAAGCCTCGCAATCGTTCGATATAACGATAAATCACTCTATGAGACTCGGAATTGCGAAAACCACCTTCACCGCACCCTGGGTATCGAAAGGAGCTAAGCATTCAACTCGGATGGCTTCCAATGTTTCGATATAACAATAAATCACTCTAGGAGACTGGGAATCGCGATAATTACCTTCACAGCACGCTGTGTATCGAAAGGAGCTAAGTATTCACTTCACGAACCTCGCAATCGTTCAATGTAACGTTAAATCACTCTATGAGACTCGGAATCGCGATATTTACGTTTTCCAAACGCTGTGCATCGAAAGGAGCGCAGTATTCACTTCACAAACCTCGCAATCGTTCAATATAACGTTAAATCACTCTATGAGACTCGAAATCGCGATATTTACGTTTTCCAAACGCTGTGTATCAACAGCAGCTAAGGCTTCACTTCCCAAACAGAGCAATCGTTCGATTAAACGATAAATCACTCTAGGAGACTCGGAATTGCGAAAATGACCATCACCGCACCCTGTGTATCGAATGGAGCTAAGCATTCAACTCGGGGGGCTTCCAATGTTTCGATATAACGATAAATCACTCTAGGAGACTGGGAATCGTGATAATTACCTTCACAGCACGCTGTGTTTCGTAAGGAGCTAAGTATTCACTTCAGAAACCTCGCAATCAGTCAATGTAACGTTAAATCACTCTATGAGACTCGGAATCGCGAAAATCACCTTCACCGCACCCTGGGTATCGAAAGGAGCTAAGTATTCAACTCGGATGGCTTCCAATGTTTCGATATAACGATAAATCACTCTAGGAGACTGGGAATCGCGATAATCACCTTCACCGCAACCTGTGTATCGAAAGGAGCTAAGCATTCAACTCGGATGGCTTCCAATGTTTCGATATAACGATAAATCACTCTACGAGACTGGGAATCGCGATAATCACCTTCACCGCAACCTGTGTATCGAAAGGAGCTAAGCATTCAACTCGGATGGCTTCCAATGTTTCGATATAACGATAAATCACTCTAGGAGACTGGGAATCGCGATATTTATGTTTCCCAGACGCTGTGTATCGAAATGAGATAAGGATTCACATGCCAAGTTTCGTAATTGTTCGATTAAACGATAAATCACTCTAGGAGACTCGGAATCGCGATAATTACCATCACCGCACCCTATGTATCGAAAGGAGCGAAGTATTCACTTCCCAAACCTCCGAATCGTTCGATATAACGATAAATCACTCTATGAGACTTGGAATGGCGATCTTTACGTTTTCCACACGCTGTGTATCGAAAGGAGCTAAGCATTCAACTCGGATGGCTTCCAATGTTTCGATATAACGATAAATCACTCTAGGAGACTGCGAATCGCGATAATTACCTTCACCGCAACCTGTGTATCGAAAGGAGCTAAGGATTCAACACGGATGGCTTGCAATGGTTCGATATAACGATAAATCACCCTATGAGACTCGAAATCGCGATATTTACGTTTTCCAAACGCTGTGTATCGATGGGATCTAAGGCTTCACATCCAAAGCCTCGCAATCGTTCGATATAACGATAAATCAATCTATGAGACTCGGAATTGCGAAAATGACCAACACCGCACCCTGTGCATCGAAAGGAGCTAAGCATTCACTTCACAAACCTCGCAATCGTTCAATGTAACGTTAAATCACTCTATGAGACTCGGAATCGCGAAAATCACCTTCACCGCACCCTGGGTATCGAAAGGAGCTAAGCATTCAACTCGGATGGCTTCCAATGTTTCGATATAACGATAAATCACTCTAGGAGACTGGTAATCGCGATAATCACCTTCACCGCACCCTGTGTATCGAAAGGAGATAAGCATTCAACTCGGATGGCTTCCAATGTTTCGATATCACGATAAATGACTCTATCAGACTAGGAATCGCGATAATTACCTTCACCGCAACCTGTGTATCGAAAGGAGCCAAGGATTCAACACGGATGGCTTGCAAATGTTCGATATAACGGTAAATCACCCTATGAGTCTCGAAATCGCGATATTTACGTTTCCCAGACGCCGTGTATCCAAAGGAGCTAAGTATTCACTTCGCACGCCTCGCAATCGTTCAATGTAACGTTAAATCACTCTATGAGACTCGGAATCGCGAAAATCACGTTCACCGCACCCTGGGTATCGAAAGGAGCTAAGCATTCAACTAGGATGGCTTCCAATGTTTCGATATAACGATAAATCACTCTAGGAGACTGGGAATCGCGATAATCACCTTCACCACAACCTGTGTATCGAAAGGAGCTAAGCATTCAACTCGGATGGCTTCCAATGTTTCGATATAACGATAAATCACTCTACGAGACTGGGAATCGCGATAATCACCTTCACCGCAACCTGTGTATCGAAAGGAGCTAAGCATTCAACTCGGATGGCTTCCAATGTTTCGATATAACGATAAATCACTCTAGGAGACTGGGAATCGCGATTTTTATGTTTCCCAGACGCTGTGTATCGAAATGAGATAAGGATTCACATGCCAAGCTTCGTAATCGTTCGATTAAACGATCAATCACTCTATGAGACTCGTAATCGCGATAATTACCTTCACCGCACCCTATGTAAGGAAAGGAGCTAAGGATTCAACTCGGCTGGCTTGCAATGGTTCCATATAACGATAAATCACCCTATGAGACTCGAAATCGCGATATTTACGTTTTCCAGACGCTGTGTACCGAAAGAATCTACGTATTCACTTCCCAAGCCTCGCAATCGTTCGATATAATGATAAATCACCCTATGACACTCGAAATCGCTATATTTACGTTTTCCAAACGCTGTGTATCGAAAGAATCTAAGTATTCACTTCCCAAACCTCGCAATCGTTCGATATAACGATAAATCACCCTATGACACTCGAAATCGCGATATTTACGTATTCCAAACGCTGTGCATCAACAGCAGCTAAGGCTTCACTTCCCAAACAGCGCAATCGTTCGATTAAACGATAAATCACTCTAGGAGCCTCGGCATCGCGATAATTACCATCACCGCACCCTGTTTATCGAAAGCAGCTAAGGATTCAACTAGGATGGCTTGCAATGGTTCGATATAACGATAAATCACACTAGGAGACTCGAAATCGCGATATTTACGTTTTCCAAACGCTGTGTATCGAAAGGAGCGAAGTATTCATTTCCCAAACCTCGCAATCGTTCGATATAACGATAAATCACTCTATGAGACTTGGAATCGCGATCTTTACGTTTTCCACACGCTGTGAATCGAAAGAATCTAAGTATTCACTTCCCAAGCCTCGCAATTGTTCGATATAACGATAAATCACTCTATGAGACTCGGAATTGCGAAAATGACCTTCACCGCACCCTGTGTATCGAAAGGAGCTAAGTATTCAACTCGGATGGCTTCCAATGTTTCGATATAACGATAAATCACTCTAGGAGACTGGGAATCGCGATAATTACCATCACCGCACCCTATGTATCGAAAGGAGCGAAGTATTCACTTCCCAAACCTCGCAATCGTTCGATATAACGATAAATCACTCTATGAGACTTGGAATCGCGATCTTTACGTTTTCCACACGCTGTGTATCGAAAGGAGCTAAGCATTCAACTCGGATGGCTTCCAATGTTTCGATATAACGATAAATCACCCTATGAGACTCGAAATCGCGATATTTACGTTTTCCAAACGCTGTGTATCGATGGGATCTAAGGCTTCACATCCAAAGCCTCGCAATCGTTCGATATAACGATAAATCAATCTATGAGACTCGGAATTGCGAAAATGACCAACACCGCACCCTGTGCATCGAAAGGAGCTAAGCATTCACTTCACAAACCTCGCAATCGTTCAATGTAACGTTAAATCACTCTATGAGACTCGGAATCGCGAAAATCACCTTCACCGCACCCTGGGTATCGAAAGGAGCTAAGCATTCAACTCGGATGGCTTCCAATGTTTCGATATAACGATAAATCACTCTAGGAGACTGGGAATCGCGATAATTACCATCACCGCACCCTGTGTATCGAAAGGAGCAAAGGGTTCACTTCCCAAGCCTCGCAATCGTTCAATGTAACGTTAAATCACTCTATGAGACTCGGAATCGCGAAAATCACGTTCACCGCACCCTGGGTATCGAAAGGAGCTAAGCATTCAACTAGGATGGCTTCCAATGTTTCGATATAACGATAAATCACTCTAGGAGACTGGGAATCGCGATAATCACCTACACCACAACCTGTGTATCGAAAGGAGCTAAGCATTCAACTCGGATGGCTTCCAATGTTTCGATATAACGATAAATCACTCTACGAGACTGGGAATCGCGATAATCACCTTCACCGCAACCTGTGTATCGAAAGGAGCTAAGCATTCAACTCGGATGGCTTCCAATGTTTCGATATAACGATAAATCACTCTACGAGACTGGGAATCGCGATAATCACCTTCACCGCAACCTGTGTATCGAAAGGAGCTAAGCATTCAACTCGGATGGCTTCCAATGTTTCGATATAACGATAAATCACTCTAGGAGACTGGGAATCGCGATTTTTATGTTTCCCAGACGCTGTGTATCGAAATGAGATAAGGATTCACATGCCAAGCTTCGTAATCGTTCGATTAAACGATCAATCACTCTATGAGACTCGTAATCGCGATAATTACCTTCACCGCACCCTATGTAAGGAAAGGAGCTAAGGATTCAACTCGGCTGGCTTGCAATGGTTCCATATAACGATAAATCACCCTATGAGACTCGAAATCGCGATATTTACGTTTTCCAGACGCTGTGTACCGAAAGAATCTACGTATTCACTTCCCAAGCCTCGCAATCGTTCGATATAATGATAAATCACCCTATGACACTCGAAATCGCGATATTTACGTTTTCCAAACGCTGTGTATCGAAAGGAGCTAAGGCTTCACTTCGCAAGCCTCGCAGTCGTTCGATATAACGATAAATCACTATATGAGACTCGGAATTGCGAAAATCACCTTCACCGCACCCTGTGTATCGAAAGGAGATAAGCATTCAACTTGGATGGCTTCCAATGTTTCGATATAACGATAAATCACCCTATGAGACTCGGAATCGCGATATTTACGTTTTCCAAACACTGTGAATCGAAAGAATCTAAGTATTCACTTCCCAAGCCTCGCAATTGTTCGATATAACGATAAATCACTCTATGAGACTCGGAATTGCGAAAATGACCTTCACCGCACCCTGTGTATCGAAAGGAGCTAAGTATTCAACTCGGATGGCTTCCAATGTTTCGATATAACGATAAATCACTCTAGGAGACTGGGAATCGCGATAATTACCATCACCGCACCCTATGTATCGAAAGGAGCGAAGTATTCACTTCCCAAACCTCGCAATCGTTCGATATAACGATAAATCACTCTATGAGACTTGGAATCGCGATCTTTACGTTTTCCACACGCTGTGTATCGAAAGGAGCTAAGCATTCAACTCGGATGGCTTAAAATGTTTCGATATAACGATAAATCACTCTACGAGACTGGGAATCGCGATAATCACCTTCACCGCTACCTGTGTATCGAAAGGAGCTAAGCATTCAACTCGGATGGCTTCCAATGTTTCGATATAACGATAAATCACTCTAGGAGACTGTGAATCGCGATTTTTATGTTTCCCAGACGCTGTGTATCGAAATGAGATAAGGATTCACATGCCAAGCTTCGTAATCGTTCGATTAAACGATAAATCACTCTATGAGACTCGTAATCGCGATAATTACCTTCACCGCACCCTATGTAATAAAAGGAGCTAAGGATTCAACTCGGCTGGCTTGCAATGGTTCCATATAACGATAAATCACCCTATGAGACTCGAAATCGCGATATTTACGTTTTCCAGACGCTGTGTACCGAAAGAATCTACGTATTCACTTCCCAAGCCTCGCAATCGTTCGATATAACGATAAATCACCCTATCACACTCGAAATCGCGATATTTACGTATTCCAAACGCTGTGCATCAACAGCAGCTAAGGCTTCACTTCCCAAACAGCGCAATCGTTCGATTAAACGATAAATCACTCTAGGAGCCTCGGAATCGCGATAATTACCATCACCGCACCCTATGTATCGAAAGGAGCGAAGTATTCATTTCCCAAACCTCGCAATCGTTCGATATAACGATAAATCACTCTATGAGACTTGGAATCGCGATCTTTACGTTTTCCACACGCTGTGAATCGAAAGAATCTAAGTATTCACTTCCCAAGCCTCGCAATTGTTCGATATAACGATAAATCACTCTATGAGACTCGGAATTGCGAAAATGACCATCACCGCACCCTGTGTATCGAAAGGAGCTAAGCATTCAACTCGGATGGCTTCCAATGTTTCGATATAACGATAAATCACTCTAGGAGACTGGGAATCGCGATAATTACCTTCACCGCACCCTGTGTATCGAAAGCAGCTAAGGATTCAACTAGGAAGGCTTGCAATGGTTCGATATAACGATAAATCACACTAGGAGACTCGAAATCGCGATATTTACGTTTTCCAAACGCTGTGTATCGAAAGGAGCAAAGGGTTCACTTCCCAAGCCTCGCAATCGTTCAATGTAACGTTAAATCACTCTATGAGACTCGGAATCGCGATAATTACCTTCACCGCACCCTGTTTATCGAAAGCAGCTAAGGATTCAACTAGGATGGCTTGCAATGGTTCGATATAACGATAAATCACACTAGGAGACTCGAAATCGCGATATTTACGTTTTCCAAACGCTGTGTATCAATAGGAGCTAAGGATTCACTTCGGATGTCTAGCAATGGTTCGATATAACAATTAATCACACTAGGAGACTGGGAATCGCGATATTTACGTTTTCCGAACGCTGTGTATCGAAAGAATCTAAGTATTCACTTCCCAAGCCTCGCAGTCATTCGATATAACGATAAATCACTCAACGAGACTCGGAATTGCGAAAATGACCTTCACCGCACCCTGGGTATCGAAAGGAGCTAAGCATTTAACTCGGATGGCTTGCAATGGTTCGATATAACGATAAATCACCCTATGAGACTCGAAATCGCGATAATTACCATCAGAACACCCTGTGTATCGAAAGGAGCAAAGGCTTCACTTCCCAAGCCTCGCAATCGTTCGATATAACGATAAATCACTCTATGAGACTCGGAATTGCGAAAACCACCTTCACCGCACCCTGGGTATCGAAAGGAGCTAAGCATTCAACTCGGATGGCTTCCAATGTTTCGATATAACAATAAATCACTCTAGGAGACTGGGAATCGCGATAATTACCTTCACAGCACGCTGTGTATCGAAAGGAGCTAAGTATTCACTTCACGAACCTCGCAATCGTTCAATGTAACGTTAAATCACTCTATGAGACTCGGAATCGCGATATTTACGTTTTCCAAACGCTGTGCATCGAAAGGAGCGCAGTATTCACTTCACAAACCTCGCAATCGTTCAATATAACGTTAAATCACTCTATGAGACTCGGAATCGCGAAAATCACCTTCACCGCACCCTGTGTATCGAAAGGAGCTAAGGATTCAACTCGGATGGCTTGCAATGGTTCGATATAACGATAAATCACCCTATGACACTCGAAATCGCGATATTTACGTTTTCCAAACGCTGTGTATCAACAGCAGCTAAGGCTTCACTTCCCAAACAGAATAATCGTTCGATTAAACGATAAATCACTCTAGGAGACTCGGAATTGCGAAAATGACCATCACCGCACCCTGTGTATCGAATGGAGCTAAGCATTCAACTCGGGGGGCTTCCAATGTTTCGATATAACGATAAATCACTCTAGGAGACTCGGAATCGCGATAATTACCATCACCGCACCCTGTGTATCGAAAGGAGCAAAGGGTTCACTTCCCAAGCCTCGCAATCGTTCAATGTAACGTTAAATCACTCTATGAGACTCGGAATCGCGAAAATCACGTTCACCGCACCCTGGGTATCGAAAGGAGCTAAGCATTCAACTAGGATGGCTTCCAATGTTTCGATATAACGATAAATCACTCTAGGAGACTGGGAATCGCGATAATCACCTACACCACAACCTGTGTATCGAAAGGAGCTAAGCATTCAACTCGGATGGCTTCCAATGTTTCGATATAACGATAAATCACTCTACGAGACTGGGAATCGCGATAATCACCTTCACCGCAACCTGTGTATCGAAAGGAGCTAAGGATTCAACTCGGATGGCTTGCAATGGTTCGATATAACGATAAATCACCCTATGACACTCGAAATCGCGATATTTACGTTTTCCAAACGCTGTGTATCAACAGCAGCTAAGGCTTCACTTCCCAAACAGAATAATCGTTCGATTAAACGATAAATCACTCTAGGAGACTCGGAATTGCGAAAATGACCATCACCGCACCCTGTGTATCGAATGGAGCTAAGCATTCAACTCGGGGGGCTTCCAATGTTTCGATATAACGATAAATCACTCTATGAGACTCGGAATCGCGAAAATCACCTTCACCGCACCCTGTGTATCGAAAGGAGCTAAGGATTCAACTCGGATGGCTTGCAATGGTTCGATATAACGATAAATCACCCTATGACACTCGAAATCGCGATATTTACGTTTTCCAAACGCTGTGTATCAACAGCAGCTAAGGCTTCACTTCCCAAACAGAATAATCGTTCGATTAAACGATAAATCACTCTAGGAGACTCGGAATTGCGAAAATGACCATCACCGCACCCTGTGTATCGAATGGAGCTAAGCATTCAACTCGGGGGGCTTCCAATGTTTCGATATAACGATAAATCACTCTAGGAGACTCGGAATCGCGATAATTACCATCACCGCACCCTGTGTATCGAAAGGAGCAAAGGGTTCACTTCCCAAGCCTCGCAATCGTTCAATGTAACGTTAAATCACTCTATGAGACTCGGAATCGCGAAAATCACGTTCACCGCACCCTGGGTATCGAAAGGAGCTAAGCATTCAACTAGGATGGCTTCCAATGTTTCGATATAACGATAAATCACTCTAGGAGACTGGGAATCGCGATAATCACCTACACCACAACCTGTGTATCGAAAGGAGCTAAGCATTCAACTCGGATGGCTTCCAATGTTTCGATATAACGATAAATCACTCTACGAGACTGGGAATCGCGATAATCACCTTCACCGCAACCTGTGTATCGAAAGGAGCTAAGCATTCAACTCGGATGGCTTCCAATGTTTCGATATAACGATAAATCACTCTAGGAGACTGGGAATCGCGATTTTTATGTTTCCCAGACGCTGTGTATCGAAATGAGATAAGGATTCACATGCCAAGCTTCGTAATCGTTCGATTAAACGATCAATCACTCTATGAGACTCGTAATCGCGATAATTACCTTCACCGCACCCTATGTAAGGAAAGGAGCTAAGGATTCAACTCGGCTGGCTTGCAATGGTTCCATATAACGATAAATCACCCTATGAGACTCGAAATCGCGATATTTACGTTTTCCAGACGCTGTGTACCGAAAGAATCTACGTATTCACTTCCCAAGCCTCGCAATCGTTCGATATAATGATAAATCACCCTATGACACTCGAAATCGCGATATTTACGTTTTCCAAACGCTGTGTATCGAAAGGAGCTAAGGCTTCACTTCGCAAGCCTCGCAGTCGTTCGATATAACGATAAATCACTATATGAGACTCGGAATTGCGAAAATCACCTTCACCGCACCCTGTGTATCGAAAGGAGATAAGCATTCAACTTGGATGGCTTCCAATGTTTCGATATAACGATAAATCACCCTATGAGACTCGGAATCGCGATATTTACGTTTTCCAAACACTGTGAATCGAAAGAATCTAAGTATTCACTTCCCAAGCCTCGCAATTGTTCGATATAACGATAAATCACTCTATGAGACTCGGAATTGCGAAAATGACCTTCACCGCACCCTGTGTATCGAAAGGAGCTAAGTATTCAACTCGGATGGCTTCCAATGTTTCGATATAACGATAAATCACTCTAGGAGACTGGGAATCGCGATAATTACCATCACCGCACCCTATGTATCGAAAGGAGCGAAGTATTCACTTCCCAAACCTCGCAATCGTTCGATATAACGATAAATCACTCTATGAGACTTGGAATCGCGATCTTTACGTTTTCCACACGCTGTGTATCGAAAGGAGCTAAGCATTCAACTCGGATGGCTTAAAATGTTTCGATATAACGATAAATCACTCTACGAGACTGGGAATCGCGATAATCACCTTCACCGCTACCTGTGTATCGAAAGGAGCTAAGCATTCAACTCGGATGGCTTCCAATGTTTCGATATAACGATAAATCACTCTAGGAGACTGTGAATCGCGATTTTTATGTTTCCCAGACGCTGTGTATCGAAATGAGATAAGGATTCACATGCCAAGCTTCGTAATCGTTCGATTAAACGATAAATCACTCTATGAGACTCGTAATCGCGATAATTACCTTCACCGCACCCTATGTAATAAAAGGAGCTAAGGATTCAACTCGGCTGGCTTGCAATGGTTCCATATAACGATAAATCACCCTATGAGACTCGAAATCGCGATATTTACGTTTTCCAGACGCTGTGTACCGAAAGAATCTACGTATTCACTTCCCAAGCCTCGCAATCGTTCGATATAACGATAAATCACCCTATCACACTCGAAATCGCGATATTTACGTATTCCAAACGCTGTGCATCAACAGCAGCTAAGGCTTCACTTCCCAAACAGCGCAATCGTTCGATTAAACGATAAATCACTCTAGGAGCCTCGGAATCGCGATAATTACCATCACCGCACCCTATGTATCGAAAGGAGCGAAGTATTCATTTCCCAAACCTCGCAATCGTTCGATATAACGATAAATCACTCTATGAGACTTGGAATCGCGATCTTTACGTTTTCCACACGCTGTGAATCGAAAGAATCTAAGTATTCACTTCCCAAGCCTCGCAATTGTTCGATATAACGATAAATCACTCTATGAGACTCGGAATTGCGAAAATGACCATCACCGCACCCTGTGTATCGAAAGGAGCTAAGCATTCAACTCGGATGGCTTCCAATGTTTCGATATAACGATAAATCACTCTAGGAGACTGGGAATCGCGATAATTACCTTCACAGCACGCTGTGTATCGAAAGGAGCGAAGTATTCGCTTAACAAACCTCGCAATCGTTCAATGTAACGTTAAATCACTCTATGAGACTCCGAATCGCGATAATTACCTTCACCGCACCCTGTGTATCGAAAGCAGCTAAGGATTCAACTAGGAAGGCTTGCAATGGTTCGATATAACGATAAATCACACTAGGAGACTCGAAATCGCGATATTTACGTTTTCCAAACGCTGTGTATCGAAAGGAGCAAAGGGTTCACTTCCCAAGCCTCGCAATCGTTCAATGTAACGTTAAATCACTCTATGAGACTCGGAATCGCGATAATTACCTTCACCGCACCCTGTTTATCGAAAGCAGCTAAGGATTCAACTAGGATGGCTTGCAATGGTTCGATATAACGATAAATCACACTAGGAGACTCGAAATCGCGATATTTACGTTTTCCAAACGCTGTGTATCAATAGGAGCTAAGGATTCACTTCGGATGTCTAGCAATGGTTCGATATAACAATTAATCACACTAGGAGACTGGGAATCGCGATATTTACGTTTTCCGAACGCTGTGTATCGAAAGAATCTAAGTATTCACTTCCCAAGCCTCGCAGTCATTCGATATAACGATAAATCACTCAACGAGACTCGGAATTGCGAAAATGACCTTCACCGCACCCTGGGTATCGAAAGGAGCTAAGCATTTAACTCGGATGGCTTGCAATGGTTCGATATAACGATAAATCACCCTATGAGACTCGAAATCGCGATAATTACCATCAGAACACCCTGTGTATCGAAAGGAGCAAAGGCTTCACTTCCCAAGCCTCGCAATCGTTCGATATAACGATAAATCACTCTATGAGACTCGGAATTGCGAAAACCACCTTCACCGCACCCTGGGTATCGAAAGGAGCTAAGCATTCAACTCGGATGGCTTCCAATGTTTCGATATAACAATAAATCACTCTAGGAGACTGGGAATCGCGATAATTACCTTCACAGCACGCTGTGTATCGAAAGGAGCTAAGTATTCACTTCACGAACCTCGCAATCGTTCAATGTAACGTTAAATCACTCTATGAGACTCGGAATCGCGATATTTACGTTTTCCAAACGCTGTGCATCGAAAGGAGCGCAGTATTCACTTCACAAACCTCGCAATCGTTCAATATAACGTTAAATCACTCTATGAGACTCGGAATCGCGAAAATCACCTTCACCGCACCCTGTGTATCGAAAGGAGCTAAGGATTCAACTCGGATGGCTTGCAATGGTTCGATATAACGATAAATCACCCTATGACACTCGAAATCGCGATATTTACGTTTTCCAAACGCTGTGTATCAACAGCAGCTAAGGCTTCACTTCCCAAACAGAATAATCGTTCGATTAAACGATAAATCACTCTAGGAGACTCGGAATTGCGAAAATGACCATCACCGCACCCTGTGTATCGAATGGAGCTAAGCATTCAACTCGGGGGGCTTCCAATGTTTCGATATAACGATAAATCACTCTAGGAGACTGGGAATCGCGATAATTACCTTCACAGCACGCTGTGTTTCGTAAGGAGCTAAGTATTCACTTCAGAAACCTCGCAATCAGTCAATGTAACGTTAAATCACTCTATGAGTCTCGGAATCGCGAAAATCACCTTCACCGCACCCTGGGTATCGAAAGGAGCTAAGCATTCAACTCGGATGGCTTCCAATGTTTCGATATAACGATAAATCACTCTAGGAGACTGGGAATCGCGATAATCACCTTCACCGCAACCTGTGTATCGAAAGGAGCTAAGCATTCAACTCGGATGGCTTCCAATGTTTCGATATAACGATAAATCACTCTACGAGACTGGGAATCGCGATAATCACCTTCACCGCAACCTGTGTATCGAAAGGAGCTAAGCATTCAACTCGGATGGCTTCCAATGTTTCGATATAACGATAAATCACTCTAGGAGACTGGGAATCGCGATATTTATGTTTCCCAGACGCTGTGTATCGAAATGAGATAAGGATTCACATGCCAAGTTTCGTAATTGTTCGATTAAACGATAAATCACTCTAGGAGACTCGGAATCGCGATAATTACCATCACCGCACCCTATGTATCGAAAGGAGCGAAGTATTCACTTCCCAAACCTCCGAATCGTTCGATATAACGATAAATCACTCTATGAGACTTGGAATCGCGATCTTTACGTTTTCCACACGCTGTGTATCGAAAGGAGCTAAGCATTCAACTCGGATGGCTTCCAATGTTTCGATATAACGATAAATCACTCTAGGAGACTGCGAATCGCGATAATTACCTTCACCGCAACCTGTGTATCGAAAGAATCTAAGTATTCACTTCCCAAGCCTCGCAGTCATTCGATATAACGATAAATCACTCAACGAGACTCGGAATTGCGAAAATGACCTTCACCGCACCCTGGGTATCGAAAGGAGCTAAGCATTTAACTCGGATGGCTTGCAATGGTTCGATATAACGATAAATCACCCTATGAGACTCGAAATCGCGATAATTACCATCAGAACACCCTGTGTATCGAAAGGAGCAAAGGCTTCACTTCCCAAGCCTCGCAATCGTTCGATATAACGATAAATCACTCTATGAGACTCGGAATTGCGAAAACCACCTTCACCGCACCCTGGGTATCGAAAGGAGCTAAGCATTCAACTCGGATGGCTTCCAATGTTTCGATATAACGATAAATCACCCTATGATACTCGAAATCGCGTTATTTACGTTTTCCAAACGCTGTGTATCAACAGCAGCTAAGGCTTCACTTCCCAAACAGAGCAATCGTTCGATTAAACGATAAATCACTCTAGGAGACTCGGAATCGCGATAATTACCATCACCGCACCCTATGCATCGAAAGGAGCGAAGTATTCACTTCCGAAACCTCGCAATCGTTCGATATAACGCTAAATCACTTTATGAGACTCGAAATCGCGATATTTACGTTTTCCACACGCTGTGTATCAACAGGAGCTAAGGATTCACTTCGGATGTCTAGCAATGGTTCGATATAACGATTAGTCACACTAGGAGACTGGGAATCGCAATATTTACGTTTTCCAAACGCTGTGTATCGATGGGAGCTAAGGCTTCACATCCAAAGCCTCGCAATCGTTCAATATAAAGATAAATCACTCTATGAGACTCGGAATTGCGAAAATGACCATCAGCGCACCCTGTGTATCGAAAGGAGCTAAGCATTCAACTCGGATGTCTTCCAATGTTTCGATATAACGATAAATCACTCTAGGAGACTGGGAATCGCGATAATTACCTTCACAGCACGCTGTGTATCGAAAGGAGCGAAGTATTCGCTTCACAAACCTCGCAATCGTTCAGTGTAACGTTAAATCACTCTATGAGACTCGGAATCGCGATAATTACCTTCACCGCACCCTGTGTATCGAAAGCAGCTAAGGATTCAACTAGGAAGGCTTGCAATGGTTCGATATAACGATAAATCACACTAGGAGACTCGAAATCGCGATATTTACGTTTTCCAAACGCTGTGTATCAATAGGAGCTAAGGATTCACTTCGGATGTCTAGCAATGGTTCGATATAACAATTAATCACACTAGGAGACTGGGAATCGCGATATTTACGTTTTCCGAACGCTGTGTATCGAAAGAATCTAAGTATTCACTTCCCAAGCCTCGCAGTCATTCGATATAACGATAAATCACTCAACGAGACTCGGAATTGCGAAAATGACCTTCACCGCACCCTGGGTATCGAAAGGAGCTACGCATTCAACTCAGATGGCTTGCAATGGTTCGATATAACAATAAATCACTCTATGAGACTGGGAATCGCGATAATTACCTTCACAGCACGCTGTGTATCGAAAAGAGCTAAGTATTCACTTCACAAACCTCGCAATCGTTCAATGTAACGTTAAATCACTCTATGAGACTCGGAATCGCGATAATTACCTTCACCGCACCCTGTGTATCGAAAGCAGCTAAGGATTCAACTAGGATGGCTTGCAATGGTTCGATATAACGATAAATCACACTAGGAGACTCGAAATCGCGATATTTACGTTTTCCAAACGCTGTGTATCAATAGGAGCTAAGGATTCACTTCGGATGTCTAGCAATGGTTCGATATAACAATTAATCACACTAGGAGACTGGGAATCGCGATATTTACGTTTTCCGAACGCTGTGTATCGAAAGAATCTAAGTATTCACTTCCCAAGCCTCGCAGTCATTCGATATAACGATAAATCACGCTATGAGACTCGAAATCGCGATAATTACCATCACAACACCCTGTGTATCGAAAGGAGCAAAGGCTTCACTTCCCAAGCCTCGCAGTCGTTCGATATAACGATAAATCACTCTATGAGACTCGGAATTGCGAAAATCACCTTCACCGCACCCTGTGTATCGAAAGGAGCTAAGCATTCAACTTGGATGGCTTCCAATGTTTCGATATAACGATAAATCACCCTATGAGACTCGAAATCGCGATATTTACGTTTTCCAAACACTGTGTATCGGAAGGAGCTAAGGCTTCACTTCGCAAGCCTCGCAGTCGTTCGATATAACGATAAATCACTCTATGAGACTCGGAATTGCGAAAATCACCTTCACCGCACCCTGTGTATCGAAAGGAGCTAAGCATTCAACTTGGATGGCTTCCAATGTTTCGATATAACGATAAATCACTCTAGGAGACTGGGAATCGCGATAATTACCTTCACAGCACGCTGTGTATCGAAAGGAGCTAAGTATTCACTTCACAAACCTCGCAATCGTTCAATGTAACGATAAATCACCCTATGAGACTCGGAATCGCGATATTTACGTTTTCCAAACGCTGTGTATCGAAAGGAGCTAAGGCTTCACTTCCCAAGCCTCGCAGTCGTTCGATATAACGATAAATCACTCTATGAGACTCGGAATTGCGAAAATCACCTTCACCGCACCCTGTGTATCGAAAGGAGCTAAGCATTCAACTTGGATGGCTTCCAATGTTTCGATATAACGATAAATCACTCTAGGAGACTGGGAATCGCGATAATTACCTTCACAGCACGCTGTGTATCGAAAGGAGCGAAGTATTCGCTTCACAAACCTCGCAATCGTTCAATGTAACGTTAAATCACTCTATGAGACTCGGAATCGCGATAATTACCTTCACCGCACCCTGTTTATCGAAAGCAGCTAAGGATTCAACTAGGATGGCTTGCAATGGTGCGATATAACGATAAATCACACTAGGAGACTCGAAATCGCGATATTTACGTTTTCCAAACGCTGTGTATCAATAGGAGCTAAGGATTCACTTCGGATGTCTAGCAATGGTTCGATATAACAATTAATCACACTAGGAGACTGGGAATCGCGATATTTACGTTTTCCGAACGCTGTGTATCGAAAGAATCTAAGTATTCACTTCCCAAGCCTCGCAGTCATTCGATATAACGATAAATCACGCTATGAGACTCGAAATCGCGATAATTACCATCACAACACCCTGTGTATCGAAAGGAGCAAAGGCTTCACTTCCCAAGCCTCGCAGTCGTTCGATATAACGATAAATCACTCTATGAGACTCGGAATTGCGAAAATCACCTTCACCGCACCCTGTGTATCGAAAGGAGCTAAGCATTCAACTCGGATGGCTTCCAATGTTTCGATATAACGATAAATCACTCTACGAGACTGGGAATCGCGATATTTACGTTTTCCAAACGCTGTGTATCAACAGCAGCTAAGGATTCACTTCCCAAACAGAGCAATCGTTCGATTAAACGATAAATCACTCTAGGAGACTCGGAATCGCGATAATTACCATCACCGCACCCTATGTATCGAAAGGAGCGAAGTATTCACTTCACAAACCTCGCAATCGTTCGATATAACGATAAATCACCCTATGAGTCTCGAAATCGCGATATTTACGTTTTCCAAACGCTGTGTATCGATGGGATCTAAGGCTTCACTTCGGATGTCTAGCAATGGTTCGATATAACGATTAGTCACACTAGGAGACTGGGAATCGCAATATTTACGTTCTCCAAACGCTGTGTATCGATGGGAGCTAAGGCTTCACATCCAAAGCCTCGCAATCGTTCGATATAAAGTTAAATCACTCTATGAGACTCGGAATTGCGAAAATGACCATCACCGCACCCTGTGTATCGAAAGGAGCTAAGCATTCAACTCGGATGGCTTCCAATGTTTCGATATAACGATAAATCGCTCTAGGAGACTGGGAATAGCGATAATTACCTTCACAGCACGCTGTGTATCGAAAGAATCTAAGTATTCACTTCCCAAGCCTCGCAGTCATTCGATATAACGATAAATCACTCAACGAGTCTCGGAATTACGAAAATGACCTTCACCGCACCCTGGGTATCGAAAGGAGCTAAGCATTCAACTCGGATGGCTTGCAATGGTTCGATATAACGATAAATCACACTAGGAGACTCGAAATCGCGATATTTACGTTTTCCAAACGCTGTGTATCAATAGGAGCTAAGGATTCACTTCGGATGTCTAGCAATGGTTCGATATAACAATTAATCACACTAGGAGACTGGGAATCGCGATATTTACGTTTTCCGAACGCTGTGTATCGAAAGAATCTAAGTATTCACTTCCCAAGCCTCGCAGTCATTCGATATAACGATAAATCACTCAACGAGACTCGGAATTGCGAAAATGACCTTCACCGCACCCTGGGTATCGAAAGGAGCTACGCATTCAACTCGGATGGCTTGCAATGGTTCGATATAACAATAAATCACTCTAGCAGACTGGGAATCGCGATAATTACCTTCACAGCACGCTGTGTATCGAAAGGAGCTAAGTATTCACTTCACAAACCTCGCAATCGTTCAATGTAACGTTAAATCACTCTATGAGACTCGGAATCGCGAAAATCACCTTCACCGCACCCTGTGTATCGAAAGGAGCTAAGGATTCAACTCGGATGGCTTGCAATGGTTCGATATAACGATAAATCACCCTATGATACTCGAAATCGCGTTATTTACGTTTTCCAAACGCTGTGTATCAACAGCAGCTAAGGCTTCACTTCCCAAACAGAGCAATCGTTCGATTAAACGATAAATCACTCTAGGAGACTCGGAATCGCGATAATTACCATCACCGCACCCTATGCATCGAAAGGAGCGAAGTATTCACTTCCGAAACCTCGCAATCGTTCGATATAACGCTAAATCACCCTATGAGACTCGAAATCGCGATATTTACGTTTTCCACACGCTGTGTATCAACAGGAGCTAAGGATTCACTTCGGATGTCTAGCAATGGTTCGATATAACGATTAGTCACACTAGGAGACTGGGAATTGCGAAAATCACCTTCACCGCACCCTGTTTATCGAAAGCAGCTAAGGATTCAACTAGGATGGCTTGCAATGGTTCGATATAACGATAAATCACACTAGGAGTCTCGAAATCGCGATATTTACGTTTTCCAAACGCTGTGTATCAATAGGAGCTAAGGATTCACTTCGGATGTCTAGCAATGGTTCGATATAACAATTAATCACACTAGGAGACTGGGAATCGCGACATTTACGTTTTCCGAACGCTGTGTATCGAAAGAATCTAAGTATTCACTTCCCAAGCCTCGCAGTCATTCGATATAACGATAAATCACCCTATGAGACTCGAAATCGCGATAATTACCATCACAACACCCTGTGTATCGAAAGGAGCAAAGGCTTCACTTCCCAAGCCTCGCAGTCGTTCGATATAACGATAAATCACTCTATGAGACTCGGAATTGCGAAAATCACCTTCACCGCACCCTGTGTATCGAAAGGAGCTAAGCATTCAACTTGGATGGCTTCCAATGTTTCGATATAACGATAAATCACCCTATGAGACTCGGAATCGCGATATTTACGTTTTACAAACACTGTGTATCGAAAGGAGCTAAGGCTTCACTTCACAAACCTCGCAATCGTTCAATGTAACGATAAATCACCCTATGAGACTCGGAATCGCGAAAATCACCTTCACCGCACCCTGTGTATCGAAAGGAGCTAAGCATTCAACTTGGATGGCTTCCAATGTTTCGATATAACGATAACTCACTCTAGGAGACTGGGAATCGCGATAATTACCTTCACAGCACGCTGTGTATCGAAAGGAGCTAAGTATTCACTTCACAAACCTCGCAATCGTTCAATGTAACGATAAATCACCCTATGAGACTCGGAATCGCGAAAATCACCTTCACCGCACCCTGTGTATCGAAAGGAGCTAAGCATTCAACTTGGATGGCTTCCAATGTTTCGATATAACGATAAATCACTCTAGGAGACTGGGAATCGCGATAATTACCTTCACAGCACGCTGTGTATCGAAAGGAGCTAAGTATTCACTTCACAAACCTCGCAATCGTTCAATGTAACGTTAAATCACTCTATGAGACTCGGAATCGCGATAATTACCATCACCGCACCCTATGTATCGAAAGGAGCGAAGTATTCACTTCCCAAACCTCCGAATCGTTCGATATAACGATAAATCACTCTATGAGACTTGGAATCGCGATCTTTACGTTTTCCACACGCTGTGTATCGATGGGATCTAAGGCTTCACATCCAAAGCCTCGCAATCGTTCGATATAACGATAAATCAATCTATGAGACTCGGAATTGCGAAAATGACCAACACCGCACCCTGTGCATCGAAAGGAGCTAAGCATTCACTTCACAAACCTCGCAATCGTTCAATGTAACGTTAAATCACTCTATGAGACTCGGAATCGCGAAAATCACCTTCACCGCACCCTGGGTATCGAAAGGAGCTAAGCATTCAACTCGGATGGCTTCCAATGTTTCGATATAACGATAAATCACTCTAGGAGACTGGGAATCGCGATAATTACCATCACCGCACCCTGTGTATCGAAAGGAGCAAAGGGTTCACTTCCCAAGCCTCGCAATCGTTCAATGTAACGTTAAATCACTCTATGAGACTCGGAATCGCGAAAATCACGTTCACCGCACCCTGGGTATCGAAAGGAGCTAAGCATTCAACTAGGATGGCTTCCAATGTTTCGATATAACGATAAATCACTCTAGGAGACTGGGAATCGCGATAATCACCTACACCACAACCTGTGTATCGAAAGGAGCTAAGCATTCAACTCGGATGGCTTCCAATGTTTCGATATAACGATAAATCACTCTACGAGACTGGGAATCGCGATAATCACCTTCACCGCAACCTGTGTATCGAAAGGAGCTAAGCATTCAACTCGGATGGCTTCCAATGTTTCGATATAACGATAAATCACTCTAGGAGACTGGGAATCGCGATTTTTATGTTTCCCAGACGCTGTGTATCGAAATGAGATAAGGATTCACATGCCAAGCTTCGTAATCGTTCGATTAAACGATCAATCACTCTATGAGACTCGTAATCGCGATAATTACCTTCACCGCACCCTATGTAAGGAAAGGAGCTAAGGATTCAACTCGGCTGGCTTGCAATGGTTCCATATAACGATAAATCACCCTATGAGACTCGAAATCGCGATATTTACGTTTTCCAGACGCTGTGTACCGAAAGAATCTACGTATTCACTTCCCAAGCCTCGCAATCGTTCGATATAATGATAAATCACCCTATGACACTCGAAATCGCGATATTTACGTGTTCCAAACGCTGTGTATCGAAAGAATCTAAGTATTCACTTCCCAAGCCTCGCAATCGTTCGATATAACGATAAATCACCCTATGACACTCGAAATCGCGATATTTACGTATTCCAAACGCTGTGCATCAACAGCAGCTAAGGCTTCACTTCCCAAACAGCGCAATCGTTCGATTAAACGATAAATCACTCTAGGAGCCTCGGCATCGCGATAATTACCATCACCGCACCCTATGTATCGAAAGGAGCGAAGTATTCATTTCCCAAACCTCGCAATCGTTCGATATAACGATAAATCACTCTATGAGACTTGGAATCGCGATCTTTACGTTTTCCACACGCTGTGAATCGAAAGAATCTAAGTATTCACTTCCCAAGCCTCGCAATTGTTCGATATAACGATAAATCACTCTATGAGACTCGGAATTGCGAAAATGACCTTCACCGCACCCTGTGTATCGAAAGGAGCTAAGTATTCAACTCGGATGGCTTCCAATGTTTCGATATAACGATAAATCACTCTAATAGACTGGGAATCGCGATAATTACCATCACCGCACCCTATGTATCGAAAGGAGCGAAGTATTCACTTCCCAAACCTCGCAATCGTTCGATATAACGATAAATCACTCTATGAGACTTGGAATCGCGATCTTTACGTTTTCCACACGCTGTGTATCGAAAGGAGCTAAGCATTCAACTCGGATGGCTTAAAATGTTTCGATATAACGATAAATCACTCTACGAGACTGGGAATCGCGATAATCACCTTCACCGCTACCTGTGTATCGAAAGGAGCTAAGCATTCAACTCGGATGGCTTCCAATGTTTCGATATAACGATAAATCACTCTAGGAGACTGTGAATCGCGATTTTTATGTTTCCCAGACGCTGTGTATCGAAATGAGATAAGGATTCACATGCCAAGCTTCGTAATCGTTCGATTAAACGATAAATCACTCTATGAGACTCGTAATCGCGATAATTACCTTCACCGCACCCTATGTAATAAAAGGAGCTAAGGATTCAACTCGGCTGGCTTGCAATGGTTCCATATAACGATAAATCACCCTATGAGACTCGAAATCGCGATATTTACGTTTTCCAGACGCTGTGTACCGAAAGAATCTACGTATTCACTTCCCAAGCCTCGCAATCGTTCGATATAATGATAAATCACCCTATGACACTCGAAATCGCGATATTTACGTTTTCCAAACGCTGTGTATCGAAAGAATCTAAGTATTCACTTCCCAAGCCTCGCAATCGTTCGATATAACGATAAATCACCCTATGACACTCGAAATCGCGATATTTACGTATTCCAAACGCTGTGCATCAACAGCAGCTAAGGCTTCACTTCCCAAACAGCGCAATCGTTCGATTAAACGATAAATCACTCTAGGAGCCTCGGAATCGCGATAATTACCATCACCGCACCCTATGTATCGAAAGGAGCGAAGTATTCATTTCCCAAACCTCGCAATCGTTCGATATAACGATAAATCACTCTATTAGACTTGGAATCGCGATCTTTACGTTTTCCACACGCTGTGAATCGAAAGAATCTAAGTATTCACTTCCCAAGCCTCGCAATTGTTCGATATAACGATAAATCACTCTATGAGACTCGAAATTGCGAAAATGACCTTCACCGCACCCTGTGTATCGAAAGGAGCTAAGTATTCAACTCGGATGGCTTCCAATGTTTCGATATAACGATAAATCACTCTAGGAGACTGGGAATCGCGATAATTACCATCACCGCACCCTATGTATCGAAAGGAGCGAAGTATTCACTTCCCAAACCTCGCAATCGTTCGATATAACGATAAATCACTCTATGAGACTTGGAATCGCGATCTTTACGTTTTCCACACGCTGTGAATCGAAAGAATCTAAGTATTCACTTCCCAAGCCTCGCAATTGTTCGATATAACGATAAATCACTCTATGAGACTCGGAATTGCGAAAATGACCATCACCGCACCCTGTGTATCGAAAGGAGCTAAGCATTCAACTCGGATGGCTTCCAATGTTTCGATATAACGATAAATCACTCTAGGAGACTGGGAATCGCGATAATTACCTTCACAGCACGCTGTGTATCGAAAGGAGCGAAGTATTCGCTTCACAAACCTCGCAATCGTTCAATGTAACGTTAAATCACTCTATGAGACTCGGAATCGCGATAATTACCTTCACCGCACCCTGTGTATCGAAAGCAGCTAAGGATTCAACTAGGAAGGCTTGCAATGGTTCGATATAACGATAAATCACACTAGGAGACTCGAAATCGCGATATTTACGTTTTCCAAACGCTGTGTATCAACAGCAGCTAAGGCTTCACTTCCCAAACAGAGCAATCGTTCGATTAAACGATAAATCACTCTAGGAGACTGGGAATCGCGATAATTACCTTCACAGCACGCTGTGTATCGAAAGGAGCTAAGTATTCACTTCACAAACCTCGCAATCGTTCAATGTAACGATAAATCACCCTATGAGACTCGGAATCGCGAAAATCACCTTCACCGCACCCTGTGTATCGAAAGGAGCTAAGGATTCAACTCGGATGGCTTGCAATGGTTCGATATAACGATAAATCACCCTATGATACTCGAAATCGCGTTATTTACGTTTTCCAAACGCTGTGTATCAACAGCAGCTAAGGCTTCACTTCCCAAACAGAGCAATCGTTCGATTAAACGATAAATCACTCTAGGAGACTCGGAATCGCGATAATTACCATCACCGCACCCTATGCATCGAAAGGAGCGAAGTATTCACTTCCGAAACCTCGCAATCGTTCGATATAACGCTAAATCACCCTATGAGACTCGAAATCGCGATATTTACGTTTTCCACACGCTGTGTATCAACAGGAGCTAAGGATTCACTTCGGATGTCTAGCAATGGTTCGATATAACGATTAGTCACACTAGGAGACTGGGAATCGCAATATTTACGTTTTCCAAACGCTGTGTATCGATGGGAGCTAAGGCTTCACATCCAAAGCCTCGCAATCGTTCGATATAAAGATAAATCACTCTATGAGACTCGGAATTGCGAAAATGACCATCACCGCACCCTGTGTATCGAAAGGAGCTAAGCATTCAACTCGGATGGCTTCCAATGTTTCGATATAACGATAAATCACTCTAGGAGACTGGGAATCGCGATAATTACCTTCACAGCACGCTGTGTATCGAAAGGAGCGAAGTATTCGCTTCACAAACCTCGCAATCGTTCAATGTAACGTTAAATCACTCTATGAGACTCGGAATCGCGATAATTACCTTCACCGCACCCTGTGTATCGAAAGCAGCTAAGGATTCAACTAGGAAGGCTTGCAATGGTTCGATATAACGATAAATCACACTAGGAGACTCGAAATCGCGATATTTACGTTTTCCAAACGCTGTGTATCAACAGCAGCTAAGGCTTCACTTCCCAAACAGAGCAATCGTTCGATTAAACGATAAATCACTCTAGGAGACTGGGAATCGCGATAATTACCTTCACAGCACGCTGTGTATCGAAAGGAGCTAAGTATTCACTTCACAAACCTCGCAATCGTTCAATGTAACGTTAAATCACTCTATGAGACTCGGAATCGCGAAAATCACCTTCACCGCACCCTGTGTATCGAAAGGAGCTAAGGATTCAACTCGGATGGCTTGCAATGGTTCGATATAACGATAAATCACCCTATGATACTCGAAATCGCGTTATTTACGTTTTCCAAACGCTGTGTATCAACAGCAGCTAAGGCTTCACTTCCCAAACAGAGCAATCGTTCGATTAAACGATAAATCACTCTAGGAGACTCGGAATCGCGATAATTACCATCACCGCACCCTATGCATCGAAAGGAGCGAAGTATTCACTTCCGAAACCTCGCAATCGTTCGATATAACGCTAAATCACCCTATGAGACTCGAAATCGCGATATTTACGTTTTCCACACGCTGTGTATCAACAGGAGCTAAGGATTCACTTCGGATGTCTAGCAATGGTTCGATATAACGATTAGTCACACTAGGAGACTGGGAATCGCAATATTTACGTTTTCCAAACGCTGTGTATCGATGGGAGCTAAGGCTTCACATCCAAAGCCTCGCAATCGTTCGATATAAAGATAAATCACTCTATGAGACTCGGAATTGCGAAAATGACCATCACCGCACCCTGTGTATCGAAAGGAGCTAAGCATTCAACTCGGATGGCTTCCAATGTTTCGATATAACGATAAATCACTCTAGGAGACTGGGAATCGCGATAATTACCTTTACAGCACGCTGTGTATCGAAAGGAGCGAAGTATTCGCTTCACAAACCTCGCAATCGTTCAATGTAACGTTAAATCACTCTATGAGACTCGGAATCGCGATAATTACCTTCACCGCACCCTGTGTATCGAAAGCAGCTAAGGATTCAACTAGGATGGCTTGCAATGGTTCGATATAACGATAAATCACACTAGGAGACTCGAAATCGCGATATTTACGTTTTCCAAACGCTGTGTATCAATAGGAGCTAAGGATTCACTTCGGATGTCTAGCAATGGTTCGATATAACAATTAATCACACTAGGAGACTGGGAATCGCGATATTTACGTTTTCCGAACGCTGTGTATCGAAAGAATCTAAGTATTCACTTCCCAAGCCTCGCAGTCATTCGATATAACGATAATTCACTCAACGAGACTCGGAATTGCGAAAATGACCTTCACCGCACCCTGGGTATCGAAAGGAGCTACGCATTCAACTCGGATGGCTTGCAATGGTTCGATATAACAATAAATCACTCTAGGAGACTGGGAATCGCGATAATTACCTTCACAGCACGCTGTGTATCGAAAAGAGCTAAGTATTCACTTCACAAACCTCGCAATCGTTCAATGTAACGTTAAATCACTCTATGAGACTCGGAATCGCGATAATTACCTTCACCGCACCCTGTGTATCGAAAGCAGCTAAGGATTCAACTAGGATGGCTTGCAATGGTTCGATATAACGATAAATCACACTAGGAGTCTCGAAATCGCGATATTTACGTTTTCCAAACGCTGTGTATCAATAGGAGCTAAGGATTCACTTCGGATGTCTAGCAATGGTTCGATATAACAATTAATCACACTAGGAGACTGGGAATCGCGATATTTACGTTTTCCGAACGCTGTGTATCGAAAGAATCTAAGTATTCACTTCCCAAGCCTCGCAGTCATTCGATATAACGATAAATCACCCTATGAGACTCGAAATCGCGATAATTACCATCACAACACCCTGTGTATCGAAAGGAGCAAAGGCTTCACTTCCCAAGCCTCGCAGTCGTTCGATATAACGATAAATCACTCTATGAGACTCGGAATTGCGAAAATCACCTTCACCGCACCCTGTGTATCGAAAGGAGCTAAGCATTCAACTTGGATGGCTTCCAATGTTTCGATATAACGATAAATCACCCTATGAGACTCGGAATCGCGATATTTACGTTTTCCAAACACTGTGTATCGAAAGGAGCTAAGGCTTCACTTCCCAAGCCTCGCAGTCGTTCGATATAACGATAAATCACTCTATGAGACTCGGAATTGCGAAAATCACCTTCACCGCACCCTGTGTATCGAAAGGAGCTAAGCATTCAACTTGGATGGCTTCCAATGTTTCGATATAACGATAAATCACTCTAATAGACTGGGAATCGCGATAATTACCATCACCGCACCCTATGTATCGAAAGGAGCGAAGTATTCACTTCCCAAACCTCGCAATCGTTCGATATAACGATAAATCACTCTATGAGACTTGGAATCGCGATCTTTACGTTTTCCACACGCTGTGTATCGAAAGGAGCTAAGCATTCAACTCGGATGGCTTAAAATGTTTCGATATAACGATAAATCACTCTACGAGACTGGGAATCGCGATAATCACCTTCACCGCTACCTGTGTATCGAAAGGAGCTAAGCATTCAACTCGGATGGCTTCCAATGTTTCGATATAACGATAAATCACTCTAGGAGACTGTGAATCGCGATTTTTATGTTTCCCAGACGCTGTGTATCGAAATGAGATAAGGATTCACATGCCAAGCTTCGTAATCGTTCGATTAAACGATAAATCACTCTATGAGACTCGTAATCGCGATAATTAACTTCACCGCACCCTATGTAATAAAAGGAGCTAAGGATTCAACTCGGCTGGCTTGCAATGGTTCCATATAACGATAAATCACCCTATGAGACTCGAAATCGCGATATTTACGTTTTCCAGACGCTGTGTACCGAAAGAATCTACGTATTCACTTCCCAAGCCTCGCAATCGTTCGATATAATGATAAATCACCCTATGACACTCGAAATCGCGATATTTACGTTTTCCAAACGCTGTGTATCGAAAGAATCTAAGTATTCACTTCCCAAGCCTCGCAATCGTTCGATATAACGATAAATCACCCTATGACACTCGAAATCGCGATATTTACGTATTCCAAACGCTGTGCATCAACAGCAGCTAAGGCTTCACTTCCCAAACAGCGCAATCGTTCGATTAAACGATAAATCACTCTAGGAGCCTCGGCATCGCGATAATTACCATCACCGCACCCTATGTATCGAAAGGAGCGAAGTATTCATTTCCCAAACCTCGCAATCGTTCGATATAACGATAAATCACTCTATGAGACTTGGAATCGCGATCTTTACGTTTTCCACACGCTGTGAATCGAAAGAATCTAAGTATTCACTTCCCAAGCCTCGCAATTGTTCGATATAACGATAAATCACTCTATGAGACTCGGAATTGCGAAAATGACCTTCACCGCACCCTGTGTATCGAAAGGAGCTAAGTATTCAACTCGGATGGCTTCCAATGTTTCGATATAACGATAAATCACTCTAGGAGACTGGGAATCGCGATAATTACCATCACCGCACCCTATGTATCGAAAGGAGCGAAGTATTCACTTCCCAAACCTCGCAATCGTTCGATATAACGATAAATCACTCTATGAGACTTGGAATCGCGATCTTTACGTTTTCCACACGCTGTGAATCGAAAGAATCTAAGTATTCACTTCCCAAGCCTCGCAATTGTTCGATATAACGATAAATCACTCTATGAGACTCGGAATTGCGAAAATGACCTTCACCGCACCCTGGGTATCGAAAGGAGCTACGCATTCAACTCGGATGGCTTGCAATGGTTCGATATAACAATAAATCACTCTAGGAGACTGGGAATCGCGATAATTACCTTCACAGCACGCTGTGTATCGAAAAGAGCTAAGTATTCACTTCACAAACCTCGCAATCGTTCAATGTAACGTTAAATCACTCTATGAGACTCGGAATCGCGATAATTACCTTCACCGCACCCTGTGTATCGAAAGCAGCTAAGGATTCAACTAGGATGGCTTGCAATGGTTCGATATAACGATAAATCACACTAGGAGACTCGAAATCGCGATATTTACGTTTTCCAAACGCTGTGTATCAATAGGATCTAAGGATTCACTTCGGATGTCTAGCAATGGTTCGATATAACAATTAATCACACTAGGAGACTGGGAATCGCGATATTTACGTTTTCCGAACGCTGTGTATCGAAAGAATCTAAGTATGCACTTCCCAAGCCTCGCAGTCATTCGATATAACGATAAATCACCCTATGAGACTCGAAATCGCGATAATTACCATCACAACACCCTGTGTATCGAAAGGAGCAAAGGCTTCACTTCCCAAGCCTCGCAGTCGTTCGATATAACGATAAATCACTCTATGAGACTCGGAATTGCGAAAATCACCTTCACCGCACCCTGTGTATCGAAAGGAGCTAAGCATTCAACTTGGATGGCTTCCAATGTTTCGATATAACGATAAATCACCCTATGAGACTCGGAATCATGATATTTACGTTTTCCAAACACTGTGTATCGAAAGGAGCTAAGGCTTCACTTCGCAAGCCTCGCAGTCGTTCGATATAACGATAAATCACTCTATGAGACTCGGAATTGCGAAAATCACCTTCACCGCACCCTGTGTATCGAAAGGAGCTAAGCATTCAACTTGGATGGCTTCCAATGTTTCGATATAACGATAAATCACTCTAGGAGACTGGGAATCGCGATAATTACCTTCACAGCACGCTGTGTATCGAAAGGAGCTAAGTATTCACTTCACAAACCTCGCAATCGTTCAATGTAACGATAAATCACCCTATGAGACTCGGAATCGCGATATTTACGTTTTCCAAACGCTGTGTATCGAAAGGAGCTAAGGCTTCACTTCCCAAGCCTCGCAGTCGTTCGATATAACGATAAATCACTCTATGAGACTCGGAATTGCGAAAATCACCTTCACCGCACCCTGTTTATCGAAAGCAGCTAAGGATTCAACTAGGATGGCTTGCAATGGTTCGATATAACGATAAATCACACTAGGAGACTCGAAATCGCGATATTTACGTTTTCCAAACGCTGTGTATCAATAGGAGCTAAGGATTCACTTCGGATGTCTAGCAATGGTTCGATATAACAATTAATCACACTAGGAGACTGGGAATCGCGATATTTACGTTTTCCGAACGCTGTGTATCGAAAGAATCTAAGTATTCACTTCCCAAGCCTCGCAGTCATTCGATATAACGATAAATCACTCAACGAGACTCGGAATTGCGAAAATGACCTTCACCGCACCCTGGGTATCGAAAGGAGCTAAGCATTTAACTCGGATGGCTTGCAATGGTTCGATATAACGATAAATCACCCTATGAGACTCGAAATCGCGATAATTACCATCAGAACACCCTGTGTATCGAAAGGAGCAAAGGCTTCACTTCCCAAGCCTCGCAATCGTTCGATATAACGATAAATCACTCTATGAGACTCGGAATTGCGAAAACCACCTTCACCGCACCCTGGGTATCGAAAGGAGCTAAGCATTCAACTCGGATGGCTTCCAATGTTTCGATATAACAATAAATCACTCTAGGAGACTGGGAATCGCGATAATTACCTTCACAGCACGCTGTGTATCGAAAGGAGCTAAGTATTCACTTCACGAACCTCGCAATCGTTCAATGTAACGTTAAATCACTCTATGAGACTCGGAATCGCGATATTTACGTTTTCCAAACGCTGTGCATCGAAAGGAGCGCAGTATTCACTTCACAAACCTCGCAATCGTTCAATATAACGTTAAATCACTCTATGAGACTCGAAATCGCGATATTTACGTTTTCCAAACGCTGTGTATCAACAGCAGCTAAGGCTTCACTTCCCAAACAGAGCAATCGTTCGATTAAACGATAAATCACTCTAGGAGACTCGGAATTGCGAAAATGACCATCACCGCACCCTGTGTATCGAATGGAGCTAAGCATTCAACTCGGGGGGCTTCCAATGTTTCGATATAACGATAAATCACTCTAGGAGACTGGGAATCGCGATAATTACCATCACCGCACCCTATGTATCGAAAGGAGCGAAGTATTCACTTCCCAAACCTCGCAATCGTTCGATATAACGATAAATCACTCTATGAGACTTGGAATCGCGATCTTTACGTTTTCCACACGCTGTGAATCGAAAGAATCTAAGTATTCACTTCCCAAGCCTCGCAATTGTTCGATATAACGATAAATCACTCTATGAGACTCGGAATTGCGAAAATGACCATCACCGCACCCTGTGTATCGAAAGGAGCTAAGCATTCAACTCGGATGGCTTCCAATGTTTCGATATAACGATAAATCACTCTAGGAGACTGGGAATCGCGATAATTACCTTCACAGCACGCTGTGTATCGAAAGGAGCGAAGTATTCGCTTCACAAACCTCGCAATCGTTCAATGTAACGTTAAATCACTCTATGAGACTCGGAATCGCGATAATTACCTTCACCGCACCCTGTGTATCGAAAGCAGCTAAGGATTCAACTAGGAAGGCTTGCAATGGTTCGATATAACGATAAATCACACTAGGAGACTCGAAATCGCGATATTTACGTTTTCCAAACACTGTGTATCAATAGGAGCTAAGGATTCACTTCGGATGTCTAGCAATGGTTCGATATAACAATTAATCACACTAGGAGACTGGGAATCGCGATATTTACGTTTTCCGAACGCTGTGTATCGAAAGAATCTAAGTATTCACTTCCCAAGCCTCGCAGTCATTCGATATAACGATAAATCACACAACGAGACTCGGAATTGCGAAAATGACCTTCACCGCACCCTGGGTATCGAAAGGAGCTACGCATTCAACTCGGATGGCTTGCAATGGTTCGATATAACAATAAATCACTCTAGGAGACTGGGAATCGCGATAATTACCTTCACAGCACGCTGTGTATCGAAAAGAGCTAAGTATTCACTTCACAAACCTCGCAATCGTTCAATGTAACGTTAAATCACTCTATGAGACTCGGAATCGCGATAATTACCTTCACCGCACCCTGTGTATCGAAAGCAGCTAAGGATTCAACTAGGATGGCTTGCAATGGTTCGATATAACGATAAATCACACTAGGAGACTCGAAATCGCGATATTTACGTTTTCCAAACGCTGTGTATCAATAGGATCTAAGGATTCACTTCGGATGTCTAGCAATGGTTCGATATAACAATTAATCACACTAGGAGACTGGGAATCGCGATATTTACGTTTTCCGAACGCTGTGTATCGAAAGAATCTAAGTATGCACTTCCCAAGCCTCGCAGTCATTCGATATAACGATAAATCACCCTATGAGACTCGAAATCGCGATAATTACCATCACAACACCCTGTGTATCGAAAGGAGCAAAGGCTTCACTTCCCAAGCCTCGCAGTCGTTCGATATAACGATAAATCACTCTATGAGACTCGGAATTGCGAAAATCACCTTCACCGCACCCTGTGTATCGAAAGGAGCTAAGCATTCAACTTGGATGGCTTCCAATGTTTCGATATAACGATAAATCACCCTATGAGACTCGGAATCGCGATATTTACGTTTTCCAAACACTGTGTATCGAAAGGAGCTAAGGCTTCACTTCGCAAGCCTCGCAGTCGTTCGATATAACGATAAATCACTCTATGAGACTCGGAATTGCGAAAATCACCTTCACCGCACCCTGTGTATCGAAAGGAGCTAAGGATTCAACACGGATGGCTTGCAATGGTTCGATATAACGATAAATCACCCTATGAGACTCGGAATCGCGATATTTACGTTTTCCAAACGCTGTGTATCGAAAGGAGCTAAGGCTTCACTTCCCAAGCCTCGCAGTCGTTCGATATAACGATAAATCACTCTATGAGACTCGGAATTGCGAAAATCACCTTCACCGCACCCTGTTTATCGAAAGCAGCTAAGGATTCAACTAGGATGGCTTGCAATGGTTCGATATAACGATAAATCACACTAGGAGATTCGAAATCGCGATATTTACGTTTTCCAAACGCTGTGTATCAATAGGAGCTAAGGATTCACTTCGGATGTCTAGCAATGGTTCGATATAACAATTAATCACACTAGGAGACTGGGAATCGCGATATTTACGTTTTCCGAACGCTGTGTATCGAAAGAATCTAAGTATTCACTTCCCAAGCCTCGCAGTCATTCGATATAACGATAAATCACTCAACGAGACTCGGAATTGCGAAAATGACCTTCACCGCACCCTGGGTATCGAAAGGAGCTAAGCATTTAACTCGGATGGCTTGCAATGGTTCGATATAACGATAAATCACCCTATGAGACTCGAAATCGCGATAATTACCATCAGAACACCCTGTGTATCGAAAGGAGCAAAGGCTTCACTTCCCAAGCCTCGCAATCGTTCGATATAACGATAAATCACTCTATGAGACTCGGAATTGCGAAAACCACCTTCACCGCACCCTGGGTATCGAAAGGAGCTAAGCATTCAACTCGGATGGCTTCCAATGTTTCGATATAACAATAAATCACTCTAGGAGACTGGGAATCGCGATAATTACCTTCACAGCACGCTGTGTATCGAAAGGAGCTAAGTATTCACTTCACGAACCTCGCAATCGTTCAATGTAACGTTAAATCACTCTATGAGACTCGGAATCGCGATATTTACGTTTTCCAAACGCTGTGCATCGAAAGGAGCGCAGTATTCACTTCACAAACCTCGCAATCGTTCAATATAACGTTAAATCACTCTATGAGACTCGAAATCGCGATATTTACGTTTTCCAAACGCTGTGTATCAACAGCAGCTAAGGCTTCACTTCCCAAACAGAGCAATCGTTCGATTAAACGATAAATCACTCTAGGAGACTCGGAATTGCGAAAATGACCATCACCGCACCCTGTGTATCGAATGGAGCTAAGCATTCAACTCGGGGGGCTTCCAATGTTTCGATATAACGATAAATCACTCTAGGAGACTGGGAATCGTGATAATTACCTTCACAGCACGCTGTGTTTCGTAAGGAGCTAAGTATTCACTTCAGAAACCTCGCAATCAGTCAATGTAACGTTAAATCACTCTATGAGACTCGGAATCGCGAAAATCACCTTCACCGCACCCTGGGTATCGAAAGGAGCTAAGTATTCAACTCGGATGGCTTCCAATGTTTCGATATAACGATAAATCACTCTAGGAGACTGGGAATCGCGATAATCACCTTCACCGCAACCTGTGTATCGAAAGGAGCTAAGCATTCAACTCGGATGGCTTCCAATGTTTCGATATAACGATAAATCACTCTACGAGACTGGGAATCGCGATAATCACCTTCACCGCAACCTGTGTATCGAAAGGAGCTAAGCATTCAACTCGGATGGCTTCCAATGTTTCGATATAACGATAAATCACTCTAGGAGACTGGGAATCGCGATATTTATGTTTCCCAGACGCTGTGTATCGAAATGAGATAAGGATTCACATGCCAAGTTTCGTAATTGTTCGATTAAACGATAAATCACTCTAGGAGACTCGGAATCGCGATAATTACCATCACCGCACCCTATGTATCGAAAGGAGCGAAGTATTCACTTCCCAAACCTCCGAATCGTTCGATATAACGATAAATCACTCTATGAGACTTGGAATGGCGATCTTTACGTTTTCCACACGCTGTGTATCGAAAGGAGCTAAGCATTCAACTCGGATGGCTTCCAATGTTTCGATATAACGATAAATCACTCTAGGAGACTGCGAATCGCGATAATTACCTTCACCGCAACCTGTGTATCGAAAGGAGCTAAGGATTCAACACGGATGGCTTGCAATGGTTCGATATAACGATAAATCACCCTATGAGACTCGAAATCGCGATATTTACGTTTTCCAAACGCTGTGTATCGATGGGATCTAAGGCTTCACATCCAAAGCCTCGCAATCGTTCGATATAACGATAAATCAATCTATGAGACTCGGAATTGCGAAAATGACCAACACCGCACCCTGTGCATCGAAAGGAGCTAAGCATTCACTTCACAAACCTCGCAATCGTTCAATGTAACGTTAAATCACTCTATGAGACTCGGAATCGCGAAAATCACCTTCACCGCACCCTGGGTATCGAAAGGAGCTAAGCATTCAACTCGGATGGCTTCCAATGTTTCGATATAACGATAAATCACTCTAGGAGACTGGTAATCGCGATAATCACCTTCACCGCACCCTGTGTATCGAAAGGAGATAAGCATTCAACTCGGATGGCTTCCAATGTTTCGATATCACGATAAATGACTCTATCAGACTAGGAATCGCGATAATTACCTTCACCGCAACCTGTGTATCGAAAGGAGCCAAGGATTCAACACGGATGGCTTGCAAATGTTCGATATAACGGTAAATCACCCTATGAGTCTCGAAATCGCGATATTTACGTTTCCCAGACGCCGTGTATCCAAAGGAGCTAAGTATTCACTTCGCACGCCTCGCAATCGTTCAATGTAACGTTAAATCACTCTATGAGACTCGGAATCGCGAAAATCACGTTCACCGCACCCTGGGTATCGAAAGGAGCTAAGCATTCAACTAGGATGGCTTCCAATGTTTCGATATAACGATAAATCACTCTAGGAGACTGGGAATCGCGATAATCACCTTCACCACAACCTGTGTATCGAAAGGAGCTAAGCATTCAACTCGGATGGCTTCCAATGTTTCGATATAACGATAAATCACTCTACGAGACTGGGAATCGCGATAATCACCTTCACCGCAACCTGTGTATCGAAAGGAGCTAAGCATTCAACTCGGATGGCTTCCAATGTTTCGATATAACGATAAATCACTCTAGGAGACTGGGAATCGCGATTTTTATGTTTCCCAGACGCTGTGTATCGAAATGAGATAAGGATTCACATGCCAAGCTTCGTAATCGTTCGATTAAACGATCAATCACTCTATGAGACTCGTAATCGCGATAATTACCTTCACCGCACCCTATGTAAGGAAAGGAGCTAAGGATTCAACTCGGCTGGCTTGCAATGGTTCCATATAACGATAAATCACCCTATGAGACTCGAAATCGCGATATTTACGTTTTCCAGACGCTGTGTACCGAAAGAATCTACGTATTCACTTCCCAAGCCTCGCAATCGTTCGATATAATGATAAATCACCCTATGACACTCGAAATCGCTATATTTACGTTTTCCAAACGCTGTGTATCGAAAGAATCTAAGTATTCACTTCCCAAACCTCGCAATCGTTCGATATAACGATAAATCACCCTATGACACTCGAAATCGCGATATTTACGTATTCCAAACGCTGTGCATCAACAGCAGCTAAGGCTTCACTTCCCAAACAGCGCAATCGTTCGATTAAACGATAAATCACTCTAGGAGCCTCGGCATCGCGATAATTACCATCACCGCACCCTGTTTATCGAAAGCAGCTAAGGATTCAACTAGGATGGCTTGCAATGGTTCGATATAACGATAAATCACACTAGGAGACTCGAAATCGCGATATTTACGTTTTCCAAACGCTGTGTATCGAAAGGAGCGAAGTATTCATTTCCCAAACCTCGCAATCGTTCGATATAACGATAAATCACTCTATGAGACTTGGAATCGCGATCTTTACGTTTTCCACACGCTGTGAATCGAAAGAATCTAAGTATTCACTTCCCAAGCCTCGCAATTGTTCGATATAACGATAAATCACTCTATGAGACTCGGAATTGCGAAAATGACCTTCACCGCACCCTGTGTATCGAAAGGAGCTAAGTATTCAACTCGGATGGCTTCCAATGTTTCGATATAACGATAAATCACTCTAGGAGACTGGGAATCGCGATAATTACCATCACCGCACCCTATGTATCGAAAGGAGCGAAGTATTCACTTCCCAAACCTCGCAATCGTTCGATATAACGATAAATCACTCTATGAGACTTGGAATCGCGATCTTTACGTTTTCCACACGCTGTGTATCGAAAGGAGCTAAGCATTCAACTCGGATGGCTTCCAATGTTTCGATATAACGATAAATCACCCTATGAGACTCGAAATCGCGATATTTACGTTTTCCAAACGCTGTGTATCGATGGGATCTAAGGCTTCACATCCAAAGCCTCGCAATCGTTCGATATAACGATAAATCAATCTATGAGACTCGGAATTGCGAAAATGACCAACACCGCACCCTGTGCATCGAAAGGAGCTAAGCATTCACTTCACAAACCTCGCAATCGTTCAATGTAACGTTAAATCACTCTATGAGACTCGGAATCGCGAAAATCACCTTCACCGCACCCTGGGTATCGAAAGGAGCTAAGCATTCAACTCGGATGGCTTCCAATGTTTCGATATAACGATAAATCACTCTAGGAGACTGGGAATCGCGATAATTACCATCACCGCACCCTGTGTATCGAAAGGAGCAAAGGGTTCACTTCCCAAGCCTCGCAATCGTTCAATGTAACGTTAAATCACTCTATGAGACTCGGAATCGCGAAAATCACGTTCACCGCACCCTGGGTATCGAAAGGAGCTAAGCATTCAACTAGGATGGCTTCCAATGTTTCGATATAACGATAAATCACTCTAGGAGACTGGGAATCGCGATAATCACCTACACCACAACCTGTGTATCGAAAGGAGCTAAGCATTCAACTCGGATGGCTTCCAATGTTTCGATATAACGATAAATCACTCTACGAGACTGGGAATCGCGATAATCACCTTCACCGCAACCTGTGTATCGAAAGGAGCTAAGCATTCAACTCGGATGGCTTCCAATGTTTCGATATAACGATAAATCACTCTAGGAGACTGGGAATCGCGATTTTTATGTTTCCCAGACGCTGTGTATCGAAATGAGATAAGGATTCACATGCCAAGCTTCGTAATCGTTCGATTAAACGATCAATCACTCTATGAGACTCGTAATCGCGATAATTACCTTCACCGCACCCTATGTAAGGAAAGGAGCTAAGGATTCAACTCGGCTGGCTTGCAATGGTTCCATATAACGATAAATCACCCTATGAGACTCGAAATCGCGATATTTACGTTTTCCAGACGCTGTGTACCGAAAGAATCTACGTATTCACTTCCCAAGCCTCGCAATCGTTCGATATAATGATAAATCACCCTATGACACTCGAAATCGCGATATTTACGTTTTCCAAACGCTGTGTATCGAAAGAATCTAAGTATTCACTTCCCAAGCCTCGCAATCGTTCGATATAACGATAAATCACCCTATGACACTCGAAATCGCGATATTTACGTATTCCAAACGCTGTGCATCAACAGCAGCTAAGGCTTCACTTCCCAAACAGCGCAATCGTTCGATTAAACGATAAATCACTCTAGGAGCCTCGGCATCGCGATAATTACCATCACCGCACCCTATGTATCGAAAGGAGCGAAGTATTCATTTCCCAAACCTCGCAATCGTTCGATATAACGATAAATCACTCTATGAGACTTGGAATCGCGATCTTTACGTTTTCCACACGCTGTGAATCGAAAGAATCTAAGTATTCACTTCCCAAGCCTCGCAATTGTTCGATATAACGATAAATCACTCTATGAGACTCGGAATTGCGAAAATGACCTTCACCGCACCCTGTGTATCGAAAGGAGCTAAGTATTCAACTCGGATGGCTTCCAATGTTTCGATATAACGATAAATCACTCTAGGAGACTGGGAATCGCGATAATTACCATCACCGCACCCTATGTATCGAAAGGAGCGAAGTATTCACTTCCCAAACCTCGCAATCGTTCGATATAACGATAAATCACTCTATGAGACTTGGAATCGCGATCTTTACGTTTTCCACACGCTGTGTATCGAAAGGAGCTAAGCATTCAACTCGGATGGCTTAAAATGTTTCGATATAACGATAAATCACTCTACGAGACTGGGAATCGCGATAATCACCTTCACCGCTACCTGTGTATCGAAAGGAGCTAAGCATTCAACTCGGATGGCTTCCAATGTTTCGATATAACGATAAATCACTCTAGGAGACTGTGAATCGCGATTTTTATGTTTCCCAGACGCTGTGTATCGAAATGAGATAAGGATTCACATGCCAAGCTTCGTAATCGTTCGATTAAACGATAAATCACTCTATGAGACTCGTAATCGCGATAATTACCTTCACCGCACCCTATGTAATAAAAGGAGCTAAGGATTCAACTCGGCTGGCTTGCAATGGTTCCATATAACGATAAATCACCCTATGAGACTCGAAATCGCGATATTTACGTTTTCCAGACGCTGTGTACCGAAAGAATCTACGTATTCACTTCCCAAGCCTCGCAATCGTTCGATATAACGATAAATCACCCTATCACACTCGAAATCGCGATATTTACGTATTCCAAACGCTGTGCATCAACAGCAGCTAAGGCTTCACTTCCCAAACAGCGCAATCGTTCGATTAAACGATAAATCACTCTAGGAGCCTCGGAATCGCGATAATTACCATCACCGCACCCTATGTATCGAAAGGAGCGAAGTATTCATTTCCCAAACCTCGCAATCGTTCGATATAACGATAAATCACTCTATGAGACTTGGAATCGCGATCTTTACGTTTTCCACACGCTGTGAATCGAAAGAATCTAAGTATTCACTTCCCAAGCCTCGCAATTGTTCGATATAACGATAAATCACTCTATGAGACTCGGAATTGCGAAAATGACCATCACCGCACCCTGTGTATCGAAAGGAGCTAAGCATTCAACTCGGATGGCTTCCAATGTTTCGATATAACGATAAATCACTCTAGGAGACTGGGAATCGCGATAATTACCTTCACAGCACGCTGTGTATCGAAAGGAGCGAAGTATTCGCTTAACAAACCTCGCAATCGTTCAATGTAACGTTAAATCACTCTATGAGACTCCGAATCGCGATAATTACCTTCACCGCACCCTGTGTATCGAAAGCAGCTAAGGATTCAACTAGGAAGGCTTGCAATGGTTCGATATAACGATAAATCACACTAGGAGACTCGAAATCGCGATATTTACGTTTTCCAAACGCTGTGTATCGAAAGGAGCAAAGGGTTCACTTCCCAAGCCTCGCAATCGTTCAATGTAACGTTAAATCACTCTATGAGACTCGGAATCGCGATAATTACCTTCACCGCACCCTGTTTATCGAAAGCAGCTAAGGATTCAACTAGGATGGCTTGCAATGGTTCGATATAACGATAAATCACACTAGGAGACTCGAAATCGCGATATTTACGTTTTCCAAACGCTGTGTATCAATAGGAGCTAAGGATTCACTTCGGATGTCTAGCAATGGTTCGATATAACAATTAATCACACTAGGAGACTGGGAATCGCGATATTTACGTTTTCCGAACGCTGTGTATCGAAAGAATCTAAGTATTCACTTCCCAAGCCTCGCAGTCATTCGATATAACGATAAATCACTCAACGAGACTCGGAATTGCGAAAATGACCTTCACCGCACCCTGGGTATCGAAAGGAGCTAAGCATTTAACTCGGATGGCTTGCAATGGTTCGATATAACGATAAATCACCCTATGAGACTCGAAATCGCGATAATTACCATCAGAACACCCTGTGTATCGAAAGGAGCAAAGGCTTCACTTCCCAAGCCTCGCAATCGTTCGATATAACGATAAATCACTCTATGAGACTCGGAATTGCGAAAACCACCTTCACCGCACCCTGGGTATCGAAAGGAGCTAAGCATTCAACTCGGATGGCTTCCAATGTTTCGATATAACAATAAATCACTCTAGGAGACTGGGAATCGCGATAATTACCTTCACAGCACGCTGTGTATCGAAAGGAGCTAAGTATTCACTTCACGAACCTCGCAATCGTTCAATGTAACGTTAAATCACTCTATGAGACTCGGAATCGCGATATTTACGTTTTCCAAACGCTGTGCATCGAAAGGAGCGCAGTATTCACTTCACAAACCTCGCAATCGTTCAATATAACGTTAAATCACTCTATGAGACTCGGAATCGCGAAAATCACCTTCACCGCACCCTGTGTATCGAAAGGAGCTAAGGATTCAACTCGGATGGCTTGCAATGGTTCGATATAACGATAAATCACCCTATGACACTCGAAATCGCGATATTTACGTTTTCCAAACGCTGTGTATCAACAGCAGCTAAGGCTTCACTTCCCAAACAGAATAATCGTTCGATTAAACGATAAATCACTCTAGGAGACTCGGAATTGCGAAAATGACCATCACCGCACCCTGTGTATCGAATGGAGCTAAGCATTCAACTCGGGGGGCTTCCAATGTTTCGATATAACGATAAATCACTCTAGGAGACTGGGAATCGCGATAATTACCTTCACAGCACGCTGTGTTTCGTAAGGAGCTAAGTATTCACTTCAGAAACCTCGCAATCAGTCAATGTAACGTTAAATCACTCTATGAGTCTCGGAATCGCGAAAATCACCTTCACCGCACCCTGGGTATCGAAAGGAGCTAAGCATTCAACTCGGATGGCTTCCAATGTTTCGATATAACGATAAATCACTCTAGGAGACTGGGAATCGCGATAATCACCTTCACCGCAACCTGTGTATCGAAAGGAGCTAAGCATTCAACTCGGATGGCTTCCAATGTTTCGATATAACGATAAATCACTCTACGAGACTGGGAATCGCGATAATCACCTTCACCGCAACCTGTGTATCGAAAGGAGCTAAGCATTCAACTCGGATGGCTTCCAATGTTTCGATATAACGATAAATCACTCTAGGAGACTGGGAATCGCGATATTTATGTTTCCCAGACGCTGTGTATCGAAATGAGATAAGGATTCACATGCCAAGTTTCGTAATTGTTCGATTAAACGATAAATCACTCTAGGAGACTCGGAATCGCGATAATTACCATCACCGCACCCTATGTATCGAAAGGAGCGAAGTATTCACTTCCCAAACCTCCGAATCGTTCGATATAACGATAAACCACTCTATGAGACTTGGAATCGCGATCTTTACGTTTTCCACACGCTGTGTATCGAAAGGAGCTAAGCATTCAACTCGGATGGCTTCCAATGTTTCGATATAACGATAAATCACTCTAGGAGACTGGGAATCGCGATAATTACCATCACCGCACCCTATGTATCGAAAGGAGCGAAGTATTCACTTCCCAAACCTCGCAATCGTTCGATATAACGATAAATCACTCTATGAGACTTGGAATCGCGATCTTTACGTTTTCCACACGCTGTGTATCGAAAGGAGCTAAGCATTCAACTCGGATGGCTTCCAATGTTTCGATATAAGGATAAATCACTCTAGGAGACTGCGAATCGCGATAATTACCTTCACCGCAACCTGTGTATCGAAAGGAGCTAAGGATTCAACACGGATGGCTTGCAATGGTTCGATATAACGATAAATCACCCTATGAGACTCGAAATCGCGATATTTACGTTTTCCAAACGCTGTGTATCGATGGGATCTAAGGCTTCACATCCAAAGCCTCGCAATCGTTCGATATAACGATAAATCAATCTATGAGACTCGGAATTGCGAAAATGACCATCACCGCACCCTGTGCATCGAAAGGAGCTAAGCATTCACTTCACAAACCTCGCAATCGTTCAATGTAACGTTAAATCACTCTATGAGACTCGGAATCGCGAAAATCACCTTCACCGCACCCTGGGTATCGAAAGGAGCTAAGCATTCAACTAGGATGGCTTCCAATGTTTCGATATAACGATAAATCACTCTAGGAGACTGGGAATCGCGATAATCACCTTCACCGCAACCTGTGTATCGAAAGGAGCTAAGCATTCAACTCGGATGGCTTCCAATGTTTCGATATAACGATAAATCACTCTACGAGACTGGGAATCGCGATAATCACCTTCACCGCAACCTGTGTATCGAAAGGAGCTAAGCATTCAACTCGGATGGCTTCCAATGTTTCGATATAACGATAAATCACTCTAGGAGACTGTGAATCGCGATTTTTATGTTTCCCAGACGCTGTGTATCGAAATGAGATAAGGATTCACATGCCAAGCTTCGTAATCGTTCGATTAAACGATAAATCACTCTATGAGACTCGTAATCGCGATAATTACCTTCACCGCACCCTATGTAATAAAAGGAGCTAAGGATTCAACTCGGCTGGCTTGCAATGGTTCCATATAACGATAAATCACCCTATGAGACTCGAAATCGCGATATTTACGTTTTCCAGACGCTGTGTACCGAAAGAATCTACGTATTCACTTCCCAAGCCTCGCAATCGTTCGATATAATGATAAATCACCCTATGACACTCGAAATCGCGATATTTACGTTTTCCAAACGCTGTGTATCGAAAGAATCTAAGTATTCACTTCCCAAGCCTCGCAATCGTTCGATATAACGATAAATCACCCTATGACACTCGAAATCGCGATATTTACGTATTCCAAACGCTGTGCATCAACAGCAGCTAAGGCTTCACTTCCCAAACAGCGCAATCGTTCGATTAAACGATAAATCACTCTAGGAGCCTCGGAATCGCGATAATTACCATCACCGCACCCTATGTATCGAAAGGAGCGAAGTATTCATTTCCCAAACCTCGCAATCGTTCGATATAACGATAAATCACTCTATGAGACTTGGAATCGCGATCTTTACGTTTTCCACACGCTGTGAATCGAAAGAATCTAAGTATTCACTTCCCAAGCCTCGCAATTGTTCGATATAACGATAAATCACTCTATGAGACTCGGAATTGCGAAAATGACCTTCACCGCACCCTGTGTATCGAAAGGAGCTAAGTATTCAACTCGGATGGCTTCCAATGTTTCGATATAACGAAAAATCACTCTAGGAGACTGGGAATCGCGATAATTACCATCACCGCACCCTATGTATCGAAAGGAGCGAAGTATTCACTTCCCAAACCTCGCAATCGTTCGATATAACGATAAATCACTCTATGAGACTTGGAATCGCGATCTTTACGTTTTCCACACGCTGTGTATCGAAAGGAGCTAAGCATTCAACTCGGATGGCTTCCAATGTTTCGATATAACGATAAATCACTCTAGGAGACTGCGAATCGCGATAATTACCTTCACCGCAACCTGTGTATCGAAAGGTGCTAAGGATTCAACACGGATGGCTTGCAATGGTTCGATATAAGGATAAATCACCCTATGAGACTCGAAATCGCGACATTTACGTTTTCCAAACGCTGTGTATCGATGGGATCTAAGGCTTCACATCCAAAGCCTCGCAATCGTTCAATGTAACGTTAAATCACTCTATGAGACTCGGAATCGCGAAAATCACCTTCACCGCATCCTGGGTATCGAAAGGAGCTAAGCATTCAACTCGGATGGCTTCCAATGTTTCGATATAACGATAAATCACTCTAGGAGACTGGGAATCGCGATAATTACCTTCACAGCACGCTGTGTATCGAAAGGAGCGAAGTATTCGCTTCACAAACCTCGCAATCGTTCAATGTAACGTTAAATCACTCTATGAGACTCGGAATCGCGATAATTACCTTCACCGCACCCTGTTTATCGAAAGCAGCTAAGGATTCAACTAGGATGGCTTGCAATGGTTCGATATAACGATAAATCACACTAGGAGACTCGAAATCGCGATATTTACGTTTTCCAAACGCTGTGTATCAATAGGAGCTAAGGATTCACTTCGGATGTCTAGCAATGGTTCGATATAACAATTAATCACACTAGGAGACTGGGAATCGCGATATTTACGTTTTCCGAACGCTGTGTATCGAAAGAATCTAAGTATTCACTTCCCAAGCCTCGCAGTCATTCGATATAACGATAAATCACTCAACGAGACTCGGAATTGCGAAAATGACCTTCACCGCACCCTGGGTATCGAAAGGAGCTAAGCATTTAACTCGGATGGCTTGCAATGGTTCGATATAACGATAAATCACCCTATGAGACTCGAAATCGCGATAATTACCATCAGAACACCCTGTGTATCGAAAGGAGCAAAGGCTTCACTTCCCAAGCCTCGCAATCGTTCGATATAACGATAAATCACTCTATGAGACTCGGAATTGCGAAAACCACCTTCACCGCACCCTGGGTATCGAAAGGAGCTAAGCATTCAACTCGGATGGCTTCCAATGTTTCGATATAACAATAAATCACTCTAGGAGACTGGGAATCGCGATAATTACCTTCACAGCACGCTGTGTATCGAAAGGAGCTAAGTATTCACTTCACGAACCTCGCAATCGTTCAATGTAACGTTAAATCACTCTATGAGACTCGGAATCGCGATATTTACGTTTTCCAAACGCTGTGCATCGAAAGGAGCGCAGTATTCACTTCACAAACCTCGCAATCGTTCAATATAACGTTAAATCACTCTATGAGACTCGGAATCGCGAAAATCACCTTCACCGCACCCTGTGTATCGAAAGGAGCTAAGGATTCAACTCGGATGGCTTGCAATGGTTCGATATAACGATAAATCACCCTATGACACTCGAAATCGCGATATTTACGTTTTCCAAACGCTGTGTATCAACAGCAGCTAAGGCTTCACTTCCCAAACAGAATAATCGTTCGATTAAACGATAAATCACTCTAGGAGACTCGGAATTGCGAAAATGACCATCACCGCACCCTGTGTATCGAATGGAGCTAAGCATTCAACTCGGGGGGCTTCCAATGTTTCGATATAACGATAAATCACTCTAGGAGACTGGGAATCGCGATAATTACCTTCACAGCACGCTGTGTTTCGTAAGGAGCTAAGTATTCACTTCAGAAACCTCGCAATCAGTCAATGTAACGTTAAATCACTCTATGAGACTCGGAATCGCGAAAATCACCTTCACCGCACCCTGGGTATCGAAAGGAGCTAAGCATTCAACTCGGATGGCTTCCAATGTTTCGATATAACGATAAATCACTCTAGGAGACTGGGAATCGCGATAATCACCTTCACCGCAACCTGTGTATCGAAAGGAGCTAAGCATTCAACTCGGATGGCTTCCAATGTTTCGATATAACGATAAATCACTCTACGAGACTGGGAATCGCGATAATCACCTTCACCGCAACCTGTGTATCGAAAGGAGCTAAGCATTCAACTCGGATGGCTTCCAATGTTTCGATATAACGATAAATCACTCTAGGAGACTGGGAATCGCGATATTTATGTTTCCCAGACGCTGTGTATCGAAATGAGATAAGGATTCACATGCCAAGTTTCGTAATTGTTCGATTAAACGATAAATCACTCTAGGAGACTCGGAATCGCGATAATTACCATCACCGCACCCTATGTATCGAAAGGAGCGAAGTATTCACTTCCCAAACCTCCGAATCGTTCGATATAACGATAAATCACTCTATGAGACTTGGAATCGCGATCTTTACGTTTTCCACACGCTGTGTATCGAAAGGAGCTAAGCATTCAACTCGGATGGCTTCCAATGTTTCGATATAACGATAAATCACTCTAGGAGACTGCGAATCGCGATAATTACCTTCACCGCAACCTGTGTATCGAAAGGAGCTAAGGATTCAACACGGATGGCTTGCAATGGTTCGATATAACGATAAATCACCCTATGAGACTCGAAATCGCGATATTTACGTTTTCCAAACGCTGTGTATCGATGGGATCTAAGGCTTCACATCCAAAGCCTCGCAATCGTTCGATATAACGATAAATCAATCTATGAGACTCGGAATTGCGAAAATGACCAACACCGCACCCTGTGCATCGAAAGGAGCTAAGCATTCACTTCACAAACCTCGCAATCGTTCAATGTAACGTTAAATCACTCTATGAGACTCGGAATCGCGAAAATCACCTTCACCGCACCCTGGGTATCGAAAGGAGCTAAGCATTCAACTCGGATGGCTTCCAATGTTTCGATATAACGATAAATCACTCTAGGAGACTGGTAATCGCGATAATCACCTTCACCGCACCCTGTGTATCGAAAGGAGATAAGCATTCAACTCGGATGGCTTCCAATGTTTCGATATCACGATAAATCACTCTAGGAGACTAGGAATCGCGATAATTACCTTCACCGCAACCTGTGTATCGAAAGGAGCCAAGGATTCAACACGGATGGCTTGCAAATGTTCGATATAACGGTAAATCACCCTATGAGTCTCGAAATCGCGATATTTACGTTTCCCAGACGCCGTGTATCCAAAGGAGCTAAGTATTCACTTCACACGCCTCGCAATCGTTCAATGTAACGTTAAATCACTCTATGAGACTCGGAATCGCGAAAATCACGTTCACCGCACCCTGGGTATCGAAAGGAGCTAAGCATTCAACTAGGATGGCTTCCAATGTTTCGATATAACGATAAATCACTCTAGGAGACTGGGAATCGCGATAATCACCTTCACCACAACCTGTGTATCGAAAGGAGCTAAGCATTCAACTCGGATGGCTTTCAATGTTTCGATATAACGATAAATCACTCTACGAGACTGGGAATCGCGATAATCACCTTCACCGCAACCTGTGTATCGAAAGGAGCTAAGCATTCAACTCGGATGGCTTCCAATGTTTCGATATAACGATAAATCACTCTAGGAGACTGGGAATCGCGATTTTTATGTTTCCCAGACGCTGTGTATCGAAATGAGATAAGGATTCACATGCCAAGCTTCGTAATCGTTCGATTAAACGATCAATCACTCTATGAGACTCGTAATCGCGATAATTACCTTCACCGCACCCTATGTAAGGAAAGGAGCTAAGGATTCAACTCGGCTGGCTTGCAATGGTTCCATATAACGATAAATCACCCTATGAGACTCGAAATCGCGATATTTACGTTTTCCAGACGCTGTGTACCGAAAGAATCTACGTATTCACTTCCCAAGCCTCGCAATCGTTCGATATAATGATAAATCACCCTATGACACTCGAAATCGCTATATTTACGTTTTCCAAACGCTGTGTATCGAAAGAATCTAAGTATTCACTTCCCAAACAGCGCAATCGTTCGATATAACGATAAATCACCCTATGACACTCGAAATCGCGATATTTACGTATTCCAAACGCTGTGCATCAACAGCAGCTAAGCCTTCACTTCCCAAACAGCGCAATCGTTCGATTAAACGATAAATCACTCTAGGAGCCTCGGCATCGCGATAATTACCATCACCGCACCCTATGTATCGAAAGGAGCGAAGTATTCATTTCCCAAACCTCGCAATCGTTCGATATAACGATAAATCACTCTATGAGACTTGGAATCGCGATCTTTACGTTTTCCACACGCTGTGAATCGAAAGAATCTAAGTATTCACTTCCCAAGCCTCGCAATTGTTCGATATAACGATAAATCACTCTATGAGACTCGGAATTGCGAAAATGACCTTCACCGCACCCTGTGTATCGAAAGGAGCTAAGTATTCAACTCGGATGGCTTCCAATGTTTCGATATAACGATAAATCACTCTAGGAGACTGGGAATCGCGATAATTACCATCACCGCACCCTATGTATCGAAAGGAGCGAAGTATTCACTTCCCAAACCTCGCAATCGTTCGATATAACGATAAATCACTCTATGAGACTTGGAATCGCGATCTTTACGTTTTCCACACGCTGTGTATCGAAAGGAGCTAAGCATTCAACTCGGATGGCTTCCAATGTTTCGATATAACGATAAATCACTCTAGGAGACTGCGAATCGCGATAATTACCTTCACCGCAACCTGTGTATCGAAAGGAGCTAAGGATTCAACACGGATGGCTTGCAATGGTTCGATATAACGATAAATCACCCTATGAGACTCGAAATCGCGATATTTACGTTTTCCAAACGCTGTGTATCGATGGGATCTAAGGCTTCACATCCAAAGCCTCGCAATCGTTCGATATAACGATAAATCAATCTATGAGACTCGGAATTGCGAAAATGACCAACACCGCACCCTGTGCATCGAAAGGAGCTAAGCATTCACTTCACAAACCTCGCAATCGTTCAATGTAACGTTAAATCACTCTATGACACTCGAAATCGCGATATTTACGTATTCCAAACGCTGTGCATCAACAGCAGCTAAGGCTTCACTTCCCAAATAGCGCAATCGTTCGATTAAACGATAAATCACTCTATGAGACTCGGAATTGCGAAAATGACCTTCACCGCACCCTGTGTATCGAAAGGAGCTAAGTATTCAACTCGGATGGCTTCCAATGTTTCGATATAACGATAAATCACTCTAGGAGACTGGGAATCGCAATATTTACGTTTTCCAAACGCTGTGTATCGATGGGATCTAAGGCTTCACATCCAAAGCCTCGCAATTGTTCGATATAACGATAAATCACTCTATGAGACTCGGAATTGCGAAAATGACCATCACCGCACCCTATGTAAGGAAAGGAGCTAAGGATTCAACTCGGATGGCTTGCAATGGTTCCATATAACCATAAATCACCCTATGAGACTCGAAATCGCGATATTTACGTTTTCCAGACGCTGTGTACCGAAAGAATCTACGTATTCACTTCCCAAGCCTCGCAATCGTTCGATATAATGATAAATCACCCTATGAGACTCGAAATCGCGATATTTACGTTTTCCAGACGCTGTGTACCGAAAGAATCTACGTATACACTTCCCAAGCCTCGCAATCGTTCGATATAACGATAAATCACCCTATGACACTCGAAATCGCGATATTTACGTATTCCAAACGCTGTGCATCAACAGCAGCTAAGGCTTCGCTTCCCAAACAGCGCAATCGTTCGATTAAACGATAAATCACTCTAGGAGACTCGGAATCGCGATAATTACCATCACCGCACCCTATGTATCGAAAGGAGCGAAGTATTCACTTCCCAAACCTCGCAATCGTTCGATATAACGATAAATCACTCTATGAGACTCGGAATCGCGAAAATCACGTTCACCGCACCCTGGGTATCGAAAGGAGCTAAGCATTCAACTCGGATGGCTTCCAATGTTTCGATATAACGATAAATCACTCTACGAGACTGGGAATCGCGATAATCACCTTCACCGCAACCTGTGTATCGAAAGGAGCTAAGCATTCAACTCGGATGGCTTCCAATATTTCGATATAACGATAAATTACTCTTGGAGACTGGGAATCGCGATATTTATGTTTCCCAGACGCTGTGTATCGAAATGAGATAAGGATTCACATGCCAAGTTTCGTAATTGTTCGATTAAACGATAAATCACTCTAGGAGACTCGGAATCGCGATAATTACCATCACCGCACCCTATGTATCGAAAGGAGCGAAGTATTCACTTCCCAAACCTCCGAATCGTTCGATATAACGATAAATCACTTTATGAGACTTGGAATCGCGATCTTTACGTTTTCCACACGCTGTGTATCGAAAGGAGCTAAGCATTCAACTCGGATGGCTTCCAATGTTTCGATATAACGATAAATCACTCTACGAGACTGGGAATCGCGATAATCACCTTCACCGCAACCGGTGTATCGAAAGGAGCTAAGCATTCAACTCGGATGGCTTCCATTGTTTCGATATAACGATAAATCACCCTATGAGACTCGAAATCGCGATATTTACGTATTCCAAACGCTGTGCATCAACAGCAGCTAAGGCTTCACTTCCCAAATAGCGCAATCGTTCGATTAAACGATAAATCACTCTACGAGCCTCGGAATCGCGATAATTACCATCACCGCACTCTATGTATCGAAAGGAGCGAAGTATTCACTTCCCAAACCTCGCAATCGTTCGATATAACGATAAATCACCCTATGACACTCGAAATCGCGATATTTACGTATTCCAAACGCTGTGCATCAACAGCAGCTAAGGCTTCACTTCCCAAATAGCGCAATCGTTCGATTAAACGATAAATCACTCTATGAGACTCGGAATTGCGAAAATGACCTTCACCGCACCCTGTGTATCGAAAGGAGCTAAGTATTCAACTCGGATGGCTTCCAATGTTTCGATATAACGATAAATCACTCTAGGAGACTGGGAATCGCAATATTTACGTTTTCCAAACGCTGTGTATCGATGCGATCTAAGGCTTCACATCCAAAGCCTCGCAATTGTTCGATATAACGATAAATCACTCTATGAGACTCGGAATTGCGAAAATGACCATCACCGCACCCTATGTAAGGAAAGGAGCTAAGGATTCAACTCGGATGGCTTGCAATGGTTCCATATAACCATAAATCACCCTATGAGACTCGAAATCGCGATATTTACGTTTTCCAGACGCTGTGTACCGAAAGAATCTACGTATTCACTTCCCAAGCCTCGCAATCGTTCGATATAATGATAAATCACCCTATGAGACTCGAAATCGCGATATTTACGTTTTCCAGACGCTGTGTACCGAAAGAATCTACGTATTCACTTCCCAAGCCTCGCAATCGTTCGATATAACGATAAATCACCCTATGACACTCGAAATCGCGATATTTACGTATTCCAAACGCTGTGCATCAACAGCAGCTAAGGCTTCGCTTCCCAAACAGCGCAATCGTTCGATTAAACGATAAATCACTCTAGGAGACTCGGAATCGCGATAATTACCATCACCGCACCCTATGTATCGAAAGGAGCGAAGTATTCACTTCCCAAACCTCGCAATCGTTCGATATAACGATAAATCACTCTATGAGACTCGGAATCGCGAAAATCACGTTCACCGCACCCTGGGTATCGAAAGGAGCTAAGCATTCAACTAGGATGGCTTCCAATGTTTCGATATAACGATAAATCACTCTAGGAGATTGGGATTCGCGATAATCACCTTCACCGCAACCTGTGTATCGAAAGGAGCTAAGCATTCAACTCGGATGGCTTCCAATGTTTCGATATAACGATAAATCACTCTACGAGACTGGGAATCGCGATAATCACCTTCACCGCAACCTGTGTATCGAAAGGAGCTAAGCATTCAACTCGGATGGCTTCCAATATTTCGATATAACGATAAATTACTCTTGGAGACTGGGAATCGCGATATTTATGTTTCCCAGACGCTGTGTATCGAAATGAGATAAGGATTCACATGCCAAGTTTCGTAATTGTTCGATTAAACGATAAATCACTCTAGGAGACTCGGAATCGCGATAATTACCATCACCGCACCCTATGTATCGAAAGGAGCGAAGTATTCACTTCCCAAACCTCCGAATCGTTCGATATAACGATAAATCACTCTATGAGACTTGGAATCGCGATCTTTACGTTTTCCACACGCTGTGTATCGAAAGGAGCTAAGCATTCAACTCGGATGGCTTCCAATGTTTCGATATAACGATAAATCACTCTACGAGACTGGGAATCGCGATAATCACCTTCACCGCAACCTGTGTATCGAAAGGAGCTAAGCATTCAACTCGGATGGCTTCCAATGTTTCGATATAACGATAAATCACCCTATGAGACTCGAAATCGCGATATTTACGTTTTCCAAACGCTGTGTATCGATGGGATCTAAGGCTTCACATCCAAAGCCTCGCAATCGTTCGATATAACGATAAATCAATCTATGAGACTCGGAATTGCGAAAATGACCAACACCGCACCCTGTGCATCGAAAGGAGCTAAGCATTCACTTCACAAACCTCGCAATCGTTCAATGTAACGTTAAATCACTCTATGAGACTCGGAATCGCGAAAATCACCTTCACCGCACCCTGGGTATCGAAAGGAGCTAAGCATTCAACTCGGATGGCTTCCAATGTTTCGATATAACGATAAATCACTCTAGGAGACTGGGAATCGCGATAATTACCATCACCGCACCCTGTGTATCGAAAGGAGCAAAGGGTTCACTTCCCAAGCCTCGCAATCGTTCAATGTAACGTTAAATCACTCTATGAGACTCGGAATCGCGAAAATCACGTTCACCGCACCCTGGGTATCGAAAGGAGCTAAGCATTCAACTAGGATGGCTTCCAATGTTTCGATATAACGATAAATCACTCTAGGAGACTGGGAATCGCGATAATCACCTACACCACAACCTGTGTATCGAAAGGAGCTAAGCATTCAACTCGGATGGCTTCCAATGTTTCGATATAACGATAAATCACTCTACGAGACTGGGAATCGCGATAATCACCTTCACCGCAACCTGTGTATCGAAAGGAGCTAAGCATTCAACTCGGATGGCTTCCAATGTTTCGATATAACGATAAATCACTCTAGGAGACTGGGAATCGCGATTTTTATGTTTCCCAGACGCTGTGTATCGAAATGAGATAAGGATTCACATGCCAAGCTTCGTAATCGTTCGATTAAACGATCAATCACTCTATGAGACTCGTAATCGCGATAATTACCTTCACCGCACCCTATGTAAGGAAAGGAGCTAAGGATTCAACTCGGCTGGCTTGCAATGGTTCCATATAACGATAAATCACCCTATGAGACTCGAAATCGCGATATTTACGTTTTCCAGACGCTGTGTACCAAAAGAATCTACGTATTCACTTCCCAAGCCTCGCAATCGTTCGATATAATGATAAATCACCCTATGACACTCGAAATCGCGATATTTACGTTTTCCAAACGCTGTGTATCGAAAGAATCTAAGTATTCACTTCCCAAGCCTCGCAATCGTTCGATATAACGATAAATCACCCTATGACACTCGAAATCGCGATATTTACGTATTCCAAACGCTGTGCATCAACAGCAGCTAAGGCTTCACTTCCAAAACAGCGCAATCGTTCGATTAAACGATAAATCACTCTAGGAGCCTCGGCATCGCGATAATTACCATCACCGCACCCTATGTATCGAAAGGAGCGAAGTATTCATTTCCCAAACCTCGCAATCGTTCGATATAACGATAAATCACTCTATGAGACTCGGAATCGCGAAAATCACGTTCACCGCACCCTGGGTATCGAAAGGAGCTAAGCATTCAACTAGGATGGCTTCCAATGTTTCGATATAACGATAAATCACTCTAGGAGATTGGGATTCGCGATAATCACCTTCACCGCAACCTGTGTATCGAAAGGAGCTAAGCATTCAACTCGGATGGCTTCCAATGTTTCGATATAACGATAAATCACTCTACGAGACTGGGAATCGCGATAATCACCTTCACCGCAACCTGTGTATCGAAAGGAGCTAAGCATTCAACTCGGATGGCTTCCAATATTTCGATATAACGATAAATCACTCTTGGAGACTGGGAATCGCGATATTTATGTTTCCTAGACGCTGTGTATCGAAATGAGATAAGGATTCACATGCCAAGTTTCGTAATTGTTCGATATAACGATAAATCACTCTATGAGACTCGGAATTGCGAAAATGACCTTCACCGCACCCTATGTATCGAAAGGAGCTAAGTATTCAACTCGGATGGCTTCCAATGTTTCGATATAACGATAAATCACTCTAGGAGACTGGGAATCGCGATAATTACCATCACCGCAACCTATGTATCGAAAGGAGCGAAGTATTCACTTCCCAAACCTCGCAATCGTTCGATATAACGATAAATCACTCTATGAGACTTGGAATCGCGATCTTTACGTTTTCCACACGCTGTGAATCGAAAGAATCTAAGTATTCACTTCCCAAGCCTCGCAATTGTTCGATATAACGATAAATCACTCTATGAGACTCGGAATTGCGAAAATGACCATCACCGCACCCTGTGTATCGAAAGGAGCTAAGCATTCAACTCGGATGGCTTCCAATGTTTCGATATAACGATAAATCACTCTAGGAGACTGGGAATCGCGATAATTACCATCACCGCAACCTATGTATCGAAAGGAGCGAAGTATTCACTTCCCAAACCTCGCAATCGTTCGATATAACGATAAATCACTCTATGAGACTTGGAATCGCGATCTTTACGTTTTCCACACGCTGTGAATCGAAAGAATCTAAGTATTCACTTCACAAACCTCGTAATCGTTCAATGTAACGTTAAATCACTCTATGAGACTCGGAATCGCGATAATTACCTTCACCGCACCCTGTGTATCGAAAGCAGCTAAGGATTCAACTAGGAAGGCTTGCAATGGTTCGATATAACGATAAATCACACTAGGAGACTCGAAATCGCGATATTTACGTTTTCCAAACGCTGTGTATCAATAGGAGCTAAGGATTCACTTCGGATGTCTAGCAATGGTTCGATATAACAATTAATCACACTAGGAGACTGGGAATCGCGATATTTACGTTTTCCGAACGCTGTGTATCGAAAGAATCTAAGTATTCACTTCCCAAGCCTCGCAGTCATTCGATATAACGATAAATCACACAACGAGACTCGGAATTGCGAAAATGACCTTCACCGCACCCTGGGTATCGAAAGGAGCTACGCATTCAACTCGGATGGCTTGCAATGGTTCGATATAACAATAAATCACTCTAGGAGACTGGGAATCGCGATAATTACCTTCACAGCACGCTGTGTATCGAAAAGAGCTAAGTATTCACTTCACAAACCTCGCAATCGTTCAATGTAACGTTAAATCACTCTATGAGACTCGGAATCGCGATAATTACCTTCACCGCACCCTGTGTATCGAAAGCAGCTAAGGATTCAACTTGGATGGCTTCCAATGTTTCGATATAACGATAAATCACCCTATGAGACTCGGAATCGCGATATTTACGTTTTCCAAACACTGTGTATCGAAAGGAGCTAATTCTTCACTTCGCAAGCCTCGCAGTCGTTCGATATAAAGATAAATCACTCTATGAGACTCGGAATTGCGAAAATCACCTTCACCGCACCCTGTGTATCGAAAGGAGCTAAGCATTCAACTTGGATGGCTTCCAATGTTTCGATATAACGATAAATCACTCTAGGAGACTGGGAATCGCGATAATTACCTTCACAGCACGCTGTGTATCGAAAGGAGCTAAGTATTCACTTCACAAACTTCGCAATCGTTCAATGTAACGATAAATCACCCTATGAGACTCGGAATCGCGATATTTACGTTTTCCAAACGCTGTGTATCGAAAGGAGCGAAGTATTCGCTTCACAAACCTCGCAATCGTTCAATGTAACGTTAAATCACTCTATGAGACTCGGAATCGCGATAATTACCTTCACCGCACCCTGTTTATCGAAAGCAGCTAAGGATTCAACTAGGATGGCTTGCAATGGTTCGATATAACGATAAATCACACTAGGAGACTCGAAATCGCGATATTTACGTTTTCCAAACGCTGTGTATCAATAGGAGCTAAGGATTCACTTCGGATGTCTAGCAATGGTTCGATATAACAATTAATCACACTAGGAGACTGGGAATCGCGATATTTACGTTTTCCGAACGCTGTGTATCGAAAGAATCTAAGTATTCACTTCCCAAGCCTCGCAGTCATTCGATATAACGATAAATCACTCAACGAGACTCGGAATTGCGAAAATGACCTTCACCGCACCCTGGGTATCGAAAGGAGCTAAGCATTTAACTCGGATGGCTTGCAATGGTTCGATATAACGATAAATCACCCTATGAGACTCGAAATCGCGATAATTACCATCAGAACACCCTGTGTATCGAAAGGAGCAAAGGCTTCACTTCCCAACCCTCGCAATCGTTCGATACAACGATAAATCACTCTATGAGACTCGGAATTGCGAAAACCACCTTCACCGCACCCTGGGTATCGAAAGGAGCTAAGCATTCAACTCGGATGGCTTCCAATGTTTCGATATAACAATAAATCACTCTAGGAGACTGGGAATCGCGATAATTACCTTCACAGCACGCTGTGTATCGAAAGGAGCTAAGTATTCACTTCACGAACCTCGCAATCGTTCAATGTAACGTTAAATCACTCTATGAGACTCGGAATCGCGATATTTACGTTTTCCAAACGCTGTGCATCGAAAGGAGCGCAGTATTCACTTCACAAACCTCGCAATCGTTCAATATAACGTTAAATCACTCTATGAGACTCGGAATCGCGAAAATCACCTTCACCGCACCCTGTGTATCGAAAGGAGCTAAGGATTCAACTCGGATGGCTTGCAATGGTTCGATATAACGATAAATCACCCTATGACACTCGAAATCGCGATATTTACGTTTTCCAAACGCTGTGTATCAACAGCAGCTAAGGCTTCACTTCCCAAACAGAGCAATCGTTCGATTAAACGATAAATCACTCTATGAGACTCGGAATCGCGAAAATCACCTTCACCGCACCCTGGGTATCGAAAGGAGCTAAGCATTCAACTCGGATGGCTTCCAATGTTTCGATATAACGATAAATCACTCTAGGAGACTGGGAATCGCGATAATCACCTTCACCGCAACCTGTGTATCGAAAGGAGCTAAGCATTCAACTCGGATGGCTTCCAATGTTTCGATATAACGATAAATCACTCTACGAGACTGGGAATCGCGATAATCACCTTCACCGCAACCTGTGTATCGAAAGGAGCTAAGCATTCAACTCGGATGGCTTCCAATGTTTCGATATAACGATAAATCACTCTAGGAGGCTGGTAATCGCGATAATCACCTTCACCGCACCCTGTGTATCGAAAGGAGATAAGCATTCAACTCGGATGGCTTCCAATGTTTCGATATCACGATAAATCACTCTAGGAGACTAGGAATCGCGATAATTACCTTCACCGCAACCTGTGTATCGAAAGGAGCCAAGGATTCAACACGGATGGCTTGCAAATGTTCGATATAACGGTAAATCACCCTATGAGTCTCGAAATCGCGATATTTACGTTTCCCAGACGCCGTGTATCCAAAGGAGCTAAGTATTCACTTCGCACGCCTCGCAATCGTTCAATGTAACGATAAATCACTCTACGAGACTGGGAATCGCGATAATCACCTTCACCGCAACCTGTGTATCGAAAGGAGCTAAGCATTCAACTCGGATGGCTTCCAATGTTTCGATATAACGATAAATCACTCTAGGAGACTGGGAATCGCGATTTTTATGTTTCCCAGACGCTGTGTATCGAAATGAGATAAGGATTCACATGCCAAGCTTCGTAATCGTTCGATTAAACGATCAATCACTCTATGAGACTCGTAATCGATATAATTACCTTCACCGCACCCTATGTAAGGAAAGGAGCTAAGGATTCAACTCGGCTGGCTTGCAATGGTTCCATATAACGATAAATCACCCTATGAGACTCGAAATCGCGATATTTACGTTTTCCAGACGCTGTGTACCGAAAGAATCTACGTATTCACTTCCCAAGCCTCGCAATCGTTCGATATAATGATAAATCACCCTATGACACTCGAAATGGCTATATTTACGTTTTCCAAACGCTGTGTATCGAAAGAATCTAAGTATTCACTTCCCAAACCTCGCAATCGTTCGATATAACGATAAATCACCCTATGACACTCGAAATCGCGATATTTACGTATTCCACACGCTGTGAATCGAAAGAATCTAAGTATTCACTTCCCAAGCCTCGCAATTGTTCGATATAACGATAAATCACTCTATGAGACTCGGAATTGCGAAAATGACCTTCACCGCACCCTGTGTATCGAAAGGAGCTACGTATTCAACTCGGATGGCTTCCAATGTTTCGATATAACGAAAAATCACTCTAGGAGACTGGGAATCGCGATAATTACCATCACCGCACCCTATGTATCGAAAGGAGCGAAGTATTCACTTCCCAAACCTCGCAATCGTTCGATATAACGATAAATCACTCTATGAGACTTGGAATCGCGATCTTTACGTTTTCCACACGCTGTGTATCGAAAGGAGCTAAGCATTCAACTCGGATGGCTTCCAATGTTTCGATATAACGATAAATCACTCTAGGAGACTGCGAATCGCGATAATTACCTTCACCGCAACCTGTGTATCGAAAGGAGCTAAGGATTCAACACGGATGGCTTGCAATGGTTCGATATAAGGATAAATCACCCTATGAGACTCGAAATCGCGACATTTACGTATTCCACACGCTGTGAATCGAAAGAATCTAAGTATTCACTTCCCAAGCCTCGCAATTGTTCGATATAACGATAAATCACTCTATGAGACTCGGAATTGCGAAAATGACCTTCACCGCACCCTGTGTATCGAAAGGAGCTAAGTATTCAACTCGGATGGCTTCCAATGTTTCGATATAACGAAAAATCACTCTAGGAGACTGGGAATCGCGATAATTACCATCACCGCACCCTATGTATCGAAAGGAGCGAAGTATTCACTTCCCAAACCTCGCAATCGTTCGATATAACGATAAATCACTCTATGAGACTTGGAATCGCGATCTTTACGTTTTCCACACGCTGTGTATCGAAAGGAGCTAAGCATTCAACTCGGATGGCTTCCAATGTTTCGATATAACGATAAATCACTCTAGGAGACTGCGAATCGCGATAATTACCTTCACCGCAACCTGTGTATCGAAAGGAGCTAAGGATTCAACACGGATGGCTTCCAATGTTTCGATATAACGATAAATCACTCTAGGAGACTGGGAATCGCGATAATCACCTTCACCGCAACCTGTGTATCGAAAGGAGCTAAGCATTCAACTCGGATGGCTTCCAATGTTTCGATATAACGATAAATCACTCTACGAGACTGGGAATCGCGATAATCACCTTCACCGCAACCTGTGTATCGAAAGGAGCTAAGCATTCAACTCGGATGGCTTCCAATGTTTCGATATAACGATAAATCACCCTATGACACTCGAAATCGCGATATTTACGTATTCCACACGCTGTGAATCGAAAGAATCTAAGTATTCACTTCCCAAGCCTCGCAATTGTTCGATATAACGATAAATCACTCTATGAGACTCGGAATTGCGAAAATGACCTTCACCGCACCCTGTGTATCGAAAGGAGCTAAGTATTCAACTCGGATGGCTTCCAATGTTTCGATATAACGATAAATCACTCTAGGAGACTGGGAATCGCGATAATCACCTACACCGCAACCTGTGTATCGAAAGGAGCTAAGCATTCAACTCGGATGGCTTCCAATGTTTCGATATAACGATAAATCACTCTACGAGACTGTGAATCGCGATTTTTATGTTTCCCAGACGCTGTGTATCGAAATGAGATAAGGATTCACATGCCAAGCTTCGTAATCGTTCGATTAAACGATAAATCCCTCTATGAGACTCGTAATCGCGATAATTACCTTCACCGCACCCTATGTAAGGAAAGGAGCTAAGGATTCAACTCGGCTGGCTTGCAATGGTTCGATATAAGGATAAATCACCCTATGAGACTCGAAATCGCGACATTTACGTTTTCCAAACGCTGTGTATCGATGGGATCTAAGGCTTCACATCCAAAGCCTCGCAATCGTTCAATGTAACGATAAATCACTCTATGAGACTTGGAATCGCGATCTTTACGTTTTCCACACGCTGTGTATCGAAAGGAGCTAAGCATTCAACTCGGATGGCTTCCAATGTTTCGATATAACGATAAATCACTCTAGGAGACTGGGAATCGCGATAATTACCATCACCGCACCCTGTGTATCGAAAGGAGCAAAGGGTTCACTTCCCAAGCCTCGCAATCGTTCAATGTAACGTTAAATCACTCTATGAGACTCGGAATCGCGAAAATCACGTTCACCGCACCCTGGGTATCGAAAGGAGCTAAGCATTCAACTAGGATGGCTTCCAATGTTTCGATATAACGATAAATCACCCTATGACACTCGAAATCGCGATATTTACGTATTCCACACGCTGTGAATCGAAAGAATCTAAGTATTCACTTCCCAAGCCTCGCAATTGTTCGATATAACGATAAATCACTCTATGAGACTCGGAATTGCGAAAATGACCTTCACCGCACCCTGTGTATCGAAAGGAGCTAAGTATTCAACTCGGATGGCTTCCAATGTTTCGATATAACGAAAAATCACTCTAGGAGACTGGGAATCGCGATAATTACCATCACCGCACCCTATGTATCGAAAGGAGCGAAGTATTCACTTCCCAAACCTCGCAATCGTTCGATATAACGATAAATCACTCTATGAGACTTGGAATCGCGATCTTTACGTTTTCCACACGCTGTGTATCGAAAGGAGCTAAGCATTCAACTCGGATGGCTTCCAATGTTTCGATATAACGATAAATCACTCTAGGAGACTGCGAATCGCGATAATTACCTTCACCGCAACCTGTGTATCGAAAGGAGCTAAGGATTCAACACGGATGGCTTGCAATGGTTCGATATAAGGATAAATCACCCTATGAGACTCGAAATCGCGACATTTACGTATTCCACACGCTGTGAATCGAAAGAATCTAAGTATTCACTTCCCAAGCCTCGCAATTGTTCGATATAACGATAAATCACTCTATGAGACTCGGAATTGCGAAAATGACCTTCACCGCACCCTGTGTATCGAAAGGAGCTAAGTATTCAACTCGGATGGCTTCCAATGTTTCGATATAACGAAAAATCACTCTAGGAGACTGGGAATCGCGATAATTACCATCACCGCACCCTATGTATCGAAAGGAGCGAAGTATTCACTTCCCAAACCTCGCAATCGTTCGATATAACGATAAATCACTCTATGAGACTTGGAATCGCGATCTTTACGTTTTCCACACGCTGTGTATCGAAAGGAGCTAAGCATTCAACTCGGATGGCTTCCAATGTTTCGATATAACGATAAATCACTCTAGGAGACTGCGAATCGCGATAATTACCTTCACCGCAACCTGTGTATCGAAAGGAGCTAAGGATTCAACACGGATGGCTTGCAATGGTTCGATATAAGGATAAATCACCCTATGAGACTCGAAATCGCGACATTTACGTTTTCCAAACGCTGTGTATCGATGGGATCTAAGGCTTCACATCCAAAGCCTCGCAATCGTTCAATGTAACGATAAATCACTCTATGAGACTTGGAATCGCGATCTTTACGTTTTCCACACGCTGTGTATCGAAAGGAGCTAAGCATTCAACTCGGATGGCTTCCAATGTTTCGATATAACGATAAATCACTCTAGGAGACTGGGAATCGCGATAATTACCATCACCGCACCCTGTGTATCGAAAGGAGCAAAGGGTTCACTTCCCAAGCCTCGCAATCGTTCAATGTAACGTTAAATCACTCTATGAGACTCGGAATCGCGAAAATCACGTTCACCGCACCCTGGGTATCGAAAGGAGCTAAGCATTCAACTAGGATGGCTTCCAATGTTTCGATATAACGATAAATCACTCTAGGAGACTGGGAATCGCGATAATCACCTACACCGCAACCTGTGTATCGAAAGGAGCTAAGCATTCAACTCGGATGGCTTCCAATGTTTCGATATAACGATAAATCACTCTACGAGACTGGGAATCGCGATAATCACCTTCACCGCAACCTGTGTATCGAAAGGAGCTAAGCATTCAACTCGGATGGCTTCCAATGTTTCGATATAACGATAAATCACTCTAGGAGACTGTGAATCGCGATTTTTATGTTTCCCAGACGCTGTGTATCGAAATGAGATAAGGATTCACATGCCAAGCTTCGTAATCGTTCGATTAAACGATAAATCACTCTACGAGACTGGGAATCGCGATAATTACCATCACCGCACCCTGTGTACCGAAAGAATCTACGTATTCACTTCCCAAGCCTCGCAATCGTTCGATATAATGATAAATCACCCTATGACACTCGAAATCGCGATATTTACGTTTTCCAAACGCTGTGTATCGAAAGAATCTAAGTATTCACTTCCCAAGCCTCGCAATCGTTCGATATAACGATAAATCACCCTATGACACTCGAAATCGCGATATTTACGTATTCCAAACGCTGTGCATCAACAGCGGCTAAGGCTTCACTTCCCAAACAGCGCAATCGTCCGATTAAACGATAAATCACTCTAGGAGCCTCGGAATCGCGATAATTACCATCACCGCACTCTATGTATCGAAAGGAGCGAAGTATTCACTTCCCAAACCTCGCAATCGTTCGATATAACGATAAATCACTCTATGAGACATGGAATCGCGATCTTTACGTTTTCCACACGCTGTGAATCGAAAGAATCTAAGTATTCACTTCCCAAGCCTCGCAATTGTTCGATATAACGATAAATCACTCTATGAGACTCGGAATTGCGAAAATGACCTTCACCGCACCCTGTGTATCGAAAGGAGCTAAGTATTCAACTCGGATGGCTTCCAATGTTTCGATATAACGATAAATCACTCTAGGAGACTGGGAATCGCAATATTTACGTTTTTAAAACGCTGTGTATCGATGGGATCTATTGCTTCACATCCAAAGCCTCGCAATTGTTCGATATAACGATAAATCACTCTATGAGACTCGGAATTGCGAAAATGACCATCACCGCACCCTATGTAAGGAAAGGAGCTAAGGATTCAACTCGGATGGCTTGCAATGGTTCCATATAACGATAAATCACCCTATGAGACACGAAATCGCGATATTTACGTTTTCCAGACGCTGTGTACCGAAAGAATCTACGTATTCACTTCCCAAGCTTCGCAATCGTTCGATATAATGATAAATCACCCTATGAGACTCGAAATCGCGATATTTACGTTTTCCAGACGCTGTGTACCGAAAGAATCTACGTATTCACTTCCCAAGCCTCGCAATCGTTCGATATAACGATAAATCACCCTATGACACTCGGAATCGCGATATTTACGTATTCCAAACGCTGTGCATCAACAGCAGCTAAGGCTTCACTTCCCAAACAGCGCAATCGTTCGATTAAACGATAAATCACTCTAGGAGACTCGGAATCGCGATAATTACCATCACCGCACCCTATGTATCGAAAGGAGCGAAGTATTCACTTCCCAAACCTCGCAATCGTTCGATATAACGATAAATCACTCTATGAGACTCGGAATCGCGAAAATCACGTTCACCGCACCCTGGGTATCGAAAGGAGCTAAGCATTCAACTAGGATGGCTTCCAATGTTTCGATATAACGATAAATCACTCTAGGAGACTGGGAATCGCGATAATCACCTTCACCGCAACCTGTGTATCGAAAGGAGCTAAGCATTCAACTCGGATGGCTTCCAATGTTTCGATATAACGATAAATCACTCTAGGAGTCTGGGAATCGCGATATTTATGTTTCCCAGACGCTGTGTATCGAAATGAGATAAGGATTCACATGCCAAGCTTCGTAATCGTTCGATTAAACGATAAATCACTCTAGGAGACTCGGAATCGCGATAATTACCATCACCGCACCCTATGTATCGAAAGGAGCGAAGTATTCACTACCCAAACCTCGCAATCGTTCGATATAACGATAAATCACTCTATGAGACTTGGAATCGCGATCTTTACCTTTTCCACACGCTGTGTATCGAAAGAATCTAAGTATTCACTTCCCAAGCCTCGCAATTGTTCGATATAACGATAAATCACTCTATGAGACTAGGAATTGCGAAAATGACCTTCACCGCACCCTGTGTATCGAAAGGAGCTAAGCATTCAACTCGGATGGCTTCCAATGTTTGGATATAACGATAAATCACTCTAGGAGACTGGGAATCGCAATATTTACGTTTTCCAAACGCTGTGTATCGATGGGATCTAACGCTTCACATCCAAAGCCTCGCAATTGTTCGATATAACGATAAATCACTCTATGAGACTCGGAATTGCGAAAATGACCATCACCGCACCCTGTGTATCGAATGGAGCTAAGCATTCAACTCGGGTGGCTTCCAATGTTTCGATATAACGATAAATCACTCTAGGAGACTGGGAATCGCGATAATTACCTTCACAGCACGCTGTGTTTCGTAAGGACCTAAGTATTCACTTCAGAAACCTCGCAATCAGTCAATGTAACGTTAAATCACTCTGTGAGACTCGGAATCGCGAAAATCACCTTCACCGCACCCTGGGTATCGAAAGGAGCTAAGCATTCAACTCGGATGGCTTCCAATGTTTCGATATAACGATAAATCACTCTAGGAGACTGGGAATCGCGATAATCACCTTCACCGCAACCTGTGTATCGAAAGGAGCTAAGCATTCAACTCGGATGGCTTCCAATGTTTCGATATAACGATAAATCACTCTACGAGACTGGGAATCGCGATAATCACCTTCACCGCAACCTGTGTATCGAAAGGAGCTAAGCATTCAACTCGGATGGCTTCCAATGTTTCGATATAACGATAAATCACTCTAGGAGACTGGGAATCGCGATATTTATGTTTCCCAGACGCTGTGTATCGAAATGAGATAAGGATTCTCATGCCAAGCTTCGTAATCGTTCGATTAAACGATAAATCACCCTATGAGACTCGAAATCGCGATATTTACCTTTTCCAAACGCTGTGTACCGAAAGAATCTACGTATTCACTTCCCAATCCTCGCAATCGTTCGATATAATGATAAATCACCCTATGACACTCGAAATCGCGATATTTACGTTTTCCAAACGCTGTGTATCGAAAGAATCTAAGTATTCACTTTCCAAGCCTCGCAATCGTTCGATATAACGATAAATCACCCTATGACACTCGAAATCGCGATATTTACGTATTCCAAACGCTGTGCATCAACAGCAGCTAAGGCTTCACTTCCCAAACAGCGCAATCGTTCGATTAAACGATAAATCACTCTAGGAGACTCGGAATCGCGATAATTACCAGCACCGCACCCTATGTATCGAAAGGAGCGAAGTATTCACTTCCCAAACCTCGCAATCGTTCGATATAACGATAAATCACTCTATGAGAGTTGGAATCGCGATCTTTACGTTTTCCACACGCTGTGTATCGAAAGGAGCTAAGCATTCAACTCGGATGGCTTCCAATGTTTCGATATAACGATAAATCACTCTAGGAGACTGCGAATCGCGATAATTACCTTCACCGCAACCTGCGTATCGAAAGGAGCTAAGGATTCAACATGGATGGCTTGCAATGGTTCGATATAACGATAAATCACCCTATGAGACTCGAAATCGCGATATTTACGTTTTCCAAACGCTGTGTATCGATGGGATCTAAGGCTTCACATCCAAAGCCTCGCAATCGTTCGATATAACGATAAATCACTCTATGAGACTCGAAATTGCGAAAATGACGTTCACCGCACCCTGGGTATCGAAAGGAGCTAAGCATTCAACTAGGATGGCTTCCAATGTTTCGATATAACGATAAATCACTCTAGGAGACTGGGAATCGCGATAATTACCATCACCGCACCCTGTTTATCGAAAGGAACAAAGGCTTCACTTCCCAAGCCTCGCAATCGTTCAATGTAACGTTAAATCACTCTATGAGACTCGGAATCGCGATAATTACCTTCACCGCACCCTGTGTATCGAAAGCAGCTAAGGATTCAACTAGGATGGCTTGCAATGGTTCGATATAACGATAAATCACACTAGGAGACTCGAAATCGCGATATTTACGTTCTCCAAACGCTGTGTATCGATGGGAGCTAAGGCTTCACATCCAAAGCCTCGCAATCGTTCGATATAAAGTTAAATCACTCTATGAGACTCGGAATTGCGAAAATGACCATCACCGCACCCTGTGTATAGAAAGGAGCTAAGCATTCAACTCGGATGGCTTCCAATGTTTCGATATAACGATAAATCACTCTAGGAGACTGGGAATCGCGATAATCACCTTCACCGCAACCTGTGTATCGAAAGGAGCTAAGCATTCAACTCGGATGGCTTCCAATGTTTCGATATAACGACAAATCACTCTACGAGACTGGGAATCGCGATAATCACCTTCACCGCAACCTGGGTATCGAAAGGAGCTAAGCATTCAACTCGGATGGCTTCCAATGTTTCGATATAACGATAAATCACTCTAGGAGACTGGGAATCGCGATAATTACCATCACCGCACCCTATGTATCGAAAGGAGCGAAGTATTCACTTCCCAAACCTCGCAATCGTTCGATATAACGATAAATCACTCTATGAGACTTGGAATCGCGATCTTTACGTTTTCCACACGCTGTGTATCGAAATGAGATAAGGATTCACATGCCAAGCTTCGTAATCGTTCGATTAAACGATAAATAACTCTATGAGACTCGTAATCGCGATAATTACCTTCACCGCACCCTATGTAAGGAAAGGAGCTAAGGATTCAACTCGGATGGCTTGCAATGGTTCCATATAACGATAAATCACCCTATGAGACACGAAATCGCGATATTTACGTTTTCCAGACGCTGTGTACCGAAAGAATCTACGTATTCACTTCCCAAGCCTCGCAATCGTTCGATATAACGATAAATCACCCTATGACACTCGAAATCGCGATATTTACGTATTCCAAACGCTGTGCATCAACAGCAGCTAAGGCTTCACTTCCCAAACAGCGCAATCGTTCGATATAACGATAAATCACTCTATGAGACTTGGAATCGCGATCTTTACGTTTTCCACACGCTGTGTATCGAAAGAATCTAAGTATTCACTTCCCAAGCCTCGCAATTGTTCGATATAACGATAAATCACTCTATGAGACTCGGAATTGCGAAAATGACCTTCACCGCACCCTGTGTGTCGAAAGGAGCTAAGCATTCAACTCGGATGGATTCCAATGTTTCGATATAACGATAAATCACTCTAGGAGACTGGGAATCGCAATATTTACGTTTTCCAAACGCTGTGTATCGATGGGATCTAAGGCTTCACATCCAAAGCCTCGCAATTGTTCGATATAACGATAAATCACTCTATGAGACTCGGAATTGCGATAATCACCTTCACCGCAACCTGTGTATCGAAAGGAGCTAAGCATTCAACTCGGATGGCTTCCAATGTTTCGATATAACGACAAATCACTCTACGAGACTGGGAATCGCGATAATCACCTTCACCGCAACCTGGGTATCGAAAGGAGCTAAGCATTCAACTCGGATGGCTTCCAATGTTTCGATATAACGATAAATCACTCTAGGAGACTGGGAATCGCGATAATTACCATCACCGCACCCTATGTATCGAAAGGAGCGAAGTATTCACTTCCCAAACCTCGCAATCGTTCGATATAACGATAAATCACTCTATGAGACTTGGAATCGCGATCTTTACGTTTTCCACACGCTGTGTATCGAAATGAGATAAGGATTCACATGCCAAGCTTCGTAATCGTTCGATTAAACGATAAATAACTCTATGAGACTCGTAATCGCGATAATTACCTTCACCGCACCCTATGTAAGGAAAGGAGCTAAGGATTCAACTCGGATGGCTTGCAATGGTTCCATATAACGATAAATCACCCTATGAGACACGAAATCGCGATATTTACGTTTTCCAGACGCTGTGTACCGAAAGAATCTACGTATTCACTTCCCAAGCCTCGCAATCGTTCGATATAACGATAAATCACCCTATGACACTCGAAATCGCGATATTTACGTATTCCAAACGCTGTGCATCAACAGCAGCTAAGGCTTCACTTCCCAAACAGCGCAATCGTTCGATATAACGATAAATCACTCTATGATACTTGGAATCGCGATCTTTACGTTTTCCACACGCTGTGTATCGAAAGAATCTAAGTATTCACTTCCCAAGCCTCGCAATTGTTCGATATAACGATAAATCACTCTATGAGACTCGGAATTGCGAAAATGACCTTCACCGCACCCTGTGTGTCGAAAGTAGCTAAGCATTCAACTCGGATGGCTTCCAATGTTTCGATATAACGATAAATCACTCTAGGAGACTGGGAATCGCAATATTTACGTTTTCCAAACGCTGTGTATCGATGGGATCTAAGGCTTCACATCCAAAGCCTCGCAATTGTTCGATATAACGATAAATCACTCTATGAGACTCGGAATTGCGAAAATGACCATCACCGCACCCTGTGTATCGAATAGAGCTAAGCATTCAACTCGGATGGCTTCCAATGTTTCGATATAACGATAAATCACTCTAGGAGACTGGGAATCGCGATAATTACCTTCACAGCACGCTGTGTATCGAAAGGAGCTAAGTATTCACTTCACAAACCTCGCAATCGGTCAATGTAACGTTAAATCACTCTATGAGACTCGGAATCGCGAAAATCACCTTCACCGCACCCTGGGTATCGAAAGGAGCTAAGCATTCAACTCGGATGGCTTCCAATGTTTCGATATAACGAGAAATCACTCTAGGAGACTGGGAATCGCGATAATTACCATCACCGCACCCTGTGTATCGAAAGGAGCAAAGGCTTCACTTCCCAAGTCTCGCAATCGTTCAATGTAACGTTAAATCACTCTATGAGACTCGGAATCGCGAAAATCACCTTCACCGCACCCTGGGTATCGAAAGGAGCTAAGCATTCAACTCGGATGGCTTCCAATGTTTCGATATAACTATAAATCACTCTAGGAGACTGGGAATCGCGATAATCACCTTCCCCGCAACCTGTGTATCGAAAGGAGCTAAGCATTCAACTCGGATGGCTTCCAATGTTTCGATATAACGATATATCACCCTATGAGACTCGAAATCGCGATATTTACGTTTTCCAAACGCTGTGTACCGAAAGAATCTAAGTATTCACTTCCCAAGCCTCGCAATCGTTCGATATAACGATAAATCACCTTATGACACTCGAAATCGCGATATTTACGTATTCCAAACGCTGTGCATCAACAGCAGCTAAGGCTTCACTTCCCAAACAGCGCAATCGTTCGATTAAACGATAAATCACTCTAGGAGCCTCGGAATCGCGATAATTACCATCACCGCACCCTATGTATCGAAAGGAGCGAAGTATTCACTTCCCAAACCTCGCAATCGTTCGATATAACGATAAATCACTCTATGAGACTTGGAATCGCGATCTTTACGTTTTCCACACGCTGTGTACCGAAAGAATCTAAGTATTCACTTCCCAAGCCTCGCAATTGTTCGATATAACGATAAATCACTCTATGAGACTCGGAATTGCGAAAATGACCTTCACCGCACACTGTGTATCGAAAGGAGCTAAGTATTCAACTCGGATGGCTTCCAATGTTTCGATATAACGATAAATCACTTTAGGAGACTGGGAATCGCGATAATTACCATCACCGCACCCTATGTATCGAAAGGAGCGAAGTATTCACTTCCCAAACCTCGCAATCGTTCGATATAACGATAAATCACTCTATGAGACTTGGAATCGCGATCTTTACGTTTTCCACACGCTGTGTATCGAAAGGAGCTAAGCATTCAACTCGGATGGCTTCCAATGTTTCGATATAACGATAAATCACTCTAGGAGACTGCGAATCGCGATAATTACCTTCACCGCAACCTGTGTATCGAAAGGAGCTAAGGATTCAACACGGATGGCTTGCAATGGTTCGATATAACGATAAATCACCCTATGAGACTCGAAATCGCGATATTTACGTTTTCCAAACGCTGTGTATCGATGGGATCTAAGCATTCAACTCGGATGGCTTCCAATGTTTCGATATAACTATAAATCACTCTAGGAGACTGGGAATCGCGAAAATCACCTTTACCGCACCCTGGGTATCGAAAGGAGCTAAGCATTCAACTCGGATGGCTTCCAATGTTTCGATATAACGATAAATCACTCTAGGAGACTGGGAATCGCGATAATTACCATCACCGCACCCTGTGTATCGAAAGGAGCAAAGGGTTCACTTCCCAAGCCTCGCAATCGTTCAATGTAACGTTAAATCACTCTATGAGACTCGGAATCGCGAAAATCACGTTCACCGCACCCTGGGTATCGAAAGGAGCTAAGCATTCAACTAGGATGGCTTCCAATGTTTCGATATAACGATAAATCACTCTAGGAGACTGGGAATCGCGATAATCACCTTCACCGCAACCTGTGTATCGAAAGGAGCTAAGCATTCAACTCGGATGGCTTCCAATGTTTCGATATAACGATAAATCACTCTACGAGACTGGGAATCGCGATAATCACCTTCACCGCAACCTGTGTATCGAAAGGAGCTAAGCATTCAACTCGGATGGCTTCCAATGTTTCGATATAACGATAAATCACTCTAGGAGACTGTGAATCGCGATTTTTATGTTTCCCAGACGCTGTGTATCGAAATGAGATAAGGATTCACATGCCAAGCTTCGAAATCGTTCGATTAAACGATAAATCACTCTATGAGACTCGTAATCGCGATAATTACCTTCACCGCACCCTATGTAAGGAAAGGAGCTAAGGATTCAACTCGGCTGGCTTGCAATGGTTCCATATAACGATAAATCACCCTATGAGACTCGAAATCGCGATATTTACGTTTTCCAGACGCTGTGTACCGAAAGAATCTAAGTATTCACTTCCCAAGCCTCGCAATCGTTCGATATAATGATAAATCACCCTATGACACTCGAAATCGCGATATTTTCGTTTTCCAAATGCTGTGTATCGATGGGAGCTAAGGATTCACTTTCCAAGCCTCGCAAACGTTCAATGTAACGTTAAATCACTCTATGAGACTCGGAATCGGGATATTTACGTTTTCCAAACGCTGTGTTTCGAAAGGAGGTAAGGCTTCACTTCGCAAGCCTCGCAATCGTTCGATATAACGATAAATCACCCTATGAGACTGAGAATCGCGATATTTACGTTTTCCAAACGCTGTGTATCGAAAGAATCTAAGTATTCACTTCCCAAGCCTCGCAATCGTTCGATATAATGATAAATCACCCTATGACACTCGAAATCGCGATATTTACGTTTTCCAAAAGCTGTGTATCGAAAGAATCTCAGTATTCACTTCCCAAGCCTCGCAATCGTTCGATATAACGATAAATCACCCTATGACACTCGAAATCGCGATATTTACGTATTCCAAACGCTGTGCATCAACAGCAGCTAAGGCTTCACTTCCCAAATAGCGCAATCGTTCGATTAAACGATAAATCACTCTACGAGCCTCGGAATCGCGATAATTACCATCACCGCACTCTATGTATCGAAAGGAGCGAAGTATTCACTTCCCAAACCTCGCAATCGTTCGATATAACGATAAATCACCCTATGACACTCGAAATCGCGATATTTGCGTATTCCAAACGCTGTGCATCAACAGCAGCTAAGGCTTCACTTCCCAAATAGCGCAATCGTTCGATTAAACGATAAATCACTCTATGAGACTCGGAATTGCGAAAATGACCTTCACCGCACCCTGTGTATCGAAAGGAGCTAAGTATTCAACTCGGATGGCTTCCAATGTTTCGATATAACGATAAATCACTCTAGGAGACTGGGAATCGCAATATTTACGTTTTCCAAACGCTGTGTATCGATGGGATCTAAGGCTTCACATCCAAAGCCTCGCAATTGTGCGATATAACGATAAATCACTCTATGAGACTCGGAATTGCGAAAATGACCATCACCGCACCCTATGTAAGGAAAGGAGCTAAGGATTCAACTCGGATGGCTTGCAATGGTTCCATATAACGATAAATCACCCTATGAGACTCGAAATCGCGATATTTACGTTTTCCAGACGCTGTGTACCGAAAGAATCTACGTATTCACTTCCCAAGCCTCGCAATCGTTCGATATAATGATAAATCACCCTATGAGACTCGAAATCGCGATATTTACGTTTTCCAGACGCTGTGTACCGAAAGAATCTACGTATTCACTTCCCAAGCCTCGCAATCGTTCGATATAACGATAAATCACCCTATGACACTCGAAATCGCGATATTTACGTATTCCAAACGCTGTGCATCAACAGCAGCTAAGGCTTCACTTCCCAAACAGCGCAATCGTTCGATATAACGATAAATCACTCTATGAGACTTGGAATCGCGATCTTTACGTTTTCCACACGCTGTGTATCCAAAGAATCTAAGTATTCACTTCCCAAGCCTCGCAATTGTTCGATATAACGATAAATCACTCTATGAGACTCGGAATTGCGAAAATGACCTTCACCGCACCCTGTGTGTCGAAAGGAGCTAAGCATTCAACTCGGATGGCTTCCAATGTTTCGATATAACGATAAATCACTCTAGGAGACTGGGAATCGCAATATTTACGTTTTCCAAACGCTGTGTATCGATGGGATCTAAGGCTTCACATCCAAAGCCTCGCAATTGTTCGATATAACGATAAATCACTCTATGAGACTCGGAATTGCGAAAATGACCATCACCGCACCCTGTGTATCGAATGGAGCTAAGCATTCAACTCGGATGGCTTCCAATGTTTCGATATAACGATAAATCACTCTAGGAGACTGGGAATCGCGATAATTACCTTCACAGCACGCTGTGTATCGAAAGGAGCTAAGTATTCACTTCACAAACCTCGCAATCGGTCAATGTAACGTTAAATCACTCTATGAGACTCGGAATCGCGAAAATCACCTTCACCGCACCCTGGGTATCGAAAGGAGCTAAGCATTCAACTCGGATGGCTTCCAATGTTTCGATATAACGATAAATCACTCTAGGAGACTGGGAATCGCGATAATTACCATCACCGCACCCTGTGTATCGAAAGGAGCAAAGGCTTCACTTCCCAAGTCTCGCAATCGTTCAATGTAACGTTAAATCACTCTATGAGACTCGGAATCGCGAAAATCACCTTCACCGCACCCTGGGTATCGAAAGGAGCTAAGCATTCAACTCGGATGGCTTCCAATGTTTCGATATAACTATAAATCACTCTAGGAGACTGGGAATCGCGATAATCACCTTCACCGCAACCTGTGTATCGAAAGGAGCTAAGCATTCAACTCGGATGGCTTCCAATGTTTCGATATAACGATAAATCACCCTATGAGACTCGAAATCGCGATATTTACGTTTTCCAAACGCTGTGTACCGAAAGAATCTAAGTATTCACTTCCCAAGCCTCGCAATCGTTCGATATAACGATAAATCACCCTATGACACTCGAAATCGCGATATTTACGTATTCCAAACTCTGTGCATCAACAGCAGCTAAGGCTTCACTTCCCAAACAGCGCAATCGTTCGATTAAACGATAAATCACTCTAGGAGCCTCGGAATCGCGATAATTACCATCACCGCACCCTATGTATCGAAAGGAGCGAAGTATTCACTCCCCAAACCTCGCAATCGTTCGATATAACGATAAATCACTCTATGAGACTTGGAATCGCGATCTTTACGTTTTCCACACGCTGTGTATCGAAAGAATCTAAGTATTCACTTCCCAAGCCTCGCAATTGTTCGATATAACGATAAATCACTCTATGAGACTCGGAATTGCGAAAATGACCTTCACCGCACCCTGTGTATCGAAAGGAGCTAAGTATTCAACTCGGATGGCTTCCAATGTTCCGATATAACGATAAATCACTCTAGGAGACTGGGAATCGCGATAATTACCATCACCGCACCCTATGTATCGAAAGGAGCGAAGTATTCACTTCCCAAACCTCGCAATCGTTCGATATAACGATAAATCACTCTATGAGACTTGGAATCGCGATCTTTACGTTTTCCACACGCTGTGTATCGAAAGGAGCTAAGCATTCAACTCGGATGGCTTCCAATGTTTCGATATAACGATAAATCACTCTAGGAGACTGCGAATCGCGATAATTACCTTCACCGCAACCTGTGTATCGAAAGGAGCTAAGGATTCAACACGGATGGCTTGCAATGGTTCGATATAACGATAAATCACCCTATGAGACTCGAAATCGCGATATTTACGTTTTCCAAACGCTGTGTATCGATGGGATCTAAGGCTTCACATCCAAAGCCTCGCAATCGTTCAATGTAACGTTAAATCACTCTATGAGACTCGGAATCGCGAAAATCACCTTCACCGCACCCTGGGTATCGAAAGGAGCTAAGCATTCAACTCGGATGGCTTCCAATGTTTCGATATAACGATAAATCACTCTAGGAGACTGGGAATCGCGATAATTACCATCACCGCACCCTGTGTATCGAAAGGAGCAAAGGGTTCACTTCCCAAGGCTCGCAATCGTTCAATGTAACGTTAAATCACTCTATGAGACTCGGAATCGCGAAAATCACGTTCACCGCACCCTGGGTATCGAAAGGAGCTAAGCATTCAACTAGGATGGCTTCCAATGTTTCGATATAACGATAAATCACTCTAGGAGACTGGGAATCGCGATAATCACCTTCACCGCAACCTGTGTATCGAAAGGAGCTAAGCATTCAACTCGGATGGCTTCCAATGTTTCGATATAACGATAAATCACTCTACGAGACTGGGAATCGCGATAATCACCTTCACCGCAACCTGTGTATCGAAAGGAGCTAAGCATTCAACTCGGATGGGTTCCAATGTTTCGATATAACGATAAATCACTCTAGGAGACTGTGAATCGCGATTTTTATGTTTCCCAGACGCTGTGTATCGAAATGAGATAAGGATTCACATGCCAAGCTTCGAAATCGTTCGATTAAACGATAAATCACTCTATGAGACTCGTAATCGCGATAATTACCTTCACCGCACCCTATGTAAGGAAAGGAGCTAAGGATTCAACTCGGCTGGCTTGCAATGGTTCCATATAACGATAAATCACCCTATGAGACTCGAAATCGCGATATTTACGTTTTCCAGACGCTGTGTACCGAAAGAATCTACGTATTCACTTCCCAAGCCTCGCAATCGTTCGATATAATGATAAATCACCCTATGACACTCGAAATCGCGATATTTACGTTTTCCAAAAGCTGTGTATCGAAAGAATCTCAGTATTCACTTCCCAAGCCTCGCAATCGTTCGATATAACGATAAATCACCCTATGACACTCAAAATCGCGATATTTACGTATTCCAAACGCTGTGCATCAACAGCAGCTAAGGCTTCACTTCCCAAATAGCGCAATCGTTCGATTAAACGATAAATCACTCTACGAGCCTCGGAATCGCGATAATTACCATCACCGCACTCTATGTATCGAAAGGAGCGAAGTATTCACTTCCCAAACCTCGCAATCGTTCGATATAACGATAAATCACCCTATGACACTCGAAATCGCGATATTTACGTATTCCAAACGCTGTGCATCAACAGCAGCTAAGGCTTCACTTCCCAAATAGCGCAATCGTTCGATTAAACGATAAATCACTCTATGAGACTCGGAATTGCGAAAATGACCTTCACCGCACCCTGTGTATCGAAAGGAGCTAAGTATTCAACTCGGATGGCTTCCAATGTTTCGATATAACGATAAATCACTCTAGGAGACTGGGAATCGCAATATTTACGTTTTCCAAACGCTGTGTATCGATGGGATCTAAGGCTTCACATCCAAAGCCTCGCAATTGTTCGATATAACGATAAATCACTCTATGAGACTCGGAATTGCGAAAATGACCATCACCGCAACCTATGTAAGGAAAGGAGCTAAGGATTCAACTCGGATGGCTTGCAATGGTTCCATATAACGATAAATCACCCTATGAGACTCGAAATCGCGATATTTACGTTTTCCAGACGCTGTGCATCAACAGCAGCTAAGGCTTCGCTTCCCAAACAGCGCAATCGTTCGATTAAACGATAAATCACTCTAGGAGACTGTGAATCGCGATTTTTATGTTTCCCAGACGCTGTGTATCGAAATGAGATAAGGATTCACATGCCAAGCTTCGTAATCGTTCGATTAAACGATAAATCACTCTACGAGACTGGGAATCGCGATAATTACCATCACCGCACCCTGTGTACCGAAAGAATCTACGTATTCACTTCCCAAGCCTCGAAATCGTTCGATATAATGATAAATCACCCTATGACACTCGAAATCGCGATATTTACGTTTTCCAAACGCTGTGTACCGAAAGAATCTACGTATTCACTTCCCAAGCCTCGCAATCGTTCGATATAATGATAAATCACCCTATGAGACTCGAAATCGCGATATTTACGTTTTCCAGACGCTGTGTACCGAAAGAATCTACGTATTCACTTCCCAAGCCTCGCAATCGTTCGATATAACGATAAATCACCCTATGACACTCGAAATCGCGATATTTACGTATTCCAAACGCTGTGCATCAACAGCAGCTAAGGCTTCGCTTCCCAAACAGCGCAATCGTTCGATTAAACGATAAATCACTCTAGGAGACTCGGAATCGCGATAATTACCATCACCGCACCCTATGTATCGAAAGGAGCGAAGTATTCACTTCCCAAACCTCGCAATCGTTCGATATAACGATAAATCACTCTATGAGACTTGGAATCGCGATCTTTACGTTTTCCACACGCTGTGTATCGAAAGAATCTAAGTATTCACTTCCCAAGCCTCGCAATTGTTCGATATAACGATAAATCGCTCTATGAGACTAGGAATTGCAAAAATGACCTTCACCGCACCCTGTGTATCGAATGGAGCTAAGCATTCAACTCGGATGGCTTCAAATGTTTCGATATAACGATAAATCACTCTAGCAGACTGGGAATCGCGATAATTACCTTCACAGCACGCTGTGTTTCGAAAGGAGCTAAGTATTCACTTCAGAAACCTCGCAATCGGTCAATGTAACGTTAAATCACTCTATGAGACTCGGAATCGCGAAAATCACCTTCACCGCACCCTGGGTATCGAAAGGAGCTAAGCATTCAACTCGGATGGCTTCCAATGTTTCGATATAACTATAAATCACTCCAGGAGACTGGGAATCGCGATAATCACCTTCACCGCAACCTGTGTATCGAAAGGAGCTAAGCATTCAACTCGGATGGCTTCCAATGTTTCGATATAACGATAAATCACCCTATGAGACTCGAAATCGCGATATTTACGTTTTCCAAACGCTGTGTACCGAAAGAATCTAAGTATTCACTTCCCAAGCCTCGCAATCGTTCGATATAACGATAAATCACCCTATGACACAACCGAAATCGCGATATTTACGTATTCCAAACGCTGTGCATCAACAGCAGCTAAGGCTTCACTTCCCAAACAGCGCAATCGTTCGATTAAACGATAAATCACTCTAGGAGCCTCGGAATCGCGATAATTACCATCACCGCACCCTATGTATCGAAAGGAGCGAAGTATTCACTTCCCAAACCTCGCAATCGTTCGATATAACGATAAATCACTCTATGAGACTTGGAATCGCGATCTTTACGTTTTCCACACGCTGTGTATCGAAAGAATCTAAGTATTCACTTCCCAAGCCTCGCAATTGTTCGATATAACGATAAATCACTCTATGAGACTCGGAATTGCGAAAATGACCTTCACCGCACCCTGTGTATCGAAAGGAGCTAAGTATTCAACTCGGATGGCTTCCAATGTTTCGATATAACGATAAATCACTCTAGGAGACTGGGAATCGCGATAATTACCATCACCGCACCCTATGTACCGAAAGGAGCGAAGTATTCACTTCCCAAACCTCGCAATCGTTCGATATAACGATAAATCACTCTATGAGACTTGGAATCGCGATCTTTACGTTTTCCACACGCTGTGTATCGAAAGGAGCTAAGCATTCAACTCGGATGGCTTCCAATGTTTCGATATAACGATAAATCACTCTAGGAGACTGCGAATCGCGATAATTACCTTCACCGCAACCTGTGTATCGAAAGGAGCTAAGGATTCAACACGGATGGCTTGCAATGGTTCGATATAACGATAAATCACCCTATGAGACTCGAAATCGCGATATTTACGTTTTCCAAACGCTGTGTATCGATGGGATCTAAGGCTTCACATCCAAAGCGTCGCAATCGTTCAATGTAACGTTAAATCACTCTATGAGACTCGGAATCGCGAAAATCACCTTCACCGCACCCTGGGTATCGAAAGGAGCTAAGCATTCAACTCGGATGGCTTCCAATGTTTCGATATAACGATAAATCACTCTAGGAGACTGGGAATCGCGATAATTACCATCACCGCACCCTGTGTATCGAAAGGAGCAAAGGGTTCACTTCCCAAGCCTCGCAATCGTTCAATGTAACGTTAAATCACTCTATGAGACTCGGAATCGCGAAAATCACGTTCACCGCACCCTGGGTATCGAAAGGAGCTAAGCATTCAACTAGGATGGCTTCCAATGTTTCGATATAACGATAAATCACTCTAGGAGACTGTTAATCGCGATAATCACCTTCACCGCAACCTGTGTATCGAAAGGAGCTAAGCATTCAACTCGGATGGCTTCCAATGTTTCGATATAACGATAAATCACTCTACGAGACTGGGAATCGCGATAATCACCTTCACCGCAACCTGTGTATCGAAAGGAGCTAAGCATTCAACTCGGATGGCTTCCAATGTTTCGATATAACGATAAATCACTCTAGGAGACTGTGAATCGCGATTTTTATGTTTCCCAGACGCTGTGTATCGAAATGAGATAAGGATTCACATGCCAAGCTTCGAAATCGTTCGATTAAACGATAAATCACTCTATGAGACTCGTAATCGCGATAATTACCTTCACCGCACCCTATGTAAGGAAAGGAGCTAAGGATTCAACTCGGCTGGCTTGCAATGGTTCCATATAACGATAAATCACCCTATGAGACTCGAAATCGCGATATTTACGTTTTCCAGACGCTGTGTACCGAAAGAATCTACGTATTCACTTCCCAAGCCTCGCAATCGTTCGATATAATGATAAATCACCCTATGACACTCGAAATCGCGATATTTACGTTTTCCAAAAGCTGTGTATCGAAAGAATCTCAGTATTCACTTCCCAAGCCTCGCAATCGTTCGATATAACGATAAATCACCCTATGACACTCAAAATCGCGATATTTACGTATTCCAAACGCTGTGCATCAACAGCAGCTAAGGCTTCACTTCCCAAATAGCGCAATCGTTCGATTAAACGATAAATCACTCTACGAGCCTCGGAATCGCGATAATTACCATCACCGCACTCTATGTATCGAAAGGAGCGAAGTATTCACTTCCCAAACCTCGCAATCGTTCGATATAACGATAAATCACCCTATGACACTCGAAATCGCGATATTTACGTATTCCAAACGCTGTGCATCAACAGCAGCTAAGGCTTCACTTCCCAAATAGCGCAATCGTTCGATTAAACGATAAATCACTCTAGGAGACTGGGAATCGCGATAATCACCTTCACCGCAACCTGTGTATCGAAAGGAGCTAAGCATTCAACTCGGATGGCTTCCAATGTTTCGATATAACGATAAATCACTCTACGAGACTGGGAATCGCGATAATCACCTTCACCGCAACCTGTGTATCGAAAGGAGCTAAGCATTCAACTCGGATGGCTTCCAATGTTTCGATATAACGATAAATCACTCTAGGAGACTGTGAATCGCGATTTTTATGTTTCCCAGACGCTGTGTATCGAAATGAGATAAGGATTCACATGCCAAGCTTCGAAATCGTTCGATTAAACGATAAATCACTCTATGAGACTCGTAATCGCGATAATTACCTTCACCGCACCCTATGTAAGGAAAGGAGCTAAGGATTCAACTCGGCTGGCTTGCAATGGTTCCATATAACGATAAATCACCCTATGAGACTCGAAATCGCGATATTTACGTTTTCCAGACGCTGTGTACCGAAAGAATCTACGTATTCACTTCCCAAGCCTCGCAATCGTTCGATATAATGATAAATCACCCTATGACACTCGAAATCGCGATATTTACGTTTTCCAAAAGCTGTGTATCGAAAGAATCTCAGTATTCACTTCCCAAGCCTCGCAATCGTTCGATATAACGATAAATCACCCTATGACACTCAAAATCGCGATATTTACGTATTCCAAACGCTGTGCATCAACAGCAGCTAAGGCTTCACTTCCCAAATAGCGCAATCGTTCGATTAAACGATAAATCACTCTACGAGCCTCGGAATCGCGATAATTACCATCACCGCACTCTATGTATCGAAAGGAGCGAAGTATTCACTTCCCAAACCTCGCAATCGTTCGATATAACGATAAATCACCCTATGACACTCGAAATCGCGATATTTACGTATTCCAAACGCTGTGCATCAACAGCAGCTAAGGCTTCACTTCCCAAATAGCGCAATCGTTCGATTAAACGATAAATCACTCTATGAGACTCGGAATTGCGAAAATGACCTTCACCGCACCCTGTGTATCGAAAGGAGCTAAGTATTCAACTCGGATGGCTTCCAATGTTTCGATATAACGATAAATCACTCTAGGAGACTGGGAATCGCAATATTTACGTTTTCCAAACGCTGTGTATCGATGGGATCTAAGGCTTCACATCCAAGGCCTCGCAATTGTTCGATATAACGATAAATCACTCTATGAGACTCGGAATTGCGAAAATGACCATCACCGCACCCTATGTAAGGAAAGGAGCTAAGGATTCAACTCGGATGGCTTGCAATGGTTCCATATAACGATAAATCACCCTATGAGACTCGAAATCGCGATATTTACGTTTTCCAGACGCTGTGTACCGAAAGAATCTACGTATTCACTTCCCAAGCCTCGCAATCGTTCGATATAATGATAAATCACCCTATGAGACTCGAAATCGCGATATTTACGTTTTCCAGACGCTGTGTACCGAAAGAATCTACGTATTCACTTCCCAAGCCTCGCAATCGTTCGATATAACGATAAATCACCCTATGACACTCGAAATCGCGATATTTTCGTATTCCAAACGCTGTGCATCAACAGCAGCTAAGGCTTCGCTTCCCAAATAGCGCAATCGTTCGATTAAACGATAAATCACTCTACGAGCCTCGGAATCGCGATAATTACCATCACCGCACTCTATGTATCGAAAGGAGCGAAGTATTCACTTCCCAAACCTCGCAATCGTTCGATATAACGATAAATCACCCTATGACACTCGAAATCGCGATATTTACGTATTCCAAACGCTGTGCATCAACAGCAGCTAAGGCTTCACTTCCCAAATAGCGCAATCGTTCGATTAAACGATAAATCACTCTATGAGACTCGGAATTGCGAAAATGACCTTCACCGCACCCTGTGTATCGAAAGGAGCTAAGTATTCAACTCGGATGGCTTCCAATGTTTCGATATAACGATAAATCACTCTAGGAGACTGGGAATCGCAATATTTACGTTTTCCAAACGCTGTGTATCGATGGGATCTAAGGCTTCACATCCAAGGCCTCGCAATTGTTCGATATAACGATAAATCACTCTATGAGACTCGGAATTGCGAAAATGACCATCACCGCACCCTATGTAAGGAAAGGAGCTAAGGATTCAACTCGGATGGCTTGCAATGGTTCCATATAACGATAAATCACCCTATGAGACTCGAAATCGCGATATTTACGTTTTCCAGACGCTGTGTACCGAAAGAATCTACGTATTCACTTCCCAAGCCTCGCAATCGTTCGATATAATGATAAATCACCCTATGAGACTCGAAATCGCGATATTTACGTTTTCCAGACGCTGTGTACCGAAAGAATCTACGTATTCACTTCCCAAGCCTCGCAATCGTTCGATATAACGATAAATCACCCTATGACACTCGAAATCGCGATATTTTCGTATTCCAAACGCTGTGCATCAACAGCAGCTAAGGCTTCGCTTCCCAAACAGCGCAATCGTTCGATTAAACGATAAATCACTCTAGGAGACTCGGAATCGCGATAATTACCATCACCGCACCCTATGTATCGAAAGGAGCGAAGTATTCACTTCCCAAACCTCGCAATCGTTCGATATAACGATAAATCACTCTATGAGACTCGGAATCGCGAAAATCACGTTCACCGCACCCTGGGTATCGAAAGGAGCTAAGCATTCAACTAGGATGGCTTCCAATGTTTCGATATAACGATAAATCACTCTAGGAGATTGGGATTCGCGATAATCACCTTCACCGCAACCTGTGTATCGAAAGGAGCTAAGCATTCAACTCGGATGGCTTCCAATGTTTCGATATAACGATAAATCACTCTACGAGACTGGGAATCGCGATAATCACCTTCACCGCAACCTGTGTATCGAAAGGAGCTAAGCATTCAACTCGGATGGCTTCCAATGTTTCGATATAACGATAAATCACTCTAGGAGACTGGGAATCGCGATATTTATGTTTCCCAGACGCTGTGTATCGAAATGAGATAAGGATTCACATGCCAAGCTTCGTAATCGTTCGATTAAACGATTAATCACTCTATGAGACTTGTAATCGCGATAATTACCTTCACCGCACCCTATGTAAGGAAAGGAGCTAAGGATTCAACTCGGATGGCTTGCAATGGTTCCATATAACGATAAATCACCCTATGAGACTCGAAATCTCGATATTTACGTCTTCCAGACGCTGTGTACCGAAAGAATCTACGTATTCACTTCCCAAGCCTCGCAATCGTTCGATATAATGATAAATCACCCTATGACACTCGAAATCGCGATATTTACGTTTTCCAAACGCTGTGTATCGAAAGAATCTAAGTATTCACCTCCCAAGCCTCGCAATTGTTCGATATAACGATAAATCACTCTATGAGACTCGGAATTGCGAAAATGACCTTCACCGCACCCTGTGTATCGAAAGGAGCTAAGCATTCAACTCGGATGGCTTCCATTGTTTCGATATAACGATAAATCACTCTAGGAGACTGGGAATCGCAATATTTACGTTTTCCAAACGCTGTGTATCGATGGGATCTAAGGCTTCACATCCAAAGCCTCGCAATTGTTCGATATAACGATAAATCACTTTATGAGACTCGGAATTGCGAAAATGACCATCACCGCACCCTGTGTATCGAATGGAGCTAAGCATTCAACTCGGATGGCTTCCAATGTTTCGATATAACGATAAATCACTCTAGGAGACTGGGAATCGCGATAATTACCTTCACAGCAACCTGTGTATCGAAAGGAGCTAAGCATTCAACTCGGATGGCTTCCAATGTTTCGATATAACGATAAATCACTCTACGAGACTGGGAATCGCGATAATCACCTTCACCGCAACCTGTGTATCCAAAGGAGCTAAGCATTCAACTCGGATGGCTTCCAATGTTTCGATATAACGATAAATCACTCTAGGAGACTGGGAATCGCGATATTTATGTTTCCCAGACGCTGTGTATCGAAATGAGATAAGCATTCACATGCCAAGCTTCGTAATCGTTCGATTAAACGATAAATCACTCTATGAGACTCGTAATCGCGATAATTACCTTCACCGCACCCTGTGTATCGAAAGGAGCTAAGGATTCAACTCGGATGGCTTGCAATGGTTCCATATAACGATAAATCACCCTATGAGGCTCGAAATCGCGATATTTACGTTTTCCAGACGCTGTGTACCGAAAGAATCTACGTATTCACTTCCCAAGCCTCGCAATCGTTCGATATAATGATAAATCACCCTATGAGACTCGAAATCGCGATATTTACGTTTTCCAGACGCTGTGTACCGAAAGAATCTACGTATTCACTTCCCAAGCCTCGCAATCGTTCGATATAACGATAAATCACCCTATGACACTCGAAATCGCGATATTTACGTATTCCAAACGCTGTGCATCAACAGCAGCTAAGGCTTCACTTCCCAAACAGCGCAATCGTTCGATTAAACGATAAATCACTCTAGGAGACTCGGAATCGCGATAATTACCATCACCGCACCCTATGTATCGAAAGGAGCGAAGTATTCACTTCCCAAACCTCGCAATCGTTCGATATAACGATAAATCACTCTATGAGACTCGGAATCGCGAAAATCACGTTCACCGCACCCTGGGTATCGAAAGGAGCTAAGCATTCAACTAGGATGGCTTCCAATGTTTCGATATAACGATAAATCACTCTAGGAGACTGGGAATCGCGATAATCACCTTCACCGCAACCTGTGTATCGAAAGGAGCTAAGCATTCAACTCGGATGGCTTCCAATGTTTCGATATAACGATAAATCACTCTACGAGACTGGGAATCGCGATAATCACCTTCACCGCAACCTGTGTATCGAAAGGAGCTAAGCATTCAACTCGGATGGCTTCCAATGTTTCGATGTAACGATAAATCACTCTAGGAGACTGGGAATCGCGATATTTATGTTTCCCAGACGCTGTGTATCGAAATGAGATAAGGATTCACATGCCAAGCTTCGTAATCGTTCGATTAAACGATTAATCACTCTATGAGACTCGTAATCGCGATAATTACCTTCACCGCACCCTATGTAAGGAAAGGAGCTAAGGATTCAACTCGGATGGCTTGCAATGGTTCCATATAACGATAAATCACCCTATGAGACTCGAAATCTCGATATTTACGTTTTCCAGACGCTGTGTACCGAAAGAATCTACGTATTCACTTCCCAAGCCTCGCAATCTTTCGATATAATGATAAATCACCCTATGACACTCGAAATCGCGATATTTACGTTTTCCAAACGCTGTGTATCGAAAGAATCTAAGTATTCACCTCCCAAGCCTCGCAATTGTTCGATATAACGATAAATCACTCTATGAGACTCGGAATTGCGAAAATGACCTTCACCGCACCCTGTGTATCGAAAGGAGCTAAGCATTCAACTCGGATGGCTTCCATTGTTTCGATATAACGATAAATCACTCTAGGAGACTGGGAATCGCAATATTTACGTTTTCCAAACGCTGTGTATCGATGGGATCTAAGGCTTCACATCCAAAGCCTCGCAATTGTTCGATATAACGATAAATCACTTTATGAGACTCGGAATTGCGAAAATGTCCATCACCGCACCCTGTGTATCGAATGGAGCTAAGCATTCAACTCGGATGGCTTGAAATGTTTCGATATAACGATAAATCACTCTAGGAGACTGGGAATCGCGATAATTACCTTCACAGCAACCTGTGTATCGAAAGGAGCTAAGCATTCAACTCGGATGGCTTCCAATGTTTCGATATAACGATAAATCACTCTACGAGACTGGGAATCGCGATAATCACCTTCACCGCAACCTGTGTATCGAAAGGAGCTAAGCATTCAATTCGGATGGCTTCCAATGTTTCGATATAACGATAAATCACTCTAGGAGACTGGGAATCGCGATATTTATGTTTCCCAGACGCTGTGTATCGAAATGAGATAAGGATTCACATGCCAAGCTTCGTAATCGTTCGATTAAACGATAAATCACTCTAGGAGACTCGGAATCGCGATAATTACCATCACCGCACCCTATGTATCGAAAGGAGCGAAGTATTCACTTCCCAAACCTCGCAATCGTTCGATATAACGATAAATCACTCTATGAGACTCGGAATCGCGAAAATCACGTTCACCGCACCCTGGGTATCGAAAGGAGCTAAGCATTCAACTAGGATGGCTTCCAATGTTTCGATATAACGATAAATCACTCTAGGAGACTGGGATTCGCGATAATCACCTTCACCGCAACCTGTGTATCGAAAGGAGCTAAGCATTCAACTCGGATGGCTTCCAATGTTTCGATATAACGATAAATCACTCTACGAGACTGGGAATCGCGATAATCACCTTCACCGCAACCTGTGTATCGAAAGGAGCTAAGGATTCAACTCGGATGGCTTGCAATGGTTCCATATAACGATAAATCACCCTATGAGACTCGAAATCTCGATATTTACGTTTTCCAGACGCTGTGTACCGAAAGAATCTACGTATTCACTTCCCAAGCCTCGCAATCGTTCGATATAATGATAAATCACCCTATGACACTCGAAATCGCGATATTTACGTTTTCCAAACGCTGTGTATCGAAAGAATCTAAGTATTCACTTTCCAAGCCTCGCAATCGTTCGATATAACGATAAATCACCCTATGACACTCGAAATCGCGATATTTACCTATTCCAAACGCTGTGCATCAACAGCAGCTAAGGCTTCACCTCCCAAGCCTCGCAATTGTTCGATATAACGATAAATCACTCTATGAGACTCGGAATTGCGAAAATGACCTTCACAGCACCCTGTGTATCGAATGGAGCTAAGCATTCAACTCGGATGGCTTCCAATGTTTCGATATAACGATAAATCACTCTAGGAGACTGGGAATCGCGATAATTACCTTCACAGCAACCTGTGTATCGAAAGGAGCTAAGCATTCAACTCGGATGGCTTCCAATGTTTCGATATAACGATAAATCACTCTACGAGACTGGGAATCGCGATAATCACCTTCACCGCAACCTGTGTATCGAAAGGAGCTAAGCATTCAATTCGGATGGCTTCCAATGTTTCGATATAACGATAAATCACTCTACGAGACTGGGAATCGCGATAATCACCTTCACCGCAACCTGTGTATCGAAAGGAGCTAAGCATTCAACTCGGATGGCTTCCATTGTTTCGATATAACGATAAATCACTCTAGGAGACTGGGAATCGCAATATTTACGTTTTCCAAACGCTGTGTATCGATGGGATCTAAGGCTTCACATCCAAAGCCTCGCAATTGTTCGATATAACGATAAATCACTCTATGAGACTCGGAATTGCGAAAATGACCATCACCGCACCCTATGTAAGGAAAGGAGCTAAGGATTCAACTCGGATGGCTTGCAATGGTTCCATATAACGATAAATCACCCTATGAGACTCGAAATCGCGATATTTACGTTTTCCAGACGCTGTGTACCGAAAGAATCTACGTATTCACTTCCCAAGCCTCGCAATCGTTCGATATAATGATAAATCACCCTATGAGACTCGAAATCGCGATATTTACGTTTTCCAGACGCTGTGTACCGAAAGAATCTACGTATTCACTTCCCAAGCCTCGCAATCGTTCGATATAACGATAAATCACCCTATGACACTCGAAATCGCGATATTTACGTATTCCAAACGCTGTGCATCAACAGCAGCTAAGGCTTCACTTCCCAAACAGCGCAATCGTTCGATTAAACGATAAATCACTCTAGGAGACTCGGAATCGCGATAATTACCATCACCGCACCCTATGTATCGAAAGGAGCGAAGTATTCACTTCCCAAACCTCGCAATCGTTCGATATAACGATAAATCACTCTATGAGACTCGGAATCGCGAAAATCACGTTCACCGCACCCTGGGTATCGAAAGGAGCTAAGCATTCAACTAGGATGGCTTCCAATGTTTCGATATAACGATAAATCACTCTAGGAGACTGGGAATCGCGATAATCACCTTCACCGCAACCTGTGTATCGAAAGGAGCTAAGCATTCAACTCGGATGGCTTCCAATGTTTCGATATAACGATAAATCACTCTACGAGACTGGGAATCGCGATAATCACCTTCACCGCAACCTGTGTATCTAAAGGAGCTAAGCATTCAACTCGGATGGCTTCCAATGTTTCGATATAACGATAAATCACTCTAGGAGACTGGGAATCGCGATATTTATGTTTCCCAGACGCTGTGTATCGAAATGAGATAAGGATTCACATGCCAAGCTTCGTAATCGTTCGATTAAACGATTAATCACTCTATGAGACTCGTAATCGCGATAATTACCTTCACCGCACCCTATGTAAGGAAAGGAGCTAAGGATTCAACTCGGATGGCTTGCAATGGTTCCATATAACGATAAATCACCCTATGAGACTCGAAATCTCGATATTTACGTTTTCCAGACGCTGTGTACCGAAAGAATCTACGTATTCACTTCCCAAGCCTCGCAATCGTTCGATATAATGATAAATCACCCTATGACACTCGAAATCGCGATATTTACGTTTTCCAAACGCTGTGTATCGAAAGAATCTAAGTATTCACCTCCCAAGCCTCGCAATTGTTCGATATAACGATAAATCACTCTATGAGACTCGGAATTGCGAAAATGACCTTCACCGCACCCTGTGTATCGAAAGGAGCTAAGCATTCAACTCGGATGGCTTCCATTGTTTCGATGTAACGATAAATCACTCTAGGAGACTGGGAATCGCAATATTTACGTTTTCCAAACGCTGTGTATCGATGGGATCTAAGGCTTCACATCCAAAGCCTCGCAATTGTTCGATATAACGATAAATCACTTTATGAGACTCGGAATTGCGAAAATGTCCATCACCGCACCCTGTGTATCGAATGGAGCTAAGCATTCAACTCGGATGGCTTGAAATGTTTCGATATAACGATAAATCACTCTAGGAGACTGGGAATCGCGATAATTACCTTCACAGCAACCTGTGTATCGAAAGGAGCTAAGCATTCAACTCGGATGGCTTCCAATGTTTCGATATAACGATAAATCACTCTACGAGACTGGGAATCGCGATAATCACCTTCACCGCAACCTGTGTATCGAAAGGAGCTAAGCATTCAATTCGGATGGCTTCCAATGTTTCGATATAACGATAAATCACTCTACGATACTGGGAATCGCGATAATCACCTTCACCGCAACCTGTGTATCGAAAGGAGCTAAGCATTCAACTCGGATGGCTTCCAATGTTTCGATATAACGATAAATCACTCTAGGAGACTGGGAATCGCGATATTTATGTTTCCCAGACGCTGTGTATCGAAATGAGATAAGGATTCACATGCCAAGCTTCGTAATCGTTCGATTAAACGATAAATCACTCTAGGAGACTCGGAATCGCGATAATTACCATCACCGCACCCTATGTATCGAAAGGAGCGAAGTATTCACTTCCCAAACCTCGCAATCGTTCGATATAACGATAAATCACTCTATGAGACTCGGAATCGCGAAAATCACGTTCACCGCACCCTGGGTATCGAAAGGAGCTAAGCATTCAACTAGGATGGCTTCCAATGTTTCGATATAACGATAAATCACTCTAGGAGACTGGGATTCGCGATAATCACCTTCACCGCAACCTGTGTATCGAAAGGAGCTAAGCATTCAACTCGGATGGCTTCCAATGTTTCGATATAACGATAAATCACTCTACGAGACTGGGAATCGCGATAATCACCTTCACCGCAACCTGTGTATCGAAAGGAGCTAAGCATTCAACTCGGATGGCTTCCAATGTTTCGATATAACGATAAATCACTCTAGGAGACTGGGAATCGCGATATTTATGTTTCCCAGACGCTGTGTATCGAAATGAGATAAGGATTCACATGCCAAGCTTCGTAATCGTTCGATTAAACGATTAATCACTCTATGAGACTTGTAATCGCGATAATTACCTTCACCGCACCCTATGTAAGGAAAGGAGCTAAGGATTCAACTCGGATGGCTTGCAATGGTTCCATATAACGATAAATCACCCTATGAGACTCGAAATCGCGATATTTACGTTTTCCAAACGCTGTGTATCGAAAGAATCTAAGTATTCACTTTCCAAGCCTCGCAATCGTTCGATATAACGATAAATCACCCTATGACACTCGAAATCGCGATATTTACGTATTCCAAACGCTGTGCATCAACAGCAGCTAAGGCTTCACCTCCCAAGCCTCGCAATTGTTCGATATAACGATAAATCACTCTATGAGACTCGGAATTGCGAAAATGACCTTCACCGCACCCTGTGTATCGAAAGGAGCTAAGCATTCAACTCGGATGGCTTCCATTGTTTCGATATAACGATAAATCACTCTAGGAGACTGGGAATCGCAATATTTACGTTTTCCAAACGCTGTGTATCGATGGGATCTAAGGCTTCACATCCAAAGCCTCGCAATTGTTCGATATAACGATAAATCACTTTATGAGACTCGGAATTGCGAAAATGACCATCACCGCACCCTGTGTATCGAATGGAGCTAAGCATTCAACTCGGATGGCTTCCAATGTTTCGATATAACGATAAATCACTCTAGGAGACTGGGAATCGCGATAATTACCTTCACAGCAACCTGTGTATCGAAAGGAGCTAAGCATTCAACTCGGATGGCTTCCAATGTTTCGATATAACGATAAATCACTCTACGAGACTGGGAATCGCGATAATCACCTTCACCGCAACCTGTGTATCGAAAGGAGCTAAGCATTCAACTCGGATGGCTTCCAATGTTTCGATATAACGATAAATCACTCTAGGAGACTGGGAATCGCGATATTTATGTTTCCCAGACGCTGTGTATCGAAATGAGATAAGGATTCACATGCCAAGCTTCGTAATCGTTCGATTAAACGATAAATCACTCTATGAGACTCGTAATCGCGATAATTACCTTCACCGCACCCTGTGTATCGAAAGCAGCTAAGGATTCAACTCGGATGGTTTGCAATGTTTCCATATAACGATAAATCACCCTATGAGACTCGAAATCGCGATATTTACGTTTTCCAAACGCTGTGTACCGAAAGAATCTAAGTATTCACTTCCCAAGCCTCGCAATCGTTCGATATAACGATAAATCACCCTATGACACTCGAAATCGGCGATATTTACGTTTTCCAAACGCTGTGTATCGATGGGATCTAAGGCTTCACATCCAAAGCCTCGCAATTGTTCGATATAACGATAAATCACTCTATGAGACTCGGAATTGCGAAAATGACCATCACCGCACCCTATGTAAGGAAAGGAGCTAAGGATTCAACTCGGATGGCTTGCAATGGTTCCATATAACGATAAATCACCCTATGAGACTCGAAATCGCGATATTTACGTTTTCCAGACGCTGTGTACCGAAAGAATCTACGTATTCACTTCCCAAGCCTCGCAATCGTTCGATATAACGATAAATCACCCTATGACACTCGAAATCGCGATATTTACGTATTCCAAACGCTGTGCATCAACAGCAGCTAAGGCTTCACTTCCCAAACAGCGCAATCGTTCGATTAAACGATAAATCACTCTAGGAGACTCGGAATCGCGATAATTACCATCACCGCACCCTATGTATCGAAAGGAGCGAAGTATTCACTTCCCAAACCTCGCAATCGTTCGATATAACGATAAATCACTCTATGAGACTCGGAATCGCGAAAATCACGTTCACCGCACCCTGGGTATCGAAAGGAGCTAAGCATTCAACTAGGATGGCTTCCAATGTTTCGATATAACGATAAATCACTCTAGGAGACTGGGAATCGCGATAATCACCTTCACCGCAACCTGTGTATCGAAAGGAGCTAAGCATTCAACTCGGATGGCTTCCAATGTTTCGATATAACGATAAATCACTCTACGAGACTGGGAATCGCGATAATCACCTTCACCGCAACCTGTGTATCTAAAGGAGCTAAGCATTCAACTCGGATGGCTTCCAATGTTTCGATATAACGATAAATCACTCTAGGAGACTGGGAATCGCGATATTTATGTTTCCCAGACGCTGTGTATCGAAATGAGATAAGGATTCACATGCCAAGCTTCGTAATCGTTCGATTAAACGATTAATCACTCTATGAGACTCGTAATCGCGATAATTACCTTCACCGCACCCTATGTAAGGAAAGGAGCTAAGGATTCAACTCGGATGGCTTGCAATGGTTCCATATAACGATAAATCACCCTATGAGACTCGAAATCTCGATATTTACGTTTTCCAGACGCTGTGTACCGAAAGAATCTACGTATTCACTTCCCAAGCCTCGCAATCGTTCGATATAATGATAAATCACCCTATGACACTCGAAATCGCGATATTTACGTTTTCCAAACGCTGTGTATCGAAAGAATCTAAGTATTCACCTCCCAAGCCTCGCAATTGTTCGATATAACGATAAATCACTCTATGAGACTCGGAATTGCGAAAATGACCTTCACCGCACCCTGTGTATCGAAAGGAGCTAAGCATTCAACTCGGATGGCTTCCATTGTTTCGATGTAACGATAAATCACTCTAGGAGACTGGGAATCGCAATATTTACGTTTTCCAAACGCTGTGTATCGATGGGATCTAAGGCTTCACATCCAAAGCCTCGCAATTGTTCGATATAACGATAAATCACTTTATGAGACTCGGAATTGCGAAAATGTCCATCACCGCACCCTGTGTATCGAATGGAGCTAAGCATTCAACTCGGATGGCTTGAAATGTTTCGATATAACGATAAATCACTCTAGGAGACTGGGAATCGCGATAATTACCTTCACAGCAACCTGTGTATCGAAAGGAGCTAAGCATTCAACTCGGATGGCTTCCAATGTTTCGATATAACGATAAATCACTCTACGAGACTGGGAATCGCGATAATCACCTTCACCGCAACCTGTGTATCGAAAGGAGCTAAGCATTCAATTCGGATGGCTTCCAATGTTTCGATATAACGATAAATCACTCTACGATACTGGGAATCGCGATAATCACCTTCACCGCAACCTGTGTATCGAAAGGAGCTAAGCATTCAACTCGGATGGCTTCCAATGTTTCGATATAACGATAAATCACTCTAGGAGACTGGGAATCGCGATATTTATGTTTCCCAGACGCTGTGTATCGAAATGAGATAAGGATTCACATGCCAAGCTTCGTAATCGTTCGATTAAACGATAAATCACTCTAGGAGACTCGGAATCGCGATAATTACCATCACCGCACCCTATGTATCGAAAGGAGCGAAGTATTCACTTCCCAAACCTCGCAATCGTTCGATATAACGATAAATCACTCTATGAGACTCGGAATCGCGAAAATCACGTTCACCGCACCCTGGGTATCGAAAGGAGCTAAGCATTCAACTAGGATGGCTTCCAATGTTTCGATATAACGATAAATCACTCTAGGAGACTGGGATTCGCGATAATCACCTTCACCGCAACCTGTGTATCGAAAGGAGCTAAGCATTCAACTCGGATGGCTTCCAATGTTTCGATATAACGATAAATCACTCTACGAGACTGGGAATCGCGATAATCACCTTCACCGCAACCTGTGTATCGAAAGGAGCTAAGCATTCAACTCGGATGGCTTCCAATGTTTCGATATAACGATAAATCACTCTAGGAGACTGTGAATCGCGATTTTTATGTTTCCCAGACGCTGTGTATCGAAATGAGATAAGGATTCACATGCCAAGCTTCGAAATCGTTCGATTAAACGATAAATCACTCTATGAGACTCGTAATCGCGATAATTACCTTCACCGCACCCTATGTAAGGAAAGGAGCTAAGGATTCAACTCGGATGGCTTGCAATGGTTCCATATAACGATAAATCACCCTATGAGACTCGAAATCTCGATATTTACGTTTTCCAGACGCTGTGTACCGAAAGAATCTACGTATTCACTTCCCAAGCCTCGCAATTGTTCGATATAACGATAAATCACTCTATGAGACTCGGAATTGCGAAAATGACCTTCACCGCACCCTGTGTATCGAAAGGAGCTAAGCATTCAACTCGGATGGCTTCCATTGTTTCGATATAACGATAAATCACTCTAGGAGACTGGGAATCGCAATATTTACGTTTTCCAAACGCTGTGTATCGATGGGATCTAAGGCTTCACATCCAAAGCCTCGCAATTGTTCGATATAACGATAAATCACTTTATGAGACTCGGAATTGCGAAAATGACCATCACCGCACCCTGTGTATCGAATGGAGCTAAGCATTCAACTCGGATGGCTTGAAATGTTTCGATATAACGATAAATCACTCTAGGAGACTGGGAATCGCGATAATTACCTTCACAGCAACCTGTGTATCGAAAGCAGCTAAGCATTCAACTCGGATGGCTTCCAATGTTTCGATATAACGATAAATCACTCTACGAGTCTGGGAATCGCGATAATCACCTTCACCGCAACCTGTGTATCGAAAGGAGCTAAGCATTCAATTCGGATGGCTTCCAATGTTTCGATATAACGATAAATCACTCTACGAGACTGGGAATCGCGATAATCACCTTCACCGCAACCTGTGTATCGAAAGGAGCTAAGCATTCAACTCGGATGGCTTCCAATGTTTCGATATAACGATAAATCACTCTAGGAGACTGGGAATCGCGATATTTATGTTTCCCAGACGCTGTGTATCGAAATGAGATAAGGATTCACATGCCAAGCTTCGTAATCGTTCGATTAAACGATAAATCACTCTATGAGACTCGTAATCGCGATAATTACCTTCACCGCACCCTGTGTATCGAAAGGAGCTAAGGATTCAACTCGGATGGCTTGCAATGGTTCCATATAACGATAAATCACCCTATGAGACTCGAAATCGCGATATTTACGTTTTCCAAACGCTGTGTACCGAATGAATCTAAGTATTCACTTCCCAAGCCTCGCAATCGTTCGATATAACGATAAATCACCCTATGACACTCGAAATCGGCGATATTTACGTTTTCCAAACGCTGTGTATCGAAAGAATCTAAGTATTCACTTCCCAAGCCTCGCAATCGTTCGATATAACGATAAATCACCCTATGACACTCGAAATCGCGATCTTTACGTTTTCCACACGCTGTGTATCGAAAGGAGCTAAGCATTCAACTCGGATGGCTTCCAATGTTTCGATATAACGATAAATCACTCTAGGAGACTGCGAATCGCGATAATTACCTTCACCGCAACCTGTGTATCGAAAGGAGCTAAGGATTTAACACGGATGGCTTGCAATGGTTCGATATAACGATAAATCACCCTATGAGACTCGAAATTGCGATATTTACGTTTTCCAAACGCTGTGTATCGATGGGATCTAAGGCTTCACATCCAAAGCCTCGCAATCGTTCGATATAACGATAAATCACTCTATGAGACTCGGAATTGCGAAAATGACCATCACCGCACCCTATGTAAGGAAAGGAGCTAAGGATTCAACTCGGATGGCTTGCAATGGTTCCATATAACGATAAATCACCCTATGAGACTCGAAATCGCGATATTTACGTTTTCCAGACGCTGTGTACCGAAAGCATCTACGTATTCACTTCCCAAGCCTCGCAATCGTTCGATATAATGATAAATCACCCTATGAGACTCGAAATCTCGATATTTACGTTTTCCAGACGCTGTGTACCGAAAGAATCTACGTATTCACTTCCCAAGCCTCGCAATCGTTCGATATAATGATAAATCACCCTATGACACTCGAAATCGCGATATTTACGTTTTCCAAACGCTGTGTATCGAAAGAATCTAAGTATTCACCTCCCAAGCCTCGCAATTGTTCGATATAACGATAAATCACTCTATGAGACTCGGAATTGCGAAAATGACCTTCACCGCACCCTGTGTATCGAAAGGAGCTAAGCATTCAACTCGGATGGCTTCCATTGTTTCGATATAACGATAAATCACTCTAGGAGACTGGGAATCGCAATATTTACGTTTTCCAAACGCTGTGTATCGATGGGATCTAAGGCTTCACATCCAAAGCCTCGCAATTGTTCGATATAACGATAAATCACTCTATGAGACTCGGAATTGCGAAAATGACCATCACCGCACCCTGTGTATCGAATGGAGCTAAGCATTCAACTCGGATGGCTTGAAATGTTTCGATATAACGATAAATCACTCTAGGAGACTGGGAATCGCGATAATTACCTTCACAGCAACCTGTGTATCGAAAGGAGCTAAGCATTCAACTCGGATGGCTTCCAATGTTTCGATATAACGATAAATCACTCTACGCGACTGGGAATCGCGATAATCACCTTCACCGCAACCTGTGTATCGAAAGGAGCTAAGCATTCAATTCGGATGGCTTCCAATGTTTCGATATAACGATAAATCACTCTACGAGACTGGGAATCGCGATAATCACCTTCACCGCAACCTGTGTATCGAAAGGAGCTAAGCATTCAACTCGGATGGCTTCCAATGTTTCGATATAACGATAAATCACTCTAGGAGACTGGGAATCGCGATATTTATGTTTCCCAGACGCTGTGTATCGAAATGAGATAAGGATTCACATGCCAAGCTTCGTAATCGTTCGATTAAACGATAAATCACTCTATGAGACTCGTAATCGCGATAATTACCTTCACCGCACCCTGTGTATCGAAAGGAGCTAAGGATTCAACTCGGATGGCTTGCAATGGTTCCATATAACGATAAATCACCCTATGACACTCGAAATCGGCGATATTTACGTTTTCCAAACGCTGTGTATCGAAAGAATCTAAGTATTCACTTCCCAAGCCTCGCAATCGTTCGATATAACGATAAATCACCCTATGACACTCGAAATCGCGATATTTACGTTTTCCAAACGCTGTGTATCAACAGCAGCTAAGGCTTCACTTCCCAAATAGCGCAATCGTTCGATTAAACGATAAATCACTCTAGGAGACTCGGAATCGCGATAATTACCATCACCGCACCCTATGTATCGAAAGGAGCGAAGTATTCACTTCCCAAACCTCGCAATCGTTCGATATAACGATAAATCACTCTATGAGACTTGGAATCGCGATCTTTACGTTTTCCACACGCTGTGTATCGAAAGGAGCTAAGGATTTAACACGGATGGCTTGCAATGGTTCGATATAACGATAAATCACCCTATGAGACTCGAAATTGCGATATTTACGTTTTCCAAACGCTGTGTATCGATGGGATCTAAGGCTTCACATCCAAAGCCTCGCAATCGTTCGATATAACGATAAATCACTCTAGGAGACTCGGAATCGCGATAATTACCATCACCGCACCCTATGTATCGAAAGGAGCGAAGTATTCACTTCCCAAACCTCGCAATCGTTCGATATAACGATAAATCACTCTATGAGACTTGGAATCGCGATCTTTACCTTTTCCACACGCTGTGTATCGAAAGAATCTAAGTATTCACTTCCCAAGCCTCGCAATTGTTCGATATAACGATAAATCACTCTATGAGACTAGGAATTGCGAAAATGACCTTCACCGCACCCTGTGTATCGAAAGGAGCTAAGCATTCAACTCGGATGGCTTCCAATGTTTGGATATAACGATAAATCACTCTAGGAGACTGGGAATCGCAATATTTACGTTTTCCAAACGCTGTGTATCGATGGGATCTAACGCTTCACATCCAAAGCCTCGCAATTGTTCGATATAACGATAAATCACTCAATGAGACTCGGAATCGCGAAAATCACGTTCGCCGCACCCTGGGTATCGAAAGGAGCTAAGCATTCAACTAGGATGGCTTCCAATGTTTCGATATAACGATAAATCACTCGAGGAGACTGGGAATCGCGATAATCACCTTCACCGCAACCTGTGTATCGAAAGGAGCGAAGTATTCACTTCCCAAACCTCGCAATCGTTCGATATAACGATAAATCACTCTATGAGACTTGGAATCGCGATCTTTACCTTTTCCACACGCTGTGTATCGAAAGAATCTAAGTATTCACTTCCCAAGCCTCGCAATTGTTCGATATAACGATAAATCACTCTATGAGACTAGGAATTGCGAAAATGACCTTCACCGCACCCTGTGTATCGAAAGGAGCTAAGCATTCAACTCGGATGGCTTCCAATGTTTGGATATAACGATAAATCACTCTAGGAGACTCGGAATCGCGATAATTACCAGCACCGCACCCTATGTATCGAAAGGAGCGAAGTATTCACTTCCCAAACCTCGCAATCGTTCGATATAACGATAAATCACTCTATGAGAGTTGGAATCGCGATCTTTACGTTTTCCACGCGCTGTGTATCGAAAGGACCTAAGCATTCAACTCGGATGGCTTCCAATGTTTCGATATAACGATAAATCACTCTAGGAGACTGGGAATCGCGATATTTATGTTTCCCAGACGCTGTGTATCGAAATGAGATAAGGATTCACATTCCAAGCTTCGTAATCGTTCGATTAAACGATAAATCACCCTATGAGACTCGAAATCGCGATATTTACCTTTTCCAAACGCTGTGTACCGAAAGAATCTACGTATTCACTTCCCAATCCTCGCAATCGTTCGATATAATGATAAATCACCCTATGACACTCGAAATCGCGATATTTACGTTTTCCAAACGCTGTGTATCGAAAGAATCTAAGTATTCACTTTCCAAGCCTCGCAATCGTTCGATATAACGATAAATCACCCTATGACACTCGAAATCGCGATATTTACGTATTCCAAAAGCTGTGCATCAACAGCAGCTAAGGCTTCACTTCCCAAACAGCGCAATCGTTCGATTAAACGATAAATCACTCTAGGAGACTCGGAATCGCGATAATTACCAGCACCGCACCCTATGTATCGAAAGGAGCGAAGTATTCACTTCCCAAACCTCGCAATCGTTCGATATAACGATAAATCACTCTATGAGAGTTGGAATCGCGATCTTTACGTTTTCCACGCGCTGTGTATCGAAAGGAGCTAAGCATTCAACTCGGATGGCTTCCAATGTTTCGATATAACGATAAATCACTCTAGGAGACTGCGAATCGCGATAATTACCTTCACCGCAACCTGCGTATCGAAAGGAGCTAAGGATTCAACACGGATGGCTTGCAATGGTTCGATATAACGATAAATCACCCTATGAGACTCGAAATCGCGATATTTACGTTTTCCAAACGCTGTGTATCGATGGGATCTAAGGCTTCACATCCAAAGCCTCGCAATCGTTCGATATAACGATAAATCACTCTATGAGACTCGAAATTGCGAAAATGACGATCACCGCACCCTGTGCATCGAAAGGAGCTAAGCATTCACTTCACAAACCTCGCAATCGTTCAATGTAACGTTAAATCACTCTATGAGACTCGGAATCGCGAAAATCACCTTCACCGCACCCTGGGTATCGAAAGGAGCTAAGCATTCAACTCGGATGGCTTCCAATGTTTCGATATAACGATAAATCACTCTAGGAGACTGGGAATCGCGATAATTACCATCACCGCACCCTGTTTATCGAAAGGAGCAAAGGCTTCACTTCCCAAGCCTCGCAATCGTTCAATGTAACGTTAAATCACTCTATGAGACTCGGAATCGCGAAAATCACGTTCACCGCACCCTGTGTATCGAAAGGAGCTAAGCATTCAACTCGGATGGCTTCCAATGTTTCGATATAACGATAAATCACTCTAGGAGACTGGGAATCGCAATATTTACGTTTTCCAAACGCTGTGTATCGATGGGATCTAAGGCTTCACATCCAAAGCCTCGCAATTGTTCGATATAACGATAAATCACTCTAGGAGACTGGGAATCGCAATATTTACGTTTTCCAAACGCTGTGTATCGATGGGATCTAAGGCTTCACATCCAAAGCCTCGCAATTGTTCGATATAACGATAAATCACTCTATGAGACTCGGAATTGCGAAAATGACCATCACCGCACCCTGTGTATCGAATGGAGCTAAGCATTCAACTCGGATGGCTTCCAATGTTTCGATATAACGATAAATCACTCTAGGAGACTGGGAATCGCGATAATTACCTTCACAGCACGCTGTGTATCGAAAGGAGCTAAGTATTCACTTCACAAACCTCGCAATCGGTCAATGTAACGTTAAATCACTCTATGAGACTCGGAATCGCGAAAATCACCTTCACCGCACCCTGGGTATCGAAAGGAGCTAAGCATTCAACTCGGATGGCTTCCAATGTTTCGATATAACGATAAATCACTCTAGGAGACTGGGAATCGCGATCATTACCATCACCGCACCCTGTGTATCGAAAGGAGCAAAGGCTTCACTTCCCAAGTCTCGCAATCGTTCAATGTAACGTTAAATCACTCTATGAGACTCGGAATCGCGATCTTTACGTTTTCCACACGCTGTGTATCGAAAGAATCTAAGTATTCACTTCCCAAGCCTCGCAATTGTTCGATATAACGATAAATCACTCTATGAGACTCGGAATCGCGAAAATCACCTTCACCGCACCCTGGGTATCAAAAGGAGCTAAGCATTCAACACGGATGGCTTCCAATGTTTCGATATAACGATAAATCACACTAGGAGACTGGGAATCGCGATAATCACCTTCACCGCAACCTGTGTATCGAAAGGAGCTAAGCATTCAACTCGGATGGCTTCCAATGTTTCGATATAACCATAAATCACCCTATGAGACTCGAAATCGCGATATTTACGTTTTCCAAACGCTGTGTACCGAAAGAATCTAAGTATTCACTTCCCAAGCCTCGCAATCGTTCGATATAACGATAAATCACCCTATGACACTCGAAATCGCGATATTTACGTTTTCCAAACGCTGTGTATCGAAAGAATCTAAGTATTCACTTCCCAAGCCTCGCAATCGTTCGATATAACGATAAATCACCCTATGACACTCGAAATCGCGATATTTACGTTTTCCAAACGCTGTGTATCAACAGCAGCTAAGGCTTCACTTCCCAAATAGCGCAATCGTTCGATTAAACGATAAATCACTCTAGGAGACTCGGAATCGCGATAATTACCATCACCGCACCCTATGTATCGAAAGGAGCGAAGTATTCACTTCCCAAACCTCGCAATCGTTCGATATAGCGATAAATCACTCTATGAGACTTGGAATCGCGATCTTTACGTTTTCCACACGCTGTGTATCGAAAGGAGCTAAGGCTTCACTTCCCAAGCCTCGCAATCGTTCAATGTAACGTTAAATCACTCTATGAGACTCGGAATCGCGAAAATCACCCTCACCGCACCCTGGGTATCGAAAGGAGCTAAGCATTCAACTCGGATGGCTTCCAATGTTTCGATATAACGATAAATCACTCTAGGAGACTGGGAATCGCGATAATTACCATCACCGCACACTGTGTATCGAAAGGAGCAAAGGCTTCACTTCCCAAGTCTCGCAATCGTTCAATGTAACGTTAAATCACTCTATGAGACTCGGAATCGCGAAAATCACGTTCACCGCACCCTGGGTATCGAAATTAGCTAAGCATTCAACTAGGATGGCTTCCAATGTTTCGATATAACGATAAATCACTCTATGAGACTTGGAATCGCGATCTTTACGTTTTCCACACGCTCTGTATCGAAATGAGATAAGGATTCACATGCCAAGCTTCGTAATCGTTCGATTAAACGATAAATAACTCTATGAGACTCGTAATCGCGAAAATCACGTTCGCCGCACCCTGGGTATCGAAAGGAGCTAAGCATTCAACTAGGATGGCTTCCAATGTTTCGATATAACGATAAATCACTCGAGGAGACTGGGAATCGCGATAATCACCTTCACCGCAACCTGTGTATCGAAAGGAGCTAAGCATTCAACTCGGATGGCTTCCAATGTGTCGATATAACGATAAATCACTCTAGGAGACTGGGAATCGCGATAATTACCATCACCGCACCCTGTGTATCGAAAGGAGCTAAGGATTCAACACGGATGGCTTGCAATGGTTCGATATAACGATAAATCACCCTATGAGACTCGAAATCGCGATATTTACGTTTTCCAAACGCTGTGTATCGATGGGATCTAAGGCTTCACATCCAAAGCCTCGCAATCGTTCGATATAACGATAAATCACTCTATGAGACTCGAAATTGCGAAAATGACGATCACCGCACCCTGTGCATCGAAAGGAGCTAAGCATTCACTTCACAAACCTCGCAATCGTTCAATGTAACGTTAAATCACTCTATGAGACTCGGAATCGCGAAAATCACCTTCACCGCACCCTGGGTATCGAAAGGAGCTAAGCATTCAACTCGGATGGCTTCCAATGTTTCGATATAACGATAAATCACTCTAGGAGACTGGGAATCGCGATAATTACCATCACCGCACCCTGTTTATCGAAAGGAGCAAAGGCTTCACTTCCCAAGCCTCGCAATCGTTCAATGTAACGTTAAATCACTCTATGAGACTCGGAATCGCGAAAATCACGTTCACCGCACCCTGTGTATCGAAAGGAGCTAAGCATTCAACTCGGATGGCTTCCAATGTTTCGATATAACGATAAATCACTCTAGGAGACTGGGAATCGCAATATTTACGTTTTCCAAACGCTGTGTATCGATGGGATCTAAGGCTTCACATCCAAAGCCTCGCAATTGTTCGATATAACGATAAATCACTCTAGGAGACTGGGAATCGCAATATTTACGTTTTCCAAACGCTGTGTATCGATGGGATCTAAGGCTTCACATCCAAAGCCTCGCAATTGTTCGATATAACGATAAATCACTCTATGAGACTCGGAATTGCGAAAATGACCATCACCGCACCCTGTGTATCGAATGGAGCTAAGCATTCAACTCGGATGGCTTCCAATGTTTCGATATAACGATAAATCACTCTAGGAGACTGGGAATCGCGATAATTACCTTCACAGCACGCTGTGTATCGAAAGGAGCTAAGTATTCACTTCACAAACCTCGCAATCGGTCAATGTAACGTTAAATCACTCTATGAGACTCGGAATCGCGAAAATCACCTTCACCGCACCCTGGGTATCGAAAGGAGCTAAGCATTCAACTCGGATGGCTTCCAATGTTTCGATATAACGATAAATCACTCTAGGAGACTGGGAATCGCGATCATTACCATCACCGCACCCTGTGTATCGAAAGGAGCAAAGGCTTCACTTCCCAAGTCTCGCAATCGTTCAATGTAACGTTAAATCACTCTATGAGACTCGGAATCGCGATCTTTACGTTTTCCACACGCTGTGTATCGAAAGAATCTAAGTATTCACTTCCCAAGCCTCGCAATTGTTCGATATAACGATAAATCACTCTATGAGACTCGGAATCGCGAAAATCACCTTCACCGCACCCTGGGTATCAAAAGGAGCTAAGCATTCAACACGGATGGCTTCCAATGTTTCGATATAACGATAAATCACACTAGGAGACTGGGAATCGCGATAATCACCTTCACCGCAACCTGTGTATCGAAAGGAGCTAAGCATTCAACTCGGATGGCTTCCAATGTTTCGATATAACCATAAATCACCCTATGAGACTCGAAATCGCGATATTTACGTTTTCCAAACGCTGTGTACCGAAAGAATCTAAGTATTCACTTCCCAAGCCTCGCAATCGTTCGATATAACGATAAATCACCCTATGACACTCGAAATCGCGATATTTACGTTTTCCAAACGCTGTGTATCGAAAGAATCTAAGTATTCACTTCCCAAGCCTCGCAATCGTTCGATATAACGATAAATCACCCTATGACACTCGAAATCGCGATATTTACGTTTTCCAAACGCTGTGTATCAACAGCAGCTAAGGCTTCACTTCCCAAATAGCGCAATCGTTCGATTAAACGATAAATCACTCTAGGAGACTCGGAATCGCGATAATTACCATCACCGCACCCTATGTATCGAAAGGAGCGAAGTATTCACTTCCCAAACCTCGCAATCGTTCGATATAGCGATAAATCACTCTATGAGACTTGGAATCGCGATCTTTACGTTTTCCACACGCTGTGTATCGAAAGGAGCTAAGGCTTCACTTCCCAAGCCTCGCAATCGTTCAATGTAACGTTAAATCACTCTATGAGACTCGGAATCGCGAAAATCACCCTCACCGCACCCTGGGTATCGAAAGGAGCTAAGCATTCAACTCGGATGGCTTCCAATGTTTCGATATAACGATAAATCACTCTAGGAGACTGGGAATCGCGATAATTACCATCACCGCACACTGTGTATCGAAAGGAGCAAAGGCTTCACTTCCCAAGTCTCGCAATCGTTCAATGTAACGTTAAATCACTCTATGAGACTCGGAATCGCGAAAATCACGTTCACCGCACCCTGGGTATCGAAATTAGCTAAGCATTCAACTAGGATGGCTTCCAATGTTTCGATATAACGATAAATCACTCTATGAGACTTGGAATCGCGATCTTTACGTTTTCCACACGCTCTGTATCGAAATGAGATAAGGATTCACATGCCAAGCTTCGTAATCGTTCGATTAAACGATAAATAACTCTATGAGACTCGTAATCGCGAAAATCACGTTCGCCGCACCCTGGGTATCGAAAGGAGCTAAGCATTCAACTAGGATGGCTTCCAATGTTTCGATATAACGATAAATCACTCGAGGAGACTGGGAATCGCGATAATCACCTTCACCGCAACCTGTGTATCGAAAGGAGCTAAGCATTCAACTCGGATGGCTTCCAATGTGTCGATATAACGATAAATCACTCTAGGAGACTGGGAATCGCGATAATTACCATCACCGCACCCTGTGTATCGAAAGGAGCAAAGGCTTCACTTCCCAAGCCTCGCAATCGTTCAATGTAACGTTAAATCACTCTATGAGACTCGGAATCGCGAAAATCACGTTCGCCGCACCCTGGGTATCGAAAGGAGCTAAGCATTCAACTAGGATGGCTTCCAATGTTTCGATATAACGATAAATCACTCGAGGAGACTGGGAATCGCGATAATCACCTTCACCGCAACCTGTGTATCGAAAGGAGCTAAGCATTCAACTCGGATGGCTTCCAATGTGTCGATATAACGATAAATCACTCTACGAGACTGGAAATCGCGATAATCACCTTCACCGCAACCTGTGTATCGAAAGGAGCTAAGCATTCAACTCGGATGGCTTCCAATGTTTCGATATAACGATAAATCACTCTAGGAGTCTGGGAATCGCGATATTTATGTTTCCCAGACGCTGTGTATCGAAATGAGATAAGGATTCACATGCCAAGCTTCGTAATCGTTCGATTAAACGATAAATCACTCTAGGAGACTCGGAATCGCGATAATTACCATCACCGCACCCTATGTATCGAAAGGAGCGAAGTATTCACTTCCCAAACCTCGCAATCGTTCGATATAACGATAAATCACTCTATGAGACTTGGAATCGCGATCTTTACCTTTTCCACACGCTGTGTATCGAAAGAATCTAAGTATTCACTTCCCAAGCCTCGCAATTGTTCGATATAACGATAAATCACTCTATGAGACTAGGAATTGCGAAAATGACCTTCACCGCACCCTGTGTATCGAAAGGAGCTAAGCATTCAACTCGGATGGCTTCCAATGTTTGGATATAACGATAAATCACTCTAGGAGACTGGGAATCGCAATATTTACGTTTTCCAAACGCTGTGTATCGATGGGATCTAACGCTTCACATCCAAAGCCTCGCAATTGTTCGATGTAACGATAAATCACTCTATGAGACTCGGAATTGCGAAAATGACCATCACCGCACCCTGTGTATCGAATGGAGCTAAGCATTCAACTCGGATGGCTTCCAATGTTTCGATATAACGATAAATCACTCTAGGAGACTGGGAATCGCGATAATCACCTTCACCGCAACCTGTGTATCGAAAGGAGCTAAGCATTCAACTCGGATGGCTTCCAATGTTTCGATATAACGATAAATCACTCTACGAGACTGGGAATCGCGATAATCACCTTCACCGCAACCTGTGTATCGAAAGGAGCTAAGCATTCAACTCGGATGGCTTCCAATGTTTCGATATAACGATAAATCACTCTAGGAGACTCGGAATCGCGATAATTACCAGCACCGCACCCTATGTATCGAAAGGAGCGAAGTATTCACTTCCCAAACCTCGCAATCGTTCGATATAACGATAAATCACTCTATGAGAGTTGGAATCGCGATCTTTACGTTTTCCACGCGCTGTGTATCGAAAGGACCTAAGCATTCAACTCGGATGGCTTCCAATGTTTCGATATAACGATAAATCACTCTAGGAGACTGCGAATCGCGATAATTACCTTCACCGCAACCTGCGTATCGAAAGGAGCTAAGGATTCAACACGGATGGCTTGCAATGGTTCGATATAACGATAAATCACCCTATGAGACTCGAAATCGCGATATTTACGTTTTCCAAATGCTGTGTATCGATGGGATCTAAGGCTTCACATCCAAAGCCTCGCAATCGTTCGATATAACGATAAATCACTCTATGAGACTCGAAATTGCGAAAATGACGATCACCGCACCCTGTGCATCGAAAGGAGCTAAGCATTCACTTCACAAACCTCGCAATCGTTCAATGTAACGTTAAATCACTCTATGAGACTCGGAATCGCGATAATCACCTTCACCGCAACCTGTGTATCGAAAGGAGCTAAGCATTCAACTCGGATGGCTTCCAATGTTTCGATATAACGATAAATCACTCTAGGAGACTGGGAATCGCGATATTTATGTTTCCCAGACGCTGTGTACCGAAAGAATCTACGTATTCACTTCCCAAGCCTCGCAATCGTTCGATATAATGATAAATCACCCTATGACACTCGAAATCGCGATATTTACGTTTTCCAAACGCTGTGTATCGAAAGAATCTAAGTATTCACTTTCCAAGCCTCGCAATCGTTCGATATAACGATAAATCACCCTATGACACTCGAAATCGCCATATTTACGTATTCCAAAAGCTGTGCATCAACAGCAGCTAAGGCTTCACTTCCCAAACAGCGCAATCGTTCGATTAAACGATAAATCACTCTAGGAGACTAGGAATCGCGATAATTACCAGCACCGCACCCTATGTATCGAAAGGAGCGAAGTATTCACTTCCCAAACCTCGCAATCGTTCGATATAACGATAAATCACTCTATGAGAGTTGGAATCGCGATCTTTACGTTTTCCACGCGCTGTGTATCGAAAGGAGCTAAGCATTCAACTCGGATGGCTTGCAATGGTTCGATATAACGATAAATCACCCTATGAGACTCGAAATCGCGATATTTACGTTTTCCAAACGCTGTGTATCGATGGGATCTAAGGCTTCACATCCAAAGCCTCGCAATCGTTCGATATAACGATAAATCACTCTATGAGAGTTGGAATCGCGATCTTTACGTTTTCCACGCGCTGTGTATCGAAAGGAGCTAAGCATTCAACTCGGATGGCTTCCAATGTTTCGATATAACGATAAATCACTCTAGGAGACTGCGAATCGCGATAATTACCTTCACCGCAACCTGCGTATCGAAAGGAGCTAAGGATTCAACACGGATGGCTTGCAATGGTTCGATATAACGATAAATCACCCTATGAGACTCGAAATCGCGATATTTACGTTTTCCAAACGCTGTGTATCGATGGGATCTAAGGCTTCACATCCAAAGCCTCGCAATCGTTCGATATAACGATAAATCACTCTATGAGACTCGAAATTGCGAAAATGACGATCACCGCACCCTGTGCATCGAAAGGAGCTAAGCATTCACTTCACAAACCTCGCAATCGTTCAATGTAACGTTAAATCACTCTATGAGACTCGGAATCGCGAAAATCACCTTCACCGCACCCTGGGTATCGAAAGGAGCTAAGCATTCAACTCGGATGGCTTCCAATGTTTCGATATAACGATAAATCACTCTAGGAGACTGGGAATCGCGATAATTACCATCACCGCACCCTGTTTATCGAAAGGAGCAAAGGCTTCACTTCCCAAGCCTCGCAATCGTTCAATGTAACGTTAAATCACTCTATGAGACTCGGAATCGCGAAAATCACCTTCACCGCACCCTGGGTATCGAAAGGAGCTAAGCATTCAACTAGGATGGCTTCCAATGTTTCGATATAACGATAAATCACTCTATGAGACTTGGAATCGCGATCTATACGTTATCCACACGCTGTGTATCGAAATGAGATAAGGATTCACATGCCAAGCTTCGTAATCGTTCGATTAAACGATAAATAACTCTATGAGACTCGTAATCGCGATAATTACCTTCACCGCACCCTATGTAAGGAAAGGAGCTAAGGATTCAACTCGGATGGCTTGCAATGGTTCCATATAACGATAAATCACCCTATGAGACACGAAATCGCGATATTTACGTTTTCCAGACGCTGTGTACCGAAAGAATCTACGTATTCACTTCCCAAGCCTCGCAATCGTTCGATATAACGATAAATCACCCTATGACACTCGAAATCGCGATATTTACGTATTCCAAACGCTGTGCATCAACAGCAGCTAAGGCTTCACTTCCCAAACAGCGCAATCGTTCGATTAAACGATAAATCACTCTAGGAGACTGGGAATCGCGATAATTACCAACACCGCACCCTATGTATCGAAAGGAGCGAAGTATTCACTTCCCAAGCCTCGCAATTGTTCGATATAACGATAAATCACTCTATGAGACTCGGAATTGCGAAAATGACCTTCACCGCACCCTGTGTATCGAAAGGAGCTAAGCATTCAACTCGGATGGCTTCCAATGTTTCGATATAACGATAAATCACTCTAGGAGACTGGGAATCGCGATCATTACCATCACCGCACCCTGTGTATCGAAAGGAGCAAAGGCTTCACTTCCCAAGTCTCGCAATCGTTCAATGTAACGTTAAATCACTCTATGAGACTCGGAATCGCGAAAATCACCTTCACCGCACCCTGGGTATCGAAAGGAGCTAAGCATTCAACTCGGATGGCTTCCAATGTTTCGATATAACGATAAATCACCCTATGAGACTCGAAATCGCGATATTTACGTTTTCCAAACGCTGTGTACCGAAAGAATCTAAGTATTCACTTCCCAAGCCTCGCAATCGTTCGATATAACGATAAATCACCCTATGACACTCGAAATCGCGATATTTACGTTTTCCAAACGCTGTGTATCGAAAGAATCTAAGTATTCACTTCCCAAGCCTCGCAATCGGTCGATATAACGATAAATCACCCTATGACACTCGAAATCGCGATATTTACGTTTTCCAAACGCTGTGTATCAACAGCAGCTAAGGCTTCACTTCCCAAATAGCGCAATCGTTCGATTAAACGATAAATCACTGTAGGAGACTCGGAATCGCGATAATTACCATCACCGCACCCTATGTATCGAAAGGAGCGAAGTATTCACTTCCCAAACCTCGCAATCGTTCGATATAGCATTAAATCACTCTATGAGACTTGGAATCGCGATCTTTACGTTTTCCACACGCTGTGTATCGAAAGGAGCTAAGGCTTCACTTCCCAAGCCTCGCAATCGTTCAATGTAACGTTAAATCACTCTATGAGACTCGGAATCGCGAAAATCACGTTCACCGCACCCTGGGTATCGAAATTAGCTAAGCATTCAACTAGGATGGCTTCCAATGTTTCGATATAACGATAAATCACTCTATGAGACTTGGAATCGCGATCTTTACGTTTTCCACACGCTGTGTATCGAAATGAGATAAGGATTCACATGCCAAGCTTCGTAATCGTTCGATTAAACGATAAATAACTCTATGAGACTCGTAATCGCGATAATTACCTTCACCGCACCCTATGTAAGGAAAGGAGCTAAGGATTCAACTCGGATGGCTTGCAATGGTTCCATATAACGATAAATCACCCTATGAGACACGAAATCGCGATATTTACGTTTTCCAGACGCTGTGTACCGAAAGAATCTACGTATTCACTTCCCAAGCCTCGCAATCGTTCGATATAACGATAAATCACCCTATGACACTCGAAATCGCGATATTTACGTATTCCAAACGCTGTGCATCAACAGCAGCTAAGGCTTCACTTCCCAAACAGCGCAATCGTTCGATTAAACGATAAATCACTCTAGGAGCCTCGGTATCGCGATAATTACCATCACCGCACCCTATGTATCGAAAGGAGCGAAGTATTCACTTCCCAAGCCTCGCAATTGTTCGATATAACGATAAATCACTCTATGAGACTCGGAATTGCGAAAATGACCTTCACCGCACCCTGTGTATCGAAAGGAGCTAAGCATTCAACTCGGATGGCTTCCAATGTTTCGATATAACGATAAATCACTCTAGGAGACTGGGAATCGCAATATTTACGTTTTCCAAACGCTGTGTATCGATGGGATCTAAGGCTTCACATCCAAAGCCTCGCAATTGTTCGATAAAACGATAAATCACTCTATGAGACTCGGAATTGCGAAAATGACCATCACCGCACCCTGTGTATCGAATGGAGCTAAGCATTCAACTCGGATGGCTTCCAATGTTTCGATATAACGATAAATCACTCTAGGAGACTGGGAATCGCGATAATTACCTTCACAGCACGCTGTGTATCGAAAGGAGCTAAGTATTCACTTCACAAACCTCGCAATCGGTCAATGTAACGTTAAATCACTCTATGAGACTCGGAATCGCGAAAATCACCTTCACCGCACCCTCGGTATCGAAAGGAGCTAAGCATTCAACTCGGATGGCTTCCAATGTCTCGATATAACGATAAATCACTCTAGGAGACTGGGAATCGCGATAATTACCATCACCGCACCCTGTGTATCGAAAGGAGCAAAGGCTTCACTTCCCAAGTCTCGCAATCGTTCAATGTAACGTTAAATCACTCTATGAGACTCGGAATCGCGAAAATCACCTTCACCGCACCCTGGGTATCGAAAGGAGCTAAGCATTCAACTCGGATGGCTTCCAATGTTTCGATATAACTATAAATCACTCTAGGAGACTGGGAATCGCGATATTTACGTTTTCCAAACGCTGTGTATCGAAAGAATCTAAGTATTCACTTCCCAAGCCTCGCAATCGGTCGATATAACGATAAATCACCCTATGACACTCGAAATCGCGATATTTACGTTTTCCAAACGCTGTGTATCAACAGCAGCTAAGGCTTCACTTCCCAAATAGCGCAATCGTTCGATTAAACGATAAATCACTCTAGGAGACTCGGAATCGCGATAATTACCATCACCGCACCCTATGTATCGAAAGGAGCGAAGTATTCACTTCCCAAACCTCGCAATCGTTCGATATAGCGATAAATCACTCTATGAGACTTGGAATCGCGATCTTTACGTTTTCCACACGCTGTGTATCGAAAGGAGCTAAGGCTTCACTTCCCAAGCCTCGCAATCGTTCAATGTAACGTTAAATCACTCTATGAGACTCGGAATCGCGAAAATCACCTTCACCGCACCCTGGGTATCGAAAGGAGCTAAGCATTCAACTAGGATGGCTTCCAATGTTTCGATATAACGATAAATCACTCTATGAGACTTGGAATCGCGATCTATACGTTATCCACACGCTGTGTATCGAAATGAGATAAGGATTCACATGCCAAGCTTCGTAATCGTTCGATTAAACGATAAATAACTCTATGAGACTCGTAATCGCGATAATTACCTTCACCGCACCCTATGTAAGGAAAGGAGCTAAGGATTCAACTCGGATGGCTTGCAATGGTTCCATATAACGATAAATCACCCTATGAGACACGAAATCGCGATATTTACGTTTTCCAGACGCTGTGTACCGAAAGAATCTACGTATTCACTTCCCAAGCCTCGCAATCGTTCGATATAACGATAAATCACCCTATGACACTCGAAATCGCGATATTTACGTATTCCAAACGCTGTGCATCAACAGCAGCTAAGGCTTCACTTCCCAAACAGCGCAATCGTTCGATTAAACGATAAATCACTCTAGGAGCCTCGGAATCGCGATAATTACCAACACCGCACCCTATGTATCGAAAGGAGCGAAGTATTCACTTCCCAAGCCTCGCAATTGTTCGATATAACGATAAATCACTCTATGAGACTCGGAATTGCGAAAATGACCTTCACCGCACCCTGTGTATCGAAAGGAGCTAAGCATTCAACTCGGATGGCTTCCAATGTTTCGATATAACGATAAATCACTCTAGGAGACTGGGAATCGCAATATTTACGTTTTCCAAACGCTGTGTATCGATGGGATCTAAGGCTTCACATCCAAAGCCTCGCAATTGTTCGATATAACGATAAATCACTCTATGAGACTCGGAATTGCGAAAATGACCATCACCGCACCCTGTGTATCGAATGGAGCTAAGCATTCAACTCGGATGGCTTCCAATGTTTCGATATAACGATAAATCACTCTAGGAGACTGGGAATCGCGATAATTACCTTCACAGCACGCTGTGTATCGAAAGGAGCTAAGTATTCACTTCACAAACCTCGCAATCGGTCAATGTAACGTTAAATCACTCTATGAGACTCGGAATCGCGAAAATCACCTTCACCGCACCCTGGGTATCGAAAGGAGCTAAGCATTCAACTCGGATGGCTTCCAATGTTTCGATATAACGATAAATCACTCTAGGAGACTGGGAATCGCGATCATTACCATCACCGCACCCTGTGTATCGAAAGGAGCAAAGGCTTCACTTCCCAAGTCTCGCAATCGTTCAATGTAACGTTAAATCACTCTATGAGACTCGGAATCGCGAAAATCACCTTCACCGCACCCTGGGTATCGAAAGGAGCTAAGCATTCAACTCGGATGGCTTCCAATGTTTCGATATAACGATAAATCACCCTATGAGACTCGAAATCGCGATATTTACGTTTTCCAAACGCTGTGTACCGAAAGAATCTAAGTATTCACTTCCCAAGCCTCGCAATCGTTCGATATAACGATAAATCACCCTATGACACTCGAAATCGCGATATTTACGTTTTCCAAACGCTGTGTATCGAAAGAATCTAAGTATTCACTTCCCAAGCCTCGCAATCGGTCGATATAACGATAAATCACCCTATGACACTCGAAATCGCGATATTTACGTTTTCCAAACGCTGTGTATCAACAGCAGCTAAGGCTTCACTTCCCAAATAGCGCAATCGTTCGATTAAACGATAAATCACTCTAGGAGACTCGGAATCGCGATAATTACCATCACCGCACCCTATGTATCGAAAGGAGCGAAGTATTCACTTCCCAAACCTCGCAATCGTTCGATATAGCATTAAATCACTCTATGAGACTTGGAATCGCGATCTTTACGTTTTCCACACGCTGTGTATCGAAAGGAGCTAAGGCTTCACTTCCCAAGCCTCGCAATCGTTCAATGTAACGTTAAATCACTCTATGAGACTCGGAATCGCGAAAATCACGTTCACCGCACCCTGGGTATCGAAATTAGCTAAGCATTCAACTAGGATGGCTTCCAATGTTTCGATATAACGATAAATCAATCTATGAGACTTGGAATCGCGATCTTTACGTTTTCCACACGCTGTGTATCGAAATGAGATAAGGATTCACATGCCAAGCTTCGTAATCGTTCGATTAAACGATAAATAACTCTATGAGACTCGTAATCGCGATAATTACCTTCACCGCACCCTATGTAAGGAAAGGAGCTAAGGATTCAACTCGGATGGCTTGCAATGGTTCCATATAACGATAAATCACCCTATGAGACACGAAATCGCGATATTTACGTTTTCCAGACGCTGTGTACCGAAAGAATCTACGTATTCACTTCCCAAGCCTCGCAATCGTTCGATATAACGATAAATCACCCTATGACACTCGAAATCGCGATATTTACGTATTCCAAACGCTGTGCATCAACAGCAGCTAAGGCTTCACTTCCCAAACAGCGCAATCGTTCGATTAAACGATAAATCACTCTAGGAGCCTCGGTATCGCGATAATTACCATCACCGCACCCTATGTATCGAAAGGAGCGAAGTATTCACTTCCCAAGCCTCGCAATTGTTCGATATAACGATAAATCACTCTATGAGACTCGGAATTGCGAAAATGACCTTCACCGCACCCTGTGTATCGAAAGGAGCTAAGCATTCAACTCGGATGGCTTCCAATGTTTCGATATAACGATAAATCACTCTAGGAGACTGGGAATCGCAATATTTACGTTTTCCAAACGCTGTGTATCGATGGGATCTAAGGCTTCACATCCAAAGCCTCGCAATTGTTCGATATAACGATAAATCACTCTATGAGACTCGGAATTGCGAAAATGACCATCACCGCACCCTGTGTATCGAATGGAGCTAAGCATTCAACTCGGATGGCTTCCAATGTTTCGATATAACGATAAATCACTCTAGGAGACTGGGAATCGCGATAATTACCTTCACAGCACGCTGTGTATCGAAAGGAGCTAAGTATTCACTTCCCAAGTCTCGCAATCGTTCAATGTAACGTTAAATCACTCTATGAGACTCGGAATCGCGAAAATCACCTTCACCGCACCCTGGGTATCGAAAGGAGCTAAGCATTCAACTCGGATGGCTTCCAATGTTTCGATATAACGATAAATCACTCTAGGAGACTGGGAATCGCGATAATCACCTTCACCGCAACCTGTGTATCGAAAGGAGCTAAGCATTCAACTCGGATGGCTTCCAATGTTTCGATATAACGATAAATCACTCTACGAGACTGGGAATCGCGATAATCACCTTCACCGCAACCTGTGTATCGAAAGGAGCTAAGCATTCAACTCGGATGGCTTCCAATGTTTCGATATAACGATAAATCACTCTAGGAGACTGGGAATCGCGATATTTATGTTTCCCAGACGCTGTATATCGAAATGAGATAAGGATTCACATGCCAAGCTTCGTAATAGTTCGATTAAACGTTAAATCACTCTAGTAGCCTCGGAATCGCGATAATTACCATCACCGCACCCTATGTATCGAAAGGAGCGAAGTATTCACTTCCCAAACCTCGCAATCGTTCGATATAACGATAAATCACTCTATGCGACTTGGAATCGCGATCTTTACGTTTTCCACACGCTGTGTATCGAAAGGAGCTAAGCATTCACTTCCCAAGCCTCGCAATCGTTCGATATAACGATAAATCACCCTATGACACTCGAAATCGCGATATTTACGTTTTCCAAACGCTGTGTATCAACAGCAGCTAAGGCTTCACTTCCCAAATAGCGCAATCGTTCGATTAAACGATAAATCACTCTAGGAGACTCGGAATCGCGATAATTACCATCACCGCACCCTATGTATCGAAAGGAGCGAAGTATTCACTTCCCAAACCTCGCAATCGTTCGATATAACGATAAATCACTCTATGCGACTTGGAATCGCGATCTTTACGTTTTCCACACGCTGTGTATCGAAAGGAGCTAAGCATTCAACTCGGATGGCTTCCAATGTTTCGATATAACGATAAATCACTCTAGGAGACTGCGAATCGCGATAATTACCTTCACCGCAACCTGTGTATCGAAAGGAGCTAAGGATTCAACACGGATGGCTTGCAATGGTTCGATATAACGATAAATCACTCTAGGAGACTGGGAATCGCGATAATCACCTTCACCGCACCCTGTGTATCGAAAGGAGCAAAGGCTTCACTTCCCAAGCCTCGCAATCGTTCAATGTAACGTTAAATCACTCTATGAGACTCGGAATCGCGAAAATCACGTTCACCGCACCCTGGGTATCGAAAGGAGCTAAGCATTCAACTAGGATGGCTTCCAATGTTTCGATATAACGATAAATCACTCTACGAGTCTGGGAATCGCGATAATCACCTTCACCGCAACCTGTGTATCGAAAGGAGCTAAGCATTCAACTCGGATGGCTTCCAATGTTTCGATATAACGATAAATCACTCTAGGAGACTGGGAATCGCGATAATTACCATCACCGCACCCTGTGTATCGAAAGGAGCAAAGGCTTCACTTCCCAAGCCTCGCAATCATTCAATGTAACGTTAAATCACTCTATGAGACTCGGAATCGCGAAAATCACGTTCACCGCACCCTGGGTATCGAAAGGAGCTAAGCATTCAACTAGGATGGCTTCCAATGTTTCGATATAACGATAAATCACTCTAGGAGACTGGGAATCGCGATAATCACCTTCACCGCAACCTGTGTATCGAAAGGGGCTAAGCATTCAACTCGGATGGCTTCCAATGTTTCGATATAACGATAAATCACTCTACGAGACTGGGAATCGCGATAATCACCTTCACCGCAACCTGTGTATCGAAAGGAGCTAAGCATTCAACTCGGATGGCTTCCAATGTTTCGATATAACGATAAATCACTCTAGGAGACTGGGAATCGCGATATTTATGTTTCCCAGACGCTGTGTATCGAAATGAGATAAGGATTCACATGCCAAGCTTCGTAATCGTTCGATTAAACGATAAATCACTCTATGAGACTCGTAATCGCGATAGTTACCTTCACCGCACCCTGTGTATCGAAAGGAGCTAAGGATTCAACTCGGATGGCTTGCAATGGTTCCATATAACGATAAATCACCCTATGAGAATCGAAATCGCGATATTTACGTTTTCCAAACGCTGTGTATCGAAAGAATCTAAGTATTCACTTCCCAAGCCTCGCAATCGTTCGATATAACCATAAATCACCCTATGACACTCGAAATCGCGATATTTACGTTTTCCAAACGCTGTGTATCAACAGCAGCTAAGGCTTCACTTCCCAAATAGCGCAATCGTTCGATTAAACGATAAACCACTCTAGGAGACTCGGAATCGCGATAATTACCATCACCGCACCCTATGTATCGAAAGGAGCGAAGTATTCACTTCCCAAACCTCGCAATCGTTCGATATAGCGATAAATCACTCTATGAGACTTGGAATCGCGATCTTTACGTTTTCCACACGCTGTGTATCGAAAGGAGCTAAGCATTCACTTCCCAAGCCTCGCAATTGTTCGATATAACGATAAATCGCTCTATGAGACTCGGAATCGCGAAAATCACCTTCACCGCACCCTGCGTATCGAAAGGAGCTAAGCATTCAACTCGGATGGCTTCAAATGTTTCGATATAACGATAAATCACTCTAGCAGACTGGGAATCGCGATAATTACCTTCACAGCACGCTGTGTTTCGAAAGGAGCTAAGTATTCACTTCAGAAACCTCGCAATCGTTCAATGTAACGTTAAATCACTCTATGAGACTCGGAATCGCGAAAATCACGTTCACCGCACCCTGGGTATCGAAAGGAGCTAAGCATTCAACTAGGATGGCTTCCAATGTTTCGATATAACGATAAATCACTCTACGAGTCTGGGAATCGCGATAATCACCTTCACCGCAACCTGTGTATCGAAAGGAGCTAAGCATTCAACTCGGATGGCTTCCAATGTTTCGATATAACGATAAATCACTCTAGGAGACTGGGAATCGCGATAATTACCATCACCGCACCCTGTGTATCGAAAGGAGCAAAGGCTTCACTTCCCAAGCCTCGCAATCGTTCAATGTAACGTTAAATCACTCTATGAGACTCGGAATCGCGAAAATCACGTTCACCGCACCCTGGGTATCGAAAGGAGCTAAGCATTCAACTAGGATGGCTTCCAATGTTTCGATATAACGATAAATCACTCTAGGAGACTGGGAATCGCGATAATCACCTTCACCGCAACCTGTGTATCGAAAGGAGCTAAGCATTCAACTCGGATGGCTTCCAATGTTTCGATATAACGATAAATCACTCTACGAGACTGGGAATCGCGATAATCACCTTCACCGCAACCTGTGTATCGAAAGGAGCTAAGCATTCAACTCGGATGGCTTCCAATGTTTCGATATAACGATAAATCACTCTAGGAGACTGGGAATCGCGATAATTACCATCACCGCACCCTATGTATCGAAAGGAGCGAAGTATTCACTTCCCAAACCTCGCAATCGTTCGATATAACGATAAATCACTCTATGCGACTTGGAATCGCGATCTTTACGTTTTCCACACGCTGTGTATCGAAAGGAGCTAAGCATTCACTTCCCAAGCCTCGCAATCGTTCGATATAACGATAAATCACCCTATGACACTCGAAATCGCGATATTTACGTTTTCCAAACGCTGTGTATCAACAGCAGCTAAGGCTTCACTTCCCAAACCTCGCAATCGTTCGATATAACGATAAATCACTCTATGAGACTTGGAATCGCGATCTTTACGTTTTCCACACGCTGTGTATCGAAAGAATCTAAGTATTCACTTCCCAAGCCTCGCAATTGTTCGATATAACGATAAATCGCTCTATGAGACTAGGAATTGCGAAAATGACCTTCACCGCACCCTGTGTATCGAATGGAGCTAAGCATTCAACTCGGATGGCTTCAAATGGTTCGATATAACGATAAATCACTCTAGGAGACTGGGAATCGCGATAATTACCTTCACAGCACGCTGTGTTTCGAAAGGAGCTAAGTATTCACTTCAGAAACCTCGCAATCGGTCAATGTAACGTTAAATCACTCTATGAGACTCGGAATCGCAAAAAATCACCTTCACCGCACCCTGCGTATCGAAAGGAGCTAAGCATTCAACTCGGATGGCTTCCAATGTTTCGATATAACGATAAATCACTCTATGAGACTCGGAATCGCGAAAATCACCTTCACCGCACCCTGGGTATCGAAAGGAGCTAAGCATTCAACTCGGATGGCTTCGAATGGTTCGATATAACGATAAATCACTCTAGGAGACTGGGAATCGCGATAATCACCTTCACCGCAACCTGTGTATCGAAAGGAGCTAAGCATTCAACTCGGATGGCTTCCAATGTTTCGATATAACGATAAATCACTCTATGAGACTCGTAATCGCGATAGTTACCTTCACCGCACCCTGTGTATCGAAAGGAGCTAAGGATTCAACTCGGATGGCTTGCAATGGTTCCATATAACGATAAATCACCCTATGAGAATCGAAATCGCGATATTTACGTTTTCCAAACGCTGTGTATCGAAAGAATCTAAGTATTCACTTCCCAAGCCTCGCAATCGTTCGATATAACCATAAATCACCCTATGACACTCGAAATCGCGATATTTACGTTTTCCAAACGCTGTGTATCAACAGCAGCTAAGGCTTCACTTCCCAAATAGCGCAATCGTTCGATTAAACGATAAACCACTCTAGGAGACTCGGAATCGCGATAATTACCATCACCGCACCCTATGTATCGAAAGGAGCGAAGTATTCACTTCCCAAACCTCGCAATCGTTCGATATAGCGATAAATCACTCTATGAGACTTGGAATCGCGATCTTTACGTTTTCCACACGCTGTGTATCGAAAGGAGCTAAGCATTCACTTCCCAAGCCTCGCAATTGTTCGATATAACGATAAATCGCTCTATGAGACTCGGAATCGCGAAAATCACCTTCACCGCACCCTGCGTATCGAAAGGAGCTAAGCATTCAACTCGGATGGCTTCAAATGTTTCGATATAACGATAAATCACTCTAGCAGACTGGGAATCGCGATAATTACCTTCACAGCACGCTGTGTTTCGAAAGGAGCTAAGTATTCACTTCAGAAACCTCGCAATCGTTCAATGTAACGTTAAATCACTCTATGAGACTCGGAATCGCGAAAATCACGTTCACCGCACCCTGGGTATCGAAAGGAGCTAAGCATTCAACTAGGATGGCTTCCAATGTTTCGATATAACGATAAATCACTCTACGAGTCTGGGAATCGCGATAATCACCTTCACCGCAACCTGTGTATCGAAAGGAGCTAAGCATTCAACTCGGATGGCTTCCAATGTTTCGATATAACGATAAATCACTCTAGGAGACTGGGAATCGCGATAATTACCATCACCGCACCCTGTGTATCGAAAGGAGCAAAGGCTTCACTTCCCAAGCCTCGCAATCGTTCAATGTAACGTTAAATCACTCTATGAGACTCGGAATCGCGAAAATCACGTTCACCGCACCCTGGGTATCGAAAGGAGCTAAGCATTCAACTAGGATGGCTTCCAATGTTTCGATATAACGATAAATCACTCTAGGAGACTGGGAATCGCGATAATCACCTTCACCGCAACCTGTGTATCGAAAGGAGCTAAGCATTCAACTCGGATGGCTTCCAATGTTTCGATATAACGATAAATCACTCTACGAGACTGGGAATCGCGATAATCACCTTCACCGCAACCTGTGTATCGAAAGGAGCTAAGCATTCAACTCGGATGGCTTCCAATGTTTCGATATAACGATAAATCACTCTAGGAGACTGGGAATCGCGATAATTACCATCACCGCACCCTATGTATCGAAAGGAGCGAAGTATTCACTTCCCAAACCTCGCAATCGTTCGATATAACGATAAATCACTCTATGCGACTTGGAATCGCGATCTTTACGTTTTCCACACGCTGTGTATCGAAAGGAGCTAAGCATTCACTTCCCAAGCCTCGCAATCGTTCGATATAACGATAAATCACCCTATGACACTCGAAATCGCGATATTTACGTTTTCCAAACGCTGTGTATCAACAGCAGCTAAGGCTTCACTTCCCAAACCTCGCAATCGTTCGATATAACGATAAATCACTCTATGAGACTTGGAATCGCGATCTTTACGTTTTCCACACGCTGTGTATCGAAAGAATCTAAGTATTCACTTCCCAAGCCTCGCAATTGTTCGATATAACGATAAATCGCTCTATGAGACTAGGAATTGCGAAAATGACCTTCACCGCACCCTGTGTATCGAATGGAGCTAAGCATTCAACTCGGATGGCTTCAAATGGTTCGATATAACGATAAATCACTCTAGGAGACTGGGAATCGCGATAATTACCTTCACAGCACGCTGTGTTTCGAAAGGAGCTAAGTATTCACTTCAGAAACCTCGCAATCGGTCAATGTAACGTTAAATCACTCTATGAGACTCGGAATCGCAAAAAATCACCTTCACCGCACCCTGCGTATCGAAAGGAGCTAAGCATTCAACTCGGATGGCTTCCAATGTTTCGATATAACGATAAATCACTCTATGAGACTCGGAATCGCGAAAATCACCTTCACCGCACCCTGGGTATCGAAAGGAGCTAAGCATTCAACTCGGATGGCTTCGAATGGTTCGATATAACGATAAATCACTCTAGGAGACTGGGAATCGCGATAATCACCTTCACCGCAACCTGTGTATCGAAAGGAGCTAAGCATTCAACTCGGATGGCTTCCAATGTTTCGATATAACGATAAATCACTCTATGAGACTCGTAATCGCGATAGTTACCTTCACCGCACCCTGTGTATCGAAAGGAGCTAAGGATTCAACTCGGATGGCTTGCAATGGTTCCATATAACGATAAATCACCCTATGAGACTCGAAATCGCGATATTTACGTTTTCCAAACGCTGTGTACCGAAAGAATCTAAGTATTCACTTCCCAAGCCTCGCAATCGTTCGATATAACCATAAATCACCCTATGACACTCGAAATCGCGATATTTACGTTTTCCAAACGCTGTGTATCAACAGCAGCTAAGGCTTCACTTCCCAAATAGCGCAATCGTTCGGTTAAACGATAAATCACTCTAGGAGACTCGGAATCGCGATAATTACCATCACCGCACCCTATGTATCGAAAGGAGCGAAGTATTCACTTCCCAAACCTCGCAATCGTTCGATATAGCGATAAATCACTCTATGAGACTTGGAATCGCGATCTTTACGTTTTCCACACGCTGTGTATCGAAAGGAGCTAAGCATTCAACTCGGATGGCTTCCAATGTTTCGATAAAAAGATAAATCACTCGAGGAGACTGGGAATCGCGATAATCACCTTCACCGCAACCTGTGTATCGAAAGGAGCTAAGCATTCATCTCGGATGGCTTCCAATGTTTCGATATAACGATAAATCACTCTACGAGACTGGGAATCGCGATAATCACCTTCACCGCAACCTGTGTATCGAAAGGAGCCAAGCATTCAACTCGGATGGCTTTCAATGTTTCGATATAACGATAAATCACTCTAGGAGACTGGGAATCGCGATATTTATGTTTCCCAGACGCTGTGTATCGAAATGAGATAAGGATTCACATGCCAAGCTTCGTAATCGTTCGATTAAACGATAAATCACTCTAGGAGACTCGGAATCGCGATAATTACCATCACCGCACCCTATGTATCGAAAGGAGCGAAGTATTCACTTCCCAAACCTCGCAATCGTTCGATATAACGATAAATCACTCTATGAGACTTGGAATCGCGATCTTTACGTTTTCCACACGCTGTGTATCGAAAGAATCTAAGTATTCACTTCCCAAGCCTCGCAATTGTTCGATATAACGATAAATCGCTCTATGAGACTAGGAATTGCGAAAATGACCTTCACCGCACCCTGTGTATCGAATGGAGCTAAGCATTCAACTCGGATGGCTTCAAATGTTTCGATATAACGATAAATCACTCTAGCAGACTGGGAATCGCGATAATTACCTTCACAGCACGCTGTGTTTCGAAAGGAGCTAAGTATTCACTTCAGAAACCTCGCAATCGGTCAATGTAACGTTAAATCACTCTATGAGACTCGGAATCGCGAAAATCACCTTCACCGCACCCTGCGTATCGAAAGGAGCTAAGCATTCAACTCGGATGGCTTCCAATGTTTCGATATAACGATAAATCACTCTATGAGACTCAGAATCGCGAAAATCACCTTCACCGCACCCTGCGTATCGAAAGGAGCTAAGCATTCAACTCGGATGGCTTCAAATGTTTCGATATAACGATAAATCACTCTAGCAGACTGGGAATCGCGATAATTACCTTCACAGCACGCTGTGTTTCGAAAGGAGCTAAGTATTCACTTCAGAAACCTCGCAATCGGTAAATGTAACGTTAAATCACTCTATGAGACTCGGAATCGCGAAAATCACCTTCACCGCACCCTGCGTATCGAAAGGAGCTAAGCATTCAACTCGGATGGCTTCCAATTGTTCGATATAACGAGAAATCACTCTATGAGACTAGGAATTGCGAAAATGACCTTCACCGCACCCTGTGTATCGAATGGAGCTAAGCATTCAACTCGGATGGCTTCAAATGTTTCGATATAACGATAAATCACTCTAGCAGACTGGGAATCGCGATAATTACCTTCACAGTACGCTGTGTTTCGAAATGAGCTAAGTATTCACTTCAGAAACCTCGCAATCGGTCAATGTAACGTTAAATCACTCTATGAGACTCGGAATTGCGAAAATGACTTTCACCGCACCCTGTGTATCGAAAGGAGCTAAGGATTCAACTCGGATGGCTTCAAATGTTTCGATATAACGATAAATCACTCTAGCAGACTGGGAATCGTCATAATTACCTTCACAGTACGCTGTGTTTCGAAAGGAGCTAAGTATTCACTTCAGAAACCTCGCAATCGGTCAATGTAACGTTAAATCACTCTATGAGACTCGGAATCGCGAAAATCACCTTCACCGCACCCTGCGTATCGAAAGGAGCTAAGCATTCAACTCGGATGGCTTCCAATTGTTCGATATAACGAGAAATCACTCTATGAGACTAGGAATTGCGAAAATGAACTTCACCGCACCCTGTGTATCGAATGGAGCTAAGCATTCAACTCGGATAGCTTCAAATGTTTCGATATAACGATAAATCACTCTAGCAGACTGGGAATCGCGATAATTACCATCACCGCACCCTGTGTATCGAAAGGAGCAAAGGCTTCACTTCCCAAGCCTCGCAATCGTTCAATGTAACGTTAAATCACTCTATGAGACTCGGAATCGCGAAAATCACGTTCACCGCACCCTGGGTATCGAAAGGAGCTAAGCATTCAACTAGGATGGCTTCCAATGTTTCGATATAACGATAAATCACTCTAGGAGACTGGGAATCGCGATAATCACCTTCTCCGCAACCTGTGTATCGAAAGGAGCTAAGCATTCAACTCGGATGGCTTCCAATGTTTCGATATAACGATAAATCACTCTACGAGACTGGGAATCGCGATAATCACCTTCACCGCAACCTGTGTATCGAAAGGAGCTAAGCATTCAACTCGGATGGCTTCCAATGTTTCGATATAACGATAAATCACTCTAGGAGACTGGGAATCGCGATATTTATGTTTCCCAGACGCTGTGTATCGAAATGAGATAAGGATTAACATGCCAAGCTTCGTAATCGTTCGATTAAACGATAAATCACTATATGAGACTCGTAATCGCGATAGTTACCTTCACCGCACCCTGTGTATCGAAAGGAGCTAAGGATTCAACTCGGATGGCTTGCAATGGTTCCATATAACGATAAATCACCCTATGAGAATCGAAATCGCGATATTTACGTTTTCCAAACGCTGTGTATCGAAAGAATCTAAGTATTCACTTCCCAAGCCTCGCAATCGTTCGATATAACCATAAATCACCCTATGATACTCGAAATCGCGATATTTACGTTTTCCAAACGCTGTGTATCAACAGCAGCTAAGGCTTCACTTCCCAAATAGCGCAATCGTTCGATTAAACGATAAATCACTCTAGGAGACTCGGAATCGCGATAATTACCATCACCGCACCCTATGTATCGAAAGGAGCGAAGTATTCACTTCCCAAACCTCGCAATCGTTCGATATAGCGATAAATCACTCTATGAGACTTGGAATCGCGATCTTTACGTTTTCCACACGCTGTGTATCGAAAGGAGCTAAGCATTCACTTCCCAAGCCTCGCAATTGTTCGATATAACGATAAATCGCTCTATGAGACTCGGAATCGCGAAAATCACCTTCACCGCACCCTGCGTATCGAAAGGAGCTAAGCATTCAACTCGGATGGCTTCAAATGTTTCGATATAACGATAAATCACTCTAGCAGACTGGGAATCGCGATAATTACCTTCACAGCACGCTGTGTTTCGAAAGGAGCTAAGTATTCACTTCAGAAACCTCGCAATCGTTCAATGTAACGTTAAATCACTCTATGAGACTCGGAATCGCGAAAATCACGTTCACCGCACCCTGGGTATCGAAAGGAGCTAAGCATTCAACTAGGATGGCTTCCAATGTTTCGATATAACGATAAATCACTCTACGAGTCTGGGAATCGCGATAATCACCTTCACCGCAACCTGTGTATCGAAAAGAGCTAAGCATTCAACTCGGATGGCTTCCAATGTTTCGATATAACGATAAATCACTCTAGGAGACTGGGAATCGCGATAATTACCATCACCGCACCCTGTGTATCGAAAGGAGCAAAGGCTTCACTTCCCAAGCCTCGCAATCGTTCAATGTAACGTTAAATCACTCTATGAGACTCGGAATCGCGAAAATCACGTTCACCGCACCCTGGGTATCGAAAGGAGCTAAGCATTCAACTAGGATGGCTTCCAATGTTTCGATATAACGATAAATCACTCTAGGAGACTGGGAATCGCGATAATCACCTTCTCCGCAACCTGTGTATCGAAAGGAGCTAAGCATTCAACTCGGATGGCTTCCAATGTTTCGATATAACGATAAATCACTCTACGAGACTGGGAATCGCGATAATCACCTTCACCGCAACCTGTGTATCGAAAGGAGCTAAGCATTCAACTCGGATGGCTTCCAATGTTTCGATATAACGATAAATCACTCTAGGAGACTGGGAATCGCGATATTTATGTTTCCCAGACGCTGTGTATCGAAATGAGATAAGGATTAACATGCCAAGCTTCGTAATCGTTCGATTAAACGATAAATCACTATATGAGACTCGTAATCGCGATAGTTACCTTCACCGCACCCTGTGTATCGAAAGGAGCTAAGGATTCAACTCGGATGGCTTGCAATGGTTCCATATAACGATAAATCACCCTATGAGAATCGAAATCGCGATATTTACGTTTTCCAAACGCTGTGTATCGAAAGAATCTAAGTATTCACTTCCCAAGCCTCGCAATCGTTCGATATAACCATAAATCACCCTATGATACTCGAAATCGCGATATTTACGTTTTCCAAACGCTGTGTATCAACAGCAGCTAAGGCTTCACTTCCCAAATAGCGCAATCGTTCGATTAAACGATAAATCACTCTAGGAGACTCGGAATCGCGATAATTACCATCACCGCACCCTATGTATCGAAAGGAGCGAAGTATTCACTTCCCAAACCTCGCAATCGTTCGATATAGCGATAAATCACTCTATGAGACTTGGAATCGCGATCTTTACGTTTTCCACACGCTGTGTATCGAAAGGAGCTAAGCATTCACTTCCCAAGCCTCGCAATTGTTCGATATAACGATAAATCGCTCTATGAGACTCGGAATCGCGAAAATCACCTTCACCGCACCCTGCGTATCGAAAGGAGCTAAGCATTCAACTCGGATGGCTTCAAATGTTTCGATATAACGATAAATCACTCTAGCAGACTGGGAATCGCGATAATTACCTTCACAGCACGCTGTGTTTCGAAAGGAGCTAAGTATTCACTTCAGAAACCTCGCAATCGTTCAATGTAACGTTAAATCACTCTATGAGACTCGGAATCGCGAAAATCACGTTCACCGCACCCTGGGTATCGAAAGGAGCTAAGCATTCAACTAGGATGGCTTCCAATGTTTCGATATAACGATAAATCACTCTACGAGTCTGGGAATCGCGATAATCACCTTCACCGCAACCTGTGTATCGAAAGGAGCTAAGCATTCAACTCGGATGGCTTCCAATGTTTCGATATAACGATAAATCACTCTAGGAGACTGGGAATCGCGATAATTACCATCACCGCACCCTGTGTATCGAAAGGAGCAAAGGCTTCACTTCCCAAGCCTCGCAATTGTTCGATATAACGATAAATCACTCTATGAGACAAGGAATTGCGAAAATGACCTTCACCGCACCCTGTGTATCGAAAGGAGCTAAGCATTCAACTCGGATGGCTTCCAATGTTTGGATATAACGATAAATCACTCTATGAGACTTGGAATCGCGATCTTTACGTTTTCCACACGCTGTGTATCGAAAGGAGCTAAGCATTCAACTCGGATGGCTTCCAATGTTTCGATATAACGATAAATCACTCGAGGAGACTGGGAATCGCGATAATCACCTTCACCGCAACCTGTGTATCGGAAGGAGCTAAGCATTCAACTCGGATGGCTTCCAATGTTTCGATATAACGATAAATCACTCTACGAGACTGGGAATCGCGATAATCACCTTCACCGCAACCTGTGTATCGAAAGGAGCTAAGCATTCAACTCGGATGGCTTCCAATGTTTCGATATAACGATAAATCACTCTAGGAGACTGGGAATCGCGATATTTATGTTTCCCAGACGCTGTGTATCGAAATGAGATAAGGATTCACATGCCAAGCTTCGTAATCGTTCGATTAAACGATAAATTACTCTAGGAGACTCGGAATCGCGATAATTACCATCACCGCACCCTATGTATCGAAAGTAGCGAAGTATTCACTTCCCAAACCTCGCAATCGTTCGATATAACGATAAATCACTCTATGAGACTTGGAATCGCGATCTTTACGTTTTCCACACGCTGTGTATCGAAAGAATCTAAGTATTCACTTCCCAAGCCTCGCAATTGTTCGATATAACGATAAATCGCTCTATGAGACTAGGAATTGCTTAAATGACCTTCACCGCACGCTGTGTATCGAATGGAGCTAAGCATTCAACTCGGATGGCTTCAAATGGTTCGATATAACGATAAATCACTCTAGGAGACTGGGAATCGCGATAATCACCTTCACCGCAACCTGTGTATCGAAAGGAGCTAAGCATTCAACACGGATGGCTTCCAATGTTTCGATATAACGATAAATCACTCTATGAGACTCGTAATCGCGATAGTTACCTTCACCGCACCCTGTGTATCGAAAGGAGCTAAGGATTCAACTCGGATGGTTTGCAATGGTTCCATATAACGATAAATCACCCTATGAGACTCGAAATCGCGATATTTATGTTTCCCAGACGCTGTGTATCGAAATGAGATAAGGATTCACATGCCAAGCTTCGTAATCGTTCGATTAAACGATAAATCACTCTATGAGACTCGTAATCGCGATAGTTACCTTCACCGCACCCTGTGTATCGAAAGGAGCTAAGGATTCAACTCGGATGGCTTGCAATGGTTCCATATAACGATAAATCACCCCATGAGAATCGAAATCGCGATATTTACGTTTTCCAAACGCTGTGTATCGAAAGAATCTAAGTATTCACTTCCCAAGCCTCGCAATCGTTCGATATAACCATAAATCACCCTATGACACTCGAAATCGCGATATTTACGTTTTCCAAACGCTGTGTATCAACAGCAGCTAAGGCTTCACTTCCCAAATAGCGCAATCGTTCGATTAAACGATAAATCACTCTAGGAGACTCGGAATCGCGATAATTACCATCACCGCACCCTATGTATCGAAAGGAGCGAAGTATTCACTTCCCAAACCTCGCAATCGTTCGATATAGCGATAAATCACTCTATGAGACTTGGAATCGCGATCTTTACGTTTTCCACACGCTGTGTATCGAAAGGAGCTAAGCATTCACTTCCCAAGCCTCGCAATTGTTCGATATAACGATAAATCACTCTATGAGACTCGGAATCGCGAAAATCACGTTCACCGCACCCTGCGTATCGAAAGGAGCTAAGCATTCAACTCGGATGGCTTCAAATGTTTCGATATAACGATAAATCACTCTACGAGTCTGGGAATCGCGATAATCACCTTCACCGCAACCTGTGTATCGGAAGGAGCTAAGCATTCAACTCGGATGGCTTCCAATGTTTCGATATAACGATAAATCACTCTAGGAGACTGGGAATCGCGATAATTACCATCACCGCACCCTGTGTATCGAAAGGAGCAAAGGCTTCACTTCCCAAGCCTCGCAATCGTTCAATGTAACGTTAAATCACTCTATGAGACTCGGAATCGCGAAAATCACGTTCACCGCACCCTGGGTATCGAAAGGAGCTAAGCATTCAACTAGGATGGCTTCCAATGTTTCGATATAACGATAAATCACTCTAGGAGACTGGGAATCGCGATAATCACCTTCACCGCAACCTGTGTATCGAAAGGAGCTAAGCATTCAACTCGGATGGCTTCCAATGTTTCGATATAACGATAAATCACTCTACGAGACTGGGAATCGCGATAATCACCTTCACCGCAACCTGTGTATCGAAAGGAGCTAAGCATTCAACTCGGATGGCTTCCAATGTTTCGATATAACGATAAATCACTCTAGGAGACTGGGAATCGCGATATTTATGTTTCCCAGACGCTGTGTATCGAAATGAGATAAGGATTCACATGCCAAGCTTCGTAATCGTTCGATTAAACGATAAATCACTCTATGAGACTCGTAATCGCGATAGTTACCTTCACCGCACCCTGTGTTTCGAAAGGAGCTAAGGATTCAACTCGGATGGCTTGCAATGGTTCCATATAACGATAAATCACCCTATGAGAATCGAAATCGCGATACTTACGTTTTCCAAACGCTGTGTATCGAAAGAATCTAAGTATTCACTTCCCAAGCCTCGCAATCGTTCGATATAACCATAAATCACCCTATGACACTCGAAATCGCGATATTTACGTATTCCAAACGCTGTGCATCAACAGCAGCTAAGGCTTCACTTCCCAAACAGCGCAATCGTTCGATTAAACGATAAATCACTCTAGGAGCCTCGGCATCGCGATAATTACCATCACCGCACCCTATGTATCGAAAGGAGCGAAGTATTCACTTCCCAAACCTCGCAATCGTTCGATATAGCGATAAATCACTCTATGAGACTTGGAATTGCGAAAATCACCTTCACCGCACCCTGTGTATCGAAAGGAGCTAAGCATTCAACTTGGATGGCTTCCAATGTTTCGATATAAAGATATATCACCCTATGAGACTCGGAATCGCGATATTTACGTTTTCCACACGCTGTGTATCGAAAGGAGCTAAGTATTCACTTCAGAAACCTCGCAATCGGTCAATGTAACGTTAAATCACTCTATGAGACTCGGAATCGCAAAAAATCACCTTCACCGCACCCTGCGTATCGAAAGGAGCTAAGCATTCAACTCGGATGGCTTCCAATGTTTCGATATAACGATAAATCACTCTACGAGACTGGGAATCGCGATAATCACCTTCACCGCAACCTGTGTATCGAAAGGAGCTAAGCATTCAACTCGGATGGCTTCAAATGGTTCGATATAACGATAAATCACTCTAGGAGACTGGGAATCGCGATAATTACCTTCACAGCACGCTGTGTTTCGAAAGGAGCTAAGTATTCACTTCAGAAACCTCGCAATCGGTCAATGTAACGTTAAGTCACTCTATGAGACTCGGAATCGCAAAAAATCACCTTCACCGCACCCTGCGTATCGAAAGGAGCTAAGCATTCAACTCGGATGGCTTCCAATGTTTCGATATAACGATAAATCACTCTATGAGACTCGGAATCGCGAAAATCACCTTCACCGCACCCTGGGTATCGAAAGGAGCTAAGCATTCAACTCGGATGGCTTCGAATGGTTCGATATAACGATAAATCACTCTAGGAGACTGGGAATCGCGATAATCACCTTCACCGCAACCTGTGTATCGAAAGGAGCTAAGCATTCAACTCGGATCGCTTCCAATGTTTCGATATAACGATAAATCACTCTATGAGACTCGTAATCGCGATAGTTACCTTCAATGCACCCTGTGTATCGAAAGGAGCTAAGGATTCAACTCGGATGGCTTGCAATGGTTCCATATAACGATAAATCACCCTATGAGACTCGAAATCGCGATATTTACGTTTTCCAAACGCTGTGTACCGAAAGAATCTATGTATTCACTTCCCAAGCCTCGCAATCGTTCGATATAACCATAAATCACCCTATGACACTCGAAATCGCGATATTTACGTTTTCCAAACGCTGTGTATCAACAGCAGCTAAGGCTCCACTTCCCAAGCCTCGCAATCGTTCGATATAACGATAAATCACCCTATGACACTCGAAATCGGCGATATTTACGTTTTCCAAACGCTGTGTATCGAAAGAATCTAAGTATTCACTTCCCAAGCCTCGCAATCGTTCGACATAACCATAAATCACCCTATGACACTCGAAATCGCGATATTTACGTTTTCCAAACGCTGTGTATCAACAGCAGCTAAGGCTTCACTTCCCAAATAGCGCAATCGTTCGATTAAACGATAAATCACTCTAGGAGACTCGGAATCGCGATAATTACCATCACCGCACCCTATGTATCGAAAGGAGCGAAGTATTCACTTCCCAAACCTCGCAATCGTTCGATATAGCGATAAATCACTCTATGAGACTTGGAATCGCGATCTTTACGTTTTCCACACGCTGTGTATCGAAAGGAGCTAAGCATTCAACTCGGATGGCTTCCAATGTTTCGATAAAAAGATAAATCACTCGAGGAGACTGGGAATCGCGATAATCACCTTCACCGCAACCTGTGTATCGAAAGGAGCTAAGCATTCAACTCGGATGGCTTCCAATGTTTCGATATAACGATAAATCACTCTACGAGACTGGGAATCGCGATAATCACCTTCACCGCAACCTGTGTATCGAAAGGAGCTAAGCATTCAACTCGGATGGCTTTCAATGTTTCGATATAACGATAAATCACTCTAGGAGACTGGGAATCGCGATATTTATGTTTCCCAGACGCTGTGTATCGAAATGAGATAAGGATTCACATGCCAAGCTTCGTAATCGTTCGATTAAACGATAAATCACTCTAGGAGACTCGGAATCGCGATAATTACCATCACCGCACCCTATGTATCGAAAGGAGCGAAGTATTCACTTCCCAAACCTCGCAATCGTTCGATATAACGATAAATCACTCTATGAGACTTGGAATCGCGATCTTTACGTTTTCCACACGCTGTGTATCGAAAGAATCTAAGTATTCACTTCCCAAGCCTCGCAATTGTTCGATATAACGATAAATCGCTCTATGAGACTAGGAATTGCAAAAATGACCTTCACCGCACCCTGTGTATCGAATGGAGCTAAGCATTCAACTCGGATGGCTTCAAATGTTTCGATATAACGATAAATCACTCTAGCAGACTGGGAATCGCGATAATTACCTTCACAGCACGCTGTGTTTCGAAAGGAGCTAAGTATTCACTTCAGAAACCTCGCAATCGGTCAATGTAACGTTAAATCACTCTATGAGACTCGGAATCGCGAAAATCACCTTCACCGCACCCTGCGTATCGAAAGGAGCTAAGCATTCAACTCGGATGGCTTCCAATGTTTCGATATAACGATAAATCACTCTATGAGACTCGGAATCGCGAAAATCACCTTCACCGCACCCTGCGTATCGAAAGGAGCTAAGCATTCAACTCGGATGGCTTCAAATGTTTCTATATAACGATAAATCACTCTAGCAGACTGGGAATCGCGATAATTACCTTCACAGCACGCTGTGTTTCGAAAGGAGCTAAGTATTCACTTCAGAAACCTCGCAATCGGTCAATGTAACGTTAAATCACTCTATGAGACTCGGAATCGCGAAAATCACCTTCACCGCACCCTGCGTATCGAAAGAAGCTAAGCATTCAACTCGGATGGCTTCCAATTGTTCGATATAACGAGAAATCACTCTATGAGACTCGGAATCGCGAAAATCACCTTCACCGCACCCTGCGTATCGAAAGGAGCTAAGCATTCAACTCGGATGGCTTCCAATGTTTCGATATAACGATAAATCACTCTATGAGACTCGGAATCGCGAAAATCACCTTCACCGCACCCTGCGTATCGAAAGGAGCTAAGCATTCAACTCGGATGGCTTCAAATGTTTCTATATAACGATAAATCACTCTAGCAGACTGGGAATCGCGATAATTACCTTCACAGCACGCTGTGTTTCGAAAGGAGCTAAGTATTCACTTCAGAAACCTCGCAATCGTTCGATATAACGATAAATCACCCTATGACACTCGAAATCGGCGATATTTACGTTTTCCAAACGCTGTGTATCGAAAGAATCTAAGTATTCACTTCCCAAGCCTCGCAATCGTTCGACATAACCATAAATCACCCTATGACACTCGAAATCGCGATATTTACGTTTTCCAAACGCTGTGTATCAACAGCAGCTAAGGCTTCACTTCCCAAATAGCGCAATCGTTCGATTAAACGATAAATCACTCTTGGAGACTCGGAATCGCGATAATAACCATCACCGCACCCTATGTATCGAAAGGAGCGAAGTATTCACTTCCCAAACCTCGCAATCGTTCGATATAGCGATAAATCACTCTATGAGACTTGGAATTGCGAAAATCACCTTCACCGCACCCTGTGTATCGAAAGGAGCTAAGCATTCAACTTGGATGGCTTCCAATGTTTCGATATAAAGATATATCACCCTATGAGACTCGGAATCGCGATATTTACGTTTTCCACACGCTGTGTATCGAAAGGAGCTAAGTATTCACTTCAGAAACCTCGCAATCGGTCAATGTAACGTTAAATCACTCTATGAGACTCGGAATCGCAAAAAATCACCTTCACCGCACCCTGCGTATCGAAAGGAGCTAAGCATTCAACTCGGATGGCTTCCAATGTTTCGATATAACGATAAATCACTCTACGAGACTGGGAATCGCGATAATCACCTTCACCGCAACCTGTGTATCGAAAGGAGCTAAGCATTCAACTCGGATGGCTTCCAATGTTTCGATATAACGATAAATCACTCTAGGAGACTGGGAATCGCGATATTTATGTTTCCCAGACGCTGTGTATCGAAATGAGATAAGGATTCACATGCCAAGCTTCGTAATCGTTCGATTAAACGATAAATCACTCTAGGAGACTCGGAATCGCGATAATTACCATCACCGCACCCTATGTATCGAAAGGAGCGAAGTATTCACTTCCCAAACCTCGCAATCGTTCGATATAACGATAAATCACTCTATGAGACTTGGAATCGCGATCTTTACGTTTTCCACACGCTGTGTATCGAAAGAATCTAAGTATTCACTTCCCAAGCCTCGCAATTGTTCGATATAACGATAAATCGCTCTATGAGACTAGGAATTGCGAAAATGACCTTCACCGCACCCTGTGTATCGAATGGAGCTAAGCATTCAACTCGGATGGCTTCAAATGGTTCGATATAACGATAAATCACTCTAGGAGACTGGGAATCGCGATAATTACCTTCACAGCACGCTGTGTTTCGAAAGGAGCTAAGTATTCACTTCAGAAACCTCGCAATCGGTCAATGTAACGTTAAGTCACTCTATGAGACTCGGAATCGCAAAAAATCACCTTCACCGCACCCTGCGTATCGAAAGGAGCTAAGCATTCAACTCGGATGGCTTCCAATGTTTCGATATAACGATAAATCACTCTATGAGACTCGGAATCGCGAAAATCACCTTCACCGCACCCTGGGTATCGAAAGGAGCTAAGCATTCAACTCGGATGGCTTCGAATGGTTCGATATAACGATAAATCACTCTAGGAGACTGGGAATCGCGATAATCACCTTCACCGCAACCTGTGTATCGAAAGGAGCTAAGCATTCAACTCGGATCGCTTCCAATGTTTCGATATAACGATAAATCACTCTATGAGACTCGTAATCGCGATAGTTACCTTCAATGCACCCTGTGTATCGAAAGGAGCTAAGGATTCAACTCGGATGGCTTGCAATGGTTCCATATAACGATAAATCACCCTATGAGACTCGAAATCGCGATATTTACGTTTTCCAAACGCTGTGTACCGAAAGAATCTAAGTATTCACTTCCCAAGCCTCGCAATCGTTCGATATAACCATAAATCACCCTATGACACTCGAAATCGCGATATTTACGTTTTCCAAACGCTGTGTATCAACAGCAGCTAAGGCTCCACTTCCCAAGCCTCGCAATCGTTCGATATAACGATAAATCACCCTATGACACTCGAAATCGGCGATATTTACGTTTTCCAAACGCTGTGTATCGAAAGAATCTAAGTATTCACTTCCCAAGCCTCGCAATCGTTCGACATAACCATAAATCACCCTATGACACTCGAAATCGCGATATTTACGTTTTCCAAACGCTGTGTATCAACAGCAGCTAAGGCTTCACTTCCCAAATAGCGCAATCGTTCGATTAAACGATAAATCACTCTAGGAGACTCGGAATCGCGATAATTACCATCACCGCACCCTATGTATCGAAAGGAGCGAAGTATTCACTTCCCAAACCTCGCAATCGTTCGATATAGCGATAAATCACTCTATGAGACTTGGAATCGCGATCTTTACGTTTTCCACACGCTGTGTATCGAAAGGAGCTAAGCATTCAACTCGGATGGCTTCCAATGTTTCGATAAAAAGATAAATCACTCGAGGAGACTGGGAATCGCGATAATCACCTTCACCGCAACCTGTGTATCGAAAGGAGCTAAGCATTCAACTCGGATGGCTTCCAATGTTTCGATATAACGATAAATCACTCTACGAGACTGGGAATCGCGATAATCACCTTCACCGCAACCTGTGTATCGAAAGGAGCTAAGCATTCAACTCGGATGGCTTTCAATGTTTCGATATAACGATAAATCACTCTAGGAGACTGGGAATCGCGATATTTATGTTTCCCAGACGCTGTGTATCGAAATGAGATAAGGATTCACATGCCAAGCTTCGTAATCGTTCGATTAAACGATAAATCACTCTAGGAGACTCGGAATCGCGATAATTACCATCACCGCACCCTATGTATCGAAAGGAGCGAAGTATTCACTTCCCAAACCTCGCAATCGTTCGATATAACGATAAATCACTCTATGAGACTTGGAATCGCGATCTTTACGTTTTCCACACGCTGTGTATCGAAAGAATCTAAGTATTCACTTCCCAAGCCTCGCAATTGTTCGATATAACGATAAATCGCTCTATGAGACTAGGAATTGCAAAAATGACCTTCACCGCACCCTGTGTATCGAATGGAGCTAAGCATTCAACTCGGATATCTTCAAATGTTTCGATATAACGATAAATCACTCTAGCAGACTGGGAATCGCGATAATTACCTTCACAGCACGCTGTGTTTCGAAAGGAGCTAAGTATTCACTTCAGAAACCTCGCAATCGGTCAATGTAACGTTAAATCACTCTATGAGACTCGGAATCGCGAAAATCACCTTCACCGCACCCTGCGTATCGAAAGGAGCTAAGCATTCAACTCGGATGGCTTCCAATGTTTCGATATAACGATAAATCACTCTATGAGACTCGGAATCGCGAAAATCACCTTCACCGCACCCTGCGTATCGAAAGGAGCTAAGCATTCAACTCGGATGGCTTCAAATGTTTCTATATAACGATAAATCACTCTAGCAGACTGGGAATCGCGATAATTACCTTCACAGCACGCTGTGTTTCGAAAGGAGCTAAGTATTCACTTCAGAAACCTCGCAATCGGTCAATGTAACGTTAAATCACTCTATGAGACTCGGAATCGCGAAAATCACCTTCACCGCACCCTGCGTATCGAAAGAAGCTAAGCATTCAACTCGGATGGCTTCCAATTGTTCGATATAACGAGAAATCACTCTATGAGACTCGGAATCGCGAAAATCACCTTCACCGCACCCTGCGTATCGAAAGGAGCTAAGCATTCAACTCGGATGGCTTCCAATGTTTCGATATAACGATAAATCACTCTATGAGACTCGGAATCGCGAAAATCACCTTCACCGCACCCTGCGTATCGAAAGGAGCTAAGCATTCAACTCGGATGGCTTCAAATGTTTCTATATAACGATAAATCACTCTAGCAGACTGGGAATCGCGATAATTACCTTCACAGCACGCTGTGTTTCGAAAGGAGCTAAGTATTCACTTCAGAAACCTCGCAATCGTTCGATATAACGATAAATCACCCTATGACACTCGAAATCGGCGATATTTACGTTTTCCAAACGCTGTGTATCGAAAGAATCTAAGTATTCACTTCCCAAGCCTCGCAATCGTTCGACATAACCATAAATCACCCTATGACACTCGAAATCGCGATATTTACGTTTTCCAAACGCTGTGTATCAACAGCAGCTAAGGCTTCACTTCCCAAATAGCGCAATCGTTCGATTAAACGATAAATCACTCTAGGAGACTCGGAATCGCGATAATTACCATCACCGCACCCTATGTATCGAAAGGAGCGAAGTATTCACTTCCCAAACCTCGCAATCGTTCGATATAGCGATAAATCACTCTATGAGACTTGGAATCGCGATCTTTACGTTTTCCACACGCTGTGTATCGAAAGGAGCTAAGCATTCAACTCGGATGGCTTCCAATGTTTCGATAAAAAGATAAATCACTCGAGGAGACTGGGAATCGCGATAATCACCTTCACCGCAACCTGTGTATCGAAAGGAGCTAAGCATTCAACTCGGATGGCTTCCAATGTTTCGATATAACGATAAATCACTCTACGAGACTGGGAATCGCGATAATCACCTTCACCGCAACCTGTGTATCGAAAGGAGCTAAGCATTCAACTCGGATGGCTTTCAATGTTTCGATATAACGATAAATCACTCTAGGAGACTGGGAATCGCGATATTTATGTTTCCCAGACGCTGTGTATCGAAATGAGATAAGGATTCACATGCCAAGCTTCGTAATCGTTCGATTAAACGATAAATCACTCTAGGAGACTCGGAATCGCGATAATTACCATCACCGCACCCTATGTATCGAAAGGAGCGAAGTATTCACTTCCCAAACCTCGCAATCGTTCGATATAACGATAAATCACTCTATGAGACTTGGAATCGCGATCTTTACGTTTTCCACACGCTGTGTATCGAAAGAATCTAAGTATTCACTTCCCAAGCCTCGCAATTGTTCGATATAACGATAAATCGCTCTATGAGACTAGGAATTGCAAAAATGACCTTCACCGCACCCTGTGTATCGAATGGAGCTAAGCATTCAACTCGGATGGCTTCAAATGTTTCGATATAACGATAAATCACTCTAGCAGACTGGGAATCGCGATAATTACCTTCACAGCACGCTGTGTTTCGAAAGGAGCTAAGTATTCACTTCAGAAACCTCGCAATCGGTCAATGTAACGTTAAATCACTCTATGAGACTCGGAATCGCGAAAATCACCTTCACCGCACCCTGCGTATCGAAAGGAGCTAAGCATTCAACTCGGATGGCTTCCAATGTTTCGATATAACGATAAATCACTCTATGAGACTCGGAATCGCGAAAATCACCTTCACCGCACCCTGCGTATCGAAAGGAGCTAAGCATTCAACTCGGATGGCTTCAAATGTTTCTATATAACGATAAATCACTCTAGCAGACTGGGAATCGCGATAATTACCTTCACAGCACGCTGTGTTTCGAAAGGAGCTAAGTATTCACTTCAGAAACCTCGCAATCGGTCAATGTAACGTTAAATCACTCTATGAGACTCGGAATCGCGAAAATCACCTTCACCGCACCCTGCGTATCGAAAGAAGCTAAGGATTCAACACGGATGGCTTGCAATGGTTCGATATAACGATAAATCACCCTATGAGACTCGAAATCGCGATATTTACGTTTTCCACACTCTGTGTATCAACAGGAGCTAAGGATTCACTTCGGATGTCTAGCAATGGTTCGATATAACGATTAATCACACTAGGGGACTGGGAATCGCAATATTTACGTTTTCCACACGCTGTGTATCGAAAGAATCGAAGTATTCACTTCCCAAGCCTCGCAATTGTTCGATATAACGAGAAATCACTCTATGAGACTCGGAATTGCGAAAATGACCTTCACCGCACCCTGTGTATCGAAAGGAGCTAAGGATTCAACACGGATGGCTTGCAATGGTTCGATATAACGATAAATCACCCTATGACACTCGAAACCGCGATATTTGCGTTTTCCAAACGCTGTGTATCAACAGCAGCTAAGGCTTCACTTCCCAAACAGCGCACTCGTTCGATTAAACGATAAATCACTCTAGGAGACTCGGAATCGCGATAATTACCATCACCGTACCCTATGTATCGAAAGGAGCGAAGTATTCACTTCCCAAACCTCGCAATCGTTCGATATAACGATAAATCACTCTATGAGACTTGGAATCGCGATCTTTACGTTTTCCACACGCTGTGTATCGAAAGAATCTAAGTATTCACTTCCCAAGCCTCGCAATTGTTCGATATAACGATAAATCGCTCTATGAGACTCGGAATCGCGAAAATCACCTTCACCGCACCCTGCGTATCGAAAGGAGCTAAGCATTCAACTCGGATGGCTTCAAATGTTTCGATATAACGATAAATCACTCTAGCAGACTGGGAATCGCGATAATTACCTTCACAGCACGCTGTGTTTCGAAAGGAGCTAAGTATTCACTTCAGAAACCTCGCAATCGGTCAATGTAACGTTAAATCACTCTATGAGACTCGGAATTGCGAAAATGACCTTCACCGCACCCTGTGTATCGAAAGGAGCTAAGGATTCAACACGGATGGCTTGCAATGGTTCGATATAACGATAAATCACCCTATGAGACTTGAAATCGCGATATTTACGTTTTCCACACTCTGTGTATCAACAGGAGCTAAGGATTCACTTCGGATGTCTAGCAATGGTTCGATATAACGATTAATCACACTAGGGGACTGGGAATCGCAATATTTACGTTTTCCACACGCTGTGTATCGAAAGAATCGAAGTATTCACTTCCCAAGCCTCGCAATTGTTCGATATAACGAGAAATCACTCTATGAGACTCGGAATTGCGAAAATGACCTTCACCGCACCCTGTGTATCGAAAGGAGCTAAGGATTCAACACGGATGGCTTGCAATGGTTTGATATAACGATAAATCACCCTATGACACTCGAAACCGCAATATTTGCGTTTTCCAAACGCTGTGTATCAACAGCAGCTAAGGCTTCACTTCCCAAACAGCGCACTCGTTCGATTAAACGATAAATCACTCTAGGAGACTCGGAATCGCGATAATTACCTTCACAGCACGCTGTGTATCGAAAGGAGCGAAGTATTCACTTCACAAACCTCGCAATCGTTCAATGTAACGTTAAATCACTCTATGAGACTTGGAATGGCGATCTTTACGTTTTCCACACGCTGTGTATCGAAAGAATCTAAGTATTCACTTCCCAAGCCTCGCAATTGTTCGATATAACGATAAATCGCTCTATGAGACTAGGAATTGCGAAAATGACCTTCACCGCACCCTGTGTATCGAAAGGAGCTAAGCATTCAACTCGGATGGCTTCCAATGTTTCGATATAACGATAAATCACTCTAGGAGACTGGGAATCGCGATAATCACCATCACCGCAACCTGTGTATCGAAAGGAGCTGAGTATTCACTTCACAAACCTCGCAATCGTTCAATGTAACGTTAAATCACTCTATGAGACTCGGAATCGCGATCTTTACGTTTTCCACACGCTGTGTATCGAAAGAATCTAAGTATTCACTTCCCAAGCCTCGCAGTCGTTCGATATAACGATATATCACTCTATGAGACTCGGAATTGCGAAAATGACCATCACCGCACCCTGGGTATCGAAAGGAGCTAAGCATTCAACTCGGATGGCTTCCAACGTTTCGATATAACGATAAATCACTCTAGGAGACTGGGAATCGCGATAATCACCTTCACCGCAACCTGTGTATCGAAAGGAGCTAAGCATTCAACTCGGATCGCTTCCAATGTTTCGATATAACGATAAATCACTCGAGGAGACTGGGAATCGCGATAATTACCATCACCGCACCCTGTGTATCGAAAGGAGCAAAGGCTTCACTTCCCAAGTCTCGCGATCGTTCAATGTAACGTTAAATCACTCTATGAGACTCGGAATCGCGAAAATCACCTTCACCGCACCCTGGGTATCGAAAGGAGCTAAGCATTCAACTCGGATGGCTTCCAATGTTTCGATATAACGATAAATCACTCTAGGAGACTGGGAATCGCGATAATCACCTTCACCGCAACCTGTGTATCGAAAGGAGCTAAGCATTCAACTCGGATGGCTTCCAATGTTTCGATATAACGATAAATCACTCTAGGAGACTGGGAATCGTGATATTTATGTTTCCCAGACGCTGTGTATCGAAATGAGATAAGGATTCACATGCCAAGCTTCGTAATCGTTCGATTAAACGATAAATCACTTTATGAGACTCGTAATCGCGATAATTACCTTCGCCGCACCCTGTGTATCGAAAGGAGCTGAGGATTCAACTCGGATGGCTTGCAATGGTTCCATATAACGATAAATCACCCTATGACACTCGAAATCGCGATATTTACGTTTTCCAAACGCTGTGTATCGAAAGAATCTAAGTATTCACTTCCCAAGCCTCGCAATTGTTCGATATAACGATAAATCACTCTATGAGAATCGCAATTGCGAAAATCACCTTCACCGCAACCTGTGTATCGAAAGGAGCCAAGGATTCAACACGGATGGCTTGCAAATGTTCGATATAACGGTAAATCACCCTATGAGTATCGAAATCGAGATATTTACGTTTTCCACACGCTGTGTACCGAAAGAATCTAAGTATTCACTTCCCAAGCCTCGCAGTCATTCGATATAACGATAAATCACTCTATTTGACTCGGAATTGCGAAAATCACCTTCACCGCACCCTGTGTATCGAAAGGAGGTAAGTATTCACTTCGCAAGCCTCGCAATCGTTCGATATCACGATAAATCACTCTAGGAGACTAGGAATCGCGATAATTACCTTCACCGCAACCTGTGTATCAATAGGAGCCAAGGATTCAACACGGATGGCTTGCAAATGTTCGATATAACGGTAAATCACCCTATGAGTCTCGAAATCGCGATATTTACGTTTTCCAAACGCTGTGTATCAACAGGAGCTAAGGATTCATTTCGGATGTCTAGCAATGGTTCGATATAACGATTAATCACACTAGGAGACTGGAAATCGCGATATTTACGTTTTCCAAACGCTGTGTATCGATGGGAGCTAAGGATTCACTTTCCAAGCCTCGCAAACGTTCAATGTAACGTTAAATCACTCTATGAGACTCGGAATCGCGAAAATCACCTTCACCGCACCCTGCGTATCGAAAGGAGCTAAGCATTCAACTCGGATGGCTTCAAATGTTTCGATATAACGATAAATCACTCTAGCAGACTGGGAATCGCGATAATTACCTTCACAGCACGCTGTGTTTCGAAAGGAGCTAAGTATTCACTTCAGAAACCTCGCAATCGGTCAATGTAACGTTAAATCACTCTATGAGACTCGGAATCGCGAAAATCACGTTCACCGCACCCTGGGTATCGAAAGGAGCTAAGCATTCAACTAGGATGGCTTCCAATGTTTCGATATAACGATAAATCACTCTAGGAGACTGGGAATCGCGATAATCACCTTCACCGCAACCTGTGTATCGAAAGGAGCTAAGCATTCAACTCGGATGGCTCCCAATGTTTCGATATAACGATAAATCACTCTACGAGACTGGGAATCGCGATAATCACCTTCACCGCAACCTGTGTATCGAAAGGAGCTAAGCATTCAACTCGGATGGCTTCCAATGTTTCGATATAACGATAAATCACTCTAGGAGACTGGGAATCGCGATATTTATGTTTCCCAGACGCTGTGTATCGAAATGAGATAAGGATTCACATGCCAAGCTTCGTAATCGTTCGATTAAACGATAAATCACTCTATGAGACTCGTAATCGCGATAGTTACCTTCACCGCACCCTGTGTATCGAAAGGAGCTAAGGATTCAACTCGGATGGCTTGCAATGGTTCCATATAACGATAAATCACCCTATGAGAATCGAAATCGCGATATTTACGTTTTCCAAACGCTGTGTATCGAAAGAATCTAAGTATTCACTTCCCAAGCCTCGCAATCGTTCGATATAACCATAAATCACCCTATGACACTCGAAATCGCGATATTTACGTTTTCCAAACGCTGTGTATCAACAGCAGCTAAGGCTTCACTTCCCAAATAGCGCAATCGTTCGATTAAACGATAAATCACTCTAGGAGACTCGGAATCGCGATAATTACCATCACCGCACCCTATGTATCGAAAGGAGCGAAGTATTCACTTCCCAAACCTCGCAATCGTTCGATATAGCGATAAATCACTCTATGAGATTTGGAATCGCGATCTTTACGTTTTCCACACGCTGTGTATCGAAAGGAGCTAAGCATTCAACTCGGATGGCTTCCAATGTTTCGATATAACGATAAATCACTCGAGGAGACTGGGAATCGCGATAATCACCTTCACCGCAACCTGTGTATCGGAAGGAGCTAAGCATTCAACTCGGATGGCTTCCAATGTTTCGATATAACGATAAATCACTCTACGAGACTGGGAATCGCGATAATCACCTTCACCGCAACCTGTGTATCGAAAGGAGCTAAGCATTCAACTCGGATGGCTTCCAATGTTTCGATATAACGATAAATCACTCTAGGATACTGGGAATCGCGATATTTATGTTTCCCAGACGCTGTGTATCGAAATGAGATAAGGATTCACATGCCAAGCTTCGTAATCGTTCGATTAAACGATAAATCACTCTAGGAGACTCGGAATCGCGATAATTACCATCACCGCACCCTATGTATCGAAAGGAGCGAAGTATTCACTTCCCAAACCTCGCAATCGTTCGATATAACGATAAATCACTCTATGAGACTTGGAATCGCGATCTTTACGTTTTCCACACGCTGCGTATCGAAAGAATCTAAGTATTCACTTCCCAAGCCTCGCAATTGTTCGATATAACGATAAATCGCTCTATGAGACTAGGAATTGCGAAAATGACCTTCACCGCACGCTGTGTATCGAATGGAGCTAAGCATTCAACTCGGATGGCTTCAAATGGTTCGATATAACGATAAATCACTCTAGGAGACTGGGAATCGCGATAATTACCTTCACAGCACGCTGTGTTTCGAAAGGAGCTAAGTATTCACTTCAGAAACCTCGCAATCGGTCAATGTAACGTTAAATCACTCTATGAGACTCGGAATCGCAAAAAATCACCTTCACCGCACCCTGCGTATCGAAAGGAGCTAAGCATTCAACTCGGATGGCTTCCAATGTTTCGATATAACGATAAATCACTCTATGAGACTCGGAATCGCGAAAATCACCTTCACCGCACCCTGGGTATCGAAAGGAGCTAAGCATTCAACTCGGATGGCTTCGAATGGTTCGATATAACGATAAATCACTCTAGGAGACTGGGAATCGCGATAATCACCTTCACCGCAACCTGTGTATCGAAAGGAGCTAAGCATTCAACTCGGATGGCTTCCAATGTTTCGATATAACGATAAATCACTCTATGAGACTCGTAATCGCGATAGTTACCTTCACCGCACCCTGTGTATCGAAAGGAGCTAAGGATTCAACTCGGATGGCTTGCAATGGTTCCATATAACGATAAATCACCCTATGAGACTCGAAATCGCGATATTTACGTTTTCCAAACGCTGTGTACCGAAAGAATCTAAGTATTCACTTCCCAAGCCTCGCAATCGTTCGATATAACCATAAATCACCCTATGACACTCGAAATCGCGATATTTACGTTTTCCAAACGCTGTGTATCAACAGCAGCTAAGGCTTCACTTCCCAAGCCTCGCAATCGTTCGATATAACGATAAATCACCCTATGACACTCGAAATCGGCGATATTTACGTTTTCCAAACGCTGTGTATCGAAAGAATCTAAGTATTCACTTCCCAAGCCTCGCAATCGTTCGATATAACCATAAATCACCCTATGACACTCGAAATCGCGATATTTACGTTTTCCAAACGCTGTGTATCAACAGCAGCTAAGGCTTCACTTCCCAAATAGCGCAATCGTTCGATTAAACGATAAATCACTCTAGGAGACTCGGAATCGCGATAATTACCATCACCGCACCCTATGTATCGAAAGGAGCGAAGTATTCACTTCCCAAACCTCGCAATCGTTCGATATAGCGATAAATCACTCTATGAGATTTGGAATCGCGATCTTTACGTTTTCCACACGCTGTGTATCGAAAGGAGCTAAGCATTCAACTCGGATGGCTTCCAATGTTTCGATATAACGATAAATCACTCGAGGAGACTGGGAATCGCGATAATCACCTTCACCGCAACCTGTGTATCGGAAGGAGCTAAGCATTCAACTCGGATGGCTTCCAATGTTTCGATATAACGATAAATCACTCTAGGATACTGGGAATCGCGATATTTATGTTTCCCAGACGCTGTGTATCGAAATGAGATAAGGATTCACATGCCAAGCTTCGTAATCGTTCGATTAAACGATAAATCACTCTAGGAGACTCGGAATCGCGATAATTACCATCACCGCACCCTATGTATCGAAAGGAGCGAAGTATTCACTTCCCAAACCTCGCAATCGTTCGATATAACGATAAATCACTCTATGAGACTTGGAATCGCGATCTTTACGTTTTCCACACGCTGCGTATCGAAAGAATCTAAGTATTCACTTCCCAAGCCTCGCAATTGTTCGATATAACGATAAATCGCTCTATGAGACTAGGAATTGCGAAAATGACCTTCACCGCACGCTGTGTATCGAATGGAGCTAAGCATTCAACTCGGATGGCTTCAAATGGTTCGATATAACGATAAATCACTCTAGGAGACTGGGAATCGCGATAATTACCTTCACAGCACGCTGTGTTTCGAAAGGAGCTAAGTATTCACTTCAGAAACCTCGCAATCGGTCAATGTAACGTTAAATCACTCTATGAGACTCGGAATCGCAAAAAATCACCTTCACCGCACCCTGCGTATCGAAAGGAGCTAAGCATTCAACTCGGATGGCTTCCAATGTTTCGATATAACGATAAATCACTCTATGAGACTCGGAATCGCGAAAATCACCTTCACCGCACCCTGGGTATCGAAAGGAGCTAAGCATTCAACTCGGATGGCTTCGAATGGTTCGATATAACGATAAATCACTCTAGGAGACTGGGAATCGCGATAATCACCTTCACCGCAACCTGTGTATCGAAAGGAGCTAAGCATTCAACTCGGATGGCTTCCAATGTTTCGATATAACGATAAATCACTCTATGAGACTCGTAATCGCGATAGTTACTTTCACCGCACCCTGTGTATCGAAAGGAGCTAAGGATTCAACTCGGATGGCTTGCAATGGTTCCATATAACGATAAATCACCCTATGAGACTCGAAATCGCGATATTTACGTTTTCCAAACGCTGTGTACCGAAAGAATCTAAGTATTCACTTCCCAAGCCTCGCAATCGTTCGATATAACCATAAATCACCCTATGACACTCGAAATCGCGATATTTACGTTTTCCAAACGCTGTGTATCAACAGCAGCTAAGGCTTCACTTCCCAAGCCTCGCAATCGTTCGATATAACGATAAATCACCCTATGACACTCGAAATCGGCGATATTTACGTTTTCCAAACGCTGTCTATCGAAAGAATCTAAGTATTCACTTCCCAAGCCTCGCAATCGTTCGACATAACCATAAATCACCCTATGACACTCGAAATCGCGATATTTACGTTTTCCAAACGCTGTGTATCAACAGCAGCTAAGGCTTCACTTCCCAAATAGCGCAATCGTTCGATTAAACGATAAATCACTCTAGGAGACTCGGAATCGCGATAATTACCATCACCGCACCCTATGTATCGAAAGGAGCGAAGTATTCACTTCCCAAACCTCGCAATCGTTCGATATAGCGATAAATCACTCTATGAGACTTGGAATCGCGATCTTTACGTTTTCCACACGCTGTGTATCGAAAGGAGCTAAGCATTCAACTCGGATGGCTTCCAATGTTTCGATAAAAAGATAAATCACTCGAGGAGACTGGGAATCGCGATAATCACCTTCACCGCAACCTGTGTATCGAAAGGAGCTAAGCATTCAACTCGGATGGCTTCCAATGTTTCGATATAACGATAAATCACTCTACGAGACTGGGAATCGCGATAATCACCTTCACCGCAACCTGTGTATCGAAAGGAGCTAAGCATTCAACTCGGATGGCTTTCAATGTTTCGATATAACGATAAATCACTCTAGGAGACTGGGAATCGCGATATTTATGTTTCCCAGACGCTGTGTATCGAAATGAGATAAGGATTCACATGCCAAGCTTCGTAATCGTTCGATTAAACGATAAATCACTCTAGGAGACTCGGAATTGCGATAATTACCATCACCGCACCCTATGTATCGAAAGGAGCGAAGTATTCACTTCCCAAACCTCGCAATCGTTCGATATAACGATAAATCACTCTATGAGACTTGGAATCGCGATCTTTACGTTTTCCACACGCTGTGTATCGAAAGAATCTAAGTATTCACTTCCCAAGCCTCGCAATTGTTCGATATAACGATAAATCGCTCTATGAGACTAGGAATTGCAAAAATGACCTTCACCGCACCCTGTATATCGAATGGAGCTAAGCATTCAACTCGGATGGCTTCAAATGTTTCGATATAACGATAAATCACTCTAGCAGACTGGGAATCGCGATAATTACCTTCACAGCACGCTGTGTTTCGAAAGGAGCTAAGTATTCACTTCAGAAACCTCGCAATCGGTCAATGTAACGTTAAATCACTCTATGAGACTCGGAATCGCGAAAATCACCTTCACCGCACCCTGCGTATCGAAAGGAGCTAAGCATTCAACTCGGATGGCTTCCAATGTTTCGATATAACGATAAATCACTCTATGAGACTCGGAATCGCGAAAATCACCTTCACCGCACCCTGCGTATCGAAAGGAGCTAAGCATTCAACTCGGATGGCTTCAAATGTTTCGATATAACGATAAATCACTCTAGCAGACTGGGAATCGCGATAATTACCTTCACAGCACGCTGTGTTTCGAAAGGAGCTAAGTATTCACTTCAGAAACCTCGCAATCGGTCAATGTAACGTTAAATCACTCTATGAGACTCGGAATCGCGAAAATCACCTTCACCGCACCCTGCGTATCGAAAGGAGCTAAGCATTCAACTCGGATGGCTTCCAATTGTTCGATATAACGAGAAATCACTCTATGAGACTAGGAATTGCGAAAATGACCTTCACCGCACCCTGTGTATCGAATGGAGCTAAGCATTCAACTCGGATGGCTTCAAATGTTTCGATATAACGATAAATCACTCTAGCAGACTGGGAATCGCGATAATTACCTTCACAGCACGCTGTGTTTCGAAAGGAGCTAAGTATTCACTTCAGAAACCTCGCAATCGGTCAATGTAACGTTAAATCACTCTATGAGACTCGGAATTGCGAAAATGACCTTCACCGCACCCTGCGTATCGAAAGGAGCTAAGGATTCAACACGGATGGCTTGCAATGGTTCGATATAACGGTAAATCACCCTATGAGTATCGAAATCGAGATATTTACGTTTTCCACACGCTGTGTACCGAAAGAATCTAAGTATTCACTTCCCAAGCCTCGCAGTCATTCGATATAACGATAAATCACTCTATTTGACTCGGAATTGCGAAAATCACCTTCACCGCACCCTGTGTATCGAAAGGAGGTAAGTATTCACTTCGCAAGCCTCGCAATCGTTCGATATCACGATAAATCACTCTAGGAGACTAGGAATCGCGATAATTACCTTCACCGCAACCTGTGTATCAATAGGAGCCAAGGATTCAACACGGATGGCTTGCAAATGTTCGATATAACGGTAAATCACCCTATGAGTCTCGAAATCGCGATATTTACGTTTTCCAAACGCTGTGTATCAACAGGAGCTAAGGATTCATTTCGGATGTCTAGCAATGGTTCGATATAACGATTAATCACACTAGGAGACTGGAAATCGCGATATTTACGTTTTCCAAACGCTGTGTATCGATGGGAGCTAAGGATTCACTTTCCAAGCCTCGCAATCGGTCAATGTAACGTTAAATCACTCTATGAGACTCGGAATCGCGAAAATCACCTTCACCGCACCCTGCGTATCGAAAGGAGCTAAGCATTCAACTCGGATGGCTTCCAATGTTTCGATATAACGATAAATCACTCTATGAGACTCGGAATCGCGAAAATCACCTTCACCGCACCCTGCGTATCGAAAGGAGCTAAGCATTCAACTCGGATGGCTTCAAATGTTTCGATATAACGATAAATCACTCTAGCAGACTGGGAATCGCGATAATTACCTTCACAGCACGCTGTGTTTCGAAAGGAGCTAAGTATTCACTTCAGAAACCTCGCAATCGGTCAATGTAACGTTAAATCACTCTATGAGACTCGGAATCGCGAAAATCACCTTCACCGCACCCTGCGTATCGAAAGGAGCTAAGCATTCAACTCGGATGGCTTCCAATTGTTCGATATAACGAGAAATCACTCTATGAGACTAGGAATTGCGAAAATGACCTTCACCGCACCCTGTGTATCGAATGGAGCTAAGCATTCAACTCGGATGGCTTCAAATGTTTCGATATAACGATAAATCACTCTAGCAGACTGGGAATCGCGATAATTACCTTCACCGCAACCTGTGTATCGAAAGGAGCTAAGCATTCAACTCGGATGGCTTCCAATGTTTCGATATAACGATAAATCACTCTAGGAGACTGGGAATCGCGATATTTACGTTTTCCAAACGCTGTGTATCGATGGGAGCTAAGGATTCACTTTCCAAGCCTCGCAAACGTTCAATGTAACGTTAAATCACTCTATGAGACTCGGAATCGCGAAAATCACCTTCACCGCACCCTGCGTATCGAAAGGAGCTAAGCATTCAACTCGGATGGCTTCAAATGTTTCGATATAACGATAAATCACTCTAGCAGACTGGGAATCGCGATAATTACCTTCACAGCACGCTGTGTTTCGAAAGGAGCTAAGTATTCACTTCAGAAACCTCGCAATCGGTCAATGTAACGTTAAATCACTCTATGAGACTCGGAATCGCGAAAATCACGTTCACCGCACCCTGGGTATCGAAAGGAGCTAAGCATTCAACTAGGATGGCTTCCAATGTTTCGATATAACGATAAATCACTCTAGGAGACTGGGAATCGCGATAATCACCTTCACCGCAACCTGTGTATCGAAAGGAGCTAAGCATTCAACTCGGATGGCTCCCAATGTTTCGATATAACGATAAATCACTCTACGAGACTGGGAATCGCGATAATCACCTTCACCGCAACCTGTGTATCGAAAGGAGCTAAGCATTCAACTCGGATGGCTTTCAATGTTTCGATATAACGATAAATCACTCTAGGAGACTGGGAATCGCGATATTTATGTTTCCCAGACGCTGTGTATCGAAATGAGATAAGGATTCACATGCCAAGCTTCGTAATCGTTCGATTAAACGATAAATCACTCTAGGAGACTCGGAATTGCGATAATTACCATCACCGCACCCTATGTATCGAAAGGAGCGAAGTATTCACTTCCCAAACCTCGCAATCGTTCGATATAACGATAAATCACTCTATGAGACTTGGAATCGCGATCTTTACGTTTTCCACACGCTGTGTATCGAAAGAATCTAAGTATTCACTTCCCAAGCCTCGCAATTGTTCGATATAACGATAAATCGCTCTATGAGACTAGGAATTGCAAAAATGACCTTCACCGCACCCTGTATATCGAATGGAGCTAAGCATTCAACTCGGATGGCTTCAAATGTTTCGATATAACGATAAATCACTCTAGCAGACTGGGAATCGCGATAATTACCTTCACAGCACGCTGTGTTTCGAAAGGAGCTAAGTATTCACTTCAGAAACCTCGCAATCGGTCAATGTAACGTTAAATCACTCTATGAGACTCGGAATCGCGAAAATCACCTTCACCGCACCCTGCGTATCGAAAGGAGCTAAGCATTCAACTCGGATGGCTTCCAATGTTTCGATATAACGATAAATCACTCTATGAGACTCGGAATCGCGAAAATCACCTTCACCGCACCCTGCGTATCGAAAGGAGCTAAGCATTCAACTCGGATGGCTTCAAATGTTTCGATATAACGATAAATCACTCTAGCAGACTGGGAATCGCGATAATTACCTTCACAGCACGCTGTGTTTCGAAAGGAGCTAAGTATTCACTTCAGAAACCTCGCAATCGGTCAATGTAACGTTAAATCACTCTATGAGACTCGGAATCGCGAAAATCACCTTCACCGCACCCTGCGTATCGAAAGGAGCTAAGCATTCAACTCGGATGGCTTCCAATTGTTCGATATAACGAGAAATCACTCTATGAGACTAGGAATTGCGAAAATGACCTTCACCGCACCCTGTGTATCGAATGGAGCTAAGCATTCAACTCGGATGGCTTCAAATGTTTCGATATAACGATAAATCACTCTAGCAGACTGGGAATCGCGATAATTACCTTCACAGCACGCTGTGTTTCGAAAGGAGCTAAGTATTCACTTCAGAAACCTCGCAATCGGTCAATGTAACGTTAAATCACTCTATGAGACTCGGAATTGCGAAAATGACCTTCACCGCACCCTGCGTATCGAAAGGAGCTAAGGATTCAACACGGATGGCTTGCAATGGTTCGATATAACGGTAAATCACCCTATGAGTATCGAAATCGAGATATTTACGTTTTCCACACGCTGTGTACCGAAAGAATCTAAGTATTCACTTCCCAAGCCTCGCAGTCATTCGATATAACGATAAATCACTCTATTTGACTCGGAATTGCGAAAATCACCTTCACCGCACCCTGTGTATCGAAAGGAGGTAAGTATTCACTTCGCAAGCCTCGCAATCGTTCGATATCACGATAAATCACTCTAGGAGACTAGGAATCGCGATAATTACCTTCACCGCAACCTGTGTATCAATAGGAGCCAAGGATTCAACACGGATGGCTTGCAAATGTTCGATATAACGGTAAATCACCCTATGAGTCTCGAAATCGCGATATTTACGTTTTCCAAACGCTGTGTATCAACAGGAGCTAAGGATTCATTTCGGATGTCTAGCAATGGTTCGATATAACGATTAATCACACTAGGAGACTGGAAATCGCGATATTTACGTTTTCCAAACGCTGTGTATCGATGGGAGCTAAGGATTCACTTTCCAAGCCTCGCAATCGGTCAATGTAACGTTAAATCACTCTATGAGACTCGGAATCGCGAAAATCACCTTCACCGCACCCTGCGTATCGAAAGGAGCTAAGCATTCAACTCGGATGGCTTCCAATGTTTCGATATAACGATAAATCACTCTATGAGACTCGGAATCGCGAAAATCACCTTCACCGCACCCTGCGTATCGAAAGGAGCTAAGCATTCAACTCGGATGGCTTCAAATGTTTCGATATAACGATAAATCACTCTAGCAGACTGGGAATCGCGATAATTACCTTCACAGCACGCTGTGTTTCGAAAGGAGCTAAGTATTCAACTCGGATGGCTTCCAATTGTTCGATATAACGAGAAATCACTCTATGAGACTAGGAATTGCGAAAATGACCTTCACCGCACCCTGTGTATCGAATGGAGCTAAGCATTCAACTCGGATGGCTTCAAATGTTTCGATATAACGATAAATCACTCTAGCAGACTGGGAATCGCGATAATTACCTTCACCGCAACCTGTGTATCGAAAGGAGCTAAGCATTCAACTCGGATGGCTTCCAATGTTTCGATATAACGATAAATCACTCTAGGAGACTGGGAATCGCGATATTTACGTTTTCCAAACGCTGTGTATCGATGGGAGCTAAGGATTCACTTTCCAAGCCTCGCAAACGTTCAATGTAACGTTAAATCACTCTATGAGACTCGGAATCGCGAAAATCACCTTCACCGCACCCTGCGTATCGAAAGGAGCTAAGCATTCAACTCGGATGGCTTCAAATGTTTCGATATAACGATAAATCACTCTAGCAGACTGGGAATCGCGATAATTACCTTCACAGCACGCTGTGTTTCGAAAGGAGCTAAGTATTCACTTCAGAAACCTCGCAATCGGTCAATGTAACGTTAAATCACTCTATGAGACTCGGAATCGCGAAAATCACGTTCACCGCACCCTGGGTATCGAAAGGAGCTAAGCATTCAACTAGGATGGCTTCCAATGTTTCGATATAACGATAAATCACTCTAGGAGACTGGGAATCGCGATAATCACCTTCACCGCAACCTGTGTATCGAAAGGAGCTAAGCATTCAACTCGGATGGCTCCCAATGTTTCGATATAACGATAAATCACTCTACGAGACTGGGAATCGCGATAATCACCTTCACCGCAACCTGTGTATCGAAAGGAGCTAAGCATTCAACTCGGATGGCTTCCAATGTTTCGATATAACGATAAATCACTCTAGGAGACTGGGAATCGCGATATTTATGTTTCCCAGACGCTGTGTATCGAAATGAGATAAGGATTCACATGCCAAGCTTCGTAATCGTTCGATTAAACGATAAATCACTCTATGAGACTCGTAATCGCGATAGTTACCTTCACCGCACCCTGTGTATCGAAAGGAGCTAAGCATTCAACTCGGATGGCTCCCAATGTTTCGATATAACGATAAATCACTCTACGAGACTGGGAATCGCGATAATCACCTTCACCGCAACCTGTGTATCGAAAGGAGCTAAGGATTCAACTCGGATGGCTTGCAATGGTTCCATATAACGATAAATCACCCTATGAGAATCGAAATCGCGATATTTACGTTTTCCAAACGCTGTGTATCGAAAGAATCTAAGTATTCACTTCCCAAGCCTCGCAATCGTTCGATATAACCATAAATCACCCTATGACACTCGAAATCGCGATATTTACGTTTTCCAAACGCTGTGTATCAACAGCAGCTAAGGCTTCACTTCCCAAATAGCGCAATCGTTCGATTAAACGATAAATCACTCTAGGAGACTCGGAATCGCGATAATTACCATCACCGCACCCTATGTATCGAAAGGAGCGAAGTATTCACTTCCCAAACCTCGCAATCGTTCGATATAGCGATAAATCACTCTATGAGATTTGGAATCGCGATCTTTACGTTTTCCACACGCTGTGTATCGAAAGGAGCTAAGTATTCAACTCGGATGGCTTCCAATGTTTCGATATAACGATAAATCACTCGAGGAGACTGGGAATCGCGATAATCACCTTCACCGCAACCTGTGTATCGGAAGGAGCTAAGCATTCAACTCGGATGGCTTCCAATGTTTCGATATAACGATAAATCACTCTACGAGACTGGGAATCGCGATAATCACCTTCACCGCAACCTGTGTATCGAAAGGAGCTAAGCATTCAACTCGGATGGCTTCCAATGTTTCGATATAACGATAAATCACTCTAGGATACTGGGAATCGCGATATTTATGTTTCCCAGACGCTGTGTATCGAAATGAGATAAGGATTCACATGCCAAGCTTCGTAATCGTTCGATTAAACGATAAATCACTCTAGGAGACTCGGAATCGCGATAATTACCATCACCGCACCCTATGTATCGAAAGGAGCGAAGTATTCACTTCCCAAACCTCGCAATCGTTCGATATAACGATAAATCACTCTATGAGACTTGGAATCGCGATCTTTACGTTTTCCACACGCTGCGTATCGAAAGAATCTAAGTATTCACTTCCCAAGCCTCGCAATTGTTCGATATAACGATAAATCGCTCTATGAGACTAGGAATTGCGAAAATGACCTTCACCGCACGCTGTGTATCGAATGGAGCTAAGCATTCAACTCGGATGGCTTCAAATGGTTCGATATAACGATAAATCACTCTAGGAGACTGGGAATCGCGATAATTACCTTCACAGCACGCTGTGTTTCGAAAGGAGCTAAGTATTCACTTCAGAAACCTCGCAATCGGTCAATGTAACGTTAAATCACTCTATGAGACTCGGAATCGCGAAAATCACCTTCACCGCACCCTGCGTATCGAAAGGAGCTAAGCATTCAACTCGGATGGCTTCCAATTGTTCGATATAACGAGAAATCACTCTATGAGACTAGGAATTGCGAAAATGACCTTCACCGCACCCTGTGTATCGAATGGAGCTAAGCATTCAACTCGGATGGCTTCAAATGTTTCGATATAACGATAAATCACTCTAGCAGACTGGGAATCGCGATAATTACCTTCACCGCAACCTGTGTATCGAAAGGAGCTAAGCATTCAACTCGGATGGCTTCCAATGTTTCGATATAACGATAAATCACTCTAGGAGACTGGGAATCGCGATATTTACGTTTTCCAAACGCTGTGTATCGATGGGAGCTAAGGATTCACTTTCCAAGCCTCGCAAACGTTCAATGTAACGTTAAATCACTCTATGAGACTCGGAATCGCGAAAATCACCTTCACCGCACCCTGCGTATCGAAAGGAGCTAAGCATTCAACTCGGATGGCTTCAAATGTTTCGATATAACGATAAATCACTCTAGCAGACTGGGAATCGCGATAATTACCTTCACAGCACGCTGTGTTTCGAAAGGAGCTAAGTATTCACTTCAGAAACCTCGCAATCGGTCAATGTAACGTTAAATCACTCTATGAGACTCGGAATCGCGAAAATCACGTTCACCGCACCCTGGGTATCGAAAGGAGCTAAGTATTCAACTCGGATGGCTTCCAATGTTTCGATATAACGATAAATCACTCGAGGAGACTGGGAATCGCGATAATCACCTTCACCGCAACCTGTGTATCGGAAGGAGCTAAGCATTCAACTCGGATGGCTTCCAATGTTTCGATATAACGATAAATCACTCTACGAGACTGGGAATCGCGATAATCACCTTCACCGCAACCTGTGTATCGAAAGGAGCTAAGCATTCAACTCGGATGGCTTCCAATGTTTCGATATAACGATAAATCACTCTAGGATACTGGGAATCGCGATATTTATGTTTCCCAGACGCTGTGTATCGAAATGAGATAAGGATTCACATGCCAAGCTTCGTAATCGTTCGATTAAACGATAAATCACTCTAGGAGACTCGGAATCGCGATAATTACCATCACCGCACCCTATGTATCGAAAGGAGCGAAGTATTCACTTCCCAAACCTCGCAATCGTTCGATATAACGATAAATCACTCTATGAGACTTGGAATCGCGATCTTTACGTTTTCCACACGCTGCGTATCGAAAGAATCTAAGTATTCACTTCCCAAGCCTCGCAATTGTTCGATATAACGATAAATCGCTCTATGAGACTAGGAATTGCGAAAATGACCTTCACCGCACGCTGTGTATCGAATGGAGCTAAGCATTCAACTCGGATGGCTTCAAATGGTTCGATATAACGATAAATCACTCTAGGAGACTGGGAATCGCGATAATTACCTTCACAGCACGCTGTGTTTCGAAAGGAGCTAAGTATTCACTTCAGAAACCTCGCAATCGGTCAATGTAACGTTAAATCACTCTATGAGACTCGGAATCGCAAAAAATCACCTTCACCGCACCCTGCGTATCGAAAGGAGCTAAGCATTCAACTCGGATGGCTTCCAATGTTTCGATATAACGATAAATCACTCTATGAGACTCGGAATCGCGAAAATCACCTTCACCGCACCCTGGGTATCGAAAGGAGCTAAGCATTCAACTCGGATGGCTTCGAATGGTTCGATATAACGATAAATCACTCTAGGAGACTGGGAATCGCGATAATCACCTTCACCGCAACCTGTGTATCGAAAGGAGCTAAGCATTCAACTCGGATGGCTTCCAATGTTTCGATATAACGATAAATCACTCTATGAGACTCGTAATCGCGATAGTTACCTTCACCGCACCCTGTGTATCGAAAGGAGCTAAGGATTCAACTCGGATGGCTTGCAATGGTTCCATATAACGATAAATCACCCTATGAGACTCGAAATCGCGATATTTACGTTTTCCAAACGCTGTGTACCGAAAGAATCTAAGTATTCACTTCCCAAGCCTCGCAATCGTTCGATATAACCATAAATCACCCTATGACACTCGAAATCGCGATATTTACGTTTTCCAAACGCTGTGTATCAACAGCAGCTAAGGCTTCACTTCCCAAGCCTCGCAATCGTTCGATATAACGATAAATCACCCTATGACACTCGAAATCGGCGATATTTACGTTTTCCAAACGCTGTCTATCGAAAGAATCTAAGTATTCACTTCCCAAGCCTCGCAATCGTTCGACATAACCATAAATCACCCTATGACACTCGAAATCGCGATATTTACGTTTTCCAAACGCTGTGTATCAACAGCAGCTAAGGCTTCACTTCCCAAATAGCGCAATCGTTCGATTAAACGATAAATCACTCTAGGAGACTCGGAATCGCGATAATTACCATCACCGCACCCTATGTATCGAAAGGAGCGAAGTATTCACTTCCCAAACCTCGCAATCGTTCGATATAGCGATAAATCACTCTATGAGACTTGGAATCGCGATCTTTACGTTTTCCACACGCTGTGTATCGAAAGGAGCTAAGCATTCAACTCGGATGGCTTCCAATGTTTCGATAAAAAGATAAATCACTCGAGGAGACTGGGAATCGCGATAATCACCTTCACCGCAACCTGTGTATCGAAAGGAGCTAAGCATTCAACTCGGATGGCTTCCAATGTTTCGATATAACGATAAATCACTCTACGAGACTGGGAATCGCGATAATCACCTTCACCGCAACCTGTGTATCGAAAGGAGCTAAGCATTCAACTCGGATGGCTTTCAATGTTTCGATATAACGATAAATCACTCTAGGAGACTGGGAATCGCGATATTTATGTTTCCCAGACGCTGTGTATCGAAATGAGATAAGGATTCACATGCCAAGCTTCGTAATCGTTCGATTAAACGATAAATCACTCTAGGAGACTCGGAATTGCGATAATTACCATCACCGCACCCTATGTATCGAAAGGAGCGAAGTATTCACTTCCCAAACCTCGCAATCGTTCGATATAACGATAAATCACTCTATGAGACTTGGAATCGCGATCTTTACGTTTTCCACACGCTGTGTATCGAAAGAATCTAAGTATTCACTTCCCAAGCCTCGCAATTGTTCGATATAACGATAAATCGCTCTATGAGACTAGGAATTGCAAAAATGACCTTCACCGCACCCTGTATATCGAATGGAGCTAAGCATTCAACTCGGATGGCTTCAAATGTTTCGATATAACGATAAATCACTCTAGCAGACTGGGAATCGCGATAATTACCTTCACAGCACGCTGTGTTTCGAAAGGAGCTAAGTATTCACTTCAGAAACCTCGCAATCGGTCAATGTAACGTTAAATCACTCTATGAGACTCGGAATCGCGAAAATCACCTTCACCGCACCCTGCGTATCGAAAGGAGCTAAGCATTCAACTCGGATGGCTTCCAATGTTTCGATATAACGATAAATCACTCTATGAGACTCGGAATCGCGAAAATCACCTTCACCGCACCCTGCGTATCGAAAGGAGCTAAGCATTCAACTCGGATGGCTTCAAATGTTTCGATATAACGATAAATCACTCTAGCAGACTGGGAATCGCGATAATTACCTTCACAGCACGCTGTGTTTCGAAAGGAGCTAAGTATTCACTTCAGAAACCTCGCAATCGGTCAATGTAACGTTAAATCACTCTATGAGACTCGGAATTGCGAAAATGACCTTCACCGCACCCTGCGTATCGAAAGGAGCTAAGGATTCAACACGGATGGCTTGCAATGGTTCGATATAACGGTAAATCACCCTATGAGTATCGAAATCGAGATATTTACGTTTTCCACACGCTGTGTACCGAAAGAATCTAAGTATTCACTTCCCAAGCCTCGCAGTCATTCGATATAACGATAAATCACTCTATTTGACTCGGAATTGCGAAAATCACCTTCACCGCACCCTGTGTATCGAAAGGAGGTAAGTATTCACTTCGCAAGCCTCGCAATCGTTCGATATCACGATAAATCACTCTAGGAGACTAGGAATCGCGATAATTACCTTCACCGCAACCTGTGTATCAATAGGAGCCAAGGATTCAACACGGATGGCTTGCAAATGTTCGATATAACGGTAAATCACCCTATGAGTCTCGAAATCGCGATATTTACGTTTTCCAAACGCTGTGTATCAACAGGAGCTAAGGATTCATTTCGGATGTCTAGCAATGGTTCGATATAACGATTAATCACACTAGGAGACTGGAAATCGCGATATTTACGTTTTCCAAACGCTGTGTATCGATGGGAGCTAAGGATTCACTTTCCAAGCCTCGCAAACGTTCAATGTAACGTTAAATCACTCTATGAGACTCGGAATCGCGAAAATCACCTTCACCGCACCCTGCGTATCGAAAGGAGCTAAGCATTCAACTCGGATGGCTTCAAATGTTTCGATATAACGATAAATCACTCTAGCAGACTGGGAATCGCGATAATTACCTTCACAGCACGCTGTGTTTCGAAAGGAGCTAAGTATTCACTTCAGAAACCTCGCAATCGGTCAATGTAACGTTAAATCACTCTATGAGACTCGGAATCGCGAAAATCACGTTCACCGCACCCTGGGTATCGAAAGGAGCGAAGCATTCAACTAGGATGGCTTCCAATGTTTCGATATAACGATAAATCACTCTAGGAGACTGGGAATCGCGATAATCACCTTCACCGCAACCTGTGTATCGAAAGGAGCTAAGCATTCAACTCGGATGGCTCCCAATGTTTCGATATAACGATAAATCACTCTACGAGACTGGGAATCGCGATAATCACCTTCACCGCAACCTGTGTATCGAAAGGAGCTAAGCATTCAACTCGGATGGCTTGCAATGGTTCCATATAACGATAAATCACCCTATGAGAATCGAAATCGCGATATTTACGTTTTCCAAACGCTGTGTATCGAAAGAATCTAAGTATTCACTTCCCAAGCCTCGCAATCGTTCGATATAACCATAAATCACCCTATGACACTCGAAATCGCGATATTTACGTTTTCCAAACGCTGTGTATCAACAGCAGCTAAGGCTTCACTTCCCAAATAGCGCAATCGTTCGATTAAACGATAAATCACTCTAGGAGACTCGGAATCGCGATAATTACCATCACCGCACCCTATGTATCGAAAGGAGCGAAGTATTCACTTCCCAAACCTCGCAATCGTTCGATATAGCGATAAATCACTCTATGAGATTTGGAATCGCGATCTTTACGTTTTCCACACGCTGTGTATCGAAAGGAGCTAAGCATTCAACTCGGATGGCTTCCAATGTTTCGATATAACGATAAATCACTCGAGGAGACTGGGAATCGCGATAATCACCTTCACCGCAACCTGTGTATCGGAAGGAGCTAAGCATTCAACTCGGATGGCTTCTAATGTTTCGATATAACGATAAATCACTCTACGAGACTGGGAATCGCGATAATCACCTTCACCGCAACCTGTGTATCGAAAGGAGCTAAGCATTCAACTCGGATGGCTTCCAATGTTTCGATATAACGATAAATCACTCTAGGATACTGGGAATCGCGATATTTATGTTTCCCAGACGCTGTGTATCGAAATGAGATAAGGATTCACATGCCAAGCTTCGTAATCGTTCGATTAAACGATAAATCACTCTAGGAGACTCGGAATCGCGATAATTACCATCACCGCACCCTATGTATCGAAAGGAGCGAAGTATTCACTTCCCAAACCTCGCAATCGTTCGATATAACGATAAATCACTCTATGAGACTTGGAATCGCGATCTTTACGTTTTCCACACGCTGCGTATCGAAAGAATCTAAGTATTCACTTCCCAAGCCTCGCAATTGTTCGATATAACGATAAATCGCTCTATGAGACTAGGAATTGCGAAAATGACCTTCACCGCACGCTGTGTATCGAATGGAGCTAAGCATTCAACTCGGATGGCTTCAAATGGTTCGATATAACGATAAATCACTCTAGGAGACTGGGAATCGCGATAATTACCTTCACAGCACGCTGTGTTTCGAAAGGAGCTAAGTATTCACTTCAGAAACCTCGCAATCGGTCAATGTAACGTTAAATCACTCTATGAGACTCGGAATCGCAAAAAATCACCTTCACCGCACCCTGCGTATCGAAAGGAGCTAAGCATTCAACTCGGATGGCTTCCAATGTTTCGATATAACGATAAATCACTCTATGAGACTCGGAATCGCGAAAATCACCTTCACCGCACCCTGGGTATCGAAAGGAGCTAAGCATTCAACTCGGATGGCTTCGAATGGTTCGATATAACGATAAATCACTCTAGGAGACTGGGAATCGCGATAATCACCTTCACCGCAACCTGTGTATCGAAAGGAGCTAAGCATTCAACTCGGATGGCTTCCAATGTTTCGATATAACGATAAATCACTCTATGAGACTCGTAATCGCGATAGTTACCTTCACCGCACCCTGTGTATCGAAAGGAGCTAAGGATTCAACTCGGATGGCTTGCAATGGTTCCATATAACGATAAATCACCCTATGACACTCGAAATCGCGATATTTACGTTTTCCAAACGCTGTGTATCAACAGCAGCTAAGGCTTCACTTCCCAAGCCTCGCAATCGTTCGATATAACGATAAATCACCCTATGACACTCGAAATCGGCGATATTTACGTTTTCCAAACGCTGTCTATCGAAAGAATCTAAGTATTCACTTCCCAAGCCTCGCAATCGTTCGACATAACCATAAATCACCCTATGACACTCGAAATCGCGATATTTACGTTTTCCAAACGCTGTGTATCAACAGCAGCTAAGGCTTCACTTCCCAAATAGCGCAATCGTTCGATTAAACGATAAATCACTCTAGGAGACTCGGAATCGCGATAATTACCATCACCGCACCCTATGTATCGAAAGGAGCGAAGTATTCACTTCCCAAACCTCGCAATCGTTCGATATAGCGATAAATCACTCTATGAGACTTGGAATCGCGATCTTTACGTTTTCCACACGCTGTGTATCGAAAGGAGCTAAGCATTCAACTCGGATGGCTTCCAATGTTTCGATAAAAAGATAAATCACTCGAGGAGACTGGGAATCGCGATAATCACCTTCACCGCAACCTGTGTATCGAAAGGAGCTAAGCATTCAACTCGGATGGCTTCCAATGTTTCGATATAACGATAAATCACTCTACGAGACTGGGAATCGCGATAATCACCTTCACCGCAACCTGTGTATCGAAAGGAGCTAAGCATTCAACTCGGATGGCTTTCAATGTTTCGATATAACGATAAATCACTCTAGGAGACTGGGAATCGCGATATTTATGTTTCCCAGACGCTGTGTATCGAAATGAGATAAGGATTCACATGCCAAGCTTCGTAATCGTTCGATTAAACGATAAATCACTCTATGAGACTTGGAATCGCGATCTTTACGTTTTCCACACGCTGTGTATCGAAAGAATCTAAGTATTCACTTCCCAAGCCTCGCAATTGTTCGATATAACGATAAATCGCTCTATGAGACTAGGAATTGCAAAAATGACCTTCACCGCACCCTGTATATCGAATGGAGCTAAGCATTCAACTCGGATGGCTTCAAATGTTTCGATATAACGATAAATCACTCTAGCAGACTGGGAATCGCGATAATTACCTTCACCGCACCCTGCGTATCGAAAGGAGCTAAGCATTCAACTCGGATGGCTTCCAATGTTTCGATATAACGATAAATCACTCTATGAGACTCGGAATCGCGAAAATCACCTTCACCGCACCCTGCGTATCGAAAGGAGCTAAGCATTCAACTCGGATGGCTTCAAATGTTTCGATATAACGATAAATCACTCTAGCAGACTGGGAATCGCGATAATTACCTTCACAGCACGCTGTGTTTCGAAAGGAGCTAAGTATTCACTTCAGAAACCTCGCAATCGGTCAATGTAACGTTAAATCACTCTATGAGACTCGGAATCGCGAAAATCACCTTCACCGCACCCTGCGTATCGAAAGGAGCTAAGCATTCAACTCGGATGGCTTCCAATTGTTCGATATAACGAGAAATCACTCTATGAGACTAGGAATTGCGAAAATGACCTTCACCGCACCCTGTGTATCGAATGGAGCTAAGCATTCAACTCGGATGGCTTCAAATGTTTCGATATAACGATAAATCACTCTAGCAGACTGGGAATCGCGATAATTACCTTCACAGCACGCTGTGTTTCGAAAGGAGGTAAGTATTCACTTCAGAAACCTCGCAATCTATCAATGTTACGTTAAATCACTCTATGAGACTCGGAATTGCGAAAATGACCTTCACCGCACCCTGCGTATCGAAAGGAGCTAAGGATTCAACACGGATGGCTTGCAATGGTTCGATATAACGATAAATCACCCTATGAGACTCGAAATCGCGATATTTACGTTTTCCACACTCTGTGTATCAACAGGAGCTAAGGATTCACTTCGGATGTCTAGCAATGGTTCGATATAACGATTAATCACACTAGGGGACTGGGAATCGCAATATTTACGTTTTCCACACGCTGTGTATCGAAAGAATCGAAGTATTCACTTCCCAAGCCTCGCAATTGTTCGATATAACGAGAAATCACTCTATGAGACTCGGAATTGCGAAAATGACCTTCACCGCACCCTGTGTATCGAAAGGAGCTAAGGATTCAACACGGATGGCTTGCAATGGTTCGATATAACGATAAATCACCCTATGACACTCGAAACCGCGATATTTGCGTTTTCCAAACGCTGTGTATCAACAGCAGCTAAGGCTTCACTTCCCAAACAGCGCACTCGTTCGATTAAACGATAAATCACTCTAGGAGACTCGGAATCGCGATAATTACCATCACCGTACCCTATGTATCGAAAGGAGCGAAATATTCACTTCCCAAACCTCGCAATCGTTCGATATAACGATAAATCACTCTAGGAGACTGGGAATCGCGATAATCACCATCACCGCAACCTGTGTATCGAAAGGAGCTGAGTATTCACTTCACAAACCTCGCAATCGTTCAATGTAACGTTAAATCACTCTATGAGACTCGGAATCGCGATCTTTACGTTTTCCACACGCTGTGTATCGAAAGAATCTAAGTATTCACTTCCCAAGCCTCGCAGTCGTTCGATATAACGATATATCACTCTATGAGACTCGGAATTGCGAAAATGACCATCACCGCACCCTGGGTAAAGAAAGGAGCTAAGCATTCAACTCGGATGGCTTCCAACGTTTCGATATAACGATAAATCACTCTAGGAGACTGGGAATCGCGATAATTACCATCACCGCACCCTGTGTATCGAAAGGAGCAAAGGATTCACTTCCCAAGTCTCGCGATCGTTCAATGTAACGTTAAATCACTCTATGAGACTCGGAATCGCGAAAATCACCTTCACCGCACCCTGGGTATCGAAAGGAGCTAAGCATTCAACTCGGATGGCTTCCAATGTTTCGATATAACGATAAATCACTCTAGGAGACTGGGAATCGCGATAATCACCTTCACCGCAACCTGTGTATCGAAAGGAGCTAAGCATTCAACTCGGGTGGCTTCCAATGTTTCGATATAACGATAAATCACTCTAGGAGACTGGGAATCGTGATATTTATGTTTCCCAGACGCTGTGTATCGAAATGAGATAAGGATTCACTTCCCAAGCCTCGCAATTGTTCGATATAACGATAAATCACTCTATGAGAATCGGAATTGCGAAAATCACCTTCACCGCAACCTGTGTATCGAAAGGAGCCAAGGATTCAACACGGATGGCTTGCAAATGTTCGATATAACGGTAAATCACCATATGAGTATCGAAATCGAGATATTTACGTTTTCCACACGCTGTGTACCGAAAGAATCTAAGTATTCACTTCCCAAGCCTCGCAGTCATTCGATATAACGATAAATCACTCTATTTGACTCGGAATTGCGAAAATCACCTTCACCGCACCCTGTGTATCGAAAGGAGGTAAGTATTCACTTCGCAAGCCTCGCAATCGTTCGATATCACGATAAATCACTCTAGGAGACTAGGAATCGCGATAATTACCTTCACCGCAACCTGTGTATCGATAGGAGCCAAGGATTCAACACGGATGGCTTGCAAATGTTCGATATAACGGTAAATCACCCTATGAGTCTCGAAATCGCGATATTTACGTTTTCCAAACGCTGTGTATCAACAGGAGCTAAGGCTTCACTTCGCAAGCCTCGCAATCGTTCGATATAACGATAAATCACCCTATGAGACTGGGAATCGCGATATTTACGTTTTCCAAACGCTGTGTATCGAAAGAATCTAAGTATTCACTTCCCAATCCTCGCAATCGTTCGATATAACGATAAATCACCCTATGAGTCTCGAAATCGCGATATTTACGTTTTCCAAACGCTGTGTATCAACAGGAGCTAAGGCTTCACTTCGCAAGCCTCGCAATCGTTCGATATAACGATAAATCACCCTATGAGACTGGGAATCGCGATATTTACGTTTTCCAAACGCTGTGTATCGAAAGAATCTAAGTATTCACTTCCCAAGCCTCGCAGTCGTTCGATATAACGATATATCACTCTATGAGACTCGGAATTGCGAAAATGACCATCACCGCACCCTGGGTAAAGAAAGGAGCTAAGCATTCAACTCGGATGGCTTCCAACGTTTCGATATAACGATAAATCACTCTAGGAGACTGGGAATCGCGATAATTACCATCACCGCACCCTGTGTATCGAAAGGAGCAAAGGATTCACTTCCCAAGTCTCGCGATCGTTCAATGTAACGTTAAATCACTCTATGAGACTAGGAATTGCGAAAATGACCTTCACCGCACCCTGTGTATCGAATGGAGCTAAGCATTCAACTCGGATGGCTTCAAATGTTTCGATATAACGATAAATCACTCTAGCAGACTGGGAATCGCGATAATTACCTTCACAGTACGCTGTGTTTCGAAAGGAGCTAAGTATTCACTTCAGAAACCTCGCAATCGTTCAATGTAACGTTAAATCACTCTATGAGACTCGGAATCGCGAAAATCACGTTCACCGCACCCTGGGTATCGAAAGGAGCTAAGCATTCAACTAGGATGGCTTCCAATGTTTCGATATAACGATAAATCACTCTACGAGTCTGGGAATCGCGATAATCACCTTCACCGCAACCTGTGTATCGAAAAGAGCTAAGCATTCAACTCGGATGGCTTCCAATGTTTCGATATAACGATAAATCACTCTAGGAGACTGGGAATCGCGATAATTACCATCACCGCACCCTGTGTATCGAAAGGAGCAAAGGCTTCACTTCCCAAGCCTCGCAATCGTTCAATGTAACGTTAAATCACTCTATGAGACTCGGAATCGCGAAAATCACGTTCACCGCACCCTGGGTATCGAAAGGAGCTAAGCATTCAACTAGGATGGCTTCCAATGTTTCGATATAACGATAAATCACTCTATGAGACTCGTAATCGCGATAGTTACCTTCACCGCACCCTGTGTATCGAAAGGAGCTAAGGATTCAACTCGGATGGCTTGCAATGGTTCCATATAACGATAAATCACCCTATGAGACTCGAAATCGCGATATTTACGTTTTCCAAACGCTGTGTACCGAAAGAATCTAAGTATTCACTTCCCAAGCCTCGCAATCGTTCGATATAACCATAAATCACCCTATGACACTCGAAATCGCGATATTTACGTTTTCCAAACGCTGTGTATCAACAGCAGCTAAGGCTTCACTTCCCAAGCCTCGCAATCGTTCGATATAACGATAAATCACCCTATGACACTCGAAATCGGCGATATTTACGTTTTCCAAACGCTGTCTATCGAAAGAATCTAAGTATTCACTTCCCAAGCCTCGCAATCGTTCGACATAACCATAAATCACCCTATGACACTCGAAATCGCGATATTTACGTTTTCCAAACGCTGTGTATCAACAGCAGCTAAGGCTTCACTTCCCAAATAGCGCAATCGTTCGATTAAACGATAAATCACTCTAGGAGACTCGGAATCGCGATAATTACCATCACCGCACCCTATGTATCGAAAGGAGCGAAGTATTCACTTCCCAAACCTCGCAATCGTTCGATATAGCGATAAATCACTCTATGAGACTTGGAATCGCGATCTTTACGTTTTCCACACGCTGTGTATCGAAAGGAGCTAAGCATTCAACTCGGATGGCTTCCAATGTTTCGATAAAAAGATAAATCACTCGAGGAGACTGGGAATCGCGATAATCACCTTCACCGCAACCTGTGTATCGAAAGGAGCTAAGCATTCAACTCGGATGGCTTCCAATGTTTCGATATAACGATAAATCACTCTACGAGACTGGGAATCGCGATAATCACCTTCACCGCAACCTGTGTATCGAAAGGAGCTAAGCATTCAACTCGGATGGCTTTCAATGTTTCGATATAACGATAAATCACTCTAGGAGACTGGGAATCGCGATATTTATGTTTCCCAGACGCTGTGTATCGAAATGAGATAAGGATTCACATGCCAAGCTTCGTAATCGTTCGATTAAACGATAAATCACTCTAGGAGACTCGGAATTGCGATAATTACCATCACCGCACCCTATGTATCGAAAGGAGCGAAGTATTCACTTCCCAAACCTCGCAATCGTTCGATATAACGATAAATCACTCTATGAGACTTGGAATCGCGATCTTTACGTTTTCCACACGCTGTGTATCGAAAGAATCTAAGTATTCACTTCCCAAGCCTCGCAATTGTTCGATATAACGATAAATCGCTCTATGAGACTAGGAATTGCAAAAATGACCTTCACCGCACCCTGTATATCGAATGGAGCTAAGCATTCAACTCGGATGGCTTCAAATGTTTCGATATAACGATAAATCACTCTAGCAGACTGGGAATCGCGATAATTACCTTCACAGCACGCTGTGTTTCGAAAGGAGCTAAGTATTCACTTCAGAAACCTCGCAATCGGTCAATGTAACGTTAAATCACTCTATGAGACTCGGAATCGCGAAAATCACCTTCACCGCACCCTGCGTATCGAAAGGAGCTAAGCATTCAACTCGGATGGCTTCCAATGTTTCGATATAACGATAAATCACTCTATGAGACTCGGAATCGCGAAAATCACCTTCACCGCACCCTGCGTATCGAAAGGAGCTAAGCATTCAACTCGGATGGCTTCAAATGTTTCGATATAACGATAAATCACTCTAGCAGACTAGGAATTGCGAAAATGACCTTCACCGCACCCTGTGTATCGAATGGAGCTAAGCATTCAACTCGGATGGCTTCAAATGTTTCGATATAACGATAAATCACTCTAGCAGACTGGGAATCGCGATAATTACCTTCACAGCACGCTGTGTTTCGAAAGGAGCTAAGTATTCACTTCAGAAACCTCGCAATCGGTCAATGTAACGTTAAATCACTCTATGAGACTCGGAATTGCGAAAATGACCTTCACCGCACCCTGCGTATCGAAAGGAGCTAAGGATTCAACACGGATGGCTTGCAATGGTTCGATATAACGATAAATCACCCTATGAGACTCGAAATCGCGATATTTACGTTTTCCACACTCTGTGTATCAACAGGAGCTAAGGATTCACTTCGGATGTCTAGCAATGGTTCGATATAACGATTAATCACACTAGGGGACTGGGAATCGCAATATTTACGTTTTCCACACGCTGTGTATCGAAAGAATCGAAGTATTCACTTCCCAAGCCTCGCAATTGTTCGATATAACGAGAAATCACTCTATGAGACTCGGAATTGCGAAAATGACCTTCACCGCACCCTGTGTATCGAAAGGAGCTAAGGATTCAACACGGATGGCTTGCAATGGTTCGATATAACGATAAATCACCCTATGACACTCGAAACCGCGATATTTGCGTTTTCCAAACGCTGTGTATCAACAGCAGCTAAGGCTTCACTTCCCAAACAGCGCACTCGTTCGATTAAACGATAAATCACTCTAGGAGACTCGGAATCGCGATAATTACCATCACCGTACCCTATGTATCGAAAGGAGCGAAATATTCACTTCCCAAACCTCGCAATCGTTCGATATAACGATAAATCACTCTATGAGACTTGGAATCGCGATCTTTACGTTTTCCACACGCTGTGTATCGAAAGAATCTAAGTATTCACTTCCCAAGCCTCGCAATTGTTCGATATAACGATAAATCGCTCTATGAGACTCGGAATCGCGAAAATCACCTTCACCGCACCCTGCGTATCGAAAGGAGCTAAGCTTTCAACTCGGATGGCTTCAAATGTTTCGATATAACGATAAATCACTCTAGCAGACTGGGAATCGCGATAATTACCTTCACAGCACGCTGTGTTTCGAAAGGAGCTAAGTATTCACTTCAGAAACCTCGCAATCGGTCAATGTAACGTTAAATCACTCTATGAGACTCGGAATTGCGAAAATGACCTTCACCGCACCCTGTGTATCGAAAGGAGCTAAGGATTCAACACGGATGGCTTGCAATGGTTCGATATAACGATAAATCGCCCTATGAGACTCGAAATCGCGATATTTACGTTTTCCACACTCTGTGTAGCAACAGGAGCTAAGGATTCACTTCGGATGTCTAGCAATGGTTCGATATAACGATTAATCACACTAGGGGACTGGGAATCGCAATATTTACGTTTTCCACACGCTGTGTATCGAAAGAATCTAAGTATTCACTTCCCAAGCCTCGCAATTGTTCGATATAACGATAAATCGCTCTATGAGACTCGGAATCGCGAAAATCACCTTCACCGCACCCTGCGTATCGAAAGGAGCTAAGCTTTCAACTCGGATGGCTTCAAATGTTTCGATATAACGATAAATCACTCTAGCAGACTGGGAATCGCGATAATTACCTTCACAGCACGCTGTGTTTCGAAAGGAGCTAAGTATTCACTTCAGAAACCTCGCAATCGGTCAATGTAACGTTAAATCACTCTATGAGACTCGGAATTGCGAAAATGACCTTCACCGCACCCTGTGTATCGAATGGAGCTAAAGATTCAACACGGATGGCTTGCAATGGTTCGATATAACGATAAATCACCCTATGACACTCGAAACCGCGATATTTGCGTTTTCCAAACGCTGTGTATCAACAGCAGCTAAGGCTTCACTTCCCAAACAGCGCACTCGTTCGATTAAACGATAAATCACTCTAGGAGACTCGGAATCGCGATAATTACCTTCACAGCACGCTGTGTATCGAAAGGAGCGAAGTATTCACTTCACAAACCTCGCAATCGTTCAATGTAACGTTAAATCACTCTAGGAGACTGGGAATCGCGATAATCACCATCACCGCAACCTGTGTATCGAAAGGAGCTGAGTATTCACTTCACAAACCTCGCAATCCTTCAATGTAACGTTAAATCACTCTATGAGACTCGGAATCGCGATCTTTACGTTTTCCACACGCTGTGTATCGAAAGAATCTAAGTATTCACTTCCCAAGCCTCGCAGTCGTTTGATATAACGATATATCACTCTATGAGACTCGGAATTGCGAAAATGACCATCACCGCACCCTGGGTAAAGAAAGGAGCTAAGCATTCAACTCGGATGGCTTCCAACGTTTCGATATAACGATAAATCACTCTAGGAGACTGGGAATCGCGATAATTACCATCACCGCACCCTGTGTATCGAAAGGAGCAAAGGATTCACTTCCCAAGTCTCGCGATCGTTCAATGTAACGTTAAATCACTCTATGAGACTCGGAATCGCGAAAATCACCTTCACCGCACCCTGGGTATCGAAAGGAGCTAAGCATTCAACTCGGATGGCTTCCAATGTTTCGATATAACGATAAATCACTCTAGGAGACTGGGAATCGCGATAATCACCTTCACCGCAACCTGTGTATCGAAAGGAGCTAAGCATTCAACTCGGGTGGCTTCCAATGTTTCGATATAACGATAAATCACTCTAGGAGACTGGGAATCGTGATATTTATGTTTCCCAGACGCTGTGTATCGAAATGAGATAAGGATTCACTTCCCAAGCCTCGCAATTGTTCGATATAACGATAAATCACTCTATGAGAATCGGAATTGCGAAAATCACCTTCACCGCAACCTGTGTATCGAATGGAGCCAAGGATTCAACACGGATGGCTTGCAAATGTTCGATATAACGGTAAATCACCCTATGAGTATCGAAATCGAGATATTTACGTTTTCCACACGCTGTGTACCGAAAGAATCTAAGTATTCACTTCCCAAGCCTCGCAGTCATTCGATATAACGATAAATCACTCTATTTGACTCGGAATTGCGAAAATCACCTTCACCGCACCCTGTGTATCGAAAGGAGGTAAGTATTCACTTCGCAAGCCTCGCAATCGTTCGATATCACGATAAATCACTCTAGGAGACTAGGAATCGCGATAATTACCTTCACCGCAACCTGTGTATCGATAGGAGCCAAGGATTCAACACGGATGGCTTGCAAATGTTCGATATAACGGTAAATCACCCTATGAGTCTCGAAATCGCGATATTTACGTTTTCCAAACGCTGTGTATCAACAGGAGCTAAGGATTCATTTCGGATGTCTAGCAATGGTTCGATATAACGATTAATCACACTAGGAGACTGGAAATCGCGATATTTACGTTTTCCAAACGCTGTGTATCGATGGGAGCTAAGGATTCACTTTCCAAGCCTCGCAAACGTTCAATGTAACGTTAAATCACTCTATGAGACTCGGAATCGATATATTTACGATTTCCAAACGCTGTGTTTCGAAAGGAGCTAAGGATTCACTTCGCAAGCCTCGCAATCGTTCGATATAACGATAAATCACCCTATGAGACAGGGAATCGCGATATTTACGTTTTCCAAACGCTGTGTATCGAAAGAATCTAAGTATTCACTTCCCAATCCTCGCAATCGTTCGATATAACGATAAATCACCCTATGACACTCGAAATCGCGATATTTACGTTTTCCAAACGCTGTGTATCAACAGCAGCTATGGCTTCACTTCCCAAATAGCGCAATCGTTCGATTAAACGATAAATCACTCTAGGAGACTCGGAATCGCGATAATTACCATCACCGCACCCTATGTATCGAAAGGAGCGAAGTATTCACTTCCCAAACCTCGCAATCGTTCGATATAACGATAAATCACTCTATGAGACTTGGAATCGCGATCTTTACGTTTTCCACACGCTGTGTATCGAAAGAATCTAAGTATTCACTTCCCAATCCTCGCAATTGTTCGATATAACGATAAATCACTCTATGAGACTTGGAATCGCGATCTTTACGTTTTCCAAACGCTGTGTATCGAAAGAATCTAAGTATTCACTTCCCAAGCCTCGCAATTGTTCGATATAACGATAAATCACTCTATGAGACTCGGAATTGCGAAAATGACCTTCACCGCACCCTGTGTATCGAAAGGAGCTAAGCATTCAACTCGGATGGCTTCCAATGTTTCGATATAACGATAAATCACTCTAGGAGACTGGTAATCGCGATAATCACCTTCACCGCAACCTGTGTATCGAAAGGAGCTAAGCATTCAACTTTGATGGCATCCAATGTTTCGATATAACGATAAATCACTCTAGGAGACTGCGAATCGCGATAATTACCTTCACAGCACGCTGTGTATCGAAAGGAGCTATGTATTCACTTCACAAACCTCGCAATCGTTCGATATAACGATAAATCACCCTATGACACTCGAAATCGCGATATTTTCGTTTTCCAAACGCTGTGTATCGATGGGAGCTAAGGATTCACTTTCCAAGCCTCGCAAACGTTCAATGTAACGTTAAATCACTCTATGAGACTCGGAATCGGGATATTTACGTTTTCCAAACGCTGTGTTTCGAAAGGAGCTAAGGCTTCACTTCGCAAGCCTCGCAATCGTTCGATATAACGATAAATCACCCTATGACACTCGAAATCGCGATATTTTCGTTTTCCACACGCTGTGTATCGAAAGAATCTAAGTATTCACTTCCCAAGCCTCGCAATTGTTCGATATAACGATAAATCACTCTATGAGACTTGGAATCGCGATCTTTACGTTTTCCAAACGCTGTGTATCGAAAGAATCTAAGTATTCACTTCCCAAGCCTCGCAATTGTTCGATATAACGATAAATCACTCTATGAGACTCGGAATTGCGAAAATGACCTTCACCGCACCCTGTGTATCGAAAGGAGCTAAGCATTCAACTCGGATGGCTTCCAATGTTTCGATATAACGATAAATCACTCTAGGAGACTGGTAATCGCGATAATCACCTTCACCGCAACCTGTGTATCGAAAGGAGCTAAGCATTCAACTTTGATGGCATCCAATGTTTCAATATAACGATAAATCACTCTAGGAGACTGCGAATCGCGATAATTACCTTCACAGCACGCTGTGTATCGAAAGGAGCTAAGTATTCACTTCACAAACCTCGCAATCGTTCGATATAACGATAAATCACCCTATGACACTCGAAATCGCGATATTTTCGTTTTCCAAACGCTGTGTATCGATGGGAGCTAAGGATTCACTTTCCAAGCCTCGCAAACGTTCAATGTAACGTTAAATCACTCTTTGAGACTCGGAATCGGGATATTTACGTTTTCCAAACGCTGTGTTTCGAAAGGAGCTAAGGCTTCACTTCGCAAGCCTCGCAATCATTCGATATAACGATAAATCACCCTCTGAGACTGGGAATCGCGATATTTACGTTTTCCAAACGCTGTGTATCGAAAGAATCTAAGTATTCACTTCCCAAGCCTCGCAATCGTTCGATATAACGATAAATCACCCTATGACACTCGAAATCGCGATATTTACGTTTTCCAAACGCTGTGTATCAACAGCAGCTAAGGCTTCACTTCCCAAATAGCGCAATCGTTCGATTAAACGATAAATCACTCCAGGAGACTCGGAATCGCGATAATTACGTTTTCCACACGCTGTGTATCGAAAGAATCTAAGTATTCACTTCCCAAGCCTCGCAATTGTTCGATATAACGATAAATCACTCTATGAGACTTGGAATCGCGATCTTTACGTTTTGCAAACGCTGTGTATCGAAAGAATCTAAGTATTCACTTCCCAAGCCTCGCAATTGTTCGATATAACGATAAATCACTCTATGAGACTCGGAATTGCGAAAATGACCTTCACCGCGCCCTATGTATCGAAAGGAGCGAAGTATTCACTTACCAAACCTCGCAATCGTTCGATATAACGATAAATCACTCCATGAGACTTGGAATCGCGATCTTTACGTTTTCCACACGCTGTGTATCGAAAGAATCTAAGTATTCACTTCCCAAGCCTCGCAATTGTTCGATATAACGATAAATCACTCTATGAGACTTGGAATCGCGATCTTTACGTTTTGCAAACGCTGTGTATCGAAAGAATCTAAGTATTCACTTCCCAAGCCTCGCAATTGTTCGATATAACGATAAATCACTCTATGAGACTCGGAATTGCGAAAATGACCTTCACCGCACCCTGTGTATCGAAAGGAGCTAAGCATTCAACTCGGATGGCTTCCAATGTTTCGATATAACGATAAATCACTCTAGGAGACTGGTAATCGCGATAATCACCTTCACCGCAACCTGTGTATCGAAAGGAGCTAAGCATTCAAGTGGGATGGCTTCCAATGTTTCGATATAACGATAAATCACTCTAGGAGACTGCGAATCGCGATAATTACCTTCACAGCACGCTGTGTATCGAAAGGAGCTAAGTATTCACTTCACAAACCTCGCAATCGTTCGATATAACGATAAATCACCCTATGACACTCGAAATCGCGATATTTTCGTGTTCCAAACGCTGTGTATCGATAGAATCTAAGTATTCACTTCCCAAGCCTCGCAATGGTTCGATATGACGATAAATCACCCTATGAGACTCGAAATCGCGATATTTACGTTTTCCACACGCTGTGTACCGAAAGGAGCTAAGGATTCACTTCGGATATCTAGCAATGGTTCGATATAACGATAAATCACTCTAGGAGACTCGGAATCGCGTAAATCACCTTCAGCGCACCCTGTGTATCGAAAGGAGCTAAGCATTCAACTCGGATGGCTTCCAATGTTTCGATATAACGATAAATCACTCTAGGAGACTGGTAATCGCGATATTTACGTTTTCCAAACGCTGTGTATCGATGGGATCTAAGGCTTCACATCCAAAGCCTCGCAATCGTTCGATATGACGATAAATCACTCTATGAGACTCGGAATTGCCAAAATGACCATCACCGCACCCTGTGTATCGAAAGGAGCTAAGCATTCAACACGGATGGCTTCCAATGTTTCGATATAACGATAAATCACTCTAGTAGACTGGGAATCGCGATAATTACCTTCACAGCACGCTGTGTATCGAAAGGAGCTAAGTATTCACTTCACAAACCTCGCAATCGTTCAATGTAACGTTAAATCACTCTATGAGACTCGGAATCGCGATAATCACCTTCACCGCACCCTGGGTATCGAAAGGAGCTAAGCATTCAACTCGGATGGCTTCCAACGTTTCGATATAACGATAAATCACTCTAGGAGACTGGGAATCGCGATAATCACCTTCACCGCAACCTGTGTATCGAAAGGAGCTAAGCATTCAACTGGGATGGCTTCCAATGTTTCGATATAACGATAAATCACTCTAGGAGTCTGCGAATCGCGATAATTACCTTCACAGCACGCTGTGTATCGAAATGAGCTAAGTATTCACTTCACAAACCTCGCAATCGTTCGATATAACGATAAATCACCCTATGACACTCGAAATCGCGATATTTTCGATTTCCAAACGCTGTGTATCGAAAGAATCTAAGTATTCACTTCCCAAGCCTCGCATTCGTTCGATATGACGATAAATCGCTCTATGAGACTCGGAATTGCGAAAATGACCATCACCGCACCCTGGGTATCGAAAGGAGCTAAGCATTCAACTCGGATGGCTTCCAACGTTTCGATATAACGATAAATCACTCTAGGAGACTGGGAATCGCGATAATTACCATCACCGCACCCTGTGTATCGAAAGGAGCTAAGGATTCACTTCGGATGTCTAGCAATGGTTCGATATAACGATTAATCACACTAGGAGACTCGGAATCGCGAAAATCACCTTCACCGCACCCTGTGTATCGAAAGGAGCTAAGGATTCACTTCGGATGTCTAGCAATGGTTCGATATAACGATAAATCACACTAGGAGACTGGGAATCGCAATATTTACGTTTTCCAAACGCTGTGTATCGATGGGATCTAAGGCTTCACATCCAAAGCCTCGCAATCGTTCGATATAACGATAAATCACTCTATGAGACTCTGAATTGCGAAAATGACCATCACCGCACCCTGTGTATCGAAAGGAGCTAAGCATTCAACTCGGATGGCTTCCAACGTTTCGATATAACGATAAATCACTCTAGGAGACTGGGAATCGCAATATTTACGTTTTCCAAACGCTGTGTATCGATGGGATCTAAGGCTTCACATCCAAAGCCTCGCAATCGTTCGATATAACGATAAATCACTCTATGAGACTCTGAATTGCGAAAATGACCATCACCGCACCCTGTGTATCGAAAGGAGCTAAGGATTCAACTCGGATGGCTTCCAACGTTTCGATATAACGATAAATCACTCTAGGAGACTGGGAATCGCAATATTTACGTTTTCCAAACGCTGTGTATCGATGGGATCTAAGGCTTCACATCCAAAGCCTCGCAATCGTTCGATATAACGATAAATCACTCTATGAGACTCGGAATTGCGAAAATGACCATCACCGCACCCTGTGTAACGAAAGGAGCAAAGGCTTCACTTCCCAAGCCTAGCGATCGTTCAATGTAACGTTAAATCACTCTATGAGACTCGGAATCGCGAAAATCACCTTCACCGCACCCTGGGTATCGAAAGGAGCTAAGCATTCAACTCGGATGGCTTCCAATGTTTCGATATAACTATAAATCACTCTAGGAGACTGGGAATCGCGATAATCACCTTCACCGCAACCTGTGTATCGAAAGGAGCTAAGCATTCAACTCGGATGGCTCCCAATGTTTCGATATAACGATAAATCACTCTAGGAGACTGGGAATCGCGATATTTATGTTTCCCAGACGCTGTGTATCGAAATGAGATAAGGATTCACATGCCAAGCTTCGTAATCGCTCGATTAAACGATAAATCACTTTATGAGACTCGTAATCGCGATAATTACCTTCGCCGCACCCTGTGTATCGAAAGGAGCTGAGGATTCAACTCGGATGGCTTGCAATGGTTCCATATAACGATAAATCACCCTATGACAATCGAAATCGCGATATTTACGTTTTCCAAACGCTGTGTATCAACAGGAGCTAAGGATTCATTTCGGATGTCTAGCAATGGTTCGATATAACGATTAATCACACTAGGAGACTGGAAATCGCGATATTTACGTTTTCCAAACGCTGTGTATCGATGGGAGCTAAGGATTCACTTTCCAAGCCTCGCAAACGTTCAATGTAACGTTAAATCACTCTATGAGACTCGGAATCGGGATATTTACGTTTTCCAAACGCTGTGTTTCGAAAGGAGCTAAGGCTTCACTTCGCAAGCCTCGCAATCGTTCGATATAACGATAAATCACCCTATGAGACTGGGAATCGCGATATTTACGTTTTCCAAACGCTGTGTATCGAAAGAATCTAAGTATTCACTTCGCAAGCCTCGCAATCGTTCGATATAACGATAAATCACTCTATGAGACTTGGAATCGCGATCTTTACGTTTTCCAAACGCTGTGTATCGTAAGAATCTAAGTATTCACTTCCCAAGCCTCGCAATTGTTCGATATAACGATAAATCACTCTATGAGACTCGGAATTGCGAAAATGACCTTCACCGCACCCTGTGTATCGAAAGGAGCTAAGCATTCAACTCGGATGGCTTCCAATGTTTCGATATAACGATAAATCACGATAGTAGACTGGGAATCGCGATAATTACCTTCACAGCACGCTGTGTATCGAAAGGAGCTAAGTATTCACTTCACAAACCTCGCAATCGTTCAATGTAACGATAAATCACCCTATGAGACTCGGAATCGCGATATTTACGTTTTCCAAACGCTGTGTATCGAAAGGAGCTAAGGCTTCACTTCCCAAGCCTCGCAGTCGTTCGATATAACGATAAATCACTCTATGAGACTCGGAATTGCGAAAATCACCTTCACCGCACCCTGTGTATCGAAAGGAGCGAAGTATTCACTTCCCAAACCTCGCAATCGTTCGATATAACGATAAATCACTCTATGAGACTTGGAATCGCGATCTTTACGTTTTCCACACGCTGTGTATCGAAAGAATCTAAGTATTCACTTCCCAAGCCTCGCAATTGTTCGATATAACAATAAATCACTCTATGAGACTCGGAATTGCGAAAATGACCTTCACCGCACCCTGTGTATCGAAAGGAGCTAAGCATTCAACTCGGATGGCTTATAATGTTTCGATATAACGATAAATCACTCTAGGAGACTGGTAATCGCGATAATCACCTTCACCGCAACCTGTGTATCGAAAGGAGCTAAGCATTCAACTGGGATGGCTTCCAATGTTTCGATATAACGCTAAATCACTCTAGGAGACTGCGAATCGCGATAATTACCTTCACAGCACGCTGTGTATCGAAAGGAGCTAAGTATTCACTTCCCAAGCCTCGCAATTGTTCGATATAACAATAAATCACTCTATGAGACTCGGAATTGCGAAAATGACCTTCACCGCACCCTGTGTATCGAAAGGAGCTAAGCATTCAACTCGGATGGCTTCCAATGTTTCGATATAACGATAAATCACTCTAGGAGACTGGTAATCGCGATAATCACCTTCACCGCAACCTGTGTATCGAAAGGAGCTAAGCATTCAACTGGGATGGCTTCCAATGTTTCGATATAACGCTAAATCACTCTAGGAGACTGCGAATCGCGATAATTACCTTCACAGCACGCTGTGTATCGAAAGGAGCTAAGTATTCACTTCACAAACCTCGCAATCGTTCGATATAACGATAAATCACTCTACGAGACTGGGAATCGCGATAATCACCTTCAACGCAACCTGTGTATCGAAAGGAGCTAAGCATTCAACTCGGATGGCTTCCAATGTTTCGATATAACGATAAATCACTCTACGAGACTGGGAATCGCGTAAATCACCTTCACCGCAACCTGTGTATCGAAAGGAGCTAAGCATTCAACTCGGATGGCTTCCAATGTTTCGATATAACGATAAATCACTCTAGGAGACTGCGAATCGCGATAATTACCTTCACAGCACGCTGTGTATCGAAAGGAGCTAAGTATTCACTTCACAAACCTCGCAATCGTTCGATATAACGATAAATCACCCTATGACACTCGAAATCGCGATATTTTCGTGTTCCAAACGCTGTGTATCGAAAGAATCTAAGTATTCACTTCCCAAGCCTCGCAATGGTTCGATATGACGATAAATCACCCTATGAGACTCGAAATCGCGATATTTACGTTTTCCACACGCTGTGTACCGAAAGGAGCTAAGGATTCACTTCGGATATCTAGCAATGGTTCGATATAACGATAAATCACTCTAGGAGACTCGGAATCGCGTAAATCACCTTCAGCGCACCCTGTGTATCGAAAGGAGCTAAGCATTCAACTCGGATGGCTTCCAATGTTTCGATATAACGATAAATCACTCTAGGAGACTGGTAATCGCGATATTTACGTTTTCCAAACGCTGTGTACCGAAAGAATCTAAGTATTCACTTCCCCAGCCTCACAATCGTTCGATATGACGATAAATCACTCTATGAGACTCGGAATTGCCAAAATGACCATCACCGCACCCTGTGTATCGAAAGGAGCTAAGCATTCAACACGGATGGCTTCCAATGTTTCGATATAACGATAAATCACTCTAGTAGACTGGGAATCGCGATAATTATCTTCACAGCACGCTGTGTATCGAAAGGAGCTAAGTATTCACTTCACAAACCTCGCAATCGTTCAATGTAACGTTAAATCACTCTATGAGACTCGGAATCGCGATAATCACCTTCACCGCACCCTGGGTATCGAAAGGAGCTAAGCATTCAACTCGGATGGCTTCCAACGTTTCGATATAACGATAAATCACTCTAGGAGACTGGGAATCGCGATAATCACCTTCACCGCAACCTGTGTATCGAAAGGAGCTAAGCATTCAACTGGGATGGCATCCAATGTTTCGATATAACGATAAATCACTCTAGGAGTCTGCGAATCGCGATAATTACCTTCACAGCACGCTGTGTATCGAAATGAGCTAAGTATTCACTTCACAAACCTCGCAATCGTTCGATATAACGATAAATCACCCTATGACACTCGAAATCGCGATATTTTCGATTTCCAAACGCTGTGTATCGAAAGAATCTAAGTATTCACTTCCCAAGCCTCGCAATCGTTCGATATGACGATAAATCGCTCTATGAGACTCGGAATTGCGAAAATGACCATCACCGCACCCTGGGTATCGAAAGGAGCTAAGCATTCAACTCGGATGGCTTCCAACGTTTCGATATAACGATAAATCACTCTAGGAGACTGGGAATCGCGATAATTACCAACACCGCACCCTGTGTATCGAAAGGAGCTAAGGATTCACTTCGGATGTCTAGCAATGGTTCGATATAACGATTAATCACACTAGGAGACTCGGAATCGCGAAAATCACCTTCACCGCACCCTGTGTATCGAAAGGAGCTAAGGATTCACTTCGGATGTCTAGCAATGGTTCGATATAACGATTAATCACACTAGGAGACTGGGAATCGCAATATTTACGTTTTCCAAACGCTGTGTATCGATGGGATCTAAGGCTTCACATCCAAAGCCTCGCAATCGTTCGATATAACGATAAATCACTCTATGAGACTCTGAATTGCGAAAATGACCATCACCGCACCCTGTGTATCGAAAGGAGCTAAGCATTCAACTCGGATGGCTTCCAACGTTTCGATATAACGATAAATCACTCTAGGAGACTGGGAATCGCAATATTTACGTTTTCCAAACGCTGTGTATCGATGGGATCTAAGGCTTCACATCCAAAGCCTCGCAATCGTTCGATATAACGATAAATCACTCTATGAGACTCGGAATTGCGAAAATGACCATCACCGCACCCTGGGTATCGAAAGGAGCTAAGCATTCAACTCGGATGGCTTCCAACGTTTCGATATAACGATAAATCACTCTAGGAGACTGGGAATCGCGATAATTACCATCACCGCACCCTGTGTAACGAAAGGAGCAAAGGCTTCACTTCCCAAGCCTAGCAATCGTTCAATGTAACGTTAAATCACTCTATGAGACTCGGAATCGCGAAAATCACCTTCACCGCACCCTGGGTATCGAAAGGAGCTAAGCATTCAACTCGGATGGCTTCCAATGTTTCGATATAACTATAAATCACTCTAGGAGACTGGGAATCGCGATAATCACCTTCACCGCAACCTGTGTATCGAAAGGAGCTAAGCATTCAACTCGGATGGCTTCCAATGTTTCGATATAACGATAAATCACTCTAGGAGACTGGGAATCGCGATATTTATGTTTCCCAGACGCTGTGTATCGAAATGAGATAAGGATTCACATGCCAAGCTTCGTAATCGCTCGATTAAACGATAAATCACTTTATGAGACTCGTAATCGCGATAATTACCTTCGCCGCACCCTGTGTATCGAAAGGAGCTGAGGATTCAACTCGGATGGCTTGCAATGGTTCCATATAACGATAAATCACCCTATGACACTCGAAATCGCGATATTTACGTTTTCCAAACGCTGTGTATCAACAGGAGCTAAGGATTCATTTCGGATGTCTAGCAATGGTTCGATATAACGATTAATCACACTAGGAGACTGGAAATCGCGATATTTACGTTTTCCAAACGCTGTGTATCGATGGGAGCTAAGGATTCACTTTCCAAGCCTCGCAAACGTTCAATGTAACGTTAAATCACTCTATGAGACTCGGAATCGGGATATTTACGTTTTCCAAACGCTGTGTTTCGAAAGGAGCTAAGGCTTCACTTCGCAAGCCTCGCAATCGTTCGATATAACGATAAATCACCCTATGAGACTGGGAATCGCGATATTTACGTTTTCCAAACGCTGTGTATCGAAAGAATCTAAGTATTCACTTCCCAAGCCTCGCAGTCGTTCGATATAACGATAAATCACTCTATGAGACTTGGAATCGCGATCTTTACGTTTTCCAAACGCTGTGTATCGTAAGAATCTAAGTATTCACTTCCCAAGCCTCGCAATTGTTCGATATAACGATAAATCACTCTATGAGACTCGGAATTGCGAAAATGACCTTCACCGCACCCTGTGTATCGAAAGGAGCTAAGCATTCAACTCGGATGGCTTCCAATGTTTCGATATAACGATAAATCACGCTAGTAGACTGGGAATCGCGATAATTACCTTCACAGCACGCTGTGTATCGAAAGGAGCTAAGTATTCACTTCACAAACCTCGCAATCGTTCAATGTAACGATAAATCACCCTATGAGACTCGGAATCGCGATATTTACGTTTTCCAAACGCTGTGTATCGAAAGGAGCTAAGGCTTCACTTCCCAAGCCTCGCAGTCGTTCGATATAACGATAAATCACTCTATGAGACTCATAATTGCGAAAATCACCTTCACCACACCCTGTGTATCGAAAGGAGCGAAGTATTCACTTCCCAAACCTCGCAATCGTTCGATATAACGATAAATCACTCTATGAGACTTGGAATCGCGATCTTTACGTTTTCCACACGCTGTGTATCGAAAGAATCTAAGTATTCACTTCCCAAGCCTCGCAATTGTTCGATATAACAATAAATCACTCTATGAGACTCGGAATTGCGAAAATGACCTTCACCGCACCCTGTGTATCGAAAGGAGCTAAGCATTCAACTCGGATGGCTTATAATGTTTCGATATAACGATAAATCACTCTAGGAGACTGGTAATCGCGATAATCACCTTCACCGCAACCTGTGTATCGAAAGGAGCTAAGCATTCAACTGGGATGGCTTCCAATGTTTCGATATAACGCTAAATCACTCTAGGAGACTGCGAATCGCGATAATTACCTTCACAGCACGCTGTGTATCGAAAGGAGCTAAGTATTCACTTCACAAACCTCGCAATCGTTCGATATAACGATAAATCACTCTACGAGACTGGGAATCGCGATAATCACCTTCACCGCAACCTGTGTATCGAAAGGAGCTAAGCATTCAACTCGGATGGCTTCCAATGTTTCGATATAACGATAAATCACTCTACGAGACTGGGAATCGCGTTAATCACCTTCAACGCAACCTGTGTATCGAAAGGAGCTAAGCATTCAACTCGGATGGCTTCCAATGTTTCGATATAACGATAAATCACTCTAATAGACTGGGAATCGCGATATTTATGTTTCCCAGACGCTGTGTATCGAAATGAGATAAGGATTCACATGCCAAGCTTCGAAATCGTTCGATTAAACGATAAATCACTCTATGAGACTCGTAATCGCGATAATTACCTTCACCGCACCCTGTGTATCGAAAGGAGCTAAGGATTCAACTCGGATGGCTTGCAATGGTTCCATATAACGATAAATCACCCTATGAGACTCGAAATCGCGATATTTACGTTTTCCAAACGCTGTGTACCGAAAGAATCTAAGTATTCACTTCCCAAGCCTCGCAATCGTTCGATATAACGATAAATCACCCTATGACACTCGAAATCGGCGATATTTACGTTTTCCAAACGCTGTGTATTGAAAGAATCTAAGTATTCACTTCCCAAGCCTCGCAATCGTTCGATATAACGATAAATCACCCTATGACACTCGAAATCGCGATATTTACGTTTTCCAAACGCTGTGTATCAACAGCAGCTAAGGCTTCACTTCCCAAATAGCGCAATCGTTCGATTAAACGATAAATCACTCTAGGAGACTCGGAATCGCGATAATTACCATCACCGCACCCTATGTATCGAAAGGAGCGAAGTATTCACTTCCCAAACCTCGCAATCGTTCGATATAACGATAAATCACTCTATGAGACTTGGAATCGCGATCTTTACGTTTTCCACACGCTGTGTATCGAAAGAATCTAAGTATTCACTTCCCAAGCCTCGCAATTGTTCGATATAACGATGAATCACTCTATGAGACTAGGAATTGCGAAAATGACCTTCACCGCACCCTGTGTATCGAATGGAGCTAAGCATTCAACTCGGATGGCTTCCAATGGTTCGATATAACGATAAATCACTCTATGAGACTCGGAATCGCGAAAATCACCTTCACCGCACCCTGCGTATCGAAAGGAGCTAAGCATTCAACTCGGATGGCTTCCAATGTTTCGATATAACGATAAATCACTCTATGAGACTCGGAATCGCGAAAATCACCTTCACCACACCCTGGGTATCGAAAGGAGCTAAGCATTCAACTCGGATGGCTTCCAATGGTTCGATATAACGATAAATCACTCTAGGAGACTGGGAATCGCGATAATCACCTTCACCGCAACCTGTGTATCGAAAGGAGCTAAGCATTCAACTCGGATGGCTTCCAATGGTTCGATATAACGATAAATCACTCTAGGAGACTGGGAATCGCGATAATCACCTTCACCGCAACCTGTGTATCGAAAGGAGCTAAGCATTCAACTCGGATGGCTTAGAATGTTTCGATATAACGATAAATCACTCTACGAGACTGGGAATCGCGATAATCACCTTCACCGCAACCTGTGTATCGAAAGGAGCTAAGCATTCAACTCGGATGGTTTCCAATGTTTCGATATAACGATAAATCTCTCTAGGAGACTGGGAATCGCGATATTTATGTTTCCCAGACGCTGTGTATCGAAATGAGATAAGGATTCACATGCCAAGCTTCGTAATCGTTCGATTAAACGATAAATCACTCTATGAGACTCGTAATCGCGATAATTACCTTCACCGCACCCTATGTAAGGAAAGGAGCTAAGGATTCAGCTCGGATGGCTTCCAATGTTTCGATATAACGATAAATCACTCTACGAGACTGGGAATCGCGATAATCACCTTCACCGCAACCTGTGTATCGAAAGGAGCTAAGCATTCAACTCGGATGGCTTCCAATGTTTCGATATAACGATAAATCACTCTAGGAGACTGGGAATCGCGATATTTATGTTTCCCAGACGCTGTGTATCGAAATGAGATAAGGATTCACATGCCAAGCTTCGTAATCGTTCGATTAAACGATAAATCACCCTATGAGACTCGAAATCGTGATATTTACCTTTTCCAAACGCTGTGTACCGAAAGAATCTACGTATTCACTTCCCAATCCTCGCAATCGTTCGATATAATGATAAATCACCCTATGACACTCGAAATCGCGATATTTACGTTTTCCAAACGCTGTGTATCGAAAGAATCTAAGTATTCACTTTCCAAGCCTCGCAATCGTTCGATATAACGATAAATCACCCTATGACACTCGAAATCGCGATATTTACGTATACCAAACGCTGTGCATCAACAGCAGCTAAGGCTTCACTTCCCAAACAGCGCAATCGTTCGATTAAACGATAAATCACTCTAGGAGACTCGGAATCGCGATAATTACCATCACCGCACCAGATGTATCGAAAGGAGCGAAGTATTCACTTCCCAAACCTCACAATCGTTCGATATAACGATAAATCACTCTATGAGACTTGGAATCGCGATCTTTACGTTTTCCACACGCTGTGTATCGAAAGAATCTAAGTATTCACTTCCCAAGCCTCGCAATTGTTCGATATAACGATAAATCACTCTATGAGACTCGGAATTGCGAAAATGACCTTCACCGCACCCTGTGTATCGAAAGGAGCTAAGGATTCAACACGGATGGCTTGCAATGGTTCGATATAACGATAAATCACCGTGGAGACTCGAAATCGCGATATTTACGTTTTCCACACTCTGTGTATCAACAGGAGCTAAGGATTCACTTCGGATGTCTAGCAATGGTTCGATATAACGATTAATCACACTAGGGGACTGGGAATCGCAATATTTACGTTTTCCACACGCTGTGTATCGAAAGAATCTAAGTATTCACTTCCCAAGCCTCGCAATTGTTCGATATAACGATAAATCACTCTATGAGACTCGGAATTGCGATAATTACCATCACCGCACCCTATGTATCGAAAGGAGCGAAGTATTCACTTCCCAAACCTCGCAATCGTTCGATATAACGATAAATCACTCTATGAGACTTGGAATCGCGATCTTTACGTTTTCCACACGCTGTGTATCGAAAGAATCTAAGTATTCACTTCCCAAGCCTCGCAATCGTTCGATATAACGATAAATCACCCTATGGCACTCGAAATCGCGATATTTACGTATTCCAAACGCTGTGTATCAACAGCAGCTAAGGCTTCACTTCCCAAACAGCGCACTCGTTCGATTAAACGATAAATCACTCTAGGAGACGCGGAATCGCGATAATCACCATCACCGCAACCTGTGTATCGAAAGAATCTAAGTATTCACTTCCCAAGCCTCGCAATTGTTCGATATAACGATAAATCACTCTATGAGACTTGGAATCGCGATCTTTACGTTTTCCAAACGCTGTGTATCGAAAGAATCTAAGTATTCACTTCCCAAGCCTCGCAATTGTTCGATATAACGATAAATCACTCTATGAGACTTGGAATCGCGATCTTTACGTTTTCCAAACGCTGTGTATCGAAAGAATCTAAGTATTCACTTCCCAAGCCTCGCAATTGTTCGATATAACGATAAATCACTCTATGAGACTTGGAATCGCGATCTTTACGTTTTCCAAACGCTGTGTATCGAAAGAATCTAAGTATTCACTTCCCAAGCCTCGCAATTGTTCGATATAACGATAAATCACTCTATGAGACTCGGAATTGCGAAAATGACCTTCACCGCACCCTGTGTATCGAAAGGTGCTAAGCATTCAACTTTGATGGCTTCCAATGTTTCGATATAACGATAAATCACTCTAGGAGACTGGTAATCGCGATAATCACCTTCACCGCAACCTGTGTATCGAAAGGAGCTAAGCATTCAACTTTGATGGCTTCCAATGTTTCGATATAACGATAAATCACTCTAGGAGACTGGGAATCGCGATATTTATGTTTCCCAGACGCTGTGTATCGAAATGAGATAAGGATTCACATGCCAAGCTTCGTAATCGTTCGATTAAACGATAAATCACCCTATGAGACTCGAAATCGTGATATTTACCTTTTCCAAACGCTGTGTACCGAAAGAATCTACGTATTCACTTCCCAATCCTCGCAATCGTTCGATATAATGATAAATCACCCTATGACACTCGAAATCGCGATATTTACGTTTTCCAAACGCTGTGTATCGAAAGAATCTAAGTATTCACTTCCCAAGCCTCGCAATCGTTCGATATAACGATAAATCACCCTATGGCACTCGAAATCGCGATATTTACGTATTCCAAACGCTGTGTATCAACAGCAGCTAAGGCTTCACTTCCCAAACAGCGCACTCGTTCGATTAAACGATAAATCACTCTAGGAGACGCGGAATCGCGATAATTACCATCACCGCACCCTATGTATCGAAAGGAGCGAAGTATTCACTTCCCAAACCTCGCAATCGTTCGATATAACGATAAATCACTCTATGAGACTTGGAATCGCGATCTTTACGTTTTCCACACGCTGTGTATCGAAAGAATCTAAGTATTCACTTCCCAAGCCTCGCAGTCGTTCGATATAACGATATATCACTCTATGAGACTCGAAATCGCGATATTTACGTTTTCCACACGCTGTGTATCGAAAGGAGCTAAGCATTCAACTCGGATGGCTTCCAATGTTTCGATATAACGATAAATCACTCTAGGAGACTGGGAATCTCGATAATCACCATCACCGCAACCTGTGTATCGAAAGAATCTAAGTATTCACTTCCCAAGCCTCGCAATTGTTCGATATAACGATAAATCACTCTATGAGACTTGGAATCGCGATCTTTACGTTTTCCAAACGCTGTGTATCGAAAGAATCTAAGTATTCACTTCCCAAGCCTCGCAATTGTTCGATATAACGATAAATCACTCTATGAGACTTGGAATCGCGATCTTTACGTTTTCCAAACGCTGTGTATCGAAAGAATCTAAGTATTCACTTCCCAAGCCTCGCAATTGTTCGATATAACGATAAATCACTCTATGAGACTTGGAATCGCGATCTTTACGTTTTCCAAACGCTGTGTATCGAAAGAATCTAAGTATTCACTTCCCAAGCCTCGCAATTGTTCGATATAACGATAAATCACTCTATGAGACTCGGAATTGCGAAAATGACCTTCACCGCACCCTGTGTATCGAAAGGAGCTAAGCATTCAACTTTGATGGCTTCCAATGTTTCGATATAACGATAAATCACTCTAGGAGACTGGTAATCGCGATAATCACCTTCACCGCAACCTGTGTATCGAAAGGAGCTAAGCATTCAACTTTGATGGCTTCCAATGTTTCGATATAACGATAAATCACTCTAGGAGACTGCGAATCGCGATAATTACCTTCACAGCACGCTGTGTATCGAAAGGAGCTAAGTATTCAATTCACAAACCTCGCAATCGTTCGATATAACGATAAATCACCCTATGACACTCGAAATCGCGATATTTTCGTTTTCCAAACGCTGTGTATCGATGGGAGCTAAGGATTCACTTTCCAAGCCTCGCAAACGTTCAATGTAACGTTAAATCACTCTATGAGACTCGGAATCGGGATATTTACGTTTTCCAAACGCTGTGTTTCGAAAGGAGCTAAGGCTTCACTTCGCAAGCTTGGCAATCGTTCGATATAACGATAAATCACCCTATGAGACTGGGAATCGCGATATTTACGTTTTCCAAACGCTGTGTATCGAAAGAATCTAAGTATTCACTTCCCAAGCCTCGCAATCGTTCGATATAACGATAAATCACCCTATGACACTCGAAATCGCGATATTTACGTTTTCCAAACGCTGTGTATCAACAGCAGCTAAGGCTTCACTTCCCAAATAGCGCAATCGTTCGATTAAACGATAAATCACTCTAGGAGACTCGGAATCGCGATAATTACCATCACCGCACCCTATGTATCGAAAGGAGCGAAGTATTCACTTCACAAACCTCGCAATCGTTCGATATAACGATAAATCACCCTATGACACTCGAAATCGGCGATATTTACGTTTTCCAAACGCTGCGTATCGAAAGAATCTAAGTATTCACTTCCCAAGCCTCGCAATCGTTCGATATAACGATAAATCACCCTATGACACTCGAAATCGCGATATTTACGTTTTCCAAACGCTGTGTATCAACAGCAGCTAAGGCTTCACTTCCCAAATAGCGCAATCGTTCGATTAAACGATAAATTACTCTAGGAGACTCGGAATCGCGATAATTACCATCACCGCACCCTATGTATCGAAAGGAGCGAAGTATTCACTTCCCAAACCTCGCAATCGTTCGATATAACGATAAATCACTCTATGAGACTTGGAATCGCGATCTTTACGTTTTCCACACGCTGTGTATCGAAAGGAGCTAAGCATTCAACTCGGATGGCTTCCAATGTTTCGATATAACGATAAATCACTCGAGGAGACTGCGAATCGCGATAATCACCTTCACCGCAACCTGTGTATCGAAAGGAGCTAAGCATTCAACTCGGATTTCTTCCAATGTTTCGATATAACGATAAATCACTCTAGGAGACTGGGAATCGCGATATTTATGTTTCCCAGACGCTGTGTATCGAAATGAGATAAGGATTCACATGCCAAGCTTCGTAATCGTTCGATTAAACGATAAATCACTCTAGGAGACTGGGAATCGCGATAATCACCTTCACCGCAACCTGTGTATCGAAAGGAGCTAAGCATTCAACTCGGATGGCTTAGAATGTTTCGATATAACGATAAATCACTCTACGAGACTGGGAATCGCGATAATCACCTTCACCGCAACCTGTGTATCGAAAGGAGCTAAGCATTCAACTCGGATGGTTTCCAATGTTTCGATATAACGATAAATCTCTCTAGGAGACTGGGAATCGCGATATTTATGTTTCCCAGACGCTGTGTATCGAAATGAGATAAGGATTCACATGCCAAGCTTCGTAATCGTTCGATTAAACGATAAATCACTCTATGAGACTCGTAATCGCGATAATTACCTTCACCGCACCCTATGTAAGGAAAGGAGCTAAGGATTCAGCTCGGATGGCTTCCAATGTTTCGATATAACGATAAATCACTCTACGAGACTGGGAATCGCGATAATCACCTTCACCGCAACCTGTGTATCGAAAGGAGCTAAGCATTCAACTCGGATGGCTTCCAATGTTTCGATATAACGATAAATCACTCTAGGAGACTGGGAATCGCGATATTTATGTTTCCCAGACGCTGTGTATCAAAATGAGATAAGGATTCACATGCCAAGCTTCGTAATCGTTCGATTAAACGATAAATCACCCTATGAGACTCGAAATCGTGATATTTACCTTTTCCAAACGCTGTGTACCGAAAGAATCTACGTATTCACTTCCCAATCCTCGCAATCGTTCGATATAATGATAAATCACCCTATGACACTCGAAATCGCGATATTTACGTTTTCCAAACGCTGTGTATCGAAAGAATCTAAGTATTCACTTTCCAAGCCTCGCAATCGTTCGATATAACGATAAATCACCCTATGACACTCGAAATCGCGATATTTACGTATACCAAACGCTGTGCATCAACAGCAGCTAAGGCTTCACTTCCCAAACAGCGCAATCGTTCGATTAAACGATAAATCACTCTAGGAGACTCGGAATCGCGATAATTACCATCACCGCACCAGATGTATCGAAAGGAGCGAAGTATTCACTTCCCAAACCTCACAATCGTTCGATATAACGATAAATCACTCTATGAGACTTGGAATCGCGATCTTTACGTTTTCCACACGCTGTGTATCGAAAGAATCTAAGTATTCACTTCCCAAGCCTCGCAATTGTTCGATATAACGATAAATCACTCTATGAGACTCGGAATTGCGAAAATGACCTTCACCGCACCCTGTGTATCGAAAGGAGCTAAGGATTCAACACGGATGGCTTGCAATGGTTTGATATAACGATAAATCACCCTGGAGACTCGAAATCGCGATATTTACGTTTTCCACACTCTGTGTATCAACAGGAGCTAAGGATTCACTTCGGATGTCTAGCAATGGTTCGATATAACGATTAATCACACTAGGGGACTGGGAATCGCAATATTTACGTTTTCCACACGCTGTGTATCGAAAGAATCTAAGTATTCACTTCCCAAGCCTCGCAATTGTTCGATATAACGATAAATCACTCTATGAGACTCGGAATTGCGAAAATGACCTTCACCGCACCCTGTGTATCGAAAGGAGCTAAGGATTCAACACGGATGGCTTGCAATGGTTCGATATAACGATAAATCACCCTATGACACTCGAAACCGCGATATTTGCGTTTTCCAAACGCTGTGTATCAACAGCAGCTAAGGCTTCATTTCCCAAACAGCGCACTCGTTCGATTAAACGATAAATCACTCTAGGAGACTCGGAATCGCGATAATTACCTTCACAGCACGCTGTGTATCGAAAGGAGCGAAGTATTCACTTCACAAACCTCGCAATCGTTCAATGTAACGTTAAATCACTCTAGGAGACTCGGAATCGCGATAATTACCATCACCGCACCCTATGTATCGAAAGGAGCGAAGTATTCACTTCCCAAACCTCGCAATCGTTCGATATAACGATAAATCACTCTATGAGACTTGGAATCGCGATCTTTACGTTTTCCACACGCTGTGTATCGAAAGAATCTAAGTATTCACTTCCCAAGCCTCGCAATCGTTCGATATAACGATAAATCACCCTATGGCACTCGAAATCGCGATATTTACGTATTCCAAACGCTGTGTATCAACAGCAGCTAAGGCTTCACTTCCCAAACAGCGCACTCGTTCGATTAAACGATAAATCACTCTAGGAGACGCGGAATCGCGATAATCACCATCACCGCAACCTGTGTATCGAAAGAATCTAAGTATTCACTTCCCAAGCCTCGCAATTGTTCGATATAACGATAAATCACTCTATGAGACTTGGAATCGCGATCTTTACGTTTTCCAAACGCTGTGTATCGAAAGAATCTAAGTATTCACTTCCCAAGCCTCGCAATTGTTCGATATAACGATAAATCACTCTATGAGACTTGGAATCGCGATCTTTACGTTTTCCAAACGCTGTGTATCGAAAGAATCTAAGTATTCACTTCCCAAGCCTCGCAATTGTTCGATATAACGATAAATCACTCTATGAGACTTGGAATCGCGATCTTTACGTTTTCCAAACGCTGTGTATCGAAAGAATCTAAGTATTCACTTCCCAAGCCTCGCAATTGTTCGATATAACGATAAATCACTCTATGAGACTCGGAATTGCGAAAATGACCTTCACCGCACCCTGTGTATCGAAAGGTGCTAAGCATTCAACTTTGATGGCTTCCAATGTTTCGATATAACGATAAATCACTCTAGGAGACTGGTAATCGCGATAATCACCTTCACCGCAACCTGTGTATCGAAAGGAGCTAAGCATTCAACTTTGATGGCTTCCAATGTTTCGATATAACGATAAATCACTCTAGGAGACTGCGAATCGCGATAATTACCTTCACAGCACGCTGTGTATCGAAAGGAGCTAAGTATTCAATTCACAAACCTCGCAATCGTTCGATATAACGATAAATCACCCTATGACACTCGAAATCGCGATATTTTCGTTTTCCAAACGCTGTGTATCGATGGGAGCTAAGGATTCACTTTCCAAGCCTCGCAAACGTTCAATGTAACGTTAAATCACTCTATGAGACTCGGAATCGGGATATTTACGTTTTCCAAACGCTGTGTTTCGAAAGGAGCTAAGGCTTCACTTCGCAAGCTTGGCAATCGTTCGATATAACGATAAATCACCCTATGAGACTGGGAATCGCGATATTTACGTTTTCCAAGCGCTGTGTATCGAAAGAATCTAAGTATTCACTTCCCAAGCCTCGCAATCGTTCGATATAACGATAAATCACCCTATGACACTCGAAATCGCGATATTTACGTTTTCCAAACGCTGTGTATCAACAGCAGCTAAGGCTTCACTTCCCAAATGGCGCAATCGTTCGATTAAACGATAAATCACTCTAGGAGACTCGGAATCGCGATAATTACCATCACCGCACCCTATGTATCGAAAGGAGCGAAGTATTCACTTCACAAACCTCGCAATCGTTCGATATAACGATAAATCACCCTATGACACTCGAAATCGCGATATTTTCGTTTTCCAAACGCTGTGTATCGATGGGAGCTAAGGATTCACTTTCCAAGCCTCGCAAACGTTCAATGTAACGTTAAATCACTCTATGAGACTCGGAATCGGGATATTTACGTTTTCCAAACGCTGTGTTTCGAAAGGAGCTAAGTATTCACTTCCCAAGCCTCGCAATTGTTCGATATAACGATAAATCACTCTATGAGACTTGGAATCGCGATCTTTACGTTTTCCAAACGCTGTGTATCGAAAGAATCTAAGTATTCACTTCCCAAGCCTCGCAATTGTTCGATATAACGATAAATCACTCTATGAGACTCGGAATTGCGAAAATGACCTTCACCGCACCCTGTGTATCGAAAGGAGCTAAGCATTCAACTTTGATGGCTTCCAATGTTTCGATATAACGATAAATCACTCTAGGAGACTGGGAATCGCGATAATCACCTTCACCGCAACCTGTGTATCGAAAGGAGCTAAGCATTCAACTCGGATGGCTTAGAATGTTTCGATATAACGATAAATCACTCTACGAGACTGGGAATCGCGATAATCACCTTCACCGCAACCTGTGTATCGAAAGGAGCTAAGCATTCAACTCGGATGGTTTCCAATGTTTCGATATAACGATAAATCTCTCTAGGAGACTGGGAATCGCGATATTTATGTTTCCCAGACGCTGTGTATCGAAATGAGATAAGGATTCACATGCCAAGCTTCGTAATCGTTCGATTAAACGATAAATCACTCTATGAGACTCGTAATCGCGATAATTACCTTCACCGCACCCTATGTAAGGAAAGGAGCTAAGGATTCAGCTCGGATGGCTTCCAATGTTTCGATATAACGATAAATCACTCTACGAGACTGGGAATCGCGATAATCACCTTCACCGCAACCTGTGTATCGAAAGGAGCTAAGCATTCAACTCGGATGGCTTCCAATGTTTCGATATAACGATAAATCACTCTAGGAGACTGGGAATCGCGATATTTATGTTTCCCAGACGCTGTGTATCGAAATGAGATAAGGATTCACATGCCAAGCTTCGTAATCGTTCGATTAAACGATAAATCACCCTATGAGACTCGAAATCGTGATATTTACCTTTTCCAAACGCTGTGTACCGAAAGAATCTACGTATTCACTTCCCAATCCTCGCAATCGTTCGATATAATGATAAATCACCCTATGACACTCGAAATCGCGATATTTACGTTTTCCAAACGCTGTGTATCGAAAGAATCTAAGTATTCACTTCCCAAGCCTCGCAATCGTTCGATATAACGATAAATCACCCTATGGCACTCGAAATCGCGATATTTACGTATTCCAAACGCTGTGTATCAACAGCAGCTAAGGCTTCACTTCCCAAACAGCGCACTCGTTCGATTAAACGATAAATCACTCTAGGAGACGCGGAATCGCGATAATTACCATCACCGCACCCTATGTATCGAAAGGAGCGAAGTATTCACTTCCCAAACCTCGCAATCGTTCGATATAACGATAAATCACTCTATGAGACTTGGAATCGCGATCTTTACGTTTTCCACACGCTGTGTATCGAAAGAATCTAAGTATTCACTTCCCAAGCCTCGCAGTCGTTCGATATAACGATATATCACTCTATGAGACTCGAAATCGCGATATTTACGTTTTCCACACGCTGTGTATCGAAAGGAGCTAAGCATTCAACTCGGATGGCTTCCAATGTTTCGATATAACGATAAATCACTCTAGGAGACTGGGAATCTCGATAATCACCATCACCGCAACCTGTGTATCGAAAGAATCTAAGTATTCACTTCCCAAGCCTCGCAATTGTTCGATATAACGATAAATCACTCTATGAGACTTGGAATCGCGATCTTTACGTTTTCCAAACGCTGTGTATCGAAAGAATCTAAGTATTCACTTCCCAAGCCTCGCAATTGTTCGATATAACGATAAATCACTCTATGAGACTTGGAATCGCGATCTTTACGTTTTCCAAACGCTGTGTATCGAAAGAATATAAGTATTCACTTCCCAAGCCTCGCAATTGTTCGATATAACGATAAATCACTCTATGAGACTTGGAATCGCGATCTTTACGTTTTCCAAACGCTGTGTATCGAAAGAATCTAAGTATTCACTTCCCAAGCCTCGCAATTGTTCGATATAACGATAAATCACTCTATGAGACTCGGAATTGCGAAAATGACCTTCACCGCACCCTGTGTATCGAAAGGAGCTAAGCATTCAACTTTGATGGCTTCCAATGTTTCGATATAACGATAAATCACTCTAGGAGACTGGTAATCGCGATAATCACCTTCACCGCAACATGTGTATCGAAAGGAGCTAAGCATTCAACTTTGATGGCTTCCAATGTTTCGATATAACGATAAATCACTCTAGGAGACTGCGAATCGCGATAATTACCTTCACAGCACGCTGTGTATCGAAAGGAGCTAAGTATTCAATTCACAAACCTCGCAATCGTTCGATATAACGATAAATCACCCTATGACACTCGAAATCGCGATATTTTCGTTTTCCAAACGCTGTGTATCGATGGGAGCTAAGGATTCACTTTCCAAGCCTCGCAAACGTTCAATGTAACGTTAAATCACTCTATGAGACTCGGAATCGGGATATTTACGTTTTCCAAACGCTGTGTTTCGAAAGGAGCTAAGGCTTCACTTCGCAAGCTTGGCAATCGTTCGATATAACGATAAATCACCCTATGAGACTGGGAATCGCGATATTTACGTTTTCCAAACGCTGTGTATCGAAAGAATCTAAGTATTCACTTCCCAAGCCTCGCAATCGTTCGATATAACGATAAATCACCCTATGACACTCGAAATCGCGATATTTACGTTTTCCAAACGCTGTGTATCAACAGCAGCTAAGGCTTCACTTCCCAAATAGCGCAATCGTTCGATTAAACGATAAATCACTCTAGGAGACTCGGAATCGCGATAATTACCATCACCGCACCCTATGTATCGAAAGGAGCGAAGTATTCACTTCACAAACCTCGCAATCGTTCGATATAACGATAAATCACCCTATGACACTCGAAATCGGCGATATTTACGTTTTCCAAACGCTGCGTATCGAAAGAATCTAAGTATTCACTTCCCAAGCCTCGCAATCGTTCGATATAACGATAAATCACCCTATGACACTCGAAATCGCGATATTTACGTTTTCCAAACGCTGTGTATCAGCAGCAGCTAAGGCTTCACTTCCCAAGTAGCGCAATCGTTCGATTAAACGATAAATCACTCTAGGAGACTCGGAATCGCGATAATTACCATCACCGCACCCTATGTATCGAAAGGAGCGAAGTATTCACTTCCCAAACCTCGCAATCGTTCGATATAACGATAAATCACTCTATGAGACTTGGAATCGCGATCTTTACGTTTTCCACACGCTGTGTATCGAAAGGAGCTAAGCATTCAACTCGGATGGCTTCCAATGTTTCGATATAACGATAAATCACTCGAGGAGACTGGGAATCGCGATAATCACCTTCACCGCAACCTGTGTATCGAAAGGAGCTAAGCATTCAACTCGGATTTCTTCCAATGTTTCGATATAACGATAAATCACTCTAGGAGACTGGGAATCGCGATATTTATGTTTCCCAGACGCTGTGTATCGAAATGAGATAAGGATTCACATGCCAAGCTTCGTAATCGTTCGATTAAACGATAAATCACTCTAGGAGACTCGGAATCGCGATAATTACCATCACCGCACCCTATGTATCGAAAGTAGCGAAGTATTCACTTCCCAAACCTCGCAATCGTTCGATATAACGATAAATCACTCTATGAGACTTGGAATCGCGATCTTTACGTTTTCCACACGCTGTGTATCGAAAGAATCTAAGTATTCACTTCCCAAGCCTCGCAATTGTTCGATATAACGATAAATCACTCTATGAGACTAGGAATTGCGAAAATGACCTTCACCGCACCCTGTGTATCGAATGGAGCTAAGCATTCAACTCGGATGGCTTCCAATGGTTCGATATAACGATAAATCACTCTATGAGACTCGGAATCGCGAAAATCACCTTCACCGCACCCTGCGTATCGAAAGGAGCTAAGCATTCAACTCGGATGGCTTCCAATGTTTCGATATAACGATAAATCACTCTATGAGACTCGGAATCGCGAAAATCACCTTCACCGCACCCTGGGTATCGAAAGGAGCTAAGCATTCAACTCGGATGGCTTCCAATGGTTCGATATAACGATAAATCACTCTAGGAGACTGGGAATCGCGATAATCACCTTCACCGCAACCTGTGTATCGAAAGGAGTTAAGCATTCAACTCGGATGGCTTCCAATGGTTCGATATAACGATAAATCACTCTAGGAGACTGGGAATCGCGATAATCACCTTCACCGCAACCTGTGTATCGAAAGGAGCTAAGCATTCAACTCGGATGGCTTCCAATGTTTCGATATAACGATAAATCACTCTACGAGACTCGGAATCGCGAAAATCACCTTCACCGCACCCTGGGTATCGAAAGGAGCTAAGCATTCAACTCGGATGGCTTCCAATATTTCGATATAACGATAAATCTCTCTAGGAGACTGGGAATCGCGAAAATCACCTTCACCGCACCTTGTGTATCGAAAGGAGCTAAGCATTCAACTCGGATGGCTTCCAATGTTTCGATATAACGATAAATCACTCTAGGAGACTGGGAATCGCGATATTTATGTTTCCCAGACGCTGTGTATCGAAATGAGATAAGGATTCACATGCCAAGCTTCGTAATCGTTCGATTAAACGATAAATCACCCTATGAGACTCGAAATCGTGATATTTACCTTTTCCAAACGCTGTGTACCGAAAGAATCTACGTATTCACTTCCCAATCCTCGCAATCGTTCGATATAATGATAAATCACCCTATGACACTCGAAATCGCGATATTTACGTTTTCCAAACGCTGTGTATCGAAAGAATCTAAGTATTCACTTTCCAAGCCTCGCAATAGTTCGATATGACGATAACTCACCCTATGAGACTCGAAATCGCGATATTTACGTTTTCCACACGCTGTGTACCGAAAGGAGCTAAGGATTCACTTCGGATATCTAGCAATGGTTCGATATAACGATAAATCACTCTAGGAGACTCGGAATCGCGAAAATCACCTTCACCGCACCTTGTGTATCGAAAGGAGCTAAGCATTCAACTCGGATGGCTTCCAATGTTTCGATATAACGATAAATCACTCTAGGAGACTGGTAATCGCGATATTTACGTTTTCCAAACGCTGTGTACCGAAAGAATCTAAGTATTCACTTCCCCAGCCTCGCAATCGTTCGATATAACGATAAATCACCCTATGACACTCGAAATAGCGATATTTACGTTTTCCAAACGCTGTGTATCGAAAGAATCTAAGAATTCACTCTCCAAGCCTCGCAATCGTTCGATATAACGATAAATCACCCTATGACACTCGAAATCGCGATATTTACGTTTTCTAAACGCTGTGTATCAACAGGAGCTAAGGATTCACTTCGGATGTCTAGCAATGGTTCGATATAACGATTAATCACACTAGGAGACTGGGAATCGCAATATTTACGTTTTCCAAACGCTGTGTATCGATGGGATCTAAGGCTTCACATCCAAAGCCTCGCAATCGTTCGATATAACGATAAATCACTCTATGAGACTCGGAATTGCCAAAATGACCATCACCGCACCCTGTGTATCGAAAGGAGCTAAGCATTCAACACGGATGGCTTCCAATGTTTCGATATAACGATAAATCACTCTAGTAGACTGGGAATCGCGATAATTACCTTCACAGCACGCTGTGTATCGAAAGGAGCTAAGTATTCACTTCACAAACCTCGCAATCGTTCAATGTAACGTTAAATCACTCTATGAGACTCGGAATCGCGATAATCACCTTCACCGCACCCTGGGTATCGAAAGGAGCTAAGCATTCAACTCGGATGGCTTCCAACGTTTCGATATAACGATAAATCACTCTAGGAGACTGGGAATCGCGATAATCACCTTCACCGCAACCTGTGTATCGAAAGGAGCTAAGCATTCAACTGGGTTGGCTTCCAATGTTTCGATATAACGATAAATCACTCTAGGAGTCTGCGAATCGCGATAATTACCTTCACAGCACGCTGTGTATCGAAATGAGCTAAGTATTCACTTCACAAACCTCGCAATCGTTCGATATAACGATAAATCACTCTACGATACTGGGAATCGCGATAATCACCTTCACCGCAACCTGTGTATCGAAAGGAGCTAAGCATTCAACTCGGATGGCTTCCAATGTTTCGATATAACGATAAATCACTCTACGAGGCTGGGAATCGCGATAATCACCTTCAACGCAACCTGTGTATCGAAAGGAGCTAAGCATTCAACTCGGATGGCTTCCAATGTTTCGATATAACGATAAATCACTCTAATAGACTGGGAATCGCGATATTTATGTTTCCCAGACGCTGTGTATCGAAATGAGATAAGGATTCACATGCCAAGCTTCGTAATCGTTCGATTAAACGATAAATCACTCTATGAGACTCGTAATCGCGATAATTACCTTCACCGCACCCTGTGTATCGAAAGGAGCTAAGGATTCAACTCGGATGGCTTGCAATGGTTCCATATAACGATAAATCACCCTATGAGACTCGAAATCGCGATATTTACGTTTTCCAAACGCTGTGTACCGAAAGAATCTAAGTATTCACTTCCCAAGCCTCGCAATCGTTCGATATAACGATAAATCACCCTATGACACTCGAAATCGGCGATATTTACGTTTTCCAAACGCTGTGTATTGAAAGAATCTAAGTATTCACTTCCCAAGCCTCGCAATCGTTCGATATAACGATAAATCACCCTATGACACTCGAAATCGCGATATTTACGTTTTCCAAACGCTGTGTATCAACAGCAGCTAAGGCTTCACTTCCCAAATAGCGCAATCGTTCGATTAAACGATAAATCACTCTAGGAGACTCGGAATCGCGATAATTACCATCACCGCACCCTATGTATCGAAAGGAGCGAAGTATTCACTTCCCAAACCTCGCAATCGTTCGATAGAACGATAAATCACTCTATGAGACTTGGAATCGCGATCTTTACGTTTTCCACACGCTGTGTATCGAAAGAATCTAAGTATTCACTTCCCAAGCCTCGCAATTGTTCGATATAACGATAAATCACTCTATGAGACTAGGAATTGCGAAAATGACCTTCACCGCACCCTGTGTATCGAATGGAGCTAAGCATTCAACTCGGATGGCTTCCAATGGTTCGATATAACGATAAATCACTCTATGAGACTCGGAATCGCGAAAATCACCTTCACCGCACCCTGCGTATCGAAAGGAGCTAAGCATTCAACTCGGATGGCTTCCAATGTTTCGATATAACGATAAATCACTCTATGAGACTCGGAATCGCGAAAATCACCTTCACCGCACCCTGGGTATCGAAAGGAGCTAAGCATTCAACTCGGATGGCTTCCAATGGTTCGATATAACGATAAATCACTCTAGGAGACTGGGAATCGCGATAATCACCTTCACCGCAACCTGTGTATCGAAACGAGCTAAGCATTCAACTCGGATGGCTTCCAATGGTTCGATATAACGATAAATCACTCTAGGAGACTGGGAATCGCGATAATCACCTTCACCGCAACCTGTGTATCGAAAGGAGCTAAGCATTCAACTCGGATGGCTTAGAATGTTTCGATATAACGATAAATCACTCTACGATACTGGGAATCGCGATAATCACCTTCACCGCAACCTGTGTATCGAAAGGAGCTAAGCATTCAACTCGGATGGTTTCCAATGTTTCGATATAACGATAAATCTCTCTAGGAGACTGGGAATCGCGATATTTATGTTTCCCAGACGCTGTGTATCGAAATGAGATAAGGATTCACATGCCAAGCTTCGTAATCGTTCGATTAAACGATAAATCACTCTATGAGACTCGTAATCGCGATAATTACCTTCACCGCACCCTATGTAAGGAAAGGAGCTAAGGATTCAGCTCGGATGGCTTCCAATGTTTCGATATAACGATAAATCACTCTACGAGACTGGGAATCGCGATAATCACCTTCACCGCAACCTGTGTATCGAAAGGAGCTAAGCATTCAACTCGGATGGCTTCCAATGTTTCGATATAACGATAAATCACTCTAGGAGACTGGGAATCGCGATATTTATGTTTCCCAGACGCTGTGTATCGAAATGAGATAAGGATTCACATGCCAAGCTTCGTAATCGTTCGATTAAACGATAAATCACCCTATGAGACTCGAAATCGTGATATTTACCTTTTCCAAACGCTGTGTACCGAAAGAATCTACGTATTCACTTCCCAATCCTCGCAATCGTTCGATATAATGATAAATCACCCTATGACACTCGAAATCGCGATATTTACGTTTTCCAAACGCTGTGTATCGAAAGAATCTAAGTATTCACTTTCCAAGCCTCGCAATCGTTCGATATAACGATAAATCACCCTATGACACTCGAAATCGCGATATTTACGTATACCAAACGCTGTGCATTAACAGCAGCTAAGGCTTCACTTCCCAAACAGCGCAATCGTTCGATTAAACGATAAATCACTCTAGGAGACTCGGAATCGCGATAATTACCTTCACCGCACCCTATGTAAGGAAAGGAGCTAAGGATTCAGCTCGGATGGCTTCCAATGTTTCGATATAACGATAAATCACTCTACGAGACTGGGAATCGCGATAATCACCTTCACCGCAACCTGTGTATCGAAAGGAGCTAAGCATTCAACTGGGATGGCTTCCAATGTTTCGATATAACGATAAATCACTCTAGGAGTCTGCGAATCGCGATAATTACCTTCACAGCACGCTGTGTATCGAAATGAGCTAAGTATTCACTTCACAAACCTCGCAATAATTCGATATAACGATAAATCACCCTATGACACTCGAAATCGCGATATTTTCGATTTCCAAACGCTGTGTATCGAAAGAATCTAAGTATTCACTTCCCAAGCCTCGCAATCGTTCGATATGACGATAAATCACTCTATGAGACTCGGAATTGCGAAAATCACCTTCACCGCACCCTGTGTATCGAAAGGAGCTAAGGATTCACTTCGGATGTCTAGCAATGGTTCGATATAACGATTAATCACACTAGGAGACTCGGAATCGCGAAAATCACCTTCACCGCACCCTGTGTATCGAAAGGAGCTAAGGATTCACTTCGGATGTCTAGCAATGGTTCGATATAACGATTAATCACACTAGGAGACTGGGAATCGCAATATTTACGTTTTCCAAACGCTGTGTATCGATGGGATCTAAGGCTTCACATCCAAAGCCTCGCAATCGTTCGATATAACGATAAATCACTCTATGAGACTCTGAATTGCGAAAATGACCATCACCGCACCCTGTGTATCGAAAGGAGCTAAGCATTCAACTCGGATGGCTTCCAACGTTTCGATATAACGATAAATCACTCTAGGAGACTGGGAATCGCAATATTTACGTTTTCCAAACGCTGTGTATCGATGGGATCTAAGGCTTCACATCCAAAGCCTCGCAATCGTTCGATATAACGATAAAACACTCTATGAGACTCGGAATTGCGAAAATGACCATCACCGCACCTTGGGTATCGAAAGGAGCTAAGCATTCAACTCGGATGGCTTCCAACGTTTCAATATAACGATAAATCACTCTAGGAGACTGGGAATCGCGATAATTACCATCACCGCACCCTGTGTAACGAAAGGAGCAAAGACTTCACTTCCCAAGCCTAGCGATCGTTCAATGTAACGTTAAATCACTCTATGAGACTCGGAATCGCGAAAATCACCTTCACCGCACCCTGGGTATCGAAAGGAGCTAAGCATTCAACTCGGATGGCTTGCAATGGTTCCATATAACGATAAATCACCCTATGAGACTCGGAATCGCGATATTTACGTTTTCCAAACGCTGTGTATCGAAAGGAGCTAAGGCTTCACTTCCCAAGCCTCGCAGTCGTTCGATATAACGATAAATCACTCTATGAGACTCGGAATTGCGAAAATCACCTTCACCGCACCCTGTGTATCGAAAGGAGCGAAGTATTCACTTCCCAAACCTCGCAATCGTTCGATATAACGATAAATCACTCTATGAGACTTGGAATCGCGATCTTTACGTTTTCCACACGCTGTGTATCGAAAGAATCTAAGTATTCACTTCCCAAGCCTCGCAATTGTTCGATATAACAATAAATCACTCTATGAGACTCGGAATTGCGAAAATGACCTTCACCGCACCCTGTGTATCGAAAGGAGCTAAGCATTCAACTCGGATGGCTTCCAATGTTTCGATATAACGATAAATCACTCTAGGAGACTGGTAATCGCGATAATCACCTTCACCGCAACCTGTGTATCGAAAGGAGCTAAGCATTCAACTGGGATGGCTTCCAATGTTTCGATATAACGCTAAATCACTCTAGCAGACTGCGAATCGCGATAATTACCTTCACAGCACGCTGTGTATCGAAAGGAGCTAAGTATTCACTTCACAAACCTCGCAATCGTTCGATATAACGATAAATCACTCTACGATACTGGGAATCGCGATAATCACCTTCACCGCAACCTGTGTATCGAAAGGAGCTAAGCATTCAACTCGGATGGCTTCCAACGTTTCGATATAACGATAAATCACTCTAGGAGACTGGGAATCGCGATAATCACCTTCACCGCAACCTGTGTATCGAAAGGAGCTAAGCATTCAACTGGGTTGGCTTCCAATGTTTCGATATAACGATAAATCACTCTAGGAGTCTGCGAATCGCGATAATTACCTTCACAGCACGCTGTGTATCGAAATGAGCTAAGTATTCACTTCACAAACCTCGCAATCGTTCGATATAACGATAAATCACTCTACGATACTGGGAATCGCGATAATCACCTTCACCGCAACCTGTGTATCGAAAGGAGCTAAGCATTCAACTCGGATGGCTTCCAATGTTTCGATATAACGATAAATCACTCTACGAGGCTGGGAATCGCGATAATCACCTTCAACGCAACCTGTGTATCGAAAGGAGCTAAGCATTCAACTCGGATGGCTTCCAATGTTTCGATATAACGATAAATCACTCTAATAGACTGGGAATCGCGATATTTATGTTTCCCAGACGCTGTGTATCGAAATGAGATAAGGATTCACATGCCAAGCTTCGTAATCGTTCGATTAAACGATAAATCACTCTATGAGACTCGTAATCGCGATAATTACCTTCACCGCACCCTGTGTATCGAAAGGAGCTAAGGATTCAACTCGGATGGCTTGCAATGGTTCCATATAACGATAAATCACCCTATGAGACTCGAAATCGCGATATTTACGTTTTCCAAACGCTGTGTACCGAAAGAATCTAAGTATTCACTTCCCAAGCCTCGCAATCGTTCGATATAACGATAAATCACCCTATGACACTCGAAATCGGCGATATTTACGTTTTCCAAACGCTGTGTATTGAAAGAATCTAAGTATTCACTTCCCAAGCCTCGCAATCGTTCGATATAACGATAAATCACCCTATGACACTCGAAATCGCGATATTTACGTTTTCCAAACGCTGTGTATCAACAGCAGCTAAGGCTTCACTTCCCAAATAGCGCAATCGTTCGATTAAACGATAAATCACTCTAGGAGACTCGGAATCGCGATAATTACCATCACCGCACCCTATGTATCGAAAGGAGCGAAGTATTCACTTCCCAAACCTCGCAATCGTTCGATAGAACGATAAATCACTCTATGAGACTTGGAATCGCGATCTTTACGTTTTCCACACGCTGTGTATCGAAAGAATCTAAGTATTCACTTCCCAAGCCTCGCAATTGTTCGATATAACGATAAATCACTCTATGAGACTAGGAATTGCGAAAATGACCTTCACCGCACCCTGTGTATCGAATGGAGCTAAGCATTCAACTCGGATGGCTTCCAATGGTTCGATATAACGATAAATCACTCTATGAGACTCGGAATCGCGAAAATCACCTTCACCGCACCCTGCGTATCGAAAGGAGCTAAGCATTCAACTCGGATGGCTTCCAATGTTTCGATATAACGATAAATCACTCTATGAGACTCGGAATCGCGAAAATCACCTTCACCGCACCCTGGGTATCGAAAGGAGCTAAGCATTCAACTCGGATGGCTTCCAATGGTTCGATATAACGATAAATCACTCTAGGAGACTGGGAATCGCGATAATCACCTTCACCGCAACCTGTGTATCGAAACGAGCTAAGCATTCAACTCGGATGGCTTCCAATGGTTCGATATAACGATAAATCACTCTAGGAGACTGGGAATCGCGATAATCACCTTCACCGCAACCTGTGTATCGAAAGGAGCTAAGCATTCAACTCGGATGGCTTAGAATGTTTCGATATAACGATAAATCACTCTACGATACTGGGAATCGCGATAATCACCTTCACCGCAACCTGTGTATCGAAAGGAGCTAAGCATTCAACTCGGATGGTTTCCAATGTTTCGATATAACGATAAATCTCTCTAGGAGACTGGGAATCGCGATATTTATGTTTCCCAGACGCTGTGTATCGAAATGAGATAAGGATTCACATGCCAAGCTTCGTAATCGTTCGATTAAACGATAAATCACTCTATGAGACTCGTAATCGCGATAATTACCTTCACCGCACCCTATGTAAGGAAAGGAGCTAAGGATTCAGCTCGGATGGCTTCCAATGTTTCGATATAACGATAAATCACTCTACGAGACTGGGAATCGCGATAATCACCTTCACCGCAACCTGTGTATCGAAAGGAGCTAAGCATTCAACTCGGATGGCTTCCAATGTTTCGATATAACGATAAATCACTCTAGGAGACTGGGAATCGCGATATTTATGTTTCCCAGACGCTGTGTATCGAAATGAGATAAGGATTCACATGCCAAGCTTCGTAATCGTTCGATTAAACGATAAATCACCCTATGAGACTCGAAATCGTGATATTTACCTTTTCCAAACGCTGTGTACCGAAAGAATCTACGTATTCACTTCCCAATCCTCGCAATCGTTCGATATAATGATAAATCACCCTATGACACTCGAAATCGCGATATTTACGTTTTCCAAACGCTGTGTATCGAAAGAATCTAAGTATTCACTTTCCAAGCCTCGCAATCGTTCGATATAACGATAAATCACCCTATGACACTCGAAATCGCGATATTTACGTATACCAAACGCTGTGCATTAACAGCAGCTAAGGCTTCACTTCCCAAACAGCGCAATCGTTCGATTAAACGATAAATCACTCTAGGAGACTCGGAATCGCGATAATTACCTTCACCGCACCCTATGTAAGGAAAGGAGCTAAGGATTCAGCTCGGATGGCTTCCAATGTTTCGATATAACGATAAATCACTCTACGAGACTGGGAATCGCGATAATCACCTTCACCGCAACCTGTGTATCGAAAGGAGCTAAGCATTCAACTGGGATGGCTTCCAATGTTTCGATATAACGATAAATCACTCTAGGAGTCTGCGAATCGCGATAATTACCTTCACAGCACGCTGTGTATCGAAATGAGCTAAGTATTCACTTCACAAACCTCGCAATAATTCGATATAACGATAAATCACCCTATGACACTCGAAATCGCGATATTTTCGATTTCCAAACGCTGTGTATCGAAAGAATCTAAGTATTCACTTCCCAAGCCTCGCAATCGTTCGATATGACGATAAATCACTCTATGAGACTCGGAATTGCGAAAATCACCTTCACCGCACCCTGTGTATCGAAAGGAGCTAAGGATTCACTTCGGATGTCTAGCAATGGTTCGATATAACGATTAATCACACTAGGAGACTCGGAATCGCGAAAATCACCTTCACCGCACCCTGTGTATCGAAAGGAGCTAAGGATTCACTTCGGATGTCTAGCAATGGTTCGATATAACGATTAATCACACTAGGAGACTGGGAATCGCAATATTTACGTTTTCCAAACGCTGTGTATCGATGGGATCTAAGGCTTCACATCCAAAGCCTCGCAATCGTTCGATATAACGATAAATCACTCTATGAGACTCTGAATTGCGAAAATGACCATCACCGCACCCTGTGTATCGAAAGGAGCTAAGCATTCAACTCGGATGGCTTCCAACGTTTCGATATAACGATAAATCACTCTAGGAGACTGGGAATCGCAATATTTACGTTTTCCAAACGCTGTGTATCGATGGGATCTAAGGCTTCACATCCAAAGCCTCGCAATCGTTCGATATAACGATAAAACACTCTATGAGACTCGGAATTGCGAAAATGACCATCACCGCACCTTGGGTATCGAAAGGAGCTAAGCATTCAACTCGGATGGCTTCCAACGTTTCAATATAACGATAAATCACTCTAGGAGACTGGGAATCGCGATAATTACCATCACCGCACCCTGTGTAACGAAAGGAGCAAAGACTTCACTTCCCAAGCCTAGCGATCGTTCAATGTAACGTTAAATCACTCTATGAGACTCGGAATCGCGAAAATCACCTTCACCGCACCCTGGGTATCGAAAGGAGCTAAGCATTCAACTCGGATGGCTTGCAATGGTTCCATATAACGATAAATCACCCTATGAGACTCGGAATCGCGATATTTACGTTTTCCAAACGCTGTGTATCGAAAGGAGCTAAGGCTTCACTTCCCAAGCCTCGCAGTCGTTCGATATAACGATAAATCACTCTATGAGACTCGGAATTGCGAAAATCACCTTCACCGCACCCTGTGTATCGAAAGGAGCGAAGTATTCACTTCCCAAACCTCGCAATCGTTCGATATAACGATAAATCACTCTATGAGACTTGGAATCGCGATCTTTACGTTTTCCACACGCTGTGTATCGAAAGAATCTAAGTATTCACTTCCCAAGCCTCGCAATTGTTCGATATAACAATAAATCACTCTATGAGACTCGGAATTGCGAAAATGACCTTCACCGCACCCTGTGTATCGAAAGGAGCTAAGCATTCAACTCGGATGGCTTCCAATGTTTCGATATAACGATAAATCACTCTAGGAGACTGGTAATCGCGATAATCACCTTCACCGCAACCTGTGTATCGAAAGGAGCTAAGCATTCAACTGGGATGGCTTCCAATGTTTCGATATAACGCTAAATCACTCTAGCAGACTGCGAATCGCGATAATTACCTTCACAGCACGCTGTGTATCGAAAGGAGCTAAGTATTCACTTCACAAACCTCGCAATCGTTCGATATAACGATAAATCACTCTACGATACTGGGAATCGCGATAATCACCTTCACCGCAACCTGTGTATCGAAAGGAGCTAAGCATTCAACTCGGATGGCTTCCAATGTTTCGATATAACGATAAATCACTCTACGAGGCTGGGAATCGCGATAATCACCTTCAACGCAACCTGTGTATCGAAAGGAGCTAAGCATTCAACTCGGATGGCTTCCAATGTTTCGATATAACGATAAATCACTCTAATAGACTGGGAATCGCGATATTTATGTTTCCCAGACGCTGTGTATCGAAATGAGATAAGGATTCACATGCCAAGCTTCGTAATCGTTCGATTAAACGATAAATCACTCTATGAGACTCGTAATCGCGATAATTACCTTCACCGCACCCTGTGTATCGAAAGGAGCTAAGGATTCAACTCGGATGGCTTGCAATGGTTCCATATAACGATAAATCACCCTATGAGACTCGAAATCGCGATATTTACGTTTTCCAAACGCTGTGTACCGAAAGAATCTAAGTATTCACTTCCCAAGCCTCGCAATCGTTCGATATAACGATAAATCACCCTATGACACTCGAAATCGGCGATATTTACGTTTTCCAAACGCTGTGTATTGAAAGAATCTAAGTATTCACTTCCCAAGCCTCGCAATCGTTCGATATAACGATAAATCACCCTATGACACTCGAAATCGCGATATTTACGTTTTCCAAACGCTGTGTATCAACAGCAGCTAAGGCTTCACTTCCCAAATAGCGCAATCGTTCGATTAAACGATAAATCACTCTAGGAGACTCGGAATCGCGATAATTACCATCACCGCACCCTATGTATCGAAAGGAGCGAAGTATTCACTTCCCAAACCTCGCAATCGTTCGATATAACGATAAATCACTCTATGAGACTTGGAATCGCGATCTTTACGTTTTCCACACGCTGTGTATCGAAAGAATCTAAGTATTCACTTCCCAAGCCTCGCAATTGTTCGATATAACGATAAATCACTCTATGAGACTAGGAATTGCGAAAATGACCTTCACCGCACCCTGTGTATCGAATGGAGCTAAGCATTCAACTCGGATGGCTTCCAATGGTTCGATATAACGATAAATCACTCTATGAGACTCGGAATCGCGAAAATCACCTTCACCGCACCCTGCGTATCGAAAGGAGCTAAGCATTCAACTCGGATGGCTTCCAATGTTTCGATATAACGATAAATCACTCTATGAGACTCGGAATCGCGAAAATCACCTTCACCGCACCCTGGGTATCGAAAGGAGCTAAGCATTCAACTCGGATGGCTTCCAATGGTTCGATATAACGATAAATCACTCTAGGAGACTGGGAATCGCGATAATCACCTTCACCGCAACCTGTGTATCGAAAGGAGCTAAGCATTCAACTCGGATGGCTTCCAATGGTTCGATATAACGATAAATCACTCTAGGAGACTGGGAATCGCGATAATCACCTTCACCGCAACCTGTGTATCGAAAGGAGCTAAGCATTCAACTCGGATGGCTTAGAATGTTTCGATATAACGATAAATCACTCTACGAGACTGGGAATCGCGATAATCACCTTCACCGCAACCTGTGTATCGAAAGGAGCTAAGCATTCAACTCGGATGGTTTCCAATGTTTCGATATAACGATAAATCTCTCTAGGAGACTGGGAATCGCGATATTTATGTTTCCCAGACGCTGTGTATCGAAATGAGATAAGGATTCACATGCCAAGCTTCGTAATCGTTCGATTAAACGATAAATCACTCTATGAGACTCGTAATCGCGATAATTACCTTCACCGCACCCTATGTAAGGAAAGGAGCTAAGGATTCAGCTCGGATGGCTTCCAATGTTTCGATATAACGATAAATCACTCTACGAGACTGGGAATCGCGATAATCACCTTCACCGCAACCTGTGTATCGAAAGGAGCTAAGCATTCAACTCGGATGGCTTCCAATGTTTCGATATAACGATAAATCACTCTAGGAGACTGGGAATCGCGATATTTATGTTTCCCAGACGCTGTGTATCGAAATGAGATAAGGATTCACATGCCAAGCTTCGTAATCGTTCGATTAAACGATAAATCACCCTATGAGACTCGAAATCGTGATATTTACCTTTTCCAAACGCTGTGTACCGAAAGAATCTACGTATTCACTTCCCAATCCTCGCAATCGTTCGATATAATGATAAATCACCCTATGACACTCGAAATCGTAATATTTACGTTTTCCAAACGCTGTGTATCGAAAGAATCTAAGTATTCACTTTCCAAGCCTCGCAATCGTTCGATATAACGATAAATCACCCTATGACACTCGAAATCGCGATATTTACGTATACCAAACGCTGTGCATTAACAGCAGCTAAGGCTTCACTTCCCAAACAGCGCAATCGTTGGATTAAACGATAAATCACTCTAGGAGACTCGGAATCGCGATAATTACCATCACCGCACCCTATGTACCGAAAGGAGCGAAGTATTCACTTCCCAAACCTCACAATCGTTCGATATAACGATTAATCACACTAGGGGACTGGGAATCGCAATATTTACGTTTTCCACACGCTGTGTATCGAAAGAATCTAAGTATTCACTTCCCAAGCCTCGCAATTGTTCGATATAACGATAAATCACTCTATGAGACTCGGAATTGCGAAAATGACCTTCACCGCACCCTGTGTATCGAAAGGAGCTAAGGATTCAACACGGATGGCTTGCAATGGTTCGATATAACGATAAATCACCCTATGACACTCGAAACCGCGATATTTGCGTTTTCCAAACGCTGTGTATCAACAGCAGCTAAGGCTTCATTTCCCAAACAGCGCACTCGTTCGATTAAACGATAAATCACTCTAGGAGACTCGGAATCGCGATAATTACCTTCACAGCACGCTGTGTATCGAAAGGAGCGAAGTATTCACTTCACAAACCTCGCAATCGTTCAATGTAACGTTAAATCACTCTAGGAGACTCGGAATCGCGATAATTACCATCACCGCACCCTATGTATCGAAAGGAGCGAAGTATTCACTTCCCAAACCTCGCAATCGTTCGATATAACGATAAATCACTCTATGAGACTCGGAATCGCGAAAATCACCTTCACCGCACCCTGCGTATCGAAAGGAGCTAAGCATTCAACTCGGATGGCTTCCAATGTTTCGATATAACGATAAATCACTCTATGAGACTCGGAATCGCGAAAATCACCTTCACCGCACCCTGGGTATCGAAAGGAGCTAAGCATTCAACTCGGATGGCTTCCAATGGTTCGATATAACGATAAATCACTCTAGGAGACTGGGAATCGCGATAATCACCTTCACCGCAACCTGTGTATCGAAAGGAGCTAAGCATTCAACTCGGATGGCTTCCAATGGTTCGATATAACGATAAATCACTCTAGGAGACTGGGAATCGCGATAATCACCTTCACCGCAACCTGTGTATCGAAAGGAGCTAAGCATTCAACTCGGATGGCTTAGAATGTTTCGATATAACGATAAATCACTCTACGAGACTGGGAATCGCGATAATCACCTTCACCGCAACCTGTGTATCGAAAGGAGCTAAGCATTCAACTCGGATGGTTTCCAATGTTTCGATATAACGATAAATCTCTCTAGGAGACTGGGAATCGCGATATTTATGTTTCCCAGACGCTGTGTATCGAAATGAGATAAGGATTCACATGCCAAGCTTCGTAATCGTTCGATTAAACGATAAATCACTCTATGAGACTCGTAATCGCGATAATTACCTTCACCGCACCCTATGTAAGGAAAGGAGCTAAGGATTCAGCTCGGATGGCTTCCAATGTTTCGATATAACGATAAATCACTCTACGAGACTGGGAATCGCGATAATCACCTTCACCGCAACCTGTGTATCGAAAGGAGCTAAGCATTCAACTCGGATGGCTTCCAATGTTTCGATATAACGATAAATCACTCTAGGAGACTGGGAATCGCGATATTTATGTTTCCCAGACGCTGTGTATCGAAATGAGATAAGGATTCACATGCCAAGCTTCGTAATCGTTCGATTAAACGATAAATCACCCTATGAGACTCGAAATCGTGATATTTACCTTTTCCAAACGCTGTGTACCGAAAGAATCTACGTATTCACTTCCCAATCCTCGCAATCGTTCGATATAATGATAAATCACCCTATGACACTCGAAATCGCGATATTTACGTTTTCCAAACGCTGTGTATCGAAAGAATCTAAGTATTCACTTTCCAAGCCTCGCAATCGTTCGATATAACGATAAATCACCCTATGACACTCGAAATCGCGATATTTACGTATACCAAACGCTGTGCATTAACAGCAGCTAAGGCTTCACTTCCCAAACAGCGCAATCGTTCGATTAAACGATAAATCACTCTAGGAGACTCGGAATCGCGATAATTACCATCACCGCACCCTATGTATCGAAAGGAGCGAAGTATTCACTTCCCAAACCTCACAATCGTTCGATATAACGATTAATCACACTAGGGGACTGGGAATCGCAATATTTACGTTTTCCACACGCTGTGTATCGAAAGAATCTAAGTATTCACTTCCCAAGCCTCGCAATTGTTCGATATAACGATAAATCACTCTATGAGACTCGGAATTGCGAAAATGACCTTCACCGCACCCTGTGTATCGAAAGGAGCTAAGGATTCAACACGGATGGCTTGAAATGGTTCGATATAACGATAAATCACCCTATGACACTCGAAACCGCGATATTTGCGTTTTCCAAACGCTGTGTATCAACAGCAGCTAAGGCTTCATTTCCCAAACAGCGCACTCGTTCGATTAAACGATAAATCACTCTAGGAGACTCGGAATCGCGATAATTACCTTCACAGCACGCTGTGTATCGAAAGGAGCGAAGTATTCACTTCACAAACCTCGCAATCGTTCAATGTAACGTTAAATCACTCTAGGAGACTCGGAATCGCGATAATTACCATCACCGCACCCTATGTATCGAAAGGAGCGAAGTATTCACTTCCCAAACCTCGCAATCGTTCGATATAACGATAAATCACTCTATGAGACTTGGAATCGCGATCTTTACGTTTTCCACACGCTGTGTATCGAAAGAATCTAAGTATTCACTTCCCAAGCCTCGCAATCGTTCGATATAACGATAAATCACCATATGGCACTCGAAATCGCGATATTTACGTATTCCAAACGCTGTGTATCAACAGCAGCTAAGGCTTCACTTCCCAAACAGCGCACTCGTTCGATTAAACGATAAATCACTCTAGGAGACGCGGAATCGCGATAATTACCATCACCGCACCCTATGTATCGAAAGGAGCGAAGTATTCACTTCCCAAACCTCGCAATCGTTCGATATAACGATAAATCACTCTATGAGACTTGGAATCGCGATCTTTACGTTTTCCACACGCTGTGTATCGAAAGAATCTAAGTATTCACTTCCCAAGCCTCGCAGTCGTTCGATATAACGATATATCACTCTATGAGACTCGAAATCGCGATATTTACGTTTTCCAGACGCTGTGTATCGAAAGGAGCTAAGCATTCAACTCGGATGGCTTCCAATGTTTCGATATAACGATAAATCACTCTAGGAGACTGGGAATCGCGATAATCACCATCACCGCAACCTGTGTATCGAAAGAATCTAAGTATTCACTTCCCAAGCCTCGCAATTGTTCGATATAACGATAAATCACTCTATGAGACTTGGAATCGCGATCTTTACGTTTTCCAAACGCTGTGTATCGAAAGAATCTAAGTATTCACTTCCCAAGCCTCGCAATTGTTCGATATAACGATAAATCACTCTATGAGACTCGGAATTGCGAAAATGACCTTCACCGCACCCTGTGTATCGAAAGGAGCTAAGCATTCAACTTTGATGGCTTCCAATGTTTCGATATAACGATAAATCACTCTAGGAGACTGGTAATCGCGATAATCACCTTCACCGCAACCTGTGTATCGAAAGGAGCTAAGCATTCAACTTTGATGGCTTCCAATGTTTCGATATAACGATAAATCACTCTAGGAGACTGCGAATCGCGATAATTACCTTCACAGCACGCTGTGTATCGAAAGGAGCTAAGTATTCAATTCACAAACCTCGCAATCGTTCGATATAACGATAAATCACCCTATGACACTCGAAATCGCGATATTTTCGTTTTCCAAACGCTGTGTATCGATGGGAGCTAAGGATTCACTTTCCAAGCCTCGCAAACGTTCAATGTAACGTTAAATCACTCTATGAGACTCGGAATCGGGATATTTACGTTTTCCAAACGCTGTGTTTCGAAAGGAGCTAAGGCTTCACTTCGCAAGCTTGGCAATCGTTCGATATAACGATAAATCACCCTATGAGACTGGGAATCGCGATATTTACGTTTTCCAAACGCTGTGTATCGAAAGAATCTAAGTATTCACTTCCCAAGCCTCGCAATCGTTCGATATAACGATAAATCACCCTATGACACTCGAAAACGCGATATTTACGTTTTCCAAACGCTGTGTATCAACAGCAGCTAAGGCTTCACTTCCCAAATAGCGCAATCGTTCGATTAAACGATAAATCACTCTAGGAGACTCGGAATCGCGATAATTACCATCACCGCACCCTATGTATCGAAAGGAGCGAAGTATTCACTTCACAAACCTCGCAATCGTTCGATATAACGATAAATCACCCTATGACACTCGAAATCGGCGATATTTACGTTTTCCAAACGCTGTGTATCGAAAGAATCTAAGTATTCACTTCCCAAGCCTCGCAATCGTTCGATATAACGATAAATCACCCTATGACACTCGAAATCGCGATATTTACGTTTTCCAAACGCTGTGTATCAACAGCAGCTAAGGCTTCACTTCCCAAATAGCGCAATCGTTCGATTAAACGATAAATCACTCTAGGAGACTCGGAATCGCGATAATTACCATCACCGCACCCTATGTATCGAAAGGAGCGAAGTATTCACTTCCCAAACCTCGCAATCGTTCGATATAACGATAAATCACTCTATGAGACTTGGAATCGCGATCTTTACGTTTTCCACACGCTGTGTATCGAAAGGAGCTAAGCATTCAACTCGGATGGCTTCCAATGTTTCGATATAACGATAAATCACTCGAGGAGACTGGGAATCGCGATAATCACCTTCACCGCAACCTGTGTATCGAAAGGAGCTAAGCATTCAACTCGGATTTCTTCCAATGTTTCGATATAACGATAAATCACTCTAGGAGACTGGGAATCGCGATATTTATGTTTCCCAGACGCTGTGTATCGAAATGAGATAAGGATTCACATGCCAAGCTTCGTAATCGTTCGATTAAACGATAAATCACTCTAGGAGACTCGGAATCGCGATAATTACCATCACCGCACCCTATGTATCGAAAGGAGCGAAGTATTCACTTCCCAAACCTCGCAATCGTTCGATATAACGATAAATCACTCTATGAGACTTGGAATCGCGATCTTTACGTTTTCCACACGCTGTGTATCGAAAGAATCTAAGTATTCACTTCCCAAGCCTCGCAATTGTTCGATATAACGATAAATCACTCTATGAGACTCGGAATTGCGAAAATGACCTTCACCGCACCCTGTGTATCGAAAGGAGCTAAGCATTCAACTTTGATGGCTTCCAATGTTTCGATATAACGATAAATCACTCTATGAGACTCGGAATCGCGAAAATCACCTTCACCGCACCCTGGGTATCGAAAGGAGCTAAGCATTCAACTCGGATGGCTTCCAATGGTTCGATATAACGATAAATCACTCTAGGAGACTGGGAATCGCGATAATCACCTTCACCGCAACCTGTGTATCGAAAGGAGTTAAGCATTCAACTCGGATGGCTTCCAATGGTTCGATATAACGATAAATCACTCTAGGAGACTGGGAATCGCGATAATCACCTTCACCGCAACCTGTGTATCGAAAGGAGCTAAGCATTCAACTCGGATGGCTTCCAATGTTTCGATATAACGATAAATCACTCTACGAGACTGGGAATCGCGATAATCACCTTCACCGCAACCTGTGTATCGAAAGGAGTTAAGCATTCAACTCGGATGGCTTCCAATGGTTCGATATAACGATAAATCACTCTAGGAGACTCGGAATCGCGAAAATCACCTTCACCGCACCTTGTGTATCGAAAGGAGCTAAGCATTCAACTCGGATGGCTTCCAATGTTTCGATATAACGATAAATCACTCTACGAGACTGGGAATCGCGATAATCACCTTCACCGCAACCTGTGTATCGAAAGGAGCTAAGCATTCAACTCGGATGGCTTCCAATGTTTCGATATAACGATAAATCTCTCTAGGAGACTGGGAATCCTGAAAATCACCTTCACCGCACCTTGTGTATCGAAAGGAGCTAAGCATTCAACTCGGATGGCTTCCAATGTTTCGATATAACGATAAATCACTCTAGGAGACTGGGAATCGCGATATTTATGTTTCCCAGACGCTGTGTATCGAAATGAGATAAGGATTCACATGCCAAGCTTCGTAATCGTTCGATTAAACGATAAATCACCCTATGAGACTCGAAATCGTGATATTTACCTTTTCCAAACGCTGTGTACCGAAAGAATCTACGTATTCACTTCCCAATCCTCGCAATCGTTCGATATAATGATAAATCACCCTATGACACTCGAAATCGCGATATTTACGTTTTGCAAACGCTGTGTATCGAAAGAATCTAAGTATTCACTTTCCAAGCCTCGCAATCGTTCGATATGACGATAACTCACCCTATGAGACTCGAAATCGCGATATTTACGTTTTCCACACGCTGTGTACCGAAAGGAGCTAAGGATTCACTTCGGATATCTAGCAATGGTTCGATATAACGATAAATCACTCTAGGAGACTCGGAATCGCGTAAATCACCTTCAGCGCACCCTGTGTATCGAAAGGAGCTAAGCATTCAATTCGGATGGCTTCCAATGTTTCGATATAACGATAAATCACTCTAGGAGACTGGTAATCGCGATATTTACGTTTTCCACACGCTGTGTATCGAAAGAATCTAAGTATTCACTTCCCAAGCCTCGCAGTCGTTCGATATAACGATATATCACTCTATGAGACTCGAAATCGCGATATTTACGTTTTCCAGACGCTGTGTATCGAAAGGAGCTAAGCATTCAACTCGGATGGCTTCCAATGTTTCGATATAACGATAAATCACTCTAGGAGACTGGGAATCGCGATAATCACCATCACCGCAACCTGTGTATCGAAAGAATCTAAGTATTCACTTCCCAAGCCTCGCAATTGTTCGATATAACGATAAATCACTCTATGAGACTTGGAATCGCGATCTTTACGTTTTCCAAACGCTGTGTATCGAAAGAATCTAAGTATTCACTTCCCAAGCCTCGCAATTGTTGATATAACGATAAATCACTCTATGAGACTCGGAATTGCGAAAATGACCTTCACCGCACCCTGTGTATCGAAAGGAGCTAAGCATTCAACTTTGATGGCTTCCAATGTTTCGATATAACGATAAATCACTCTAGGAGACTGGTAATCGCGATAATTACCTTCACAGCACGCTGTGTATCGAAAGGAGCTAAGTATTCAATTCACAAACCTCGCAATCGTTCGATATAACGATAAATCACCCTATGACACTCGAAATCGCGATATTTTCGTTTTCCAAACGCTGTGTATCGATGGGAGCTAAGGATTCACTTTCCAAGCCTCGCAAACGTTCAATGTAACGTTAAATCACTCTATGAGACTCGGAATCGGGATATTTACGTTTTCCAAACGCTGTGTTTCGAAAGGAGCTAAGGCTTCACTTCGCAAGCTTGGCAATCGTTCGATATAACGATAAATCACCCTATGAGACTGGGAATCGCGATATTTACGTTTTCCAAACGCTGTGTATCGAAAGAATCTAAGTATTCACTTCCCAAGCCTCGCAATCGTTCGATATAACGATAAATCACCCTATGACACTCGAAAACGCGATATTTACGTTTTCCAAACGCTGTGTATCAACAGCAGCTAAGGCTTCACTTCCCAAATAGCGCAATCGTTCGATTAAACGATAAATCACTCTAGGAGACTCGGAATCGCGATAATTACCATCACCGCACCCTATGTATCGAAAGGAGCGAAGTATTCACTTCACAAACCTCGCAATCGTTCGATATAACGATAAATCACCCTATGACACTCGAAATCGGCGATATTTACGTTTTCCAAACGCTGTGTATCGAAAGAATCTAAGTATTCACTTCCCAAGCCTCGCAATCGTTCGATATAACGATAAATCACCCTATGACACTCGAAATCGCGATATTTACGTTTTCCAAACGCTGTGTATCAACAGCAGCTAAGGCTTCACTTCCCAAATAGCGCAATCGTTCGATTAAACGATAAATCACTCTAGGAGACTCGGAATCGCGATAATTACCATCACCGCACCCTATGTATCGAAAGGAGCGAAGTATTCACTTCCCAAACCTCGCAATCGTTCGATATAACGATAAATCACTCTATGAGACTTGGAATCGCGATCTTTACGTTTTCCACACGCTGTGTATCGAAAGGAGCTAAGCATTCAACTCGGATGGCTTCCAATGTTTCGATATAACGATAAATCACTCGAGGAGACTGGGAATCGCGATAATCACCTTCACCGCAACCTGTGTATCGAAAGGAGCTAAGCATTCAACTCGGATTTCTTCCAATGTTTCGATATAACGATAAATCACTCTAGGAGACTGGGAATCGCGATATTTATGTTTCCCAGACGCTGTGTATCGAAATGAGATAAGGATTCACATGCCAAGCTTCGTAATCGTTCGATTAAACGATAAATCACTCTAGGAGACTCGGAATCGCGATAATTACCATCACCGCACCCTATGTATCGAAAGGAGCGAAGTATTCACTTCCCAAACCTCGCAATCGTTCGATATAACGATAAATCACTCTATGAGACTTGGAATCGCGATCTTTACGTTTTCCACACGCTGTGTATCGAAAGAATCTAAGTATTCACTTCCCAAGCCTCGCAATTGTTCGATATAACGATAAATCACAATATGAGACTAGGAATTGCGAAAATGACCTTCACCGCACCCTGTGTATCGAATGGAGCTAAGCATTCAACTCGGATGGCTTCCAATGGTTCGATATAACGATAAATCACTCTATGAGACTCGGAATCGCGAAAATCACCTTCACCGCACCCTGCGTATCGAAAGGAGCTAAGCATTCAACTCGGATGGCTTCCAATGTTTCGATATAACGATAAATCACTCTATGAGACTCGGAATCGCGAAAATCACCTTCACCGCACCCTGGGTATCGAAAGGAGCTAAGCATTCAACTCGGATGGCTTCCAATGGTTCGATATAACGATAAATCACTCTAGGAGACTGGGAATCGCGATAATCACCTTCACCGCAACCTGTGTATCGAAAGGAGCTAAGCATTCAACTCGGATGGCTTCCAATGTTTCGATATAACGATAAATCACTCTACGAGACTGGGAATCGCGATAATCACCTTCACCGCAACCTGTGTATCGAAAGGAGTTAAGCATTCAACTCGGATGGCTTCCAATGGTTCGATATAACGATAAATCACTCTAGGAGACTGGGAATCGCGATAATCACCTTCACCGCAACCTGTGTATCGAAAGGAGTTAAGCATTCAACTCGGATGGCTTCCAATGGTTCGATATAACGATAAATCACTCTAGGAGACTGGGAATCGCGATAATCACCTTCACCGCAACCTGTGTATCGAAAGGAGCTAAGCATTCAACTCGGATGGCTTCCAATGTTTCGATATAACGATAAATCACTCTACGAGACTGGGAATCGCGATAATCACCTTCACCGCAACCTGTGTATCGAAAGGAGTTAAGCATTCAACTCGGATGGCTTCCAATGGTTCGATATAACGATAAATCACTCTAGGAGACTGGGAATCGCGATAATCACCTTCACCGCAACCTGTGTATCGAAAGGAGTTAAGCATTCAACTCGGATGGCTTCCAATGGTTCGATATAACGATAAATCACTCTAGGAGACTCGGAATCGCGAAAATCACCTTCACCGCACCTTGTGTATCGAAAGGAGCTAAGCATTCAACTCGGATGGCTTCCAATGTTTCGATATAACGATAAATCACTCTACGAGACTGGGAATCGCGATAATCACCTTCACCGCAACCTGTGTATCGAAAGGAGCTAAGCATTCAACTCGGATGGCTTCCAATGTGTCGATATAACGATAAATCTCTCTAGGAGACTGGGAATCCTGAAAATCACCTTCACCGCACCTTGTGTATCGAAAGGAGCTAAGCATTCAACTCGGATGGCTTCCAATGTTTCGATATAACGATAAATCACTCTAGGAGACTGGGAATCGCGATATTTATGTTTCCCAGACGCTGTGTATCGAAATGAGATAAGGATTCACATGCCAAGCTTCGTAATCGTTCGATTAAACGATAAATCACCCTATGAGACTCGAAATCGTGATATTTACCTTTTCCAAACGCTGTGTACCGAAAGAATCTACGTATTCACTTCCCAATCCTCGCAATCGTTCGATATAATGATAAATCACCCTATGACACTCGAAATCGCGATATTTACGTTTTGCAAACGCTGTGTATCGAAAGAATCTAAGTATTCACTTTCCAAGCCTCGCAATCGTTCGATATGACGATAACTCACCCTATGAGACTCGAAATCGCGATATTTACGTTTTCCACACGCTGTGTACCGAAAGGAGCTAAGGATTCACTTCGGATATCTAGCAATGGTTCGATATAACGATAAATCACTCTAGGAGACTCGGAATCGCGTAAATCACCTTCAGCGCACCCTGTGTATCGAAAGGAGCTAAGCATTCAACTCGGATGGCTTCCAATGTTTCGATATAACGATAAATCACTCTAGGAGACTGGTAATCGCGATATTTACGTTTTCCACACGCTGTGTATCGAAAGAATCTAAGTATTCACTTCCCAAGCCTCGCAGTCGTTCGATATAACGATATATCACTCTATGAGACTCGAAATCGCGATATTTACGTTTTCCACACGCTGTGTATCGAAAGGAGCTAAGCATTCAACTCGGATGGCTTCCAATGTTTCGATATAACGATAAATCACTCTAGGAGACTGGGAATCGCGATAATCACCATCACCGCAACCTGTGTATCGAAAGAATCTAAGTATTCACTTCCCAAGCCTCGCAATTGTTCGATATAACGATAAATCACTCTATGAGACTTGGAATCGCGATCTTTACGTTTTCCAAACGCTGTGTATCGAAAGAATCTAAGTATTCACTTCCCAAGCCTCGCAATTGTTCGATATAACGATAAATCACTCTATGAGACTCGGAATTGCGAAAATGACCTTCACCCCACCCTGTGTATCGAAAGGAGCTAAGCATTCAACTTTGATGGCTTCCAATGTTTCGATATAACGATAAATCACTCTAGGAGACTGGTAATCGCGATAATTACCTTCACAGCACGCTGTGTATCGAAAGGAGCTAAGTATTCAATTCACAAACCTCGCAATCGTTCGATATAACGATAAATCACCCTATGACACTCGAAATCGCGATATTTTCGTTTTCCAAACGCTGTGTATCGATGGGAGCTAAGGATTCACTTTCCAAGCCTCGCAAACGTTCAATGTAACGTTAAATCACTCTATGAGACTCGGAATCGGGATATTTACGTTTTCCAAACGCTGTGTTTCGAAAGGAGCTAAGGCTTCACTTCGCAAGCTTGGCAATCGTTCGATATAACGATAAATCACCCTATGAGACTGGGAATCGCGATATTTACGTTTTCCAAACGCTGTGTATCGAAAGAATCTAAGTATTCACTTCCCAAGCCTCGCAATCGTTCGATATAACGATAAATCACCCTATGACACTCGAAAACGCGATATTTACGTTTTCCAAACGCTGTGTATCAACAGCAGCTAAGGCTTCACTTCCCAAATAGCGCAATCGTTCGATTAAACGATAAATCACTCTAGGAGACTCGGAATCGCGATAATTACCATCACCGCACCCTATGTATCGAAAGGAGCGAAGTATTCACTTCACAAACCTCGCAATCGTTCGATATAACGATAAATCACCCTATGACACTCGAAATCGGCGATATTTACGTTTTCCAAACGCTGTGTATCGAAAGAATCTAAGTATTCACTTCCCAAGCCTCGCAATCGTTCGATATAACGATAAATCACCCTATGACACTCGAAATCGCGATATTTACGTTTTCCAAACGCTGTGTATCAACAGCAGCTAAGGCTTCACTTCCCAAATAGCGCAATCGTTCGATTAAACGATAAATCACTCTAGGAGACTCGGAATCGCGATAATTACCATCACCGCACCCTATGTATCGAAAGGAGCGAAGTATTCACTTCCCAAACCTCGCAATCGTTCGATATAACGATAAATCACTCTATGAGACTTGGAATCGCGATCTTTACGTTTTCCACACGCTGTGTATCGAAAGGAGCTAAGCATTCAACTCGGATGGCTTCCAATGTTTCGATATAACGATAAATCACTCGAGGAGACTGGGAATCGCGATAATCACCTTCACCGCAACCTGTGTATCGAAAGGAGCTAAGCATTCAACTCGGATTTCTTCCAATGTTTCGATATAACGATAAATCACTCTAGGAGACTGGGAATCGCGATATTTATGTTTCCCAGACGCTGTGTATCGAAATGAGATAAGGATTCACATGCCAAGCTTCGTAATCGTTCGATTAAACGATAAATCACTCTAGGAGACTCGGAATCGCGATAATTACCATCACCGCACCCTATGTATCGAAAGGAGCGAAGTATTCACTTCCCAAACCTCGCAATCGTTCGATATAACGATAAATCACTCTATGAGACTAGGAATTGCGAAAATGACCTTCACCGCACCCTGTGTATCGAATGGAGCTAAGCATTCAACTCGGATGGCTTCCAATGGTTCGATATAACGATAAATCACTCTATGAGACTCGGAATCGCGAAAATCACCTTCACCGCACCCTGCGTATCGAAAGGAGCTAAGCATTCAACTCGGATGGCTTCCAATGTTTCGATATAACGATAAATCACTCTATGAGACTCGGAATCGCGAAAATCACCTTCACCGCACCCTGGGTATCGAAAGGAGCTAAGCATTCAACTCGGATGGCTTCCAATGGTTCGATATAACGATAAATCACTCTAGGAGACTGGGAATCGCGATAATCACCTTCACCGCAACCTGTGTATCGAAAGGAGTTAAGCATTCAACTCGGATGGCTTCCAATGGTTCGATATAACGATAAATCACTCTATGAGACTAGGAATTGCGAAAATGACCTTCACCGCACCCTGTGTATCGAATGGAGCTAAGCATTCAACTCGGATGGCTTCCAATGGTTCGATATAACGATAAATCACTCTATGAGACTCGGAATCGCGAAAATCACCTTCACCGCACCCTGCGTATCGAAAGGAGCTAAGCATTCAACTCGGATGGCTTCCAATGTTTCGATATAACGATAAATCACTCTATGAGACTCGGAATCGCGAAAATCACCTTCACCGCACCCTGGGTATCGAAAGGAGCTAAGCATTCAACTCGGATGGCTTCCAATGGTTCGATATAACGATAAATCACTCTAGGAGACTGGGAATCGCGATAATCACCTTCACCGCAACCTGTGTATCGAAAGGAGTTAAGCATTCAACTCGGATGGCTTCCAATGGTTCGATATAACGATAAATCACTCTAGGAGACTGGGAATCGCGATAATCACCTTCACCGCAACCTGTGTATCGAAAGGAGCTAAGCATTCAACTCGGATGGCTTCCAATGTTTCGATATAACGATAAATCACTCTACGAGACTGGGAATCGCGATAATCACCTTCACCGCAACCTGTGTATCGAAAGGAGTTAAGCATTCAACTCGGATGGCTTCCAATGGTTCGATATAACGATAAATCACTCTAGGAGACTGGGAATCGCGATAATCACCTTCACCGCAACCTGTGTATCGAAAGGAGTTAAGCATTCAACTCGGATGGCTTCCAATGGTTCGATATAACGATAAATCACTCTAGGAGACTGGGAATCGCGATAATCACCTTCACCGCAACCTGTGTATCGAAAGGAGCTAAGCATTCAACTCGGATGGCTTCCAATGTTTCGATATAACGATAAATCACTCTACGAGACTGGGAATCGCGATAATCACCTTCACCGCAACCTGTGTATCGAAAGGAGTTAAGCATTCAACTCGGATGGCTTATAATGGTTCGATATAACGATAAATCACTCTAGGAGACTGGGAATCGCGATAATCACCTTCACCGCAACCTGTGTATCGAAAGGAGTTAAGCATTCAACTCGGATGGCTTCCAATGGTTCGATATAACGATAAATCACTCTAGGAGACTCGGAATCGCGAAAATCACCTTCACCGCACCTTGTGTATCGAAAGGAGCTAAGCATTCAACTCGGATGGCTTCCAATGTTTCGATATAACGATAAATCACTCTACGAGACTGGGAATCGCGATAATCACCTTCACCGCAACCTGTGTATCGAAAGGAGCTAAGCATTCAACTCGGATGGCTTCCAATGTTTCGATATAACGATAAATCTCTCTAGGAGACTGGGAATCCTGAAAATCACCTTCACCGCACCTTGTGTATCGAAAGGAGCTAAGCATTCAACTCGGATGGCTTCCAATGTTTCGATATAACGATAAATCACTCTAGGAGACTGGGAATCGCGATATTTATGTTTCCCAGACGCTGTGTATCGAAATGAGATAAGGATTCACATGCCAAGCTTCGTAATCGTTCGATTAAACGATAAATCACCCTATGAGACTCGAAATCGTGATATTTACCTTTTCCAAACGCTGTGTACCGAAAGAATCTACGTATTCACTTCCCAATCCTCGCAATCGTTCGATATAATGATAAATCACCCTATGACACTCGAAATCGCGATATTTACGTTTTCCAAACGCTGTGTATCGAAAGAATCTAAGTATTCACTTTCCAAGCCTCGCAATCGTTCGATATAACGATAAATCACCCTATGACACTCGAAATCGCGATATTTACGTATACCAAACGCTGTGCATTAACAGCAGCTAAGGCTTCACTTCCCAAACAGCGCAATCGTTCGATTAAACGATAAATCACTCTAGGAGACTCGGAATCGCGATAATTACCATCACCGCACCCTATGTATCGAAAGGAGCGAAGTATTCACTTCCCAAACCTCACAATCGTTCGATATAACGATTAATCACACTAGGGGACTGGGAATCGCAATATTTACGTTTTCCACACGCTGTGTATCGAAAGAATCTAAGTATTCACTTCCCAAGCCTCGCAATTGTTCGATATAACGATAAATCACTCTATGAGACTCGGAATTGCGAAAATGACCTTCACCGCACCCTGTGTATCGAAAGGAGCTAAGGATTCAACACGGATGGCTTGCAATGGTTCGATATAACGATAAATCACCCTATGACACTCGAAACCGCGATATTTGCGTTTTCCAAACGCTGTGTATCAACAGCAGCTAAGGCTTCATTTCCCAAACAGCGCACTCGTTCGAATAAACGATAAATCACTCTAGGAGACTCGGAATCGCGATAATTACCTTCACAGCACGCTGTGTATCGAAAGGAGCGAAGTATTCACTTCACAAACCTCGCAATCGTTCAATGTAACGTTAAATCACTCTAGGAGACTCGGAATCGCGATAATTACCATCACCGCACCCTATGTATCGAAAGGAGCGAAGTATTCACTTCCCAAACCTCGCAATCGTTCGATATAACGATAAATCACTCTATGAGACTTGGAATCGCGATCTTTACGTTTTCCACACGCTGTGTATCGAAAGAATCTAAGTATTCACTTCCCAAGCCTCGCAATCGTTCGATATAACGATAAATCACCATATGGCACTCGAAATCGCGATATTTACGTATTCCAAACGCTGTGTATCAACAGCAGCTAAGGCTTCACTTCCCAAACAGCGCACTTGTTCGATTAAACGATAAATCACTCTAGGAGACGCGGAATCGCGATAATTACCATCACCGCACCCTATGTATCGAAAGGAGCGAAGTATTCACTTCCCAAACCTCGCAATCGTTCGATATAACGATAAATCACTCTATGAGACTTGGAATCGCGATCTTTACGTTTTCCACACGCTGTGTATCGAAAGAATCTAAGTATTCACTTCCCAAGCCTCGCAGTCGTTCGATATAACGATATATCACTCTATGAGACTCGAAATCGCGATATTTACGTTTTCCACACGCTGTGTATCGAAAGGAGCTAAGCATTCAACTCGGATGGCTTCCAATGTTTCGATATAACGATAAATCACTCTAGGAGACTGGGAATCGCGATAATCACCATCACCGCAACCTGTGTATCGAAAGAATCTAAGTATTCACTTCCCAAGCCTCGCAATTGTTCGATATAACGATAAATCACTCTATGAGACTTGGAATCGCGATCTTTACGTTTTCCAAACGCTGTGTATCGAAAGAATCTAAGTATTCACTTCCCAAGCCTCGCAATTGTTCGATATAACGATAAATCACTCTATGAGACTCGGAATTGCGAAAATGACCTTCACCGCACCCTGTGTATCGAAAGGAGCTAAGCATTCAACTTTGATGGCTTCCAATGTTTCGATATAACGATAAATCACTCTAGGAGACTGGTAATCGCGATAATCACCTTCACCGCAACCTGTGTATCGAAAGGAGCTAAGCATTCAACTTTGATGGCTTCCAATGTTTCGATATAACGATAAATCACTCTAGGAGACTGCGAATCGCGATAATTACCTTCACAGCACGCTGTGTATCGAAAGGAGCTAAGTATTCAATTCACAAACCTCGCAATCGTTCGATATAACGATAAATCACCCTATGACACTCGAAATCGCGATATTTTCGTTTTCCAAACGCTGTGTATCGATGGGAGCTAAGGATTCACTTTCCAAGCCTCGCAAACGTTCAATGTAACGTTAAATCACTCTATGAGACTCGGAATCGGGATATTTACGTTTTCCAAACGCTGTGTTTCGAAAGGAGCTAAGGCTTCACTTCGCAAGCTTGGCAATCGTTCGATATAACGATAAATCACCCTATGAGACTGGGAATCGCGATATTTACGTTTTCCAAACGCTGTGTATCGAAAGAATCTAAGTATTCACTTCCCAAGCCTCGCAATCGTTCGATATAACGATAAATCACCCTATGACACTCGAAAACGCGATATTTACGTTTTCCAAACGCTGTGTATCAACAGCAGCTAAGGCTTCACTTCCCAAATAGCGCAATCGTTCGATTAAACGATAAATCACTCTAGGAGACTCGGAATCGCGATAATTACCATCACCGCACCCTATGTATCGAAAGGAGCGAAGTATTCACTTCACAAACCTCGCAATCGTTCGATATAACGATAAATCACCCTATGACACTCGAAATCGGCGATATTTACGTTTTCCAAACGCTGTGTATCGAAAGAATCTAAGTATTCACTTCCCAAGCCTCGCAATCGTTCGATATAACGATAAATCACCCTATGACACTCGAAATCGCGATATTTACGTTTTCCAAACGCTGTGTATCAACAGCAGCTAAGGCTTCACTTCCCAAATAGCGCAATCGTTCGATTAAACGATAAATCACTCTAGGAGACTCGGAATCGCGATAATTACCATCACCGCACCCTATGTATCGAAAGGAGCGAAGTATTCACTTCCCAAACCTCGCAATCGTTCGATATAACGATAAATCACTCTATGAGACTTGGAATCGCGATCTTTACGTTTTCCACACGCTGTGTATCGAAAGGAGCTAAGCATTCAACTCGGATGGCTTCCAATGTTTCGATATAACGATAAATCACTCGAGGAGACTGGGAATCGCGATAATCACCTTCACCGCAACCTGTGTATCGAAAGGAGCTAAGCATTCAACTCGGATTTCTTCCAATGTTTCGATATAACGATAAATCACTCTAGGAGACTGGGAATCGCGATATTTATGTTTCCCAGACGCTGTGTATCGAAATGAGATAAGGATTCACATGCCAAGCTTCGTAATCGTTCGATTAAACGATAAATCACTCTAGGAGACTCGGAATCGCGATAATTACCATCACCGCACCCTATGTATCGAAAGGAGCGAAGTATTCACTTCCCAAACCTCGCAATCGTTCGATATAACGATAAATCACTCTATGAGACTTGGAATCGCGATCTTTACGTTTTCCACACGCTGTGTATCGAAAGAATCTAAGTATTCACTTCCCAAGCCTCGCAATTGTTCGATATAACGATAAATCACTCTATGAGACTAGGAATTGCGAAAATGACCTTCACCGCACCCTGTGTATCGAATGGAGCTAAGCATTCAACTCGGATGGCTTCCAATGGTTCGATATAACGATAAATCACTCTATGAGACTCGGAATCGCGAAAATCACCTTCACCGCACCCTGCGTATCGAAAGGAGCTAAGCATTCAACTCGGATGGCTTCCAATGTTTCGATATAACGATAAATCACTCTATGAGACTCGGAATCGCGAAAATCACCTTCACCGCACCCTGGGTATCGAAAGGAGCTAAGCATTCAACTCGGATGGCTTCCAATGGTTCGATATAACGATAAATCACTCTAGGAGACTGGGAATCGCGATAATCACCTTCACCGCAACCTGTGTATCGAAAGGAGTTAAGCATTCAACTCGGATGGCTTCCAATGGTTCGATATAACGATAAATCACTCTAGGAGACTGGGAATCGCGATAATCACCTTCACCGCAACCTGTGTATCGAAAGGAGCTAAGCATTCAACTCGGATGGCTTCCAATGTTTCGATATAACGATAAATCACTCTACGAGACTGGGAATCGCGATAATCACCTTCACCGCAACCTGTGTATCGAAAGGAGTTAAGCATTCAACTCGGATGGCTTCCAATGGTTCGATATAACGATAAATCACTCTAGGAGACTGGGAATCGCGATAATCACCTTCACCGCAACCTGTGTATCGAAAGGAGTTAAGCATTCAACTCGGATGGCTTCCAATGGTTCGATATAACGATAAATCACTCTAGGAGACTGCGAATCGCGATAATCACCTTCACCGCAACCTGTGTATCGAAAGGAGCTAAGCATTCAACTCGGATGGCTTCCAATGTTTCGATATAACGATAAATCACTCTACGAGACTGGGAATCGCGATAATCACCTTCACCGCAACCTGTGTATCGAAAGGAGTTAAGCATTCAACTCGGATGGCTTCCAATGGTTCGATATAACGATAAATCACTCTAGGAGACTGGGAATCGCGATAATCACCTTCACCGCAACCTGTGTATCGAAAGTAGTTAAGCATTCAACTCGGATGGCTTCCAATGGTTCGATATAACGATAAATCACTCTAGGAGACTCGGAATCGCGAAAATCACCTTCACCGCACCTTGTGTATCGAAAGGAGCTAAGCATTCAACTCGGATGGCTTCCAATGTTTCGATATAACGATAAATCACTCTACGAGACTGGGAATCGCGATAATCACCTTCACCGCAACCTGTGTATCGAAAGGAGCTAAGCATTCAACTCGGATGGCTTCCAATGTTTCGATATAACGATAAATCTCTCTAGGAGACTGGGAATCCTGAAAATCACCTTCACCGCACCTTGTGTATCGAAAGGAGCTAAGCATTCAACTCGGATGGCTTCCAATGTTTCGATATAACGATAAATCACTCTAGGAGACTGGGAATCGCGATATTTATGTTTCCCAGACGCTGTGTATCGAAATGAGATAAGGATTCACATGCCAAGCTTCGTAATCGTTCGATTAAACGATAAATCACCCTATGAGACTCGAAATCGTGATATTTACCTTTTCCAAACGCTGTGTACCGAAAGAATCTACGTATTCACTTCCCAATCCTCGCAATCGTTCGATATAATGATAAATCACCCTATGACACTCGAAATCGCGATATTTACGTTTTCCAAACGCTGTGTATCGAAAGAATCTAAGTATTCACTTTCCAAGCCTCGCAATCGTTCGATATAACGATAAATCACCCTATGACACTCGAAATCGCGATATTTACGTATACCAAACGCTGTGCATTAACAGCAGCTAAGGCTTCACTTCCCAAACAGCGCAATCGTTCGATTAAACGATAAATCACTCTAGGAGACTCGGAATCGCGATAATTACCATCACCGCACCCTATGTATCGAAAGGAGCGAAGTATTCACTTCCCAAACCTCACAATCGTTCGATATAACGATTAATCACACTAGGGGACTGGGAATCGCAATATTTACGTTTTCCACACGCTGTGTATCGAAAGAATCTAAGTATTCACTTCCCAAGCCTCGCAATTGTTCGATATAACGATAAATCACTCTATGAGACTCGGAATTGCGAAAATGACCTTCACCGCACCCTGTGTATCGAAAGGAGCTAAGGATTCAACACGGATGGCTTGCAATGGTTCGATATAACGATAAATCACCCTATGACACTCGAAACCGCGATATTTGCGTTTTCCAAACGCTGTGTATCAACAGCAGCTAAGGCTTCATTTCCCAAACAGCGCACTCGTTCGAATAAACGATAAATCACTCTAGGAGACTCGGAATCGCGATAATTACCTTCACAGCACGCTGTGTATCGAAAGGAGCGAAGTATTCACTTCACAAACCTCGCAATCGTTCAATGTAACGTTAAATCACTCTAGGAGACTCGGAATCGCGATAATTACCATCACCGCACCCTATGTATCGAAAGGAGCGAAGTATTCACTTCCCAAACCTCGCAATCGTTCGATATAACGATAAATCACTCTATGAGACTTGGAATCGCGATCTTTACGTTTTCCACACGCTGTGTATCGAAAGAATCTAAGTATTCACTTCCCAAGCCTCGCAATCGTTCGATATAACGATAAATCACCATATGGCACTCGAAATCGCGATATTTACGTATTCCAAACGCTGTGTATCAACAGCAGCTAAGGCTTCACTTCCCAAACAGCGCACTTGTTCGATTAAACGATAAATCACTCTAGGAGACGCGGAATCGCGATAATTACCATCACCGCACCCTATGTATCGAAAGGAGCGAAGTATTCACTTCCCAAACCTCGCAATCGTTCGATATAACGATAAATCACTCTATGAGACTTGGAATCGCGATCTTTACGTTTTCCACACGCTGTGTATCGAAAGAATCTAAGTATTCACTTCCCAAGCCTCGCAGTCGTTCGATATAACGATATATCACTCTATGAGACTCGAAATCGCGATATTTACGTTTTCCACACGCTGTGTATCGAAAGGAGCTAAGCATTCAACTCGGATGGCTTCCAATGTTTCGATATAACGATAAATCACTCTAGGAGACTGGGAATCGCGATAATCACCATCACCGCAACCTGTGTATCGAAAGAATCTAAGTATTCACTTCCCAAGCCTCGCAATTGTTCGATATAACGATAAATCACTCTATGAGACTTGGAATCGCGATCTTTACGTTTTCCAAACGCTGTGTATCGAAAGAATCTAAGTATTCACTTCCCAAGCCTCGCAATTGTTCGATATAACGATAAATCACTCTATGAGACTCGGAATTGCGAAAATGACCTTCACCGCACCCTGTGTATCGAAAGGAGCTAAGCATTCAACTTTGATGGCTTCCAATGTTTCGATATAACGATAAATCACTCTAGGAGACTGGTAATCGCGATAATCACCTTCACCGCAACCTGTGTATCGAAAGGAGCTAAGCATTCAACTTTGATGGCTTCCAATGTTTCGATATAACGATAAATCACTCTAGGAGACTGCGAATCGCGATAATTACCTTCACAGCACGCTGTGTATCGAAAGGAGCTAAGTATTCAATTCACAAACCTCGCAATCGTTCGATATAACGATAAATCACCCTATGACACTCGAAATCGCGATATTTTCGTTTTCCAAACGCTGTGTATCGATGGGAGCTAAGGATTCACTTTCCAAGCCTCGCAAACGTTCAATGTAACGTTAAATCACTCTATGAGACTCGGAATCGGGATATTTACGTTTTCCAAACGCTGTGTTTCGAAAGGAGCTAAGGCTTCACTTCGCAAGCTTGGCAATCGTTCGATATAACGATAAATCACCCTATGAGACTGGGAATCGCGATATTTACGTTTTCCAAACGCTGTGTATCGAAAGAATCTAAGTATTCACTTCCCAAGCCTCGCAATCGTTCGATATAACGATAAATCACCCTATGACACTCGAAAACGCGATATTTACGTTTTCCAAACGCTGTGTATCAACAGCAGCTAAGGCTTCACTTCCCAAATAGCGCAATCGTTCGATTAAACGATAAATCACTCTAGGAGACTCGGAATCGCGATAATTACCATCACCGCACCCTATGTATCGAAAGGAGCGAAGTATTCACTTCACAAACCTCGCAATCGTTCGATATAACGATAAATCACCCTATGACACTCGAAATCGGCGATATTTACGTTTTCCAAACGCTGTGTATCGAAAGAATCTAAGTATTCACTTCCCAAGCCTCGCAATCGTTCGATATAACGATAAATCACCCTATGACACTCGAAATCGCGATATTTACGTTTTCCAAACGCTGTGTATCAACAGCAGCTAAGGCTTCACTTCCCAAATAGCGCAATCGTTCGATTAAACGATAAATCACTCTAGGAGACTCGGAATCGCGATAATTACCATCACCGCACCCTATGTATCGAAAGGAGCGAAGTATTCACTTCCCAAACCTCGCAATCGTTCGATATAACGATAAATCACTCTATGAGACTTGGAATCGCGATCTTTACGTTTTCCACACGCTGTGTATCGAAAGGAGCTAAGCATTCAACTCGGATGGCTTCCAATGTTTCGATATAACGATAAATCACTCGAGGAGACTGGGAATCGCGATAATCACCTTCACCGCAACCTGTGTATCGAAAGGAGCTAAGCATTCAACTCGGATTTCTTCCAATGTTTCGATATAACGATAAATCACTCTAGGAGACTGGGAATCGCGATATTTATGTTTCCCAGACGCTGTGTATCGAAATGAGATAAGGATTCACATGCCAAGCTTCGTAATCGTTCGATTAAACGATAAATCACTCTAGGAGACTCGGAATCGCGATAATTACCATCACCGCACCCTATGTATCGAAAGGAGCGAAGTATTCACTTCCCAAACCTCGCAATCGTTCGATATAACGATAAATCACTCTATGAGACTTGGAATCGCGATCTTTACGTTTTCCACACGCTGTGTATCGAAAGAATCTAAGTATTCACTTCCCAAGCCTCGCAATTGTTCGATATAACGATAAATCACTCTATGAGACTAGGAATTGCGAAAATGACCTTCACCGCACCCTGTGTATCGAATGGAGCTAAGCATTCAACTCGGATGGCTTCCAATGGTTCGATATAACGATAAATCACTCTATGAGACTCGGAATCGCGAAAATCACCTTCACCGCACCCTGCGTATCGAAAGGAGCTAAGCATTCAACTCGGATGGCTTCCAATGTTTCGATATAACGATAAATCACTCTATGAGACTCGGAATCGCGAAAATCACCTTCACCGCACCCTGGGTATCGAAAGGAGCTAAGCATTCAACTCGGATGGCTTCCAATGGTTCGATATAACGATATATCACTCTAGGAGACTGGGAATCGCGATAATCACCTTCACCGCAACCTGTGTATCGAAAGGAGTTAAGCATTCAACTCGGATGGCTTCCAATGGTTCGATATAACGATAAATCACTCTAGGAGACTGGGAATCGCGATAATCACCTTCACCGCAACCTGTGTATCGAAAGGAGCTAAGCATTCAACTCGGATGGCTTCCAATGTTTCGATATAACGATAAATCACTCTACGAGACTGGGAATCGCGATAATCACCTTCACCGCAACCTGTGTATCGAAAGGAGTTAAGCATTCAACTCGGATGGCTTCCAATGGTTCGATATAACGATAAATCACTCTAGGAGACTGGGAATCGCGATAATCACCTTCACCGCAACCTGTGTATCGAAAGGAGTTAAGCATTCAACTCGGATGGCTTCCAATGGTTCGATATAACGATAAATCACTCTAGGAGACTGCGAATCGCGATAATCACCTTCACCGCAACCTGTGTATCGAAAGGAGCTAAGCATTCAACTCGGATGGCTTCCAATGTTTCGATATAACGATAAATCACTCTACGAGACTGGGAATCGCGATAATCACCTTCACCGCAACCTGTGTATCGAAAGGAGTTAAGCATTCAACTCGGATGGCTTCCAATGGTTCGATATAACGATAAATCACTCTAGGAGACTGGGAATCGCGATAATCACCTTCACCGCAACCTGTGTATCGAAAGTAGTTAAGCATTCAACTCGGATGGCTTCCAATGGTTCGATATAACGATAAATCACTCTAGGAGACTCGGAATCGCGAAAATCACCTTCACCGCACCTTGTGTATCGAAAGGAGCTAAGCATTCAACTCGGATGGCTTCCAATGTTTCGATATAACGATAAATCACTCTACGAGACTGGGAATCGCGATAATCACCTTCACCGCAACCTGTGTATCGAAAGGAGCTAAGCATTCAACTCGGATGGCTTCCAATGTTTCGATATAACGATAAATCTCTCTAGGAGACTGGGAATCCTGAAAATCACCTTCACCGCACCTTGTGTATCGAAAGGAGCTAAGCATTCAACTCGGATGGCTTCCAATGTTTCGATATAACGATAAATCACTCTAGGAGACTGGGAATCGCGATATTTATGTTTCCCAGACGCTGTGTATCGAAATGAGATAAGGATTCACATGCCAAGCTTCGTAATCGTTCGATTAAACGATAAATCACCCTATGAGACTCGAAATCGTGATATTTACCTTTTCCAAACGCTGTGTACCGAAAGAATCTACGTATTCACTTCCCAATCCTCGCAATCGTTCGATATAATGATAAATCACCCTATGACACTCGAAATCGCGATATTTACGTTTTGCAAACGCTGTGTATCGAAAGAATCTAAGTATTCACTTTCCAAGCCTCGCAATCGTTCGATATGAAAATAACTCACCCTATGAGACTCGAAATCGCGATATTTACGTTTTCCACACGCTGTGTACCGAAAGGAGCTAAGGATTCACTTCGGATATCTAGCAATGGTTCGATATAACGATAAATCACTCTAGGAGACTCGGAATCGCGTAAATCACCTTCAGCGCACCCTGTGTATCGAAAGGAGCTAAGCATTCAACTCGGATGGCTTCCAATGTTTCGATATAACGATAAATCACTCTAGGAGACTGGTAATCGCGATATTTACGTTTTCCACACGCTGTGTATCGAAAGAATCTAAGTATTCACTTCCCAAGCCTCGCAGTCGTTCGATATAACGATATATCACTCTATGAGACTCGAAATCGCGATATTTACGTTTTCCACACGCTGTGTATCGAAAGGAGCTAAGCATTCAACTCGGATGGCTTCCAATGTTTCGATATAACGATATATCACTCTATGAGACTCGAAATCGCGATATTTACGTTTTCCACACGCTGTGTACCGAAAGGAGCTAAGGATTCACTTCGGATATCTAGCAATGGTTCGATATAACGATAAATCACTCTAGGAGACTGGTAATCGCGATAATCACCTTCACCGCAACCTGTGTATCGAAAGGAGCTAAGCATTCAACTTTGATGGCTTCCAATGTTTCGATATAACGATAAATCACTCTAGGAGACTGCGAATCGCGATAATTACCTTCACAGCACGCTGTGTATCGAAAGGAGCTAAGTATTCAATTCACAAACCTCGCAATCGTTCGATATAACGATAAATCACCCTATGACACTCGAAATCGCGATATTTTCGTTTTCCAAACGCTGTGTATCGATGGGAGCTAAGGATTCACTTTCCAAGCCTCGCAAACGTTCAATGTAACGTTAAATCACTCTATGAGACTCGGAATCGGGATATTTACGTTTTCCAAACGCTGTGTTTCGAAAGGAGCTAAGGCTTCACTTCGCAAGCTTGGCAATCGTTCGATATAACGATAAATCACCCTATGAGACTGGGAATCGCGATATTTACGTTTTCCAAACGCTGTGTATCGAAAGAATCTAAGTATTCACTTCCCAAGCCTCGCAATCGTTCGATATAACGATAAATCACCCTATGACACTCGAAAACGCGATATTTACGTTTTCCAAACGCTGTGTATCAACAGCAGCTAAGGCTTCACTTCCCAAATAGCGCAATCGTTCGATTAAACGATAAATCACTCTAGGAGACTCGGAATCGCGATAATTACCATCACCGCACCCTATGTATCGAAAGGAGCGAAGTATTCACTTCACAAACCTCGCAATCGTTCGATATAACGATAAATCACCCTATGACACTCGAAATCGGCGATATTTACGTTTTCCAAACGCTGTGTATCGAAAGAATCTAAGTATTCACTTCCCAAGCCTCGCAATCGTTCGATATAACGATAAATCACCCTATGACACTCGAAATCGCGATATTTACGTTTTCCAAACGCTGTGTATCAACAGCAGCTAAGGCTTCACTTCCCAAATAGCGCAATCGTTCGATTAAACGATAAATCACTCTAGGAGACTCGGAATCGCGATAATTACCATCACCGCACCCTATGTATCGAAAGGAGCGAAGTATTCACTTCCCAAACCTCGCAATCGTTCGATATAACGATAAATCACTCTATGAGACTTGGAATCGCGATCTTTACGTTTTCCACACGCTGTGTATCGAAAGGAGCTAAGCATTCAACTCGGATGGCTTCCAATGTTTCGATATAACGATAAATCACTCGAGGAGACTGGGAATCGCGATAATCACCTTCACCGCAACCTGTGTATCGAAAGGAGCTAAGCATTCAACTCGGATTTCTTCCAATGTTTCGATATAACGATAAATCACTCTAGGAGACTGGGAATCGCGATATTTATGTTTCCCAGACGCTGTGTATCGAAATGAGATAAGGATTCACATGCCAAGCTTCGTAATCGTTCGATTAAACGATAAATCACTCTAGGAGACTCGGAATCGCGATAATTACCATCACCGCACCCTATGTATCGAAAGGAGCGAAGTATTCACTTCCCAAACCTCGCAATCGTTCGATATAACGATAAATCACTCTATGAGACTTGGAATCGCGATCTTTACGTTTTCCACACGCTGTGTATCGAAAGAATCTAAGTCTTCACTTCCCAAGCCTCGCAGTCGTTCGATATAACGATATATCACTCTATGAGACTCGAAATCGCGATATTTACGTTTTCCACACGCTGTGTATCGAAAGGAGCTAAGCATTCAACTCGGATGGCTTCCAATGTTTCGATATAACGATAAATCACTCTAGGAGACTGGGAATCGCGATAATCACCATCACCGCAACCTGTGTATCGAAAGAATCTAAGTATTCACTTCCCAAGCCTCGCAATTGTTCGATATAACGATAAATCACTCTATGAGACTTGGAATCGCGATCTTTACGTTTTCCAAACGCTGTGTATCGAAAGAATCTAAGTATTCACTTCCCAAGCCTCGCAATTGTTCGATATAACGATAAATCACTCTATGAGACTCGGAATTGCGAAAATGACCTTCACCGCACCCTGTGTATCGAAATTAGCTAAGCATTCAACTTTGATGGCTTCCAATGTTTCGATATAACGATAAATCACTCTAGGAGACTGGTAATCGCGATAATCACCTTCACCGCAACCTGTGTATCGAAAGGAGCTAAGCATTCAACTTTGATGGCTTCCAATATTTCGATATAACGATAAATCACTCTAGGAGACTGCGAATCGCGATAATTACCTTCACAGCACGCTGTGTATCGAAAGGAGCTAAGTATTCAATTCACAAACCTCGCAATCGTTCGATATAACGATAAATCACCCTATGACACTCGAAATCGCGATATTTTCGTTTTCCAAACGCTGTGTATCGATGGGAGCTAAGGATTCACTTTCCAAGCCTCGCAAACGTTCAATGTAACGTTAAATCACTCTATGAGACTCGGAATCGGGATATTTACGTTTTCCAAACGCTGTGTTTCGAAAGGAGCTAAGGCTTCACTTCGCAAGCTTGGCAATCGTTCGATATAACGATAAATCACCCTATGAGACTGGGAATCGCGATATTTACGTTTTCCAAACGCTGTGTATCGAAAGAATCTAAGTATTCACTTCCCAAGCCTCGCAATCGTTCGATATAACGATAAATCACCCTATGACACTCGAAAACGCGATATTTACGTTTTCCAAACGCTGTGTATCAACAGCAGCTAAGGCTTCACTTCCCAAATAGCGCAATCGTTCGATTAAACGATAAATCACTCTAGGAGACTCGGAATCGCGATAATTACCATCACCGCACCCTATGTATCGAAAGGAGCGAAGTATTCACTTCACAAACCTCGCAATCGTTCGATATAACGATAAATCACCCTATGACACTCGAAATCGGCGATATTTACGTTTTCCAAACGCTGTGTATCGAAAGAATCTAAGTATTCACTTCCCAAGCCTCGCAATCGTTCGATATAACGATAAATCACCCTATGACACTCGAAATCGCGATATTTACGTTTTCCAAACGCTGTGTATCAACAGCAGCTAAGGCTTCACTTCCCAAATAGCGCAATCGTTCGATTAAACGATAAATCACTCTAGGAGACTCGGAATCGCGATAATTACCATCACCGCACCCTATGTATCGAAAGGAGCGAAGTATTCACTTCCCAAACCTCGCAATCGTTCGATATAACGATAAATCACTCTATGAGACTTGGAATCGCGATCTTTACGTTTTCCACACGCTGTGTATCGAAAGGAGCTAAGCATTCAACTCGGATGGCTTCCAATGTTTCGATATAACGATAAATCACTCGAGGAGACTGGGAATCGCGATAATCACCTTCACCGCAACCTGTGTATCGAAAGGAGCTAAGCATTCAACTCGGATTTCTTCCAATGTTTCGATATAACGATAAATCACTCTAGGAGACTGGGAATCGCGATATTTATGTTTCCCAGACGCTGTGTATCGAAATGAGATAAGGATTCACATGCCAAGCTTCGTAATCGTTCGATTAAACGATAAATCACTCTAGGAGACTCGGAATCGCGATAATTACCATCACCGCCCCCTATGTATCGAAAGGAGCGAAGTATTCACTTCCCAAACCTCGCAATCGTTCGATATAACGATAAATCACTCTATGAGACTTGGAATCGCGATCTTTACGTTTTCCACACGCTGTGTATCGAAAGAATCTAAGTATTCACTTCCCAAGCCTCGCAATTGTTCGATATAACGATAAATCACTCTATGAGACTAGGAATTGCGAAAATGACCTTCACCGCACCCTGTGTATCGAATGGAGCTAAGCATTCAACTCGGATGGCTTCCAATGGTTCGATATAACGATAAATCACTCTATGAGACTCGGAATCGCGCAAATCACCTTCACCGCACCCTGCGTATCGAAAGGAGCTAAGCATTCAACTCGGATGGCTTCCAATGTTTCGATATAACGATAAATCACTCTATGAGACTCGGAATCGCGAAAATCACCTTCACCGCACCCTGGGTATCGAAAGGAGCTAAGCATTCAACTCGGATGGCTTCCAATGGTTCGATATAACGATAAATCACTCTAGGAGACTGGGAATCGCGATAATCACCTTCACCGCAACCTGTGTATCGAAAGGAGTTAAGCATTCAACTCGGATGGCTTCCAATGGTTCGATATAACGATAAATCACTCTAGGAGACTGGGAATCGCGATAATCACCTTCACCGCAACCTGTGTATCGAAAGGAGCTAAGCATTCAACTCGGATGGCTTCCAATGTTTCGATATAACGATAAATCACTCTACGAGACTGGGAATCGCGATAATCACCTTCACCGCAACCTGTGTATCGAAAGGAGTTAAGCATTCAACTCGGATGGCTTCCAATGGTTCGATATAACGATAAATCACTCTAGGAGACTGGGAATCGCGATAATCACCTTCACCGCAACCTGTGTATCGAAAGGAGTTAAGCATTCAACTCGGATGGCTTCCAATGGTTCGATATAACGATAAATCACTCTAGGAGACTGGGAATCGCGATAATCACCTTCACCGCAACCTGTGTATCGAAAGGAGCTAAGCATTCAACTCGGATGGCTTCCAATGTTTCGATATAACGATAAATCACTCTACGAGACTGGGAATCGCGATAATCACCTTCACCGCAACCTGTGTATCGAAAGGAGTTAAGCATTCAACTCGGATGGCTTCCAATGGTTCGATATAACGATAAATCACTCTAGGAGACTGGGAATCGCGATAATCACCTTCACCGCAACCTGTGTATCGAAAGGAGTTAAGCATTCAACTCGGATGGCTTCCAATGGTTCGATATAACGATAAATCACTCTAGGAGACTCGGAATCGCGAAAATCACCTTCACCGCACCTTGTGTATCGAAAGGAGCTAAGCATTCAACTCGGATGGCTTCCAATGTTTCGATATAACGATAAATCACTCTACGAGACTGGGAATCGCGATAATCACCTTCACCGCAACCTGTGTATCGAAAGGAGCTAAGCATTCAACGCGGATGGCTTCCAATGTTTCGATATAACGATAAATCTCTCTAGGAGACTGGGAATCCTGAAAATCACCTTCACCGCACCTTGTGTATCGAAAGGAGCTAAGCATTCAACTCGGATGGCTTCCAATGTTTCGATATAACGATAAATCACTCTAGGAGACTGGGAATCGCGATATTTATGTTTCCCAGACGCTGTGTATCGAAATGAGATAAGGATTCACATGCCAAGCTTCGTAATCGTTCGATTAAACGATAAATCACCCTATGAGACTCGAAATCGTGATATTTACCTTTTCCAAACGCTGTGTACCGAAAGAATCTACGTATTCACTTCCCAATCCTCGCAATCGTTCGATATAATGATAAATCACCCTATGACACTCGAAATCGCGATATTTACGTTTTGCAAACGCTGTGTATCGAAAGAATCTAAGTATTCACTTTCCAAGCCTCGCAATCGTTCGATATGACGATAACTCACCCTATGAGACTCGAAATCGCGATATTTACGTTTTCCACACGCTGTGTACCGAAAGGAGCTAAGGATTCACTTCGGATATCTAGCAATGGTTCGATATAACGATAAATCACTCTAGGAGACTCGGAATCGCGTAAATCACCTTCAGCGCACCCTGTGTATCGAAAGGAGCTAAGCATTCAACTCGGATGGCTTCCAATGTTTCGATATAACGATAAATCACTCTAGGAGACTGGTAATCGCGATATTTACGTTTTCCAAACGCTGTGTACCGAAAGAATCTAAGTATTCACTTCCCCAGCCTCACAATCGTTCGATATGACGATAAATCACCCTATGAGACTCGAAATCGCGATATTTACGTTTTCCACACGCTGTGTACCGAAAGGAGCTAGGGATTCACTTCGGATATCTAGCAATGGTTCGATATAACGATAAATCACTCTAGGAGACTCGGAATCGCGAAAATCACCTTCACCGCACCTTGTGTATCGAAAGGAGATAAGCATTCAACTCGGATGGCTTCCAATGTTTCGATATAACGATAAATCACTCTAGGAGACTGGTAATCGCGATATTTACGTTTTCCAAACGCTGTGTACCGAAAGAATCTAAGTATTCACTTCCCCAGCCTCGCAATCGTTCGATATAACGATAAATCACCCTATGACACTCGAAATCGCGATATTTACGTTTTCTAAACGCTGTGTATCAACAGGAGCTAAGGATTCACTTCGGATGTCTAGCAGTGGTTCGATATAACGATTAATCACACTAGGAGACTGGGAATCGCAATATTTACGTTTTCCAAACGCTGTGTATCGATGGGATCTAAGGCTTCACATCCAAAGCCTCGCAATCGTTCGATATAACGATAAATCACTCTATGAGACTCGGAATTGCCAAAATGACCATCACCGCACCCTGTGTATCGAAAGGAGCTAAGCATTCAACACGGATGGCTTCCAATGTTTCGATATAACGATAAATCACTCTAGTAGACTGGGAATCGCGATAATTACCTTCACAGCACGCTGTGTATCGAAAGGAGCTAAGTATTCACTTCACAAACCTCGCAATCGTTCAATGTAACGTTAAATCACTCTATGAGACTCGGAATCGCGATAATCACCTTCACCGCACCCTGGGTATCGAAAGGAGCTAAGCATTCAACTCGGATGGCTTCCAACGTTTCGATATAACGATAAATCACTCTAGGAGACTGGGAATCGCGATAATCACCTTCACCGCAACCTGTGTATCGAAAGGAGCTAAGCATTCAACTGGGATGGCTTCCAATGTTTCGATATAACGATAAATCACTCTAGGAGTCTGCGAATCGCGATAATTACCTTCACAGCACGCTGTGTATCGAAATGAGCTAAGTATTCACTTCACAAACCTCGCAATCGTTCGATATAACGATAAATCACCCTATGACACTCGAAATCGCGATATTTTCGATTTCCAAACGCTGTGTATCGAAAGAATCTAAGTATTCACTTCCCAAGCCTCGCAATCGTTCGATATGACGATAAATCACTCTATGAGACTCGGAATTGCGAAAATGACCATCACCGCACCCTGGGTATCGAAAGGAGCTAAGCATTCAACTCGGATGGCTTCCAACGTTTCGATATAACGATAAATCACTCTAGGAGACTGGGAATCGCGATAATTACCATCACCGCACCCTGTGTATCGAAAGGAGCTAAGGATTCACTTCGGATGTCTAGCAATGGTTCGATATAACGATTAATCACACTAGGAGACTCGGAATCGCGAAAATCACCTTCACCGCACCCTGTGTATCGAAAGGAGCTAAGGATTCACTTCGGATGTCTAGCAATGGTTCGATATAACGATTAATCACACTAGGAGACTGGGAATCGCAATATTTACGTTTTCCAAACGCTGTGTATCGATGGGATCTAAGGCTTCACATCCAAAGCCTCGCAATCGTTCGATATAACGATAAATCACTCTATGAGACTCTGAATTGCGAAAATGACCATCACCGCACCCTGTGTATCGAAAGGAGCTAAGCATTCAACTCGGATGGCTTCCAACGTTTCGATATAACGATAAATCACTCTAGGAGACTGGGAATCGCAATATTTACGTTTTCCAAACGCTGTGTATCGATGGGATCTAAGGCTTCACATCCAAAGCCTCGCAATCGTTCGATATAACGATAAATCACTCTATGAGACTCGGAATTGCCAAAATGACCATCACCGCACCCTGTGTATCGAAAGGAGCTAAGCATTCAACACGGATGGCTTCCAATGTTTCGATATAACGATAAATCACTCTAGTAGACTGGGAATCGCGATAATTACCTTCACAGCACGCTGTGTATCGAAAGGAGCTAAGTATTCACTTCACAAACCTCGCAATCGTTCAATGTAACGTTAAATCACTCTATGAGACTCGGAATCGCGATAATCACCTTCACCGCACCCTGGGTATCGAAAGGAGCTAAGCATTCAACTCGGATGGCTTCCAACGTTTCGATATAACGATAAATCACTCTAGGAGACTGGGAATCGCGATAATCACCTTCACCGCAACCTGTGTATCGAAAGGAGCTAAGCATTCAACTGGGATGGCTTCCAATGTTTCGATATAACGATAAATCACTCTAGGAGTCTGCGAATCGCGATAATTACCTTCACAGCACGCTGTGTATCGAAATGAGCTAAGTATTCACTTCACAAACCTCGCAATCGTTCGATATAACGATAAATCACCCTATGACACTCGAAATCGCGATAATCACCTTCACCGCACCCTGGGTATCGAAAGAATCTAAGTATTCACTTCCCAAGCCTCGCAATCGTTCGATATGACGATAAATCACTCTATGAGACTCGGAATTGCGAAAATGACCATCACCGCACCCTGGGTATCGAAAGGAGCTAAGCATTCAACTCGGATGGCTTCCAACGTTTCGATATAACGATAAATCACTCTAGGAGACTGGGAATCGCGATAATTACCATCACCGCACCCTGTGTATCGAAAGGAGCTAAGGATTCTCTTCGGATGTCTAGCAATGGTTCGATATAACGATTAATCACACTAGGAGACTCGGAATCGCGAAAATCACCTTCACCGCACCCTGTGTATCGAAAGGAGCTAAGGATTCACTTCGGATGTCTAGCAATGGTTCGATATAACGATTAATCACACTAGGAGACTGGGAATCGCAATATTTACGTTTTCCAAACGCTGTGTATCGATGGGATCTAAGGCTTCACATCCAAAGCCTCGCAATCGTTCGATATAACGATAAATCACTCTATGAGACTCTGAATTGCGAAAATGACCATCACCGCACCCTGTGTATCGAAAGGAGCTAAGCATTCAACTCGGATGGCTTCCAACGTTTCGATATAACGATAAATCACTCTAGGAGACTGGGAATCGCAATATTTACGTTTTCCAAACGCTGTGTATCGATGGGATCTAAGGCTTCACATCCAAAGCCTCGCAATCGTTCGATATAACGATAAATCACTCTATGAGACTCGGAATTGCGAAAATGACCATCACCGCACCTTGGGTATCGAAAGGAGCTAAGCATTCAACTCGGATGGCTTCCAACGTTTCGATATAACGATAAATCACTCTAGGAGACTGGGAATCGCGATAATTACCATCACCGCACCCTGTGTAACGAAAGGAGCAAAGACTTCACTTCCCATGCCTAGCGATCGTTCAATGTAACGTTAAATCACTCTATGAGACTCGGAATCGCGAAAATCACCTTCACCGCACCCTGGGTATCGAAAGGAGCTAAGCATTCAACTCGGATGGCTTCCAATGTTTCGATATAACGATAAATCACTCTACGAGACTGGGAATCGCGATAATCACCTTCACCGCAACCTGTGTATCGAAAGGAGCTAAGCATTCAACGCGGATGGCTTCCAATGTTTCGATATAACGATAAATCTCTCTAGGAGACTGGGAATCCTGAAAATCACCTTCACCGCACCTTGTGTATCGAAAGGAGCTAAGCATTCAACTCGGATGGCTTCCAATGTTTCGATATAACGATAAATCACTCTAGGAGACTGGGAATCGCGATATTTATGTTTCCCAGACGCTGTGTATCGAAATGAGATAAGGATTCACATGCCAAGCTTCGTAATCGTTCGATTAAACGATAAATCACCCTATGAGACTCGAAATCGTGATATTTACCTTTTCCAAACGCTGTGTACCGAAAGAATCTACGTATTCACTTCCCAATCCTCGCAATCGTTCGATATAATGATAAATCACCCTATGACACTCGAAATCGCGATATTTACGTTTTGCAAACGCTGTGTATCGAAAGAATCTAAGTATTCACTTTCCAAGCCTCGCAATCGTTCGATATGACGATAACTCACCCTATGAGACTCGAAATCGCGATATTTACGTTTTCCACACGCTGTGTACCGAAAGGAGCTAAGGATTCACTTCGGATATCTAGCAATGGTTCGATATAACGATAAATCACTCTAGGAGACTCGGAATCGCGTAAATCACCTTCAGCGCACCCTGTGTATCGAAAGGAGCTAAGCATTCAACTCGGATGGCTTCCAATGTTTCGATATAACGATAAATCACTCTAGGAGACTGGTAATCGCGATATTTACGTTTTCCAAACGCTGTGTACCGAAAGAATCTAAGTATTCACTTCCCCAGCCTCACAATCGTTCGATATGACGATAAATCACCCTATGAGACTCGAAATCGCGATATTTACGTTTTCCACACGCTGTGTACCGAAAGGAGCTAGGGATTCACTTCGGATATCTAGCAATGGTTCGATATAACGATAAATCACTCTAGGAGACTCGGAATCGCGAAAATCACCTTCACCGCAACTTGTGTATCGAAAGGAGATAAGCATTCAACTCGGATGGCTTCCAATGTTTCGATATAACGATAAATCACTCTAGGAGACTGGTAATCGCGATATTTACGTTTTCCAAACGCTGTGTACCGAAAGAATCTAAGTATTCACTTCCCCAGCCTCGCAATCGTTCGATATAACGATAAATCACCCTATGACACTCGAAATCGCGATATTTACGTTTTCTAAACGCTGTGTATCAACAGGAGCTAAGGATTCACTTCGGATGTCTAGCAGTGGTTCGATATAACGATTAATCACACTAGGAGACTGGGAATCGCAATATTTACGTTTTCCAAACGCTGTGTATCGATGGGATCTAAGGCTTCACATCCAAAGCCTCGCAATCGTTCGATATAACGATAAATCACTCTATGAGACTCGGAATTGCCAAAATGACCATCACCGCACCCTGTGTATCGAAAGGAGCTAAGCATTCAACACGGATGGCTTCCAATGTTTCGATATAACGATAAATCACTCTAGTAGACTGGGAATCGCGATAATTACCTTCACAGCACGCTGTGTATCGAAAGGAGCTAAGTATTCACTTCACAAACCTCGCAATCGTTCAATGTAACGTTAAATCACTCTATGAGACTCGGAATCGCGATAATCACCTTCACCGCACCCTGGGTATCGAAAGGAGCTAAGCATTCAACTCGGATGGCTTCCAACGTTTCGATATAACGATAAATCACTCTAGGAGACTGGGAATCGCGATAATCACCTTCACCGCAACCTGTGTATCGAAAGGAGCTAAGCATTCAACTGGGATGGCTTCCAATGTTTCGATATAACGATAAATCACTCTAGGAGTCTGCGAATCGCGATAATTACCTTCACAGCACGCTGTGTATCGAAATGAGCTAAGTATTCACTTCACAAACCTCGCAATCGTTCGATATAACGATAAATCACCCTATGACACTCGAAATCGCGATATTTTCGATTTCCAAACGCTGTGTATCGAAAGAATCTAAGTATTCACTTCCCAAGCCTCGCAATCGTTCGATATGACGATAAATCACTCTATGAGACTCGGAATTGCGAAAATGACCATCACCGCACCCTGGGTATCGAAAGGAGCTAAGCATTCAACTCGGATGGCTTCCAACGTTTCGATATAACGATAAATCACTCTAGGAGACTGGGAATCGCGATAATTACCATCACCGCACCCTGTGTATCGAAAGGAGCTAAGGATTCACTTCGGATGTCTAGCAATGGTTCGATATAACGATTAATCACACTAGGAGACTCGGAATCGCGAAAATCACCTTCACCGCACCCTGTGTATCGAAAGGAGCTAAGGATTCACTTCGGATGTCTAGCAATGGTTCGATATAACGATTAATCACACTAGGAGACTGGGAATCGCAATATTTACGTTTTCCAAACGCTGTGTATCGATGGGATCTAAGGCTTCACATCCAAAGCCTCGCAATCGTTCGATATAACGATAAATCACTCTATGAGACTCTGAATTGCGAAAATGACCATCACCGCACCCTGTGTATCGAAAGGAGCTAAGCATTCAACTCGGATGGCTTCCAACGTTTCGATATAACGATAAATCACTCTAGGAGACTGGGAATCGCAATATTTACGTTTTCCAAACGCTGTGTATCGATGGGATCTAAGGCTTCACATCCAAAGCCTCGCAATCGTTCGATATAACGATAAATCACTCTATGAGACTCGGAATTGCCAAAATGACCATCACCGCACCCTGTGTATCGAAAGGAGCTAAGCATTCAACACGGATGGCTTCCAATGTTTCGATATAACGATAAATCACTCTAGTAGACTGGGAATCGCGATAATTACCTTCACAGCACGCTGTGTATCGAAAGGAGCTAAGTATTCACTTCACAAACCTCGCAATCGTTCAATGTAACGTTAAATCACTCTATGAGACTCGGAATCGCGATAATCACCTTCACCGCACCCTGGGTATCGAAAGGAGCTAAGCATTCAACTCGGATGGCTTCCAACGTTTCGATATAACGATAAATCACTCTAGGAGACTGGGAATCGCGATAATCACCTTCACCGCAACCTGTGTATCGAAAGGAGCTAAGCATTCAACTGGGATGGCTTCCAATGTTTCGATATAACGATAAATCACTCTAGGAGTCTGCGAATCGCGATAATTACCTTCACAGCACGCTGTGTATCGAAATGAGCTAAGTATTCACTTCACAAACCTCGCAATCGTTCGATATAACGATAAATCACCCTATGACACTCGAAATCGCGATAATCACCTTCACCGCACCCTGGGTATCGAAAGAATCTAAGTATTCACTTCCCAAGCCTCGCAATCGTTCGATATGACGATAAATCACTCTATGAGACTCGGAATTGCGAAAATGACCATCACCGCACCCTGGGTATCGAAAGGAGCTAAGCATTCAACTCGGATGGCTTCCAACGTTTCGATATAACGATAAATCACTCTAGGAGACTGGGAATCGCGATAATTACCATCACCGCACCCTGTGTATCGAAAGGAGCTAAGGATTCACTTCGGATGTCTAGCAATGGTTCGATATAACGATTAATCACACTAGGAGACTCGGAATCGCGAAAATCACCTTCACCGCACCCTGTGTATCGAAAGGAGCTAAGGATTCACTTCGGATGTCTAGCAATGGTTCGATATAACGATTAATCACACTAGGAGACTGGGAATCGCAATATTTACGTTTTCCAAACGCTGTGTATCGATGGGATCTAAGGCTTCACATCCAAAGCCTCGCAATCGTTCGATATAACGATAAATCACTCTATGAGACTCTGAATTGCGAAAATGACCATCACCGCACCCTGTGTATCGAAAGGAGCTAAGCATTCAACTCGGATGGCTTCCAACGTTTCGATATAACGATAAATCACTCTAGGAGACTGGGAATCGCAATATTTACGTTTTCCAAACGCTGTGTATCGATGGGATCTAAGGCTTCACATCCAAAGCCTCGCAATCGTTCGATATAACGATAAATCACTCTATGAGACTCGGAATTGCGAAAATGACCATCACCGCACCTTGGGTATCGAAAGGAGCTAAGCATTCAACTCGGATGGCTTCCAACGTTTCGATATAACGATAAATCACTCTAGGAGACTGGGAATCGCGATAATTACCATCACCGCACCCTGTGTAACGAAAGGAGCAAAGACTTCACTTCCCATGCCTAGCGATCGTTCAATGTAACGTTAAATCACTCTATGAGACTCGGAATCGCGAAAATCACATTCACCGCACCCTGGGTATCGAAAGGAGCTAAGCATTCAACTCGGATGGCTTCCAATGTTTCGGTATAACTATAAATCACTCTAGGAGACTGGGAATCGCGATAATCACCTTCACCGCAACCTGTGTATCGAAAGGAGCTAAGCATTCAACTCGGATGGCTTCCAATGTTTCGATATAACGATAAATCACTCTAGGAGACTGGGAATCGCGATATTTATGTTTCCCAGACGCTGTGTATCGAAATGAGATAAGGATTCACATGCCAAGCTTCGTAATCGCTCGATTAAACGATAAATCACTTTATGAGACTCGTAATCGCGATAATTACCTTCGCCGCACCCTGTGTATCGAAAGGAGCTGAGGATTCAACTCGGATGGCTTGCAATGGTTCCATATAACGATAAATCACCCTATGACACTCGAAATCGCGATATTTACGTTTTCCAAACGCTGTGTATCAACAGGAGCTAAGGATTCATTTCGGATGTCTAGCAATGGTTCGATATAACGATTAATCACACTAGGAGACTGGAAATCGCGATATTTACGTTTTCCAAACGCTGTGTATCGATGGGAGCTAAGGATTCACTTTCCAAGCCTCGCAAACGTTCAATGTAACGTTAAATCACTCTATGAGACTCGGAATCGGGATATTTACGTTTTCCAAACGCTGTGTTTCGAAAGGAGCTAAGGCTTCACTTCGCAAGCCTCGCAATCGTTCGATATAACGATAAATCACCCTATGAGACTGGGAATCGCGATATTTACGTTTTCCAAACGCTGTGTATCGAAAGAATCTAAGTATTCACTTCGCAAGCCTCGCAATCGTTCGATATAACGATAAATCACTCTATGAGACTTGGAATCGCGATCTTTACGTTTTCCAAACGCTGTGTATCGTAAGAATCTAAGTATTCACTTCCCAAGCCTCGCAATTGTTCGATATAACGATAAATCACTCTATGAGACTCGGAATTGCGAAAATGACCTTCACCGCACCCTGTGTATCGAAAGGAGCTAAGCATTCAACTCGGATGGCTTCCAATGTTTCGATATAACGATAAATCACGCTAGTAGACTGGGAATCGCGATAATTACCTTCACAGCACGCTGTGTATCGAAAGGAGCTAAGTATTCACTTCACAAACCTCGCAATCGTTCAATGTAACGATAAATCACCCTATGAGACTCGGAATCGCGATATTTACGTTTTCCAAACGCTGTGTATCGAAAGGAGCTAAGGCTTCACTTCCCAAGCCTCGCAGTCGTTCGATATAACGATAAATCACTCTATGAGACTCGGAATTGCGAAAATCACCTTCACCGCACCCTGTGTATCGAAAGGAGCGAAGTATTCACTTCCCAAACCTCGGTCGTTCGATATAACGATAAATCACTCTATGAGACTTGGAATCGCGATCTTTACGTTTTCCACACGCTGTGTATCGAAAGAATCTAAGTATTCACTTCCCAAGCCTCGCAATTGTTCGATATAACAATAAATCACTCTATGAGACTCGGAATTGCGAAAATGAACTTCACCGCACCCTGTGTATCGAAAGGAGCTAAGCATTCAACTCGGATGGCTTCCAATGTTTCGATATAACGATAAATCACTCTACGAGACTGGGAATCGCGATAATCACCTTCACCGCAACCTGTGTATCGAAAGGAGCTAAGCATTCAACTGGGATGGCTTCCAATGTTTCGATATAACGCTAAATCACTCTAGGAGACTGCGAATCGCGATAATTACCTTCACAGCACGCTGTGTATCGAAAGGAGCTAAGTATTCACTTCACAAACCTCGCAATCGTTCGATATAACGATAAATCACTCTACGAGACTGGGAATCGCGATTATCACCTTCACCGCAACCTGTGTATCGAATGGAGCTAAGCATTCAACTCGGATGGCTTCCAATGTTTCGATATAACGATAAATCACTCTACGAGACTGGGAATCGCGATAATCACCTTCACCGCAACCTGTGTATCGAAAGGAGCTAAGCATTCAACTCGGATGGCTTCCAATGTTTCGATATAACGATAAATCACTCTAATAGACTGGGAATCGCGATATTTATGTTTCCCAGACGCTGTGTATCGAAATGAGATAAGGATTCACATGCCAAGCTTCGTAATCGTTCGATTAAACGATAAATCACTCTATGAGACTCGTAATCGCGATAATTACCTTCACCGCACCCTGTGTATCGAAAGGAGCTAAGGATTCAACTCGGATGGCTTGCAATGGTTCCATATAACGATAAATCACCCTATGAGACTCGAAATCGCGATATTTACGTTTTCCAAACGCTGTGTACCGAAAGAATCTAAGTATTCACTTCCCAAGCCTCGCAATCGTTCGATATAACGATAAATCACCCTATGACACTCGAAATCGGCGATATTTACGTTTTCCAAACGCTGTGTATCGAAAGAATCTAAGTATTCACTTCCCAAGCCTCGCAATCGTTCGATATAACGATAAATCACCCTATGACACTCGAAATCTAATATTTACGTTTTCCAAACGCTGTGTATCAACAGCAGCTAAGGCTTCACTTCCCAAAGAGCGCAATCGTTCGATTAAACGATAAATCACTCTAGGAGACTCGGAATCGCGATAATTACCATCACCGCACCCTATGTATCGAAAGGAGCGAAGTATTCACTTCCCAAACCTCGCAATCGTTCGATATAACGATAAATCACTCTATGAGACTTGGAATCGCGATCTTTACGTTTTCCACACGCTGTGTATCGAAAGAATCTAAGTATTCACTTCCCAAGCCTCGCAATTGTTCGATATAACGATAAATCACTCTATGAGACTAGGAATTGCGAAAATGACCATCACCGCACCTTGGGTATCGAAAGGAGCTAAGCATTCAACTCGGATGGCTTCCAATGGTTCGATATAACGATAAATCACTCTATGAGACTCGGAATCGCGAAAATCACCTTCACCGCACCCTGCGTATCGAAAGGAGCTAAGCATTCAACTCGGATGGCTTCCAATGTTTCGATATAACGATAAATCACTCTATGAGACTCGGAATCGCGAAAATCACCTTCACCGCACCCTGGGTATCGAAAGGAGCTAAGCATTCAACTCGGATGGCTTCCAATGGTTCGATATAACGATAAATCACTCTAGGAGACTGGGAATCGCGATAATCACCTTCACCGCAACCTGTGTATCGAAAGGAGCTAAGCATTCAACTCGGATGGCTTAGAATGTTTCGATATAACGATAAATCACTCTACGAGACTGGGAATCGCGATAATCACCTTCACCGCAACCTGTGTATCGAAAGGAGCTAAGCATTCAACTCGGATGGCTTCCAATGTTTCGATATAACGATAAATCTCTCTAGGAGACTGGGAATCGCGATATTTATGTTTCCCAGACGCTGTGTATCGAAATGAGATAAGGATTCACATGCCAAGCTTCGTAATCGTTCGATTAAGCGATAAATCACTCTATGAGACTCGTAATCGCGATAATTACCTTCACCGCACCCTATGTAAGGAAAGGAGCTAAGGATTCAGCTCGGATGGCTTCCAATGTTTCGATATAACGATAAATCACTCTACGAGACTGGGAATCGCGATAATCACCTTCACCGCAACCTGTGTATCGAAAGGAGCTAAGCATTCAACTCGGATGGCTTCCAATGTTTCGATATAACGATAAATCACTCTAGGAGACTGGGAATCGCGATATTTATGTTTCCCAGACGCTGTGTATCGAAATGAGATAAGGATTCACATGCCAAGCTTCGTAATCGTTCGATTAAACGATAAATCACCCTATGAGACTCGAAATCGTGATATTTACCTTTTCCAAACTCTGTGTACCAAAAGAATCTACGTATTCACTTCCCAATCCTCGCAATCGTTCGATATAATGATAAATCACCCTATGACACTCGAAATCGCGATATTTACGTTTTCCAAACGCTGTGTATCGAAAGAATCTAAGTATTCACTTTCCAAGCCTCGCAATCGTTCGATATAACGATAAATCACCCTATGACACTCGAAATCGCGATATTTACGTATACCAAACGCTGTGCATCAACAGCAGCTAAGGCTTCACTTCCCAAACAGCGCAATCGTTCGATTAAACGATAAATCACTCTAGGAGACTCGGAATCGCGATAATTACCATCACCGCACCCTATGTATCGAAAGGAGCGAAGTATTCACTTCCCAAACCTCACAATCGTTCGATATAACGATAAATCACTCTAGGAGACTGGGAATCGCGATAATCACCATCACCGCAACCTGTGTATCGAAAGAATCTAAGTATTCACTTCCCAAGCCTCGCAATTGTTCGATATAACGATAAATCACTCTATGAGACTTGGAATCGCGATCTTTACGTTTTCCAAACGCTGTGTATCGAAAGAATCTAAGTATTCACTTCCCCAGCCTCGCAATTGTTCGATATAACGATAAATCACTCTATGAGACTCGGAATTGCGAAAATGACCTTCACCGCACCCTGTGTATCGAAAGGAGCTAAGCATTCAACTTTGATGGCTTCCAATGTTTCGATATAACGATAAATCACTCTAGGAGACTGGTAATCGCGATAATCACCTTCACCGCAACCTGTGTATCGAAAGGAGCTAAGCATTCAACTTTGATGGCTTCCAATGTTTCGATATAACGATAAATCACTCTAGGAGACTGCGAATCGCGATAATTACCTTCACAGCACGCTGTGTATCGAAAGGAGCTAAGTATTCAATTCACAAACCTCGCAATCGTTCGATATAACGATAAATCACCCTATGACACTCGAAATCGCGATATTTTCGTTTTCCAAACGCTGTGTATCGATGGGAGCTAAGGATTCACTTTCCAAGCCTCGCAAACGTTCAATGTAACGTTAAATCACTCTATGAGACTCGGAATCGGGATATTTACGTTTTCCAAACGCTGTGTATCGAAAGAATCTAAGTATTCACTTCCCAAGCCTCGCAATCGTTCGATATAACGATAAATCACCCTATGACACTCGAAATCGCGATATTTACGTTTTCCAAACGCTGTGTATCAACAGCAGCTAAGGCTTCACTTCCCAAATAGCGCAATCGTTCGATTAAACGATAAATCACTCTAGGAGACTCGGAATCGCGATAATTACCATCACCGCGCCCTATGTATCGAAAGGAGCGAAGTATTCACTTACCAAACCTCGCAATCGTTCGATATAACGATAAATCACTCTATGAGACTTGGAATCGCGATCTTTACGTTTTCCACACGCTGTGTATCGAAAGAATCTAAGTATTCACTTCCCAAGCCTCGCAATTGTTCGATATAACGATAAATCACTCTATGAGACTTGGAATCGCGATCTTTACGTTTTCCACACGCTGTTTATCGAAAGAATCTAAGTATTCACTTCCCAAGCCTCGCAATTGTTCGATATAACGATAAATCACTCTATGAGACTCGGAATTGCGAAAATGACCTTCACCGCACCCTGTGTATCGAAAGGAGCTAAGCATTCAAGTGGGATGGCTTCCAATGTTTCGATATAACGATAAATCGCTCTAGGAGACTGCGAATCGCGATAATTACCTTCACAGCACGCTGTGTATCGAAAGGAGCTAAGTATTCACTTCACAAACCTCGCAATCGTTCGATATAACGATAAATCACCCTATGACACTCGAAATCGCGATATTTACGTTTTCCAAACGCTGTGTATCAACAGCAGCTAAGGCTTCACTTCCCAAATAGCGCAATCGTTCGATTAAACGATAAATCACTCTAGGAGACTCGGAATCGCGATAATTACCATCACCGCACCCTATGTATCGAAAGGAGCGAAGTATTCACTTCCCAAACCTCGCAATCGTTCGATATAACGATAAATCACTCTATGAGACTTGGAATCGCGATCTTTACGTTTTCCACACGCTGTGTATCGAAAGGAGCTAAGCATTCAACTCGGATGGCTTCCAATGTTTCGATATAACGATAAATCACTCGAGGAGACTGGGAATCGCGATAATCACCTTCACCGCAACCTGTGTATTTAAAGGAGCTAAGCATTCAACTCGGATTTCTTCCAATGTTTCGATATAACGATAAATCACTCTAGGAGACTGGGAATCGCGATATTTATGTTTCCCAGACGCTGTGTATCGAAATGAGATAAGGATTCACATGCCAAGCTTCGTAATCGTTCGATTAAACGATAAATCACTCTAGGAGACTCGGAATCGCGATAATTACCATCACCGCACCCTATGTATCGAAAGGAGCGAAGTATTCACTTCCCAAACCTCGCAATCGTTCGATATAACGATAAATCACTCTATGAGACTTGGAATCGCGATCTTTACGTTTTCCACACGCTGTGTATCGAAAGAATCTAAGTATTCACTTCCCAAGCCTCGCAATTGTTCGATATAACGATAAATCACTCTATGAGACTAGGAATTGCGAAAATGACCTTCACCGCACCCTGTGTATCGAATGGAGCTAAGCATTCAACTCGGATGGCTTCCAATGGTTCGATATAACGATAAATCACTCTATGAGACTCGGAATCGCGAAAATCACCTTCACCGCACCCTGCGTATCGAAAGGAGCTAAGCATTCAACTCGGATGGCTTCCAATGTTTCGATATAACGATAAATCACTCTATGAGACTCGGAATCGCGAAAATCACCTTCACCGCACCCTGGGTATCGAAAGGAGCTAAGCATTCAACTCGGATGGCTTCCAATGGTTCGATATAACGATAAATCACTCTTTGAGACTGGGAATCGCGATAATCACCTTCACCGCAACCTGTGTATCGAAAGGAGTTAAGCATTCAACTCGGATGGCTTCCAATGGTTCGATATAACGATAAATCACTCTAGGAGACTGGGAATCGCGATAATCACCTTCACCGCAACCTGTGTATCGAAAGGAGCTAAGCATTCAACTCGGATGGCTTCCAATGTTTCGATATAACGATAAATCACTCTACGAGACTGGGAATCGCGATAATCACCTTCACCGCAACCTGTGTATCGAAAGGAGCTAAGCATTCAACTCGGATGGCTTCCAATGTTTCGATATAACGATAAATCTCTCTAGGAGACTGGGAATCGCGATATTTATGTTTCCCAGACGCTGTGTATCGAAATGAGATAAGGATTCACATGCCAAGCTTCGTAATCGTTCGATTAAACGATAAATCACTCTATGAGACTCGTAATCGCGATAATTACCTTCACCGCACCCTATGTAAGGAAAGGAGCTAAGGATTCAGCTCGGATGGCTTCCAATGTTTCGATATAACGATAAATCACTCTACGAGACTGGGAATCGCGATAATCACCTTCACCACAACCTGTGTATCGAAAGGAGCTAAGCATTCAACTCGGATGGCTTCCAATGTTTCGATATAACGATAAATCACTCTAGGAGACTGGGAATCGCGATATTTATGTTTCCCAGACGCTGTGTATCGAAATGAGATAAGGATTCACATGCCAAGCTTCGTAATCGTTCGATTAAACGATAAATCACCCTATGAGACTCGAAATCGTGATATTTACCTTTTCCAAAGGCTGTGTACCGAAAGAATCTACGTATTCACTTCCCAATCCTCGCAATCGTTCGATATAATGATAAATCACCCTATGACACTCGAAATCGCGATATTTACGTATACCAAACGCTGTGCATCAACAGCAGCTAAGGCTTCACTTCCCAAACAGCGCAATCGTTCGATTAAACGATAAATCACTCTAGGAGACTCGGAATCGCGATAATTACCATCACCGCACCCTATGTATCGAAAGGAGCGAAGTATTCACTTCCCAAACCTCACAATCGTTCGATATAACGATAAATCACTCTATGAGACTTGGAATCGCGATCTTTACGTTTTCCACACGCAGTGTATCGAAAGAATCTAAGTATTCACTTCCCAAGCCTCGCAATCGTTCGATATAACGATAAATCACCCTATGACACTCGAAATCGCGATATTTACGTATTCCAAACGCTGTGTATCAACAGCAGCTAAGGCTTCACTTCCCAAACAGCGCACTCGTTCGATTAAACGATAAATCACTCTAGGAGACTCGGAATCGCGATAATTACCTTCACAGCACGCTGTGTATCGAAAGGAGCGAAGTATTCACTTCCCAAGCCTCGCAATTGTTCGATATAACGATAAATCACTCTATGAGACTCGGAATTGCGAAAATGACCTTCACCGCACCCTGTGTATCGAAAGGAGCTAAGCATTCAACTCGGATGGCTTCCAATGTTTCGATATATCGATAAATCAGTCTAGGAGACTGGTAATCGCGATATTTACGTTTTCCAAACGCTGTGTATCAACAGCAGCTAAGGCTTCACTTGCCAAACAGCGCACTCGTTCGATTAAACGATAAATCACTCTAGGAGACTCGGAATCGCGATAATTACCATCACCGCACCCTATGTATCGAAAGGAGCGAAGTATTCACTTCCCAAACCTCGCAATCGTTCGATATAACGATAAATCACTCTATGAGACTTGGAATCCCGATCTTTACGTTTTCCACACGCAGTGTATCGAAAGAATCTAAGTATTCACTTCCCAAGCCTCGCAATCGTTCGATATAACGATAAATCACCCTATGACACTCGAAATCGCGATATTTACGTATTCCAAACGCTGTGTATCAACAGCAGCTAAGGCTTCACTTCCCAAACAGCGCACTCGTTCGATTAAACGATAAATCACTCTAGGAGACTCGGAATCGCGATAATTACCATCACCGCACCCTATGTATCGAAAGGAGCGAAGTATTCACTTCCCAAACTTCGCAATCGTTCGATATAACGATAAATCACCCTATGACACTCGAAATCGCGATATTTACGTTTTCCAAACGCTGTGTATCAACAGCAGCTAAGGCTTCACTTCCCAAATAGCGCAATCGTTCGATTAAACGATAAATCACTCTAGGAGACTCGGAATCGCGATAATTACCATCACCGCGCCCTATGTATCGAAAGGAGCGAAGTATTCAATTCACAAACCTCGCAATCGTTCGATATAACGATAAATCACCCTATGACACTCGAAATCGCGATATTTTCGTTTTCCAAACGCTGTGTATCGATGGGAGCTAAGGATTCACTTTCCAAGCCTCGCAAACGTTCAATGTAACGTTAAATCACTCTTTGAGACTCGGAATCGGGATATTTACGTTTTCCAAACGCTGTGTTTCGAAAGGAGCTAAGGCTTCACTTCGCAAGCTTCGCAATCGTTCGATATAACGATAAATCACCCTATGAGACTGGGAATCGCGATATTTACGTTGTCCAAACGCTGTGTATCGAAAGAATCTAAGTATTCACTTCCCAAGCCTCGCAATCGTTCGATATAACGATAAATCACCCTATGACACTCGAAATCGCGATATTTACGTTTTCCAAACGCTGTGTATCAACAGCAGCTAAGGCTTCACTTCCCAAATAGCGCAATCGTTCGATTAAACGATAAATCACTCTAGGAGACTCGGAATCGCGATAATTACCATCACCGCACCCTATGTATCGAAAGGAGCGAAGTATTCACTTCCCAAACCTCGCAATCGTTCGATATAACGATAAATCGCTCTATGAGACTTGGAATCGCGATCTTTACGTTTTCCACACGCTGTGTATCGAAAGAATCTAAGTATTCACTTCCCAAGCCTCGCAATTGTTCGATATAACGATAAATCACTCTATGAGACTAGGAATTGCGAAAATGACCTTCACCGCACCCTGTGTATCGAATGGAGCTAAGCATTCAACTCGGATGGCTTCCAATGGTTCGAAATAACGATAAATCACTCTATGAGACTCGGAATCGCGAAAATCACCTTCACCGCACCCTGCGTATCGAAAGGAGCTAAGCATTCAACTCGGATGGCTTCCAATGTTTCGATATAACGATAAATCACTCAATGAGACTCGGAATCGCGAAAATCACCTTCACCGCACCCTGGGTATCGAAAGGAGCTAAGCATTCAACTCGGATGGCTTCCAATGGTTCGATATAACGATAAATCACTCTAGGAGACTGGGAATCGCGATAATCACCTTCACCGCAGCCTGTGTATCGAAAGGAGCTAAGCATTCAACTCGGATGGCTTCCAATGGTTCGATATAACGATAAATCACTCTAGGAGACTGGGAATCGCGATAATCACCTTCACCGCAACCTGTGTATCGAAAGCAGCTAAGCATTCAACTCGGATGGCTTCCAATGTTTCGATATAACGATAAATCACTCTACGAGACTTGGAATCGCGAAAATCACCTTCACCGCACCCTGTGTATCGAAAGGAGCTAAGCATTCAACTCGGATGGCTTCCAATGTTTCGATATAACGATAAATCAGTCTAGGAGACTGGTAATCGCGATATTTACGTTTTCCAAACGCTGTGTATCAACAGCAGCTAAGGCTTCACTTCCCAAACAGCGCACTCGTTCGATTAAACGATAAATCACTCTAGGAGACTCGGAATCGCGATAATTACCATCACCGCACCCTATGTATCGAAAGGAGCGAAGTATTCACTTCCCAAACCTCGCAATCGTTCGATATAACGATAAATCACTCTATGAGACTTGGAATCGCGATCTTTACGTTTTCCACACGCTGTGTATCGAAAGAATCTAAGTATTCACTTCCCAAGCCTCGCAATCGTTCGATATAACGATAAATCACCCTATGACACTCGAAATCGCGATATTTACGTATTCCAAACGCTGTGTATCAACAGCAGCTAAGGCTTCACTTCCCAAACAGCGCACTCGTTCGATTAAACGATAAATCACTCTAGGAGACTCGGAATCGCGATAATTACCATCACCGCACCCTATGTATCGAAAGGAGCGAAGTATTCACTTCCCAAACCTCGCAATCGTTCGATATAACGATAAATCACCCTATGACACTCGAAATCGCGATATTTACGTTTTCCAAACGCTGTTTATCGAAAGAATCTAAGTATTCACTTCCCAAGCCTCGCAATTGTTCGATATAACGATAAATCACTCTATGAGACTCGGAATTGCGAAAATGACCTTCACCGCACCCTGTGTATCGAAAGGAGCTAAGCATTCAACTCGGATGGCTTCCAATGTTTCGATATAACGATCAATCACCCTATGACACTCGAAACCGCGATATTTGCGTTTTCCAAACGCTGTGTATCGAAAGAATCTAAGTATTCACTTCCCAAGCCTCGCAATTGTTCGATATAACGATAAATCACTCTATGAGACTAGGAATTGCGAAAATGACCTTCACCGCACCCTGTGTATCGAAAGGAGCTAAGCATTCAACTTTGATAGCTTCCAATGTTTCGATATAACGATAAATCACTCTAGGAGACTGGTAATCGCGATAATCACCTTCACCGCAACCTGTGTATCGAAAGGAGCTAAGCATTCAACTTTGATGGCTTCCAATGTTTCGATATAACGATAAATCACTCTAGGAGACTGCGAATCGCGATAACTACCTTCACAGCACGCTGTGTATCGAAAGGAGCTAAGTATTCACTTCACAAACCTCGCAATCGTTCGATATAACGATAAATCACCCTATGACACTCGAAATCGCGATATTTTCGTTTTCCAAATGCTGTGTATCGATGGGAGCTAAGGATTCACTTTCCAAGCCTCGCAAACGTTCAATGTAACGTTAAATCACTCTATGAGACTCGGAATCGGGATATTTACGTTTTCCAAACGCTGTGTTTCGAAAGGAGGTAAGGCTTCACTTCGCAAGCCTCGCAATCGTTCGATATAACGATAAATCACCCTATGAGACTGAGAATCGCGATATTTACGTTTTCCAAACGCTGTGTATCGAAAGAATCTAAGTATTCACTTCCCAAGCCTCGCAATCGTTCGATATAACGATAAATCACCCTATGACACTCGAAATCGCGATATTTACGTTTTCCAAACGCTGTGTATCAACAGCAACTAAGGCTTCACTTCCCAAATAGCGCAATCGTTCGATTAAACGATAAATCACTCTAGGAGACTCGGAATCGCGATAATTACCATCACCGCGCCCTATGTATCGAAAGGAGCGAAGTATTCACTTACCAAACCTCGCAATCGTTCGATATAACGATAAATCACTCTATGAGACTTGGAATCGCGATCTTTACGTCTTCCACACGCTGTGTATCGAAAGAATCTAAGTATTCACTTCCCAAGCCTCGCAATTGTTCGATATAACGATAAATCACTCTATGAGACTTGGAATCGCGATCTTTACGTTTTCCACACGCTGTGTATCGAAAGAATCTAAGTATTCACTTCCCAAGCCTCGCAATCGTTCGATATAACGATAAATCACCCTATGACACTCGAAATCGCGATATTTACGTTTTCCAAACGCTGTGTATCAACAGCAGCTAAGGCTTCACTTCCCAAATAGCGCAATCGTTCGATTAAACGATAAATCACTCTAGGAGACTCGGAATCGCGATAATTACCATCACCGCGCCCTATGTATCGAAAGGAGCGAAGTATTCACTTACCAAACCTCGCAATCGTTCGATATAACGATAAATCACTCTATGAGACTTGGAATCGCGATCTTTACGTTTTCCACACGCTGTGTATCGAAAGAATCTAAGTATTCACTTCCCAAGCCTCGCAATTGTTCGATATAACGATAAATCACTCTATGAGACTTGGAATCGCGATCTTTACGTTTTCCACACGCTGTGTATCGAAAGAATCTAAGTATTCACTTCCCAAGCCTCGCAATCGTTCGATATAATGATAAATCACCCTATGACACTCGAAATCGCGATATTTACGTTTTCCAAACGCTGTGTATCAACAGCAGCTAAGGCTTCACTTCCCAAATAGCGCAATCGTTCGATTAAACGATAAATCACTCTAGGAGACTCGGAATCGCGATAATTACCATCACCGCGCCCTATGTATCGAAAGGAGCGAAGTATTCACTTACCAAACCTCGCAATCGTTCGATATAACGATAAATCACTCTATGAGACTTGGAATCGCGATCTTTACGTTTTCCACACGCTGTGTATCGAAAGGAGCTAAGCATTCAACTCGGATGGCTTCCAATGTTACGATATAACGATAAATCACTCTAGGAGACTGGTAATCGCGATAATCACCTTCACCGCAACCTGTGTATCGAAATTAGCTAAGCATTCAACTTTGATGGCTTCCAATGTTTCGATATAACGATAAATCACTCTAGGAGACTGCGAATCGCGATAATTACCTTCACAGCACGCTGTGTATCGAAACTAGCTAAGTATTCACTTCACAAACCTCGCAATCGTTCGATATAACGATAAATCACCCTATGACACTCGAAATCGCGATATTTTCGTTTTCCAAACGCTGTGTATCGATGGGAGCTAAGGATTCACTTTCCAAGCCTCGCAAACGTTCAATGTAACGTTAAATCACTCTATGAGACTCGGAATCGGGATATTTACGTTTTCCAAACGCTGTGTATCGATGGGAGCTAAGGACTCACTTTCCAAGCCTCGCAAACGTTCAATGTAACGTTAAATCACTCTATGAGACTCGGAATCAGGATATTTACGTTTTCCAAACGCTGTGTTTCGAAAGGAGCTAAGGCTTCACTTCGCAAGCCTCGCAATCGTTCGATATAACGATAAATCACCCTATGACACTCGAAATCGCGATATTTTCGTTTTCCAAACGCTGTGTATCGATGGGAGCTAAGGACTCACTTTCCAAGCCTCGCAAACGTTCAATGTAACGTTAAATCACTCTATGAGACTCGGAATCGCGATCTTTACGTTTTCCACACGCTGTGTATCGAAAGGAGCTAAGCATTCAACCTGGATGGCTTCCAATGTTTCGATATAACGATAAATCACTCGAGGAGACTGGGAATCGCGATAATCACCTTCACCGCAACCTGTGTATCGAAAGGAGCTAAGCATTCAACTCGGATGGCTTCCAATGGTTCGATATAACGATAAATCACTCTATGAGACTCGGAATCGCGAAAATCAACTTCACCGCACCCTGCGTATCGAAAGGAGCTAAGCATTCAACTCGGATGGCTTCCAATGTTTCGATATAACGATAAATCACTCGAGGAGACTGGGAATCGCGATAATCACCTTCACCGCAACCTGTGTATCGAAAGGAGCTAAGCATTCAACTCGGATGGCTTCCAATGTTTCGATATAACGATAAATCACTCTAGGAGACTGGGAATCGCGATATTTATGTTTCCCAGACGCTGTGTATCGAAATGAGATAAGGATTCACATGCCAAGCTTCGTAATCGTTCGATTAAACGATAAATCACCCTATGACACTCGAAATCGCGATATTTACGTATTCCAAACGCTGTGTATCAACAGCAGCTAAGGCTTCACTTCCCAAACAGCGCACTCGTTCGATTAAACGATAAATCACTCTAGGAGACTCGGAATCGCGATAATTACCATCACCGCACCCTATGTATCGAAAGGAGCGAAGTATTCACTTCCCAAACCTCGCAATCGTTCGATATAACGATAAATCACCCTATGACACTCGAAATCGCGATATTTACGTTTTCCAAACGCTGTTTATCGAAAGAATCTAAGTATTCACTTCCCAAGCCTCGCAATTGTTCGATATAACGATAAATCACTCTATGAGACTCGGAATTGCGAAAATGACCTTCACCGCACCCTGTGTATCGAAAGGAGCTAAGCATTCAACTCGGATGGCTTCCAATGTTTCGATATAACGATCAATCACCCTATGACACTCGAAACCGCGATATTTGCGTTTTCCAAACGCTGTGTATCGAAAGAATCTAAGTATTCACTTCCCAAGCCTCGCAATTGTTCGATATAACGATAAATCACTCTATGAGACTAGGAATTGCGAAAATGACCTTCACCGCACCCTGTGTATCGAAAGGAGCTAAGCATTCAACTTTGATAGCTTCCAATGTTTCGATATAACGATAAATCACTCTAGGAGACTGGTAATCGCGATAATCACCTTCACCGCAACCTGTGTATCGAAAGGAGCTAAGCATTCAACTTTGATGGCTTCCAATGTTTCGATATAACGATAAATCACTCTAGGAGACTGCGAATCGCGATAACTACCTTCACAGCACGCTGTGTATCGAAAGGAGCTAAGTATTCACTTCACAAACCTCGCAATCGTTCGATATAACGATAAATCACCCTATGACACTCGAAATCGCGATATTTTCGTTTTCCAAATGCTGTGTATCGATGGGAGCTAAGGATTCACTTTCCAAGCCTCGCAAACGTTCAATGTAACGTTAAATCACTCTATGAGACTCGGAATCGGGATATTTACGTTTTCCAAACGCTGTGTTTCGAAAGGAGGTAAGGCTTCACTTCGCAAGCCTCGCAATCGTTCGATATAACGATAAATCACCCTATGAGACTGAGAATCGCGATATTTACGTTTTCCAAACGCTGTGTATCGAAAGAATCTAAGTATTCACTTCCCAAGCCTCGCAATCGTTCGATATAACGATAAATCACCCTATGACACTCGAAATCGCGATATTTACGTTTTCCAAACGCTGTGTATCAACAGCAGCTAAGGCTTCACTTCCCAAATAGCGCAATCGTTCGATTAAACGATAAATCACTCTAGGAGACTCGGAATCGCGATAATTACCATCACCGCGCCCTATGTATCGAAAGGAGCGAAGTATTCACTTACCAAACCTCGCAATCGTTCGATATAACGATAAATCACTCTATGAGACTTGGAATCGCGATCTTTACGTCTTCCACACGCTGTGTATCGAAAGAATCTAAGTATTCACTTCCCAAGCCTCGCAATTGTTCGATATAACGATAAATCACTCTATGAGACTTGGAATCGCGATCTTTACGTTTTCCACACGCTGTGTATCGAAAGAATCTAAGTATTCACTTCCCAAGCCTCGCAATCGTTCGATATAACGATAAATCACCCTATGACACTCGAAATCGCGATATTTACGTTTTCCAAACGCTGTGTATCAACAGCAGCTAAGGCTTCACTTCCCAAATAGCGCAATCGTTCGATTAAACGATAAATCACTCTAGGAGACTCGGAATCGCGATAATTACCATCACCGCGCCCTATGTATCGAAAGGAGCGAAGTATTCACTTACCAAACCTCGCAATCGTTCGATATAACGATAAATCACTCTATGAGACTTGGAATCGCGATCTTTACGTTTTCCACACGCTGTGTATCGAAAGAATCTAAGTATTCACTTCCCAAGCCTCGCAATTGTTCGATATAACGATAAATCACTCTATGAGACTTGGAATCGCGATCTTTACGTTTTCCACACGCTGTGTATCGAAAGAATCTAAGTATTCACTTCCCAAGCCTCGCAATCGTTCGATATAATGATAAATCACCCTATGACACTCGAAATCGCGATATTTACGTTTTCCAAACGCTGTGTATCAACAGCAGCTAAGGCTTCACTTCCCAAATAGCGCAATCGTTCGATTAAACGATAAATCACTCTAGGAGACTCGGAATCGCGATAATTACCATCACCGCGCCCTATGTATCGAAAGGAGCGAAGTATTCACTTACCAAACCTCGCAATCGTTCGATATAACGATAAATCACTCTATGAGACTTGGAATCGCGATCTTTACGTTTTCCACACGCTGTGTATCGAAAGGAGCTAAGCATTCAACTCGGATGGCTTCCAATGTTACGATATAACGATAAATCACTCTAGGAGACTGGTAATCGCGATAATCACCTTCACCGCAACCTGTGTATCGAAATTAGCTAAGCATTCAACTTTGATGGCTTCCAATGTTTCGATATAACGATAAATCACTCTAGGAGACTGCGAATCGCGATAATTACCTTCACAGCACGCTGTGTATCGAAACTAGCTAAGTATTCACTTCACAAACCTCGCAATCGTTCGATATAACGATAAATCACCCTATGACACTCGAAATCGCGATATTTTCGTTTTCCAAACGCTGTGTATCGATGGGAGCTAAGGATTCACTTTCCAAGCCTCGCAAACGTTCAATGTAACGTTAAATCACTCTATGAGACTCGGAATCGGGATATTTACGTTTTCCAAACGCTGTGTATCGATGGGAGCTAAGGACTCACTTTCCAAGCCTCGCAAACGTTCAATGTAACGTTAAATCACTCTATGAGACTCGGAATCAGGATATTTACGTTTTCCAAACGCTGTGTTTCGAAAGGAGCTAAGGCTTCACTTCGCAAGCCTCGCAATCGTTCGATATAACGATAAATCACCCTATGACACTCGAAATCGCGATATTTTCGTTTTCCAAACGCTGTGTATCGATGGGAGCTAAGGACTCACTTTCCAAGCCTCGCAAACGTTCAATGTAACGTTAAATCACTCTATGAGACTCGGAATCGCGATCTTTACGTTTTCCACACGCTGTGTATCGAAAGGAGCTAAGCATTCAACCTGGATGGCTTCCAATGTTTCGATATAACGATAAATCACTCGAGGAGACTGGGAATCGCGATAATCACCTTCACCGCAACCTGTGTATCGAAAGGAGCTAAGCATTCAACTCGGATGGCTTCCAATGGTTCGATATAACGATAAATCACTCTATGAGACTCGGAATCGCGAAAATCACCTTCACCGCACCCTGCGTATCGAAAGGAGCTAAGCATTCAACTCGGATGGCTTCCAATGTTTCGATATAACGATAAATCACTCGAGGAGACTGGGAATCGCGATAATCACCTTCACCGCAACCTGTGTATCGAAAGGAGCTAAGCATTCAACTCGGATGGCTTCCAATGTTTCGATATAACGATAAATCACTCTAGGAGACTGGGAATCGCGATATTTACGTTTTCCAAACGCTGTGTATCGAAAGAATCTAAGTATTCACTTCCCAAGCCTCGCAATCGTTCGATATAACGATAAATCACCCTATGGCACTCGAAATCGCGATATTTACGTATTCCAAACGCTGTGTATCAACAGCAGCTAAGGCTTCACTTCCCAAACAGCGCACTCGTTCGATTAAACGATAAATCACTCTAGGAGACGCGGAATCGCGATAATTACCATCACCGCACCCTATGTATCGAAAGGAGCGAAGTATTCACTTCCCAAACCTCGCAATCGTTCGATATAACGATAAATCACTCTATGAGACTTGGAATCGCGATCTTTACGTTTTCCACACGCTGTGTATCGAAAGAATCTAAGTATTCACTTCCCAAGCCTCGCAGTCGTTCGATATAACGATATATCACTCTATGAGACTCGAAATCGCGATATTTACGTTTTCCACACGCTGTGTATCGAAAGGAGCTAAGCATTCAACTCGGATGGCTTCCAATGTTTCGATATAACGATAAATCACTCTAGGAGACTGGGAATCTCGATAATCACCATCACCGCAACCTGTGTATCGAAAGAATCTAAGTATTCACTTCCCAAGCCTCGCAATTGTTCGATATAACGATAAATCACTCTATGAGACTTGGAATCGCGATCTTTACGTTTTCCAAACGCTGTGTATCGAAAGAATCTAAGTATTCACTTCCCAAGCCTCGCAATTGTTCGATATAACGATAAATCACTCTATGAGACTTGGAATCGCGATCTTTACGTTTTCCAAACGCTGTGTATCGAAAGAATCTAAGTATTCACTTCCCAAGCCTCGCAATTGTTCGATATAACGATAAATCACTCTATGAGACTTGGAATCGCGATCTTTACGTTTTCCAAACGCTGTGTATCGAAAGAATCTAAGTATTCACTTCCCAAGCCTCGCAATTGTTCGATATAACGATAAATCACTCTATGAGACTCGGAATTGCGAAAATGACCTTCACCGCACCCTGTGTATCGAAAGGAGCTAAGCATTCAACTTTGATGGCTTCCAATGTTTCGATATAACGATAAATCACTCTAGGAGACTGGTAATCGCGATAATCACCTTCACCGCAACCTGTGTATCGAAAGGAGCTAAGCATTCAACTTTGATGGCTTCCAATGTTTCGATATAACGATAAATCACTCTAGGAGACTGCGAATCGCGATAATTACCTTCACAGCACGCTGTGTATCGAAAGGAGCTAAGTATTCAATTCACAAACCTCGCAATCGTTCGATATAACGATAAATCACTCTATGAGACTTGGAATCGCGATCTTTACGTTTTCCACACGCTGTGTATCGAAAGAATCTAAGTATTCACTTCCCAAGCCTCGCAATTGTTCGATATAACGATAAATCACTCTATGAGACTAGGAATTGCGAAAATGACCTTCACCGCACCCTGTGTATCGAATGGAGCTAAGCATTCAACTCGGATGGCTTCCAATGGTTCGATATAACGATAAATCACTCTATGAGACTCGGAATCGCGAAAATCACCTTCACCGCACCCTGCGTATCGAAAGGAGCTAAGCATTCAACTCGGATGGCTTCCAATGTTTCGATATAACGATAAATCACTCTATGAGACTCGGAATCGCGAAAATCACCTTCACCGCACCCTGGGTATCGAAAGGAGCTAAGCATTCAACTCGGATGGCTTCCAATGGTTCGATATAACGATAAATCACTCTAGGAGACTGGGAATCGCGATAATCACCTTCACCGCAACCTGTGTATCGAAAGGAGTTAAGCATTCAACTCGGATGGCTTCCAATGGTTCGATATAACGATAAATCACTCTAGGAGACTGGGAATCGCGATAATCACCTTCACCGCACCCTGGGTATCGAAAGGAGCTAAGCATTCAACTCGGATGGCTTCCAATGTTTCGATATAACGATAAATCACTCTAGGAGACTGGGAATCGCGATAATCACCTTCACCGCAACCTGTGTATCGAAAGGAGCTAAGCATTCAACTCGGATGGCTTCCAATGGTTCGATATAACGATAAATCACTCTAGGAGACTGGGAATCGCGATAATCACCTTCACCGCAACCTGTGTATCGAAAGGAGCTAAGCATTCAACTCGGATGGCTTCCAATGGTTCGATATAACGATAAATCACTCTAGGAGACTGGGAATCGCGATAATCACCTTCACCGCACCTTGTGTATCGAAAGGAGCTAAGCATTCAACTCGGATGGCTTCCAATGTTTCGATATAACGATAAATCACTCGAGGAGACTGGGAATCGCGATAATCACCTTCACCGCAACCTGTGTATCGAAAGGAGCTAAGCATTCAACTCGGATGGCTTCCAATGTTTCGATATAACGATAAATCACTCTAGGAGACTGGGAATCGCGATATTTAAGTTTTCCAAACGCTGTGTATCGAAAGAATCTAAGTATTCACTTCCCAAGCCTCGCAATCGTTCGATATAACGATAAATCACCCTATGGCACTCGAAATCGCGATATTTACGTATTCCAAACGCTGTGTATCAACAGCAGCTAAGGCTTCACTTCCCAAACAGCGCACTCGTTCGATTAAACGATAAATCACTCTAGGAGACGCGGAATCGCGATAATTACCATCACCGCACCCTATGTATCGAAAGGAGCGAAGTATTCACTTCCCAAACCTCGCAATCGTTCGATATAACGATAAATCACTCTATGAGACTTGGAATCGCGATCTTTACGTTTTCCACACGCTGTGTATCGAAAGAATCTAAGTATTCACTTCCCAAGCCTCGCAGTCGTTCGATATAACGATATATCACTCTATGAGACTCGAAATCGCGATATTTACGTTTTCCACACGCTGTGTATCGAAAGGAGCTAAGCATTCAACTCGGATGGCTTCCAATGTTTCGATATAACGATAAATCACTCTAGGAGACTGGGAATCTCGATAATCAACATCACCGCAACCTGTGTATCGAAAGAATCTAAGTATTCACTTCCCAAGCCTCGCAATTGTTCGATATAACGATAAATCACTCTATGAGACTTGGAATCGCGATCTTTACGTTTTCCAAACGCTGTGTATCGAAAGAATCTAAGTATTCACTTCCCAAGCCTCGCAATTGTTCGATATAACGATAAATCACTCTATGAGACTTGGAATCGCGATCTTTACGTTTTCCAAACGCTGTGTATCGAAAGAATCTAAGTATTCACTTCCCAAGCCTCGCAATTGTTCGATATAACGATAAATCACTCTATGAGACTTGGAATCGCGATCTTTACGTTTTCCAAACGCTGTGTATCGAAAGAATCTAAGTATTCACTTCCCAAGCCTCGCAATTGTTCGATATAACGATAAATCACTCTATGAGACTCGGAATTGCGAAAATGACCTTCACCGCACCCTGTGTATCGAAAGGAGCTAAGCATTCAACTTTGATGGCTTCCAATGTTTCGATATAACGATAAATCACTCTAGGAGACTGGTAATCGCGATAATCACCTTCACCGCAACCTGTGTATCGAAAGGAGCTAAGCATTCAACTTTGATGGCTTCCAATGTTTCGATATAACGATAAATCACTCTAGGAGACTGCGAATCGCGATAATTACCTTCACAGCACGCTGTGTATCGAAAGGAGCTAAGTATTCAATTCACAAACCTCGCAATCGTTCGATATAACGATAAATCACTCTATGAGACTTGGAATCGCGATCTTTACGTTTTCCACACGCTGTGTATCGAAAGAATCTAAGTATTCACTTCCCAAGCCTCGCAATTGTTCGATATAACGATAAATCTCTCTAGGAGACTGGGAATCGCGAAAATCACCTTCACCGCACCTTGTGTATCGAAAGGAGCTAAGCATTCAACTCGGATGGCTTCCAATGTTTCGATATAACGATAAATCACTCTAGGAGACTGGGAATCGCGATAATCACCTTCACCGCAACCTGTGTATCGAAAGGAGCTAAGCATTCAACTCGGATGGCTTCCAATGGTTCGATATAACGATAAATCACTCTAGGAGACTGGGAATCGCGATAATCACCTTCACCGCAACCTGTGTATCGAAAGGAGCTAAGCATTCAACTCGGATGGCTTCCAATGGTTCGATATAACGATAAATCACTCTAGGAGACTGGGAATCGCGATAATCACCTTCACCGCACCTTGTGTATCGAAAGGAGCTAAGCATTCAACTCGGATGGCTTCCAATGGTTCGATATAACGATAAATCACTCGAGGAGACTGGGAATCGCGATAATCACCTTCACCGCAACCTGTGTATCGAAAGGAGCTAAGCATTCAACTCGGATGGCTTCCAATGTTTCGATATAACGATAAATCACTCTAGGAGACTGGGAATCGCGATATTTAAGTTTTCCAAACGCTGTGTATCGAAAGAATCTAAGTATTCACTTCCCAAGCCTCGCAATCGTTCGATATAACGATAAATCACCCTATGGCACTCGAAATCGCGATATTTACGTATTCCAAACGCTGTGTATCAACAGCAGCTAAGGCTTCACTTCCCAAACAGCGCACTCGTTCGATTAAACGATAAATCACTCTAGGAGACGCGGAATCGCGATAATTACCATCACCGCACCCTATGTATCGAAAGGAGCGAAGTATTCACTTCCCAAACCTCGCAATCGTTCGATATAACGATAAATCACTCTATGAGACTTGGAATCGCGATCTTTACGTTTTCCACACGCTGTGTATCGAAAGAATCTAAGTATTCACTTCCCAAGCCTCGCAGTCGTTCGATATAACGATATATCACTCTATGAGACTCGAAATCGCGATATTTACGTTTTCCACACGCTGTGTATCGAAAGGAGCTAAGCATTCAACTCGGATGGCTTCCAATGTTTCGATATAACGATAAATCACTCTAGGAGACTGGGAATCTCGATAATCAACATCACCGCAACCTGTGTATCGAAAGAATCTAAGTATTCACTTCCCAAGCCTCGCAATTGTTCGATATAACGATAAATCACTCTATGAGACTTGGAATCGCGATCTTTACGTTTTCCAAACGCTGTGTATCGAAAGAATCTAAGTATTCACTTCCCAAGCCTCGCAATTGTTCGATATAACGATAAATCACTCTATGAGACTTGGAATCGCGATCTTTACGTTTTCCAAACGCTGTGTATCGAAAGAATCTAAGTATTCACTTCCCAAGCCTCGCAATTGTTCGATATAACGATAAATCACTCTATGAGACTTGGAATCGCGATCTTTACGTTTTCCAAACGCTGTGTATCGAAAGAATCTAAGTATTCACTTCCCAAGCCTCGCAATTGTTCGATATAACGATAAATCACTCTATGAGACTCGGAATTGCGAAAATGACCTTCACCGCACCCTGTGTATCGAAAGGAGCTAAGCATTCAACTTTGATGGCTTCCAATGTTTCGATATAACGATAAATCACTCTAGGAGACTGGTAATCGCGATAATCACCTTCACCGCAACCTGTGTATCGAAAGGAGCTAAGCATTCAACTTTGATGGCTTCCAATGTTTCGATATAACGATAAATCACTCTAGGAGACTGCGAATCGCGATAATTACCTTCACAGCACGCTGTGTATCGAAAGGAGCTAAGTATTCAATTCACAAACCTCGCAATCGTTCGATATAACGATAAATCACTCTATGAGACTTGGAATCGCGATCTTTACGTTTTCCACACGCTGTGTATCGAAAGAATCTAAGTATTCACTTCCCAAGCCTCGCAATTGTTCGATATAACGATAAATCACTCTATGAGACTAGGAATTGCGAAAATGACCTTCACCGCACCCTGTGTATCGAATGGAGCTAAGCATTCAACTCGGATGGCTTCCAATGGTTCGATATAACGATAAATCACTCTATGAGACTCGGAATCGCGAAAATCACCTTCACCGCACCCTGCGTATCGAAAGGAGCTAAGCATTCAACTCGGATGGCTTCCAATGTTTCGATATAACGATAAATCACTCTATGAGACTCGGAATCGCGAAAATCACCTTCACCGCACCCTGGGTATCGAAAGGAGCTAAGCATTCAACTCGGATGGCTTCCAATGGTTCGATATAACGATAAATCACTCTAGGAGACTGGGAATCGCGATAATCACCTTCACCGCAACCTGTGTATCGAAAGGAGTTAAGCATTCAACTCGGATGGCTTCCAATGGTTCGATATAACGATAAATCACTCTAGGAGACTGGGAATCGCGATAATCACCTTCACCGCACCCTGGGTATCGAAAGGAGCTAAGCATTCAACTCGGATGGCTTCCAATGTTTCGATATAACGATAAATCTCTCTAGGAGACTGGGAATCGCGAAAATCACCTTCACCGCACCTTGTGTATCGAAAGGAGCTAAGCATTCAACTCGGATGGCTTCCAATGTTTCGATATAACGATAAATCACTCTAGGAGACTGGGAATCGCGATAATCACCTTCACCGCAACCTGTGTATCGAAAGGAGCTAAGCATTCAACTCGGATGGCTTCCAATGGTTCGATATAACGATAAATCACTCTAGGAGACTGGGAATCGCGATAATCACCTTCACCGCACCTTGTGTATCGAAAGGAGCTAAGCATTCAACTCGGATGGCTTCCAATGTTTCGATATAACGATAAATCACTCTAGGAGACTGGGAATCGCGATAATCACCTTCACCGCACCTTGTGTATCGAAAGGAGCTAAGCATTCAACTCGGATGGTTTCCAATGTTTCGATATAACGATAAATCTCTCTAGGAGACTGGGAATCGCGATATTTATGTTTCCCAGACGCTGTGTATCGAAATGAGATAAGGATTCACATGCCAAGCTTCGTAATCGTTCGATTAAACGATAAATCACCCTATGAGACTCGAAATCGTGATATTTACCTTTTCCAAACGCTGTGTACCGAAAGAATCTACGTATTCACTTCCCAATCCTCGCAATCGTTCGATATAATGATAAATCACCCTATGACACTCGAAATCGCGATATTTACGTTTTCCAAACGCTGTGTATCGAAAGAATCTAAGTATTCACTTTCCAAGCCTCGCAATCGTTCGATATAACGATAAATCACCCTATGACACTCGAAATCGCGATATTTACGTATACCAAACGCTGTGCATTAACAGCAGCTAAGGCTTCACTTCCCAAACAGCGCAATCGTTCGATTAAACGATAAATCACTCTAGGAGACTCGGAATCGCGATAATTACCATCACCGCACCCTATGTATCGAAAGGAGCGAAGTATTCACTTCCCAAACCTCACAATCGTTCGATATAACGATAAATCACTCTATGAGACTTGGAATCGCGATCTTTACGTTTTCCACACGCTGTGTATCGAAAGAATCTAAGTATTCACTTCCCAAGCCTCGCAATTGTTCGATATAACGATAAATCACTCTATGAGACTCGGAATTGCGAAAATGACCTTCACCGCACCCTGTGTATCGAAAGGAGCTAAGGCTTCAACACGGATGGCTTGCAATGGTTCGATATAACGATAAATCACCCTGGAGACTCGAAATCGCGATATTTACGTTTTCCACACTCTGTGTATCAACAGGAGCTAAGGATTCACTTCGGATGTCTAGCAATGGTTCGATATAACGATTAATCACACTAGGGGACTGGGAATCGCAATATTTACGTTTCACACACGCTGTGTATCGAAAGAATCTAAGTATTCACTTCCCAAGCCTCGCAATTGTTCGATATAACGATAAATCACTCTATGAGACTCGGAATTGCGAAAATGACCTTCACCGCACCCTGTGTATCGAAAGGAGCTAAGGATTCAACACGGATGGCTTGCAATGGTTCGATATAACGATAAATCACCCTATGACACTCGAAACCGCGATATTTGCGTTTTCCAAACGCTGTGTATCAACAGCAGCTAAGGCTTCATTTCCCAAACAGCGCACTCGTTCGATTAATCGATAAATCACTCTAGGAGACTCGGAATCGCGATAATTACCTTCACAGCACGCTGTGTATCGAAAGGAGCGAAGTATTCACTTCACAAACCTCGCAATCGTTCAATGTAACGTTAAATCACTCTAGGAGACTCGGAATCGCGATAATTACCATCACCGCACCCTATGTATCGAAAGGAGCGAAGTATTCACTTCCCAAACCTCGCAATCGTTCGATATAACGATAAATCACTCTATGAGACTTGGAATCGCGATCTTTACGTTTTCCACACGCTGTGTATCGAAAGAATCTAAGTATTCACTTCCCAAGCCTCGCAATCGTTCGATATAACGATAAATCACCCTATGGCACTCGAAATCGCGATATTTACGTATTCCAAACGCTGTGTATCAACAGCAGCTAAGGCTTCACTTCCCAAACAGCGCACTATTTCGATTAAACGATAAATCACTCTAGGAGACGCGGAATCGCGATAATTACCATCACCGCACCCTATGTATCGAAAGGAGCGAAGTATTCACTTCCCAAACCTCGCAATCGTTCGATATAACGATAAATCACTCTATGAGACTTGGAATCGCGATCTTTACGTTTTCCACACGCTGTGTATCGAAAGAATCTAAGTATTCACTTCCCAAGCCTCGCAGTCGTTCGATATAACGATATATCACTCTATGAGACTCGAAATCGCGATATTTACGTTTTCCACACGCTGTGTATCGAAAGGAGCTAAGCATTCAACTCGGATGGCTTCCAATGTTTCGATATAACGATAAATCACTCTAGGAGACTGGGAATCGCGATAATCACCATCACCGCAACCTGTGTATCGAAAGAATCTAAGTATTCACTTCCCAAGCCTCGCAATTGTTCGATATAACGATAAATCACTCTATGAGACTTGGAATCGCGATCTTTAATTTTTCCAAACGCTGTGTATCGAAAGAATCTAAGTATTCACTTCCCAAGCCTCGCAATTGTTCGATATAACGATAAATCACTCTATGAGACTCGGAATTGCGAAAATGACCTTCACCGCACCCTGTGTATCGAAAGGAGCTAAGCATTCAACTTTGATGGCTTCCAATGTTTCGATATAACGATAAATCACTCTAGGAGACTGGTAATCGCGATAATCACCTTCACCGCAACCTGTGTATCGAAAGGAGCTAAGCATTCAACTTTGATGGCTTCCAATGTTTCGATATAACGATAAATCACTCTAGGAGACTGCGAATCGCGATAATTACCTTCACAGCACGCTGTGTATCGAAAGGAGCTAAGTATTCAATTCACAAACCTCGCAATCGTTCGATATAACGATAAATCACCCTATGACACTCGAAATCGCGATATTTTCGTTTTCCAAACGCTGTGTATCGATGGGAGCTAAGGATTCACTTTCCAAGCCTCGCAAACGTTCAATGTAACGTTAAATCACTCTATGAGACTCGGAATCGGGATATTTACGTTTTCCAAACGCTGTGTTTCGAAAGGAGCTAAGGCTTCACTTCGCAAGCTTGGCAATCGTTCGATATAACGATAAATCACCCTATGAGACTGGGAATCGCGATATTTACGTTTTCCAAACGCTGTGTATCGAAAGAATCTAAGTATTCACTTCCCAAGCCTCGCAATCGTTCGATATAACGATAAATCACCCTATGACACTCGAAATCGCGATATTTACGTTTTCCAAACGCTGTGTATCAACAGCAGCTAAGGCTTCACTTCCCAAATAGCGCAATCGTTCGATTAAACGATAAATCACTCTAGGAGACTCGGAATCGCGATAATTACCATCACCGCACCCTATGTATCGAAAGGAGCGAAGTATTCACTTCACAAACCTCGCAATCGTTCGATATAACGATAAATCACCCTATGACACTCGAAATCGGCGATATTTACGTTTTCCAAACGCTGTGTATCGAAAGAATCTAAGTATTCACTTCCCAAGCCTCGCAATCGTTCGATATAACGATAAATCACCCTATGACACTCGAAATCGCGATATTTACGTTTTCCAAACGCTGTGTATCAACAGCAGCTAAGGCTTCACTTCCCAAATAGCGCAATCGTTCGATTAAACGATAAATCACTCTAGGAGACTCGGAATCGCGATAATTACCATCACCGCACCCTATGTATCGAAAGGAGCGAAGTATTCACTTCCCAAACCTCGCAATCGTTCGATATAACGATAAATCACTCTATGAGACTTGGAATCGCGATCTTTACGTTTTCCACACGCTGTGTATCGAAAGGAGCTAAGCATTCAACTCGGATGGCTTCCAATGTTTCGATATAACGATAAATCACTCGAGGAGACTGGGAATCGCGATAATCACCTTCACCGCAACCTGTGTATCGAAAGGAGCTAAGCATTCAACTCGGATTTCTTCCAATGTTTCGATATAACGATAAATCACTCTAGGAGACTGGGAATCGCGATATTTATGTTTCCCAGACGCTGTGTATCGAAATGAGATAAGGATTCACATGCCAAGCTTCGTAATCGTTCGATTAAACGATAAATCACTCTAGGAGACTCGGAATCGCGATAATTACCATCACCGCACCCTATGTATCGAAAGGAGCGAAGTATTCACTTCCCAAACCTCGCAATCGTTCGATATAACGATAAATCACTCTATGAGACTTGGAATCGCGATCTTTACGTTTTCCACACGCTGTGTATCGAAAGAATCTAAGTATTCACTTCCCAAGCCTCGCAATTGTTCGATATAACGATAAATCACTCTATGAGACTAGGAATTGCGAAAATGACCTTCACCGCACCCTGTGTATCGAATGGAGCTAAGCATTCAACTCGGATGGCTTCCAATGGTTCGATATAACGATAAATCACTCTATGAGACTCGGAATCGCGAAAATCACCTTCACCGCACCCTGCGTATCGAAAGGAGCTAAGCATTCAACTCGGATGGCTTCCAATGTTTCGATATAACGATAAATCACTCTATGAGACTCGGAATCGCGAAAATCACCTTCACCGCACCCTGGGTATCGAAAGGAGCTAAGCATTCAACTCGGATGGCTTCCAATGGTTCGATATAACGATAAATCACTCTAGGAGACTGGGAATCGCGATAATCACCTTCACCGCAACCTGTGTATCGAAAGGAGCTAAGCATTCAACTCGGATGGCTTCCAATGTTTCGATATAACGATAAATCACTCTACGAGACTGGGAATCGCGATAATCACCTTCACCGCAACCTGTGTATCGAAAGGAGTTAAGCATTCAACTCGGATGGCTTCCAATGGTTCGATATAACGATAAATCACTCTAGGAGACTGGGAATCGCGATAATCACCTTCACCGCAACCTGTGTATCGAAAGGAGTTAAGCATTCAACTCGGATGGCTTCCAATGGTTCGATATAACGATAAATCACTCTAGGAGACTGGGAATCGCGATAATCACCTTCACCGCAACCTGTGTATCGAAAGGAGCTAAGCATTCAACTCGGATGGCTTCCAATGTTTCGATATAACGATAAATCACTCTACGAGACTGGGAATCGCGATAATCACCTTCACCGCAACCTGTGTATCGAAAGGAGTTAAGCATTCAACTCGGATGGCTTCCAATGGTTCGATATAACGATAAATCACTCTAGGAGACTGGGAATCGCGATAATCACCTTCACCGCAACCTGTGTATCGAAAGGAGTTAAGCATTCAACTCGGATGGCTTCCAATGGTTCGATATAACGATAAATCACTCTAGGAGACTCGGAATCGCGAAAATCACCTTCACCGCACCTTGTGTATCGAAAGGAGCTAAGCATTCAACTCGGATGGCTTCCAATGTTTCGATATAACGATAAATCACTCTACGAGACTGGGAATCGCGATAATCACCTTCACCGCAACCTGTGTACCGAAAGAATCTAAGTATTCACTTTCCAAGCCTCGCAATCGTTCGATATAACGATAAATCACCCTATGACACTCGAAATCGCGATATTTACGTATACCAAACGCTGTGCATTAACAACAGCTAAGGCTTCACTTCCCAAACAGCGCAATCGTTCGATTAAACGATAAATCACTCTAGGAGACTCGGAATCGCGATAATTACCATCACCGCACCCTATGTATCGAAAGGAGCGAAGTATTCACTTCCCAAACCTCACAATCGTTCGATATAACGATAAATCACTCTATGAGACTTGGAATCGCGATCTTTACGTTTTCCACACGCTGTGTATCGAAAGAATCTAAGTATTCACTTCCCAAGCCTCGCAATTGTTCGATATAACGATAAATCACTCTATGAGACTCGGAATTGCGAAAATGACCTTCACCGCACCCTGTGTATCGAAAGGAGCTAAGGATTCAACACGGATGGCTTGCAATGGTTCGATATAACGATAAATCACCCTGGAGTCTCGAAATCGCGATATTTACGTTTTCCACACTCTGTGTATCAACAGGAGCTAAGGATTCACTTCGGATGTCTAGCAATGGTTCGATATAACGATTAATCACACTAGGGGACTGGGAATCGCAATATTTACGTTTTCCACACGCTGTGTATCGAAAGAATCTAAGTATTCACTTCCCAAGCCTCGCAATTGTTCGATATAACGATAAATCACTCTATGAGACTCGGAATTGCGAAAATGACCTTCACCGCACCCTGTGTATCGAAAGGAGCTAAGGATTCAACACGGATGGCTTGCAATGGTTCGATATAACGATAAATCACCCTATGACACTCGAAACCGCGATATTTGCGTTTTCCAAACGCTGTGTATCAACAGCAGCTAAGGCTTCATTTCCCAAACAGCGCACTCGTTCGATTAATCGATAAATCACTCTAGGAGACTCGGAATCGCGATAATTACCTTCACAGCACGCTGTGTATCGAAAGGAGCGAAGTATTCACTTCACAAACCTCGCAATCGTTCAATGTAACGTTAAATCACTCTAGGAGACTCGGAATCGCGATAATTACCATCACCGCACCCTATGTATCGAAAGGAGCGAAGTATTCACTTCCCAAACCTCGCAATCGTTCGATATAACGATAAATCACTCTATGAGACTTGGAATCGCGATCTTTACGTTTTCCACACGCTGTGTATCGAAAGAATCTAAGTATTCACTTCCCAAGCCTCGCAATCGTTCGATATAACGATAAATCACCCTATGGCACTCGAAATCGCGATATTTACGTATTCCAAACGCTGTGTATCAACAGCAGCTAAGGCTTCACTTCCCAAACAGCGCACTATTTCGATTAAACGATAAATCACTCTAGGAGACGCGGAATCGCGATAATTACCATCACCGCACCCTATGTATCGAAAGGAGCGAAGTATTCACTTCCCAAACCTCGCAATCGTTCGATATAACGATAAATCACTCTATGAGACTTGGAATCGCGATCTTTAATTTTTCCAAACGCTGTGTATCGAAAGAATCTAAGTATTCACTTCCCAAGCCTCGCAATTGTTCGATATAACGATAAATCACTCTATGAGACTCGGAATTGCGAAAATGACCTTCACCGCACCCTGTGTATCGAAAGGAGCTAAGCATTCAACTTTGATGGCTTCCAATGTTTCGATATAACGATAAATCACTCTAGGAGACTGGTAATCGCGATAATCACCTTCACCGCAACCTGTGTATCGAAAGGAGCTAAGCATTCAACTTTGATGGCTTCCAATGTTTCGATATAACGATAAATCACTCTAGGAGACTGCGAATCGCGATAATTACCTTCACAGCACGCTGTGTATCGAAAGGAGCTAAGTATTCAATTCACAAACCTCGCAATCGTTCGATATAACGATAAATCACCCTATGACACTCGAAATCGCGATATTTTCGTTTTCCAAACGCTGTGTATCGATGGGAGCTAAGGATTCACTTTCCAAGCCTCGCAAACGTTCAATGTAACGTTAAATCACTCTATGAGACTCGGAATCGGGATATTTACGTTTTCCAAACGCTGTGTTTCGAAAGGAGCTAAGGCTTCACTTCGCAAGCTTGGCAATCGTTCGATATAACGATAAATCACCCTATGAGACTGGGAATCGCGATATTTACGTTTTCCAAACGCTGTGTATCGAAAGAATCTAAGTATTCACTTCCCAAGCCTCGCAATCGTTCGATATAACGATAAATCACCCTATGACACTCGAAATCGCGATATTTACGTTTTCCAAACGCTGTGTATCAACAGCAGCTAAGGCTTCACTTCCCAAATAGCGCAATCGTTCGATTAAACGATAAATCACTCTAGGAGACTCGGAATCGCGATAATTACCATCACCGCACCCTATGTATCGAAAGGAGCGAAGTATTCACTTCACAAACCTCGCAATCGTTCGATATAACGATAAATCACCCTATGACACTCGAAATCGGCGATATTTACGTTTTCCAAACGCTGTGTATCGAAAGAATCTAAGTATTCACTTCCCAAGCCTCGCAATCGTTCGATATAACGATAAATCACCCTATGACACTCGAAATCGCGATATTTACGTTTTCCAAACGCTGTGTATCAACAGCAGCTAAGGCTTCACTTCCCAAATAGCGCAATCGTTCGATTAAACGATAAATCACTCTAGGAGACTCGGAATCGCGATAATTACCATCACCGCACCCTATGTATCGAAAGGAGCGAAGTATTCACTTCCCAAACCTCGCAATCGTTCGATATAACGATAAATCACTCTATGAGACTTGGAATCGCGATCTTTACGTTTTCCACACGCTGTGTATCGAAAGGAGCTAAGCATTCAACTCGGATGGCTTCCAATGTTTCGATATAACGATAAATCACTCGAGGAGACTGGGAATCGCGATAATCACCTTCACCGCAACCTGTGTATCGAAAGGAGCTAAGCATTCAACTCGGATTTCTTCCAATGTTTCGATATAACGATAAATCACTCTAGGAGACTGGGAATCGCGATATTTATGTTTCCCAGACGCTGTGTATCGAAATGAGATAAGGATTCACATGCCAAGCTTCGTAATCGTTCGATTAAACGATAAATCACTCTAGGAGACTCGGAATCGCGATAATTACCATCACCGCACCCTATGTATCGAAAGGAGCGAAGTATTCACTTCCCAAACCTCGCAATCGTTCGATATAACGATAAATCACTCTATGAGACTTGGAATCGCGATCTTTACGTTTTCCACACGCTGTGTATCGAAAGAATCTAAGTATTCACTTCCCAAGCCTCGCAATTGTTCGATATAACGATAAATCACTCTATGAGACTAGGAATTGCGAAAATGACCTTCACCGCACCCTGTGTATCGAATGGAGCTAAGCATTCAACTCGGATGGCTTCCAATGGTTCGATATAACGATAAATCACTCTATGAGACTCGGAATCGCGAAAATCACCTTCACCGCACCCTGCGTATCGAAAGGAGCTAAGCATTCAACTCGGATGGCTTCCAATGTTTCGATATAACGATAAATCACTCTATGAGACTCGGAATCGCGAAAATCACCTTCACCGCACCCTGGGTATCGAAAGGAGCTAAGCATTCAACTCGGATGGCTTCCAATGTTTCGATATAACGATAAATCACTCTAGGAGACTGGTAATCGCGATATTTACGTTTTCCAAACGCTGTGTACCGAAAGAATCTAAGTATTCACTTCCCCAGCCTCACAATCGTTCGATATGACGATAAATCACCCTATGACACTCGAAATCGCGATATTTACGTTTTGCAAACGCTGTGTATCGAAAGAATCTAAGTATTCACTTTCCAAGCCTCGCAATCGTTCGATATGACGATAACTCACCCTATGAGACTCGAAATCGCGATATTTACGTTTTCCACACGCTGTGTATCGAAATGAGATAAGGATTCACATGCCAAGCTTCGTAATCGTTCGATTAAACGATAAATCACCCTATGAGACTCGAAATCGTGATATTTACCTTTTCCAAACGCTGTGTACCGAAAGAATCTACGTATTCACTTCCCAATCCTCGCAATCGTTCGATATAATGATAAATCACCCTATGACACTCGAAATCGCGATATTTACGTTTTGCAAACGCTGTGTATCGAAAGAATCTAAGTATTCACTTTCCAAGCCTCGCAATCGTTCGATATGACGATAACTCACCCTATGAGACTCGAAATCGCGATATTTACGTTTTCCACACGCTGTGTACCGAAAGGAGCTAAGGATTCACTTCGGATATCTAGCAATGGTTCGATATAACGATAAATCACTCTAGGAGACTCGGTATCGCGTAAATCACCTTCAGCGCACCCTGTGTATCGAAAGGAGCTAAGCATTCAACTCGGATGGCTTCCAATGTTTCGATATAACGATAAATCACTCTAGGAGACTGGTAATCGCGATATTTACGTTTTCCAAACGCTGTGTACCGAAAGAATCTAAGTATTCACTTCCCCAGCCTCACAATCGTTCGATATGACGATAAATCACCCTATGAGACTCGAAATCGCGATATTTACGTTTTCCACACGCTGTGTACCAAAAGGAGCTAGGGATTCACTTCGGATATCTAGCAATGGTTCGATATAACGATAAATCACTCTAGGAGACTCGGAATCGCGAAAATCACCTTCACCGCACCTTGTGTATCGAAAGGAGCTAAGCATTCAACTCGGATGGCTTCCAATGTTTCGATATAACGATAAATCACTCTAGGAGACTGGTAATCGCGATATTTACGTTTTCCAAACGCTGTGTACCGAAAGAATCTAAGTATTCACTTCCCCAGCCTCGCAATCGTTCGATATAACGATAAATCACCCTATGACACTCGAAATAGCGATATTTACGTTTTCTAAACGCTGTGTATCAACAGGAGCTAAGGATTCACTTCGGATGTCTAGCAATGGTTCGATATAACGATTAATCACACTAGGAGACTGGGAATCGCAATATTTACGTTTTCCAAACGCTGTGTATCGATGGGATCTAAGGCTTCACATCCAAAGCCTCGCAATCGTTCGATATAACGATAAATCACTCTATGAGACTCGGAATTGCCAAAATGACCATCACCGCACCCTGTGTATCGAAAGGAGCTAAGCATTCAACACGGATGGCTTCCAATGTTTCGATATAACGATAAATCACTCTAGTAGACTGGGAATCGCGATAATTACCTTCACAGCACGCTGTGTATCGAAATGAGCTAAGTATTCACTTCACAAACCTCGCAATCGTTCGATATAACGATAAATCACCCTATGACACTCGAAATCGCGATATTTTCGATTTCCAAACGCTGTGTATCGAAAGAATCTAAGTATTCACTTCCCAAGCCTCGCAATCGTTCGATATGACGATAAATCACTCTATGAGACTCGGAATTGCGAAAATGACCATCACCGCACCCTGGGTATCGAAAGGAGCTAAGCATTCAACTCGGATGGCTTCCAACGTTTCGATATAACGATAAATCACTCTAGGAGACTGGGAATCGCGATAATTACCATCACCGCACCCTGTGTATCGAAAGGAGCTAAGGATTCACTTCGGATGTCTAGCAATGGTTCGATATAACGATTAATCACACTAGGAGACTCGGAATCGCGAAAATCACCTTCACCGCACCCTGTGTATCGAAAGGAGCTAAGGATTCACTTCGGATGTCTAGCAATGGTTCGATATAACGATTAATCACACTAGGAGACTGGGAATCGCAATATTTACGTTTTCCAAACGCTGTGTATCGATGGGATCTAAGGCTTCACATCCAAAGCCTCGCAATCGTTCGATATAACGATAAATCACTCTATGAGACTCTGAATTGCGAAAATGACCATCACCGCACCCTGTGTATCGAAAGGAGCTAAGCATTCAACTCGGATGGCTTCCAACGTTTCGATATAACGTTAAATCACTCTATGAGACTCGGAATCGGGATATTTACGTTTTCCAAACGCTGTGTTTCGAAAGGAGCTAAGGCTTCACTTCGCAAGCTTGGCAATCGTTCGATATAACGATAAATCACCCTATGAGACTGGGAATCGCGATATTTACGTTTTCCAAACGCTGTGTATCGAAAGAATCTAAGTATTCACTTCCCAAGCCTCGCAATCGTTCGATATAACGATAAATCACCCTATGACACTCGAAATCGCGATATTTACGTTTTCCAAACGCTGTGTATCAACAGCAGCTAAGGCTTCACTTCCCAAATAGCGCAATCGTTCGATTAAACGATAAATCACTCTAGGAGACTCGGAATCGCGATAATTACCATCACCGCACCCTATGTATCGAAAGGAGCGAAGTATTCACTTCACAAACCTCGCAATCGTTCGATATAACGATAAATCAGCCTATGACACTCGAAATCGGCGATATTTACGTTTTCCAAACGCTGTGTATCGAAAGAATCTAAGTATTCACTTCCCAAGCCTCGCAATCGTTCGATATAACGATAAATCACCCTATGACACTCGAAATCGCGATATTTACGTTTTCCAAACGCTGTGTATCAACAGCAGCTAAGGCTTCACTTCCCAAATAGCGCAATCGTTCGATTAAACGATAAATCACTCTAGGAGACTCGGAATCGCGATAATTACCATCACCGCACCCTATGTATCGAAAGGAGCGAAGTATTCACTTCCCAAACCTCGCAATCGTTCGATATAACGATAAATCACTCTATGAGACTTGGAATCGCGATCTTTACGTTTTCCACACGCTGTGTATCGAAAGGAGCTAAGCATTCAACTCGGATGGCTTCCAATGTTTCGATATAACGATAAATCACTCGAGGAGACTGGGAATCGCGATAATCACCTTCACCGCAACCTGTGTATCGAAAGGAGCTAAGCATTCAACTCGGATTTCTTCCAATGTTTCGATATAACGATAAATCACTCTAGGAGACTGGGAATCGCGATATTTATGTTTCCCAGACGCTGTGTATCGAAATGAGATAAGGATTCACATGCCAAGCTTCGTAATCGTTCGATTAAACGATAAATCACTCTAGGAGACTCGGAATCGCGATAATTACCATCACCGCACCCTATGTATCGAAAGGAGCGAAGTATTCACTTCCCAAACCTCGCAATCGTTCGATATAACGATAAATCACTCTATGAGACTTGGAATCGCGATCTTTACGTTTTCCACACGCTGTGTATCGAAAGAATCTAAGTATTCACTTCCCAAGCCTCGCAATTGTTCGATATAACGATAAATCACTCTAGGAGACTGGGAATCGCGATAATCACCTTCACCGCAACCTGTGTATCGAAAGGAGTTAAGCATTCAACTCGGATGGCTTCCAATGGTTCGATATAACGATAAATCACTCTAGGAGACTGGGAATCGCGCTAATCACCTTCACCGCAACCTGTGTATCGAAAGGAGCTAAGCATTCAACTCGGATGGCTTCCAATGTTTCGATATAACGATAAATCACTCTACGAGACTGGGAATCGCGATAATCACCTTCACCGCAACCTGTGTATCGAAAGGAGTTAAGCATTCAACTCGGATGGCTTCCAATGGTTCGATATAACGATAAATCACTCTAGGAGACTGGGAATCGCGATAATCACCTTCACCGCAACCTGTGTATCGAAAGGAGTTAAGCATTCAACTCGGATGGCTTCCAATGGTTCGATATAACGATAAATCACTCTAGGAGACTCGGAATCGCGAAAATCACCTTCACCGCACCTTGTGTATCGAAAGGAGCTAAGCATTCAACTCGGATGGCTTCCAATGTTTCGATATAACGATAAATCACTCTACGAGACTGGGAATCGCGATAATCACCTTCACCGCAACCTGTGTATCGAAAGGAGCTAAGCATTCAACTCGGATGGCTTAGAATGTTTCGATATAACGATAAATCACTCTACGAGACTGGGAATCGCGATAATCACCTTCACCGCACCTTGTGTATCGAAAGGAGCTAAGCATTCAACTCGGATGGCTTCCAATGTTTCGATATAACGATAAATCACTCTAGGAGACTGGGAATCGCGATATTTATGTTTCCCAGACGCTGTGTATCGAAATGAGATAAGGATTCACATGCCAAGCTTCGTAATCGTTCGATTAAGCGATAAATCACTCTATGAGACTCGTAATCGCGATAATTACCTTCACCGCACCCTATGTAAGGAAAGGAGCTAAGGATTCAGCTCGGATGGCTTCCAATGTTTCGATATAACGATAAATCACTCTACGAGACTGGGAATCGCGATAATCACCTTCACCGCAACCTGTGTATCGAAAGGAGCTAAGCATTCAACTCGGATGGCTTCCAATGTTTCGATATAACGATAAATCACTCTAGGAGACTGGGAATCGCGATATTTATGTTTCCCAGACGCTGTGTATCGAAATGAGATAAGGATTCACATGCCAAGCTTCGTAATCGTTCGATTAAACGATAAATCACCCTATGAGACTCGAAATCGTGATATTTACCTTTTCCAAACTCTGTGTACCGAAAGAATCTACGTATTCACTTCCCAATCCTCGCAATCGTTCGATATAATGATAAATCACCCTATGACACTCGAAATCGCGATATTTACGTTTTCCAAACGCTGTGTATCGAAAGAATCTAAGTATTCACTTTCCAAGCCTCGCAATCGTTCGATATAACGATAAATCACCCTATGACACTCGAAATCGCGATATTTACGTATACCAAACGCTGTGCATCAACAGCAGCTAAGGCTTCACTTCCCAAACAGCGCAATCGTTCGATTAAACGATAAATCACTCTAGGAGACTCGGAATCGCGATAATTACCATCACCGCACCCTATGTATCGAAAGGAGCGAAGTATTCACTTCCCAAACCTCACAATCGTTCGATATAACGATAAATCACTCTAGGAGACTGGGAATCGCGATAATCACCATCACCGCAACCTGTGTATCGAAAGAATCTAAGTATTCACTTCCCAAGCCTCGCAATTGTTCGATATAACGATAAATCACTCTATGAGACTTGGAATCGCGATCTTTACGTTTTCCAAACGCTGTGTATCGAAAGAATCTAAGTATTCACTTCCCCAGCCTCGCAATTGTTCGATATAACGATAAATCACTCTATGAGACTCGGAATTGCGAAAATGACCTTCACCGCACCCTGTGTATCGAAAGGAGCTAAGCATTCAACTTTGATGGCTTCCAATGTTTCGATATAACGATAAATCACTCTAGGAGACTGGTAATCGCGATAATCACCTTCACCGCAACCTGTGTATCGAAAGGAGCTAAGCATTCAACTTTGATGGCTTCCAATGTTTCGATATAACGATAAATCACTCTAGGAGACTGCGAATCGCGATAATTACCTTCACAGCACGCTGTGTATCGAAAGGAGCTAAGTATTCAATTCACAAACCTCGCAATCGTTCGATATAACGATAAATCACCCTATGACACTCGAAATCGCGATATTTTCGTTTTCCAAACGCTGTGTATCGATGGGAGCTAAGGATTCACTTTCCAAGCCTCGCAAACGTTCAATGTAACGTTAAATCACTCTATGAGACTCGGAATCGGGATATTTACGTTTTCCAAACGCTGTGTTTCGAAAGGAGCTAAGGCTTCACTTCGCAAGCTTCGCAATCGTTCGATATAACGATAAATCACCCTATGAGACTGGGAATCGCGATATTTACGTTTTCCAAACGCTGTGTATCGAAAGAATCTAAGTATTCACTTCCCAAGCCTCGCAATCGTTCGATATAACGATAAATCACCCTATGACACTCGAAATCGCGATATTTACGTTTTCCAAACGCTGTGTATCAACAGCAGCTAAGGCTTCACTTCCCAAATAGCGCAATCGTTCGATTAAACGATAAATCACTCTAGGAGACTCGGAATCGCGATAATTACCATCACCGCGCCCTATGTATCGAAAGGAGCGAAGTATTCACTTACCAAACCTCGCAATCGTTCGATATAACGATAAATCACTCTATGAGACTTGGAATGGCGATCTTTACGTTTTCCACACGCTGTGTATCGAAAGAATCTAAGTATTCACTTCCCAAGCCTCGCAATTGTTCGATATAACGATAAATCACTCTATGAGACTCGGAATTGCGAAAATGACCTTCACCGCACCCTGTGTATCGAAAGGAGCTAAGCATTCAAGTGGGATGGCTTCCAATGTTTCGATATAACGATAAATCACTCTAGGAGACTGCGAATCGCGATAATTACCTTCACAGCACGCTGTGTATCGAAAGGAGCTAAGTATTCACTTCACAAACCTCGCAATCGTTCGATATAACGATAAATCACCCTATGACACACGAAATCGCGATATTTACGTTTTCCAAACGCTGTGTATCAACAGCAGCTAAGGCTTCACTTCCCAAATAGCGCAATCGTTCGATTAAACGATAAATCACTCTAGGAGACTCGGAATCGCGATAATTACCATCACCGCACCCTATGTATCGAAAGGAGCGAAGTATTCACTTCCCAAACCTCGCAATCGTTCGATATAACGATAAATCACTCTATGAGACTTGGAATCGCGATCTTTACGTTTTCCACACGCTGTGTATCGAAAGGAGCTAAGCATTCAACTCGGATGGCTTCCAATGTTTCGATATAACGATAAATCACTCGAGGAGACTGGGAATCGCGATAATCACCTTCACTGCAACCTGTGTATTTAAAGGAGCTAAGCATTCAACTCGGATTTCTTCCAATGTTTCGATATAACGATAAATCACTCTAGGAGACTGGGAATCGCGATATTTATGTTTCCCAGACGCTGTGTATCGAAATGAGATAAGGATTCACATGCCAAGCTTCGTAATCGTTCGATTAAACGATAAATCACTCTAGGAGACTCGGAATCGCGATAATTACCATCACCGCACCCTATGTAACGAAAGGAGCGAAGTATTCACTTCCCAAACCTCGCAATCGTTCGATATAACGATAAATCACTCTATGAGACTTGGAATCGCGATCTTTACGTTTTCCACACGCTGTGTATCGAAAGAATCTAAGTATTCACTTCCCAAGCCTCGCAATTGTTCGATATAACGATAAATCACTCTATGAGACTCGGAATTGCGAAAATGACCTTCACCGCACCCTGTGTATCGAAAGGAGCTAAGGATTCAACACGGATGGCTTGCAATGGTTCGATATAACGATAAATCACCCTATGACACTCGAAACCGCGATATTTGCGTTTTCCAAACGCTGTGTATCAACAGCAGCTAAGGCTTCACTTCCCAAACAGCGCACTCGTTCGATTAAACGATAAATCACTCTAGGAGACTCGGAATCGCGATAATTACCTTCACAGCACGCTGTGTATCGAAAGGAGCGAAGTATTCACTTCACAAACCTCGCAATCGTTCAATGTAACGTTAAATCACTCTATGAGACTTGGAATCGCGAAAATCACCTTCACCGCACCCTGTGTATCGAAAGGAGCTAAGCATTCAACTCGGATGGCTTCCAATGTTTCGATATAACGATAAATCAGTCTAGGAGACTGGTAATCGCGATATTTACGTTTTCCAAACGCTGTGTATCAACAGCAGCTAAGGCTTCACTTCCCAAACAGCGCACTCGTTCGATTAAACGATAAATCACTCTAGGAGACTCGGAATCGCGATAATTACCATCACCGCACCCTATGTATCGAAAGGAGCGAAGTATTCACTTCCCAAACCTCGCAATCGTTCGATATAACGATAAATCACTCTATGAGACTTGGAATCGCGATCTTTACGTTTTCCACACGCAGTGTATCGAAAGAATCTAAGTATTCACTTCCCAAGCCTCGCAATCGTTCGATATAACGATAAATCACCCTATGACACTCGAAATCGCGATATTTACGTTTTCCAAACGCTGTGTATCAACAGCAGCTAAGGCTTTACTTCCCAAATAGCGCAATCGTTCGATTAAACGATAAATCACTCTAGGAGACTCGGAATCGCGATAATTACCATCACCGCGCCCTATGTATCGAAAGGAGCGAAGTATTCAATTCACAAACCTCGCAATCGTTCGATATAACGATAAATCACCCTATGACACTCGAAATCGCGATATTTTCGTTTTCCAAACGCTGTGTATCGATGGGAGCTAAGGATTCACTTTCCAAGCCTCGCAAACGTTCAATGTAACGTTAAATCACTCTTTGAGACTCGGAATCGGGATATTTACGTTTTCCAAACGCTGTGTTTCGAAAGGAGCTAAGGCTTCACTTCGCAAGCTTCGCAATCGTTCGATATAACGATAAATCACCCTATGAGACTGGGAATCGCGATATTTACGTTGTCCAAACGCTGTGTATCGAAAGAATCTAAGTATTCACTTCCCAAGCCTCGCAATCGTTCGATATAACGATAAATCACCCTATGACACTCGAAATCGCGATATTTACGTTTTCCAAACGCTGTGTATCAACAGCAGCTAAGGCTTCACTTCCCAAATAGCGCAATCGTTCGATTAAACGATAAATCACTCTAGGAGACTCGGAATCGCGATAATTACCATCACCGCGCCCTATGTATCGAAAGGAGCGAAGTATTCACTTACCAAACCTCGCAATCGTTCGATATAACGATAAATCACTCTATGAGACTTGGAATCGCGATCTTTACGTTTTCCACACGCTGTGTATCGAAAGAATCTAAGTATTCACTTCCCAAGCCTCGCAATTGTTCGATATAACGATAAATCACTCTATGAGACTTGGAATCGCGATCTTTACGTTTTCCACACGCTGTTTATCGAAAGAATCTAAGTATTCACTTCCCAAGCCTCGCAATTGTTCGATATAACGATAAATCACTCTATGAGACTCGGAATTGCGAAAATGACCTTCACCGCACCCTGTGTATCGAAAGGAGCTAAGCATTCAACTCGGATGGCTTCCAATGTTTCGATATAACGATCAATCACTCTAGGAGACTGGTAATCGCGATAATCACCTTCACCGCAACCTGTGTATCGAAAGGAGCTAAGCATTCAAGTGGGATGGCTTCCAATGTTTCGATATAACGATAAATCACTCTAGGAGACTGCGAATCGCGATAATTACCTTCACAGCACGCTGTGTATCGAAAGGAGCTAAGTATTCACATCACAAACCTCGCAATCGTTCGATATAACGATAAATCACCCTATGACACTCGAAATCGGCGATATTTACGTTTTCCAAACGCTGTGTATCGAAAGAATCTAAGTATTCACTTCCCAAGCCTCGCAATCGTTCGCTATAACGATAAATCACCCTATGAGACTTGGAATTGCGAAAATGACCTTCACCGCACCCTGTGTATCGAAAGGAGCTAAGCATTCAACTCGGATGGCTTCCAATATTTCGATATAACGATAAATCACTCTATGAGACTCGGAATCGCGATCTTTACGTTTTCCACACGCTGTGTATCGAAAGGGGCTAAGCATTCAACTCGGATGGCTTCCAATGTTTCGATATAACGATAAATCACTCGAGGAGACTGGGAATCGCGATAATCACCTTCACCGCAACCTGTGTATCGAAAGGAGCTAAGCATTCAACTCGGATGGCTTCCAATGGTTCGATATAACGATAAATCACTCTATGAGACTCGGAATCGCGAAAATCACCTTCACCGCACCCTGCGTATCGAAAGGAGCTAAGCATTCAACTCGGATGGCTTCCAATGTTTCGATATAACGATAAATCACTCTATGAGACTCGGAATCGCGATCTTTACGTTTTCCACACGCTGTGTATCGAAAGGAGCTAAGCATTCAACTCGGATGGCTTCCAATGTTTCGATATAACGATAAATCACTCGAGGAGACTGGGAATCGCGATAATCACCTTCACCGCAACCTGTGTATCGAAAGGAGCTAAGCATTCAACTCGGATGGCTTCCAATGTTTCGATATAACGATAAATCACTCTAGGAGACTGGGAATCGCGATATTTATGTTTCCCAGACGCTGTGTATCGAAATGAGATAAGGATTCACATGCCAAGCTTCGTAATCGTTCGATTAAACGATAAATCACTCTAGGAGACTCGGAATCGCGATAATTACCATCACCGCACCCTATGTATCGAAAGGAGCGAAGTATTCACTTCCCAAACCTCGCAATCGTTCGATATAACGATAAATCACTCTATGAGACTTGGAATCGCGATCTTTACGTTTTCCACACGCTGTGTATCGAAAGAATCTAAGTATTCACTTCCCAAGCCTCGCAATTGTTCGATATAACGATAAATCACTCTATGAGACTAGGAATTGCGAAAATGACCTTCACCGCACCCTGTGTATCGAATGGAGCTAAGCATTCAACTCGGATGGCTTCCAATGGTTCGATATAACGATAAATCACTCTATGAGACTCGGAATCGCGAAAATCACCTTCACCGCACCCTGCGTATCGAAAGGAGCTAAGCATTCAACTCGGATGGCTTCCAATGTTTCGATATAACGATAAATCACTCAATGAGACTCGGAATCGCGAAAATCACCTTCACCGCACCCTGGGTATCGAAAGGAGCTAAGCATTCAACTCGGATGGCTTCCAATGGTTCGATATAACGATAAATCACTCTAGGAGACTGGGAATCGCGATAATCACCTTCACCGCAGCCTGTGTATCGAAAGGAGCTAAGCATTCAACTCGGATGGCTTCCAATGGTTCGATATAACGATAAATCACTCTAGGAGACTGGGAATCGCGATAATCACCTTCACCGCAACCTGTGTATCGAAAGGAGCTAAGCATTCAACTCGGATGGCTTCCAATGTTTCGATATAACGATAAATCACTCTACGAGACTTGGAATCGCGAAAATCACCTTCACCGCACCCTGTGTATCGAAAGGAGCTAAGCATTCAACTCGGATGGCTTCCAATGTTTCGATATAACGATAAATCAGTCTAGGAGACTGGTAATCGCGATATTTACGTTTTCCAAACGCTGTGTATCAACAGCAGCTAAGGCTTCACTTCCCAAACAGCGCACTCGTTCGATTAAACGATAAATCACTCTAGGAGACTCGGAATCGCGATAATTACCATCACCGCACCCTATGTATCGAAAGGAGCGAAGTATTCACTTCCCAAACCTCGCAATCGTTCGATATAACGATAAATCACTCTATGAGACTTGGAATCGCGATCTTTACGTTTTCCACACGCTGTGTATCGAAAGAATCTAAGTATTCACTTCCCAAGCCTCGCAATCGTTCGATATAACGATAAATCACCCTATGACACTCGAAATCGCGATATTTACGTATTCCAAACGCTGTGTATCAACAGCAGCTAAGGCTTCACTTCCCAAACAGCGCACTCGTTCGATTAAACGATAAATCACTCTAGGAGACTCGGAATCGCGATAATTACCATCACCGCACCCTATGTATCGAAAGGAGCGAAGTATTCACTTCCCAAACCTCGCAATCGTTCGATATAACGATAAATCACCCTATGACACTCGAAATCGCGATATTTACGTTTTCCAAACGCTGTGTATCAACAGCAGCTAAGGCTTCACTTCCCAAATAGCGCAATCGTTCGATTAAACGATAAATCACTCTAGGAGACTGGTAATCGCGATAATCACCTTCACCGCAACCTGTGTATCGAAAGGAGCTAAGCATTCAACTTTGATGGCTTCCAATGTTTCGATATAACGATAAATCACTCTAGGAGACTGCGAATCGCGATAATTACCTTCACAGCACGCTGTGTATCGAAAGGAGCTAAGTATTCACTTCACAAACCTCGCAATCGTTCGATATAACGATAAATCACCCTATGACACTCGAAATCGCGATATTTTCGTTTTCCAAATGCTGTGTATCGATGGGAGCTAAGGATTCACTTTCCAAGCCTCGCAAACGTTCAATGTAACGTTAAATCACTCTATGAGACTCGGAATCGGGATATTTACGTTTTCCAAACGCTGTGTTTCGAAAGGAGGTAAGGCTTCACTTCGCAAGCCTCGCAATCGTTCGATATAACGATAAATCACCCTATGAGACTGAGAATCGCGATATTTACGTTTTCCAAACGCTGTGTATCGAAAGAATCTAAGTATTCACTTCCCATGCCTCGCAATCGTTCGATATAACGATAAATCACCCTATGACACTCGAAATCGCGATATTTACATTTTCCAAACGCTGTGTATCAACAGCAGCTAAGGCTTCACTTCCCAAATAGCGCAATCGTTCGATTAAACGATAAATCACTCTAGGAGACTCGGAATCGCGATAATTACCATCACCGCGCCCTATGTATCGAAAGGAGCGAAGTATTCACTTACCAAACCTCGCAATCGTTCGATATAACGATAAATCACTCTATGAGACTTGGAATCGCGATCTTTACGTCTTCCACACGCTGTGTATCGAAAGAATCTAAGTATTCACTTCCCAAGCCTCGCAATTGTTCGATATAACGATAAATCACTCTATGAGACTTGGAATCGCGATCTTTACGTTTTCCACACGCTGTGTATCGAAAGAATCTAAGTATTCACTTCCCAAGCCTCGCAATCGTTCGATATAACGATAAATCACCCTATGACACTCGAAATCGCGATATTTACGTTTTCCAAACGCTGTGTATCAACAGCAGCTAAGGCTTCACTTCCCAAATAGCGCAATCGTTCGATTAAACGATAAATCACTCTAGGAGACTCGGAATCGCGATAATTACCATCACCGCGCCCTATGTATCGAAAGGAGCGAAGTATTCACTTACCAAACCTCGCAATCGTTCGATATAACGATAAATCACTCTATGAGACTTGGATTCGCGATCTTTACGTTTTCCACACGCTGTGTATCGAAAGAATCTAAGTATTCACTTCCCAAGCCTCGCAATTGTTCGATATAACGATAAATCACTCTATGAGACTTGGAATCGCGATCTTTACGTTTTCCACACGCTGTGTATCGAAAGAATCTAAGTATTCACTTCCCAAGCCTCGCAATCGTTCGATATAATGATAAATCACCCTATGACACTCGAAATCGCGATATTTACGTTTTCCAAACGCTGTGTATCAACAGCAGCTAAGGCTTCACTTCCCAAATAGCGCAATCGTTCGATTAAACGATAAATCACTCTAGGAGACTCGGAATCGCGATAATTACCATCACCGCGCCCTATGTATCGAAAGGAGCGAAGTATTCACTTACCAAACCTCGCAATCGTTCGATATAACGATAAATCACTCTATGAGACTTGGAATCGCGATCTTTACGTTTTCCACACGCTGTGTATCGAAAGGAGCTAAGCATTCAACTCGGATGGCTTCCAATGTTACGATATAACGATAAATCACTCTAGGAGACTGGTAATCGCGATAATCACCTTCACCGCAACCTGTGTATCGAAAGGAGCTAAGCATTCAACTTTGATGGCTTCCAATGTTTCGATATAACGATAAATCACTCTAGGAGACTGCGAATCGCGATAACTACCTTCACAGCACGCTGTGTATCGAAACTAGCTAAGTATTCACTTCACAAACCTCGCAATCGTTCGATATAACGATAAATCACCCTATGACACTCGCAATCGCGATATTTTCGTTTTCCAAACGCTGTGTATCGATGGGAGCTAAGGATTCACTTTCCAAGCCTCGCAAACGTTCAATGTAACGTTAAATCACTCTATGAGACTCGGAATCGGGATATTTACGTTTTCCAAACGCTGTGTTTCGAAAGGAGGTAAGGCTTCACTTCGCAAGCCTCGCAATCGTTCGATATAACGATAAATCACCCTATGAGACTGAGAATCGCGATATTTACGTTTTCCAAACGCTGTGTATCGAAAGAATCTAAGTATTCACTTCCCATGCCTCGCAATCGTTCGATATAACGATAAATCACCCTATGACACTCGAAATCGCGATATTTTCGTTTTCCAAACGCTGTGTATCGATGGGAGCTAAGGATTCACTTTCCAAGCCTCGCAAACGTTCAATGTAACGTTAAATCACTCTATGAGACTCGGAATCGGGATATTTACGTTTTCCAAACGCTGTGTTTCGAAAGGAGCTAAGGCTTCACTTCGCAAGCTTGGCAATCGTTCGATATAACGATAAATCACCCTATGAGACTGGGAATCGCGATATTTACGTTTTCCAAACGCTGTGTATCGAAAGAATCTAAGTATTCACTTCCCAAGCCTCGCAATCGTTCGATATAACGATAAATCACCGTATGACACTCGAAATCGCGATATTTACGTTTTCCAAACGCTGTGTATCAACAGCAGCTAAGGCTTCACTTCCCAAATAGCGCAATCGTTCGATTAAACGATAAATCACTCTAGGAGACTCGGAATCGCGATAATTACCATCACCGCACCCTATGTATCGAAAGGAGCGAAGTATTCACTTCACAAACCTCGCAATCGTTCGATATAACGATAAATCACCCTATGACACTCGAAATCGGCGATATTTACGTTTTCCAAACGCTGTGTATCGAAAGAATCTAAGTATTCACTTCCCAAGCCTCGCAATCGTTCGATATAACGATAAATCACCCTATGACACTCGAAATCGCGATATTTACGTTTTCCAAACGCTGTGTATCAACAGCAGCTAAGGCTTCACTTCCCAAATAGCGCAATCGTTCGATTAAACGATAAATCACTCTAGGAGACTCGGAATCGCGATAATTACCATCACCGCACCCTATGTATCGAAAGGAGCGAAGTATTCACTTCCCAAACCTCGCAATCGTTCGATATAACGATAAATCACTCTATGAGACTTGGAATCGCGATCTTTACGTTTTCCACACGCTGTGTATCGAAAGGAGCTAAGCATTCAACTCGGATGGCTTCCAATGTTTCGATATAACGATAAATCACTCGAGGAGACTGGGAATCGCGATAATCACCTTCACCGCAACCTGTGTATCGAAAGGAGCTAAGCATTCAACTCGGATTTCTTCCAATGTTTCGATATAACGATAAATCACTCTAGGAGACTGGGAATCGCGATATTTATGTTTCCCAGACGCTGTGTATCTAAATGAGATAAGGATTCACATGCCAAGCTTCGTAATCGTTCGATTAAACGATAAATCACTCTAGGAGACTCGGAATCGCGATAATTACCATCACCGCACCCTATGTATCGAAAGGAGCGAAGTATTCACTTCCCAAACCTCGCAATCGTTCGATATAACGATAAATCACTCTATGAGACTTGGAATCGCGATCTTTACGTTTTCCACACGCTGTGTATCGAAAGAATCTAAGTATTCACTTCCCAAGCCTCGCAATTGATCGATATAACGATAAATCACTCTATGAGACTAGGAATTGCGAAAATGACCTTCACCGCACCCTGTGTATCGAATGGAGCTAAGCATTCAACTCGGATGGCTTCCAATGGTTCGATATAACGATAAATCACTCTATGAGACTCGGAATCGCGAAAATCACCTTCACCGCACCCTGCGTATCGAAAGGAGCTAAGCATTCAACTCGGATGGCTTCCAATGTTTCGATATAACGATAAATCACTCTATGAGACTCGGAATCGCGAAAATCACCTTCACCGCACCCTGGGTATCGAAAGGAGCTAAGCATTCAACTCGGATGGCTTCCAATGGTTCGATATAACGATAAATCACTCTAGGAGACTGGGAATCGCGCTAATCACCTTCACCGCAACCTGTGTATCGAAAGGAGTTAAGCATTCAACTCGGATGGCTTCCAATGGTTCGATATAACGATAAATCACTCTAGGAGACTGGGAATCGCGATAATCACCTTCACCGCAACCTGTGTATCGAAAGGAGTTAAGCATTCAACTCGGATGGCTTCCAATGGTTCGATATAACGATAAATCACTCTAGGAGACTGGGAATCGCGCTAATCACCTTCACCGCAACCTGTGTATCGAAAGGAGCTAAGCATTCAACTCGGATGGCTTCCAATGTTTCGATATAACGATAAATCACTCTACGAGACTGGGAATCGCGATAATCACCTTCACCGCAACCTGTGTATCGAAAGGAGTTAAGCATTCAACTCGGATGGCTTCCAATGTTTCGATATAACGATAAATCACTCTACGAGACTGGGAATCGCGATAATCACCTTCACCGCAACCTGTGTATCGAAAGGAGCTAAGCATTCAACTCGGATGGCTTCCAATGTTTCGATATAACGATAAATCTCTCTAGGAGACTGGGAATTCTGAAAATCACCTTCACCGCACCTTGTGTATCGAAAGGAGCTAAGCATTCAACTCGGATGGCTTCCAATGTTTCGATATAACGATAAATCACTCTAGGAGACTGGGAATCGCGATATTTATGTTTCCCAGACGCTGTGTATCGAAATGAGATAAGGATTCACATGCCAAGCTTCGTAATCGTTCGATTAAACGATAAATCACCCTATGAGACTCGAAATCGTGATATTTACCTTTTCCAAACGCTGTGTACCGAAAGAATCTACGTATTCACTTCCCAATCCTCGCAATCGTTCGATATAATGATAAATCACCCTATGACACTCGAAATCGCGATATTTACGTTTTGCAAACGCTGTGTATCGAAAGAATCTAAGTATTCACTTTCCAAGCCTCACAATCGTTCGATATGACGATAAATCACCCTATGAGACTCGAAATCGCGATATTTACGTTTTCCACACGCTGTGTACCGAAAGGAGCTAGGGATTCACTTCGGATATCTAGCAATGGTTCGATATAACGATAAATCACTCTAGGAGACTCGGAATCGCGAAAATCACCTTCACCGCACCTTGTGTATCGAAAGGAGCTAAGCATTCAACTCGGATGGCTTCCAATGTTTCGATATAACGATAAATCACTCTAGGTGACTGGTAATCGCGATATTTACGTTTTCCAAACGCTGTGTACCGAAAGAATCTAAGTATTCACTTCCCCAGCCTCGCAATCGTTCGATATAACGATAAATCACCCTATGACACTCGAAATAGCGATATTTACGTTTTCCAAACGCTGTGTATCGAAAGAATCTAAGAATTCACTCCCCAAGCCTCGCAATCGTTCGATATAACGATAAATCACCCTATGACACTCGAAATCGCGATATTTACGTTTTCTAAACGCTGTGTATCAACAGGAGCTAAGGATTCACTTCGGATGTCTAGCAATGGTTCGATATAACGATTAATCACACTAGGAGACTGGGAATCGCAATATTTACGTTTTCCAAACGCTGTGTATCGATGGGATCTAAGGCTTCACATCCAAAGCCTCGCAATCGTTCGATATAACGATAAATCACTCTATGAGACTCGGAATTGCCAAAATGACCATCACCGCACCCTGTGTATCGAAAGGAGCTAAGCATTCAACACGGATGGCTTCCAATGTTTCGATATAACGATAAATCACTCTAGTAGACTGGGAATCGCGATAATTACCTTCACAGCACGCTGTGTATCGAAAGGAGCTAAGTATTCACTTCACAAACCTCGCAATCGTTCAATGTAACGTTAAATCACTCTATGAGACTCGGAATCGCGATAATCACCTTCACCGCACCCTGGGTATCGAAAGGAGCTAAGCATTCAACTCGGATGGCTTCCAACGTTTCGATATAACGATAAATCACTCTAGGAGACTGGGAATCGCGATAATCACCTTCACCGCAACCTGTGTATCGAAAGGAGCTAAGCATTCAACTGGGATGGCTTCCAATGTTTCGATATAACGATAAATCACTCTAGGAGTCTGCGAATCGCGATAATTACCTTCACAGCACGCTGTGTATCGAAATGAGCTAAGTATTCACTTCACAAACCTCGCAATCGTTCGATATAACGATAAATCACCCTATGACACTCGAAATCGCGATATTTTCGATTTCCAAACGCTGTGTATCGAAAGAATCTAAGTATTCACTTCCCAAGCCTCGCAATCGTTCGATATGACGATAAATCACTCTATGAGACTCGGAATTGCGAAAATGACCATCACCGCACCCTGGGTATCGAAAGGAGCTAAGCATTCAACTCGGATGGCTTCCAACGTTTCGATATAACGATAAATCACTCTAGGAGACTGGGAATCGCGATAATTACCATCACCGCACCCTGTGTATCGAAAGGAGCTAAGGATTCACTTCGGATGTCTAGCAATGGTTCGATATAACGATTAATCACACTAGGAGACTCGGAATCGCGAAAATCACCTTCACCGCACCCTGTGTATCGAAAGGAGCTAAGGATTCACTTCGGATGTCTAGCAATGGTTCGATATAACGATTAATCACACTAGGAGACTGGGAATCGCAATATTTACGTTTTCCAAACGCTGTGTATCGATGGGATCTAAGGCTTCACATCCAAAGCCTCGCAATCGTTCGATATAACGATAAATCACTCTATGAGACTCTGAATTGCGAAAATGACCATCACCGCACCCTGTGTATCGAAAGGAGCTAAGCATTCAACTCGGATGGCTTCCAACGTTTCGATATAACGATAAATCACTCTAGGAGACTGGGAATCGCAATATTTACGTTTTCCAAACGCTGTGTATCGATGGGATCTAAGGCTTCACATCCAAAGCCTCGCAATCGTTCGATATAACGATAAATCACTCTATGAGACTCGGAATTGCGAAAATGACCATCACCGCACCTTGGGTATCGAAAGGAGCTCAGCATTCAACTCGGATGGCTTCCAACGTTTCGATATAACGATAAATCACTCTAGGAGACTGGGAATCGCGATAATCACCTTCACCGCAACCTGTGTATCGAAAGGAGCTAAGCATTCAACTCGGATGGCTTCCAATGTTTCGATATAACGATAAATCACTCTAGGAGACTGGGAATCGCGATATTTATGTTTCCCAGACGCTGTGTATCGAAATGAGATAAGGATTCACATGCCAAGCTTCGTAATCGCTCGATTAAACGATAAATCACTTTATGAGACTCGTAATCGCGATAATTACCATCACCGCACCCTGTGTAACGAAAGGAGCAAAGACTTCACTTCCCAAGCCTAGCGATCGTTCAATGTAACGTTAAATCACTCTATGAGACTCGGAATCGCGAAAATCACCTTCACCGCACCCTGGGTATCGAAAGGAGCTAAGCATTCAACTCGGATGGCTTCCAATGTTTCGGTATAACTATAAATCACTCTAGGAGACTGGGAATCGCGATAATCACCTTCACCGCAACCTGTGTATCGAAAGGAGCTAAGCATTCAACTCGGATGGCTTCCAATGTTTCGATATAACGATAAATCACTCTAGGAGACTGGGAATCGCGATATTTATGTTTCCCAGACGCTGTGTATCGAAATGAAATAAGGATTCACATGCCAAGCTTCGTAATCGCTCGATTAAACGATAAATCACTTTATGAGACTCGTAATCGCGATAATTACCTTCGCCGCACCCTGTGTATCGAAAGGAGCTGAGGATTCAACTCGGATGGCTTGCAATGGTTCCATATAACGATAAATCACCCTATGACACTCGAAATCGCGATATTTACGTTTTCCAAACGCTGTGTATCGAAAGAATCTAAGTATTCACTTCCCAAGCCTCGCAATCGTTCGATATGACGATAAATCACTCTATGAGACTCGGAATTGCGAAAATCACCTTCACCGCACCCTGTGTATCGAAAGGAGCGAAGTATTCACTTCCCAAACCTCGCAATCGTTCGATATAACGATAAATCACTCTATGAGACCTGGAATCGCGATCTTTACGTTTTCCACACGCTGTGTATCGAAAGAATCTAAGTATTCACTTCCCAAGCCTCGCAATTGTTCGATATAACAATAAATCACTCTATGAGACTCGGAATTGCGAAAATGACCTTCACCGCACCCTGTGTATCGAAAGGAGCTAAGCATTCAACTCGGATGGCTTCCAATGTTTCGATATAACGATAAATCACTCTAGGAGACTGGTAATCGCGATAATCACCTTCACCGCAACCTGTGTATCGAAAGGAGCTAAGCATTCAACTGGGATGGCTTCCAATGTTTCGATATAACGATAAATCACTCTACGAGACTGGGAATCGCGATAATCACCTTCACCGCAACCTGTGTATCGAAAGGAGCTAAGCATTCAACTCGGATGGCTTCCAATGTTTCGATATAACGATAAATCACTCTATGAGACTCGTAATCGCGATAATTACCTTCACCGCACCCTGTGTATCGAAAGGAGCTAAGGATTCAACTCGGATGGCTTGCAATGGTTCCATATAACGATAAATCACCCTATGAGACTCGAAATCGCGATATTTACGTTTTCCAAACGCTGTGTACCGAAAGAATCTAAGTATTCACTTCCCAAGCCTCGCAATCGTTCGATATAACGATAAATCACCCTATGACACTCGAAATCGGCGATATTTACGTTTTCCAAACGCTGTGTATCGAAAGAATCTAAGTATTCACTTCCCAAGCCTCGCAATCGTTCGATATAACGATAAATCACCCTATGACACTCGAAATCTAATATTTACGTTTTCCAAACGCTGTGTATCAACAGCAGCTAAGGCTTCACTTCCCAAAGAGCGCAATCGTTCGATTAAACGATAAATCACTCTAGGAGACTCGGAATCGCGATAATTACCATCACCGCACCCTATGTATCGAAAGGAGCGAAGTATTCACTTCCCAAACCTCGCAATCGTTCGATATAACGATAAATCACTCTATGAGACTTGGAATCGCGATCTTTACGTTTTCCACACGCTGTGTATCGAAAGAATCTAAGTATTCACTTCCCAAGCCTCGCAATTGTTCGATATAACGATAAATCACTCTATGAGACTAGGAATTGCGAAAATGACCATCACCGCACCTTGGGTATCGAAAGGAGCTAAGCATTCAACTCGGATGGCTTCCAATGGTTCGATATAACGATAAATCACTCTATGAGACTCGGAATCGCGAAAATCACCTTCACCGCACCCTGCGTATCGAAAGGAGCTAAGCATTCAACTCGGATGGCTTCCAATGTTTCGATATAACGATAAATCACTCTATGAGACTCGGAATCGCGAAAATCACCTTCACCGCACCCTGGGTATCGAAAGGAGCTAAGCATTCAACTCGGATGGCTTCCAATGGTTCGATATAACGATAAATCACTCTAGGAGACTGGGAATCGCGATAATCACCTTCACCGCAACCTGTGTATCGAAAGGAGCTAAGCATTCAACTCGGATGGCTTAGAATGTTTCGATATAACGATAAATCACTCTACGAGACTGGGAATCGCGATAATCACCTTCACCGCAACCTGTGTATCGAAAGGAGCTAAGCATTCAACTCGGATGGCTTCCAATGTTTCGATATAACGATAAATCTCTCTAGGAGACTGGGAATCGCGATATTTATGTTTCCCAGACGCTGTGTATCGAAATGAGATAAGGATTCACATGCCAAGCTTCGTAATCGTTCGATTAAGCGATAAATCACTCTATGAGACTCGTAATCGCGATAATTACCTTCACCGCACCCTATGTAAGGAAAGGAGCTAAGGATTCAGCTCGGATGGCTTCCAATGTTTCGATATAACGATAAATCACTCTACGAGACTGGGAATCGCGATAATCACCTTCACCGCAACCTGTGTATCGAAAGGAGCTAAGCATTCAACTCGGATGGCTTCCAATGTTTCGATATAACGATAAATCACTCTAGGAGACTGGGAATCGCGATATTTATGTTTCCCAGACGCTGTGTATCGAAATGAGATAAGGATTCACATGCCAAGCTTCGTAATCGTTCGATTAAACGATAAATCACCCTATGAGACTCGAAATCGTGATATTTACCTTTTCCAAACTCTGTGTACCGAAAGAATCTACGTATTCACTTCCCAATCCTCGCAATCGTTCGATATAATGATAAATCACCCTATGACACTCGAAATCGCGATATTTACGTTTTCCAAACGCTGTGTATCGAAAGAATCTAAGTATTCACTTTCCAAGCCTCGCAATCGTTCGATATAACGATAAATCACCCTATGACACTCGAAATCGCGATATTTACGTATACCAAACGCTGTGCATCAACAGCAGCTAAGGCTTCACTTCCCAAACAGCGCAATCGTTCGATTAAACGATAAATCACTCTAGGAGACTCGGAATCGCGATAATTACCATCACCGCACCCTATGTATCGAAAGGAGCGAAGTATTCACTTCCCAAACCTCACAATCGTTCGATATAACGATAAATCACTCTAGGAGACTGGGAATCGCGATAATCACCATCACCGCAACCTGTGTATCGAAAGAATCTAAGTATTCACTTCCCAAGCCTCGCAATTGTTCGATATAACGATAAATCACTCTATGAGACTTGGAATCGCGATCTTTACGTTTTCCAAACGCTGTGTATCGAAAGAATCTAAGTATTCACTTCCCCAGCCTCGCAATTGTTCGATATAACGATAAATCACTCTATGAGACTCGGAATTGCGAAAATGACCTTCACCGCACCCTGTGTATCGAAAGGAGCTAAGCATTCAACTTTGATGGCTTCCAATGTTTCGATATAACTATAAATCACTCTAGGAGACTGGTAATCGCGATAATCACCTTCACCGCAACCTGTGTATCGAAAGGAGCTAAGCATTCAACTTTGATGGCTTCCAATGTTTCGATATAACGATAAATCACTCTAGGAGACTGCGAATCGCGATAATTACCTTCACAGCACGCTGTGTATCGAAAGGAGCTAAGTATTCAATTCACAAACCTCGCAATCGTTCGATATAACGATAAATCACCCTATGACACTCGAAATCGCGATATTTTCGTTTTCCAAACGCTGTGTATCGATGGGAGCTAAGGATTCACTTTCCAAGCCTCGCAAACGTTCAATGTAACGTTAAATCACTCTATGAGACTCGGAATCGGGATATTTACGTTTTCCAAACGCTGTGTTTCGAAAGGAGCTAAGGCTTCACTTCGCAAGCTTCGCAATCGTTCGATATAACGATAAATCACCCTATGAGACTGGGAATCGCGATATTTACGTTTTCCAAACGCTGTGTATCGAAAGAATCTAAGTATTCACTTCCCAAGCCTCGCAATCGTTCGATATAACGATAAATCACCCTATGACACTCGAAATCGCGATATTTACGTTTTCCAAACGCTGTGTATCAACAGCAGCTAAGGCTTCACTTCCCAAATAGCGCAATCGTTCGATTAAACGATAAATCACTCTAGGAGACTCGGAATCGCGATAATTACCATCACCGCGCCCTATGTATCGAAAGGAGCGAAGTATTCACTTACCAAACCTCGCAATCGTTCGATATAACGATAAATCACTCTATGAGACTTGGAATCGCGATCTTTACGTTTTCCACACGCTGTGTATCGAAAGAATCTAAGTATTCACTTCCCAAGCCTCGCAATTGTTCGATATAACGATAAATCACTCTATGAGACTTGGAATCGCGATCTTTACGTTTTCCACACGCTGTTTATCGAAAGAATCTAAGTATTCACTTCCCAAGCCTCGCAATTGTTCGATATAACGATAAATCACTCTATGAGACTCGGAATTGCGAAAATGACCTTCACCGCACCCTGTGTATCGAAAGGAGCTAAGCATTCAAGTGGGATGGCTTCCAATGTTTCGATATAACGATAAATCACTCTAGGAGACTGCGAATCGCGATAATTACCTTCACAGCACGCTGTGTATCGAAAGGAGCTAAGTATTCACTTCACAAACCTCGCAATCGTTCGATATAACGATAAATCACCCTATGACACTCGAAATCGCGATATTTACGTTTTCCAAACGCTGTGTATCAACAGCAGCTAAGGCTTCACTTCCCAAATAGCGCAATCGTTCGATTAAACGATAAATCACTCTAGGAGACTCGGAATCGCGATAATTACCATCACCGCACCCTATGTATCGAAAGGAGCGAAGTATTCACTTCCCAAACCTCGCAATCGTTCGATATAACGATAAATCACTCTATGAGACTTGGAATCGCGATCTTTACGTTTTCCACACGCTGTGTATCGAAAGGAGCTAAGCATTCAACTCGGATGGCTTCCAATGTTTCGATATAACGATAAATCACTCGAGGAGACTGGGAATCGCGATAATCACCTTCACTGCAACCTGTGTATTTAAAGGAGCTAAGCATTCAACTCGGATTTCTTCCAATGTTTCGATATAACGATAAATCACTCTAGGAGACTGGGAATCGCGATATTTATGTTTCCCAGACGCTGTGTATCGAAATGAGATAAGGATTCACATGCCAAGCTTCGTAATCGTTCGATTAAACGATAAATCACTCTAGGAGACTCGGAATCGCGATAATTACCATCACCGCACCCTATGTATCGAAAGGAGCGAAGTATTCACTTCCCAAACCTCGCAATCGTTCGATATAACGATAAATCACTCTATGAGACTTGGAATCGCGATCTTTACGTTTTCCACACGCTGTGTATCGAAAGAATCTAAGTATTCACTTCCCAAGCCTCGCAATTGTTCGATATAACGATAAATCACTCTATGAGACTAGGAATTGCGAAAATGACCATCACCGCACCTTGGGTATCGAAAGGAGCTAAGCATTCAACTCGGATGGCTTCCAATGGTTCGATATAACGATAAATCACTCTATGAGACTCGGAATCGCGAAAATCACCTTCACCGCACCCTGCGTATCGAAAGGAGCTAAGCATTCAACTCGGATGGCTTCCAATGTTTCGATATAACGATAAATCACTCTATGAGACTCGGAATCGCGAAAATCACCTTCACCGCACCCTGGGTATCGAAAGGAGCTAAGCATTCAACTCGGATGGCTTCCAATGGTTCGATATAACGATAAATCACTCTAGGAGACTGGGAATCGCGATAATCACCTTCACCGCAACCTGTGTATCGAAAGGAGCTAAGCATTCAACTCGGATGGCTTAGAATGTTTCGATATAACGATAAATCACTCTACGAGACTGGGAATCGCGATTATCACCTTCACCGCAACCTGTGTATCGAAAGGAGCTAAGCATTCAACTCGGATGGCTTCCAATGTTTCGATATAACGATAAATCTCTCTAGGAGACTGGGAATCGCGATATTTATGTTTCCCAGACGCTGTGTATCGAAATGAGATAAGGATTCACATGCCAAGCTTCGTAATCGTTCGATTAAGCGATAAATCACTCTATGAGACTCGTAATCGCGATAATTACCTTCACCGCACCCTATGTAAGGAAAGGAGCTAAGGATTCAGCTCGGATGGCTTCCAATGTTTCGATATAACGATAAATCACTCTACGAGACTGGGAATCGCGATAATCACCTTCACCGCAACCTGTGTATCGAAAGGAGCTAAGCATTCAACTCGGATGGCTTCCAATGTTTCGATATAACGATAAATCACTCTAGGAGACTGGGAATCGCGATATTTATGTTTCCCAGACGCTGTGTATCGAAATGAGATAAGGATTCACATGCCAAGCTTCGTAATCGTTCGATTAAACGATAAATCACCCTATGAGACTCGAAATCGTGATATTTACCTTTTCCAAACTCTGTGTACCGAAAGAATCTACGTATTCACTTCCCAATCCTCGCAATCGTTCGATATAATGATAAATCACCCTATGACACTCGAAATCGCGATATTTACGTTTTCCAAACGCTGTGTATCGAAAGAATCTAAGTATTCACTTTCCAAGCCTCGCAATCGTTCGATATAACGATAAATCACCCTATGACACTCGAAATCGCGATATTTACGTATACCAAACGCTGTGCATCAACAGCAGCTAAGGCTTCACTTCCCAAACAGCGCAATCGTTCGATTAAACGATAAATCACTCTAGGAGACTCGGAATCGCGATAATTACCATCACCGCACCCTATGTATCGAAAGGAGCGAAGTATTCACTTCCCAAACCTCACAATCGTTCGATATAACGATAAATCACTCTAGGAGACTGGGAATCGCGATAATCACCATCACCGCAACCTGTGTATCGAAAGAATCTAAGTATTCACTTCCCAAGCCTCGCAATTGTTCGATATAACGATAAATCACTCTATGAGACTTGGAATCGCGATCTTTACGTTTTCCAAACGCTGTGTATCGAAAGAATCTAAGTATTCACTTCCCCAGCCTCGCAATTGTTCGATATAACGATAAATCACTCTATGAGACTCGGAATTGCGAAAATGACCTTCACCGCACCCTGTGTATCGAAAGGAGCTAAGCATTCAACTTTGATGGCTTCCAATGTTTCGATATAACGATAAATCACTCTAGGAGACTGGTAATCGCGATAATCACCTTCACCGCAACCTGTGTATCGAAAGGAGCTAAGCATTCAACTTTGATGGCTTCCAATGTTTCGATATAACGATAAATCACTCTAGGAGACTGCGAATCGCGATAATTACCTTCACAGCACGCTGTGTATCGAAAGGAGCTAAGTATTCAATTCACAAACCTCGCAATCGTTCGATATAACGATAAATCACCCTATGACACTCGAAATCGCGATATTTTCGTTTTCCAAACGCTGTGTATCGATGGGAGCTAAGGATTCACTTTCCAAGCCTCGCAAACGTTCAATGTAACGTTAAATCACTCTATGAGACTCGGAATCGGGATATTTACGTTTTCCAAACGCTGTGTTTCGAAAGGAGCTAAGGCTTCACTTCGCAAGCTTCGCAATCGTTCGATATAACGATAAATCACCCTATGAGACTGGGAATCGCGATATTTACGTTTTCCAAACGCTGTGTATCGAAAGAATCTAAGTATTCACTTCCCAAGCCTCGCAATCGTTCGATATAACGATAAATCACCCTATGACACTCGAAATCGCGATATTTACGTTTTCCAAACGCTGTGTATCAACAGCAGCTAAGGCTTCACTTCCCAAATAGCGCAATCGTTCGATTAAACGATAAATCACTCTAGGAGACTCGGAATCGCGATAATTACCATCACCGCGCCCTATGTATCGAAAGGAGCGAAGTATTCACTTACCAAACCTCGCAATCGTTCGATATAACGATAAATCACTCTATGAGACTTGGAATCGCGATCTTTACGTTTTCCACACGCTGTGTATCGAAAGAATCTAAGTATTCACTTCCCAAGCCTCGCAATTGTTCGATATAACGATAAATCACTCTATGAGACTTGGAATCGCGATCTTTACGTTTTCCACACGCTGTTTATCGAAAGAATCTAAGTATTCACTTCCCAAGCCTCGCAATTGTTCGATATAACGATAAATCACTCTATGAGACTCGGAATTGCGAAAATGACCTTCACCGCACCCTGTGTATCGAAAGGAGCTAAGCATTCAAGTGGGATGGCTTCCAATGTTTCGATATAACGATAAATCACTCTAGGAGACTGCGAATCGCGATAATTACCTTCACAGCACGCTGTGTATCGAAAGGAGCTAAGTATTCACTTCACAAACCTCGCAATCGTTCGATATAACGATAAATCACCCTATGACACTCGAAATCGCGATATTTACGTTTTCCAAACGCTGTGTATCAACAGCAGCTAAGGCTTCACTTCCCAAATAGCGCAATCGTTCGATTAAACGATAAATCACTCTAGGAGACTCGGAATCGCGATAATTACCATCACCGCACCCTATGTATCGAAAGGAGCGAAGTATTCACTTCCCAAACCTCGCAATCGTTCGATATAACGATAAATCACTCTATGAGACTTGGAATCGCGATCTTTACGTTTTCCACACGCTGTGTATCGAAAGGAGCTAAGCATTCAACTCGGATGGCTTCCAATGTTTCGATATAACGATAAATCACTCGAGGAGACTGGGAATCGCGATAATCACCTTCACTGCAACCTGTGTATTTAAAGGAGCTAAGCATTCAACTCGGATTTCTTCCAATGTTTCGATATAACGATAAATCACTCTAGGAGACTGGGAATCGCGATATTTATGTTTCCCAGACGCTGTGTATCGAAATGAGATAAGGATTCACATGCCAAGCTTCGTAATCGTTCGATTAAACGATAAATCACTCTAGGAGACTCGGAATCGCGATAATTACCATCACCGCACCCTATGTATCGAAAGGAGCGAAGTATTCACTTCCCAAACCTCGCAATCGTTCGATATAACGATAAATCACTCTATGAGACTTGGAATCGCGATCTTTACGTTTTCCACACGCTGTGTATCGAAAGAATCTAAGTATTCACTTCCCAAGCCTCGCAATTGTTCGATATAACGATAAATCACTCTATGAGACTAGGAATTGCGAAAATGACCTTCACCGCACCCTGTGTATCGAATGGAGCTAAGCATTCAACTCGGATGGCTTCCAATGGTTCGATATAACGATAAATCACTCTATGTGACTCGGAATCGCGAAAATCACCTTCACCGCACCCTGCGTATCGAAAGGAGCTAAGCATTCAACTCGGATGGCTTCCAATGTTTCGATATAACGATAAATCACTCTATGAGACTCGGAATCGCGAAAATCACCTTCACCGCACCCTGGGTATCGAAAGGAGCTAAGCATTCAACTCGGATGGCTTCCAATGGTTCGATATAACGATAAATCACTCTTTGAGACTGGGAATCGCGATTATCACCTTCACCGCAACCTGTGTATCGAAAGGAGTTAAGCATTCAACTCGGATGGCTTCCAATGGTTCGATATAACGATAAATCACTCTAGGAGACTGGGAATCGCGATAATCACCTTCACCGCAACCTGTGTATCGAAAGGAGCTAAGCATTCAACTCGGATGGCTTCCAATGTTTCGATATAACGATAAATCACTCTACGAGACTGGGAATCGCGATAATCACCTTCACCGCAACCTGTGTATCGAAAGGAGCTAAGCATTCAACTCGGATGGCTTCCAATGTTTCGATATAACGATAAATCTCTCTAGGAGACTGGGAATCGCGATATTTATGTTTCCCAGACGCTGTGTATCGAAATGAGATAAGGATTCACATGCCAAGCTTCGTAATCGTTCGATTAAACGATAAATCACCCTATGAGACTCGAAATCGCGATAATTACCATCACCGCACCCTATGTATCGAAAGGAGCGAAGTATTCACTTCCCAAACCTCACAATCGTTCGATATAACGATAAATCACTCTATGAGACTTGGAATCGCGATCTTTACGTTTTCCACACGCTGTGTATCGAGAGAATCTAAGTATTCACTTCCCAAGCCTCGCAATTGTTCGATATAACGATAAATCACTCTATGAGACTCGGAATTGCGAAAATGACCTTCACCGCACCCTGTGTATCGAAAGGAGCTAAGGATTCAACACGGATGGCTTGCAATGGTTCGATATAACGATAAATCACCCTGGAGACTCGAAATCGCGATATTTACGTTTTCCACACTCTGTGTATCAACAGGAGCTAAGGATTCACTTCGGATGTCTAGCAATGGTTCGATATAACGATTAATCACACTAGGGGACTGGGAATCGCAATATTTACGTTTTCCACACGCTGTGTATCGAAAGAATCTAAGTATTCACTTCCCAAGCCTCGCAATTGTTCGATATAACGATAAATCACTCTATGAGACTCGGAATTGCGAAAATGACCTTCACCGCACCCTGTGTATCGAAAGGAGCTAAGGATTCAACACGGATGGCTTGCAATGGTTCGATATAACGATAAATCACCCTATGACACTCGAAACCGCGATATTTGCGTTTTCCAAACGCTGTGTATCAACAGCAGCTAAGGCTTCACTTCCCAAACAGCGCACTCGTTCGATTAAACGATAAATCACTCTAGGAGACTCGGAATCGCGATAATTACCATCACCGCACCCTATGTATCGAAAGGAGCGAAGTATTCACTTCCCAAACCTCGCAATCGTTCGATATAACGATAAATCACTCTATGAGACTTGGAATCGCGATCTTTACGTTTTCCACACGCAGTGTATCGAAAGAATCTAAGTATTCACTTCCCAAGCCTCGCAATCGTTCGATATAACGATAAATCACCCTATGACACTCGAAATCGCGATATTTACGTTTTCCAAACGCTGTGTATCAACAGCAGCTAAGGCTTTACTTCCCAAATAGCGCAATCGTTCGATTAAACGATAAATCACTCTAGGAGACTCGGAATCGCGATAATTACCATCACCGCGCCCTATGTATCGAAAGGAGCGAAGTATTCAATTCACAAACCTCGCAATCGTTCGATATAACGATAAATCACCCTATGACACTCGAAATCGCGATATTTTCGTTTTCCAAACGCTGTGTATCGATGGGAGCTAAGGATTCACTTTCCAAGCCTCGCAAACGTTCAATGTAACGTTAAATCACTCTTTGAGACTCGGAATCGGGATATTTACGTTTTCCAAACGCTGTGTTTCGAAAGGAGCTAAGGCTTCACTTCGCAAGCTTCGCAATCGTTCGATATAACGATAAATCACCCTATGAGACTGGGAATCGCGATATTTACGTTGTCCAAACGCTGTGTATCGAAAGAATCTAAGTATTCACTTCCCAAGCCTCGCAATCGTTCGATATAACGATAAATCACCCTATGACACTCGAAATCGCGATATTTACGTTTTCCAAACGCTGTGTATCAACAGCAGCTAAGGCTTCACTTCCCAAATAGCGCAATCGTTCGATTAAACGATAAATCACTCTAGGAGACTCGGAATCGCGATAATTACCATCACCGCGCCCTATGTATCGAAAGGAGCGAAGTATTCACTTACCAAACCTCGCAATCGTTCGATATAACGATAAATCACTCTATGAGACTTGGAATCGCGATCTTTACGTTTTCCACACGCTGTGTATCGAAAGAATCTAAGTATTCACTTCCCAAGCCTCGCAATTGTTCGATATAACGATAAATCACTCTATGAGACTTGGAATCGCGATCTTTACGTTTTCCACACGCTGTTTATCGAAAGAATCTAAGTATTCACTTCCCAAGCCTCGCAATTGTTCGATATAACGATAAATCACTCTATGAGACTCGGAATTGCGAAAATGACCTTCACCGCACCCTGTGTATCGAAAGGAGCTAAGCATTCAACTCGGATGGCTTCCAATGTTTCGATATAACGATCAATCACTCTAGGAGACTGGTAATCGCGATAATCACCTTCACCGCAACCTGTGTATCGAAAGGAGCTAAGCATTCAAGTGGGATGGCTTCCAATGTTTCGATATAACGATAAATCACTCTAGGAGACTGCGAATCGCGATAATTACCTTCACAGCACGCTGTGTATCGAAAGGAGCTAAGTATTCACATCACAAACCTCGCAATCGTTCGATATAACGATAAATCACCCTATGACACTCGAAATCGGCGATATTTACGTTTTCCAAACGCTGTGTATCGAAAGAATCTAAGTATTCACTTCCCAAGCCTCGCAATCGTTCGCTATAACGATAAATCACCCTATGAGACTTGGAATTGCGAAAATGACCTTCACCGCACCCTGTGTATCGAAAGGAGCTAAGCATTCAACTCGGATGGCTTCCAATGTTTCGATATAACGATAAATCACTCTATGAGACTCGGAATCGCGATCTTTACGTTTTCCACACGCTGTGTATCGAAAGGGGCTAAGCATTCAACTCGGATGGCTTCCAATGTTTCGATATAACGATAAATCACTCGAGGAGACTGGGAATCGCGATAATCACCTTCACCGCAACCTGTGTATCGAAAGGAGCTAAGCATTCAACTCGGATGGCTTCCAATGGTTCGATATAACGATAAATCACTCTATGAGACTCGGAATCGCGAAAATCACCTTCACCGCACCCTGCGTATCGAAAGGAGCTAAGCATTCAACTCGGATGGCTTCCAATGTTTCGATATAACGATAAATCACTCTATGAGACTCGGAATCGCGATCTTTACGTTTTCCACACGCTGTGTATCGAAAGGAGCTAAGCATTCAACTCGGATGGCTTCCAATGTTTCGATATAACGATAAATCACTCGAGGAGACTGGGAATTGCGATAATCACCTTCACCGCAACCTGTGTATCGAAAGGAGCTAAGCATTCAACTCGGATGGCTTCCAATGTTTCGATATAACGATAAATCACTCTAGGAGACTGGGAATCGCGATATTTATGTTTCCCAGACGCTGTGTATCGAAATGAGATAAGGATTCACATGCCAAGCTTCGTAATCGTTCGATTAAACGATAAATCACTCTAGGAGACTCGGAATCGCGATAATTACCATCACCGCACCCTATGTATCGAAAGGAGCGAAGTATTCACTTCCCAAACCTCGCAATCGTTCGATATAACGATAAATCACTCTATGAGACTTGGAATCGCGATCTTTACGTTTTCCACACGCTGTGTATCGAAAGAATCTAAGTATTCACTTCCCAAGCCTCGCAATTGTTCGATATAACGATAAATCACTCTATGAGACTAGGAATTGCGAAAATGACCTTCACCGCACCCTGTGTATCGAATGGAGCTAAGCATTCAACTCGGATGGCTTCCAATGGTTCGATATAACGATAAATCACTCTATGAGACTCGGAATCGCGAAAATCACCTTCACCGAACCCTGCGTATCGAAAGGAGCTAAGCATTCAACTCGGATGGCTTCCAATGTTTCGATATAACGATAAATCACTCAATGAGACTCGGAATCGCGAAAATCACCTTCACCGCACCCTGGGTATCGAAAGGAGCTAAGCATTCAACTCGGATGGCTTCCAATGGTTCGATATAACGATAAATCACTCTAGGAGACTGGGAATCGCGATAATCACCTTCACCGCAGCCTGTGTATCGAAAGGAGCTAAGCATTCAACTCGGATGGCTTCCAATGGTTCGATATAACGATAAATCACTCTAGGAGACTGGGAATCGCGATAATCACCTTCACCGCAACCTGTGTATCGAAAGGAGCTAAGCATTCAACTCGGATGGCTTCCAATGTTTCGATATAACGATAAATCACTCTACGAGACTTGGAATCGCGAAAATCACCTTCACCGCACCCTGTGTATCGAAAGGAGCTAAGCATTCAACTCGGATGGCTTCCAATGTTTCGATATAACGATAAATCAGTCTAGGAGACTGGTAATCGCGATATTTACGTTTTCCAAACGCTGTGTATCAACAGCAGCTAAGGCTTCACTTCCCAAACAGCGCACTCGTTCGATTAAACGATAAATCACTCTAGGAGACTCGGAATCGCGATAATTACCATCACCGCACCCTATGTATCGAAAGGAGCGAAGTATTCACTTCCCAAACCTCGCAATCGTTCGATATAACGATAAATCACTCTATGAGACTTGGAATCGCGATCTTTACGTTTTCCACACGCTGTGTATCGAAAGAATCTAAGTATTCACTTCCCAAGCCTCGCAATCGTTCGATATAACGATAAATCACCCTATGACACTCGAAATCGCGATATTTACGTATTCCAAACGCTGTGTATCAACAGCAGCTAAGGCTTCACTTCCCAAACAGCGCACTCGTTCGATTAAACGATAAATCACTCTAGGAGACTCGGAATCGCGATAATTACCATCACCGCACCCTATGTATCGAAAGGAGCGAAGTATTCACTTCCCAAACCTCGCAATCGTTCGATATAACGATAAATCACCCTATGACACTCGAAATCGCGATATTTACGTTTTCCAAACGCTGTGTATCAACAGCAGCTAAGGCTTCACTTCCCAAATAGCGCAATCGTTCGATTAAACGATAAATCACTCTAGGAGACTCGGAATCGCGATAATTACCATCACCGCGCCCTATGTATCGAAAGGAGCGAAGTATTCACTTACCAAACCTCGCAATCGTTCGATATAACGATAAATCACTCTATGAGACTTGGAATCGCGATCTTTACGTTTTCCACACGCTGTGTATCGAAAGAATCTAAGTATTCACTTCCCAAGCCTCGCAATTGTTCGATATAACGATAAATCACTCTATGAGAATTGGAATCGCGATCTTTACGTGTTCCACACGCTGTTTATCGAAAGAATCTAAGTATTCACTTCCCAAGCCTCGCAATTGTTCGATATAACGATAAATCACTCTAGGAGACTGGTAATCGCGATAATCACCTTCACCGCAACCTGTGTATCGAAAGGAGCTAAGCATTCAACTTTGATGGCTTCCAATGTTTCGATATAACGATAAATCACTCTAGGAGACTGCGAATCGCGATAATTACCTTCACAGCACGCTGTGTATCGAAAGGAGCTAAGTATTCACTTCACAAACCTCGCAATCGTTCGATATAACGATAAATCACCCTATGACACTCGAAATCGCGATATTTTCGTTTTCCAAATGCTGTGTATCGATGGGAGCTAAGGATTCACTTTCCAAGCCTCGCAAACGTTCAATGTAACGTTAAATCACTCTATGAGACTCGGAATCGGGATATTTACGTTTTCCAAACGCTGTGTTTCGAAAGGAGGTAAGGCTTCACTTCGCAAGCCTCGCAATCGTTCGATATAACGATAAATCACCCTATGAGACTGAGAATCGCGATATTTACGTTTTCCAAACGCTGTGTATCGAAAGAATCTAAGTATTCACTTCCCATGCCTCGCAATCGTTCGATATAACGATAAATCACTCTATGAGACTTGGAATCGCGATCTTTACGTTTTCCACACGCTGTGTATCGAAAGGAGCTAAGCATTCAACTCGGATGGCTTCCAATGTTACGATATAACGATAAATCACTCTAGGAGACTGGTAATCGCGATAATCACCTTCACCGCAACCTGTGTATCGAAAGGAGCTAAGCATTCAACTTTGATGGCTTCCAATGTTTCGATATAACGATAAATCACTCTAGGAGACTGCGAATCGCGATAACTACCTTCACAGCACGCTGTGTATCGAAACTAGCTAAGTATTCACTTCACAAACCTCGCAATCGTTCGATATAACGATAAATCACCCTATGACACTCGCAATCGCGATATTTTCGTTTTCCAAACGCTGTGTATCGATGGGAGCTAAGGATTCACTTTCCAAGCCTCGCAAACGTTCAATGTAACGTTAAATCACTCTATGAGACTCGGAATCGGGATATTTACGTTTTCCAAACGCTGTGTTTCGAAAGGAGGTAAGGCTTCACTTCGCAAGCCTCGCAATCGTTCGATATAACGATAAATCACCCTATGAGACTGAGAATCGCGATATTTACGTTTTCCAAACGCTGTGTATCGAAAGAATCTAAGTATTCACTTCCCATGCCTCGCAATCGTTCGATATAACGATAAATCACCCTATGACACTCGAAATCGCGATATTTACGTTTTCCAAACGCTGTGTATCAACAGCAGCTAAGGCTTCACTTCCCAAATAGCGCAATCGTTCGATTAAACGATAAATCACTCTAGGAGACTCGGAATCGCGATAATTACCATCACCGCGCCCTATGTATCGAAAGGAGCGAAGTATTCACTTACCAAACCTCGCAATCGTTCGATATAACGATAAATCACTCTATGAGACTTGGAATCGCGATCTTTACGTCTTCCACACGCTGTGTATCGAAAGAATCTAAGTATTCACTTCCCAAGCCTCGCAATTGTTCGATATAACGATAAATCACTCTATGAGACTTGGAATCGCGATCTTTACGTTTTCCACACGCTGTGTATCGAAAGAATCTAAGTATTCACTTCCCAAGCCTCGCAATCGTTCGATATAACGATAAATCACCCTATGACACTCGAAATCGCGATATTTACGTATTCCAAACGCTGTGTATCAACAGCAGCTAAGGCTTCACTTCCCAAACAGCGCACTCGTTCGATTAAACGATAAATCACTCTAGGAGACTCGGAATCGCGATAATTACCATCACCGCACCCTATGTATCGAAAGGAGCGAAGTATTCACTTCCCAAACCTCGCAATCGTTCGATATAACGATAAATCACCCTATGACACTCGAAATCGCGATATTTACGTTTTCCAAACGCTGTGTATCAACAGCAGCTAAGGCTTCACTTCCCAAATAGCGCAATCGTTCGATTAAACGATAAATCACTCTAGGAGACTCGGAATCGCGATAATTACCATCACCGCGCCCTATGTATCGAAAGGAGCGAAGTATTCACTTACCAAACCTCGCAATCGTTCGATATAACGATAAATCACTCTATGAGACTTGGAATCGCGATCTTTACGTTTTCCACACGCTGTGTATCGAAAGAATCTAAGTATTCACTTCCCAAGCCTCGCAATTGTTCGATATAACGATAAATCACTCTATGAGAATTGGAATCGCGATCTTTACGTGTTCCACACGCTGTTTATCGAAAGAATCTAAGTATTCACTTCCCAAGCCTCGCAATTGTTCGATATAACGATAAATCACTCTAGGAGACTGGTAATCGCGATAATCACCTTCACCGCAACCTGTGTATCGAAAGGAGCTAAGCATTCAACTTTGATGGCTTCCAATGTTTCGATATAACGATAAATCACTCTAGGAGACTGCGAATCGCGATAATTACCTTCACAGCACGCTGTGTATCGAAAGGAGCTAAGTATTCACTTCACAAACCTCGCAATCGTTCGATATAACGATAAATCACCCTATGACACTCGAAATCGCGATATTTTCGTTTTCCAAATGCTGTGTATCGATGGGAGCTAAGGATTCACTTTCCAAGCCTCGCAAACGTTCAATGTAACGTTAAATCACTCTATGAGACTCGGAATCGGGATATTTACGTTTTCCAAACGCTGTGTTTCGAAAGGAGGTAAGGCTTCACTTCGCAAGCCTCGCAATCGTTCGATATAACGATAAATCACCCTATGAGACTGAGAATCGCGATATTTACGTTTTCCAAACGCTGTGTATCGAAAGAATCTAAGTATTCACTTCCCATGCCTCGCAATCGTTCGATATAACGATAAATCACTCTATGAGACTTGGAATCGCGATCTTTACGTTTTCCACACGCTGTGTATCGAAAGGAGCTAAGCATTCAACTCGGATGGCTTCCAATGTTACGATATAACGATAAATCACTCTAGGAGACTGGTAATCGCGATAATCACCTTCACCGCAACCTGTGTATCGAAAGGAGCTAAGCATTCAACTTTGATGGCTTCCAATGTTTCGATATAACGATAAATCACTCTAGGAGACTGCGAATCGCGATAACTACCTTCACAGCACGCTGTGTATCGAAACTAGCTAAGTATTCACTTCACAAACCTCGCAATCGTTCGATATAACGATAAATCACCCTATGACACTCGCAATCGCGATATTTTCGTTTTCCAAACGCTGTGTATCGATGGGAGCTAAGGATTCACTTTCCAAGCCTCGCAAACGTTCAATGTAACGTTAAATCACTCTATGAGACTCGGAATCGGGATATTTACGTTTTCCAAACGCTGTGTTTCGAAAGGAGGTAAGGCTTCACTTCGCAAGCCTCGCAATCGTTCGATATAACGATAAATCACCCTATGAGACTGAGAATCGCGATATTTACGTTTTCCAAACGCTGTGTATCGAAAGAATCTAAGTATTCACTTCCCATGCCTCGCAATCGTTCGATATAACGATAAATCACCCTATGACACTCGAAATCGCGATATTTACGTTTTCCAAACGCTGTGTATCAACAGCAGCTAAGGCTTCACTTCCCAAATAGCGCAATCGTTCGATTAAACGATAAATCACTCTAGGAGACTCGGAATCGCGATAATTACCATCACCGCGCCCTATGTATCGAAAGGAGCGAAGTATTCACTTACCAAACCTCGCAATCGTTCGATATAACGATAAATCACTCTATGAGACTTGGAATCGCGATCTTTACGTCTTCCACACGCTGTGTATCGAAAGAATCTAAGTATTCACTTCCCAAGCCTCGCAATTGTTCGATATAACGATAAATCACTCTATGAGACTTGGAATCGCGATCTTTACGTTTTCCACACGCTGTGTATCGAAAGAATCTAAGTATTCACTTCCCAAGCCTCGCAATCGTTCGATATAACGATAAATCACCCTATGACACTCGAAATCGCGATATTTACGTTTTCCAAACGCTGTGTATCAACAGCAGCTAAGGCTTCACTTCCCAAATAGCGCAATCGTTCGATTAAACGATAAATCACTCTAGGAGACTCGGAATCGCGATAATTACCATCACCGCGCCCTATGTATCGAAAGGAGCGAAGTATTCACTTACCAAACCTCGCAATCGTTCGATATAACGATAAATCACTATATGAGACTTGGATTCGCGATCTTTACGTTTTCCACACGCTGTGTATCGAAAGAATCTAAGTATTCACTTCCCAAGCCTCGCAATTGTTCGATATAACGATAAATCACTCTATGAGACTTGGAATCGCGATCTTTACGTTTTCCACACGCTGTGTATCGAAAGAATCTAAGTATTCACTTCCCAAGCCTCGCAATCGTTCGATATAATGATAAATCACCCTATGACACTCGAAATCGCGATATTTACGTTTTCCAAACGCTGTGTATCAACAGCAGCTAAGGCTTCACTTCCCAAATAGCGCAATCGTTCGATTAAACGATAAATCACTCTAGGAGACTCGGAATCGCGATAATTACCATCACCGCGCCCTATGTATCGAAAGGAGCGAAGTATTCACTTACCAAACCTCGCAATCGTTCGATATAACGATAAATCACTCTATGAGACTTGGAATCGCGATCTTTACGTTTTCCACACGCTGTGTATCGAAAGGAGCTAAGCATTCAACTCGGATGGCTTCCAATGTTACGATATAACGATAAATCACTCTAGGAGACTGGTAATCGCGATAATCACCTTCACCGCAACCTGTGTATCGAAAGGAGCTAAGCATTCAACTTTGATGGCTTCCAATGTTTCGATATAACGATAAATCACTCTAGGAGACTGCGAATCGCGATAACTACCTTCACAGCACGCTGTGTATCGAAACTAGCTAAGTATTCACTTCACAAACCTCGCAATCGTTCGATATAACGATAAATCACCCTATGACACTCGCAATCGCGATATTTTCGTTTTCCAAACGCTGTGTATCGATGGGAGCTAAGGATTCACTTTCCAAGCCTCGCAAACGTTCAATGTAACGTTAAATCACTCTATGAGACTCGGAATCGGGATATTTACGTTTTCCAAACGCTGTGTATCGATGGGAGCTAAGGACTCACTTTCCAAGCCTCGCAAACGTTCAATGTAACGTTAAATCACTCTATGAGACTCGGAATCAGGATATTTACGTTTTCCAAACGCTGTGTTTCGAAAGGAGCTAAGGCTTCACTTCGCAAGCCTCGCAATCGTTCGATATAACGATAAATCACCCTATGACACTCGAAATCGCGATATTTTCGTTTTCCAAACGCTGTGTATCGATGGGAGCTAAGGACTCACTTTCCAAGCCTCGCAAACGTTCAATGTAACGTTAAATCACTCTATGAGACTCGGAATCGCGATCTTTACGTTTTCCACACGCTGTGTATCGAAAGGAGCTAAGCATTCAACTCGGATGGCTTCCAATGTTTCGATATAACGATAAATCACTCGAGGAGACTGGGAATCGCGATAATCACCTTCACCACAACCTGTGTATCGAAAGGAGCTAAGCATTCAACTCGGATGGCTTCCAATGGTTCGATATAACGATAAATCACTCTATGAGACTCGGAATCGCGAAAATCACCTTCACCGCACCCTGCGTATCGAAAGGAGCTAAGCATTCAACTCGGATGGCTTCCAATGTTTCGATATAACGATAAATCACTCTATGAGACTCGGAATCGCGATCCTTACGTTTTCCACACGCTGTGTATCGAAAGGAGCTAAGCATTCAACTCGGATGGCTTCCAATGTTTCGATATAACGATAAATCACTCGAGGAGACTGGGAATCGCGATAATCACCTTCACCGCAACCTGTGTATCGAAAGGAGCTAAGCATTTAACTCGGATGACTTCCAATGTTTCGATATAACGATAAATCACTCTAGGAGACTGGGAAGCGCGATATTTATGTTTCCCAGACGCTGTGTATCGAAATGAGATAAGGATTCACAATCCAAGCTTCGTAATCGTTCGATTAAACGATAAATCACCCTATGAGACTCGAAATCGTGATATTTACCTTTTCCAAAGGCTGTGTACCGAAAGAATCTACGTATTCACTTCCCAATCCTCGCAATCGTTCGATATAATGATAAATCACCCTATGACACTCGAAATCGCGATATTTACGTTTTCCAAACGCTGTGTATCGAAAGAATCTAAGTATTCACTTTCCAAGCCTCGCAATCGTTCGATATAACGATAAATCACCCTATGACACTCGAAATCGCGATATTTACGTATACCAAACGCTGTGCATCAACAGCAGCTAAGGCTTCACTTCCCAAACAGCGCAATCGTTCGATTAAACGATAAATCACTCTAGGAGACTCGGAATCGCGATAATTACCATCACCGCACCCTATGTATCGAAAGGAGCGAAGTATTCACTTCCCAAACCTCACAATCGTTCGATATAACGATAAATCACTCTATGAGACTTGGAATCGCGATCTTTACGTTTTCCACACGCTGTGTATCGAAAGAATCTAAGTATTCACTTCCCAAGCCTCGCAATTGTTCGATATAACGATAAATCACTCTATGAGACTTGGAATCGCGATCTTTACGTGTTCCACACGCTGTTTATCGAAAGAATCTAAGTATTCACTTCCCAAGCCTCGCAATTGTTCGATATAACGATAAATCACTCTATGAGACTCGGAATTGCGAAAATGACCTTCACCGCACCCTGTGTATCGAAAGGAGCTAAGCATTCAACTCGGATGGCTTCCAATGTTTCGATATAACGATCAATCACCCTATGACACTCGAAACCGCGATATTTGCGTTTTCTAAACGCTGTGTATCGAAAGAATCTAAGTATTCACTTCCCAAGCCTCGCAATTGTTCGATATAACGATAAATCACTCTATGAGACTCGGAATTGCGAAAATGACCTTCACCGCACCCTGTGTATCGAAAGGAGCTAAGCATTCAACTTTGATGGCTTCCAATGTTTCGATATAACGATAAATCACTCTAGGAGACTGGTAATCGCGATAATCACCTTCACCGCAACCTGTGTATCGAAAGGAGCTAAGCATTCAACTTTGATGGCTTCCAATGTTTCGATATAACGATAAATCACTCTAGGAGACTGCGAATCGCGATAATTACCTTCACAGCACGCTGTGTATCGAAAGGAGCTAAGTATTCACTTCACAAACCTCGCAATCGTTCGATATAACGATAAATCACCCTATGACACTCGAAATCGCGATATTTACGTTTTCCAAACGCTGTGTATCAACAGCAGCTAAGGCTTCACTTCCCAAATAGCGCAATCGTTCGATTAAACGATAAATCACTCTAGGAGACTCGGAATCGCGATAATTACCATCACCGCGCCCTATGTATCGAAAGGAGCGAAGTATTCACTTACCAAACCTCGCAATCGTTCGATATAACGATAAATCACTCTATGAGACTTGGAATCGCGATCTTTACGTCTTCCACACGCTGTGTATCGAAAGAATCTAAGTATTCACTTCCCAAGCCTCGCAATTGTTCGATATAACGATAAATCACTCTATGAGACTTGGAATCGCGATCATTACGTTTTCCACACGCTGTGTATCGAAAGAATCTAAGTATTCACTTCCCAAGCCTCGCAATCGTTCGATATAACGATAAATCACCCTATGACACTCGAAATCGCGATACTTACGTTTTCCAAACGCTGTGTATCAACAGCAGCTAAGGCTTCACTTCCCAAATAGCGCAATCGTTCGATTAAACGATAAATCACTCTAGGAGACTCGGAATCGCGATAATTACCATCACCGCGCCCTATGTATCGAAAGGAGCGAAGTATTCACTTACCAAACCTCGCAATCGTTCGATATAACGATAAATCACTCTATGAGACTTGGAATCGCGATCTTTACGTTTTCCACACGCTGTGTATCGAAAGAATCTAAGTATTCACTTCCCAAGCCTCGCAATCGTTCGATATAATGATAAATCACCCTATGACACTCGAAATCGCGATATTTACGTTTTCCAAACGCTGTGTATCAACAGCAGCTAAGGCTTCACTTCCCAAATAGCGCAATCGTTCGATTAAACGATAAATCACTCTAGGAGACTCGGAATCGCGATAATTACCATCACCGCGCCCTATGTATCGAAAGGAGCGAAGTATTCACTTACCAAACCTCGCAATCGTTCGATATAACGATAAATCACTCTATGAGACTTGGAATCGCGATCTTTACGTTTTCCACACGCTGTGTATCGAAAGGAGCTAAGCATTCAACTCGGATGGCTTCCAATGTTACGATATAACGATAAATCACTCTAGGAGACTGGTAATCGCGATAATCACCTTCACCGCAACCTGTGTATCGAAAGGAGCTAAGCATTCAACTTTGATGGCTTCCAATGTTTCGATATAACGATAAATCACTCTAGGAGACTGCGAATCGCGATAATTACCTTCACAGCACGCTGTGTATCGAAAGGAGCTAAGTATTCACTTCACAAACCTCGCAATCGTTCGATATAACGATAAATCACTCTAGGAGACTGGGAATCGCGATAATTACCATCACCGCACCCTGTGTATCGAAAGGAGCAAAGGCTTCACTTCCCAAGCCTCGCGATCGTTCAATGTAACGTTAAATCACTCTATGAGACGCGGAATCGCGAAAATCACCTTCACCGCACCCTGGGTATCGAAAGGAGCTAAGCATTCAACTCGGATGGCTTCCAATGTTTCGATATAACGATAAATCACTCTAGGAGACTGGGAATCGCGATAATCACCTTCACCGCAACCTGTGTATCGAAAGGAGCTAAGCATTCAACTCGGATGGCTTCCAATGTTTCGATATAACGATAAATCACTCTAGGAGACTGGGAATCGCGATATTTATGTTTCCCAGACGCTGTGTATCGAAATGAGATAAGGATTCACATGGAAAGCTTCGTAATCGTTCGATTAAACGATAAATCACTTTATGAGACTCGAAATCGCGATATTTTCGTTTTCCAAACGCTGTGTATCGATGGGAGCTAAGGATTCACTTTCCAAGCCTCGCAAACGTTCAATGTAACGTTAAATCACTCTATGAGACTCGGAATCGGGATATTTACGTTTTCCAAACGCTGTGTATCGATGGGAGCTAAGGACTCACTTTCCAAGCCTCGCAAACGTTCAATGTAACGTTAAATCACTCTATGAGACTCGGAATCGCGATCTTTACGTTTTCCACACGCTGTGTATCGAAAGGAGCTAAGCATTCAACTCGGATGGCTTCCAATGTTTCGATATAACGATAAATCACTCGAGGAGACTGGGAATCGCGATAATCACCTTCACCGCAACCTGTGTATCGAAAGGAGCTAAGCATTCAACTCGGATGGCTTCCAATGGTTCGATATAACGATAAATCACTCTATGAGACTCGGCATCGCGAAAATCACCTTCACCGCACCCTGCGTATCGAAAGGAGCTAAGCATTCAACTCGGATGGCTTCCAATGTTTCGATATAACGATAAATCACTCTATGAGACTCGGAATCGCGATCTTTACGTTTTCCACACGCTGTGTATCGAAAGGAACTAAGCATTCAACTCGGATGGCTTCCAATGTTTCGATATAACGATAAATCACTCGAGGAGACTGGGAATCGCGATAATCACCTTCACCGCAACCTGTGTATCGAAAGGAGCTAAGCATTCAACTCGGATGGCTTCCAATGTTTCGATATAACGATAAATCACTCTAGGAGACTGGGAATCGCGATATTTATGTTTCCCAGACGCTGTGTATCGAAATGAGATAAGGATTCACATGCCAAGCTTCGTAATCGTTCGATTAAACGATAAATCACTCTAGGAGACTCGGAATCGCGATAATTACCATCACCGCACCCTATGTATCGAAAGGAGCGAAGTATTCACTTCCCAAACCTCGCAATCGTTCGATATAACGATAAATCACTCTATGAGACTTGGAATCGCGATCTTTACGTTTTCCACACGCTGTGTATCGAAAGAATCTAAGTATTCACTTCCCAAGCCTCGCAATTGTTCGATATAACGATAAATCACTCTATGAGACTAGGAATTGCGAAAATGACCTTCACCGCACCCTGTGTATCGAATGGAGCTAAGCATTCAACTCGGATGGCTTCCAATGGTTCGATATAACGATAAATCACTCTATGAGACTCGGAATCGCGAAAATCACCTTCACCGCACCCTGCGTATCGAAAGGAGCTAAGCATTCAACTCGGATGGCTTCCAATGTTTCGATATAACGATAAATCACTCAATGAGACTCGGAATCGCGAAAATCACCTTCACCGCACCCTGGGTATCGAAAGGAGCTAAGCATTCAACTCGGATGGCTTCCAATGGTTCGATATAACGATAAATCACTCTAGGAGACTGGGAATCGCGATAATCACCTTCACCGCAGCCTGTGTATCGAAAGGAGCTAAGCATTCAACTCGGATGGCTTCCAATGGTTCGATATAACGATAAATCACTCTAGGAGACTGGGAATCGCGATAATCACCTTCACCGCAACCTGTGTATCGAAAGGAGCTAAGCATTCAACTCGGATGGCTTCCAATGTTTCGATATAACGATAAATCACTGTACGAGACTGGGAATCGCGATAATCACCTTCACCGCAACCTGTGTATCGAAAGGAGCTAAGCATTCAACTCGGATGGCTTCCAATGTTTCGATATAACGATAAATCTCTCTAGGAGACTGGGAATCGCGATATTTATGTTTCCCAGACGCTGTGTATCGAAATGAGATAAGGATTCACATGCCAAGCTTCGTAATCGTTCGATTAAACGATAAATCACTCTATGAGACTCGTAATCGCGATAATTACCTTCACCGCACCCTATGTAAGGAAAGGAGCTAAGGATTCAGCTCGGATGGCTTCCAATGTTTCGATATAACGATAAATCACTCTACGAGACTGGGAATCGCGATAATCACCTTCACCGCAACCTGTGTATCGAAAGGAGCTAAGCATTCAACTCGGATGGCTTCCAATGTTTCGATATAACGATAAATCACTCTAGGAGACTGGGAATCGCGATATTTATGTTTCCCAGACGCTATGTATCGAAATGAGATAAAGATTCACATTCCAAGCTTCGTAATCGTTCGATTAAACGATAAATCACCCTATGAGACTCGAAATCGTGATATTTACCTTTTCCAAAGGCTGTGTACCGAAAGAATCTACGTATTCACTTCCCAATCCTCGCAATCGTTCGATATAATGATAAATCACCCTATGACACTCGAAATCGCGATATTTACGTTTTCCAAACGCTGTGTATCGAAAGAATCTAAGTATTCACTTTCCAAGCCTCGCAATCGTTCGATATAACGATAAATCACCCTATGACACTCGAAATCGCGATATTTACGTATACCAAACGCTGTGCATCAACAGCAGCTAAGGCTTCACTTCCCAAACAGCGCAATCGTTCGATTAAACGATAAATCACTCTAGGAGACTCGGAATCGCGATAATTACCATCACCGCACCCTATGTATCGAAAGGAGCGAAGTATTCACTTCCCAAGCCTCGCAATTGTTCGATATAACGATAAATCACTCTATGAGACTCGGAATTGCGAAAATGACCTTCACCGCACCCTGTGTATCGAAAGGAGCTAAGGATTCAACACGGATGGCTTGCAATGGTTCGATATAACGATAAATCACCCTATGACACTCGAAACCGCGATATTTGCGTTTTCCAAACGCTGTGTATCAACAGCAGCTAAGGCTTCACTTCCCAAACAGCGCACTCGTTCGATTAAACGATAAATCACTCTAGGAGACTCGGAATCGCGATAATTACCTTCACAGCACGCTGTGTATCGAAAGGAGCGAAGTATTCACTTCACAAACCTCGCAATCGTTCAATGTAACGTTAAATCACTCTATGAGACTTGGAATCGCGAAAATCACCTTCACCGCACCCTGTGTATCGAAAGGAGCTAAGCATTCAACTCGGATGGCTTCCAATGTTTCGATATAACGATAAATCAGTCTAGGAGACTGGTAATCGCGATATTTACGTTTTCCAAACGCTGTGTATCAACAGCAGCTAAGGCTGCACTTCCCAAACAGCGCACTCGTTCGATTAAACCATAAATCACTCTAGGAGACTCGGAATCGCGATAATTACCATCACCGCACCCTATGTATCGAAAGGAGCGAAGTATTCACTTCCCAAACCTCGCAATCGTTCGATATAACGATAAATCACTCTATGAGACTTGGAATCGCGATCTTTACGTTTTCCACACGCTGTGTATCGAAAGAATCTAAGTATTCACTTCCCAAGCCTCGCAATCGTTCGATATAACGATAAATCACCCTATGACACTCGAAATCGCGATATTTACGTATTCCAAACGCTGTGTATCAACAGCAGCTAAGGCTTCACTTCCCAAACAGCGCACTCGTTCGATTAAACGATAAATCACTCTAGGAGACTCGGAATCGCGATAATTACCATCACCGCACCCTATGTATCGAAAGGAGCGAAGTATTCACTTACCAAACCTCGCAATCGTTCGATATAACGATAAATCACCCTATGACACTCGTAATCGCGATATTTACGTTTTCCAAACGCTGTGTATCAACAGCAGCTAAGGCTTCACTTCCCAAATAGCGCAATCGTTCGATTAAACGATAAATCACTCTAGGAGACTCGGAATCGCGATAATTACCATCACCGCGCCCTATGTATCGAAAGGAGCGAAGTATTCACTTACCAAACCTCGCAATCGTTCGATATAACGATAAATCACTCTATGAGACTTGGAATCGCGATCTTTACGTTTTCCACACGCTGTGTATCGAAAGAATCTAAGTATTCACTTCCCAAGCCTCGCAATTGTTCGATATAACGATAAATCACTCTATGAGACTTGGAATCGCGATCTTTACGTGTTCCACACGCTGTTTATCGAAAGAATCTAAGTATTCACTTCCCAAGCCTCGCAATTGTTCGATATAACGATAAATCACTCTATGAGACTCGGAATTGCGAAAATGACCTTCACCGCACCCTGTGTATCGAAAGGAGCTAAGCATTCAACTCGGATGGCTTCCAATGTTTCGATATAACGATCAATCACCCTATGACACTCGAAACCGCGATATTTGCGTTTTCCAAACGCTGTGTATCGAAAGAATCTAAGTATTCACTTCCCAAGCCTCGCAATTGTTCGATATAACGATAAATCACTCTATGAGACTCGGAATTGCGAAAATGACCTTCACCGCACCCTGTGTATCGAAAGGAGCTAAGCATTCAACTTTGATGGCTTCCAATGTTTCGATATAACGATAAATCACTCTAGGAGACTGGTAATCGCGATAATCACCTTCACCGCAACCTGTGTATCGAAAGGAGCTAAGCATTCAACTTTGATGGCTTCCAATGTTTCGATATAACGATAAATCACTCTAGGAGACTGCGAATCGCGATAATTACCTTCACAGCACGCTGTGTATCGAAAGGAGCTAAGTATTCACTTCACAAACCTCGCAATCGTTCGATATAACGATAAATCACCCTATGACACTCGAAATCGCGATATTTTCGTTTTCCAAATGCTGTGTATCGATGGGAGCTAAGGATTCACTTTCCAAGCCTCGCAAACGTTCAATGTAACGTTAAATCACTCTATGAGACTCGGAATCGGGATATTTACGTTTTCCAAACGCTGTGTTTCGAAAGGAGGTAAGGCTTCACTTCGCAAGCCTCGCAATCGTTCGATATAACGATAAATCACCCTATGAGACTGAGAATCGCGATATTTACGTTTTCCAAACGCTGTGTATCGAAAGAATCTAAGTATTCACTTCCCAAGCCTCGCAATCGTTCGATATAACGATAAATGACCCTATGACACTCGAAATCGCGATATTTACGTTTTCCAAACGCTGTGTATCAACAGCAGCTAAGGCTTCACTTCCCAAATAGCGCAATCGTTCGATTAAACGATAAATCACTCTAGGAGACTCGGAATCGCGATAATTACCATCACCGCGCCCTATGTATCGAAAGGAGCGAAGTATTCACTTACCAAACCTCGCAATCGTTCGATATAACGATAAATCACTCTATGAGACTTGGAATCGCGATCTTTACGTCTTCCACACGCTGTGTATCGAAAGAATCTAAGTATTCACTTCCCAAGCCTCGCAATTGTTCGATATAACGATAAATCACTCTATGAGACTTGGAATCGCGATCTTTACGTTTTCCACACGCTGTGTATCGAAAGAATCTAAGTATTCACTTCCCAAGCCTCGCAATCGTTCGATATAACGATAAATGACCCTATGACACTCGAAATCGCGATATTTACGTTTTCCAAACGCTGTGTATCAACAGCAGCTAAGGCTTCACTTCCCAAATAGCGCAATCGTTCGATTAAACGATAAATCACTCTAGGAGACTCGGAATCGCGATAATTACCATCACCGCGCCCTATGTATCGAAAGGAGCGAAGTATTCACTTACCAAACCTCGCAATCGTTCGATATAACGATAAATCACTCTATGAGACTTGGAATCGCGATCTTTACGTCTTCCACACGCTGTGTATCGAAAGAATCTAAGTATTCACTTCCCAAGCCTCGCAATCGTTCGATATAACGATAAATCACCCTATGACACTCGAAATCGCGATATTTACGTTTTCCAAACGCTGTGTATCAACAGCAGCTAAGGCTTCACTTCCCAAATAGCGCAATCGTTCGATTAAACGATAAATCACTCTAGGAGACTCGGAATCGCGATAATTACCATCACCGCGCCCTATGTATCGAAAGGAGCGAAGTATTCACTTACCAAAAATCGCAATCGTTCGATATAACGATAAATCACTCTATGAGACTTGGAATCGCGATCTTTACGTTTTCCACACGCTGTGTATCGAAAGAATCTAAGTATTCACTTCCCAAGCCTCGCAATTGTTCGATATAACGATAAATCACTCTATGAGACTTGGAATCGCGATCTTTACGTTTTCCACACGCTGTGTATCGAAAGAATCTAAGTATTCACTTCCCAAGCCTCGCAATCGTTCGATATAATGATAAATCACCCTATGACACTCGAAATCGCGATATTTACGTTTTCCAAACGCTGTGTATCAACAGCAGCTAAGGCTTCACTTCCCAAATAGCGCAATCGTTCGATTAAACGATAAATCACTCTAGGAGACTCGGAATCGCGATAATTACCATCACCGCGCCCTATGTATCGAAAGGAGCGAAGTATTCACTTACCAAACCTCGCAATCGTTCGATATAACGATAAATCACTCTATGAGACTTGGAATCGCGATCTTTACGTTTTCCACACGCTGTGTATCGAAAGGAGCTAAGCATTCAACTCGGATGGCTTCCAATGTTACGATATAACGATAAATCACTCTAGGAGACTGGTAATCGCGATAATCACCTTCACCGCAACCTGTGTATCGAAAGGAGCTAAGCATTTAACTTTGATGGCTTCCAATGTTTCGATATAACGATAAATCACTCTAGGAGACTGCGAATCGCGATAATTACCTTCACAGCACGCTGTGTATCGAAACTAGCTAAGTATTCACTTCACAAACCTCGCAATCGTTCGATATAACGATAAATCACCCTATGACACTCGAAATCGCGATATTTTCGTTTTCCAAACGCTGTGTATCGATGGGAGCTAAGGATTCACTTTCCAAGCCTCGCAAACGTTCAATGTAACGTTAAATCACTCTATGAGACTCGGAATCGGGATATTTACGTTTTCCAAACGCTGTGTATCGATGGGAGCTAAGGACTCACTTTCCAAGCCTCGCAAACGTTCAATGTAACGTTAAATCACTCTATGAGACTCGGAATCGCGATCTTTACGTTTTCCACACGCTGTGTATCGAAAGGAGCTAAGCATTCAACTCGGATGGCTTCCAATGTTTCGATATAACGATAAATCACTCGAGGAGACTGGGAATCGCGATAATCACCTTCACCGCAACCTGTGTATCGAAAGGAGCTAAGCATTCAACTCGGATGGCTTCCAATGGTTCGATATAACGATAAATCACTCTATGAGACTCGGAATCGCGAAAATCACCTTCACCGCACCCTGCGTATCGAAAGGAGCTAAGCATTCAACTCGGATGGCTTCCAATGTTTCGATATAACGATAAATCACTCTATGAGACTCGGAATCGCGATCTTTACGTTTTCCACACGCTGTGTATCGAAAGGAGCTAAGCATTCAACTCGGATGGCTTCCAATGTTTCGATATAACGATAAATCACTCGAGGAGACTGGGAATCGCGATAATCACCTTCACCGCAACCTGTGTATCGAAAGGAGCTAAGCATTCAACTCGGATGGCTTCCAATGTTTCGATATAACGATAAATCACTCTAGGAGACTGGGAATCGCGATATTTATGTTTCCCAGACGCTGTGTATCGAAATGAGATAAGGATTCACATGCCAAGCTTCGTAATCGTTCGATTAAACGATAAATCACTCTAGGAGACTAGGAATCGCGATAATTACCTTCACCGCAACCTGTGTATCGAAAGGAGCTAAGTATTCACTTCACAAACCTCGCAATCTTCAATGTAACGTTAAATCACTGTATGAGACACGGAATCGCGATATTTACGTTTTCCAAACGCTGTGTATCAAAAGGAGCTAATGCTTCACTTCCCAAGCCTCGCAATTGTTCGATATAACGATAAATCACTCTATGAGACTTGGAATCGCGATCTTTACGTTTTCCACACGCTGTGTATCGAAAGAATCTAAGTATTCACTTCCCAAGCCTCGCAATCGTTCGATATAACGATAAATCACCCTATGACACTCGCAATCGCGATATTTACGTTTTCCAAACGCTGTGTATCAACAGCAGCTAAGGCTTCACTTCCCAAATAGCGCAATCGTTCGATTAAACGATAAATCACTCTAGGAGACTCGGAATCGCGATAATTACCATCACCGCGCCCTATGTATCGAAAGGAGCGAAGTATTCACTTACCAAACCTCGCAATCGTTCGATATAACGATAAATCACTCTATGAGACTTGGAATCGCGATCTTTACGTCTTCCACACGCTGTGTATCGAAAGAATCTAAGTATTCACTTCCCAAGCCTCGCAATTGTTCGATATAACGATAAATCACTCTATGAGACTTGGAATCGCGATCTTTACGTTTTCCACACGCTGTGTATCGAAAGAATCTAAGTATTCACTTCCCAAGCCTCGCAATCGTTCGATATAACGATAAATCACCCTATGACACTCGAAATCGCGATACTTACGTTTTACAAACGCTGTGTATCAACAGCAGCTAAGGCTTCACTTCCCAAATAGCGCAATCGTTCGATTAAACGATAAATCACTCTAGGAGACTCGGAATCGCGATAATTACCATCACCGCGCCCTATGTATCGAAAGGAGCGAAGTATTCACTTACCAAACCTCGCAATCGTTCGATATAACGATAAATCACTCTATGAGACTTGGAATCGCGATCTTTACGTTTTCCACACGCTGTGTATCGAAAGAATCTAAGTATTCACTTCCCAAGCCTCGCAATTGTTCGATATAACGATAAATCACTCTATGAGACTTGGAATCGCGATCTTTACGTTTTCCACACGCTGTGTATCGAAAGAATCTAAGCATTCACTTCCCAAGCCTCGCAATCGTTCGATATAATGATAAATCACCCTATGACACTCGAAATCGCGATATTTACGTTTTCCAAACGCTGTGTATCAACAGCAGCTAAGGCTTCACTTCCCAAATAGCGCAATCGTTCGATTAAACGATAAATCACTCTAGGAGACTCGGAATCGCGATAATTACCATCACCGCGCCCTATGTATCGAAAGGAGCGAAGTATTCACTTACCAAACCTCGCAATCGTTCGATATAACGATAAATCACTCTATGAGACTTGGAATCGCGATCTTTACGTTTTCCACACGCTGTGTATCGAAAGGAGCTAAGCATTCAACTCGGATGGCTTCCAATGTTACGATGTAACGATAAATCACTCTAGGAGACTGGTAATCGCGATAATCACCTTCACCGCAACCTGTGTATCGAAAGGAGCTAAGCATTCAACTTTGATGGCTTCCAATGTTTCGATATAACGATAAATCACTCTAGGAGACTGCGAATCGCGATAATTACCTTCACAGCACGCTGTGTATCGAAACTAGCTAAGTATTCACTTCACAAACCTCGCAATCGTTCGATATAACGATAAATCACCCTATGACACTCGAAATCGCGATATTTTCGTTTTCCAAACGCTGTGTATCGATGGGAGCTAAGGATTCACTTTCCAAGCCTCGCAAACGTTCAATGTAACGTTAAATCACTCTATGAGACTCGGAATCGGGATATTTACGTTTTCCAAACGCTGTGTATCGATGGGAGCTAAGGACTCACTTTCCAAGCCTCGCAAACGTTCAATGTAACGTTAAATCACTCTATGAGACTCGGAATCAGGATATTTACGTTTTCCAAACGCTGTGTTTCGAAAGGAGCTAAGGCTTCACTTCGCAAGCCTCGCAATCGTTCGATATAACGATAAATCACCCTATGACACTCGAAATCGCGATATTTTCGTTTTCCAAACGCTGTGTATCGATGGGAGCTAAGGACTCACTTTCCAAGCCTCGCAAACGTTCAATGTAACGTTAAATCACTCTATGAGACTCGGAATCGCGATCTTTACGTTTTCCACACTCTGTGTATCGAAAGGAGCTAAGCATTCAACTCGGATGGCTTCCAATGTTTCGATATAACGATAAATCACTCGAGGAGACTGGGAATCGCGATAATCACCTTCACCGCAACCTGTGTATCGAAAGGAGCTAAGCATTCAACTCGGATGGCTTCCAATGGTTCGATATAACGATAAATCACTCTATGAGACTCGGAATCGCGAAAATCACCTTCACCGCACCCTGCGTATCGAAAGGAGCTAAGCATTCAACTCGGATGGCTTCCAATGTTTCGATATAACGATAAATCACTCTATGAGACTCGGAATCGCGATCTTTACGTTTTCCACACGCTGTGTATCGAAAGGAGCTAAGCATTCAACTCGGATGGCTTCCAATGTTTCGATATAACGATAAATCACTCGAGGAGACTGGGAATCGCGATAATCACCTTCACCGCAACCTGTGTATCGAAAGGAGCTAAGCATTCAACTCGGATGGCTTCCAATGTTTCGATATAACGATAAATCTCTCTAGGAGACTGGGAATCGCGATATTTATGTTTCCCAGACGCTGTGTATCGAAATGAGATAAGGATTCACATGCCAAGCTTCGTAATCGTTCGATTAAACGATAAATCACTCTAAGAGACTCGGAATCGCGATAATTACCATCACCGCACCCTATGTATCGAAAGGAGCGAAGTATTCACTTCCCAAACCTCGCAATCGTTCGATATAACGATAAATCACTCTATGAGACTTGGAATCGCGATCTTTACGTTTTCCACACGCTGTGTATCGAAAGAATCTAAGTATTCACTTCCCAAGCCTCGCAATTGTTCGATATAACGATAAATCACTCTATGAGACTAGGAATTGCGAAAATGACCTTCACCGCACCCTGTGTATCGAATGGAGCTAAGCATTCAACTCGGATGGCTTCCAATGGTTCGATATAACGATAAATCACTCTATTTGACTCGGAATCGCGAAAATCACCTTCACCGCACCCTGCGTATCGAAAGGAGCTAAGCATTCAACTCGGATGGCTTCCAATGTTTCGATATAACGATAAATCACTCAATGAGACTCGGAATCGCGAAAATCACCTTCACCGCACCCTGGGTATCGAAAGGAGCTAAGCATTCAACTCGGATGGCTTCCAATGGTTCGATATAACGATAAATCACTCTAGGAGACTGGGAATCGCGATAATCACCTTCACCGCAGCCTGTGTATCGAAAGGAGCTAAGCATTCAACTCGGATGGCTTCCAATGGTTCGATATAACGATAAATCACTCTAGGAGACTGGGAATCGCGATAATCACCTTCACCGCAACCTGTGTATCGAAAGGAGCTAAGCATTCAACTCGGATGGCTTCCAATGTTTCGATATAACGATAAATCACTCTACGAGACTGGGAATCGCGATAATCACCTTCACCGCAACCTGTGTATCGAAAGGAGCTAAGCATTCAACTCGGATGGCTTCCAATGTTTCGATATAACGATAAATCACTCTAGGAGACTGGGAATCGCGATATTTATGTTTCCCAGACGCTATGTATCGAAATGAGATAAGGATTCACATGCCAAGCTTCGTAATCGTTCGATTAAACGATAAATCACCCTATGAGACTCGAAATCGTGATATTTACCTTTTCCAAAGGCTGTGTACCGAAAGAATCTACGTATTCACTTACCAATCCTCGCAATCGTTCGATATAATGATAAATCACCCTATGACACTCGAAATCGCGATATTTACGTTTTCCAAACGCTGTGTATCGAAAGAATCTAAGTATTCACTTTCCAAGCCTCGCAATCGTTCGATATAACGATAAATCACCCTATGACACTCGAAATCGCGATATTTACGTATACCAAACGCTGTGCATCAACAGCAGCTAAGGCTTCACTTCCCAAACAGCGCAATCGTTCGATTAAACGATAAATCACTCTAGGAGACTCGGAATCGCGATAATTACCATCACCGCACCCTATGTATCGAAAGGAGCGAAGTATTCACTTCCCAAACCTCGCAATCGTTCGATATAACGATAAATCACTCTATGAGACTTGGAATCGCGATCTTTACGTTTTCCACACGCTGTGTATCGAAAGAATCTAAGTATTCACTTCCCAAGCCTCGCAATTGTTCGATATAACGATAAATCACTCTATGAGACTAGGAATTGCGAAAATGACCTTCACCGCACCCTGTGTATCGAATGGAGCTAAGCATTCAACTCGGATGGCTTGCAATGGTTCGATATAACGATAAATCACCCTATGACACTCGAAACCGCGATATTTGCGTTTTCCAAACGCTGTGTATCAACAGCAGCTAAGGCTTCACTTCCCAAACAGCGCACTCGTTCGATTAAACGATAAATCACTCTAGGAGACTCGGAATCGCGATAATTACCTTCACAGCACGCTGTGTATCGAAAGGAGCGAAGTATTCACTTCACAAACCTCGCAATCGTTCAATGTAACGTTAAATCACTCTATGAGACTTGGAATCGCGAAAATCACCTTCACCGCACCCTGTGTATCGAAAGGAGCTAAGCATTCAACTCGGATGGCTTCCAATGTTTCGATATAACGATAAATCAGTCTAGGAGACTGGTAATCGCGATATTTACGTTTTCCAAACGCTGTGTATCAACAGCAGCTAAGGCTGCACTTCCCAAACAGCGCACTCGTTCGATTAAACGATAGATCACTCTAGGAGACTCGGAATCGCGATAATTACCATCACCGCACCCTATGTATCGAAAGGAGCGAAGTATTCACTTCCCAAACCTCGCAATCGTTCGATATAACGATAAATCACTCTATGAGACTTGGAATCGCGATCTTTACGTTTTCCACACGCTGTGTATCGAAAGAATCTAAGTATTCACTTCCCAAGCCTCGCAATCGTTCGATATAACGATAAATCACCCTATGACACTCGAAATCGCGATATTTACGTATTCCAAACGCTGTGTATCAACAGCAGCTAAGGCTTCACTTCCCAAACAGCGCACTCGTTCGATTAAACGATAAATCACTCTAGGAGACTCGGAATCGCGATAATTACCATCACCGCACCCTATGTATCGAAAGGAGCGAAGTATTCACTTCCCAAACCTCGCAATCGTTCGATATAACGATAAATCAAACTATGACACTCGAAATCGCGATATTTACGTTTTCCAAACGCTGTGTATCAACAGCAGCTAAGGCTTCACTTCCCAAATAGCGCAATCGTTCGATTAAACGATAAATCACTCTAGGAGACTCGGAATCGCGATAATTACCATCACCGCGCCCTATGTATCGAAAGGAGCGAAGTATTCACTTACCAAACCTCGCAATCGTTCGATATAAGGATAAATCACTCTATGAGACTTGGAATCGCGATCTTTACGTTTTCCACACGCTGTGTATCGAAAGAATCTAAGTATTCACTTCCCAAGCCTCGCAATTGTTCGATATAACGATAAATCACTCTATGAGACTTGGAATCGCGATCTTTACGTTTTCCACACGCTGTTTATCGAAAGAATCTAAGTATTCACTTCCCAAGCCTCGCAATTGTTCGATATAACGATAAATCACTCTATGAGACTCGGAATTGCGAAAATGACCTTCACCGCACCCTGTGTATCGAAAGGAGCTAAGCATTCAACTCGGATGGCTTCCAATGTTTCGATATAACGATCAATCACTCTAGGAGACTGGTAATCGCGATAATCACCTTCACCGCAACCTGTGTATCGAAAGGAGCTAAGCATTCAAGTGGGATGGCTTCCAATGTTTCGATATAACGATAAATCACTCTAGGAGACTGCGAATCGCGATAATTACCTTCACAGCACGCTGTGTATCGAAAGGAGCTAAGTATTCACTTCACAAACCTCGCAATCGTTCGATATAACGATAAATCACCCTATGACACTCGAAATCGCGATATTTTCGTTTTCCAAACGCTGTGTATCGATGGGAGCTAAGGATTCACTTTCCAAGCCTCGCAAACGTTCAATGTAACGTTAAATCACTCTATGAGACTCGGAATCGGGATATTTACGTTTTCCAAACGCTGTGTTTCGAAAGGAGCTAAGGCTTCACTTCGCAAGCCTCGCAATCGTTCGATATAACGATAAATCACCCTATGAGACTGGGAATCGCGATATTTACGTTTTCCAAACGCTGTGTATCGAAAGAATCTAAGTATTCACTTCCCAAGCCTCGCAATCGTTCGATATAACGATAAATCACCCTATGACACTCGAAATCGCGATATTTACGATTTCCAAACGCTGTGTATCAACAGCAGCTAAGGCTTCACTTCCCAAATAGCGCAATCGTTCGATTAAACGATAAATCACTCTAGGAGACTCGGAATCGCGATAATTACCATCACCGCGCCCTATGTATCGAATGGAGCGAAGTATTCACTTACCAAACCTCGCAATCGTTCGATATAACGATAAATCACTCTATGAGACTTGGAATCGCGATCTTTACGTTTTCCACACGCTGTGTATCGAAAGAATCTAAGTATTCACTTCCCAAGCCTCGCAATCGTTCGATATGACGATAAATCACCCTATGAGACTCGAAATCGCGATATTTACGTTTTCCACACGCTGTGTACCGAAAGGAGCTAAGGATTCACTTCGGATATCTAGCAATGGTTCGATATAACGATAAATCACTCTAGGAGACTCGGAATCGCATAAATCACCTTCAGCGCACCCTGTGTATCGAAAGGAGCTAAGCATTCAACTCGGATGGCTTCCAATGTTTCGATATAACGATAAATCACTCTAGGAGACTGGTAATCGCGATATTTACGTTTTCCAAACGCTGTGTACCGAAAGAATCTAAGTATTCACTTCCCCAGCCTCACAATCGTTCGATATGACGATAAATCACCCTATGAGACTCGAAATCGCGATATTTACGTTTTCCACACGCTGTGTACCGAAAGGAGCTAAGGATTCACTTCGGATATCTAGCAATGGTTCGATATAACGATAAATCACTCTAGGAGACTCGGAATCGCGAAAATCACCTTCACCGCACCCTGTGTATCGAAAAGAGCTAAGCATTCAACTCGGATGGCTTCCAATGTTTCGATACAACGATAAATCACTCTAGGAGACTGGTAATCGCGATAATCACCTTCACCGCAACCTGTGTATCGAAAGGAGCTAAGCATTCAAGTGGGATGTCTTCCAATGTTTCGATATAACGATAAATCACTCTAGGAGACTGGTAATCGCGATATTTACGTTTTCCAAACGCTGTGTACCGAAAGAATCTAAGTATTCACTTCCCCAGCCTCACAATCGTTCGATATGACGATAAATCACCCTATGAGACTCGAAATCGCGATATTTACGTTTTCCACACGCTGTGTACCGAAAGGAGCTAAGGATTCACTTCGGATATCTAGCAATGGTTCGATATAACGATAAATCACTCTAGGAGACTCGGAATCGCGAAAATCACCTTCACCGCACCCTGTGTATCGAAAGGAGCTAAGCATTCAACTCGGATGGCTTCCAATGTTTCGATATAACGATAAATCACTCTAGGAGACTGGTAATCGCGATATTTACGTTTTCCAAACGCTGTGTTTCGAAAGGAGCTAAGGCTTCACTTCGCAAGCCTCGCAATCGTTCGATATAACGATAAATCACCCTATGAGACTGGGAATCGCGATATTTACGTTTTCCAAACGCTGTGTATCGAAAGAATCTAAGTATTCACTTCCCAAGCCTCGCAATCGTTCGATATAACGATAAATCACCCTATGACACTCGAAATCGCGATATTTACGTTTTCCAAACGCTGTGTATCAACAGCAGCTAAGGCTTCACTTCCCAAATAGCGCAATCGTTCGATTAAACGATAAATCACTCTAGGAGACTCGGAATCGCGATAATTACCATCACCGCGCCCTATGTATCGAAAGGAGCGAAGTATTCACTTCCCAAGCCTCGCAATTGTTCGATATAACGATAAATCACTCTATGAGACTTGGAATCGCGATCTTTACGTTTTCCACACTCTGTGTATCAACAGGAGCTAAGGATTCACTTCGGATGTCTAGCAATGGTTCGATATAACGATTAATCACACTAGGAGACTGGGAATCGCAATATTTACGTTTTCCAAACGCTGTGTATCGATGGGATCTAAGGCTTCACATCCAAAGCCTCGCAATCGTTCGATATAACGATAAATCACTCTATGAGACTCGGAATTGCGAAAATGACCATCACCGCACCCTGTGTATCGAAAGGAGCTAAGCATTCAACTCGGATGGCTTCCAATGTTTCGATATAACGATAAATCACTCTAGTAGACTGGGAATCGCGATAATTACCTTCACAGCACGCTGTGTATCGATAGGACCTAAGTATTCACTTCACAAACCTCGCAATCGTTCAATGTAACGTTAAATCACTCTATGAGACTCGGAATCGCGATAATCACCTTCACCGCACCCTGGGTATCGAAAGGAGCTAAGCATTCAACTCGGATGGCTTCCAACGTTTCGATATAACGATAAATCACTCTAGGAGACTGGGAATCGCGATAATCACCTTCACCGCAACCTGTGTATCGAAAGGAGCTAAGCATTCAACTGGGATGGCTTCCAATGTTTCGATATAACGATAAATCACTCTAGGAGTCTGCGAATCGCGATAATTACCTTCACAGCACGCTGTGTATCGAAATGAGCTAAGTATTCACTTCACAAACCTCGCAATCGTTCGATATAACGATAAATCACCCTATGACACTCGAAATCGCGATATTTTCGATTTCCAAACGCTGTGTATCGAAAGAATCTAAGTATTCACTTCCCAAGCCTCGCAATCGTTCGATATGACGATAAATCACCCTATGAGACTCGAAATCGCGATATTTTCGTTTTCCAAACGCTGTGTATCGAAAGAATCTAAGTATTCACTTCCCAAGCCTCGCAATCGTTCGATATGACGATAAATCACCCTATGAGACTCGAAATCGCGATATTTACGTTTTCCACACGCTGTGTACCGAAAGGAGCTAAGGCTTCACTTCGGATGTCTAGCAATGGTTCGATATAACGATTAATCACACTAGGAGACTGGGAATCGCAATATTTACGTTTTCCAAACGCTGTGTATCGATGGGATCTAAGGCTTCACATCCAAAGCCTCGCAATCGTTCGATATAACGATAAATCACTCTATGAGACTCTGAATTGCGAAAATGACCATCACCGCACCCTGTGTATCGAAAGGAGCTAAGCATTCAACTCGGATGGCTTCCAACGTTTCTATATAACGATAAATCACTCTAGGAGACTGGGAATCGCAATATTTACGTTTTCCAACCGCTGTGTATCGATGGGATCTAAGGCTTCACATCCAAAGCCTCGCAATCGTTCGATATAACGATAAATCACTCTATGAGACTCGGAATTGCGAAAATGACCATCACCGCACCCTGGGTATCGAAAGGAGCTAAGCATTCAACTCGGATGGCCTCCAACGTTTCGATATAACGATAAATCACTCTAGGAGACTGGGAATCGCGATAATTACCATCACCGCACCCTGTGTATCGAAAGGAGCAAAGGCTTCACTTCCCAAGCCTCGCGATCGTTCAATGTAACGTTAAATCACTCTATGAGACGCGGAATCGCGAAAATCACCTTCACCGCACCCTGGGTATCGAAAGGAGCGAAGTATTCACTTACCAAACCTCGCAATCGTTCGATATAACGATAAATCACTCTATGAGACTTGGAATCGCGATCTTTACGTTTTCCAAACGCTGTGTATCGAAAGAATCTAAGTATTCACTTCCCAAGCCTCGCAATTGTTCGATATAACGATAAATCACTCTATGAGACTCGGAATTGCGAAAATGACCTTCACCGCACCCTGTGTATCGAAAGGAGCTGAGGATTCAACTCGGATGGCTTGCAATGGTTCCATATAACGATAAATCACTCTAGGAGACTGGTAATCGCGATAATCACCTTCACCGCAACCTGTGTATCGAAAGGAGCTAAGCATTCAACTTTGATGGCTTCCAATGTTTCGATATAACGATAAATCACTCTAGGAGACTGCGAATCGCGATAATTACCTTCACAGCACGCTGTGTATCGAAAGGAGCTAAGTATTCACTTCACAAACCTCGCAATCGTTCGATATAACGATAAATCACCCTATGACACTCGAAATCGCGATATTTTCGTTTTCCAAACGCTGTGTATCGATGGGAGCTAAGGATTCACTTCCCAAGCCTCGCAATCGTTCGATATAACGATAAATCACCCTATGACACTCGAAATCGCGATATTTACGTTTTCCAAACGCTGTGTATCAACAGCAGCTAAGGCTTCACTTCCCAAATAGCGCAATCGTTCGATTAAACGATAAATCACTGTAGGAGACTCGGAATCGCGATAATTACCATCACCGCGCCCTATGTATCGAAAGGAGCGAAGTATTCACTTCCCAAGCCTCGCAATTGTTCGATATAACGATAAATCACTCTATGAGACTCGGAATTGCGAAAATGACCTTCACCGCACCCTATGTAAGGAAAGGAGCTAAGGATTCAACTCGGATGGCTTGCAATGGTTCGATATAACGATAAATCACTCTAGGAGACTGCGAATCGCGATAACTACCTTCACAGCACGCTGTGTATCGAAAGGAGCTAAGTATTCACTTCACAAACCTCGCAATCGTTCGATATAACGATAAATCACCCTATGAGACTCGAAATCGCGATATTTTCGTTTTCCAAACGCTGTGTATCGAAAGAATCTAAGTATTCACTTCCCAGGCCTCGCAATCGTTCGATATGACGATAAATCACCCTATGAGACTCGAAATCGCGATATTTACGTTTTCCACACGCTGTGTACCAAAAGGGGCTAAGGATTCACTTCGGATATCTAGCAATGGTTCGATAGAACGATAAATCACTCTAGGAGACTGGTAATCGCGTAAATCACCTTCAGCGCACCCTGTGTATCGAAAGGAGCTAAGCATTCAACTCGGATGGCTTCCAATGTTTCGATATAACGATAAATCACTCTAGGAGACTGGTAATCCTGATATTTACGTTTTCCAAACGCTGTGTACCGAAAGAATCTAAGTATTCACTTCCCCAGCCTCACAATCGTTCGATATGACGATAAATCACCCTATGAGACTCGAAATCGCGATATTTTCGTTTTCCAAACGCTGTGTATCGAAAGAATCTAAGTATTCACTTCCCAAGCCTCGCAATCGTTCGATATGACGATAAATCACCCTATGAGACTCGAAATCGCGATATTTTCGTTTTCCAAACGCTGTGTATCGAAAGAATCTAAGTATTCACTTCCCAAGCCTCGCAATCGTTCGATATGACGATAAATCACCCTATGAGACTCGAAATCGCGATATTTACGTTTTCCACACGCTGTGTACCGAAAGGAGCTAAGGCTTCACTTCGGATGTCTAGCAATGGTTCGATATAACGATTAATCACACTAGGAGACTGGGAATCGCAATATTTACGTTTTCCAAACGCTGTGTATCGATGGGATCTAAGGCTTCACATCCAAAGCCTCGCAATCGTTCGATATAACGATAAATCACTCTATGAGACTCTGAATTGCGAAAATGACCATCACCGCACCCTGTGTATCGAAAGGAGCTAAGCATTCAACTCGGATGGCTTCCAACGTTTCTATATAACGATAAATCACTCTAGGAGACTGGGAATCGCAATATTTACGTTTTCCAACCGCTGTGTATCGATGGGATCTAAGGCTTCACATCCAAAGCCTCGCAATCGTTCGATATAACGATAAATCACTCTATGAGACTCGGAATTGCGAAAATGACCATCACCGCACCCTGGGTATCGAAAGGAGCTAAGCATTCAACTCGGATGGCCTCCAACGTTTCGATATAACGATAAATCACTCTAGGAGACTGGGAATCGCGATAATTACCATCACCGCACCCTGTGTATCGAAAGGAGCAAAGGCTTCACTTCCCAAGCCTCGCGATCGTTCAATGTAACGTTAAATCACTCTATGAGACGCGGAATCGCGAAAATCACCTTCACCGCACCCTGGGTATCGAAAGGAGCGAAGTATTCACTTACCAAACCTCGCAATCGTTCGATATAACGATAAATCACTCTATGAGACTTGGAATCGCGATCTTTACGTTTTCCAAACGCTGTGTATCGAAAGAATCTAAGTATTCACTTCCCAAGCCTCGCAATTGTTCGATATAACGATAAATCACTCTATGAGACTCGGAATTGCGAAAATGACCTTCACCGCACCCTGTGTATCGAAAGGAGCTGAGGATTCAACTCGGATGGCTTGCAATGGTTCCATATAACGATAAATCACTCTAGGAGACTGGTAATCGCGATAATCACCTTCACCGCAACCTGTGTATCGAAAGGAGCTAAGCATTCAACTTTGATGGCTTCCAATGTTTCGATATAACGATAAATCACTCTAGGAGACTGCGAATCGCGATAATTACCTTCACAGCACGCTGTGTATCGAAAGGAGCTAAGTATTCACTTCACAAACCTCGCAATCGTTCGATATAACGATAAATCACCCTATGACACTCGAAATCGCGATATTTTCGTTTTCCAAACGCTGTGTATCGATGGGAGCTAAGGATTCACTTCCCAAGCCTCGCAATCGTTCGATATAACGATAAATCACCCTATGACACTCGAAATCGCGATATTTACGTTTTCCAAACGCTGTGTATCAACAGCAGCTAAGGCTTCACTTCCCAAATAGCGCAATCGTTCGATTAAACGATAAATCACTGTAGGAGACTCGGAATCGCGATAATTACCATCACCGCGCCCTATGTATCGAAAGGAGCGAAGTATTCACTTCCCAAGCCTCGCAATTGTTCGATATAACGATAAATCACTCTATGAGACTCGGAATTGCGAAAATGACCTTCACCGCACCCTATGTAAGGAAAGGAGCTAAGGATTCAACTCGGATGGCTTGCAATGGTTCGATATAACGATAAATCACTCTAGGAGACTGCGAATCGCGATAACTACCTTCACAGCACGCTGTGTATCGAAAGGAGCTAAGTATTCACTTCACAAACCTCGCAATCGTTCGATATAACGATAAATCACCCTATGAGACTCGAAATCGCGATATTTTCGTTTTCCAAACGCTGTGTATCGAAAGAATCTAAGTATTCACTTCCCAGGCCTCGCAATCGTTCGATATGACGATAAATCACCCTATGAGACTCGAAATCGCGATATTTACGTTTTCCACACGCTGTGTACCAAAAGGGGCTAAGGATTCACTTCGGATATCTAGCAATGGTTCGATAGAACGATAAATCACTCTAGGAGACTGGTAATCGCGTAAATCACCTTCAGCGCACCCTGTGTATCGAAAGGAGCTAAGCATTCAACTCGGATGGCTTCCAATGTTTCGATATAACGATAAATCACTCTAGGAGACTGGTAATCCTGATATTTACGTTTTCCAAACGCTGTGTACCGAAAGAATCTAAGTATTCACTTCCCCAGCCTCACAATCGTTTGATATGACGATAAATCACCCTATGAGACTCGAAATCGCGATATTTACGTTTTCCACACGCTGTGTACCGAAAGGAGCTAATGATTCACTTCGGATATCTAGCAATGGTTCGATATAACGATAAATCACTCTAGGAGACTCGGAATCGCGAAAATCACCTTCACCGCACCCTGTGTATCGAAAGGAGCTAAGCATTCAACTCGGATGGCTTCCAATGTTTCGATATAACGATAAATCACTCTAGGAGACTGGTAATCGCGCTATTTACGTTTTCCAAACGCTGTGTACCGAAAGAATGTAAGTATTCACTTCCCCAGCCTCGCAATCGTTCGATATAACGATAAATCACCCTATGACACTCGAAATCGCGATATTTACGTTTTTCAAACGCTGTGTATCGAAAGAAACTATGTATTCACTTCCCAAGAATCGCAATTGTTCGATATAACGATAAATCACTCTATGAGACTCGGAATTGCGAAAATGACCTTCACCGCACCCTGTGTATCGAAAGGAGCTAAGGATTCAACACGGATGGCTTGCAATGGTTCGATATAACGATAAATCACCCTATGAGACTCGAAATCGCGATATTTACGTTTTCCACACTCTGTGTATCAACAGGAGCTAAGGATTCACTTCGGATGTCTAGCAATGGTTCGATATAACGATTAATCACACTAGGAGACTGGGAATCGCAATATTTACGTTTTCCAAACGCTGTGTATCGATGGGATCTAAGGCTTCACATCCAAAGCCTCGCAATCGTTCGATATAACGATAAATCACTCTATGAGACTTGGAATCGCGATCTTTACGTTTTCCAAACGCTGTGTATCGAAAGAATCTAAGTATTCACTTCCCAAGCCTCGCAATTGTTCGATATAACGATAAATCACTCTATGAGACTCGGAATTGCGAAAATGACCTTCACCGCACCCTGTGTATCCAAAGGAGCTAAGCATTCAACTTTGATGGCTTCCAATGTTTCGATATAACGATAAATCACTCTAGGAGACTGGTAATCGCGATAATCACCTTCACCGCAACCTGTGTATCGAAAGGAGCTAAGCATTCAACTTTGATGGCTTCCAATGTTTCGATATAACGATAAATCACTCTAGGAGACTGCGAATCGCGATAATTACCTTCACAGCACGCTGTGTATCGAAAGGAGCTAAGTATTCACTTCACAAACCTCGCAATCGTTCGATATAACGATAAATCACCCTATGACACTCGAAATCGCGATATTTTCGTTTTCCAAACGCTGTGTATCGATGGGAGCTAAGGATTCACTTTCCAAGCCTCGCAAACGTTCAATGTAACGTTAAATCACTCTATGAGACTCGGAATCGGGATATTTACGTTTTCCAAACGCTGTGTTTCGAAAGAATCTAAGTATTCACTTCCCAAGCCTCGCAATCGTTCGATATAACGATAAATCACCCTATGACACTCGAAATCGCGATATTTACGTTTTCCAAACGCTGTGTATCAACAGCAGCTAAGGCTTCACTTCCCAAATAGCGCAATCGTTCGATTAAACGATAAATCATTCTAGGAGACTCGGAATCGCGATAATTACCATCACCGCGCCCTATGTATCGAAAGGAGCGAAGTATTCACTTACCAAACCTCGCAATCGTTCGATATAACGATAAATCACCAAATGACACTCGAAATCGCGATATTTACATTTTCCACACGCTGTGTACCGAAAGGAGCTAAGGATTCACTTCGGATATCTAGCAATGGTTCGATAGAACGATAAATCACTCTAGGAGACTGGTAATCGCGTAAATCACCTTCAGCGCACCCTGTGTATCGAAAGGAGCTAAGCATTCAACTCGGATGGCTTCCAATGTTTCGATATAACGATAAATCACTCTAGGAGACTGGTAATCCTGATATTTACGTTTTCCAAACGCTGTGTACCGAAAGAATCTAAGTATTCACTTCCCCAGCCTCACAATCGTTCGATATGACGATAAATCACCCTATGAGACTCGAAATCGCGATATTTACGTTTTCCACACGCTGTGTACCGAAAGGAGCTAATGATTCACTTCGAATATCTAGCAATGGTTCGATATAACGATAAATCACTCTAGGAGACTCGGAATCGCGAAAATCACCTTCACCGCACCCTGTGTATCGAAAGGAGCTAAGCATTCAACTCGGATGGCTTCCAATGTTTCGATATAACGATAAATCACTCTAGGAGACTGGTAATCGCGATATTTACGTTTTCCAAACGCTGTGTACCGAAAGAATCTAAGTATTCACTTCCCCAGCCTCGCAATCGTTCGATATAACGATAAATCACCCTATGACACTCGAAATCGCGATATTTACGTTTTTCAAACGCTGTGTATCGAAAGAAACTATGTATTCACTTCCCAAGAATCGCAATTGTTCGATATAACGATAAATCACTCTATGAGACTCGGAATTGCGAAAATGACCTTCACCGCACCCTGTGTATCGAAAGGAGCTAAGGATTCAACACGGATGGCTTGCAATGGTTCGATATAACGATAAATCACCCTATGAGACTCGAAATCGCGATATTTACGTTTTCCACACTCTGTGTATCAACAGGAGCTAAGGATTCACTTCGGATGTCTAGCAATGGTTCGATATAACGATTAATCACACTAGGAGACTGGGAATCGCAATATTTACGTTTTCCAAACGCTGTGTATCGATGGGATCTAAGGCTTCACATACAAAGCCTCGCAATCGTTCGATATAACGATAAATCACTCTATGAGACTTGGAATCGCGATCTTTACGTTTTCCAAACGCTGTGTATCGAAAGAATCTAAGTATTCACTTCCCAAGCCTCGCAATTGTTCGATATAACGATAAATCACTCTATGAGACTCGGAATTGCGAAAATGACCTTCACCGCACCCTGTGTATCGAAAGGAGCTAAGCATTCAACTTTGATGGCTTCCAATGTTTCGATATAACGATAAATCACTCTAGGAGACTGGTAATCGCGATAATCACCTTCACCGCAACCTGTGTATCGAAAGGAGCTAAGCATTCAACTTTGATGGCTTCCAATGTTTCGATATAACGATAAATCACTCTAGGAGACTGCGAATCGCGATAATTACCTTCACAGCACGCTGTGTATCGAAAGGAGCTAAGTATTCACTTCACAAACCTCGCAATCGTTCGATATAACGATAAATCACCCTATGACACTCGAAATCGCGATATTTTCGTTTTCCAAACGCTGTGTATCGATGGGAGCTAAGGATTCACTTTCCAAGCCTCGCAAACGTTCAATGTAACGTTAAATCACTCTATGAGACTCGGAATCGGGATATTTACGTTTTCCAAACGCTGTGTTTCGAAAGAATCTAAGTATTCACTTCCCAAGCCTCGCAATCGTTCGATATAACGATAAATCACCCTATGACACTCGAAATCGCGATATTTACGTTTTCCAAACGCTGTGTATCAACAGCAGCTAAGGCTTCACTTCCCAAATAGCGCAATCGTTCGATTAAACGATAAATCATTCTAGGAGACTCGGAATCGCGATAATTACCATCACCGCGCCCTATGTATCGAAAGGAGCGAAGTATTCACTTACCAAACCTCGCAATCGTTCGATATAACGATAAATCACCCTATGACACTCGAAATCGCGATATTTACGTTTTCCACACGCTGTGTACCGAAAGGAGCTAAGGATTCACTTCGGATATCTAGCAATGGTTCGATAGAACGATAAATCACTCTAGGAGACTGGTAATCGCGTAAATCACCTTCAGCGCACCCTGTGTATCGAAAGGAGCTAAGCATTCAACTCGGATGGCTTCCAATGTTTCGATATAACGATAAATCACTCTAGGAGACTGGTAATCCTGATATTTACGTTTTCCAAACGCTGTGTACCGAAAGAATCTAAGTATTCACTTCCCCAGCCTCACAATCGTTCGATATGACGATAAATCACCCTATGAGACTCGAAATCGCGATATTTACGTTTTCCACACGCTGTGTACCGAAAGGAGCTAATGATTCACTTCGAATATCTAGCAATGGTTCGATATAACGATAAATCACTCTAGGAGACTCGGAATCGCGAAAATCACCTTCACCGCACCCTGTGTATCGAAAGGAGCTAAGCATTCAACTCGGATGGCTTCCAATGTTTCGATATAACGATAAATCACTCTAGGAGACTGGTAATCGCGATATTTACGTTTTCCAAACGCTGTGTACCGAAAGAATCTAAGTATTCACTTCCCCAGCCTCGCAATCGTTCGATATAACGATAAATCACCCTATGACACTCGAAATCGCGATATTTACGTTTTTCAAACGCTGTGTATCGAAAGAAACTATGTATTCACTTCCCAAGAATCGCAATTGTTCGATATAACGATAAATCACTCTATGAGACTCGGAATTGCGAAAATGACCTTCACCGCACCCTATGTATCGAAAGGAGCTAAGGATTCAACACGGATGGCTTGCAATGGTTCGATATAACGATAAATCACCCTATGAGACTCGAAATCGCGATATTTACGTTTTCCACACTCTGTGTATCAACAGGAGCTAAGGATTCACTTCGGATGTCTAGCAATGGTTCGATATAACGATTAATCACACTAGGAGACTGGGAATCGCAATATTTACGTTTTCCAAACGCTGTGTATCGATGGGATCTAAGGCTTCACATCCAAAGCCTCGCAATTGTTCGATATAACGATAAATCACTCTATGAGACTCGGAATTGCGAAAATGACCTTCACCGCACCCTGTGTATCGAAAGGAGCTAAGCATTCAACTTTGATGGCTTCCAATGTTTCGATATAACGATAAATCACTCTAGGAGACTGGTAATCGCGATAATCACCTTCACCGCAACCAGTGTATCGAAAGGAGCTAAGCATTCAACTTTGATGGCTTCCAATGTTTCGATATAACGATAAATCACTCTATTAGACTGCGAATCTCGATAATTACCTTCACAGCACGCTGTGTATCGAAAGGAGCTAAGTATTCACTTCACAAACCTCGCAATCGTTCGATATAACGATAAATCACCCTATGACACTCGAAATCGCGATATTTTCGTTTTCCAAACGCTGTGTATCGATGGGAGCTAAGGATTCACTTTCCAAGCCTCGCAAACGTTCAATGTAACGTTAAATCACTCTATGAGACTCGGAATCGGGATATTTACGTTTTCCAAACGCTGTGTTTCGAAAGAATCTAAGTATTCACTTCCCAAGCCTCGCAATCGTTCGATATAACGATAAATCACCCTATGACACTCGAAATCGCGATATTTACGTTTTCCAAACGCTGTGTATCAACAGCAGCTAAGGCTTCACTTCCCAAATAGCGCAATCGTTCGATTAAACGATAAATCATTCTAGGAGACTCGGAATCGCGATAATTACCATCACCGCGCCCTATGTATCGAAAGGAGCGAAGTATTCACTTACCAAACCTCGCGATCGTTCGATATAACGATAAATCACTCTATGAGACTTGGAATCGCGATCTTCACGTTTTCCACACGCTGTGTATCGAAAGAATCTAAGTATTCACTTCCCAAGCCTCGCAATTGTTCGATATAACGATAAATCACTCTATGAGACTTGGAATCGCGATCTTTACGTTTTCCACACGCTGTTTATCGAAAGAATCTAAGCATTCACTTCCCAAGCCTCGCAATTGTTCGATATAACGATAAATCACTCTATGAGACTCGGAATTGCGAAAATGACCTTCACCGCACCCTGTGTATCGAAAGGAGCTAAGCATTCAACTCGGATGGCTTCCAATGTTTCGATATAACGATAAATCACTCTAGGAGACTGGTAATCGCGATAATCACCTTCACCGCAACCTGTGTATCGAAAGGAGCTAAGCATTCAAGTGGGATGGCTTCCAATATTTCGATATAACGATAAATCACTCTAGGAGACTGCGAATCGCGATAATTACCGTCACAGCACGCTGTGTATCGAAAGGAGCTAAGGACTCACTTTCCAAGCCTCGCAAACGTTCAATGTAACGTTAAATCACTCTATGAGACTCGGAATCGCGATCTTTACGTTTTCCACACGCTGTGTATCGAAAGGAGCTAAGCATTCAACTCGGATGGCTTCCAATGTTTCGATATAACGATAAATCACTCGAGGAGACTGGGAATCGCGATAATCACCTTCACCGCAACCTGTGTATCGAAAGGAGCTAAGCATTCAACTCGGATGGCTTCCAATGGTTCGATATAACGATAAATCACTCTATGAGACTCGGAATCGCGAAAATCACCTTCACCGCACCCTGCGTATCGAAAGGAGCTAAGCATTCAACTCGGATGGCTTCCAATGTTTCGATATAACGATAAATCACTCTATGAGACTCGGAATCGCGATCTTTACGTTTTCCACACGCTGTGTATCGAAAGGAGCTAAGCATTCAACTCGGATGGCTTCCAATGTTTCGATATAACGATATATCACTCTAGGAGACTGGTAATCGCGATATTTACGTTTTCCAAACGCTGTGTTTCGAAAGGAGATAAGGCTTCACTTCGCAAGCCTCGCAATCGTTCGAGATAACGATAAATCACCCTATGAGTCTCGAAATCGCGATATTTACGTTTTCCACACTCTGTGTATCAACAGGAGCTAAGGATTCACTTCGGATGTCTAGCAATGGTTCGATATAACGATTAATCACACTAGGAGACTGGGAATCGCAATATTTACATTTTCCAAACGCTGTGTATCGATGGGATCTAAGGCTTCACATCCAAAGCCTCGCAATCGTTCGATATAACGATAAATCACTCTATGAGACTCGGAATTGCGAAAATGACCATCACCGCACCCTGTGTATCGAAAGGAGCTAAGCATTCAACTCGGATGGCTTCCAATGTTTCGATATAACGATAAATCACTCTAGTAGACTGGGAATCGCGATAATTACCTTCACAGCACGCTGTGTATCGAAAGGAGCTAAGTATTCACTTCACAAACCTCGAAATCGTTCAATGTAACGTTAAATCACTCTACGAGACTCGGAATCGCGATAATCACCTTCACCGCACCCTGGGTATCGAAAGGAGCTAAGCATTCAACTCGGATGGCTTCCAATGTTTCGATATAACGATAAATCACTCTAGTAGACTGGGAATCGCGATAATTACCTTCACAGCACGCTGTGTATCGAAAGGAGCTAAGTATTCACTTCACAAACCTCGAAATCGTTCAATGTAACGTTAAATCACTCTACGAGACTCGGAATCGCGATAATCACCTTCACCGCACCCTGGGTATCGAAAGGAGCTAAGCATTCAACTCGGATGGCTTCCAATGTTTCGATATAACGATAAATCACTCTACGAGACTGGGAATCGCGATAATCACCTTCACCGCAACCTGTGTATCGAAAGGAGCTAAGCATTCAACTGGGATGGCTTCCAATGTTTCGATATAACGATAAATCACTCTAGGAGACTGGGAATCGCGATATTTATGTTTCCCAGACGCTGTGTATCGAAATGAGATAAGGATTCACATGCCAAGCTTCGTAATCGTTCGATTAAACGATAAATCACTCTATGAGACTTGGAATAGCGATCTTTACGTTTTCCACACGCTGTGTATCGAAAGAATCTAAGTATTCACTTCCCAAGCCTCGCAATTGTTCGATATAACGATAAATCACTCTATGAGACTCGGAATTGCGAAAATGACCTTCACCGCACCCTGTGTATCGAAAGGAGCTAAGCATTCAACTCGGATGGCTTCCAATGTTTCGATATAACGATAAATCACTCTAGGAGACTGGTAATCGCGATAATCACCTTCACCGCAACCTGTGTATCGAAAGGAGCTAAGCATTCAACTGGGATGGCTTCCAATGTTTCGATATAACGATAAATCACTCTAGGAGACTGCGAATCGCGATAATTACCTTCACAGCACGCTGTGTATCGAAAGGAGCTAAGTATTCACTTCACAAACCTCGCAATCGTTCGATATAACGATAAATCACCCTATGACACTCGAAATCGCGATATTTTCGTTTTCCAAACGCTGTGTATCGATGGGAGCTAAGGATTCACTTTCCAAGCCTCGCAAACGTTCAATGTAACGTTAAATCACTCTATGAGACTCGGAATCGGGATATTTACGTTTTCCAAACGCTGTGTGTCGATGGGAGCTAAGGACTCACTTTCCAAGCCTCGCAAACGTTCAATGTAACGTTAAATCACTCTATGAGACTCGGAATCAGGATATTTACGTTTTCCAAACGCTGTGTTTCGAAAGGAGCTAAGGCTTCACTTCGCAAGCCTCGCAATCGTTCGATATAACGATAAATCACTCTAGGAGACTGGGAATCGCGATAATTACTTTCACAGCAACCTGTGTATCGAAAGGAGCTAAGCATTCAACTCGGATGGCTTCCATTGTTTCGATATAACGATAAATCACTCTACGAGACTGGGAATCGCGATAATCACCTTCACCGCAACCTGTGTATCGAAAGGAGCTAAGGATTCAACTGGGATGGCTTGCAATGCTTCCATATAACGATAAATCACCCTATGAGACTCGAAATCGCGATATTTACGTTTTCCAAACGCTGTGTATCGAAAGAATCTAAGTATTCACTTCCCAAGCCTCGCAATTGTTCGATATAACGATAAATCACTCTATGAGACTTGGAATCGCGATCTTTACGTTTTCCACACGCTGTGTATCGAAAGAATCTAAGTATTCACTTATCAAGCCTCGCAATCGTTCGATATAACGATAAATCACCCTATGACACTCGAAATCGCGATATTTTCGATTTCCAAACGCTGTGTATCGAAAGAATCTAAGTATTCACTTCCCAAGCCTCGCAATTGTTCGATATAACGATAAATCACCCTATGACACTCGAAATCGCGATATTTACGTATTCCAAACGCTGTGTATCAACAGCAGCTAAGGCTTCACTTCCCAAACAGCGCACTCGTTCGATTAAACGATAAATCACTCTAGGAGACTCGGAATCGCGATAATTACCATCACCGCACCCTATGTATCGAAAGGAGCGAAGTATTCACTTCCCAAACCTCGCAATCGTTCGATATAACGATAAATCACTCTATGAGACTTGGAATCGCGATCTTTACGTTTTCCACACGCTGTGTATCGAAAGAATCTAAGTATTCACTTCCCAAGCCTCGCAGTCGTTCGATATAACGATATATCACTCTATGAGACTCGGAATTGCGAAAATGACCTTCACCGCACCCTGCGTATCGAAAGGAGCTAAGCATTCAACTCGGATGGCTTCCAATGTTTCGATATAACGATAAATCACTCTAGGAGACTGGGAATCGCGATAATCACCATCACCGCAACCTGTGTATCGAAAGAATCTAAGTATTCACTTCCCAAGCCTCGCAATTGTTCGATATAACGATAAATCACTCTATGAGACTAGGAATCGCGATCTTTACGTTTTCCAAACGCTGTGTATCGAAAGAATCTAAGTATTCACTTCCCAAGCCTCGCAATTGTTCGATATAACGATAAATCACTCTATGAGACTCGGAATTGCGAAAATGACCTTCACCGCACCCTGCGTATCGAAAGGAGCTAAGCATTCAACTCGGATGGCTTCCAATGTTTCGATATAACGATAAATCACTCTAGGAGACTGCGAATCGCGATAATTACCTTCACAGCACGCTGTGTATCGAAAGGAGCTAAGTATTCAATTCACAAACCTCGCAATCGTTCGATATAACGATAAATCACCCTATGACACTCGAAATCGCGATATTTTCGTTTTCCAAACGCTGTGTATCGATGGGAGCTAAGGATTCACTTTCCAAGCCTCGCAATCGTTCGATATAACGATAAATCACCCTATGAGACTGGGAATCGCGATATTTACGTTTTCCAAACGCTGTGTATCGAAAGAATCTAAGTATTCACTTCCCAAGCCTCGCAATCGTTCGATATAACGATAAATCACCCTATGACACTCGAAATCGCGATATTTACGTTTTCCAAACGCTGTGTATCAACAGCAGCTAAGGCTTCACTTCCCAAATAGCGCAATCGTTCGATTAAACGATAAATCACTCTAGGAGACTCGGAATCGCGATAATTACCATCACCGCGCCCTATGTATCGAAAGGAGCTAAGCATTCAACTCGGATGGCTTCCAATGTTTCGATATAACGATCAATCACTCTAGGAGACTGGTAATCGCGATAATCACCTTCACCGCAACCTGTGTATCGAAAGGAGCTAAGCATTCAACTTTGATGGCTTCCAATGTTTCGATATAACGATAAATCACTCTAGGAGACTGCGAATCGCGATAATTACCTTCACAGCACGCTGTGTATCGAAAGGAGCTAAGTATTCACTTCACAAACCTCGCAATCGTTCGATATAACGATAAATCACCCTATGACACTCGAAATCGCGATATTTTCGTTTTCCAAACGCTGTGTATCGAAAGAATCTAAGTATTCACTTCCCAAGCCTCGCAATTGTTCGATATAACGATAAATCACTCTATGAGACTCGGAATTGCGAAAATGACCTTCACCGCACCCTGTGTATCGAAAGGAGCTAAGCATTCAACTTTGATGGCTTCCAATGTTTCGATATAACGATAAATCACTCTAGGAGACTGGTAATCGCGATAATCACCTTCACCGCAACCTGTGTATCGAAAGGAGCTAAGCATTCAACTTTGATGGCTTCCAATGTTTCGATATAACGATAAATCACTCTAGGAGACTGCGAATCGCGATAATTACCTTCACAGCACGCTGTGTATCGAAAGGAGCTAAGTATTCACTTCACAAACCTCGCAATCGTTCGATATAACGATAAATCACCCTATGACACTCGAAATCGCGATATTTACGTTTTCCAAACGCTGTGTATCGATGGGAGCTAAGGATTCACTTTCCAAGCCTCGCAAACGTTCAATGTAACGTTAAATCACTCTATGAGACTCGGAATCGGGATATTTACGTTTTCCAAACGCTGTGTTTCGAAAGGAGCTAAGGCTTCACTTCGCAAGCCTCGCAATCGTTCGATATAACGATAAATCACCCTATGAGACTGGGAATCGCGATATTTACGTTTTCCAAACGCTGTGTATCGAAAGAATCTAAGTATTCACTTCCCAAGCCTCGCAATCGTTCGATATAACGATAAATCACCCTATGACACTCGAAATCGCGATATTTACGTTTTCCAAACGCTGTGTATCAACAGCAGCTAAGGCTTCACTTCCCAAATAGCGCAATCGTTCGATTAAACGATAAATCACTCTAGGAGACTCGGAATCGCGATAATTACCATCACCGCGCCCTATGTATCGAAAGGAGCGAAGTATTCACTTACCAAACCTCGCAATCGTTCGATATAACGATAAATCACTCTATGAGACTTGGAATCACGTTCTTTACGTTTTCCACACGCTGTGTATCGAAAGAATCTAAGTATTCACTTCCCAAGCCTCGCAATTGTTCGATATAACGATAAATCACTCTATGAGACTTGGAATCGCGATCTTTACGTTTTCCACACGCTGTGTATCGAAAGAATCTAAGTATTCACTTCCCAAGCCTCGCAATCGTTCGATATAACGATAAATCACCCTATGACACTCGAAATCGAGATATTTACGTTTTCCAAACGCTGTGTATCAACAGCAGCTAAGGCTTCACTTCCCAAATAGCGCAATCGTTCGATTACACGATAAATCACTCTAGGAGACTCGGAATCGCGATAATTACCATCACCGCGCCCTATGTATCGAAAGGAGCGAAGTATTCACTTACCAAACCTCGCAATCGTTCGATATAACGATAAATCACTCTATGAGACTTGGAATCGCGATCTTTACGTTTTCCACACGCTGTGTATCGAAAGAATCTAAGTATTCACTTCTCAAGCCTCGCAATTGTTCGATATAACGATAAATCACTCTATGAGACTTGGAATCGCGATCTTTACGTTTTCCACACGCTGTTTATCGAAAGAATCTAAGTATTCACTTCCCAAGCCTCGCAATTGTTCGATATAACGATAAATCACTCTATGAGACTCGGAATTGCGAAAATGACCTTCACCGCACCCTGTGTATCGAAAGGAGCTAAGCATTCAACTCGGATGGCTTCCAATGTTTCGATATAACGATCAATCACTCTAGGAGACTGGTAATCGCGATAATCACCTTCACCGCAACCTGTGTATCGAAAGGAGCTAAGCATTCAAGTGGGATGGCTTCCAATGTTTCGATATAACGATAAATCACTCTAGGAGACTGCGAATCGCGATAATTACCTTCACAGCACGCTGTGTATCGAAAGGAGCTAAGTATTCACTTCACAAACCTCGCAATCGTTCGATATAACGATAAATCACCCTATGACACTCGAAATCGCGATATTTTCGTTTTCCAAACGCTGTGTATCGAAAGAATCTAAGTATTCACTTCCCAAGCCTCGCAATTGTTCGATATAACGATAAATCACTCTATGAGACTCGGAATTGCGAAAATGACCTTCACCGCACCCTGTGTATCGAAAGGAGCTAAGCATTCAACTTTGATGGCTTCCAATGTTTCGATATAACGATAAATCACTCTAGGAGACTGGTAATCGCGATAATCACCTTCACCGCAACCTGTGTATCGAGAGGAGCTAAGCATTCAACTTTGATGGCTTCCAATGTTTCGATATAACGATAAATCACTCTAGGAGACTGCGAATCGCGATAATTACCTTCACAGCACGCTGTGTATCGAAAGGAGCTAAGTATTCACTTCACAAACCTCGCAATCGTTCGATATAACGATAAATCACCCTATGACACTCGAAATCGCGATATTTTCGTTTTCCAAACGCTGTGTATCGATGGGAGCTAAGGATTCACTTTCCAAGCCTCGCAAACGTTCAATGTAACGTTAAATCACTCTATGAGACTCGGAATCGGGATATTTACGTTTTCCAAACGCTGTGTTTCGAAAGGAGCTAAGGCTTCACTTCGCAAGCCTCGCAATCGTTCGATATAACGATAAATCACCCTATGAGACTGGGAATCGCGATATTTACGTTTTCCAAACGCTGTGTATCGAAAGAATCTAAGTATTCACTTCCCAAGCCTCGCAATCGTTCGATATAACGATAAATCACCCTATGACACTCGAAATCGCGATATTTACGTTTTCCAAACGCTGTGTATCAACAGCAGCTAAGGCTTCACTTCCCAAATAGCGCAATCGTTCGATTAAACGATAAATCACTCTAGGAGACTGCGAATCGCGATAATTACCTTCACAGCACGCTGTGTATCGAAAGGAGCTAAGTATTCACTTCACAAACCTCGCAATCGTTCGATATAACGATAAATCACTCTATGAGACTTGGAATCGCGATCTTTACGTTTTCCACACGCTGTGTATCGAAAGAATCTAAGTATTCACTTCCCAAGCCTCGCAATTGTTCGATATAACGATAAATCACTCTATGAGACTCGGAATTGCGAAAATGACCTTCACCGCACCCTGTGTATCGAAAGGAGCTAAGCATTCAACTCGGATGGCTTCCAATGTTTCGATATAACGATCAATCACTCTAGGAGACTGGTAATCGCGATAATCACCTTCACCGCAACCTGTGTATCGAAAGGAGCTAAGCATTCAAGTGGGATGGCTTCCAATGTTTCGATATAACGATAAATCACTCTAGGAGACTGCGAATCGCGATAATTACCTTCACAGCACGCTGTGTATCGAAAGGAGCTAAGTATTCACTTCACAAACCTCGCAATCGTTCGATATAACGATAAATCACCCTATGACACTCGAAATCGCGATATTTTCGTTTTCCAAACGCTGTGTATCGAAAGAATCTAAGTATTCACTTCCCAAGCCTCGCAATTGTTCGATATAACGATAAATCACTCTATGAGACTCGGATTTGCGAAAATGACCTTCACCGCACCCTGTGTATCGAAAGGAGCTAAGCATTCAACTTTGATGGCTTCCAATGTTTCGATATAACGATAAATCACTCTAGGAGACTGGTAATCGCGATAATCACCTTCACCGCAACCTGTGTATCGAAAGGAGCTAAGCATTCAACTTTGATGGCTTCCAATGTTTCGATATAACGATAAATCACTCTAGGAGACTGCGAATCGCGATAATTACCTTCACAGCACGCTGTGTATCGAAAGGAGCTAAGTATTCACTTCACAAACCTCGCAATCGTTCGATATAACGATAAATCACCCTATGACACTCGAAATCGCGATATTTTCGTTTTCCAAACGCTGTGTATCGATGGGAGCTAAGGATTCACTTTCCAAGCCTCGCAAACGTTCAATGTAACGTTAAATCACTCTATGAGACTCGGAATCGGGATATTTACGTTTTCCAAACGCTGTGTTTCGAAAGGAGCTAAGGCTTCACTTCGCAAGCCTCGCAATCGTTCGATATAACGATAAATCACCCTATGAGACTGGGAATCGCGATATTTACGTTTTCCAAACGCTGTGTATCGAAAGAATCTAAGTATTCACTTCCCAAGCCTCGCAATCGTTCGATATAACGATAAATCACCCTATGACACTCGAAATCGCGATATTTACGTTTTCCAAACGCTGTGTATCAACAGCAGCTAAGGCTTCACTTCCCAAATAGCGCAATCGTTCGATTAAACGATAAATCACTCTAGGAGACTCGGAATCGCGATAATTACCATCACCGCGCCCTATGTATCGAAAGGAGCGAAGTATTCACTTACCAAACCTCGCAATCATTCGATATAACGATAAATCACTCTATGAGACTTGGAATCGCGATCTTTACGTTTTCCACACGCTGTGTATCGAAAGAATCTAAGTATTCACTTCCCAAGCCTCGCAATTGTTCGATATAACGATAAATCACTCTATAAGACTTGGAATCGCGATCTTTACGTTTTCCACACGCTGTGTATCGAAAGAATCTAAGTATTCACTTCCCAAGCCTCGCAATCGTTCGATATAACGATAAATCACCCTATGACACTCGAAATCGCGATATTTACGTTTTCCAAACGCTGTGTATCAACAGCAGCTAAGGCTTCACTTCCCAAATAGCGCAATCGTTCGATTAAACGATAAATCACTCTAGGAGACTCGGACTCGCGATAATTACCATCACCGCGCCCTATGTATCGAAAGGAGCGAAGTATTCACTTACCAAACCTCGCAATCGTTCGATATAACGATAAATCACTCTATGAGACTTGGAATCGCGATCTTTAAGTTTTCCACACGCTGTGTATCGAAAGAAACTAAGTATTCACTTCCCAAGCCTCGCAATTGTTCGATATAACGATAAATCACTCTATGAGACTTGGAATCGCGATCTTTACGTTTTCCACACGCTGTGTATCGAAAGAATCTAAGTATTCACTTCCCAAGCCTCGCAATCGTTCGATATAACGATAAATCACCCTATGACACTCGAAATCGCGATATTTACGTTTTCCAAACGCTGTGTATCAACAGCAGCTAAGGCTTCACTTCCCAAATAGCGCAATCGTTCGATTACACGATAAATCACTCTAGGAGACTCGGAATCGCGATAATTACCATCACCGCGCCCTATGTATCGAAAGGAGCGAAGTATTCACTTACCAAACCTCGCAATCGTTCGATATAACGATAAATCACTCTATGAGACTTGGAATCGCGATCTTTACGTTTTCCACACGCTGTGTATCGAAAGAATCTAAGTATTCACTTCCCAAGCCTCGCAATTGTTCGATATAACGATAAATCACTCTATGAGACTTGGAATCGCGATCTTTACGTTTTCCACACGCTGTTTATCGAAAGAATCTAAGTATTCACTTCCCAAGCCTCGCAATTGTTCGATATAACGATAAATCACTCTATGAGACTCGGAATTGCGAAAATGACCTTCACCGCACCCTGTGTATCGAAAGGAGCTAAGCATTCAACTCGGATGGCTTCCAATGTTTCGATATAACGATCAATCACTCTAGGAGACTGGTAATCGCGATAATCACCTTCACCGCAACCTGTGTATCGAAAGGAGCTAAGCATTCAAGTGGGATGGCTTCCAATGTTTCGATATAACGATAAATCACTCTAGGAGACTGCGAATCGCGATAATTACCTTCACAGCACGCTGTGTATCGAAAGGAGCTAAGTATTCACTTCACAAACCTCGCAATCGTTCGATATAACGATAAATCACCCTATGACACTCGAAATCGCGATATTTTCGTTTTCCAAACGCTGTGTATCGAAAGAATCTAAGTATTCACTTCCCAAGCCTCGCAATTGTTCGATATAACGATAAATCACTCTATGAGACTCGGAATTGCGAAAATGACCTTCACCGCACCCTGTGTATCGAAAGGAGCTAAGCATTCAACTTTGATGGCTTCCAATGTTTCGATATAACGATAAATCACTCTAGGAGACTGGTAATCGCGATAATCACCTTCACCGCAACCTGTGTATCGAGAGGAGCTAAGCATTCAACTTTGATGGCTTCCAATGTTTCGATATAACGATAAATCACTCTAGGAGACTGCGAATCGCGATAATTACCTTCACAGCACGCTGTGTATCGAAAGGAGCTAAGTATTCACTTCACAAACCTCGCAATCGTTCGATATAACGATAAATCACCCTATGACACTCGAAATCGCGATATTTTCGTTTTCCAAACGCTGTGTATCGATGGGAGCTAAGGATTCACTTTCCAAGCCTCGCAAACGTTCAATGTAACGTTAAATCACTCTATGAGACTCGGAATCGGGATATTTACGTTTTCCAAACGCTGTGTTTCGAAAGGAGCTAAGGCTTCGCTTCGCAAGCCTCGCAATCGTTCGATATAACGATAAATCACTCTATGAGACTTGGAATCGCGATCTTTACGTTTTCCACACGCTGTGTATCGAAAGAATCTAAGTATTCACTTCCCAAGCCTCGCAATCGTTCGATATAACGATAAATCACCCTATGACACTCGAAATCGCGATATTTACGTATTCCAAACGCTGTGTATCAACAGCAGCTAAGGCTTCACTTCCCAAACAGCGCACTCGTTCGATTAAACGATAAATCACTCTAGGAGACTCGGAATCGCGATAATTACCTTCACAGCACGCTGTGTATCGAAAGGAGCTAAGTATTCGCTTCACAAACCTCGCAATCGTTCGATATAACGATAAATCACCCTATGACACTCGAAATCGCGATATTTTCGTTTTCCAAACGCTGTGTATCGATGGGAGCTAAGGATTCACTTTCCAAGCCTCGCAAACGTTCAATGTAACGTTAAATCACTCTATGAGACTCGGAATCGGGATATTTACGTTTTCCAAACGCTGTGTTTCGAAAGGAGCTAAGGCTTCACTTCGCAAGCCTCGCAATCGTTCGATATAACGATAAATCACCCTATGAGACTGGGAATCGCGATATTTACGTTTTCCAAACGCTGTGTATCGAAAGAATCTAAGTATTCACTTCCCAAGCCTCGCAATCGTTCGATATAACGATAAATCACCCTATGACACTCGAAATCGCGATATTTACGTTTTCCAAACGCTGTGTATCAACAGCAGCTAAGGCTTCACTTCCCAAATAGCGCAATCGTTCGATTAAACGATAAATCACTCTAGGAGACTCGGAATCGCGATAATTACCATCACCGCGCCCTATGTATCGAAAGGAGCGAAGTATTCACTTACCAAACCTCGCAATCATTCGATATAACGATAAATCACTCTATGAGACTTGGAATCGCGATCTTTACGTTTTCCACACGCTGTGTATCGAAAGAATCTAAGTATTCACTTCCCAAGCCTCGCAATTGTTCGATATAACGATAAATCACTCTATAAGACTTGGAATCGCGATCTTTACGTTTTCCACACGCTGTGTATCGAAAGAATCTAAGTATTCACTTCCCAAGCCTCGCAATCGTTCGATATAACGATAAATCACCCTATGACACTCGAAATCGCGATATTTACGTTTTCCAAACGCTGTGTATCAACAGCAGCTAAGGCTTCACTTCCCAAATAGCGCAATCGTTCGATTAAACGATAAATCACTCTAGGAGACTCGGACTCGCGATAATTACCATCACCGCGCCCTATGTATCGAAAGGAGCGAAGTATTCACTTACCAAACCTCGCAATCGTTCGATATAACGATAAATCACTCTATGAGACTTGGAATCGCGATCTTTAAGTTTTCCACACGCTGTGTATCGAAAGAAACTAAGTATTCACTTCCCAAGCCTCGCAATTGTTCGATATAACGATAAATCACTCTATGAGACTCGGAATTGCGAAAATGACCTTCACCGCACCCTGTGTATCGAAAGGAGCTAAGCATTCAACTCGGATGGCTTCCAATGTTTCGATATAACGATCAATCACTCTAGGAGACTGGTAATCGCGATAATCACCTTCACCGCAACCTGTGTAACGAAAGGAGCTAAGCATTCAACTTTGATGGCTTCCAATGTTTCGATATAACGATAAATCACTCTAGGAGACTGTGAATCGCGATAATTACCTTCACAGCACGCTGTGTATCGAAAGGAGCTAAGTATTCACTTCACAAACCTCGCAATCGTTCGATATAACGATAAATCACCCTATGACACTCGAAATCGCGATATTTTCGTTTTCCAAACGCTGTGTATCGAAAGAATCTAAGTATTCACTTCCCAAGCCTCGCAATTGTTCGATATAACGATAAATCACTCTATGAGACTCGGAATTGCGAAAATGACCTTCACCGCACCCTGTGTATCGAAAGGAGCTAAGCATTCAACTTTGATGGCTTCCAATGTTTCGATATAACGATAAATCACTCTAGGAGACTGGTAATCGCGATAATCACCTTCACCGCAACCTGTGTATCGAAAGGAGCTAAGCATTCAACTTTGATGGCTTCCAATGTTTCGATATAACGATAAATCACTCTAGGAGACTGCGAATCGCGATAATTACCTTCACAGCACGCTGTGTATCGAAAGGAGCTAAGTATTCACTTCACAAACCTCGCAATCGTTCGATATAACGATAAATCACCCTATGACACTCGAAATCGCGATATTTTCGTTTTCCAAACGCTGTGTATCGATGGGAGCTAAGGATTCACTTTCCAAGCCTCGCAAACGTTCAATGTAACGTTAAATCACTCTATGAGACTCGGAATCGGGATATTTACGTTTTCCAAACGCTGTGTTTCGAAAGGAGCTAAGGCTTCACTTCGCAAGCCTCGCAATCGTTCGATATAACGATAAATCACCCTATGAGACTGGGAATCGCGATATTTACGTTTTCCAAACGCTGTGTATCGAAAGAATCTAAGTATTCACTTCCCAAGCCTCGCAATCGTTCGATATAACGATAAATCACCCTATGACACTCGAAATCGCGATATTTACGTTTTCCAAACGCTGTGTATCAACAGCAGCTAAGGCTTCACTTCCCAAATAGCGCAATCGTTCGATTAAACGATAAATCACTCTAGGAGACTCGGAATCGCGATAATTACCATCACCGCGCCCTATGTATCGAAAGGAGCGAAGTATTCACTTACCAAACCTCGCAATCATTCGATATAACGATAAATCACTCTATGAGACTTGGAATCGCGATCTTTACGTTTTCCACACGCTGTGTATCGAAAGAATCTAAGTATTCACTTCCCAAGCCTCGCAATTGTTCGATATAACGATAAATCACTCTATAAGACTTGGAATCGCGATCTTTACGTTTTCCACACGCTGTGTATCGAAAGAATCTAAGTATTCACTTCCCAAGCCTCGCAATCGTTCGATATAACGATAAATCACCCTATGACACTCGAAATCGCGATATTTACGTTTTCCAAACGCTGTGTATCAACAGCAGCTAAGGCTTCACTTCCCAAATAGCGCAATCGTTCGATTAAACGATAAATCACTCTAGGAGACTCGGACTCGCGATAATTACCATCACCGCGCCCTATGTATCGAAAGGAGCGAAGTATTCACTTACCAAACCTCGCAATCGTTCGATATAACGATAAATCACTCTATGAGACTTGGAATCGCGATCTTTAAGTTTTCCACACGCTGTGTATCGAAAGAAACTAAGTATTCACTTCCCAAGCCTCGCAATTGTTCGATATAACGATAAATCACTCTATGAGACTCGGAATTGCGAAAATGACCTTCACCGCACCCTGTGTATCGAAAGGAGCTAAGCATTCAACTCGGATGGCTTCCAATGTTTCGATATAACGATCAATCACTCTAGGAGACTGGTAATCGCGATAATCACCTTCACCGCAACCTGTGTAACGAAAGGAGCTAAGCATTCAACTTTGATGGCTTCCAATGTTTCGATATAACGATAAATCACTCTAGGAGACTGCGAATCGCGATAATTACCTTCACAGCACGCTGTGTATCGAAAGGAGCTAAGTATTCACTTCACAAACCTCGCAATCGTTCGATATAACGATAAATCACCCTATGACACTCGAAATCGCGATATTTTCGTTTTCCAAACGCTGTGTATCGAAAGAATCTAAGTATTCACTTCCCAAGCCTCGCAATTGTTCGATATAACGATAAATCACTCTATGAGACTCGGAATTGCGAAAATGACCTTCACCGCACCCTGTGTATCGAAAGGAGCTAAGCATTCAACTTTGATGGCTTCCAATGTTTCGATATAACGATAAATCACTCTAGGAGACTGGTAATCGCGATAATCACCTTCACCGCAACCTGTGTATCGAAAGGAGCTAAGCATTCAACTTTGATGGCTTCCAATGTTTCGATATAACGATAAATCACTCTAGGAGACTGCGAATCGCGATAATTACCTTCACAGCACGCTGTGTATCGAAAGGAGCTAAGTATTCACTTCACAAACCTCGCAATCGTTCGATATAACGATAAATCACCCTATGACACTCGAAATCGCGATATTTTCGTTTTCCAAACGCTGTGTATCGATGGGAGCTAAGGATTCACTTTCCAAGCCTCGCAAACGTTCAATGTAACGTTAAATCACTCTATGAGACTCGGAATCGGGATATTTACGTTTTCCAAACGCTGTGTTTCGAAAGGAGCTAAGGCTTCACTTCGCAAGCCTCGCAATCGTTCGATATAACGATAAATCACCCTATGAGACTGGGAATCGCGATATTTACGTTTTCCAAACGCTGTGTATCGAAAGAATCTAAGTATTCACTTCCCAAGCCTCGCAATCGTTCGATATAACGATAAATCACCCTATGACACTCGAAATCGCGATATTTACGTTTTCCAAACGCTGTGTATCAACAGCAGCTAAGGCTTCACTTCCCAAATAGCGCAATCGTTCGATTAAACGATAAATCACTCTAGGAGACTCGGAATCGCGATAATTACCATCACCGCGCCCTATGTATCGAAAGGAGCGAAGTATTCACTTACCAAACCTCGCAATTTTTCGATATAACGATAAATCACTCTATGAGACTTGGAATCACGTTCTTTACGTTTTCCACACGCTGTGTATCGAAAGAATCTAAGTATTCACTTCCCAAGCCTCGCAATTGTTCGATATAACGATAAATCACTCTATGAGACTTGGAATCGCGATCTTTACGTTTTCCACACGCTGTGTATCGAAAGAATCTAAGTATTCACTTCCCAAGCCTCGCAATCGTTCGATATAACGATAAATCACCCTATGACACTCGAAATCGCGATATTTACGTTTTCCAAACGCTGTGTATCAACAGCAGCTAAGGCTTCACTTCCCAAATAGCGCAATCGTTCGATTACACGATAAATCACTCTAGGAGACTCGGAATCGCGATAATTACCATCACCGCGCCCTATGTATCGAAAGGAGCGAAGTATTCACTTACCAAACCTCGCAATCGTTCGATATAACGATAAATCACTCTATGAGACTTGGAATCGCGATCTTTACGTTTTCCACACGCTGTGTATCGAAAGAATCTAAGTATTCACTTCCCAAGCCTCGCAATTGTTCGATATAACGATAAATCACTCTATGAGACTTGGAATCGCGATCTTTACGTTTTCCACACGCTGTTTATCGAAAGAATCTAAGTATTCACTTCCCAAGCCTCGCAATTGTTCGATATAACGATAAATCACTCTATGAGACTCGGAATTGCGAAAATGACCTTCACCGCACCCTGTGTATCGAAAGGAGCTAAGCATTCAACTCGGATGGCTTCCAATGTTTCGATATAACGATCAATCACTCTAGGAGACTGGTAATCGCGATAATCACCTTCACCGCAACCTGTGTATCGAAAGGAGCTAAGCATTCAAGTGGGATGGCTTCCAATGTTTCGATATAACGATAAATCACTCTAGGAGACTGCGAATCGCGATAATTACCTTCACAGCACGCTGTGTATCGAAAGGAGCTAAGTATTCACTTCACAAACCTCGCAATCGTTCGATATAACGATAAATCACCCTATGACACTCGAAATCGCGATATTTTCGTTTTCCAAACGCTGTGTATCGATGGGAGCTAAGGATTCACTTTCCAAGCCTCGCAAACGTTCAATGTAACGTTAAATCACTCTATGAGACTCGGAATCGGGATATTTACGTTTTCCAAACGCTGTGTTTCGAAAGGAGCTAAGGCTTCACTTCGCAAGCCTCGCAATCGTTCGATATAACGATAAATCACCCTATGAGACTGGGAATCGCGATATTTACGTTTTCCAAACGCTGTGTATCGAAAGAATCTAAGTATTCACTTCCCAAGCCTCGCAATCGTTCGATATAACGATAAATCACCCTATGACACTCGAAATCGCGATATTTACGTTTTCCAAACGCTGTGTATCAACAGCAGCTAAGGCTTCACTTCCCAAATAGCGCAATCGTTCGATTAAACGATAAATCACTCTAGGAGACTCGGAATCGCGATAATTACCATCACCGCGCCCTATGTATCGAAAGGAGCGAAGTATTCACTTACCAAACCTCGCAATCGTTCGATATAACGATAAATCACTCTATGAGACTTGGAATCGCGATCTTTACGTTTTCCACACGCTGTGTATCGAAAGAATCTAAGTATTCACTTCCCAAGCCTCGCAATCGTTCGATATAACGATAAATCACCCTATGACACTCGAAATCGCGATATTTACGTATTCCAAACGCTGTGTATCAACAGCAGCTAAGGCTTCACTTCCCAAACAGCGCACTCGTTCGATTAAACGATAAATCACTCTAGGAGACTCGGAATCGCGATAATTACCTTCACAGCACGCTGTGTATCGAAAGGAGCTAAGTATTCGCTTCACAAACCTCGCAATCGTTCGATATAACGATAAATCACCCTATGACACTCGAAATCGCGATATTTTCGTTTTCCAAACGCTGTGTATCGATGGGAGCTAAGGATTCACTTTCCAAGCCTCGCAAACGTTCAATGTAACGTTAAATCACTCTATGAGACTCGGAATCGGGATATTTACGTTTTCCAAACGCTGTGTTTCGAAAGGAGCTAAGGCTTCACTTCGCAAGCCTCGCAATCGTTCGATATAACGATAAATCACCCTATGAGACTGGGAATCGCGATATTTACGTTTTCCAAACGCTGTGTATCGAAAGAATCTAAGTATTCACTTCCCAAGCCTCGCAATCGTTCGATATAACGATAAATCACCCTATGACACTCGAAATCGCGATATTTACGTTTTCCAAACGCTGTGTATCAACAGCAGCTAAGGCTTCACTTCCCAAATAGCGCAATCGTGCGATTAAACGATAAATCACTCTAGGAGACTCGGAATCGCGATAATTACCATCACCGCGCCCTATGTATCGAAAGGAGCGAAGTATTCACTTACCAAACCTCGCAATCGTTCGATATAACGATAAATCACTCTATGAGACTTGGAATCGCGATCTTTACGTTTTCCACACGCTGTGTATCGAAAGAATCTAAGTATTCACTTCCCAAGCCTCGCAATTGTTCGATATAACGATAAATCACTCTATAAGACTTGGAATCGCGATCTTTACGTTTTCCACACGCTGTGTATCGAAAGAATCTAAGTATTCACTTCCCAAGCCTCGCAATCGTTCGATATAACGATAAATCACCCTATGACACTCGAAATCGCGATATTTACGTTTTCCAAACGCTGTGTATCAACAGCAGCTAAGGCTTCACTTCCCAAATAGCGCAATCGTTCGATTAAACGATAAATCACTCTAGGAGACTCGGACTCGCGATAATTACCATCACCGCGCCCTATGTATCGAAAGGAGCGAAGTATTCACTTACCAAACCTCGCAATCGTTCGATATAACGATAAATCACTCTATGAGACTTGGAATCGCGATCTTTAAGTTTTCCACACGCTGTGTATCGAAAGAAACTAAGTATTCACTTCCCAAGCCTCGCAATTGTTCGATATAACGATAAATCACTCTATGAGACTCGGAATTGCGAAAATGACCTTCACCGCACCCTGTGTATCGAAAGGAGCTAAGCATTCAACTCGGATGGCTTCCAATGTTTCGATATAACGATAAATCACTCTAGGAGACTGGTAATCGCGATAATCACCTTCACCGCAACCTGTGTATCGAAAGGAGCTAAGCATTCAAGTGGGATGGCTTCCAATGTTTCGATATAACGATAAATCACTCTAGGAGACTGCGAATCGCGATAATTACCTTCACAGCACGCTGTGTATCGAAAGGAGCTAAGTATTCACTTCACAAACCTCGCAATCGTTCGATATAACGATAAATCACCCTATGACACTCGAAATCGCGATATTTTCGTTTTCCAAACGCTGTGTATCGAAAGAATCTAAGTATTCACTTCCCAAGCCTCGCAATCGTTCGATATGACGATAAATCACCCTATGACACTCGAAATCGCGATATTTACGTTTTCCACACGCTGTGTACCGAAAGGAGCTAAGGATTCACTTCGGATATCTAGCAATGGTTCGATATAACGATAAATCACTCTAGGAGACTGGTAATCGCGTAAATCACCTTCAGCGCACCCTGTGTATCGAAAGGAGCTAAGCATTCAACTCGGATGGCTTCCAATGTTTCGATATAACGATAAATCACTCTAGGAGACTGGTAATCCTGATATTTACGTTTTCCAAACGCTGTGTACCGAAAGAATCTAAGTATTCACTTCCCCAGCCTCACAATCGTTCGATATGACGATAAATCACCCTATGAGACTCGAAATCGCGATATTTACGTTTTCCACACTCTGTGTATCAACAGGAGCTAAGGATTCACTTCGGATGTCTAGCAATGGTTCGATATAACGATTAATCACACTAGGAGACTGGGAATCGCAATATTTACGTTTTCCAAACGCTGTGTATCGATGGGATCTAAGGCTTCACATCCAAAGCCTCGCAATCGTTCGATATAACGATAAATCACTCTATGAGACTCGGAATTGCGAAAATGACCATCACCGCACCCTGTGTATCGAAAGGAGCGAAGTATTCACTTCCCAAACCTCGCAATCGTTCGATAGAACGATAAATCACTCTATGAGACTTGGAATCGCGATCTTTACGTTTTCCACACGCTGTGTATCGAAAGAATCTAAGTATTCACTTCCCAAGCCTCGCAATTGTTCGATATAACGATAAATCACTCTATGAGACTCGGAATTGCGAAAATGACCTTCACCGCACCCTGTGTATCGAAAGGAGCTAAGCATTCAACTTTGATGGCTTCCAATGTTTCGATATAACGATAAATCACTCTAGGAGACTGGTAATCGCGATAATCACCTTCACCGCAACCTGTGTATCGAAAGGAGCTAAGGATTCAACACGGATGGCTTGCAATGGTTCGATATAACGATAAATCACCCTATGAGACTCGAAATCGCGATATTTACGTTTTCCACACTCTGTGTATCAACAGGAGCTAAGGATTCACTTCGGATGTCTAGCAATGGTTCGATATAACGATTAATCACACTAGGAGACTGGGAATCGCAATATTTACGTTTTCCAAACGCTGTGTATCGATGGGATCTAAGGCTTCACATCCAAAGCCTCGCAATCGTTCGATATAACGATAAATCACTCTATGAGACTCGGAATTGCGAAAATGACCATCACCGCACCCTGTGTATCGAAAGGAGCGAAGTATTCACTTCCCAAACCTCGCAATCGTTCGATAGAACGATAAATCACTCTATGAGACTTGGAATCGCGATCTTTACGTTTTCCACACGCTGTGTATCGAAAGAATCTAAGTATTCACTTCCCAAGCCTCGCAATTGTTCGATATAACGATAAATCACTCTATGAGACTTGGAATCGCGATCTTTACGTTTTCCAAACGCTGTGTATCGAAAGAATCTAAGTATTCACTTCCCAAGCCTCGCAATTGTTCGATATAACGATAAATCACTCTATGAGACTCGGAATTGCGAAAATGACCTTCACCGCACCCTGTGTATCGAAAGGAGCTAAGCATTCAACTTTGATGGCTTCCAATGTTTCGATATAACGATAAATCACTCTAGGAGACTGGTAATCGCGATAATCACCTTCACGGCAACCTGTGTATCGAAAGGAGCTAAGCATTCAACTTTGATGGCTTCCAATGTTTCGATATAACGATAAATCACTCTAGGAGACTGCGAATCGCGATAATTACCTTCACAGCACGCTGTGTATCGAAAGGAGCTAAGTATTCACTTCACAAACCTCGCAATCGTTCGATATAACGATAAATCACCCTATGACACTCGAAATCGCGATATTTTCGTTTTCCAAACGCTGTGTATCGATGGGATCTAAGGATTCACTTTCCAAGCCTCGCAAACGTTCAATGTAACGTTAAATCACTCTATGAGACTCGGAATCGGGATATTTACGTTTTCCAAACGCTGTGTTTCGAAAGGAGCTAAGGCTTCACTTCGCAAGCCTCGCAATCGTTCGATATAACGATAAATCACCCTATGAGACTGGGAATCGCGATATTTACGTTATCCAAACGCTGTGTATCGAAAGAATCTAAGTATTCACTTCCCAAGCCTCGCAATCGTTCGATATAACGATAAATCACCCTATGACACTCGAAATCGCGATATTTACGTCTTCCAAACGCTGTGTATCAACAGCAGCTAAGGCTTCACTTCCCAAATAGCGCAATCGTTCGATTAAACGATAAATCACTCTAGGAGACTCGGAATCGCGATAATTACCATCACCGCGCCCTATGTATCGAAAGGAGCGAAGTATTCACTTACCAAACCTCGCAATCGTTCGATATAACGATAAATCACTCTATGAGACTTGGAATCGCGATCTTCACGTTTTCCACACGCTGTGTATCGAAAGAATCTAAGTATTCACTTCCCAAGCCTCGCAATTGTTCGATATAACGATAAATCACTCTATGAGACTTGGAATCGCGATCTTTACGTTTTCCACACGCTGTTTATCGAAAGAATCTAAGTATTCACTTCCCAAGCCTCGCAATTGTTCGATATAACGATAAATCACTCTATGAGACTCGGAATTGCGAAAATGACCTTCACCGCACCCTGTGTATCGAAAGGAGCTAAGCATTCAACTCGGATGGCTTCCAATGTTTCGATATAACGATCAATCACTCTAGGAGACTGGTAATCGCGATAATCACCTTCACCGCAACCTGTGTATCGAAAGGAGCTAAGCATTCAAGTGGGATGGCTTCCAATGTTTCGATATAACGATAAATCACTCTAGGAGACTGCGAATCGCGATAATTACCTTCACAGCACGCTGTGTATCGAAAGGAGCTAAGTATTCACTTCACAAACCTCGCAATCGTTCGATATAACGATAAATCACCCTATGACACTCGAAATCGCGATAGTTTCGTTTTCCAAACGCTGTGTATCGAAAGAATCTAAGTATTCACTTCCCAAGCCTCGCAATTGTTCGATATAACGATAAATCACTCTATGAGACTCGGAATTGCGATAATTACCATCACCGCGCCCTATGTATCGAAAGGAGCGAAGTATTCACTTACCAAACCTCGCAATCGTTCGATATAACGATAAATCACTCTATGAGACTTGGAATCGCGATCTTTACGTTTTCCACACGCTGTGTATCGAAAGAATCTAAGTATTCACTTCCCAAGCCTCGCAATCGTTCGATATAACGATAAATCACCCTATGACACTCGAAATCGCGATATTTACGTTTTCCAAACGCTGTGTATCAACAGCAGCTAAGGCTTCACTTCCCAAATAGCGCAATCGTTCGATTAAACGATAAATCACTCTAGGAGACTCGGAATCGCGATAATTACCATCACCGCGCCCTATGTATCGAAAGGAGCGAAGTATTCACTTACCAAACCTCGCAATCGTTCGATATAACGATAAATCACTCTATGAGACTTGGAATCGCGATCTTTACGTTTTCCACACGCTGTGTATCGAAAGAATCTAAGTATTCACTTCCCAAGCCTCGCAATTGTTCGATATAACGATAAATCACTCTATAAGACTTGGAATCGCGATCTTTACGTTTTCCACACGCTGTGTATCGAAAGAATCTAAGTATTCACTTCCCAAGCCTCGCAATCGTTCGATATAACGATAAATCACCCTATGACACTCGAAATCGCGATATTTACGTTTTCCAAACGCTGTGTATCAACAGCAGCTAAGGCTTCACTTCCCAAATAGCGCAATCGTTCGATTAAACGATAAATCACTCTAGGAGACTCGGACTCGCGATAATTACCATCACCGCGCCCTATGTATCGAAAGGAGCGAAGTATTCACTTACCAAACCTCGCAATCGTTCGATATAACGATAAATCACTCTATGAGACTTGGAATCGCGATCTTTAAGTTTTCCACACGCTGTGTATCGAAAGAAACTAAGTATTCACTTCCCAAGCCTCGCAATTGTTCGATATAACGATAAATCACTCTATGAGACTCGGAATTGCGAAAATGACCTTCACCGCACCCTGTGTATCGAAAGGAGCTAAGCATTCAACTCGGATGGCTTCCAATGTTTCGATATAACGATAAATCACTCTAGGAGACTGGTAATCGCGATAATCACCTTCACCGCAACCTGTGTATCGAAAGGAGCTAAGCATTCAAGTGGGATGGCTTCCAATGTTTCGATATAACGATAAATCACTCTAGGAGACTGCGAATCGCGATAATTACCTTCACAGCACGCTGTGTATCGAAAGGAGCTAAGTATTCACTTCACAAACCTCGCAATCGTTCGATATAACGATAAATCACCCTATGACACTCGAAATCGCGATATTTTCGTTTTCCAAACGCTGTGTATCGAAAGAATCTAAGTATTCACTTCCCAAGCCTCGCAATCGTTCGATATGACGATAAATCACCCTATGAGACTCGAAATCGCGATATTTACGTTTTCCACACGCTGTGTACCGAAAGGAGCTAAGGATTCACTTCGGATATCTAGCAATGGTTCGATATAACGATAAATCACTCTAGGAGACTGGTAATCGCGTAAATCACCTTCAGCGCACCCTGTGTATCGAAAGGAGCTAAGCATTCAACTCGGATGGCTTCCAATGTTTCGATATAACGATAAATCACTCTAGGAGACTGGTAATCCTGATATTTACGTTTTCCAAACGCTGTGTACCGAAAGAATCTAAGTATTCACTTCCCCAGCCTCACAATCGTTCGATATGACGATAAATCACCCTATGAGACTCGAAATCGCGATATTTACGTTTTCCACACTCTGTGTATCAACAGGAGCTAAGGATTCACTTCGGATGTCTAGCAATGGTTCGATATAACGATTAATCACACTAGGAGACTGGGAATCGCAATATTTACGTTTTCCAAACGCTGTGTATCGATGGGATCTAAGGCTTCACATCCAAAGCCTCGCAATCGTTCGATATAACGATAAATCACTCTATGAGACTCGGAATTGCGAAAATGACCATCACCGCACCCTGTGTATCGAAAGGAGCGAAGTATTCACTTCCCAAACCTCGCAATCGTTCGATAGAACGATAAATCACTCTATGAGACTTGGAATCGCGATCTTTACGTTTTCCACACGCTGTGTATCGAAAGAATCTAAGTATTCACTTCCCAAGCCTCGCAATTGTTCGATATAACGATAAATCACTCTATGAGACTCGGAATTGCGAAAATGACCTTCACCGCACCCTGTGTATCGAAAGGAGCTAAGCATTCAACTTTGATGGCTTCCAATGTTTCGATATAACGATAAATCACTCTAGGAGACTGGTAATCGCGATAATCACCTTCACCGCAACCTGTGTATCGAAAGGAGCTAAGGATTCAACACGGATGGCTTGCAATGGTTCGATATAACGATAAATCACCCTATGAGACTCGAAATCGCGATATTTACGTTTTCCACACTCTGTGTATCAACAGGAGCTAAGGATTCACTTCGGATGTCTAGCAATGGTTCGATATAACGATTAATCACACTAGGAGACTGGGAATCGCAATATTTACGTTTTCCAAACGCTGTGTATCGATGGGATCTAAGGCTTCACATCCAAAGCCTCGCAATCGTTCGATATAACGATAAATCACTCTATGAGACTCGGAATTGCGAAAATGACCATCACCGCACCCTGTGTATCGAAAGGAGCGAAGTATTCACTTCCCAAACCTCGCAATCGTTCGATAGAACGATAAATCACTCTATGAGACTTGGAATCGCGATCTTTACGTTTTCCACACGCTGTGTATCGAAAGAATCTAAGTATTCACTTCCCAAGCCTCGCAATTGTTCGATATAACGATAAATCACTCTAGGAGACTGGTAATCGCGATAATCACCTTCACGGCAACCTGTGTATCGAAAGGAGCTAAGCATTCAACTTTGATGGCTTCCAATGTTTCGATATAACGATAAATCACTCTAGGAGACTGCGAATCGCGATAATTACCTTCACAGCACGCTGTGTATCGAAAGGAGCTAAGTATTCACTTCACAAACATCGCAATCGTTCGATATAACGATAAATCACCCTATGACACTCGAAATCGCGATATTTTCGTTTTCCAAACGCTGTGTATCGATGGGATCTAAGGATTCACTTTCCAAGCCTCGCAAACGTTCAATGTAACGTTAAATCACTCTATGAGACTCGGAATCGGGATATTTACGTTTTCCAAACGCTGTGTTTCGAAAGGAGCTAAGGCTTCACTTCGCAAGCCTCGCAATCGTTCGATATAACGATAAATCACCCTATGACACTCGAAATCGCGATATTTACGTCTTCCAAACGCTGTGTATCAACAGCAGCTAAGGCTTCACTTCCCAAATAGCGCAATCGTTCGATTAAACGATAAATCACTCTAGGAGACTCGGAATCGCGATAATTACCATCACCGCGCCCTATGTATCGAAAGGAGCGAAGTATTCACTTACCAAACCTCGCAATCGTTCGATATAACGATAAATCACTCTATGAGACTTGGAATCGCGATCTTCACGTTTTCCACACGCTGTGTATCGAAAGAATCTAAGTATTCACTTCCCAAGCCTCGCAATTGTTCGATATAACGATAAATCACTCTATGAGACTTGGAATCGCGATCTTTACGTTTTCCACACGCTGTTTATCGAAAGAATCTAAGTATTCACTTCCCAAGCCTCGCAATTGTTCGATATAACGATAAATCACTCTATGAGACTCGGAATTGCGAAAATGACCTTCACCGCACCCTGTGTATCGAAAGGAGCTAAGCATTCAACTCGGATGGCTTCCAATGTTTCGATATAACGATCAATCACTCTAGGAGACTGGTAATCGCGATAATCACCTTCACCGCAACCTGTGTATCGAAAGGAGCTAAGCATTCAAGTGGGATGGCTTCCAATGTTTCGATATAACGATAAATCACTCTAGGAGACTGCGAATCGCGATAATTACCTTCACAGCACGCTGTGTATCGAAAGGAGCTAAGTATTCACTTCACAAACCTCGCAATCGTTCGATATAACGATAAATCACCCTATGACACTCGAAATCGCGATAGTTTCGTTTTCCAAACGCTGTGTATCGAAAGAATCTAAGTATTCACTTCCCAAGCCTCGCAATTGTTCGATATAACGATAAATCACTCTATGAGACTCGGAATTGCGATAATTACCATCACCGCGCCCTATGTATCGAAAGGAGCGAAGTATTCACTTACCAAACCTCGCAATCGTTCGATATAACGATAAATCACTCTATGAGACTTGGAATCGCGATCTTTACGTTTTCCACACGCTGTGTATCGAAAGAATCTAAGTATTCACTTCCCAAGCCTCGCAATCGTTCGATATAACGATAAATCACCCTATGACACTCGAAATCGCGATATTTACGTTTTCCAAACGCTGTGTATCAACAGCAGCTAAGGCTTCACTTCCCAAATAGCGCAATCGTTCGATTAAAGGATAAATCACTCTAGGAGACTCGGAATCGCGATAATTACCATCACCGCGCCCTATGTATCGAAAGGAGCGAAGTATTCACTTACCAAACCTCGCAATCGTTCGATATAACGATAAATCACTCTATGAGACTTGGAATCGCGATCTTTACGTTTTCCACACGCTGTGTATCGAAAGAATCTAAGTATTCACTTCCCAAGCCTCGCAATTGTTCGATATAACGATAAATCACTCTATGAGACTCGGAATTGCGAAAATGACCTTCACCGCACCCTGTGTATCGAAAGGAGCTAAGCATTCAACTCGGATGGCTTCCAATGTTTCGATATAACGATAAATCACTCTAGGAGACTGGTAATCGCGATAATCACCTTCACCGCAACCTGTGTATCGAAAGGAGCTAAGCATTCAAGTGGGATGGCTTCCAATGTTTCGATATAACGATAAATCACTCTAGGAGACTGCGAATCGCGATAATTACCTTCACAGCACGCTGTGTATCGAAAGGAGCTAAGTATTCGCTTCACAAACCTCGCAATCGTTCGATATAACGATAAATCACCCTATGACACTCGAAATCGCGATATTTTCGTTTTCCAAACGCTGTGTATCGATGGGAGCTAAGGATTCACTTTCCAAGCCTCGCAAACGTTCAATGTAACGTTAAATCACTCTATGAGACTCGGAATCGGGATATTTACGTTTTCCAAACGCTGTGTTTCGAAAGGAGCTAAGGCTTCACTTCGCAAGCCTCGCAATCGTTCGATATAACGATAAATCACCCTATGAGACTTGGAATCGCGATCTTTACGTTTTCCACACGCTGTGTATCGAAAGAATCTAAGTATTCACTTCCCAAGCCTCGCAATCGTTCGATATAACGATAAATCACCCTATGACACTCGAAATCGCGATATTTACGTTTTCCAAACGCTGTGTATCAACAGCAGCTAAGGCTTCACTTCCCAAATAGCGCAATCGTTCGATTAAACGATAAATCACTCTAGGAGACTCGGAATCGCGATAATTACCATCACCGCGCCCTATGTATCGAAAGGAGCGAAGTATTCACTTACCAAACCTCGCAATCGTTCGATATAACGATAAATCACTCTATGAGACTTGGAATCGCGATCTTTACGTTTTCCACACGCTGTGTATCGAAAGAATCTAAGTATTCACTTCCCAAGCCTCGCAATCGTTCGATATAACGATAAATCACCCTATGACACTCGAAATCGCGATATTTACGTATTCCAAACGCTGTGTATCAACAGCAGCTAAGGCTTCACTTCCCAAACAGCGCACTCGTTCGATTAAACGATAAATCACTCTAGGAGACTCGGAATCGCGATAATTACCTTCACAGCACGCTGTGTATCGAAAGGAGCTAAGTATTCGCTTCACAAACCTCGCAATCGTTCGATATAACGATAAATCACCCTATGACACTCGAAATCGCGATATTTTCGTTTTCCAAACGCTGTGTATCGATGGGAGCTAAGGATTCACTTTCCAAGCCTCGCAAACGTTCAATGTAACGTTAAATCACTCTATGAGACTCGGAATCGGGATATTTACGTTTTCCAAACGCTGTGTTTCGAAAGGAGCTAAGGCTTCACTTCGCAAGCCTCGCAATCGTTCGATATAACGATAAATCACCCTATGAGACTGGGAATCGCGATATTTACGTTTTCCAAACGCTGTGTATCGAAAGAATCTAAGTATTCACTTCCCAAGCCTCGCAATCGTTCGATATAACGATAAATCACCCTATGACACTCGAAATCGCGATATTTACGTTTTCCAAACGCTGTGTATCAACAGCAGCTAAGGCTTCACTTCCCAAATAGCGCAATCGTTCGATTAAACGATAAATCACTCTAGGAGACTCGGAATCGCGATAATTACCATCACCGCGCCCTATGTATCGAAAGGAGCGAAGTATTCACTTACCAAACCTCGCAATCGTTCGATATAACGATAAATCACTCTATGAGACTTGGAATCGCGATCTTTACGTTTTCCACACGCTGTGTATCGAAAGAATCTAAGTATTCACTTCCCAAGCCTCGCAATTGTTCGATATAACGATAAATCACTCTATAAGACTTGGAATCGCGATCTTTACGTTTTCCACACGCTGTGTATCGAAAGAATCTAAGTATTCACTTCCCAAGCCTCGCAATCGTTCGATATAACGATAAATCACCCTATGACACTCGAAATCGCGATATTTACGTTTTCCAAACGCTGTGTATCAACAGCAGCTAAGGCTTCACTTCCCAAATAGCGCAATCGTTCGATTAAACGATAAATCACTCTAGGAGACTCGGACTCGCGATAATTACCATCACCGCGCCCTATGTATCGAAAGGAGCGAAGTATTCACTTACCAAACCTCGCAATCGTTCGATATAACGATAAATCACTCTATGAGACTTGGAATCGCGATCTTTAAGGTTTCCACACGCTGTGTATCGAAAGAAACTAAGTATTCACTTCCCAAGCCTCGCAATTGTTCGATATAACGATAAATCACTCTATGAGACTCGGAATTGCGAAAATGACCTTCACCGCACCCTGTGTATCGAAAGGAGCTAAGCATTCAACTCGGATGGCTTCCAATGTTTCGATATAACGATAAATCACTCTAGGAGACTCGTAATCGCGATAATCACCTTCACCGCAACCTGTGTATCGAAAGGAGCTAAGCATTCAAGTGGGATGGCTTCCAATGTTTCGATATAACGATAAATCACTCTAGGAGACTGCGAATCGCGATAATTACCTTCACAGCACGCTGTGTATCGAAAGGAGCTAAGTATTCACTTCACAAACCTCGCAATCGTTCGATATAACGATAAATCACCCTATGACACTCGAAATCGCGATATTTTCGTTTTCCAAACGCTGTGTATCGAAAGAATCTAAGTATTCACTTCCCAAGCCTCGCAATCGTTCGATATGACGATAAATCACCCTATGAGACTCGAAATCGCGATATTTACGTTTTCCACACGCTGTGTACCGAAAGGAGCTAAGGATTCACTTCGGATATCTAGCAATGGTTCGATATAACGATAAATCACTCTAGGAGACTGGTAATCGCGTAAATCACCTTCAGCGCACCCTGTGTATCGAAAGGAGCTAAGCATTCAACTCGGATGGCTTCCAATGTTTCGATATAACGATAAATCACTCTAGGAGACTGGTAATCCTGATATTTACGTTTTCCAAACGCTGTGTACCGAAAGAATCTAAGTATTCACTTCCCCAGCCTCACAATCGTTCGATATGACGATAAATCACCCTATGAGACTCGAAATCGCGATATTTACGTTTTCCACACTCTGTGTATCAACAGGAGCTAAGGATTCACTTCGGATGTCTAGCAATGGTTCGATATAACGATTAATCACACTAGGAGACTGGGAATCGCAATATTTACGTTTTCCAAACGCTGTGTATCGATGGGATCTAAGGCTTCACATCCAAAGCCTCGCAATCGTTCGATATAACGATAAATCACTCTATGAGACTCGGAATTGCGAAAATGACCATCACCGCACCCTGTGTATCGAAAGGAGCGAAGTATTCACTTCCCAAACCTCGCAATCGTTCGATAGAACGATAAATCACTCTATGAGACTTGGAATCGCGATCTTTACGTTTTCCACACGCTGTGTATCGAAAGAATCTAAGTATTCACTTCCCAAGCCTCGCAATTGTTCGATATAACGATAAATCACTCTATGAGACTTGGAATCGCGATCTTTACGTTTTCCAAACGCTGTGTATCGAAAGAATCTAAGTATTCACTTCCCAAGCCTCGCAATTGTTCGATATAACGATAAATCACTCTATGAGACTCGGAATTGCGAAAATGACCTTCACCGCACCCTGTGTATCGAAAGGAGCTAAGCATTCAACTTTGATGGCTTCCATTGTTTCGATATAACGATAAATCACTCTAGGAGACTGGTAATCGCGATAATCACCTTCACGGCAACCTGTGTATCGAAAGGAGCTAAGCATTCAACTTTGATGGCTTCCAATGTTTCGATATAACGATAAATCACTCTAGGAGACTGCGAATCGCGATAATTACCTTCACAGCACGCTGTGTATCGAAAGGAGCTAAGTATTCACTTCACAAACATCGCAATCGTTCGATATAACGATAAATCACCCTATGACACTCGAAATCGCGATATTTTCGTTTTCCAAACGCTGTGTATCGATGGGATCTAAGGATTCACTTTCCAAGCCTCGCAAACGTTCAATGTAACGTTAAATCACTCTATGAGACTCGGAATCGGGATATTTACGTTTTCCAAACGCTGTGTTTCGAAAGGAGCTAAGGCTTCACTTCGCAAGCCTCGCAATCGTTCGATATAACGATAAATCACCCTATGAGACTGGGAATCGCGATATTTACGTTATCCAAACGCTGTGTATCGAAGGAATCTAAGTATTCACTTCCCAAGCCTCGCAATCGTTCGATATAACGATAAATCACCCTATGACACTCGAAATCGCGATATTTACGTCTTCCAAACGCTGTGTATCAACAGCAGCTAAGGCTTCACTTCCCAAATAGCGCAATCGTTCGATTAAACGATAAATCACTCTAGGAGACTCGGAATCGCGATAATTACCATCACCGCGCCCTATGTATCGAAAGGAGCGAAGTATTCACTTACCAAACCTCGCAATCGTTCGATATAACGATAAATCACTCTATGAGACTTGGAATCGCGATCTTCACGTTTTCCACACGCTGTGTATCGAAAGAATCTAAGTATTCACTTCCCAAGCCTCGCAATTGTTCGATATAACGATAAATCACTCTATGAGACTTGGAATCGCGATCTTTACGTTTTCCACACGCTGTTTATCGAAAGAATCTAAGTATTCACTTCCCAAGCCTCGCAATTGTTCGATATAACGATAAATCACTCTATGAGACTCGGAATTGCGAAAATGACCTTCACCGCACCCTGTGTATCGAAAGGAGCTAAGCATTCAAGTGGGATGGCTTCCAATGTTTCGATATAACGATAAATCACTCTAGGAGACTGCGAATCGCGATAATTACCTTCACAGCACGCTGTGTATCGAAAGGAGCTAAGTATTCACTTCACAAACCTCGCAATCGTTCGATATAAAGATAAATCACCCTATGACACTCGAAATCGCGATATTTTCGTTTTCCAAACGCTGTGTATCGATGGGAGCTAAGGATTCACTTTCCTAGCCTCGCAAACGTTCAATGTAACGTTAAATCACTCTATGAGACTCGGAATCGGGATATTTACGTTTTCCAAACGCTGTGTTTCGAAAGGAGCTAAGGCTTCACTTCGCAAGCCTCGCAATCGTTCGATATAACGATAAATCACCCTATGAGACTGGGAATCGCGATATTTACGTTTTCCAAACGCTGTGTATCGAAAGAATCTAAGTATTCACTTCCCAAGCCTCGCAATCGTTCGATATAACGAGAAATCACCCTATGACACTCGAAATCGCGATATTTACGTTTTCCAAACGCTGTGTATCAACAGCAGCTAAGGCTTCACTTCCCAAATAGCGCAATCGTTCGATTAAACGATAAATCACTCTAGGAGACTCGGAATCGCGATAATTACCATCACCGCGCCCTATGTATCGAAAGGAGCGAGGTATTCACTTACCAAACCTCGCAATCGTTCGATATAACGATAAATCACTCTATGAGACTTGGAATCGCGATCTTTACGTTTTCCACACGCTGTTGATCGAAAGAATCTAAGTATTCACTTCCCATGCCTCGCAATCGTTCGATATGACGATAAATCACCCTATGAGACTCGAAATCGCGATATTTACGTTTTCCACACGCTGTGTACCGAAAGGAGCTAAGGATTCACTTCGGATATCTAGCAATGGTTCGATATAACGATAAATCACTCTAGGAGACTCGGAATCGCGAAAATCACCTTCACCGCACCCTGTGTATCGAAAGGAGCTAAGCATTCAACTCGGATGGCTTCCAATGTTTCGATATAACGATATATCACTCTAGGAGACTGGTAATCGCGATATTTACGTTTTCCAAACGCTGTGTTTCGAAAGGAGCTAAGGCTTCACTTCGCAAGCCTCGCAATCGTTCGATATAACGATAAATCACCCTATGAGACTGGGAATCGCGATATTTACGTTTTCCAAACGCTGTGTATCGAAAGAATCTAAGTATTCACTTCCCAAGCCTCGCAATCGTTCGATATAACGATAAATCACCCTATGACACTCGAAATCGCGATATTTACGTTTTCCAAACGCTGTGTATCAACAGCAGCTAAGGCTTCACTTCCCAAATAGCGCAATCGTTCGATTAAACGATAAATCACTCTAGGAGACTCGGAATCGCGATAATTACCATCACCGCGCCCTATGTATCGAAAGGAGCGAAGTATTCACTTACCAAACCTCGCAATCGTTCGATATAACGATAAATCACTCTATGAGACTTGGAATCGCGATCTTTACGTTTTCCACACGCTGTGTATCGAAAGAATCTAAGTATTCACTTCCCAAGCCTCGCAATTGTTCGATATAACGATAAATCACTCTATGAGACTTGGAATCGCGATCTTTACGTTTTCCACACGCTGTGTATCGAAAGAATCTAAGTATTCACTTCCCAAGCCTCGCAATCGTTCGATATAACGATAAATCACCCTATGACACTCGAAATCGCGATATTTACGTTTTCCAAACGCTGTGTATCAACAGCAGCTAAGGCTTCACTTCCCAAATAGCGCATTCGTTCGATTAAACGATAAATCACTCTATGAGACTCGGAATTGCGAAAATGACCTTCACCGCACCCTGTGTATCGAAAGGAGCTAAGCATTCAACTCGGATGGCTTCCAATGTTTCGATATAACGATAAATCACTCTAGGAGACTGGTAATCGCGATAATCACCTTCACCGCAACCTGTGTATCGAAAGGAGCTAAGCATTCAAGTGGGATGGCTTCCAATGTTTCGATATAACGATAAATCACTCTAGGAGACTGCGAATCGCGATAATTACCTTCACAGCACGCTGTGTATCGAAAGGAGCTAAGTATTCACTTCACAAACCTCGCAATCGTTCGATATAACGATAAATCACCCTATGACACTCGAAATCGCGATATTTTCGTTTTCCAAACGCTGTGTATCGATGGGAGCTAAGGATTCACTTTCCAAGCCTCGCAAACGTTCAATGTAACGTTAAATCACTCTATGAGACTCGGAATCGGGATATTTACGTTTTCCAAACGCTGTGTTTCGAAAGGAGCTAAGGCTTCACTTCGCAAGCCTCGCAATCGTTCGATATAACGATAAATGACCCTATGAGACTGGGAATCGCGATATTTACGTTTTCCAAACGCTGTGTATCGAAAGAATCTAAGTATTCACTTCCCAAGCCTCGCAATCGTTCGATATAACGATAAATCACCCTATGACACTCGAAATCGCGATATTTACGTTTTCCAAACGCTGTGTATCAACAGCAGCTAAGGCTACACTTCCCAAATAGCGCAATCGTTCGATTAAACGATAAATCACTCTAGGAGACTCGGAATCGCGATAATTACCATCACCGCGCCCTATGTATCGAAAGGAGCGAAGTATTCACTTACCAAACCTCGCAATCGTTCGATATAACGATAAATCACTCTATGAGACTTGGAATCGCGATCTTTACGTTTTCCACACGCTGTGTATCGAAAGAATCTAAGTATTCACTTCCCAAGCCTCGCAATTGTTCGATATAACGATAAATCACTCTATGAGACTTGGAATCGCGATCTTTACGTTTTCCACACGCTGTGTATCGAAAGAATCTAAGTATTCACTTCCCAAGCCTCGCAATCGTTCGATATAACGATAAATCACCCTATGACACTCGAAATCGCGATATTTACGTTTTCCAAACGCTGTGTATCAACAGCAGCTAAGGCTTCACTTCCCAAATAGCGCAATCGTTCGATTAAACGATAAATCACTCTAGGAGACTCGGCATCGCGATAATTACCATCACCGCGCCCTATGTATCGAAAGGAGCGAAGTATTCACTTACCAAACCTCGCAATCGTTCGATATAACGATAAATCACTCTATGAGACTTGGAATCGCGATCTTTAAGTTTTCCACACGCTGTGTATCGAAAGAAACTAAGTATTCACTTCCCAAGCCTTGCAATTGTTCGATATAACGATAAATCACTCTATGAGACTCGGAATTGCGAAAATGACCTTCACCGCACCCTGTGTATCGAAAGGAGCTAAGCATTCAACTCGGATGGCTTCCAATGTTTCGATATAACGATAAATCACTCTAGGAGACTGGTAATCGCGATAATCACCTTCACCGCAACCTGTGTATCGAAAGGAGCTAAGCATTCAAGTGGGATGGCTTCCAATGTTTCGATATAACGATAAATCACTCTAGGAGACTGCGAATCGCGATAATTACCTTCACAGCACGCTGTGTATCGAAAGGAGCTAAGTATTCACTTCACAAACCTCGCAATCGTTCGATATAACGATAAATCACCCTATGACACTCGAAATCGCGATATTTTCGTTTTCCAAACGCTGTGTATCGAAAGAATCTAAGTATTCACTTCCCAAGCCTCGCAATCGTTCGATATGACGATAAATCACCCTATGAGACTCGAAATCGCGATATTTACGTTTTCCAGACGCTGTGTACCGAAAGGAGCTAAGGATTCACTTCGGATATCTAGCAATGGTTCGATATAACGATAAATCACTCTAGGAGACTGGTAATCGCGTAAATCACCTTCAGCGCACCCTGTGTATCGAAAGGAGCTAAGCATTCAACTCGGATGGCTTCCAATGTTTCGATATAACGATAAATCACTCTAGGAGACTGGTAATCCTGATATTTACGTTTTCCAAACGCTGTGTACCGAAAGAATCTAAGTATTCACTTCCCCAGCCTCACAATCGTTCGATATGACGATAAATCACCCTATGAGACTCGAAATCGCGATATTTACGTTTTCCACACTCTGTGTATCAACAGGAGCTAAGGATTCACTTCGGATGTCTAGCAATGGTTCGATATAACGATTAATCACACTAGGAGACTGGGAATCGCAATATTTACGTTTTCCAAACGCTGTGTATCGATGGGATCTAAGGCTTCACATCCAAAGCCTCGCAATCGTTCGATATAACGATAAATCACTCTATGAGACTCGGAATTGCGAAAATGACCATCACCGCACCCTGTGTATCGAAAGGAGCGAAGTATTCACTTCCCAAACCTCGCAATCGTTCGATAGAACGATAAATCACTCTATGAGACTTGGAATCGCGATCTTTACGTTTTCCACACGCTGTGTATCGAAAGAATCTAAGTATTCACTTCCCAAGCCTCGCAATTGTTCGATATAACGATAAATCACTCTATGAGACTTGGAATCGCGATCTTTACGTTTTCCAAACGCTGTGTATCGAAAGAATCTAAGTATTCACTTCCCAAGCCTCGCAATTGTTCGATATAACGATAAATCACTCTATGAGACTCGGAATTGCGAAAATGACCTTCACCGCACCCTGTGTATCGAAAGGAGCTAAGCATTCAACTTTGATGGCTTCCAATGTTTCGATATAACGATAAATCACTCTAGGAGACTGGTAATCGCGATAATCACCTTCACGGCAACCTGTGTATCGAAAGGAGCTAAGCATTCAACTTTGATGGCTTCCAATGTTTCGATATAACGATAAATCACTCTAGGAGACTGCGAATCGCGATAATTACCTTCACAGCACGCTGTGTATCGAAAGGAGCTAAGTATTCACTTCACAAACATCGCAATCGTTCGATATAACGATAAATCACCCTATGACACTCGAAATCGCGATATTTTCGTTTTCCAAACGCTGTGTATCGATGGGATCTAAGGATTCACTTTCCAAGCCTCGCAAACGTTCAATGTAACGTTAAATCACTCTATGAGACTCGGAATCGGGATATTTACGTTTTCCAAACGCTGTGTTTCGAAAGGAGCTAAGGCTTCACTTCGCAAGCCTCGCAATCGTTCGATATAACGATAAATCACCCTATGAGACTGGGAATCGCGATATTTACGTTATCCAAACGCTGTGTATCGAAGGAATCTAAGTATTCACTTCCCAAGCCTCGCAATCGTTCGATATAACGATAAATCACCCTATGACACTCGAAATCGCGATATTTACGTCTTCCAAACGCTGTGTATCAACAGCAGCTAAGGCTTCACTTCCCAAATAGCGCAATCGTTCGATTAAACGATAAATCACTCTAGGAGACTCGGAATCGCGATAATTACCATCACCGCGCCCTATGTATCGAAAGGAGCGAAGTATTCACTTACCAAACCTCGCAATCGTTCGATATAACGATAAATCACTCTATGAGACTTGGAATCGCGATCTTCACGTTTTCCACACGCTGTGTATCGAAAGAATCTAAGTATTCACTTCCCAAGCCTCGCAATTGTTCGATATAACGATAAATCACTCTATGAGACTTGGAATCGCGATCTTTACGTTTTCCACACGCTGTTTATCGAAAGAATCTAAGTATTCACTTCCCAAGCCTCGCAATTGTTCGATATAACGATAAATCACTCTATGAGACTCGGAATTGCGAAAATGACCTTCACCGCACCCTGTGTATCGAAAGGAGCTAAGCATTCAACTCGGATGGCTTCCAATGTTTCGATATAACGATAAATCACTCTAGGAGACTGGTAATCGCGATAATCACCTTCACCGCAACCTGTGTATCGAAAGGAGCTAAGCATTCAAGTGGGATGGCTTCCAATGTTTCGATATAACGATAAATCACTCTAGGAGACTGCGAATCGCGATAATTACCTTCACAGCACGCTGTGTATCGAAAGGAGCTAAGTATTCACTTCACAAACCTCGCAATCGTTCGATATAACGATAAATCACCCTATGACACTCGAAATCGCGATATTTTCGTTTTCCAAACGCTGTGTATCGATGGGAGCTAAGGATTCACTTTCCAAGCCTCGCAAACGTTCAATGTAACGTTAAATCACTCTATGAGACTCGGAATCGGGATATTTACGTTTTCCAAACGCTGTGTTTCGAAAGGAGCTAAGGCTTCACTTCGCAAGCCTCGCAATCGTTCGATATAACGATAAATGACCCTATGAGACTGGGAATCGCGATATTTACGTTTTCCAAACGCTGTGTATCGAAAGAATCTAAGTATTCACTTCCCAAGCCTCGCAATCGTTCGATATAACGATAAATCACCCTATGACACTCGAAATCGCGATATTTACGTTTTCCAAACGCTGTGTATCAACAGCAGCTAAGGCTACACTTCCCAAATAGCGCAATCGTTCGATTAAACGATAAATCACTCTAGGAGACTCGGAATCGCGATAATTACCATCACCGCGCCCTATGTATCGAAAGGAGCGAAGTATTCACTTACCAAACCTCGCAATCGTTCGATATAACGATAAATCACTCTATGAGACTTGGAATCGCGATCTTTACGTTTTCCACACGCTGTGTATCGAAAGAATCTAAGTATTCACTTCCCAAGCCTCGCAATTGTTCGATATAACGATAAATCACTCTATGAGACTTGGAATCGCGATCTTTACGTTTTCCACACGCTGTGTATCGAAAGAATCTAAGTATTCACTTCCCAAGCCTCGCAATCGTTCGATATAACGATAAATCACCCTATGACACTCGAAATCGCGATATTTACGTTTTCCAAACGCTGTGTATCAACAGCAGCTAAGGCTTCACTTCCCAAATAGCGCAATCGTTCGATTAAACGATAAATCACTCTAGGAGACTCGGCATCGCGATAATTACCATCACCGCGCCCTATGTATCGAAAGGAGCGAAGTATTCACTTACCAAACCTCGCAATCGTTCGATATAACGATAAATCACTCTATGAGACTTGGAATCGCGATCTTTAAGTTTTCCACACGCTGTGTATCGAAAGAAACTAAGTATTCACTTCCCAAGCCTTGCAATTGTTCGATATAACGATAAATCACTCTATGAGACTCGGAATTGCGAAAATGACCTTCACCGCACCCTGTGTATCGAAAGGAGCTAAGCATTCAACTCGGATGGCTTCCAATGTTTCGATATAACGATAAATCACTCTAGGAGACTGGTAATCGCGATAATCACCTTCACCGCAACCTGTGTATCGAAAGGAGCTAAGCATTCAAGTGGGATGGCTTCCAATGTTTCGATATAACGATAAATCACTCTAGGAGACTGCGAATCGCGATAATTACCTTCACAGCACGCTGTGTATCGAAAGGAGCTAAGTATTCACTTCACAAACCTCGCAATCGTTCGATATAACGATAAATCACCCTATGACACTCGAAATCGCGATATTTTCGTTTTCCAAACGCTGTGTATCGAAAGAATCTAAGTATTCACTTCCCAAGCCTCGCAATCGTTCGATATGACGATAAATCACCCTATGAGACTCGAAATCGCGATATTTACGTTTTCCAGACGCTGTGTACCGAAAGGAGCTAAGGATTCACTTCGGATATCTAGCAATGGTTCGATATAACGATAAATCACTCTAGGAGACTGGTAATCGCGTAAATCACCTTCAGCGCACCCTGTGTATCGAAAGGAGCTAAGCATTCAACTCGGATGGCTTCCAATGTTTCGATATAACGATAAATCACTCTAGGAGACTGGTAATCCTGATATTTACGTTTTCCAAACGCTGTGTACCGAAAGAATCTAAGTATTCACTTCCCCAGCCTCACAATCGTTCGATATGACGATAAATCACCCTATGAGACTCGAAATCGCGATATTTACGTTTTCCACACTCTGTGTATCAACAGGAGCTAAGGATTCACTTCGGATGTCTAGCAATGGTTCGATATAACGATTAATCACACTAGGAGACTGGGAATCGCAATATTTACGTTTTCCAAACGCTGTGTATCGATGGGATCTAAGGCTTCACATCCAAAGCCTCGCAATCGTTCGATATAACGATAAATCACTCTATGAGACTCGGAATTGCGAAAATGACCATCACCGCACCCTGTGTATCGAAAGGAGCGAAGTATTCACTTCCCAAACCTCGCAATCGTTCGATAGAACGATAAATCACTCTATGAGACTTGGAATCGCGATCTTTACGTTTTCCACACGCTGTGTATCGAAAGAATCTAAGTATTCACTTCCCAAGCCTCGCAATTGTTCGATATAACGATAAATCACTCTATGAGACTTGGAATCGCGATCTTTACGTTTTCCAAACGCTGTGTATCGAAAGAATCTAAGTATTCACTTCCCAAGCCTCGCAATTGTTCGATATAACGATAAATCACTCTATGAGACTCGGAATTGCGAAAATGACCTTCACCGCACCCTGTGTATCGAAAGGAGCTAAGCATTCAACTTTGATGGCTTCCAATGTTTCGATATAACGATAAATCACTCTAGGAGACTGGTAATCGCGATAATCACCTTCACGGCAACCTGTGTATCGAAAGGAGCTAAGCATTCAACTTTGATGGCTTCCAATGTTTCGATATAACGATAAATCACTCTAGGAGACTGCGAATCGCGATAATTACCTTCACAGCACGCTGTGTATCGAAAGGAGCTAAGTATTCACTTCACAAACATCGCAATCGTTCGATATAACGATAAATCACCCTATGACACTCGAAATCGCGATATTTTCGTTTTCCAAACGCTGTGTATCGATGGGATCTAAGGATTCACTTTCCAAGCCTCGCAAACGTTCAATGTAACGTTAAATCACTCTATGAGACTCGGAATCGGGATATTTACGTTTTCCAAACGCTGTGTTTCGAAAGGAGCTAAGGCTTCACTTCGCAAGCCTCGCAATCGTTCGATATAACGATAAATCACCCTATGAGACTGGGAATCGCGATATTTACGTTATCCAAACGCTGTGTATCGAAGGAATCTAAGTATTCACTTCCCAAGCCTCGCAATCGTTCGATATAACGATAAATCACCCTATGACACTCGAAATCGCGATATTTACGTCTTCCAAACGCTGTGTATCAACAGCAGCTAAGGCTTCACTTCCCAAATAGCGCAATCGTTCGATTAAACGATAAATCACTCTAGGAGACTCGGAATCGCGATAATTACCATCACCGCGCCCTATGTATCGAAAGGAGCGAAGTATTCACTTACCAAACCTCGCAATCGTTCGATATAACGATAAATCACTCTATGAGACTTGGAATCGCGATCTTCACGTTTTCCACACGCTGTGTATCGAAAGAATCTAAGTATTCACTTCCCAAGCCTCGCAATTGTTCGATATAACGATAAATCACTCTATGAGACTTGGAATCGCGATCTTTACGTTTTCCACACGCTGTTTATCGAAAGAATCTAAGTATTCACTTCCCAAGCCTCGCAATTGTTCGATATAACGATAAATCACTCTATGAGACTCGGAATTGCGAAAATGACCTTCACCGCACCCTGTGTATCGAAAGGAGCTAAGCATTCAACTCGGATGGCTTCCAATGTTTCGATATAACGATAAATCACTCTAGGAGACTGGTAATCGCGATAATCACCTTCACCGCAACCTGTGTATCGAAAGGAGCTAAGCATTCAAGTGGGATGGCTTCCAATGTTTCGATATAACGATAAATCACTCTAGGAGACTGCGAATCGCGATAATTACCTTCACAGCACGCTGTGTATCGAAAGGAGCTAAGTATTCACTTCACAAACCTCGCAATCGTTCGATATAAAGATAAATCACCCTATGACACTCGAAATCGCGATATTTTCGTTTTCCAAACGCTGTGTATCGATGGGAGCTAAGGATTCACTTTCCTAGCCTCGCAAACGTTCTATGTAACGTTAAATCACTCTATGAGACTCGGAATCGGGATATTTACGTTTTCCAAACGCTGTGTTTCGAAAGGAGCTAAGGCTTCACTTCGCAAGCCTCGCAATCGTTCGATATAACGATAAATCACCCTATGAGACTGGGAATCGCGATATTTACGTTTTCCAAACGCTGTGTATCGAAAGAATCTAAGTATTCACTTCCCAAGCCTCGCAATCGTTCGATATAACGAGAAATCACCCTATGACACTCGAAATCGCGATATTTACGTTTTCCAAACGCTGTGTATCAACAGCAGCTAAGGCTTCACTTCCCAAATAGCGCAATCGTTCGATTAAACGATAAATCACTCTAGGAGACTCGGAATCGCGATAATTACCATCACCGCGCCCTATGTATCGAAAGGAGCGAGGTATTCACTTACCAAACCTCGCAATCGTTCGATATAACGATAAATCACTCTATGAGACTTGGAATCGCGATCTTTACGTTTTCCACACGCTGTTGATCGAAAGAATCTAAGTATTCACTTCCCATGCCTCGCAATCGTTCGATATGACGATAAATCACCCTATGAGACTCGAAATCGCGATATTTACGTTTTCCACACGCTGTGTACCGAAAGGAGCTAAGGATTCACTTCGGATATCTAGCAATGGTTCGATATAACGATAAATCACTCTAGGAGACTCGGAATCGCGAAAATCACCTTCACCGCACCCTGTGTATCGAAAGGAGCTAAGCATTCAACTCGGATGGCTTCCAATGTTTCGATATAACGATATATCACTCTAGGAGACTGGTAATCGCGATATTTACGTTTTCCAAACGCTGTGTTTCGAAAGGAGCTAAGGCTTCACTTCGCAAGCCTCGCAATCGTTCGATATAACGATAAATCACCCTATGAGACTGGGAATCGCGATATTTACGTTTTCCAAACGCTGTGTATCGAAAGAATCTAAGTATTCACTTCCCAAGCCTCGCAATCGTTCGATATAACGATAAATCACCCTATGACACTCGAAATCGCGATATTTACGTTTTCCAAACGCTGTGTATCAACAGCAGCTAAGGCTTCACTTCCCAAATAGCGCAATCGTTCGATTAAACGATAAATCACTCTAGGAGACTCGGAATCGCGATAATTACCATCACCGCGCCCTATGTATCGAAAGGAGCGAAGTATTCACTTACCAAACCTCGCAATCGTTCGATATAACGATAAATCACTCTATGAGACTTGGAATCGCGATCTTTACGTTTTCCACACGCTGTGTATCGAAAGAATCTAAGTATTCACTTCCCAAGCCTCGCAATTGTTCGATATAACGATAAATCACTCTATGAGACTTGGAATCGCGATCTTTACGTTTTCCACACGCTGTGTATCGAAAGAATCTAAGTATTCACTTCCCAAGCCTCGCAATCGTTCGATATAACGATAAATCACCCTATGACACTCGAAATCGCGATATTTACGTTTTCCAAACGCTGTGTATCAACAGCAGCTAAGGCTTCACTTCCCAAATAGCGCATTCGTTCGATTAAACGATAAATCACTCTATGAGACTCGGAATTGCGAAAATGACCTTCACCGCACCCTGTGTATCGAAAGGAGCTAAGCATTCAACTCGGATGGCTTCCAATGTTTCGATATAACGATAAATCACTCTAGGAGACTGGTAATCGCGATAATCACCTTCACCGCAACCTGTGTATCGAAAGGAGCTAAGCATTCAAGTGGGATGGCTTCCAATGTTTCGATATAACGATAAATCACTCTAGGAGACTGCGAATCGCGATAATTACCTTCACAGCACGCTGTGTATCGAAAGGAGCTAAGTATTCACTTCACAAACCTCGCAATCGTTCGATATAACGATAAATCACCCTATGACACTCGAAATCGCGATATTTTCGTTTTCCAAACGCTGTGTATCGATGGGAGCTAAGGATTCACTTTCCAAGCCTCGCAAACGTTCAATGTAACGTTAAATCACTCTATGAGACTCGGAATCGGGATATTTACGTTTTCCAAACGCTGTGTTTCGAAAGGAGCTAAGGCTTCACTTCGCAAGCCTCGCAATCGTTCGATATAACGATAAATGACCCTATGAGACTGGGAATCGCGATATTTACGTTTTCCAAACGCTGTGTATCGAAAGAATCTAAGTATTCACTTCCCAAGCCTCGCAATCGTTCGATATAACGATAAATCACCCTATGACACTCGAAATCGCGATATTTACGTTTTCCAAACGCTGTGTATCAACAGCAGCTAAGGCTACACTTCCCAAATAGCGCAATCGTTCGATTAAACGATAAATCACTCTAGGAGACTCGGAATCGCGATAATTACCATCACCGCGCCCTATGTATCGAAAGGAGCGAAGTATTCACTTACCAAACCTCGCAATCGTTCGATATAACGATAAATCACTCTATGAGACTTGGAATCGCGATCTTTACGTTTTCCACACGCTGTGTATCGAAAGAATCTAAGTATTCACTTCCCAAGCCTCGCAATTGTTCGATATAACGATAAATCACTCTATGAGACTTGGAATCGCGATCTTTACGTTTTCCACACGCTGTGTATCGAAAGAATCTAAGTATTCACTTCCCAAGCCTCGCAATCGTTCGATATAACGATAAATCACCCTATGACACTCGAAATCGCGATATTTACGTTTTCCAAACGCTGTGTATCAACAGCAGCTAAGGCTTCACTTCCCAAATAGCGCAATCGTTCGATTAAACGATAAATCACTCTAGGAGACTCGGCATCGCGATAATTACCATCACCGCGCCCTATGTATCGAAAGGAGCGAAGTATTCACTTACCAAACCTCGCAATCGTTCGATATAACGATAAATCACTCTATGAGACTTGGAATCGCGATCTTTAAGTTATCCACACGCTGTGTATCGAAAGAAACTAAGTATTCACTTCCCAAGCCTTGCAATTGTTCGATATAACGATAAATCACTCTATGAGACTCGGAATTGCGAAAATGACCTTCACCGCACCCTGTGTATCGAAAGGAGCTAAGCATTCAACTCGGATGGCTTCCAATGTTTCGATATAACGAGAAATCACTCTAGGAGACTGGTAATCGCGATAATCACCTTCACCGCAACCTGTGTATCGAAAGGAGCTAAGCATTCAAGTGGGATGGCTTCCAATGTTTCGATATAACGATAAATCACTCTAGGAGACTGCGAATCGCGATAATTACCTTCACAGCACGCTGTGTATCGAAAGGAGCTAAGTATTCACTTCACAAACCTCGCAATCGTTCGATATAACGATAAATCACCCTATGACACTCGAAATCGCGATATTTTCGTTTTCCAAACGCTGTGTATCGAAAGAATCTAAGTATTCACTTCCCAAGCCTCGCAATCGTTCGATATGACGATAAATCACCCTATGAGACTCGAAATCGCGATATTTACGTTTTCCAGACGCTGTGTACCGAAAGGAGCTAAGGATTCACTTCGGATATCTAGCAATGGTTCGATATAACGATAAATCACTCTAGGAGACTGGTAATCGCGTAAATCACCTTCAGCGCACCCTGTGTATCGAAAGGAGCTAAGCATTCAACTCGGATGGCTTCCAATGTTTCGATATAACGATAAATCACTCTAGGAGACTGGTAATCCTGATATTTACGTTTTCCAAACGCTGTGTACCGAAAGAATCTAAGTATTCACTTCCCCAGCCTCACAATCGTTCGATATGACGATAAATCACCCTATGAGACTCGAAATCGCGATATTTACGTTTTCCACACTCTGTGTATCAACAGGAGCTAAGGATTCACTTCGGATGTCTAGCAATGGTTCGATATAACGATTAATCACACTAGGAGACTGGGAATCGCAATATTTACGTTTTCCAAACGCTGTGTATCGATGGGATCTAAGGCTTCACATCCAAAGCCTCGCAATCGTTCGATATAACGATAAATCACTCTATGAGACTCGGAATTGCGAAAATGACCATCACCGCACCCTGTGTATCGAAAGGAGCGAAGTATTCACTTCCCAAACCTCGCAATCGTTCGATAGAACGATAAATCACTCTATGAGACTTGGAATCGCGATCTTTACGTTTTCCACACGCTGTGTATCGAAAGAATCTAAGTATTCACTTCCCAAGCCTCGCAATTGTTCGATATAACGATAAATCACTCTATGAGACTCGGAATTGCGAAAATGACCTCCACCGCACCCTGTGTATCGAAAGGAGCTAAGCATTCAACTTTGATGGCTTCCAATGTTTCGATATAACGATAAATCACTCTAGGAGACTGGTAATCGCGATAATCACCTTCACCGCAACCTGTGTATCGAAAGGAGCTAAGGATTCAACACGGATGGCTTGCAATGGTTCGATATAACGATAAATCACCCTATGAGACTCGAAATCGCGATATTTACGTTTTCCACACTCTGTGTATCAGCAGGAGCTAAGGATTCACTTCGGATGTCTAGCAATGGTTCGATATAACGATTAATCACACTAGGAGACTGGGAATCGCAATATTTACGTTTTCCAAACGCTGTGTATCGATGGGATCTAAGGCTTCACATCCAAAGCCTCGCAATCGTTCGATATAACGATAAATCACTCTATGAGACTCGGAATTGCGAAAATGACCATCACCGCACCCTGTGTATCGAAAGGAGCGAAGTATTCACTTCCCAAACCTCGCAATCGTTCGATAGAACGATAAATCACTCTATGAGACTTGGAATCGCGATCTTTACGTTTTCCACACGCTGTGTATCGAAAGAATCTAAGTATTCACTTCCCAAGCCTCGCAATTGTTCGATATAACGATAAATCACTCTATGAGACTCGGAATTGCGAAAATGACCTTCACCGCACCCTGTGTATCGAAAGGAGCTAAGCATTCAACTTTGATGGCTTCCAATGTTTCGATATAACGATAAATCACTCTAGGAGACTGGTAATCGCGATAATCACCTTCACCGCAACCTGTGTATCGAAAGGAGCTAAGGATTCAACACGGATGGCTTGCAATGGTTCGATATAACGATAAATCACCCTATGAGACTCGAAATCGCGATATTTACGTTTTCCACACTCTGTGTATCAACAGGAGCTAAGGATTCACTTCGGATGTCTAGCAATGGTTCGATATAACGATTAATCACACTAGGAGACTGGGAATCGCAATATTTACGTTTTCCAAACGCTGTGTATCGATGGGATCTAAGGCTTCACATCCAAAGCCTCGCAATCGTTCGATATAACGATAAATCACTCTATGAGACTCGGAATTGCGAAAATGACCATCACCGCACCCTGTGTATCGAAAGGAGCGAAGTATTCACTTCCCAAACCTCGCAATCGTTCGATAGAACGATAAATCACTCTATGAGACTTGGAATCGCGATCTTTACGTTTTCCACACGCTGTGTATCGAAAGAATCTAAGTATTCACTTCCCAAGCCTCGCAATTGTTCGATATAACGATAAATAACTCTATGAGACTCGGAATTGCGAAAATGACCTTCACCGCACCCTGTGTATCGAAAGGAGCTAAGCATTCAACTTTGATGGCTTCCAATGTTTCGATATAACGATAAATCACTCTAGGAGACTGGTAATCGCGGTAATCACCTTCACCGCAACCTGTGTATCGAAAGGAGCTAAGCATTCAACTTTGATGGCTTCCAATGTTTCGATATAACGATAAATCACTCTAGGAGACTGCGAATCGCGATAATTACCTTCACAGCACGCTGTGTATCGAAAGGAGCTAAGTATTCACTTCACAAACATCGCAATCGTTCGATATAACGATAAATCACCCTATGACACTCGAAATCGCGATATTTACGTTTTCCAAACGCTGTGTATCGAAAGAATCTAAGTATTCACTTCCCAAGCCTCGCAATCGTTCGATATAACGATAAATCACCCTATGACACTCGAAATCGCGATATTTACGTTTTCCAAACGCTGTGTATCGAAAGAATCTAAGTATTCACTTCCCAAGCCTCGCAATTGTTCGATATAACGATAAATCACTCTATGAGACTCGGAATTGCGAAAATCACCTTCACCGCACCGTGTGTATCGAAATTAGCTAAGCATTCAACTCGGATGGCTTCCAATGTTTCGATATAACGATAAATCACTCTAGGAGACTAGGAATCGCGATAATTACCTTCACCGCAACCTGTGTATCGAAAGGAGCCAAGGATTCAACACGGATGGCTGGCAAATGTTCGATATAACGGTAAATCACCCTATGAGTCTCGAAATCGCGATATTTACGTTTTCCATCCGCTGTGTACCGAAAGAATCTAAGTATTCACTTCCCAAGCCTCGCAGTCGTTCGATATAACGATAAATCCCTCTATGAGACTCGGAATTGCGAAAATCACCTTCACCGCACCGTGTGTATCGAAATTAGCTAAGCATTCAACTCGGATGGCTTCCAATGTTTCGATATAACGATAAATCACTCTAGGAGACTAGGAATCGCGATAATTACCTTCACCGCAACCTGTGTATCGAAAGGAGCCAAGGATTCAACACGGATGGCTGGCAAATGTTCGATATAACGGTAAATCACCCTATGAGTCTCGAAATCGCGATATTTACGTTTTCCACACGCTGTGTATCGAAAGAATCTAAGTATTCACTTCCCAAGCCTCGCAGTCGTTCGATATAACGATAAATCCCTCTATGAGACTCGGAATTGCGAAAATCACCTACACCGCACCCTGTGTATCGAAATTAGCTAAGCATTCAACTCGGATGGCTTCCAATGTTTCGATATAACGATAAATCACTCTAGGAGACTAGGAATCGCGATAATTACCTTCACCGCAACCTGTGTATCGAAAGGAGCCAAGGATTCAACACGGATGGCTGGCAAATGTTCGATATAACGGTAAATCACCCTATGAGTCTCGAAATCGCGATATTTACGTTTTCCACACGCTGTGTATCGAAAGAATCTAAGTATTCACTTCCCAAGCCTCGCAGTCGTTCGATATAACGATAAATCCCTCTATGAGACTCGGAATTGCGAAAATCACCTACACCGCACCCTGTGTATCGAAATTAGCTAAGCATTCAACTCGGATGGCTTCCAATGTTTCGATATAACGATAAATCACTCTAGGAGACTAGGAATCGCGATAATTACCTTCACCGCAACCTGTGTATCGAAAGGAGCCAAGGATTCAACACGGATGGCTGGCAAATGTTCGATATAACGGTAAATCACCCTATGAGTCTCGAAATCGCCATATTTACGTTTTCCACGCGCTGTGTACCGAAAGAATCTAAGTATTCACTTCCCAAGCCTCGCAATCATTCGATATAACGATAAATCACCCTAAGAGACTGGGAATCGCGATATTTACGTTTCCCAGACGCTGTGTATCCAAAGGAGGTAAGTATTCACTTCGCAAGCCTCGCAATCGTTCGATATCACGATAAATCACTCTAGGAGACTAGGAATCGCGATAATTACCTTCACCGCAACCTGTGTATCGAAAGGAGCCAAGGATTCAACACGGATGGCTTGCAAATGTTCGATATAACGGTAAATCACCCTATGAGTCTCGAAATCGCGATATTTACGTTTTCCAAACGCTGTGTATCAACAGGAGCTAAGGATTCATTTCGGATGTCTAGCAATGGTTCGATATAACGATTAATCACACTAGGAGATTGGAAATCGCGATATTTACGTTTTCCAAACGCTGTGTATCGATGGGAGCTAAGGATTCACTTTCCAAGCCTCGCAAACGTTCAATGTAACGTTAAATCACTCTATGAGACTTGGAATCGGGATATTTACGTTTTCCAAACGCTGTGTTTCGAAAGGAGCTAAGGCTTCACTTCGCAAGCCTCGCAATCGTTCGATATAACGATAAATCACCCTATGAGACTGGGAATCGCGATATTTAAATTTCCCAGACGCTGTGTATCCAAAGGAGGTAAGTATTCACTTCGCAAGCCTCGCAATCGTTCGATATAACGATAAATCACTCTAGGAGACTGGGAATCGCGATAATTACCTTCACAGCACGCTGTGTATCGAAAGGAGCTAAGTATTCACTTCACAAACCTCGCAATCGTTCAATGTAACGTTAAATCACTCTAGGAGACTAGGAATCGCGATAATTACCTTCACCGCAACCTGTGTATCGAAAGGAGCCAAGGATTCAACACGGATGGCTGGCAAATGTTCGATATAACGGTAAATCACCCTATGAGTCTCGAAATCGCGATATTTACGTTTTCCACACGCTGTGTATCGAAAGAATCTAAGTATTCACTTCCCAAGCCTCGCAGTCGTTCGATATAACGATAAATCCCTCTATGAGACTCGGAATTGCGAAAATCACCTACACCGCACCCTGTGTATCGAAATTAGCTAAGCATTCAACTCGGATGGCTTCCAATGTTTCGATATAACGATAAATCACTCTAGGAGACTAGGAATCGCGATAATTACCTTCACCGCAACCTGTGTATCGAAAGGAGCCAAGGATTCAACACGGATGGCTGGCAAATGTTCGATATAACGGTAAATCACCCTATGAGTCTCGAAATCGCCATATTTACGTTTTCCACGCGCTGTGTACCGAAAGAATCTAAGTATTCACTTCCCAAGCCTCGCAATCATTCGATATAACGATAAATCACCCTAAGAGACTGGGAATCGCGATATTTACGTTTCCCAGACGCTGTGTATCCAAAGGAGGTAAGTATTCACTTCGCAAGCCTCGCAATCGTTCGATATCACGATAAATCACTCTAGGAGACTAGGAATCGCGATAATTACCTTCACCGCAACCTGTGTATCGAAAGGAGCCAAGGATTCAACACGGATGGCTTGCAAATGTTCGATATAACGGTAAATCACCCTATGAGTCTCGAAATCGCGATATTTACGTTTTCCAAACGCTGTGTATCAACAGGAGCTAAGGATTCATTTCGGATGTCTAGCAATGGTTCGATATAACGATTAATCACACTAGGAGATTGGAAATCGCGATATTTACGTTTTCCAAACGCTGTGTATCGATGGGAGCTAAGGATTCACTTTCCAAGCCTCGCAAACGTTCAATGTAACGTTAAATCACTCTATGAGACTCGGAATCGGGATATTTACGTTTTCCAAACGCTGTGTTTCGAAAGGAGCTAAGGCTTCACTTCGCAAGCCTCGCAATCGTTCGATATAACGATAAATCACCCTATGAGACTGGGAATCGCGATATTTAAATTTCCCAGACGCTGTGTATCCAAAGGAGGTAAGTATTCACTTCGCAAGCCTCGCAATCGTTCGATATAACGATAAATCACTCTAGGAGACTGGGAATCGCGATAATTACCTTCACAGCACGCTGTGTATCGAAAGGAGCTAAGTATTCACTTCACAAACCTCGCAATCGTTCAATGTAACGTTAAATCACTCTATGAGACTCGGAATTGCGAAAATCAACTTCACCGCAACCTGCATATCGAAAGGAGCCAAGGATTCAACACGGATGGCTTGCAAATGTTCGATATAACGGTAAATCACCCTATGAGTCTCGAAATCGCGATATTTACGTTTTCCAAACGCTGTGTTTCGAAAGGAGCTAAGGCTTCACTTCGCAAGCCTCGCAATCGTTCGATATAACGATAAATCACCCTATCAGACTGGGAATCGCGATATTTACGTTTCCCAGACGCTGTGTATCCAAAGGAGGTAAGTATTCACTTCGCAAGCCTCGCAATCGTTCGATATAACGATAAATCACTCTAGGAGACTCGGAATCGCGATAATTACCTTCACCGCAACCTGTGTATCGAAACGAGCTAAGGATTCAACACGGATGGCTTGCAATGGTTCGATATAACGATAAATCACTCTATGAGACTTGGAATCGCGATATTTACGTTTCCCAGACGCTGTGTATCAACAGGAGCTAAGGATTCACTTCCCAAGCCTCGCTGTCGTTCGATATAACGATAAATCCCTCTATGAGACTGGGAATCGCGATATTTACGTTTCCCACACGCTGTGTATCCAAAGGAGGTAAGTATTCACTTCGCAAGCCTCGCAATCGTTCGATATAACGATAAATCACTCTAGGAGACTCGGAATCGCGATAATTACCTTCACCGCAACCTGTGTATCGAAACGAGCTAAGGATTCAACACGGATGGCTTGCAATGGTTCGATATAACGATAAATCACTCTATGAGACTTGGTATCGCGATATTTACGTTTCCCAGACGCTGTGTATCAACAGGAGCTAAGGATTCACTTCCCAAGCCTCGCTGTCGTTCGATATAACGATAAATCCCTCTATGAGACTGGGAATCGCGATATTTACGTTTCCCACACGCTGTGTATCCAAAGGAGGTAAGTATTCACTTCGCAAGCCTCGCAATCGTTCGATATAACGATAAATCACTCTAGGAGACTCGGAAACGGGATATTTACGTTTTCCAAACGCTGTGTATCGAAAGGAGCTAAAGCTTCACATCCCAAACCGCGCAATCGTTCGATTAAACGATAAATCACTCTATGAGACTCGTAATCGCGATAATTACCTTCACCGCATCCTGTGTATCGAAAGCAGCTAAGGATTCAACACGGATGGCTTGCAATGGTTCGATATAACGATAAATCACTGTATGAGACTGGGAATCGCGATATTTACGTTTCCCAGACGCTGTGTATCCAAAGGAGGTAAGTATTCACTTCGCAAGCCTCGCAATCGTTCGATATAACGATAAATCACTCTATGAGATTCGGAATTGCGAAAATCACCTTCACCGCAACCTGTGTATCGAAAGGAGCTAAGCATTCAACTCGGATGGCTTCCAATGTTTCGATATAACGATAAATCACTCTAGGAGACTAGGAATCGCGATAATTACCTTCACCGCAACATGTGTATCGAAAGGAGCCAAGGATTCAACACGGATGGCTGGCAAATGTTCGATATAACGGTAAATCACCCTATGAGTCTCGAAATCGCGATATTTACGTTTTCCACGCGCTGTGTACCGAAAGAATCTAAGTATTCACTTCCCAAGCCTCGCAATCATTCGATATAACGATAAATCACCCTAAGAGACTGGGAATCGCGATATTTACGTTTCCCAGACGCTGTGTATCCAAAGGAGGTAAGTATTCACTTCGCAAGCCTCGCAATCGTTCGATATAACGATAAATCACTCTAGGAGACTAGGAATCGCGATAATTACCTTCACCGCAACCTGTGTCTCGAAAGGAGCCAAGGATTCAACACGGATGGCTTGCAAATGTTCGATATAACGGTAAATCACCCTATGAGTCTCGAAATCGCGATATTTACGTTTTCCAAACGCTGTGTATCAACAGGAGCTAAGGATTCATTTCGGATGTCTAGCAATGGTTCGATATAACGATTAATCACACTAGGAGATTGGAAATCGCGATATTTACGTTTTCCAAACGCTGTGTATCGATGGGAGCTAAGGATTCACTTTCCAAGCCTCGCAAACGTTCAATGTAACGTTAAATCACTCTATGAGACTCGGAATCGGGATATTTACGTTTTCCAAACGCTGTGTTTCGTAAGGAGCTAAGGCTTCACTTCGCAAGCCTCGCAATCGTTCGATATAACGATAAATCACCCTATGAGACTGGGAATCGCGATATTTACGTTTCCCAGACGCTGTGTATCCAAAGGAGGTAAGTATTCACTTCGCAAGCCTCGCAATCGTTCGATATAACGATAAATCACTCTATGAGACTCGGAATTGCGAAAATCACCTTCACCGCAACCTGTGTATCGAAAGGAGCCAAGGATTCAACACGGATGGCTTGCAAATGGTCGATATAACGTTAAATCACCCTATGAGTCTCGAAATCGCGATATTTACGTTTTCCACACGCTGTGTACCGAAAGAATCTAAGTATTCACTTCCCAAGCCTCGCAATTGTTCGATATAACGATAAATCACTCTATGAGACTCGGAATTGCGAAAATGACCTTCACCGCACCCTGTGTATCGAAAGGAGCTAAGCATTCAACTCGGATGGCTTCCAATGTTTCGATATAACGATAAATCACTCTAGGAGACTGGTAATCGCGATAATCACCTTCACCGCAACCTGTGTATCGAAAGGAGCTAAGCATTCAAGTGGGATGGCTTCCAATGTTTCGATATAACGATAAATCACTCTAGGAGACTGCGAATCGCGATAATTACCTTCACAGCACGCTGTGTATCGAAAGGAGCTAAGTATTCACTTCACAAACCTCGCAATCGTTCGATATAACGATAAATCACCCTATGACACTCGAAATCGCGATATTTTCGTTTTCCAAACGCTGTGTATCGATGGGAGCTAAGGATTCACTTTCCTAGCCTCGCAAACGTTCAATGTAACGTTAAATCACTCTATGAGACTCGGAATCGGGATATTTACGTTTTCCAAACGCTGTGTTTCGAAAGGAGCTAAGGCTTCACTTCGCAAGCCTCGCAATCGTTCGATATAACGATAAATCACCCTATGAGACTGGGAATCGCGATATTTACGTTTTCCAAACGCTGTGTATCGAAAGAATCTAAGTATTCACTTCCCAAGCCTCGCAATCGTTCGATATAACGATAAATCACCCTATGACACTCGAAATCGCGATATTTACGTTTTCCAAACGCTGTGTATCAACAGCAGCTAAGGCTTCACTTCCCAAATAGCGCAATCGTTCGATTAAACGATAAATCACTCTAGGAGACTCGGAATCGCGATAATTACCATCACCGCGCCCTATGTATCGAAAGGAGCGAGGTATTCACTTCACAAACCTCGCAATCGTTCGATATAACGATAAATCACCCTATGAGACTTGGAATCGCGATCTTTACGTTTTCCACACGCTGTTTATCGAAAGAATCTAAGTATTCACTTCCCATGCCTCGCAATCGTTCGATATGACGATAAATCACCCTATGAGACTCGAAATCGCGATATTTACGTTTTCCACACGCTGTGTACCGAAAGGAGCTAAGGACTCACTTCGGATATCTAGCAATGGTTCGATATAACGATAAATCACTCTAGGAGACTCGGAATCGCGAAAATCACCTTCACCGCACCCTGTGTATCGAAAGGAGCTAAGCATTCAACTCGGATGGCTTCCAATGTTTCGATATAACGATATATCACTCTAGGAGACTGGTAATCGCGATATTTACGTTTTCCAAACGCTGTGTTTCGAAAGGCGCTAAGGCTTCACTTCGCAAGCCTCGCAATCGTTCGATATAACGATAAATCACCCTATGAGACTGGGAATCGCGATATTTACGTTTTCCAAACGCTGTGTATCGAAAGAATCTAAGTATTCACTTCCCAAGCCTCGCAATCGTTCGATATAACGATAAATCACCCTATGACACTCGAAATCGCGATATTTACGTTTTCCAAACGCTGTGTATCAACAGCAGCTAAGGCTTCACTTCCCAAATAGCGCAATCGTTCGATTAAACGATAAATCACTCTAGGAGACTCGGAATCGCGATAATTACCATCACCGCGCCCTATGTATCGAAAGGAGCGAAGTATTCACTTACCAAACCTCGCAATCGTTCGATATAACGATAAATCACTCTATGAGACTTGGAATCGCGATCTTTACGTTTTCCACACGCTGTGTATCGAAAGAATCTAAGTATTCACTTCCCAAGCCTCGCAATTGTTCGATATAACGATAAATCACTCTATGAGACTTGGAATCGCGATCTTTACGTTTTCCACACGCTGTGTATCGAAAGAATCTAAGTATTCACTTCCCAAGCCTCGCAATCGTTCGATATAACGATAAATCACCCTATGACACTCGAAATCGCGATATTTACGTTTTCCAAACGCTATGTATCAACAGCAGCTAAGGCTTCACTTCCCAAATAGCGCATTCGTTCGATTAAACGATAAATCACTCTATGAGACTCGGAATTGCGAAAATGACCTTCACCGCACCCTGTGTATCGAAAGGAGCTAAGCATTCAACTCGGATGGCTTCCAATGTTTCGATATAACGATAAATCACTCTAGGAGACTGGTAATCGCGATAATCACCTTCACCGCAACCTGTGTATCGAAAGGAGCTAAGCATTCAAGTGGGATGGCTTCCAATGTTTCGATATAACGATAAATCACTCTAGGAGACTGCGAATCGCGATAATTACCTTCACAGCACGCTGTGTATCGAAAGGAGCTAAGTATTCACTTCACAAACCTCGCAATCGTTCGATATAACGATAAATCACCCTATGACACTCGAAATCGCGATATTTTCGTTTTCCAAACGCTGTGTATCGATGGGAGCTAAGGATTCACTTTCCAAGCCTCGCAAACGTTCAATGTAACGTTAAATCACTCTATGAGACTCGGAATCGGGATATTTACGTTTTCCAAACGATGTGTTTCGAAAGGAGCTAAGGCTTCACTTCGCAAGCCTCGCAATCGTTCGATATAACGATAAATCACCCTATGAGACTGGGAATCGCGATATTTACGTTTTCCAAACGCTGTGTATCGAAAGAATCTAAGTATTCACTTCCCAAGCCTCGCAATCGTTCGATATAACGATAAATCACCCTATGACACTCGAAATCGCGATATTTACGTTTTCCAAACGCTATGTATCAACAGCAGCTAAGGCTTCACTTCCCAAATAGCGCATTCGTTCGATTAAACGATAAATCACTCTATGAGACTCGGAATCGCGATAATTACCATCACCGCGCCCTATGTATCGAAAGGAGCGAAGTATTCACTTACCAAACCTCGCAATCGTTCGATATAACGATAAATCACTCTATGAGACTTGGAATCGCGATCTTTACGTTTTCCACACGCTGTGTATCGAAAGAATCTAAGTATTCACTTCCCAAGCCTCGCAATTGTTCGATATAACGATAAATCACTCTAAGAGACTTGGAATCGCGATCTTTACGTTTTCCACACGCTGTGTATCGAAAGAATCTAAGTATTCACTTCCCAAGCCTCGCAATCGTTCGATATAACGATAAATCACCCTATGACACTCGAAATCGCGATATTTACGTTTTCCAAACGCTGTGTATCAACAGCAGCTAAGGCTTCACTTCCCAAATAGCGCAATCGTTCGATATAACGATAAATCACCCTATGACACTCGAAATCGCGATATTTTCGTTTTCCAAACGCTGTGTATCGATGGGAGCTAAGGATTCACTTTCCAAGCCTCGCAAACGTTCAATGTAACGTTAAATCACTCTATGAGACTCGGAATCGGGATATTTACGTTTTCCAAACGCTGTGTATCGAAAGAATCTAAGTATTCACTTCCCAAGCCTCGCAATTGTTCGATATAACGATAAATCACTCTATGAGACTTGGAATCGCGATCTTTACGTTTTCCACACGCTGTGTATCGAAAGAATCTAAGTATTCACTTCCCAAGCCTCGCAATCGTTCGATATAACGATAAATCACCCTATGACACTCGAAATCGCGATATTTACGTTTTCCAAACGCTATGTATCAACAGCAGCTAAGGCTTCACTTCCCAAATAGCGCATTCGTTCGATTAAACGATAAATCACTCTATGAGACTCTTAATTGCGAAAATGACCTTCACCGCACCCTGTGTATCGAAAGGAGCTAAGCATTCAACTCGGATGGCTTCCAATGTTTCGATATAACGATAAATCACTCTAGGAGACTGGTAATCGCGATAATCACCTTCACCGCAACCTGTGTATCGAAAGGAGCTAAGCATTCAAGTGGGATGGCTTCCAATGTTTCGATATAACGATAAATCACTCTAGGAGACTCGGAATCGCGATAATTACCATCACCGCGCCCTATGTATCGAAAGGAGCGAAGTATTCACTTACCAAACCTCGCAATCGTTCGATATAACGATAAATCACTCTATGAGACTTGGAATCGCGATCTTTACGTTTTCCACACGCTGTGTATCGAAAGAATCTAAGTATTCACTTCCCAAGCCTCGCAATTGTTCGATATAACGATAAATCACTCTAAGAGACTTGGAATCGCGATCTTTACGTTTTCCACACGCTGTGTATCGAAAGAATCTAAGTATTCACTTCCCAAGCCTCGCAATCGTTCGATATAACGATAAATCACCCTATGACACTCGAAATCGCGATATTTACGTTTTCCAAACGCTGTGTATCAACAGCAGCTAAGGCTTCACTTCCCAAATAGCGCAATCGTTCGATTAAACGATAAATCACTCTAGGAGACTCGGAATCGCGATAATTACCATCACCGCGCCCTATGTATCGAAAGGAGCGAAGTATTCACTTACCAAACCTCGCAATCGTTCGATATAACGATAAATCACTCTATGAGTCTTGGAATCGCGATCTTTAAGTTTTCCACACGCTGTGTATCGAAAGAAACTAAGTATTCACTTCCCAAGCCTCGCAATTGTTCGATATAACGATAAATCACTCTATGAGACTCGGAATTGCGAAAATGACCTTCACCGCACCCTGTGTATCGAAAGGAGCTAAGCATTCAACTCGGATGGCTCCAATGTTTCGATATAACGATAAATCACTCTAGGAGACTGGTAATCGCGATAATCACCTTCACCGCAACCTGTGTATCGAAAGGAGCTAAGCATTCAAGTGGGATGGCTTCCAATGTATCGATATAACGATAAATCACTCTAGGAGACTGCGAATCGCGATAATTACCTTCACAGCACGCTGTGTATCGAAAGGAGCTAAGTATTCACTTCACAAACCTCGCAATCGTTCGATATAACGATAAATCACCCTATGACACTCGAAATCGCGATATTTTCGTTTTCCAAACGCTGTGTATCGAAAGAATCTAAGTATTCACTTCCCAAGCCTCGCAATCGTTCGATATGACGATAAATCACCCTATGAGACTCGAAATCGCGATATTTACGTTTTCCACACGCTGTGTACCGAAAGGAGCTAAGGATTCACTTCGGATATCTAGCAATGGTTCGATATAACGATAAATCACTCTAGGAGACTGGTAATCGCGTAAATCACCTTCAGCGCACCCTGTGTATCGAAAGGAGCTAAGCATTCAACTCGGATGGCTTCCAATGTTTCGATATAACGATAAATCACTCTAGGAGACTGGTAATCCTGATATTTACGTTTTCCAAACGCTGTGTACCGAAAGAATCTAAGTATTCACTTCCCCAGCCTCACAATCGTTCGATATGACGATAAATCACCCTATGAGACTCGAAATCGCGATATTTACGTTTTCCACACGCTGTGTACCGAAAGGAGCTAAGGATTCACTTCGGAGATCTAGCAATGGTTCGATATAACGATAAATCACTCTAGGAGACTCGGAATCGCGAAAATCACCTTCACCGCACCCTGTGTATCGAAAGGAGCTAAGCATTCAACTCGGATGGGTTCCAATGTTTCGATATAACGATAAATCACTCCAGGAGACTGGTAATCGCGATATTTACGTTTTCCAAACGCTGTGTACCGAAAGAATCTAAGTATTCACTTCCCCAGCCTCGCAATCGTTCGATATAACGATAAATCACCCTATGACACTCGAAATCGCGATATTTACGTTTTCCACACTCTGTGTATCAACAGGAGCTAAGGATTCACTTCGGATGTCTAGCAATGGTTCGATATAACGATTAATCACACTAGGAGACTGGGAATCGCAATATTTACGTTTTCCAAACGCTGTGTATCGATGGGATCTAAGGCTTCACATCCAAAGCCTCGCAATCGTTCGATATAACGATAAATCACTCTAGGAGACTCGGAATCGCGATAATTACCTTCACCGCACCCTGTGTATCGAAAGGAGCGAAGAATTCACTTCCCAATCCTCGCAATCGTTCGATATAACGATAAATCACCCTATGACACTCGAAATCGCGATATTTACGTTTTCCACGCGCTGTGTACCGAAAGAATCTAAGTATTCACTTCCCAAGCCTCGCAATCATTCGATATAACGATAAATCACCCTAAGAGACTGGGAATCGCGATATTTACGTTTCCCAGACGCTGTGTATCCAAAGGAGGTAAGTATTCACTTCGCATGCCTCGCAATCGTTCGATATCACGATAAATCACTCTAGGAGACTAGGAATCGCGATAATTACCTTCACCGCAACCTGTGTATCGAAAGGAGCCAAGGATTCAACACGGATGGCTTGCAAATGTTCGATATAACGGTAAATCACCCTATGAGTCTCGAAATCGCGATATTTACGTTTTCCAAACGCTGTGTATCAACAGGAGCTAAGGATTCATTTCGGATGTCTAGCAATGGTTCGATATAACGATTAATCACACTAGGAGATTGGAAATCGCGATATTTACGTTTTCCAAACGCTGTGTATCGAAAGGAGCGAAGAATTCACTTCCCAATCCTCGCAGTCGTTCGATATAACGATAAATCACTCTATGAGACTCGGAATTGCGAAAATCACCTTCACCGCAACCTGTGTATCGAAAGGAGCCAAGGATTCAACACGGATGGCTTGCAAATGGTCGATATAAAGTTAAATCACCCTATGAGTCTCGAAATCGCGATATTTACGTTTTCCAAACGCTGTGTATCAACAGGAGCTAAGGATTCATTTCGGATGTCTAGCAATGGTTCGATATAACGATTAATCACACTAGGAGATTGGAAATCGCAATATTTACGTTTTCCAAACGCTGTGTATCGATGGGATCTAAGGCTTCACATCCAAAGCCTCGCAATCGTTCGATATAACGATAAATCACTCTATGAGACTCGGAATTGCGAAAATGACCATCACCGCACCCTGTGTATCGAAAGGAGCGAAGTATTCACTTCCCAAACCTCGCAATCGTTCGATAGAACGATAAATCACTCTATGAGACTTGGAATCGCGATCTTTACGTTTTCCACACGCTGTGTATCGAAAGAATCTAAGTATTCACTTCCCAAGCCTCGCAATTGTTCGATATAACGATAAATCACTCTATGAGACTCGGAATTGCGAAAATGACCTCCACCGCACCCTGTGTATCGAAAGGAGCTAAGCATTCAACTTTGATGGCTTCCAATGTTTCGATATAACGATAAATCACTCTAGGAGACTGGTAATCGCGATAATCACCATCACCGCACCCTGTGTATCGAAAGGAGCGAAGTATTCACTTCCCAAACCTCGCAATCGTTCGATAGAACGATAAATCACTCTATGAGACTTGGAATCGCGATCTTTACGTTTTCCACACGCTGTGTATCGAAAGAATCTAAGTATTCACTTCCCAAGCCTCGCAGTTGTTCGATATAACGATAAATCACTCTATGAGACTCGGAATTGCGAAAATGACCTTCACCGCACCCTGTGTATCGAAAGGAGCTAAGCATTCAACTTTGATGGCTTCCAATGTTTCGATATAACGATAAATCACTCTAGGAGACTGGTAATCGCGATAATCACCTTCACCGCAACCTGTGTATCGAAAGGAGCTAAGGATTCAACACGGATGGCTTGCAATGGTTCGATATAACGATAAATCACCCTATGAGACTCGAAATCGCGATATTTACGTTTTCCACACTCTGTGTATCAACAGGAGCTAAGGATTCACTTCGGATGTCTAGCAATGGTTCGATATAACGATTAATCACACTAGGAGACTGGGAATCGCAATATTTACGTTTTCCAAACGCTGTGTATCGATGGGATCTAAGGCTTCACATCCAAAGCCTCGCAATCGTTCGATATAACGATAAATCACTCTATGAGACTCGGAATTGCGAAAATGACCATCACCGCACCCTGTGTATCGAAAGGAGCGAAGTATTCACTTCCCAAACCTCGCAATCGTTCGATAGAACGATAAATCACTCTATGAGACTTGGAATCGCGATCTTTACGTTTTCCACACGCTGTGTATCGAAAGAATCTAAGTATTCACTTCCCAAGCCTCGCAATTGTTCGATATAACGATAAATCACTCTATGAGACTTGGAATCGCGATCTTTACGTTTTCCAAACGCTGTGTATCGAAAGAATCTAAGTATTCACTTCCCAAGCCTCGCAATTGTTCGATATAACGATAAATAACTCTATGAGACTCGGAATTGCGAAAATGACCTTCACCGCACCCTGTGTATCGAAAGGAGCTAAGCATTCAACTTTGATGGCTTCCAATGTTTCGATATAACGATAAATCACTCTAGGAGACTGGTAATCGCGGTAATCACCTTCACCGCAACCTGTGTATCGAAAGGAGCTAAGCATTCAACTTTGATGGCTTCCAATGTTTCGATATAACGATAAATCACTCTAGGAGACTGTGAATCGCGATAATTACCTTCACAGCACGCTGTGTATCGAAAGGAGCTAAGTATTCACTTCACAAACATCGCAATCGTTCGATATAACGATAAATCACCCTATGACACTCGAAATCGCGATATTTTCGTTTTCCAAACGCTGTGTATCGATGGGATCTAAGGATTCACTTTCCAAGCCTCGCAAACGTTCAATGTAACGTTAAATCACTCTATGAGACTCGGAATCGGGATATTTACGTTTTCCAAACGCTGTGTTTCGAAAGGAGCTAAGGCTTCACTTCGCAAGCCTCGCAATCGTTCGATATAACGATAAATCACCCTATGAGACTGTGAATCGCGATATTTACGTTATCCAAACGCTGTGTATCGAAAGAATCTAAGTATTCACTTCCCAAGCCTCGCAATCGTTCGATATAACGATAAATCACCCTATGACACTCGAAATCGCGATATTTACGTCTTCCAAACGCTGTGTATCAACAGCAGCTAAGGCTTCACTTCCCAAATAGCGCAATCGTTCGATTAAACGATAAATCACTCTAGGAGACTCGGAATCGCGATAATTACCATCACCGCGCCCTATGTATCGAAAGGAGCGAAGTATTCACTTACCAAACCTCGCAATCGTTCGATATAACGATAAATCACTCTATGAGACTTGGAATCGCGATCTTCACGTTTTCCACACGCTGTGTATCGAAAGAATCTAAGTATTCACTTCCCAAGCCTCGCAATTGTTCGATATAACGATAAATCACTCTATGAGACTCGGAATTGCGAAAATCACCTTCACCGCACCGTGTGTATCGAAATTAGCTAAGCATTCAACTCGGATGGCTTCCAATGTTTCGATATAACGATAAATCACTCTAGGAGACTAGGAATCGCGATAATTACCTTCACCGCAACCTGTGTATCGAAAGGAGCCAAGGATTCAACACGGATGGCTGGCAAATGTTCGATATAACGGTAAATCACCCTATGAGTCTCGAAATCGCGATATTTACGTTTTCCATCCGCTGTGTACCGAAAGAATCTAAGTATTCACTTCCCAAGCCTCGCAGTCGTTCGATATAACGATAAATCCCTCTATGAGACTCGGAATTGCGAAAATCACCTTCACCGCACCGTGTGTATCGAAATTAGCTAAGCATTCAACTCGGATGGCTTCCAATGTTTCGATATAACGATAAATCACTCTAGGAGACTAGGAATCGCGATAATTACCTTCACCGCAACCTGTGTATCGAAAGGAGCCAAGGATTCAACACGGATGGCTGGCAAATGTTCGATATAACGGTAAATCACCCTATGAGTCTCGAAATCGCGATATTTACGTTTTCCACACGCTGTGTATCGAAAGAATCTAAGTATTCACTTCCCAAGCCTCGCAGTCGTTCGATATAACGATAAATCCCTCTATGAGACTCGGAATTGCGAAAATCACCTACACCGCACCCTGTGTATCGAAATTAGCTAAGCATTCAACTCGGATGGCTTCCAATGTTTCGATATAACGATAAATCACTCTAGGAGACTAGGAATCGCGATAATTACCTTCACCGCAACATGTGTATCGAAAGGAGCCAAGGATTCAACACGGATGGCTTGCAAATGTTCGATATAACGGTAAATCACCCTATGAGTCTCGAAATCGCCATATTTACGTTTTCCACGCGCTGTGTACCGAAAGAATCTAAGTATTCACTTCCCAAGCCTCGCAATCATTCGATATAACGATAAATCACCCTAAGAGACTGGGAATCGCGATATTTACGTTTCCCAGACGCTGTGTATCCAAAGGAGGTAAGTATTCACTTCGCAAGCCTCGCAATCGTTCGATATCACGATAAATCACTCTAGGAGACTAGGAATCGCGATAATTACCTTCACCGCAACCTGTGTATCGAAAGGAGCCAAGGATTCAACACGGATGGCTTGCAAATGTTCGATATAACGGTAAATCACCCTATGAGTCTCGAAATCGCGATATTTACGTTTTCCAAACGCTGTGTATCAACAGGAGCTAAGGATTCATTTCGGATGTCTAGCAATGGTTCGATATAACGATTAATCACACTAGGAGATTGGAAATCGCGATATTTACGTTTTCCAAACGCTGTGTATCGATGGGAGCTAAGGATTCACTTTCCAAGCCTCGCAAACGTTCAATGTAACGTTAAATCACTCTATGAGACTCGGAATCGGGATATTTACGTTTTCCAAACGCTGTGTTTCGAAAGGAGCTAAGGCTTCACTTCGCAAGCCTCGCAATCGTTCGATATAACGATAAATCACCCTATGAGACTGGGAATCGCGATATTTAAATTTCCCAGACGCTGTGTATCCAAAGGAGGTAAGTATTCACTTCGCAAGCCTCGCAATCGTTCGATATAACGATAAATCACTCTAGGAGACTGGGAATCGCGATAATTACCTTCACAGCACGCTGTGTATCGAAAGGAGCTAAGTATTCACTTCACAAACCTCGCAATCGTTCAATGTAACGTTAAATCACTCTATGAGACTCGGAATTGCGAAAATCAACTTCACCGCAACCTGCATATCGAAAGGAGCCAAGGATTCAACACGGATGGCTTGCAAATGTTCGATATAACGGTAAATCACCCTATGAGTCTCGAAATCGCGATATTTACGTTTTCCAAACGCTGTGTTTCGAAAGGAGCTAAGGCTTCACTTCGCAAGCCTCGCAATCGTTCGATATAACGATAAATCACCCTATCAGACTGGGAATCGCGATATTTACGTTTCCCAGACGCTGTGTATCCAAAGGAGGTAAGTATTCACTTCGCAAGCCTCGCAATCGTTCGATATAACGATAAATCACTCTAGGAGACTCGGAATCGCGATAATTACCTTCACCGCAACCTGTGTATCGAAACGAGCTAAGGATTCAACACGGATGGCTTGCAATGGTTCGATATAACGATAAATCACTCTATGAGACTTGGAATCGCGATATTTACGTTTCCCAGACGCTGTGTATCAACAGGAGCTAAGGATTCACTTCCCAAGCCTCGCTGTCGTTCGATATAACGATAAATCCCTCTATGAGACTGGGAATCGCGATATTTACGTTTCCCACACGCTGTGTATCCAAAGGAGGTAAGTATTCACTTCGCAAGCCTCGCAATCGTTCGATATAACGATAAATCACTCTAGGAGACTCGGAAACGGGATATTTACGTTTTCCAAACGCTGTGTATCGAAAGGAGCTAAAGCTTCACATCCCAAACCGCGCAATCGTTCGATTAAACGATAAATCACTCTATGAGACTCGTAATCGCGATAATTACCTTCACCGCACCCTGTGTATCGAAAGCAGCTAAGGATTCAACACGGATGGCTTGCAATGGTTCGATATAACGATAAATCACTGTATGAGACTGGGAATCGCGATATTTACGTTTCCCAGACGCTGTGTATCCAAAGGAGGTAAGTATTCACTTCGCAAGCCTCGCAATCGTTCGATATAACGATAAATCACCCTATGAGACTGGGAATCGCGATATTTACGTTTCCCAGACGCTGTGTATCCAAAGGAGGTAAGTATTCACTTCGCAAGCCTCGCAATCGTTCGATATAACGATAAATCACTCTATGAGATTCGGAATTGCGAAAATCACCTTCACCGCAACCTGTGTATCGAAAGGAGCTAAGCATTCAACTCGGATGGCTTCCAATGTTTCGATATAACGATAAATCACTCTAGGAGACTAGGAATCGCGATAATTACCTTCACCGCAACCTGTGTATCGAAAGGAGCCAAGGATTCAACACGGATGGCTTGCAAATGTTCGATATAACGGTAAATCACCCTATGAGTCTCGAAATCGCGATATTTACGTTTTCCAAACGCTGTGTATCAACAGGAGCTAAGGATTCATTTCGGATGTCTAGCAATGGTTCGATATAACGATTAATCACACTAGGAGATTGGAAATCGCGATATTTACGTTTTCCAAACGCTGTGTATCGATGGGAGCTAAGGATTCACTTTCCAAGCCTCGCAAACGTTCAATGTAACGTTAAATCACTCTATGAGACTCGGAATCGGGATATTTACGTTTTCCAAACGCTGTGTTTCGAAAGGAGCTAAGGCTTCACTTCGCAAGCCTCGCAATCGTTCGATATAACGATAAATCACCCTATGAGACTGGGAATCGCGATATTTAAATTTCCCAGACGCTGTGTATCCAAAGGAGGTAAGTATTCACTTCGCAAGCCTCGCAATCGTTCGATATAACGATAAATCACTCTAGGAGACTGGGAATCGCGATAATTACCTTCACAGCACGCTGTGTATCGAAAGGAGCTAAGTATTCACTTCACAAACCTCGCAATCGTTCAATGTAACGTTAAATCACTCTATGAGACTCGGAATTGCGAAAATCAACTTCACCGCAACCTGCATATCGAAAGGAGCCAAGGATTCAACACGGATGGCTTGCAAATGTTCGATATAACGGTAAATCACCCTATGAGTCTCGAAATCGCGATATTTACGTTTTCCAAACGCTGTGTTTCGAAAGGAGCTAAGGCTTCACTTCGCACGCCTCGCAATCGTTCGATATAACGATAAATCACCCTATCAGACTGGGAATCGCGATATTTACGTTTCCCAGACGCTGTGTATCCAAAGGAGGTAAGTATTCACTTCGCAAGCCTCGCAATCGTTCGATATAACGATAAATCACTCTAGGAGACTCGGAATCGCGATAATTACCTTCACCGCAACCTGTGTATCGAAACGAGCTAAGGATTCAACACGGATGGCTTGCAATGGTTCGATATAACGATAAATCACTCTATGAGACTTGGAATCGCGATATTTACGTTTCCCAGACGCTGTGTATCAACAGGAGCTAAGGATTCACTTCCCAAGCCTCGCTGTCGTTCGATATAACGATAAATCCCTCTATGAGACTGGGAATCGCGATATTTACGTTTCCCACACGCTGTGTATCCAAAGGAGGTAAGTATTCACTTCGCAAGCCTCGCAATCGTTCGATATAACGATAAATCACTCTAGGAGACTCGGAAACGGGATATTTACGTTTTCCAAACGCTGTGTATCGAAAGGAGCTAAAGCTTCACATCCCAAACCGCGCAATCGTTCGATTAAACGATAAATCACTCTATGAGACTCGTAATCGCGATAATTACCTTCACCGCACCCTGTGTATCGAAAGCAGCTAAGGATTCAACACGGATGGCTTGCAATGGTTCGATATAACGATAAATCACTGTATGAGACTGGGAATCGCGATATTTACGTTTCCCAGACGCTGTGTATCCAAAGGAGGTAAGTATTCACTTCGCAAGCCTCGCAATCGTTCGATATAACGATAAATCACCCTATGAGACTGGGAATCGCGATATTTACGTTTCCCAGACGCTGTGTATCCAAAGGAGGTAAGTATTCACATCGCAAGCCTCGCAATCGTTCGATATAACGATAAATCACTCTATGAGATTCGGAATTGCGAAAATCACCTTCACCGCAACCTGTGTATCGAAAGGAGCCAAGGATTCAACACGGATGGCTTGCAAATGGTCGATATAACGTTAAATCACCCTATGAGTCTCGAAATCGCGATATTTACGTTTTCCACACGCTGTGTACCGAAAGAATCTAAGTATTCACTTCCCAAGCCTCGCAATTGTTCGATATAACGATAAATCACTCTATGAGACTCGGAATTGCGAAAATGACCTTCACCGCACCCTGTGTATCGAAAGGAGCTAAGCATTCAACTCGGATGGCTTCCAATGTTTCGATATAACGATAAATCACTCTAGGAGACTGGTAATCGCGATAATCACCTTCACCGCAACCTGTGTATCGAAAGGAGCTAAGCATTCAAGTGGGATGGCTTCCAATGTTTCGATATAACGATAAATCACTCTAGGAGACTGCGAATCGCGATAATTACCTTCACAGCACGCTGTGTATCGAAAGGAGCTAAGTATTCACTTCACAAACCTCGCAATCGTTCGATATAACGATAAATCACCCTATGACACTCGAAATCGCGATATTTTCGTTTTCCAAACGCTGTGTATCGATGGGAGCTAAGGATTCACTTTCCTAGCCTCGCAAACGTTCAATGTAACGTTAAATCACTCTATGAGACTCGGAATCGGGATATTTACGTTTTCCAAACGCTGTGTTTCGAAAGGAGCTAAGGCTTCACTTCCCAAGCCTCGCAATCGTTCGATATAACGATAAATCACCCTATGACACTCGAAATCGCGATATTTACGTTTTCCAAACGCTGTGTATCAACAGCAGCTAAGGCTTCACTTCCCAAATAGCGCAATCGTTCGATTAAACGATAAATCACTCTAGGAGACTCGGAATCGCGATAATTACCATCACCGCGCCCTATGTATCGAAAGGAGCGAGGTATTCACTTCACAAACCTCGCAATCGTTCGATATAACGATAAATCACCCTATGAGACTTGGAATCGCGATCTTTACGTTTTCCACACGCTGTTTATCGAAAGAATCTAAGTATTCACTTCCCATGCCTCGCAATCGTTCGATATGACGATAAATCACCCTATGAGACTCGAAATCGCGATATTTACGTTTTCCACACGCTGTGTACCGAAAGGAGCTAAGGATTCACTTCGGATATCTAGCAATGGTTCGATATAAGGATAAATCACTCTAGGAGACTCGGAATCGCGAAAATCACCTTCACCGCACCCTGTGTATCGAAAGGAGCTAAGCATTCAACTCGGATGGCTTCCAATGTTTCGATATAACGATATATCACTCTAGGAGACTGGTAATCGCGATATTTACGTTTTCCAAACGCTGTGTTTCGAAAGGAGCTAAGGCTTCACTTCGCAAGCCTCGCAATCGTTCGATATAACGATAAATCACCCTATGAGACTGGGAATCGCGATATTTACGTTTTGCAAACGCTGTGTATCGAAAGAATCTAAGTATTCACTTCCCAAGCCTCGCAATCGTTCGATATAACGATAAATCACCCTATGACACTCGAAATCGCGATATTTACGTTTTCCAAACGCTGTGTATCAACAGCAGCTAAGGCTTCACTTCCCAAATAGCGCAATCGTTCGATTAAACGATAAATCACTCTAGGAGACTCGGAATCGCGATAATTACCATCACCGCGCCCTATGTATCGAAAGGAGCGAAGTATTCACTTACCAAACCTCGCAATCGTTCGATATAACGATAAATCACTCTATGAGACTTGGAATCGCGATCTTTACGTTTTCCACACGCTGTGTATCGAAAGAATCTAAGTATTCACTTCCCAAGCCTCGCAATTGTTCGATATAACGATAAATCACTCTATGAGACTTGGAATCGCGATCTTTACGTTTTCCACACGCTGTGTATCGAAAGAATCTAAGTATTCACTTCCCAAGCCTCGCAATCGTTCGATATAACGATAAATCACCCTATGACACTCGAAATCGCGATATTTACGTTTTCCAAACGCTATGTATCAACAGCAGCTAAGGCTTCACTTCCCAAATAGCGCATTCGTTCGATTAAACGATAAATCACTCTATGAGACTCGGAATTGCGAAAATGACCTTCACCGCACCCTGTGTATCGAAAGGAGCTAAGCATTCAACTCGGATGGCTTCCAATGTTTCGATATAACGATAAATCACTCTAGGAGACTGGTAATCGCGATAATCACCTTCACCGCAACCTGTGTATCGAAAGGAGCTAAGCATTCAAGTGGGATGGCTTCCAATGTTTCGATATAACGATAAATCACTCTAGGAGACTGCGAATCGCGATAATTACCTTCACAGCACGCTGTGTATCGAAAGGAGCTAAGTATTCACTTCACAAACCTCGCAATCGTTCGATATAACGATAAATCACCCTATGACACTCGAAATCGCGATATTTTCGTTTTCCAAACGCTGTGTATCGATGGGAGCTAAGGATTCACTTTCCAAGCCTCGCAAACGTTCAATGTAACGTTAAATCACTCTATGAGACTCGGAATCGGGATATTTACGTTTTCCAAACGCTGTGTTTCGAAAGGAGCTAAGGCTTCACTTCGCAAGCCTCGCAATCGTTCGATATAACGATAAATCACCCTATGAGACTGGGAATCGCGATATTTACGTTTTCCAAACGCTGTGTATCGAAAGAATCTAAGTATTCACTTCCCAAGCCTCGCAATCGTTCGATATAACGATAAATCACCCTATGACACTCGAAATCGCGATGTTTACGTTTTCCAAACGCTGTGTATCAACAGCAGCTAAGGCTTCACTTCCCAAATAGCGCAATCGTTCGATTAAACGATAAATCACTCTAGGAGACTCGGAATCGCGATAATTACCATCACCGCGCCCTATGTATCGAAAGGAGCGAAGTATTCACTTACCAAACCTCGCAATCGTTCGATATAACGATAAATCACTCTATGAGACTTGGAATCGCGATCTTTACGTTTTCCACACGCTGTGTATCGAAAGAATCTAAGTATTCACTTCCCAAGCCTCGCAATTGTTCGATATAACGATAAATCACTCTAAGAGACTTGGAATCGCGATCTTTACGTTTTCCACACGCTGTGTATCGAAAGAATCTAAGTATTCACTTCCCAAGCCTCGCAATCGTTCGATATAACGATAAATCACCCTATGACACTCGAAATCGCGATATTTACGTTTTCCAAACGCTGTGTATCAACAGCAGCTAAGGCTTCACTTCCCAAATAGCGCAATCGTTCGATTAAACGATAAATCACTCTAGGAGACTCGGAATCGCGATAATTACCATCACCGCGCCCTATGTATCGAAAATAGCGAAGTATTCACTTACCAAACCTCGCAATCGTTCGATATAACGATAAATCACTCTATGAGTCTTGGAATCGCGATCTTTAAGTTTTCCACACGCTGTGTATCGAAAGAAACTAAGTATTCACTTCCCAAGCCTCGCAATTGTTCGATATAACGATAAATCACTCTATGAGACTCGGAATTGCGAAAATGACCTTCACCGCACCCTGTGTATCGAAAGGAGCTAAGCATTCAACTCGGATGGCTCCAATGTTTCGATATAACGATAAATCACTCTAGGAGACTGGTAATCGCGATAATCACCTTCACCGCAACCTGTGTATCGAAAGGAGCTAAGCATTCAAGTGGGATGGCTTCCAATGTATCGATATAACGATAAATCACTCTAGGAGACTGCGAATCGCGATAATTACCTTCACAGCACGCTGTGTATCGAAAGGAGCTAAGTATTCACTTCACAAACCTCGCAATCGTTCGATATAACGATAAATCACCCTATGACACTCGAAATCGCGATATTTTCGTTTTCCAAACGCTGTGTATCGAAAGAATCTAAGTATTCACTTCCCAAGCCTCGCAATCGTTCGATATGACGATAAATCACCCTATGAGACTCGAAATCGCGATATTTACGTTTTCCACACGCTGTGTACCGAAAGGAGCTAAGGATTCACTTCGGATATCTAGCAATGGTTCGATATAACGATAAATCACTCTAGGAGACTGGTAATCGCGTAAATCACCTTCAGCGCACCCTGTGTATCGAAAGGAGCTAAGCATTCAACTCGGATGGCTTCCAATGTTTCGATATAACGATAAATCACTCTAGGAGACAGGTAATCCTGATATTTACGTTTTCCAAACGCTGTGTACCGAAAGAATCTAAGTATTCACTTCCCCAGCCTCACAATCGTTCGATATGACGATAAATCACCCTATGAGACTCGAAATCGCGATATTTACGTTTTCCACACGCTGTGTACCGAAAGGAGCTAAGGATTCACTTCGGAGATCTAGCAATGGTTCGATATAACGATAAATCACTCTAGGAGACTCGGAATCGCGAAAATCACCTTCACCGCACCCTGTGTATCGAAAGGAGCTAAGCATTCAACTCGGATGGGTTCCAATGTTTCGATATAACGATAAATCACTCCAGGAGACTGGTAATCGCGATATTTACGTTTTCCAAACGCTGTGTACCGAAAGAATCTAAGTATTCACTTCCCCAGCCTCGCAATCGTTCGATATAACGATAAATCACCCTATGACACTCGAAATCGCGATATTTACGTTTTCCACACTCTGTGTATCAACAGGAGCTAAGGATTCACTTCGGATGTCTAGCAATGGTTCGATATAACGATTAATCACACTAGGAGACTGGGAATCGCAATATTTACGTTTTCCAAACGCTGTGTATCGATGGGATCTAAGGCTTCACATCCAAAGCCTCGCAATCGTTCGATATAACGATAAATCACTCTAGGAGACTCGGAATCGCGATAATTACCTTCACCGCACCCTGTGTATCGAAAGGAGCGAAGAATTCACTTCCCAATCCTCGCAATCGTTCGATATAACGATAAATCACCCTATGACACTCGAAATCGCGATATTTACGTTTTCCACGCGCTGTGTACCGAAAGAATCTAAGTATTCACTTCCCAAGCCTCGCAATCATTCGATATAACGATAAATCACCCTAAGAGACTGGGAATCGCGATAATTACCTTCACCGCAACCTGTGTATCGAAAGGAGCCAAGGATTCAACACGGATGGCTTGCAAATGTTCGATATAACGGTAAATCACCCTATGAGTCTCGAAATCGCGATATTTACGTTTTCCAAACGCTGTGTATCAACAGGAGCTAAGGATTCATTTCGGATGTCTAGCAATGGTTCGATATAACGATTAATCACACTAGGAGATTGGAAATCGCGATATTTACGTTTTCCAAACGCTGTGTATCGAAAGGAGCGAAGAATTCACTTCCCAATCCTCGCAGTCGTTCGATATAACGATAAATCACTCTATGAGACTCGGAATTGCGAAAATCACCTTCACCGCAACCTGTGTATCGAAAGGAGCCAAGGATTCAACACGGATGGCTTGCAAATGGTCGATATAACGTTAAATCACCCTATGAGTCTCGAAATCGCGATATTTACGTTTTCCACACGCTGTGTACCGAAAGAATCTAAGTATTCACTTCCCAAGCCTCGCAGTCGTTCGATATAACGATAAATCCCTCTATGAGACTCGGAATTGCGAAAATCACCTTCACCGCACCCTGTGTATCGAAAGGAGCTAAGCATTCAACACGGATGGCTTCCAATGTTTCGATATAACGATAAATCACTCTAGGAGACTAGGAATCGCGATAATTACCTTCACAGCACGCTGTGTATCGAAAGGAGCTAAGTATTCACTTCACAAACCTCGCAATCTTCAATGTAACGTTAAATCACTGTATGAGACACCGAATCGCGATATTTACGTTTTCCAAACGCTGTTTATCAAAAGGAGCTAATGGTTCACTTCGCAAGCCTCGCAGTCGTTCGATATAACGATAAATCACTCTATGAGACTCGGAATTGTGAAAATCACCTTCACCGCACCCTGTGTATCGAAAGGAGCTAAGCATTCAACTCGGATGGCTTGCAATGGTTCGATATAACGATAAATCACTCTATGAGACTCGGAATTGTGAAAATCACCTTCACCGCACCCTGTGTATCGAAAGGAGCTAAGCATTCAACTCGGATGGCTTGCAATGGTTCGATATAACGATAAATCACTCTATGAGACTTGGAATCGCGATATTTACGTTTTCCAAACGCGCTGTGTACCGAAAGAATCTAAGTATTCACTTCCCAAGCCTCGCAGTCGTTCGATATAACGATAAATCCCTCTATGAGACTCGGAATTGCGAAAATCACCTTCACCGCACCCAGTGTATCGAAATTTGCTAAGCATTCAACTCGGATGGCTTCCAATGTTTCGATATAACGATAAATCACTCTAGGAGACTAGGAATCGCGATAATTACCTTCACCGCAACCTGTGTATCGAAAGGAGCCAAGGATTCAACACGGATGGCTTGCAAATGTTCGATATAACGGTAAATCACCCTATGAGTCTCGAAATCGCGATATTTACGTTTTCCACACGCTGTGTACCGAAAGAATCTAAGTATTCACTTCTCAAGCCTCGGAATCGTTCGATATCACGATAAATCACTCTAGGAGACTCGGAATCGCGATAATTACCTTCACCGCAACCTGTGTATCGAAAGGAGCTAAGCATTCAACTTTGATGGCTTCCAATGTTTCGATATAACGATAAATCACTCTAGGAGACTGCGAATCGCGATAATTACCTTCACAGCACGCTGTGTATCGAAACTAGCTAAGTATTCACTTCACAAACCTCGCAATCGTTCGATATAACGATAAATCACCCTATGACACTCGAAATCGCGATATTTTCGTTTTCCAAACGCTGTGTATCGATGGGAGCTAAGGATTCACTTTCCAAGCCTCGCAAACGTTCAATGTAACGTTAAATCACTCTATGAGACTCGGAATCGGGATATTTACGTTTTCCAAACGCTGTGTATCGATGGGAGCTAAGGACTCACTTTCCAAGCCTCGCAAACGTTCAATGTAACGTTAAATCACTCTATGAGACTCGGAATCAGGATATTTACGTTTTCCAAACGCTGTGTTTCGAAAGGAGCTAAGGCTTCACTTCGCAAGCCTCGCAATCGTTCGATATAACGATAAATCACCCTATGACACTCGAAATCGCGATATTTTCGTTTTCCAAACGCTGTGTATCGATGGGAGCTAAGGACTCACTTTCCAAGCCTCGCAAACGTTCAATGTAACGTTAAATCACTCTATGAGACTCGGAATCGCGATCTTTACGTTTTCCACACGCTGTGTATCGAAAGGAGCTAAGCATTCAACTCGGATGGCTTCCAATGTTTCGATATAACGATAAATCACTCGAGGAGACTGGGAATCGCGATAATCACCTTCACCGCAACCTGTGTATCGAAAGGAGCTAAGCATTCAACTCGGATGGCTTCCAATGGTTCGATATAACGATAAATCACTCTATGAGACTCGGAATCGCGAAAATCACCTTCACCGCACCCTGCGTATCGAAAGGAGCTAAGCATTCAACTCGGATGGCTTCCAATGTTTCGATATAACGATAAATCACTCTATGAGACTCGGAATCGCGATCTTTACGTTTTCCACACGCTGTGTATCGAAAGGAGCTAAGCATTCAACTCGGATGGCTTCCAATGTTTCGATATAACGATTAATCACTCGAGGAGACTGGGAATCGCGATAATCACCTTCACCGCAACCTGTGTATCGAAAGGAGCTAAGCATTCAACTCGGATGGCTTCCAATGTTTCGATATAACGATAAATCACTCTAGGAGACTGGGAATCGCGATATTTATGTTTCCCAGACGCTGTGTATCGAAATGATATAAGGATTCACATGCCAAGCTTCGTAATCGTTCGATTAAACGATAAATCACTCTAGGAGACTCGGAATCGCGATAATTACCATCACCGCACCCTATGTATCGAAAGGAGCGAAGTATTCACTTCCCAAACCTCGCAATCGTTCGATATAACGATAAATCACTCTATGAGACTTGGAATCGCGATCTTTACGTTTTCCACACGCTGTGTATCGAAAGAATCTAAGTATTCACTTCCCAAGCCTCGCAATTGTTCGATATAACGATAAATCACTCTATGAGACTAGGAATTGCGAAAATGACCTTCACCGCACCCTGTGTATCGAATGGAGCTAAGCATTCAACTCGGATGGCTTCCAATGGTTCGATATAACGATAAATCACTCTATGAGACTCGGAATCGCGAAAATCACCTTCACCGCACCCTGGGTATCGAAAGGAGCTAAGCATTCAACTCGGATGGCTTCCAATGGTTCGATATAACGATAAATCACTCTAAGAGACTGGGAATCGCGATAATCACCTTCACCGCAGCCTGTGTATCGAAAGGAGCTAAGCATTCAACTCGGATGGCTTCCAATGGTTCGATATAACGATAAATCACTCTAGGAGACTGGGAATCGCGATAATCACCTTCACCGCAACCTGTGTATCGAAAGGAGCTAAGCATTCAACTCGGATGGCTTCCAATGTTTCGTTATAACGATAAATCACTCTACGAGACTGGGAATCGCGATAATCACCTTCACCGCAACCTGTGTATCGAAAGGAGCTAAGCATTCAACTCGGATGGCTTCCAATGTTTCGATATAACGATAAATCTCTCTAGGAGACAGGGAATCGCGATATTTATGTTTCCCAGACGCTGTGTATCGAAATGAGATAAGGATTCACATGCCAAGCTTCGTAATCGTTCGATTAAACGATAAATCACTCTATGAGACTCGTAATCGCGATAATTACCTTCACCGCACCCTATGTAAGGAAAGGAGCTAAGGATTCAGCTCGGATGGCTTCCAATGTTTCGATATAACGATAAATCACTCTACGAGACTGGGAATCGCGATAATCACCTTCACCGCAACCTGTGTATCGAAAGGAGCTAAGCATTGAACTCGGATGGCTTCCAATGTTTCGATATAACGATAAATCACTCTAGGAGACTGGGAATCGCGATATTTATGTTTCCCAGACGCTGTGTATCGAAATGAGATAAGGATTCACATGCCAAGCTTCGTAATCGTTCGATTAAACGATAAATCACCCTATGAGACTCGAAATCGTGATATTTACCTTTTCCAAAGGCTGTGTACCGAAAGAATCTACGTATTCACTTCCCAATCCTCGCAATCGTTCGATATAATGATAAATCACCCTATGACACTCGAAATCGCGATATTTACGTTTTCCAAACGCTGTGTATCGAAAGAATCTAAGTATTCACTTTCCAAGCCTCGCAATCGTTCGATATAACGATAAATCACCCTATGACACTCGAAATCGCGATATTTACGTATACCAAACGCTGTGCATCAACAGCAGCTAAGGCTTCACTTCCCAAACAGCGCAATCGTTCGATTAAACGATAAATCACTCTAGGAGACTCGGAATCGCGATAATTACCATCACCGCACCCTATGTATCGAAAGGAGCGAAGTATTCACTTCCCAAACCTCACAATCGTTCGATATAACGATAAATCACTCTATGAGACTTGGAATCGCGATCTTTACGTTTTCCACACGCTGTGTATCGAAAGAATCTAAGTATTCACTTCCCAAGCCTCGCAATTGTTCGATATAACGATAAATCACTCTATGAGACTCGGAATTGCGAAAATGACCTTCACCGCACCCTGTGTATCGAAAGGAGCTAAGGATTCAACACGGATGGCTTGCAATGGTTCGATATAACGATAAATCACCCTATGACACTCGAAACCGCGATATTTGCGTTTTCCAAACGCTGTGTATCAACCGCAGCTAAGGCTTCACTTCCCAAACAGCGCACTCGTTCGATTAAACGATAAATCACTCTAGGAGACTCGGAATCGCGATAATTACCTTCACAGCACGCTGTGTATCGAAAGGAGCGAAGTATTCACTTCACAAACCTCTTAATCGTTCAATGTAACGTTAAATCACTCTATGAGACTTGGAATCACGAAAATCACCTTCACCGCACCCTGTGTATCGAAAGGAGCTAAGCATTCAACTCGGATGGCTTCCAATGTTTCGATATAACGATAAATCAGTCTAGGAGACTGGTAATCGCGATATTTACGTTTTCCAAACGCTGTGTATCAACAGCAGCTAAGGCTTCACTTCCCAAACAGCGCACTCGTTCGATTAAACGATAAATCACTCTAGGAGACTCGGAATCGCGATAATTACCATCACCGCACCCTATGTATCGAAAGGAGCGAAGTATTCACTTCCCAAACCTCGCAATCGTTCGATATAACGATAAATCACTCTATGAGACTTGGAATCGCGATCTTTACGTTTTCCACACGCTGTGTATCGAAAGAATCTAAGTATTCACTTCCCAAGCCTCGCAATCGTTCGATATAACGATAAATCACCCTATGACACTCGAAATCGCGATATTTATGTATTCCAAACGCTGTGTATCAACAGCAGCTAAGGCTTCACTTCCCAAACAGCGCACTCGTTCGATTAAACGATAAATCACTCTAGGAGACTCGGAATCGCGATAATTACCATCACCGCACCCTATGTATCGAAAGGAGCGAAGTATTCACTTCCCAAACTTCGCAATCGTTCGATATAACGATAAATCACCCTATGACACTCGAAATCGCGATATTTACGTTTTCCAAACGCTGTGTATCAACAGCAGCTAAGGCTTCACTTCCCAAACAGCGCACTCGTTCGATTAAACGATAAATCACTCTAGGAGACTCGGAATCGCGATAATTACCATCACCGCACCCTATGTATCGAAAGGAGCTAAGTATTCACTTCACAAACCTCGCAATCGTTCGATATAACGATAAATCACCCTATGACACTCGAAATCGCGATATTTTCGTTTTCCAAATGATGTGTATCGATGGGAGCTAAGGATTCACTTTCCAAGCCTCGCAAACGTTCAATGTAACGTTGAATCACTCTATGAGACTCGGAATCGGGATATTTACGTTTTCCAAACGCTGTGTTTCGAAAGGAGGTAAGGCTTCACTTCGCAAGCCTCGCAATCGTTCGATATAACGATAAATCACCCTATGAGACTGAGAATCGCGATATTTACGTTTTCCAAACGCTGTGTATCGAAAGAATCTAAGTATTCACTTCCCAAGCCTCGCAATCGTTCGATATAACGATAAATCACCCTATGACACTCGAAATCGCGATATTTACGTTTTCCAAACGCTGTGTATCAACAGCAGCTAAGGCTTCACTTCCCAAATAGCGCAATCGTTCGATTAAACGATAAATCACTCTAGGAGACTCGGAATCGCGATAATTACCATCACCGCGCCCTATGTATCGAAAGGAGCGAAGTATTCACTTACCAAACCTCGCAATCGTTCGATATAACGATAAATCACTCTATGAGACTTGGAATCGCGATCTTTACGTCTTCCACACGCTGTGTATCGAAAGAATCTAAGTATTCACTTCCCAAGCCTCGCAATTGTTCGATATAACGATAAATCACTCTATGAGACTTGGAATCGCGATCTTTACGTTTTCCACACGCTGTGTATCGAAAGAATCTAAGTATGCACTTCCCAAGCCTCGCAATCGTTCGATATAACGATAAATCACCCTATGACACTCGAAATCGCGATACTTACGTTTTACAAACGCTGTGTATCAACAGCAGCTAAGGCTTCACTTCCCAAATAGCGCAATCGTTCGATTAAACGATAAATCACTCTAGGAGACACGGAATCGCGATAATTACCATCACCGCGCCCTATGTATCGAAAGGAGCGAAGTATTCACTTACCAAACCTCGCAATCGTTCGATATAACGATAAATCACTCTATGAGACTTGGAATCGCGATCTTTACGTTTTCCACACGCTGTGTATCGAAAGAATCTAAGTATTCACTTCCCAAGCCTCGCAATTGTTCGATATAACGATAAATCACTCTATGAGACTTGGAATCGCGATCTTTACGTTTTCCACACGCTGTGTATCGAAAGAATCTAAGCATTCACTTCCCAAGCCTCGCAATCGTTCGATATAATGATAAATCACCCTATGACACTCGAAATCGCGATATTTACGTTTTCCAAACGCTGTGTATCAACAGCAGCTAAGGCTTCACTTCCCAAATAGCGCAATCGTTCGATTAAACGATAAATCACTCTAGGAGACTCGGAATCGCGATAATTACCATCACCGCGCCCTATGTATCGAAAGGAGCGAAGTATTCACTTACCAAACCTCGCAATCGTTCGATATAACGATAAATCACTCTATGAGACTTGGAATCGCGATCTTTACGTTTTCCACACGCTGTGTATCGAAAGGAGCTAAGCATTCAACTCGGATGGCTTCCAATGTTACGATATAACGATAAATCACTCTAGGAGACTGGTAATCGCGATAATCACCTTCACCGCAACCTGTGTATCGAAAGGAGCTAAGCATTCAACTTTGATGGCTTCCAATGTTTCGATATAACGATAAATCACTCTAGGAGACTGCGAATCGCGATAATTACCTTCACAGCACGCTGTGTATCGAAACTAGCTAAGTATTCACTTCACAAACCTCGCAATCGTTCGATATAACGATAAATCACCCTATGACACTCGAAATCGCGATATTTTCGTTTTCCAAACGCTGTGTATCGATGGGAGCTAAGGATTCACTTTCCAAGCCTCGCAAACGTTCAATGTAACGTTAAATCACTCTATGAGACTCGGAATCGGGATATTTACGTTTTCCAAACGCTGTGTTTCGAAAGGAGCTAAGGCTTCACTTCGCAAGCCTCGCAATCGTTCGATATAACGATAAATCACCCTATGACACTCGAAATCGCGATATTTTCGTTTTCCAAACGCTGTGTATCGATGGGAGCTAAGGACTCACTTTCCAAGCCTCGCAAACGTTCAATGTAACGTTAAATCACTCTATGAGACTCGGAATCGCGATCTTTACGTTTTCCACACGCTGTGTATCGAAAGGAGCTAAGCATTCAACTCGGATGGCTTCCAATGTTTCGATATAACGATAAATCACTCGAGGAGACTGGGAATCGCGATAATCACCTTCACCGCAACATGTGTATCGAAAGGAGCTAAGCATTCAACTCGGATGGCTTCCAATGGTTCGATATAACGATAAATCACTCTATGAGACTCGGAATCGCGAAAATCACCTTCACCGCACCCTGCGTATCGAAAGGAGCTAAGCATTCAACTCGGATGGCTTCCAATGTTTCGATATAACGATAAATCACTCTATGAGACTCGGAATCGCGATCTTTACGTTTTCCACACGCTGTGTATCGAAAGGAGCTAAGCATTCAACTCGGATGGCTTCCAATGTTTCGATATAACGATAAATCACTCGAGGAGACTGGGAATCGCGATAATCACCTTCACCGCAACCTGTGTATCGAAAGGAGCTAAGCATTCAACTCGGATGGCTTCCAATGTTTCGATATAACGATAAATCACTCTAGGAGACTGGGAATCGCGATATTTATGTTTCCCAGACGCTGTGTATCGAAATGAGATAAGGATTCACATGCCAAGCTTCGTAATCGTTCGATTAAACGATAAATCACTCTAGGAGACTCGGAATCGCGATAATTACCATCACCGCACCCTATGTATCGAAAGGAGCGAAGTATTCACTTCCCAAACCTCGCAATCGTTCGATATAACGATAAATCACTCTATGAGACTTGGAATCGCGATCTTTACGTTTTCCACACGCTGTGTATCGAAAGAATCTAAGTATTCACTTCCCAAGCCTCGCAATTGTTCGATATAACGATAAATCACTCTATTTGACTCGGAATCGCGAAAATCACCTTCACCGCACCCTGCGTATCGAAAGGAGCTAAGCATTCAACTCGGATGGCTTCCAATGTTTCGATATAACGATAAATCACCCAATGAGACTCGGAATCGCGAAAATCACCTTCACCGCACCCTGGGTATCGAAAGGAGCTAAGCATTCAACTCGGATGGCTTCCAATGGTTCGATATAACGATAAATCACTCTAGGAGACTGGGAATCGCGATAATCACCTTCACCGCAGCCTGTGTATCGAAAGGAGCTAAGCATTCAACTCGGATGGCTTCCAATGTTTCGATATAACGATAAATCACTCTAGGAGACTGGGAATCGCGATATTTATGTTTCCCAGACGCTATGTATCGAAATGAGATAAGGATTCACATGCCAAGCTTCGTAATCGTTCGATTAAACGATAAATCACCCTATGAGACTCGAAATCGTGATATTTACCTTTTCCAAAGGCTGTGTACCGAAAGAATCTACGTATTCACTTCCCAATCCTCGCAATCGTTCGATATAATGATAAATCACCCTATGACACTCGAAATCGCGATATTTACGTTTTCCAAACGCTGTGTATCGAAAGAATCTAAGTATTCACTTTCCAAGCCTCGCAATCGTTCGATATAACGATAAATCACCCTATGACACTCGAAATCGCGATATTTACGTATACCAAACGCTGTGCATCAACAGCAGCTAAGGCTTCACTTCCCAAACAGCGCAATCGTTCGATTAAACGATAAATCACTCTAGGAGACTCGGAATCGCGATAATTACCATCACCGCACCCTATGTATCGAAAGGAGCGAAGTATTCACTTCCCAAACCTCACAATCGTTCGATATAACGATAAATCACTCTATGAGACTTGGAATCGCGATCTTTACGTTTTCCACACGCTGTGTATCGAAAGAATCTAAGTATTCACTTCCCAAGCCTCGCAATTGTTCGATATAACGATAAATCACTCTATGAGACTCGGAATTGCGAAAATGACCTTCACCGCACCCTGTGTATCGAAAGGAGCTAAGGATTCAACACGGATGGCTTGCAATGGTTCGATATAACGATAAATCACCCTATGACACTCGAAACCGCGATATTTGCGTTTTCCAAACGCTGTGTATCAACAGCAGCTAAGGCTTCACTTCCCAAACAGCGCACTCGTTCGATTAAACGATAAATCACTCTAGGAGACTCGGAATCGCGATAATTACCTTCACAGCACGCTGTGTATCGAAAGGAGCGAAGTATTCACTTCACAAACCTCACAATCGTTCGATATAACGATAAATCACTCTATGAGACTTGGAATCGCGATCTTTACGTTTTCCACACGCTGTGTATCGAAAGAATCTAAGTATTCACTTCCCAAGCCTCGCAATTGTTCGATATAACGATAAATCACTCTATGAGACTCGGAATTGCGAAAATGACCTTCACCGCACCCTGTGTATCGAAAGGAGCTAAGCATTCAACTCGGATGGCTTCCAATGTTTCGATATAACGATAAATCAGTCTAGGAGACTGGTAATCGCGATATTTACGTTTTCCAAACGCTGTGTATCAACAGCAGCTAAGGCTGCACTTCCCAAACAGCGCACTCGTTCGATTAAACGATAAATCACTCTAGGAGACTCGGAATCGCGATAATTACCATCACCGCACCCTATGTATCGAAAGGAGCGAAGTATTCACTTCCCAAACCTCGCAATCGTTCGATATAACGATAAATCACTCTATGAGACTTGGAATAGCGATCTTTACGTTTTCCACACGCTGTGTATCGAAAGAATCTAAGTATTCACTTCCCAAGCCTCGCAATCGTTCGATATAACGATAAATCACCCTATGACACTCGAAATCGCGATATTTACGTATTCCAAACGCTGTGTATCAACAGCAGCTAAGGCTTCACTTCCCAAACAGCGCACTCGTTCGATTAAACGATAAATCACTCTAGGAGACTCGGAATCGCGATAATTACCATCACCGCACCCTATGTATCGAAAGGAGCGAAGTATTCACTTCCCAAACCTCGCAATCGTTCGATATAACGATAAATCAAACTATGACACTCGAAATCGCGATATTTACGTTTTCCAAACGCTGTGTATCAACAGCAGCTAAGGCTTCACTTCCCAAATAGCGCAATCGTTCGATTAAACGATAAATCACTCTAGGAGACTCGGAATCGCGATAATTACCATCACCGCGCCCTATGTATCGAAAGGAGCGAAGTATTCACTTACCAAACCTCGCAATCGTTCGATATAACGATAAATCACTCTATGAGACTTGGAATCGCGATCTTTACGTTTTCCACACGCTGTGTATCGAAAGTATCTAAGTATTCACTTCCCAAGCCTCGCAATTGTTCGATATAACGATAAATCACTCTATGAGACTTGGAATCGCGATCTTTACGTTTTCCACACGCTGTTTATCGAAAGAATCTAAGTATTCACTTCCCAAGCCTCGCAATTGTTCGATATAACGATAAATCACTCTATGAGACTCGGAATTGCGAAAATGACCTTCACCGCACCCTGTGTATCGAAAGGAGCTAAGCATTCAACTCGGATGGCTTCCAATGTTTCGATATAACGATAAATCACTCTAGGAGACTGGTAATCGCGATAATCACCTTCACCGCAACCTGTGTATCGAAAGGAGCTAAGCATTCACTTCACAAACCTCGCAATCGTTCGATATAACGATAAATCACCCTATGACACTCGAAATCGCGATATTTACGTTTTCCAAACGCTGTGTATCAACAGCAGCTAAGGCTTCACTTCCCAAACAGCGCACTCGTTCGATTAAACGATAAATCACTCTAGGAGACTCGGAATCGCGATAATTACCATCACCGCACCCTATGTATCGAAAGGAGCTAAGTATTCACTTCACAAACCTCGCAATCGTTCGATATAACGATAAATCACTCTATGAGACTTGGAATAGCGATCTTTACGTTTTCCACACGCTGTGTATCGAAAGAATCTAAGTATTCACTTCCCAAGCCTCGCAATCGTTCGATATAACGATAAATCACCCTATGACACTCGAAATCGCGATATTTACGTATTCCAAACGCTGTGTATCAACAGCAGCTAAGGCTTCACTTCCCAAACAGCGCACTCGTTCGATTAAACGATAAATCACTCTAGGAGACTCGGAATCGCGATAATTACCATCACCGCACCCTATGTATCGAAAGGAGCGAAGTATTCACTTCCCAAACCTCGCAATCGTTCGATATAACGATAAATCAAACTATGACACTCGAAATCGCGATATTTACGTTTTCCAAACGCTGTGTATCAACAGCAGCTAAGGCTTCACTTCCCAAATAGCGCAATCGTTCGATTAAACGATAAATCACTCTAGGAGACTCGGAATCGCGATAATTACCATCACCGCGCCCTATGTATCGAAAGGAGCGAAGTATTCACTTACCAAACCTCGCAATCGTTCGATATAACGATAAATCACTCTATGAGACTTGGAATCGCGATCTTTACGTTTTCCACACGCTGTGTATCGAAAGTATCTAAGTATTCACTTCCCAAGCCTCGCAATTGTTCGATATAACGATAAATCACTCTATGAGACTTGGAATCGCGATCTTTACGTTTTCCACACGCTGTTTATCGAAAGAATCTAAGTATTCACTTCCCAAGCCTCGCAATTGTTCGATATAACGATAAATCACTCTATGAGACTCGGAATTGCGAAAATGACCTTCACCGCACCCTGTGTATCGAAAGGAGCTAAGCATTCAACTCGGATGGCTTCCAATGTTTCGATATAACGATAAATCACTCTAGGAGACTGGTAATCGCGATAATCACCTTCACCGCAACCTGTGTATCGAAAGGAGCTAAGCATTCACTTCACAAACCTCGCAATCGTTCGATATAACGATAAATCACCCTATGACACTCGAAATCGCGATATTTACGTTTTCCAAACGCTGTGTATCAACAGCAGCTAAGGCTTCACTTCCCAAACAGCGCACTCGTTCGATTAAACGATAAATCACTCTAGGAGACTCGGAATCGCGATAATTACCATCACCGCACCCTATGTATCGAAAGGAGCTAAGTATTCACTTCACAAACCTCGCAATCGTTCGATATAACGATAAATCACCCTATGACACTCGAAATCGCGATATTTTCGTTTTCCAAATGCTGTGTATCGATGGGAGCTAAGGATTCACTTTCCAAGCCTCGCAAACGTTCAATGTAACGTTAAATCACTCTATGAGACTCGGAATCGGGATATTTACGTTTTCCAAACGCTGTGTTTCGAAAGGAGGTAAGGCTTCACTTCGCAAGCCTCGCAATCGTTCGATATAACGATAAATCACCCTATGAGACTGAGAATCGCGATATTTACGTTTTCCAAACGCTGTGTATCGAAAGAATCTAAGTATTCACTTCCCAAGCCTCGCAATCGTTCGATATAACGATAAATCACCCTATGACACTCGAAATCGCGATATTTACGTTTTCCAAACGCTGTGTATCAACAGCAGCTAAGGCTTCACTTCCCAAATAGCGCAATCGTTCGATTAAACGATAAATCACTCTAGGAGACTCGGAATCGCGATAATTACCATCACCGCGCCCTATGTATCGAAAGGAGCGAAGTATTCACTTACCAAACCTCGCAATCGTTCGATATAACGATAAATCACTCTATGAGACTTGGAATCGCGATCTTTACGTCTTCCACACGCTGTGTATCGAAAGAATCTAAGTATTCACTTCCCAAGCCTCGCAATTGTTCGATATAACGATAAATCACTCTATGAGACTTGGAATCGCGATCTTTACGTTTTCCACACGCTGTGTATCGAAAGAATCTAAGTATGCACTTCCCAAGCCTCGCAATCGTTCGATATAACGATAAATCACCCTATGACACTCGAAATCGCGATACTTACGTTTTACAAACGCTGTGTATCAACAGCAGCTAAGGCTTCACTTCCCAAATAGCGCAATCGTTCGATTAAACGATAAATCACTCTAGGAGACTCGGAATCGCGATAATTACCATCACCGCGCCCTATGTATCGAAAGGAGCGAAGTATTCACTTACCAAACCTCGCAATCGTTCGATATAACGATAAATCACTCTATGAGACTTGGAATCGCGATCTTTACGTTTTCCACACGCTGTGTATCGAAAGAATCTAAGTATTCACTTCCCACGCCTCGCAATTGTTCGATATAACGATAAATCACTCTATGAGACTTGGAATCGCGATCTTTACGTTTTCCACACGCTGTGTATCGAAAGAATCTAAGCATTCACTTCCCAAGCCTCGCAATCGTTCGATATAATGATAAATCACCCTATGACACTCGAAATCGCGATATTTACGTTTTCCAAACGCTGTGTATCAACAGCAGCTAAGGCTTCACTTCCCAAATAGCGCAATCGTTCGATTAAACGATAAATCACTCTAGGAGACTCGGAATCGCGATAATTACCATCACCGCGCCCTATGTATCGAAAGGAGCGAAGTATTCACTTACCAAACCTCGCAATCGTTCGATATAACGATAAATCACTCTATGAGACTTGGAATCGCGATCTTTACGTTTTCCACACGCTGTGTATCGAAAGGAGCTAAGCATTCAACTCGGATGGCTTCCAATGTTACGATATAACGATAAATCACTCTAGGAGACTGGTAATCGCGATAATCACCTTCACCGCAACCTGTGTATCGAAAGGAGCTAAGCATTCAACTTTGATGGCTTCCAATGTTTCGATATAACGATAAATCACTCTAGGAGACTGCGAATCGCGATAATTACCTTCACAGCACGCTGTGTAGCGAAACTAGCTAAGTATTCACTTCACAAACCTCGCAATCGTTCGATATAACGATAAATCACCCTATGACACTCGAAATCGCGATATTTTCGTTTTCCAAACGCTGTGTATCGATGGGAGCTAAGGATTCACTTTCCAAGCCTCGCAAACGTTCAATGTAACGTTAAATCACTCTATGAGACTCGGAATCGGGATATTTACGTTTTCCAAACGCTGTGTATCGATGGGAGCTAAGGACTCACTTTCCAAGCCTCGCAAACGTTCAATGTAACGTTAAATCACTCTATGAGACTCGGAATCAGGATATTTACGTTTTCCAAACGCTGTGTTTCGAAAGGAGCTATGGCTTCACTTCGCAAGCCTCGCAATCGTTCGATATAACGATAAATCACCCTATGACACTCGAAATCGCGATATTTTCGTTTTCCAAACGCTGTGTATCGATGGGAGCTAAGGACTCACTTTCCAAGCCTCGCAAACGTTCAATGTAACGTTAAATCACTCTATGAGACTCGGAATCGCGATCTTTACGTTTTCCACACGCTGTGTATCGAAAGGAGCTAAGCATTCAACTCGGATGGCTTCCAATGTTTCGATATAACGATAAATCACTCGAGGAGCTTGGGAATCGCGATAATCACCTTCACCGCAACCTGTGTATCGAAAGGAGCTAAGCATTCAACTCGGATGGCTTCCAATGGTTCGATATAACGATAAATCACTCTATGAGACTCGGAATCGCGAAAATCACCTTCACCGCACCCTGCGTATCGAAAGGAGCTAAGCATTCAACTCGGATGGCTTCCAATGTTTCGATATAACGATAAATCACTCTAGGAGACTGGGAATCGCGATATTTATGTTTCCCAGACGCTGTGTATCGAAATGAGATAAGGATTCACATGCCAAGCTTCGTAATCGTTCGATTAAACGATAAATCACTCTAGGAGACTCGGAATCGCGATAATTACCATCACCGCACCCTATGTATCGAAAGGAGCGAAGTATTCACTTCCCAAACCTCGCAATCGTTCGATATAACGATAAATCACTCTATGAGACTTGGAATCGCGATCTTTACGTTTTCCACACGCTGTGTATCGAAAGAATCTAAGTATTCACTTCCCAAGCCTCGCAATTGTTCGATATAACGATAAATCACTCTATGAGACTAGGAATTGCGAAAATGACCTTCACCGCACCCTGTGTATCGAATGGAGCTAAGCATTCAACTCGGATGGCTTCCAATGGTTCGATATAACGATAAATCACTCTATTTGACTCGGAATCGCGAAAATCACCTTCACCGCACCCTGCGTATCGAAAGGAGCTAAGCATTCAACTCGGATGGCTTCCAATGTTTCGATATAACGATAAATCACTCAATGAGACTCGGAATCGCGAAAATCACCTTCACCGCACCCTGGGTATCGAAAGGAGCTAAGCATTCAACTCGGATGGCTTCCAATGGTTCGATATAACGATAAATCACTCTAGGAGACTGGGAATCGCGATAATCACCTTCACCGCAGCCTGTGTATCGAAAGGAGCTAAGCATTCAACTCGGATGGCTTCCAATGTTTCGATATAACGATAAATCACTCTAGGAGACTGGGAATCGCGATATTTATGTTTCCCAGACGCTATGTATCGAAATGAGATAAGGATTCACATGCCAAGCTTCGTAATCGTTCGATTAAACGATAAATCACCCTATGAGACTCGAAATCGTGATATTTACCTTTTCCAAAGGCTGTGTACCGAAAGAATCTACGTATTCACTTCCCAATCCTCGCAATCGTTCGATATAATGATAAATCACCCTATGACACTCGAAATCGCGATATTTACGTTTTCCAAACGCTGTGTATCGAAAGAATCTAAGTATTCACTTTCCAAGCCTCGCAATCGTTCGATATAACGATAAATCACCCTATGACACTCGAAATCGCGATATTTACGTATACCAAACGCTGTGCATCAACAGCAGCTAAGGCTTCACTTCCCAAACAGCGCAATCGTTCGATTAAACGATAAATCACTCTAGGAGACTCGGAATCGCGATAATTACCATCACCGCACCCTATGTATCGAAAGGAGCGAAGTATTCACTTCCCAAACCTCACAATCGTTCGATATAACGATAAATCACTCTATGAGACTTGGAATCGCGATCTTTACGTTTTCCACACGCTGTGTATCGAAAGAATCTAAGTATTCACTTCCCAAGCCTCGCAATTGTTCGATATAACGATAAATCACTCTATGAGACTCGGAATTGCGAAAATGACCTTCACCGCACCTTGTGTATCGAAAGGAGCTAAGGATTCAACACGGATGGCTTGCAATGGTTCGATATAACGATAAATCACCCTATGACACTCGAAACCGCGATATTTGCGTTTTCCAAACGCTGTGTATCAACAGCAGCTAAGGCTTCACTTCCCAAACAGCGCACTCGTTCGATTAAACGATAAATCACTCTAGGAGACTCGGAATCGCGATAATTACCATCACCGCACCCTATGTATCGAAAGGAGCGAAGTATTCACTTCCCAAACCTCGCAATCGTTCGATATAACGATAAATCAAACTATGACACTCGAAATCGCGATATTTACGTTTTCCAAACGCTGTGTATCAACAGCAGCTAAGGCTTCACTTCCCAAATAGCGCAATCGTTCGATTAAACGATAAATCACTCTAGGAGACTCGGAATCGCGATAATTACCATCACCGCGCCCTATGTATCGAAAGGAGCGAAGTATTCACTTACCAAACCTCGCAATCGTTCGATATAACGATAAATCACTCTATGAGACTTGGAATCGCGATCTTTACGTTTTCCACACGCTGTGTATCGAAAGAATCTAAGTATTCACTTCCCAAGCCTCGCAATTGTTCGATATAACGATAAATCACTCTATGAGACTCGGAATTGCGAAAATGACCTTCACCGCACCCTGTGTATCGAAAGGAGCTAAGCATTCAACTCGGATGGCTTCCAATGTTTCGATATAACGATAAATCACTCTAGGAGACTGGTAATCGCGATAATCACCTTCACCGCAACCTGTGTATCGAAAGGAGCTAAGCATTCACTTCACAAACCTCGCAATCGTTCGATATAACGATAAATCACCCTATGACACTTGAAATCGCGATATTTTCGTTTTCCAAATGCTGTGTATCGAAAGAATCTAAGTATTCACTTCCCAAGCCTCGCAATCGTTCGATATGACGATAAATCACCCTATGAGACTCGAAATCGCGATATTTACGTTTTCCACACGCTGTGTACCGAAAGGAGCTAAGGATTCACTTCGGATATCTAGCAATGGTTCGATATAACGATAAATCACTCTAGGAGACTCGGAATCGCATAAATCACCTTCAGCGCACCCTGTGTATCGAAAGGAGCTAAGCATTCAACTCGGATGGCTTCCAATGTTTCGATATAACGATAAATCACTCTAGGAGACTGGTAATCGCGATATTTACGTTTTCCAAACGCTGTGTACCGAAAGAATCTAAGTATTCACTTCCCCAGCCTCACAATCGTTCGATATGACGATAAATCACCCTATGAGACTCGAAATCGCGATATTTACGTTTTCCACACGCTGTGTACCGAAAGGAGCTAAGGATTCACTTCGGATATCTAGCAATGGTTCGATATAACGATAAATCACTCTAGGAGACTCGGAATCGCGAAAATCACCTTCACCGCACCCTGTGTATCGAAAAGAGCTAAGCATTCAACTCGGATGGCTTCCAATGTTTCGATATAACGATAAATCACTCTAGGAGACTGGTAATCGCGATAATCACCTTCACCGCAACCTGTGTATCGAAAGGAGCTAAGCATTCAAGTGGGATGTCTTCCAATGTTTCGATATAACGATAAATCACTCTAGGAGACTGGTAATCGCGATATTTACGTTTTCCAAACGCTGTGTACCGAAAGAATCTAAGTATTCACTTCCCCAGCCTCACAATCGTTCGATATGACGATAAATCACCCTATGAGACTCGAAATCGCGATATTTACGTTTTCCACACGCTGTGTACCGAAAGGAGCTAAGGATTCACTTCGGATATCTAGCAATGGTTCGATATAACGATAAATCACTCTAGGAGACTCGGAATCGCGAAAATCACCTTCACCGCACCCTGTGTATCGAAAGGAGCTAAGCATTCAACTCGGATGGCTTCCAATGTTTCGATATAACGATAAATCACTCTAGGAGACTGGTAATCGCGATATTTACGTTTTCCAAACGCTGTGTTTCGAAAGGAGCTAAGGCTTCACTTCGCAAGCCTCGCAATCGTTCGATATAACGATAAATCACCTATGAGACTGGGAATCGCGATATTTACGTTTTCCTAACGCTGTGTATCGAAAGAATCTAAGTATTCACTTCCCAAGCCTCGCAATCGTTCGATATAACGATAAATCACCCTATGACACTCGAAATCGCGATATTTACGTTTTCCAAACGCTGTGTATCAACAGCAGCTAAGGCTTCACTTCCCAAACAGCGCACTCGTTCGATTAAACGATAAATCACTCTAGGAGACTCGGAATCGCGATAATTACCATCACCGCACCCTATGTATCGAAAGGAGCGAAGTATTCACTTCCCAAACCTCGCAATCGTTCGATATAACGATAAATCACTCTATGAGACTTGGAATCGCGATCTTTACGTTTTCCACACGCTGTGTATCGAAAGAATCTAAGTATTCACTTCCCAAGCCTCGCAATCGTTCGATATAACGATAAATCACCCTATGACACTCGAAATCGCGATATTTACGTATTCCAAACGCTGTGTATCAACAGCAGCTAAGGCTTCACTTCCCAAACAGCGCACTCGTTCGATTAAACGATAAATCACTCTAGGAGACTCGGAATCGCGATAATTACCATCACCGCACCCTATGTATCGAAAGGAGCGAAGTATTCACTTCCCAAACCTCGCAATCGTTCGATATAACGATAAATCAAACTATGACACTCGAAATCGCGATATTTACGTTTTCCAAACGCTGTGTATCAACAGCAGCTAAGGCTTCACTTCCCAAATAGCGCAATCGTTCGATTAAACGATAAATCACTCTAGGAGACTCGGAATCGCGATAATTACCATCACCGCGCCCTATGTATCGAAAGGAGCGAAGTATTCACTTACCAAACCTCGCAATCGTTCGATATAACGATAAATCACTCTATGAGACTTGGAATCGCGATCTTTACGTTTTCCACACGCTGTGTATCGAAAGAATCTAAGTATTCACTTCCCAAGCCTCGCAATTGTTCGATATAACGATAAATCACTCTATGAGACTTGGAATCGCGATCTTTACGTTTTCCACACGCTGTTTATCGAAAGAATCTAAGTATTCACTTCCCAAGCCTCGCAATTGTTCGATATAACGATAAATCACTCTATGAGACTCGGAATTGCGAAAATGACCTTCACCGCACCCTGTGTATCGAAAGGAGCTAAGCATTCAACTCGGATGGCTTCCAATGTTTCGATATAACGATCAATCACTCTAGGAGACTGGTAATCGCGATAATCACCTTCAACGCAACCTGTGTATCGAAAGGAGCTAAGCATTCAAGTGGGATGGCTTCCAATGTTTCGATATAACGATAAATCACTCTAGGAGACTGCGAATCGCGATAATTACCTTCACAGCACGCTGTGTATCGAAAGGAGCTAAGTATTCACTTCACAAACCTCGCAATCGTTCGATATAACGATAAATCACCCTATGACACTCGAAATCGCGATATTTTCGTTTTCCAAACGCTGTGTATCGATGGGAGCTAAGGATTCACTTTCCAAGCCTCGCAAACGTTCAATGTAACGTTAAATCACTCTATGAGACTCGGAATCGGGATATTTACGTTTTCCAAACGCTGTGTTTCGAAAGGAGCTAAGGCTTCACTTCGCAAGCCTCGCAATCGTTCGATATAACGATAAATCACCCTATGAGACTGGGAATCGCGATATTTACGTTTTCCAAACGCTGTGTATCGAAAGAATCTAAGTATTCACTTCCCAAGCCTCGCAATCGTTCGATATAACGATAAATCACCCTATGACACTCGAAATCGCGATATTTACGATTTCCAAACGCTGTGTATCAACAGCAGCTAAGGCTTCACTTCCCAAATAGCGCAATCGTTCGATTAAACGATAAATAACTCTAGGAGACTCGGAATCGCGATAATTACCATCACCGCGCCCTATGTATCGAAAGGAGCGAAGTATTCACTTACCAAACCTCGCAATCGTTCGATATAACGATAAATCACTCTATGAGACTTGGAATCGCGATCTTTACGTTTTCCACACGCTGTGTATCGAAAGAATCTAAGTATTCACTTCCCAAGCCTCGCAATTGTTCGATATAACGATAAATCACTCTATGAGACTCGGAATTGCGAAAATGACCTTCACCGCACCCTGTGTATCGAAAGGAGCTAAGCATTCAACTCGGATGGCTTCCAATGTTTCGATATAACGATAAATCACTCTAGGAGACTGGTAATCGCGATAATCACCTTCACCGCAACCTGTGTATCGAAAGGAGCTAAGCATTCACTTCACAAACCTCGCAATCGTTCGATATAACGATAAATCACCCTATGACACTTGAAATCGCGATATTTTCGTTTTCCAAATGCTGTGTATCGAAAGAATCTAAGTATTCACTTCCCAAGCCTCGCAATCGTTCGATATGACGATAAATCACCCTATGAGACTCGAAATCGCGATATTTACGTTTTCCACACGCTGTGTACCGAAAGGAGCTAAGGATTCACTTCGGATATCTAGCAATGGTTCGATATAACGATAAATCACTCTAGGAGACTCGGAATCGCATAAATCACCTTCAGCGCACCCTGTGTATCGAAAGGAGCTAAGCATTCAACTCGGATGGCTTCCAATGTTTCGATATAACGATAAATCACTCTAGGAGACTGGTAATCGCGATATTTACGTTTTCCAAACGCTGTGTACCGAAAGAATCTAAGTATTCACTTCCCCAGCCTCACAATCGTTCGATATGACGATAAATCACCCTATGAGACTCGAAATCGCGATATTTACGTTTTCCACACGCTGTGTACCGAAAGGAGCTAAGGATTCACTTCGGATATCTAGCAATGGTTCGATATAACGATAAATCACTCTAGGAGACTCGGAATCGCGAAAATCACCTTCACCGCACCCTGTGTATCGAAAAGAGCTAAGCATTCAACTCGGATGGCTTCCAATGTTTCGATATAACGATAAATCACTCTAGGAGACTGGTAATCGCGATAATCACCTTCACCGCAACCTGTGTATCGAAAGGAGCTAAGCATTCAAGTGGGATGTCTTCCAATGTTTCGATATAACGATAAATCACTCTAGGAGACTGGTAATCGCGATATTTACGTTTTCCAAACGCTGTGTACCGAAAGAATCTAAGTATTCACTTCCCCAGCCTCACAATCGTTCGATATGACGATAAATCACCCTATGAGACTCGAAATCGCGATATTTACGTTTTCCACACGCTGTGTACCGAAAGGAGCTAAGGATTCACTTCGGATATCTAGCAATGGTTCGATATAACGATAAATCACTCTAGGAGACTCGGAATCGCGAAAATCACCTTCACCGCACCCTGTGTATCGAAAGGAGCTAAGCATTCAACTCGGATGGCTTCCAATGTTTCGATATAACGATAAATCACTCTAGGAGACTGGTAATCGCGATATTTACGTTTTCCAAACGCTGTGTTTCGAAAGGAGCTAAGGCTTCACTTCGCAAGCCTCGCAATCGTTCGATATAACGATAAATCACCTATGAGACTGGGAATCGCGATATTTACGTTTTCCTAACACTGTGTATCGAAAGAATCTAAGTATTCACTTCCCAAGCCTCGCAATCGTTCGATATAACGATAAATCACCCTATGACACTCGAAATCGCGATATTTACGTTTTCCAAACGCTGTGTATCAACAGCAGCTAAGGCTTCACTTCCCAAATAGCGCAATCGTTCGATTAAACGATAAATCACTCTAGGAGACTCGGAATCGCGATAATTACCATCACCGCGCCCTATGTATCGAAAGGAGCGAAGTATTCACTTCCCAAGCCTCGCAATTGTTCGATATAACGATAAATCACTCTATGAGACTTGGAATCGCGATCTTTACGTTTTCCACACTCTGTGTATCAACAGGAGCTAAGGATTCACTTCGGATGTCTAGCAATGGTTCGATATAACGATTAATCACACTAGGAGACTGGGAATCGCAATATTTACGTTTTCCAAACGCTGTGTATCGATGGGATCTAAGGCTTCACATCCAAAGCCTCGCAATCGTTCGATATAACGATAAATCACTCTATGAGACTCGGAATTGCGAAAATGACCATCACCGCACCCTGGGTATCGAAAGGAGCTAAGCATTCAACTCGGATGGCTTCCAACGTTTCGATATAACGATAAATCACTCTAGGAGACTGGGAATCGCGATAATCACCTTCACCGCAACCTGTGTATCGAAAGGAACTAAGCATTCAACTGGGATGGCTTCCAATGTTTCGATATAACGATAAATCACTCTAGGAGTCTGCGAATCGCGATAATTACCTTCACAGCACGCTGTGTATCGAAATGAGCTAAGTATTCACTTCACAAACCTAGCAATCGTTCGATATAACGATAAATCACCCTATGACACTCGAAATCGCGATATTTTCGATTTCCAAACGCTGTGTATCGAAAGAATCTAAGTATTCACTTCCCAAGCCTCGCAATCGTTCGATATGACGATAAATCACCCTATGAGACTCGAAATCGCGATATTTTCGTTTTCCAAACGCTGTGTATCGAAAGAATCTAAGTATTCACTTCCCAAGCCTCGCAATCGTTCGATATGACGATAAATCACCCTATGAGACTCGAAATCGCGATATTTACGTTTTCCACACGCTGTGTACCGAAAGGAGCTAAGGCTTCACTTCGGATGTCTAGCAATGGTTCGATATAACGATTAATCACACTAGGAGACTGGGAATCGCAATATTTACGTTTTCCAAACGCTGTGTATCGATGGGATCTAAGGCTTCACATCCAAAGCCTCGCAATCGTTCGATATAACGATAAATCACTCTATGAGACTCTGAATTGCGAAAATGACCATCACCGCACCCTGTGTATCGAAAGCAGCTAAGCATTCAACTCGGATGGCTTCCAACGTTTCTATATAATGATAAATCACTCTAGGAGACTGGGAATCGCAATATTTACGTTTTCCAAACGCTGTGTATTGATGGGATCTAAGGCTTCACATCCAAAGCCTCGCAATCGTTCGATATAACGATAAATCACTCTATGAGACTCGGAATTGCGAAAATGACCATCACCGCACCCTGGGTATCGAAAGGAGCTAAGCATTCAACTCGGATGGCCTCCAACGTTTCGATATAACGATAAATCACTCTAGGAGACTGGGAATCGCGATAATTACCATCACCGCACCCTGTGTATCGAAAGGAGCAAAGGCTTCACTTTCCAAGCCTCGCGATCGTTCAATGTAACGTTAAATCACTCTATGAGACGCGGAATCGCGAAAATCACCTTCACCGCACCCTGGGTATCGAAAGGAGCTAAGCATTCAACTCGGATGGCTTCCAATGTTTCGATATAACGATAAATCACTCTAGGAGACTGGGAATCGCGATAATCACCTTCACCGCAACCTGTGTATCGAAAGGAGCTAAGCATTCAACTCGGATGGCTTCCAATGTTTCGATATAACGATAAATCACTCTAGGAGACTGGGAATCGCGATATTTATGTTTCCCAGACGCTGTGTATCGAAATGAGATAAGGATTCACATGGAAAGCTTCGTAATCGTTCGATTAAACGATAAATCACTTTATGAGACTCGTAATCGCGATAATTACCTTCGCCGCACCCTGTGTATCGAAAGGAGCTGAGGATTCAACTCGGATGGCTTGAAATGGTTCCATATAACGAGAAATCACCCTATGACACTCGAAATCGCGATATTTACGTTTTCCAAACGCTGTGTATCAACAGGAGCTAAGGATTCATTTCGGATGTCTAGCAATGGTTCGATATAACGATTAATCACACAAGGAGACTGGAAATCGCGATATTTACGTTTTCCAAACGCTGTGTATCGATGGGAGCTAAGGATTCACTTTCCAAGCCTCGCAAACGTTCAATGTAACGTTAAATCACTCTATGAGACTCGGAATCGGGATATTTACGTTTTCCAAACGCTGTGTTTCGAAAGGAGCTAAGGCTTCACTTCCCAAATAGCGCAATCGTTCGATTAAACGATAAATCACTCTATGAGACTCGTAATCGCGATAATTACCTTCACCGCACCCTGTGTATCGAAAGGAGCTAAGGACTCAACACGGATGGCTTGCAATGGTTCGATATAACGATAAATCACCCTATGAGACTCGAAATCGCGATATTTACGTTTTCCACACTCTGTGTATCAACAGGAGCTAAGGATTCACTTCGGATGTCTAGCAATGGTTCGATATAACGATTAATCACACTAGGAGACTGGGAATCGCAATATTTACATTTTCCAAACGCTGTGTATCGATGGGATCTAAGGCTCCACATCCAAAGCCTCGCAATCGTTCGATATAACGATAAATCACTCTATGAGACTCGGAATTGCGAAAATGACCATCACCGCACCCTGGGTATCGAAAGGAGCTAAGCATTCAACTCGGATGGCTTCCAACGTTTCGATATAACGATAAATCACTCTAGGAGACTGGGAATCGCGATAATTACCTTCACAGCACGCTGTGTATCGAAAGGAGCTAAGTATTCACTTCACAAACCTCGCAATCGTTCGATATAACGATAAATCACCCTATGACACTCGAAATCGCGATATTTACGTTTTCCAAACGCTGTGTATCAACAGCAGCTAAGGCTTCACTTCCCAAATAGCACAATCGTTCGATTAAACGATAAATCACTCTAGGAGACTCGGAATCGCGATAATTACCATCACCGCGCCCTATGTATCGAAAGGAGCGAAGTATTCACTTACCAAACCTCGCAATCGTTCGATATAACGATAAATCACTCTATGAGACTTGGAATCGCGATCTTTACGTTTTCCAAACGCTGTGTATCGAAAGAATCTAAGTATTCACTTCCCAAGCCTCGCAATTGTTCGATATAACGATAAATCAATCTATGAGACTCGGAATTGCACAAATGACCTTCACCGCACCCTGTGTATCGAAAGGAGCTAAGCATTCAACTTTGATGGCTTCCAATGTTTCGATATAACGATAAATCACTCTAGGAGACTGGTAATCGCGATAATCACCTTCACCGCAACCTGTGTATCGAAAGGAGCTAAGCATTCAACTTTGATGGCTTCCAATGTTTCGATATAACGATAAATCACTCTAGGAGACTGCGAATCGCGATAATTACCTTCACAGCACGCTGTGTATCGAAAGGAGCTAAGTATTCACTTCACAAACCTCGCAATCGTTCGATATAACGATAAATCACTCTAGGAGACTGGGAATCGCGATAATTACCATCACCGCACCCTGTGTATCGAAAGGAGCAAAGGCTTCACTTCCCAAGCCTCGCGATCGTTCAATGTAACGTTAAATCACTCTATGAGACGCGGAATCGCGAAAATCACCTTCACCGCACCCTGGGTATCGAAAGGAGCTAAGCATTCAACTCGGATGGCTTCCAATGTTTCGATATAACGATAAATCACTCTAGGAGACTGGGAATCGCGATAATCACCTTCACCGCAACCTGTGTATCGAAAGGAGCTAAGCATTCAACTCGGATGGCTTCCAATGTTTCGATATAACGATAAATCACTCTAGGAGACTGGGAATCGCGATATTTATGTTTCCCAGACGCTGTGTATCGAAATGAGATAAGGATTCACATGGAAAGCTTCGTAATCGTTCGATTAAACGATAAATCACTTTATGAGACTCGTAATCGCGATAATTACCTTCGCCGCACCCTGTGTATCGAAAGGAGCTGAGGATTCAACTCGGATGGCTTGCAATGGTTCCATATAACGAGAAATCACCCTATGACACTCGAAATCGCGATATTTACGTTTTCCAAACGCTGTGTATCGATGGGAGCTAAGGATTCACTTTCCAAGCCTCGCAAACGTTCAATGTAACGTTAAATCACTCTATGAGACTCGGAATCGGGATATTTACGTTTTCCAAACGCTGTGTTTCGAAAGGAGCTAAGGCTTCACTTCCCAAATAGCGCAATCGTTCGATTAAACGATAAATCACTCTATGAGACTCGTAATCGCGATAATTACCTTCACCGCACCCTGTGTATCGAAAGGAGCTAAGGACTCAACACGGATGGCTTGCAATGGTTCGATATAACGATAAATCACCCTATGAGACTCGAAATCGCGATATTTACGTTTTCCACACTCTGTGTATCAACAGGAGCTAAGGATTCACTTCGGATGTCTAGCAATGGTTCGATATAACGATTAATCACACTAGGAGACTGGGAATCGCAATATTTACATTTTCCAAACGCTGTGTATCGATGGGATCTAAGGCTTCACATCCAAAGCCTCGCAATCGTTCGATATAACGATAAATCACTCTATGAGACTCGGAATTGCGAAAATGACCATCACCGCACCCTGTGTATCGAAAGGAGCTAAGCATTCAACTCGGATGGCTTCCAATGTTTCGATATAACGATAAATCACTCTAGTAGACTGGGAATCGCGATAATTACCTTCACAGCACGCTGTGTATCGAAAGGAGCTAAGTATTCACTTCACAAACCTCGCAATCGTTCGATATAACGATAAATCACCCTATGACACTCGAAATCGCGATATTTACATTTTCCAAACGCTGTGTATCAACAGCAGCTAAGGTTTCACTTCCCAAATAGCACAATCGTTCGATTAAACGATAAATCACTCTAGGAGACTCGGAATCGCGATAATTACCATCACCGCGCCCTATGTATCGAAAGGAGCGAAGTATTCACTTACCAAACCTCGCAATCGTTCGATATAACGATAAATCACTCTATGAGACTTGGAATCGCGATCTTTACGTTTTCCAAACGCGGTGTATCGAAAGAATCTAAGTATTCACTTCCCAAGCCTCGCAATTGTTCGATATAACGATAAATCACTCTATGAGACTCGGAATTGCGAAAATGACCTTCACCGCACCCTGTGTATCGAAAGGAGCTAAGCATTCAACTTTGATGGCTTCCAATGTTTCGATATAACGATAAATCACTCTAGGAGACTGGTAATCGCGATAATCACCTTCACCGCAACCTGTGTATCGAAAGGAGCTAAGCATTCAACTTTGATGGCTTCCAATGTTTCGATATAACGATAAATCACTCTAGGAGACTGCGAATCGCGATAATTACCTTCACAGCACGCTGTGTATCGAAAGGAGCTAAGTATTCACTTCACAAACCTCGCAATCGTTCGATATAACGATAAATCACCCTATGACACTCGAAATCGCGATATTTTCGTTTTCCAAACGCTGTGTATCGATGGGAGCTAAGGATTCACTTCCCAAGCCTCGCAATCGTTCGATATAACGATAAATCACCCTATGACACTCGAAATCGCGATATTTACGTTTTCCAAACGCTGTGTATCAACAGCAGCTAAGGCTTCACTTCCCAAATAGCGCAATCGTTCGATTAAACGATAAATCACTCTAGGAGACTCGGAATCGCGATAATTACCATCACCGCGCCCTATGTATCGAAAGGAGCGAAGTATTCACTTCCCAAGCCTCGCAATTGTTCGATATAACGATAAATCACTCTATGAGACTCGGAATTGCGAAAATGACCTTCACCGCACCCTATGTAAGGAAAGGAGCTAAGGATTCAACTCGGATGGCTTGCAATGGTTCGATATAACGATAAATCACTCTAGGAGACTGCGAATCGCGATAACTACCTTCACAGCACGCTGTGTATCGAAAGGAGCTAAGTATTCACTTCACAAACCTCGCAATCGTTCGATATAACGATAAATCACCCTATGAGACTCGAAATCGCGATATTTTCGTTTTCCAAACGCTGTGTATCGAAAGAATCTAAGTATTCACTTCCCAAGCCTCGCAATCGTTCGATATGACGATAAATCACCCTATGAGACTCGAAATCGCGATATTTACGTTTTCCACACGCTGTGTACCGAAAGGGGCTAAGGATTCACTTCGGATATCTAGCAATGGTTCGATAGAACGATAAATCACTCTAGGAGACTGGTAATCGCGTAAATCACCTTCAGCGCACCCTGTGTATCGAAAGGAGCTAAGCATTCAACTCGGATGGCTTCCAATGTTTCGATATAACGATAAATCACTCTAGGAGACTGGTAATCCTGATATTTACGTTTTCCAAACGCTGTGTACCGAAAGAATCTAAGTATTCACTTCCCCAGCCTCACAATCGTTTGATATGACGATAAATCACCCTATGAGACTCGAAATCGCGATATTTACGTTTTCCACACGCTGTGTACCGAAAGGAGCTAATGATTCACTTCGGATATCTAGCAATGGTTCGATATAACGATAAATCACTCTAGGAGACTCGGAATCGCGAAAATCACCTTCACCGCACCCTGTGTATCGAAAGGAGCTAAGCATTCAACTCGGATGGCTTCCAATGTTTCGATATAACGATAAATCACTCTAGGAGACTGGTAATCGCGATATTTACGTTTTCCAAACGCTGTGTACCGAAAGAATCTAAGTATTCACTTCCCAAGCCTCGCAATTGTTCGATATAACGATAAATCACCCTATGACACTCGAAATCGCGATATTTACGTTTTTCAAACGCTGTGTATCGAAAGAAACTATGTATTCACTTCCCAAGAATCGCAATTGTTCGATATAACGATAAATCACTCTATGAGACTCGGAATTGCGAAAATGACCTTCACCGCACCCTGTGTATCGAAAGGAGCTAAGGATTCAACACGGATGGCTTGCAATGGTTCGATATAACGATAAATCACCCTATGAGACTCGAAATCGCGATATTTACGTTTTCCACACTCTGTGTATCAACAGGAGCTAAGGATTCACTTCGGATGTCTAGCAATGGTTCGATATAACGATTAATCACACTAGGAGACTGGGAATCGCAATATTTACGTTTTCCAAACGCTGTGTATCGATGGGATCTAAGGCTTCACATCCAAAGCCTCGCAATCGTTCGATATAACGATAAATCACTCTATGAGACTTGGAATCGCGATCTTTACGTTTTCCAAACGCTGTGTATCGAAAGAATCTAAGTATTCACTTCCCAAGCCTCGCAATTGTTCGATATAACGATAAATCACTCTATGAGACTCGGAATTGCGAAAATGACCTTCACCGCACCCTGTGTATCGAAAGGAGCTAAGCATTCAACTTTGATGGCTTCCAATGTTTCGATATAACGATAAATCACTCTAGGAGACTGGTAATCGCGATAATCACCTTCACCGCAACCTGTGTATCGAAAGGAGCTAAGCATTCAACTTTGATGGCTTCCAATGTTTCGATATAACGATAAATCACTCTAGGAGACTGCGAATCGCGATAATTACCTTCACAGCACGCTGTGTATCGAAAGGAGCTAAGTATTCACTTCACAAACCTCGCAATCGTTCGATATAACGATAAATCACCCTATGACACTCGAAATCGCGATATTTTCGTTTTCCAAACGCTGTGTATCGATGGGAGCTAAGGATTCACTTTCCAAGCCTCGCAAACGTTCAATGTAACGTTAAATCACTCTATGAGACTCGGAATCGGGATATTTACGTTTTCCAAACGCTGTGTTTCGAAAGAATCTAAGTATTCACTTCCCAAGCCTCGCAATCGTTCGATATAACGATAAATCACCCTATGACACTCGAAATCGCGATATTTACGTTTTCCAAACGCTGTGTATCAACAGCAGCTAAGGCTTCACTTCCCAAATAGCGCAATCGTTCGATTAAACGATAAATCATTCTAGGAGACTCGGAATCGCGATAATTACCATCACCGCGCCCTATGTATCGAAAGGAGCGAAGTATTCACTTACCAAACCTCGCAATCGTTCGATATAACGATAAATCACCCTATGACACTCGAAATCGCGATATTTACGTTTTCCACACGCTGTGTACCGAAAGGAGCTAAGGATTCACTTCGGATATCTAGCAATGGTTCGATAGAACGATAAATCACTCTAGGAGACTGGTAATCGCGTAAATCACCTTCAGCGCACCCTGTGTATCGAAAGGAGCTAAGCATTCAACTCGGATGGCTTCCAATGTTTCGATATAACGATAAATCACTCTAGGAGACTGGTAATCCTGATATTTACGTTTTCCAAACGCTGTGTACCGAAAGAATCTAAGTATTCACTTCCCCAGCCTCACAATCGTTCGATATGACGATAAATCACCCTATGAGACTCGAAATCGCGATATTTACGTTTTCCACACGCTGTGTACCGAAAGGAGCTAATGATTCACTTCGAATATCTAGCAATGGTTCGATATAACGATAAATCACTCTAGGAGACTCGGAATCGCGAAAATCACATTCACCGCACCCTGTGTATCGAAAGGAGCTAAGCATTCAACTCGGATGGCTTCCAATGTTTCGATATAACGATAAATCACTCTAGGAGACTGGTAATCGCGATATTTACGTTTTCCAAACGCTGTGTACCGAAAGAATCTAAGTATTCACTTCCCCAGCCTCGCAATCGTTCGATATAACGATAAATCACCCTATGACACTCGAAATCGCGATATTTACGTTTTTCAAACGCTGTGTATCGAAAGAAACTATGTATTCACTTCCCAAGAATCGCAATTGTTCGATATAACGATAAATCACTCTATGAGACTCGGAATTGCGAAAATGACCTTCACCGCACCCTGTGTATCGAAAGGAGCTAAGGATTCAACACGGATGGCTTGCAATGGTTCGATATAACGATAAATCACCCTATGAGACTCGAAATCGCGATATTTACGTTTTCCACACTCTGTGTATCAACAGGAGCTAAGGATTCACTTCGGATGTCTAGCAATGGTTCGATATAACGATTAATCACACTAGGAGACTGGGAATCGCAATATTTACGTTTTCCAAACGCTGTGTATCGATGGGATCTAAGGCTTCACATCCAAAGCCTCGCAATTGTTCGATATAACGATAAATCACTCTATGAGACTCGGAATTGCGAAAATGACCTTCACCGCACCCTGTGTATCGAAAGGAGCTAAGCATTCAACTTTGATGGCTTCCAATGTTTCGATATAACGATAAATCACTCTAGGAGACTGGTAATCGCGATAATCACCTTCACCGCAACCAGTGTATCGAAAGGAGCTAAGCATTCAACTTTGATGGCTTCCAATGTTTCGATATAACGATAAATCACTCTAGGAGACTGCGAATCTCGATAATTACCTTCACAGCACGCTGTGTATCGAAAGGAGCTAAGTATTCACTTCACAAACCTCGCAATCGTTCGATATAACGATAAATCACCCTATGACACTCGAAATCGCGATATTTTCGTTTTCCAAACGCTGTGTATCGATGGGAGCTAAGGATTCACTTTCCAAGCCTCGCAATCGTTCGATATAACGATAAATCACCCTATGAGACTGGGAATCGCGATATTTACGTTTTCCAAACGCTGTGTATCGAAAGAATCTAAGTATTCACTTCCCCAGCCTCGCAATCGTTCGATATAACGATAAATCACCCTATGACACTCGAAATCGCGATATTTACGTTTTCCAAACGCTGTGTATCGAAAGAATCTAAGTATTCACTTCCCAAGCCTCGCAATCGTTCGATATGACGATAAATCACCCTATGAGACTCGAAATCGCGATATTTTCGTTTTCCAAACGCTGTGTATCGAAAGAATCTAAGTATTCACTTCCCAAGCCTCGCAATCGTTCGATATGACGATAAATCACCCTATGAGACTCGAAATCGCGATATTTACGTTTTCCACACGCTGTGTACCGAAAGGAGCTAATGATTCACTTCGAATATCTAGCAATGGTTCGATATAACGATAAATCACTCTAGGAGACTCGGAATCGCGAAAATCACATTCACCGCACCCTGTGTATCGAAAGGAGCTAAGCATTCAACTCGGATGGCTTCCAATGTTTCGATATAACGATAAATCACTCTAGGAGACTGGTAATCGCGATATTTACGTTTTCCAAACGCTGTGTACCGAAAGAATCTAAGTATTCACTTCCCCAGCCTCGCAATCGTTCGATATAACGATAAATCACCCTATGACACTCGAAATCGCGATATTTACGTTTTTCAAACGCTGTGTATCGAAAGAAACTATGTATTCACTTCCCAAGAATCGCAATTGTTCGATATAACGATAAATCACTCTATGAGACTCGGAATTGCGAAAATGACCTTCACCGCACCCTGTGTATCGAAAGGAGCTAAGGATTCAACACGGATGGCTTGCAATGGTTCGATATAACGATAAATCACCCTATGAGACTCGAAATCGCGATATTTACGTTTTCCACACTCTGTGTATCAACAGGAGCTAAGGATTCACTTCGGATGTCTAGCAATGGTTCGATATAACGATTAATCACACTAGGAGACTGGGAATCGCAATATTTACGTTTTCCAAACGCTGTGTATCGATGGGATCTAAGGCTTCACATCCAAAGCCTCGCAATTGTTCGATATAACGATAAATCACTCTATGAGACTCGGAATTGCGAAAATGACCTTCACCGCACCCTGTGTATCGAAAGGAGCTAAGCATTCAACTTTGATGGCTTCCAATGTTTCGATATAACGATAAATCACTCTAGGAGACTGGTAATCGCGATAATCACCTTCACCGCAACCAGTGTATCGAAAGGAGCTAAGCATTCAACTTTGATGGCTTCCAATGTTTCGATATAACGATAAATCACTCTAGGAGACTGCGAATCTCGATAATTACCTTCACAGCACGCTGTGTATCGAAAGGAGCTAAGTATTCACTTCACAAACCTCGCAATCGTTCGATATAACGATAAATCACCCTATGACACTCGAAATCGCGATATTTTCGTTTTCCAAACGCTGTGTATCGATGGGAGCTAAGGATTCACTTTCCAAGCCTCGCAATCGTTCGATATAACGATAAATCACCCTATGAGACTGGGAATCGCGATATTTACGTTTTCCAAACGCTGTGTATCGAAAGAATCTAAGTATTCACTTCCCAAGCCTCGCAATCGTTCGATATAACGATAAATCACCCTATGACACTCGAAATCGCGATATTTACGTTTTCCAAACGCTGTGTATCAACAGCAGCTAAGGCTTCACTTCCCAAATAGCGCAATCGTTCGATTAAACGATAAATCACCCTATGAGACTCGAAATCGCGATATTTTCGTTTTCCAAACGCTGTGTATCGAAAGAATCTAAGTATTCACTTCCCAAGCCTCGCAATCGTTCGATATGACGATAAATCACCCTATGAGACTCGAAATCGCGATATTTACGTTTTCCACACGCTGTGTACCGAAAGGAGCTAATGATTCACTTCGAATATCTAGCAATGGTTCGATATAACGATAAATCACTCTAGGAGACTCGGAATCGCGAAAATCACATTCACCGCACCCTGTGTATCGAAAGGAGCTAAGCATTCAACTCGGATGGCTTCCAATGTTTCGATATAACGATAAATCACTCTAGGAGACTGGTAATCGCGATAATCACCTTCACCGCAACCTGTGTATCGAAAGGAGCTAAGCATTCAACTTTGATGGCTTCCAATGTTTCGATATAACGATAAATCACTCTAGGAGACTGCGAATCGCGATAATTACCTTCACAGCACGCTGTGTATCGAAAGGAGCTAAGTATTCACTTCACAAACCTCGCAATCGTTCGATATAACGATAAATCACCCTATGACACTCGAAATCGCGATATTTTCGTTTTCCAAACGCTGTGTATCGATGGGAGCTAAGGATTCACTTTCCAAGCCTCGCAAACGTTCAATGTAACGTTAAATCACTCTATGAGACTCGGAATCGGGATATTTACGTTTTCCAAACGCTGTGTTTCGAAAGAATCTAAGTATTCACTTCCCAAGCCTCGCAATCGTTCGATATAACGATAAATCACCCTATGACACTCGAAATCGCGATATTTACGTTTTCCAAACGCTGTGTATCAACAGCAGCTAAGGCTTCACTTCCCAAATAGCGCAATCGTTCGATTAAACGATAAATCATTCTAGGAGACTCGGAATCGCGATAATTACCATCACCGCGCCCTATGTATCGAAAGGAGCGAAGTATTCACTTACCAAACCTCGCAATCGTTCGATATAACGATAAATCACCCTATGACACTCGAAATCGCGATATTTACGTTTTCCACACGCTGTGTACCGAAAGGAGCTAAGGATTCACTTCGGATATCTAGCAATGGTTCGATAGAACGATAAATCACTCTAGGAGACTGGTAATCGCGTAAATCACCTTCAGCGCACCCTGTGTATCGAAAGGAGCTAAGCATTCAACTCGGATGGCTTCCAATGTTTCGATATAACGATAAATCACTCTAGGAGACTGGTAATCCTGATATTTACGTTTTCCAAACGCTGTGTACCGAAAGAATCTAAGTATTCACTTCCCCAGCCTCACAATCGTTCGATATGACGATAAATCACCCTATGAGACTCGAAATCGCGATATTTACGTTTTCCACACGCTGTGTACCGAAAGGAGCTAATGATTCACTTCGAATATCTAGCAATGGTTCGATATAACGATAAATCACTCTAGGAGACTCGGAATCGCGAAAATCACATTCACCGCACCCTGTGTATCGAAAGGAGCTAAGCATTCAACTCGGATGGCTTCCAATGTTTCGATATAACGATAAATCACTCTAGGAGACTGGTAATCGCGATATTTACGTTTTCCAAACGCTGTGTACCGAAAGAATCTAAGTATTCACTTCCCCAGCCTCGCAATCGTTCGATATAACGATAAATCACCCTATGACACTCGAAATCGCGATATTTACGTTTTTCAAACGCTGTGTATCGAAAGAAACTATGTATTCACTTCCCAAGAATCGCAATTGTTCGATATAACGATAAATCACTCTATGAGACTCGGAATTGCGAAAATGACCTTCACCGCACCCTGTGTATCGAAAGGAGCTAAGGATTCAACACGGATGGCTTGCAATGGTTCGATATAACGATAAATCACCCTATGAGACTCGAAATCGCGATATTTACGTTTTCCACACTCTGTGTATCAACAGGAGCTAAGGATTCACTTCGGATGTCTAGCAATGGTTCGATATAACGATTAATCACACTAGGAGACTGGGAATCGCAATATTTACGTTTTCCAAACGCTGTGTATCGATGGGATCTAAGGCTTCACATCCAAAGCCTCGCAATTGTTCGATATAACGATAAATCACTCTATGAGACTCGGAATTGCGAAAATGACCTTCACCGCACCCTGTGTATCGAAAGGAGCTAAGCATTCAACTTTGATGGCTTCCAATGTTTCGATATAACGATAAATCACTCTAGGAGACTGGTAATCGCGATAATCACCTTCACCGCAACCAGTGTATCGAAAGGAGCTAAGCATTCAACTTTGATGGCTTCCAATGTTTCGATATAACGATAAATCACTCTAGGAGACTGCGAATCTCGATAATTACCTTCACAGCACGCTGTGTATCGAAAGGAGCTAAGTATTCACTTCACAAACCTCGCAATCGTTCGATATAACGATAAATCACCCTATGACACTCGAAATCGCGATATTTTCGTTTTCCAAACGCTGTGTATCGATGGGAGCTAAGGATTCACTTTCCAAGCCTCGCAATCGTTCGATATAACGATAAATCACCCTATGAGACTGGGAATCGCGATATTTACGTTTTCCAAACGCTGTGTATCGAAAGAATCTAAGTATTCACTTCCCAAGCCTCGCAATCGTTCGATATAACGATAAATCACCCTATGACACTCGAAATCGCGATATTTACGTTTTCCAAACGCTGTGTATCAACAGCAGCTAAGGCTTCACTTCCCAAATAGCGCAATCGTTCGATTAAACGATAAATCACCCTATGAGACTCGAAATCGCGATATTTTCGTTTTCCAAACGCTGTGTATCGAAAGAATCTAAGTATTCACTTCCCAAGCCTCGCAATCGTTCGATATGACGATAAATCACCCTATGAGACTCGAAATCGCGATATTTACGTTTTCCACACGCTGTGTACCGAAAGGAGCTAATGATTCACTTCGAATATCTAGCAATGGTTCGATATAACGATAAATCACTCTAGGAGACTCGGAATCGCGAAAATCACATTCACCGCACCCTGTGTATCGAAAGGAGCTAAGCATTCAACTCGGATGGCTTCCAATGTTTCGATATAACGATAAATCACTCTAGGAGACTGGTAATCGCGATATTTACGTTTTCCAAACGCTGTGTACCGAAAGAATCTAAGTATTCACTTCCCCAGCCTCGCAATCGTTCGATATAACGATAAATCACCCTATGACACTCGAAATCGCGATATTTACGTTTTTCAAACGCTGTGTATCGAAAGAAACTATGTATTCACTTCCCAAGAATCGCAATTGTTCGATATAACGATAAATCACTCTATGAGACTCGGAATTGCGAAAATGACCTTCACCGCACCCTGTGTATCGAAAGGAGCTAAGGATTCAACACGGATGGCTTGCAATGGTTCGATATAACGATAAATCACCCTATGAGACTCGAAATCGCGATATTTACGTTTTCCACACTCTGTGTATCAACAGGAGCTAAGGATTCACTTCGGATGTCTAGCAATGGTTCGATATAACGATTAATCACACTAGGAGACTGGGAATCGCAATATTTACGTTTTCCAAACGCTGTGTATCGATGGGATCTAAGGCTTCACATCCAAAGCCTCGCAATTGTTCGATATAACGATAAATCACTCTATGAGACTCGGAATTGCGAAAATGACCTTCACCGCACCCTGTGTATCGAAAGGAGCTAAGCATTCAACTTTGATGGCTTCCAATGTTTCGATATAACGATAAATCACTCTAGGAGACTGGTAATCGCGATAATCACCTTCACCGCAACCAGTGTATCGAAAGGAGCTAAGCATTCAACTTTGATGGCTTCCAATGTTTCGATATAACGATAAATCACTCTAGGAGACTGCGAATCTCGATAATTACCTTCACAGCACGCTGTGTATCGAAAGGAGCTAAGTATTCACTTCACAAACCTCGCAATCGTTCGATATAACGATAAATCACCCTATGACACTCGAAATCGCGATATTTTCGTTTTCCAAACGCTGTGTATCGATGGGAGCTAAGGATTCACTTTCCAAGCCTTGCAAACGTTCAATGTAACGTTAAATCACTCTATGAGACTCGGAATCGGGATATTTACGTTTTCCAAACGCTGTGTATCGAAAGAATCTAAGTATTCACTTCCCAAGCCTCGCAATTGTTCGATATAACGATAAATCACTCTATGAGACTTGGAATCGCGATCTTTACGTTTTCCACACGCTGTTTATCGAAAGAATCTAAGCATTCACTTCCCAAGCCTCGCAATTGTTCGATATAACGATAAATCACTCTATGAGACTCGGAATTGCGAAAATGACCTTCACCGCACCCTGTGTATCGAAAGGAGCTAAGCATTCAACTCGGATGGCTTCCAATGTTTCGATATAACGATAAATCACTCTAGGAGACTGGTAATCGCGATAATCACCTTCACCGCAACCTGTGTATCGAAAGGAGCTAAGCATTCAAGTGGGATGGCTTCCAATATTTCGATATAACGATAAATCACTCTAGGAGACTGCGAATCGCGATAATTACCTTCACAGCACGCTGTGTATCGAAAGGAGCTAAGTATTCAATTCACAAACCTCGCAATCGTTCGATATAACGATAAATCACCCTATGACACTCGAAATCGCGATATTTTCGTTTTCCAAACGCTGTGTATCGATGGGAGCTAAGGATTCACTTTCCAAGCCTCGCAATCGTTCGATATAACGATAAATCACCCTATGAGACTGGGAATCGCGATATTTACGTTTTCCAAACGCTGTGTATCGAAAGAATCTAAGTATTCACTTCCCAAGCCTCGCAATCGTTCGATATAACGATAAATCACCCTATGACACTCGAAATCGCGATATTTACGTTTTCCAAACGCTGTGTATCAACAGCAGCTAAGGCTTCACTTCCCAAATAGCGCAATCGTTCGATTAAACGATAAATCATTCTAGGAGACTCGGAATCGCGATAATTACCATCACCGCGCCCTATGTATCGAAAGGAGCGAAAAATTCACTTACCAAACCTCGCAATCGTTCGATATAACGATAAATCACCCTATGACACTCGAAATCGCGATATTTACGTTTTCCACACGCTGTGTACCGAAAGGAGCTAAGGATTCACTTCGGATATCTAGCAATGGTTCGATAGAACGATAAATCACTCTAGGAGACTGGTAATCGCGTAAATCACCTTCAGCGCACCCTGTGTATCGAAAGGAGCTAAGCATTCAACTCGGATGGCTTCCAATGTTTCGATATAACGATAAATCACTCTAGGAGACTGGTAATCCTGATATTTACGTTTTCCAAACGCTGTGTACCGAAAGAATCTAAGTATTCACTTCCCCAGCCTCACAATCGTTCGATATGACGATAAATCACCCTATGAGACTCGAAATCGCGATATTTACGTTTTCCACACGCTGTGTACCGAAAGGAGCTAATGATTCACTTCGAATATCTAGCAATGGTTCGATATAACGATAAATCACTCTAGGAGACTCGGAATCGCGAAAATCACATTCACCGCACCCTGTGTATCGAAAGGAGCTAAGCATTCAACTCGGATGGCTTCCAATGTTTCGATATAACGATAAATCACTCTAGGAGACTGGTAATCGCGATATTTACGTTTTCCAAACGCTGTGTACCGAAAGAATCTAAGTATTCACTTCCCCAGCCTCGCAATCGTTCGATATAACGATAAATCACCCTATGACACTCGAAATCGCGATATTTACGTTTTTCAAACGCTGTGTATCGAAAGAAACTATGTATTCACTTCCCAAGAATCGCAATTGTTCGATATAACGATAAATCACTCTATGAGACTCGGAATTGCGAAAATGACCTTCACCGCACCCTGTGTATCGAAAGGAGCTAAGGATTCAACACGGATGGCTTGCAATGGTTCGATATAACGATAAATCACCCTATGAGACTCGAAATCGCGATATTTACGTTTTCCACACTCTGTGTATCAACAGGAGCTAAGGATTCACTTCGGATGTCTAGCAATGGTTCGATATAACGATTAATCACACTAGGAGACTGGGAATCGCAATATTTACGTTTTCCAAACGCTGTGTATCGATGGGATCTAAGGCTTCACATCCAAAGCCTCGCAATTGTTCGATATAACGATAAATCACTCTATGAGACTCGGAATTGCGAAAATGACCTTCACCGCACCCTGTGTATCGAAAGGAGCTAAGCATTCAACTTTGATGGCTTCCAATGTTTCGATATAACGATAAATCACTCTAGGAGACTGGTAATCGCGATAATCACCTTCACCGCAACCAGTGTATCGAAAGGAGCTAAGCATTCAACTTTGATGGCTTCCAATGTTTCGATATAACGATAAATCACTCTAGGAGACTGCGAATCTCGATAATTACCTTCACAGCACGCTGTGTATCGAAAGGAGCTAAGTATTCACTTCACAAACCTCGCAATCGTTCGATATAACGATAAATCACCCTATGACACTCGAAATCGCGATATTTTCGTTTTCCAAACGCTGTGTATCGATGGGAGCTAAGGATTCACTTTCCAAGCCTCGCAAACGTTCAATGTAACGTTAAATCACTCTATGAGACTCGGAATCGGGATATTTACGTTTTCCAAACGCTGTGTATCGAAAGAATCTAAGTATTCACTTCCCAAGCCTCGCAATTGTTCGATATAACGATAAATCACTCTATGAGACTTGGAATCGCGATCTTTACGTTTTCCACACGCTGTTTATCGAAAGAATCTAAGCATTCACTTCCCAAGCCTCGCAATTGTTCGATATAACGATAAATCACTCTATGAGACTCGGAATTGCGAAAATGACCTTCACCGCACCCTGTGTATCGAAAGGAGCTAAGCATTCAACTCGGATGGCTTCCAATGTTTCGATATAACGATAAATCACTCTAGGAGACTGGTAATCGCGATAATCACCTTCACCGCAACCTGTGTATCGAAAGGAGCTAAGCATTCAAGTGGGATGGCTTCCAATATTTCGATATAACGATAAATCACTCTAGGAGACTGCGAATCGCGATAATTACCTTCACAGCACGCTGTGTATCGAAAGGAGCTAAGTATTCACTTCACAAACCTCGCAATCGTTCGATATAACGATAAATCACCCTATGACACTCGAAATCGCGATATTTTCGTTTTCCAAACGCTGTGTATCGATGGGAGCTAAGCATTCTCTTCGCAAGCCTCGCAATCGTTCGATATAACGATAAATCACCCTATGAGACTGGGAATCGCGATATTTACGTTTTCCAAACGCTGTGTATCGAAAGAATCTAAGTATTCACTTCCCAAGCCTCGCAATCGTTCGATATAACGATAAATCACCCTATGACACTCGAAATCGCGATATTTACGTTTTCCAAACGCTGTGTATCAACAGCAGCTAAGGCTTCACTTCCCAAATAGCGCAATCGTTCGATTAAACGATAAATCACTCTAGGAGACTCGGAATCGCGATAATTACCATCACCGCGCCCTATGTATCGAAAGGAGCGTGGTATTCACTTACCAAACCTCGCAATCGTTCGATATAACGATAAATCACTCTATGAGACTTGGAATCGCGATCTTTACGTTTTCCACACGCTGTTTATCGAAAGAATCTAAGTATTCACTTCCCAAGCCTCGCAATTGTTCGATATAACGATAAATCACTCTATGAGACTCGGAATTGCGAAAATGACCGTCACCGCACCCTGTGTATCGAAAGGAGCTAAGCATTCAACTCGGATGGCTTCCAATGTTTCGATACAACGATAAATCACTCTAGGAGACTGGTAATCGCGATAATCACCTTCACCGCAACCTGTGTATCGAAAGGAGCTAAGCATTCAAGTGGGATGGCTTCCAATGTTTCGATATAACGATAAATCACTCTAGGAGACTGCGAATCGCGATAATTACCTTCACAGCACGCTGTGTATCGAAAGGAGCTAAGTATTCACTTCACAAACCTCGCAATCGTTCGATATAACGATAAATCACCCTATGACACTCGAAATCGCGATATTTTCGTTTTCCAAACGCTGTGTATCGAAAGAATCTAAGTATTCACTTCCCAAGCCTCGCAATCGTTCGATATGACGATAAATCACCCTATGAGACTCGAAATCGCGATATTTACGTTTTCCACACGCTGTGTACCGAAAGGAGCTAAGGATTCACTTCGGATATCTAGCAATGGTTCGATATAACGATAAATCACTCTAGGAGTCTCGGAATCGCGTAAATCACCTTCAGCGCACCCTGTGTATCGAAAGGAGCTAAGCATTCAACTCGGATGGCTTCCAATGTTTCGATATAACGATAAATCACTCTAGGAGACTGGTAATCGCGATATTTACGTTTTCCAAACGCTGTGTACCGAAAGAATCTAAGTATTCACTTCCCCAGCCTCACAATCGTTCGATATGACGATAAATCACCCTATGAGACTCGAAATCGCGATATTTACGTTTTCCACACGCTGTGTACCGAAAGGAGCTAAGGATTCACTTCGGATATCTAGCAATGGTTCGATATAACGATAAATCACTCTAGGAGACTCGGAATCGCGAAAATCACCATCACCGCACCCTGTGTATCGAAAGGAGCTAAGCATTCAACTCGGATGGCTTCCAATGTTTCGATATAACGATAAATCACTCTAGGAGACTGGTAATCGCGATATTTACGTTTTCCAAACGCTGTGTACCGAAAGAATCTAAGTATTCACTTCCCCAGCCTCGCAATCGTTCGATATAACGATAAATCACCCTATGACACTCGAAATCGCGATATTTACGTTTTCCAAACGCTGTGTATCGAAAGAATCTAAGTATTCACTTCCCAAGCCTCGCAATTGTTCGATATAACGATAAATCACTCTATGAGACTCGGAATTGCGAAAATGACCTTCACCGCACCCTGTGTATCGAAAGGAGCTAAGGATTCAACACGGATGGCTTGCAATGGTTCGATATAACGATAAATCACTATATGAGACTCGAAATCGCGATATTTACGTTTTCCACACTCTGTGTATCAACAGGAGCTAAGGATTCACTTCGGATGTCTAGCAATGGTTCGATATAACGATTAATCACACTAGGAGACTGGGAATCGCAATATTTACGTTTTCCAAACGCTGTGTATCGATGGGATCTAAGGCTTCACATCCAAAGCCTCGCAATCGTTCGATATAACGATAAATCACTCTATGAGACTCGGAATTGCGAAAATGACCATCACCGCACCCTGTGTATCGAAAGGGGCTAAGCATTCAACTCGGATGGCTTCCAATGTTTCGATATAACGATAAATCACTCTAGGAGACTGGTAATCGCGATAATCACCTTCACCGCAACCTGTGTATCGAAAGGAGCTAAGCATTCACTTCACAAACCTCGCAATCGTTCAATGTAACGTTAAATCACTCTATGAGACTCGGAATCGCGATAATCACCTTCACCGCACCCTGGGTATCGAAAGGAGCTAAGCATTCAACTCGGATGGCTTCCAACGTTTCGATATAACGATAAATCACTCTAGGAGACTGGGAATCGCGATAATCACCTTCACCGCAACCTGTGTATCGAAAGGAGCTAAGCATTCAACTGGGATGGCTTCCAATGTTTCGATATAACGATAAATCACTCTAGGAGTCTGCGAATCGCGATAATTACCTTCACAGCACGCTGTGTATCGAAATGAGCTAAGTATTCACTTCACAAACCTCGCAATCGTTCGATATAACGATAAATCACTCTAGGAGACTGGGAATCGCGATAATTACCATCACCGCACCCTGTGTATCGAAAGGAGCAAAGGCTTCACTTCCCAAGCCTCGCGATCGTTCAATGTAACGTTAAATCACTCTATGAGACGCGGAATCGCGAAAATCACCTTCACCGCACCCTGGGTATCGAAAGGAGCTAAGCATTCAACTCGGATGGCTTCCAATGTTTCGATATAACGATAAATCACTCTAGGAGACTGGAAATCGCGATAATCACCTTCACCGCAACCTGTGTATCGAAAGGAGCTAAGCATTCAACTCGGATGGCTTCCAATGTTTCGATATAACGATAAATCACTCTAGGAGACTGGGAATCGCGATATTTATGTTTCCCAGACGCTGTGTATCGAAATGAGATAAGGATTCACATGCCAAGCTTCGTAATCGTTCGATTAAACGATAAATCACTTTATGAGACTCGTAATCGCGATAATTACCTTCGCCGCACCCTGTGTATCGAAAGGAGCTGAGGATTCAACTCGGATGGCTTGCAATGGTTCCATATAACGAGAAATCACCCTATGACACTCGAAATCGCGATATTTACGTTTTCCAAACGCTGTGTATCAACAGGAGCTAAGGATTCATTTCGGATGTCTAGCAATGGTTCGATATAACGATTAATCACACAAGGAGACTGGAAATCGCGATATTTACGTTTTCCAAACGCTGTGTATCGATGGGAGCTAAGGATTCACTTTCCAAGCCTCGCAAACGTTCAATGTAACGTTAAATCACTCTATGAGACTCGGAATCGGGATATTTACGTTTTCCAAACGCTGTGTTTCGAAAGGAGCTAAGGCTTCACTTCCCAAATAGCGCAATCGTTCGATTAAACGATAAATCACTCTATGAGACTCGTAATCGCGATAATTACCTTCACCGCACCCTATGTATCGAAAGGAGCTAAGGATTCAACACGGATGGCTTGCAATGGTTCGATATAACGATAAATCACCCTATGAGACTCGAAATCGCGATATTTACGTTTTCCACACTCTGTGTATCAACAGGAGCTAAGGATTCACTTCGGATGTCTAGCAATGGTTCGATATAACGATTAATCACACTAGGAGACTGGGAATCGCAATATTTACATTTTCCAAACGCTGTGTATCGATGGGATCTAAGGCTTCACATCCAAAGCCTCGCAATCGTTCGATATAACGATAAATCACTCTATGAGACTCGGAATTGCGAAAATGACCATCACCGCACCCTGTGTATCGAAAGGAGCTAAGCATTCAACTCGGATGGCTTCCAATGTTTCGATATAACGATAAATCACTCTAGTAGACTGGGAATCGCGATAATTACCTTCACAGCACGCTGTGTATCGAAAGGAGCTAAGTATTCACTTCACAAACCTCGAAATCGTTCAATGTAACGTTAAATCACTCTACGAGACTCGGAATCGCGATAATCACCTTCACCGCACCCTGGGTATCGAAAGGAGCTAAGCATTCAACTCGGATGGCTTCCAACGTTTCGATATAACGATAAATCACTCTAGGAGACTGGGAATCGCGATAATCACCTTCACCGCAATCTGTGTATCGAAAGGAGCTAAGCATTCAACTCGGATGGCTTCCAATGTTTCGATATAACGATAAATCACTCTACGAGACTGGGAATCGCGATAATCACCTTCACCGCAACCTGTGTATCGAAAGGAGCTAAGCATTCAACTGGGATGGCTTCCAATGTTTCGATATAACGATAAATCACTCTAGGAGACTGGGAATCGCGATATTTATGTTTCCCAGACGCTGTGTATCGAAATGAGATAAGGATTCACATGCCAAGCTTCGTAATCGTTCGATTAAACGATAAATCACTCTATGAGACTTGGAATAGCGATCTTTACGTTTTCCACACGCTGTGTATCGAAAGAATCTAAGTATTCACTTCCCAAGCCTCGCAATTGTTCGATATAACGATAAATCACTCTATGAGACTCGGAATTGCGAAAATGACCTTCACCGCACCCTGTGTATCGAAAGGAGCTAAGCATTCAACTGGGATGGCTTCCAATGTTTCGATATAACGATAAATCACTCTAGGAGACTGGTAATCGCGATAATCACCTTCACCGCAACCTGTGTATCGAAAGGAGCTAAGCATTCAACTGGGATGGCTTCCAATGTTTCGATATAACGATAAATCACTCTAGGAGACTGCGAATCGCGATAATTACCTTCACAGCACGCTGTGTATCGAAAGGAGCTAAGTATTCACTTCACAAACCTCGCAATCGTTCGATATAACGATAAATCACTCTAGGAGACTGGGAATCGCGATAATTACCATCACCGCACCCTGTGTATCGAAAGGAGCAAAGGCTTCACTTCCCAAGCCTCGCGATCGTTCAATGTAACGTTAAATCACTCTATGAGACTCGGAATTGCGAAAATCACCTTCACCGCAACCTGCATATCGAAAGGAGCCAAGGATTCAACTCGGATGGCTTCCAATGTTTCGATATAACGATAAATCACTCTAGGAGACTTGGAATCGCGATAATTACCTTCACCGCAACCTGTGTAGCGATAGGAGCCAAGGATTCAACACGGATGGCTTGCAAATGTTCGATATAACGGTAAATCACCCTATGAGTCTCGAAATCGCGATATTTACGTTTTCCACACGCTGTGTATCGAAAGAATCTAAGTATTCACTTCCCAAGCCTCGCAATCGTTCGATTAAACGATAAATCACTCTATGAGACTCGTAATCGCGATAATTACCTTCACCGCACCCTGTGTATCGAAAGCAGCTAAGGATTCAACACGGATGGCTTGCAATGGTTCGATATAACGATAAATCACTCTATGAGACTTGGAATCGCGATATTTACGTTTCCCAGACGCTGTGTTTCGAAAGGAGCTAAGGCTTCACATCGCAAGCCTCGTAACCGTTCGATATCACGATAAATCACTCTAGGAGACTGGGAATCGCGATAATTACCTTCACCGCACCCTGTGTATCGAAAGGAGCGAAGTATTCACTTCCCAAGCCTCGCAATCGTTCGATTAAACGATAAATCACTCTATGAGACTCGTAATCGCGATAATTACCTTCACCGCACCCTGTGTATCGAAAGCAGCTAAGGATTCAACACGGATGGCTTGCAATGGTTCGATATAACGATAAATCACTCTATGAGACTTGGAATCGCGATATTTACGTTTCCCAGACGCTGTGTTTCGAAAGGAGCTAAGTCTTCACTTCGCAAGCCTCGTAACCGTTCGATATCACGATAAATCACTCTAGGAGACTGGGAATCGCGATAATTACCTTCACCGCACCCTGTGTATCGAAAGGAGCGAAGAATTCACTTCCCAATCCTCGCAATCGTTCGATTAAACGATAAATCGCTCTAGGAGATTGGGAATCGCGATAATTACCATCACCGCACCCTGTGTATCGAAAGGAGCTAAGGATTCAACACGGATGGCTTGCAATGGTTCGATATAACGATAAATCACTCTATGAGACTTGGAATTTGGATATTTACGTTTTCCAAACGCTGTGTTTCGAAAGGAGCTAAGGCTTCACTTCGCAAGCCTCGTAACCGTTCGATATCACGATAAATCACTCTAGGAGACTGGGAATCGCGATAATTACCTTCACCGCACCCTGTGTATCGAAAGGAGCGAAGAATTCACTTCCCAATCCTCGCAATCGTTCGATATAACGATAAATCACCCTATGAGTCTCGAAATCGCGATATTTACGTTTCCCAGACGCCGTGTATCAAAAGAATCTAAGTATTCACTTCTCAAGCCTCGCAATCGTTCGATATAACGATAAATCACTCTAGGAGACTGGGAATCGCGATAATTACCTTCACCGCAACCTGCATATCGAAAGGAGCGAAGGATTCAACACGGATGGCTTGCAAATGTTCGATATAACGGTAAATCACCCTATGAGTCTCGAAATCGCGATATTTACGTTTTCCACACGCTGTGTATCGAAAGAATCTAAGTATTCACTTCATAAGCCTCGCAGTCGTTCGATATAACGATAAATCCCTCTATGAGACTCAGAATTGCGAAAATCACCTTCACCGCACCCTGTGTATCGAAAGGAGCTAAGCATTCAACTCGGATGGCTTCCAATGTTTCGATATAACGATAAATCACTCTAGGAGACTTGGAATCGCGATAATTACCTTCACCGCAACCTGTGTAGCGATAGGAGCCAAGGATTCACTTCCCAAGCCTCGCAAACGTTCAATGTAACGTTAAATCTCTCTATGAGACTCGGAATCGGAATATTTACGTTTTCCAAACGCTGTGTTTCGAAAGGAGCTAAGGCTTCACTTCGCAAGCCTCGTAACCGTTCGATATCACGATAAATCACTCTAGGAGACTGGGAATCGCGATAATTACCATCACCACACCCTGTGTATCGAAAGGAGCTAAGGATTCAACTCGGATTGCTTGAAATGGTTCGATATCACGATATATCACTCTATGAGACTTGGAATCGCGATATTTACGTTTCCCAGACGCCGTGTATCCAAAAGAGCCATGTATTCACTTCGCACGCCTCGCAATCGTTCGATTAAACGATAAATCACCCTATGAGTCTCGAAATCGGGATATTTACGTTTTCCAAACGCTGTGAATCGAAAGGAGCTAAGGCTTCAGATCCCAAACCCCGCAATCGTTCGATTAAGCGATAAATCACTCTAGGAGACTCGGAATCGCGATAATTACCTTCACCGGAACCTGTGTATCGAAAGGAGCTAAGGATTCAACACGGATGGCTTGCAATGGTTCGATATAACGATAAATCACTCTATGAGACTTGGAATCGGGATAGTTACGTTTCCCAAACGCTGTGTTTCGATGGGACCTAAGGATTCACTTCCCAAGCCTCGCAAACGTTCAATGTAACGTTAAATCACTCTATGAGACTCGGAATCGGTATATTTACGTTTTCCAAACGCTGTGTATCGAAAGGAGCTAAGGCTTCAGATCCCAAACCGCGCAATCGTTCGATTAAACGATAAATCACTCTAGGAGACTCGGAATCGCGATAATTACCTTGACCGCAATCTGTGTATCGAAAGGAGCTAAGGCTTCAACACGGATGGCTTGCAATGGTTCGATATAACGATAAATCACTCTATGAAACTTGGAATCGCGATATTTACGTTTTCCACACGCTGTGTATCGAAAGAATCTAAGTACTCACTTCCCAAGCCTCGCAGTCGTTCGATATAACGATAAATCCCTCTATGAGACTCGGAATCGCGATAATTACCTTCACCGCAACCTGTCTATCGATAGGAGCCAAGGATTCAACACGGATGGCTTGCAAATGTTCGATATAACGGTAAATCACCCTATGAGTCTCGAAATCGCGATATTTACGTTTTCTAAACGCTGTGTATCAAAAGGAGCTAAGGCTTCACTTCGCAAGCCTCGTAACCATTCGATATCACGATAAATCACTCTAGGAGACTGGGAATCGCGATAATTACCTTCACCGCACCCTGTGTATCGAAAGGAGCGAAGAATTCACTTCCCAATCCTCGCAATCGTTCGATATAACGATAAATCACCCTATGAGTCTCGAAATCGCGATATTTACGTTTTCCAAACGCTGTGTATCGAAAGAATCTAAGTATTCACTTCTCAAACCTCGCAATCGTTCGATTAAACGATAAATCGCTCTAGGAGACTGGGAATCGCGATAATTACCATCACCGCACCCTGTGTATCGAAAGGAGCTAAGGATTCAACACGGATGGCTTGCAATGGTTCGATATAACGATAAATCACTCTATGAGACTTGGAATCGGGATATTTACGCTTTCCAAACGCTGTGTTTCTATGGGAGCTAAGGATTCACTTCCCAAGCCTCGCAAACGTTCAATGTAACGTTAAATCTCTCTATGAGACTCGGAATCGGGATATTTACGTTTTCCAAACGCTGTGTATCGAAAGGAGCTAAGGCTTCAGATCCCAAACCGCGCAATCGTTCGATTAAACGATAAATCACGCTAGGAGACTCGGAATCGCGATAATTACCTTGACCGCAATCTGTGTATCGAAAGGAGCTAAGGCTTCAACACGGATGGCTTGCAATGGTTCGATATAACGATAAATCACTCTATGAGACTTGGAATCGCGATATTTACGTTTTCCACACGCTGTGTATCGAAAGAATCTAAGTACTCACTTCCCAAGCCTCGCAGTCGTTCGATATAACGATAAATCCCTCTATGAGACTCGGAATCGCGATAATTACCTTCACCGCAACCTGTCTATCGATAGGAGCCAAGGATTCAACACGGATGGCTTGCAAATGTTCGATATAACGATAAATCACCCTATGAGTCTCGAAATCGCGATATTTACGTTTTCCAAACGCTGTGTATCGAAAGAATCTAAGTATTCACTTCTCAAACCTCGCAATCGTTCGATTAAACGATAAATCGCTCTAGGAGACTGGGAATCGCGATAATTACCATCACCGCACCCTGTGTATCGAAAGGAGCTAAGGATTCAACACGGATGGCTTGCAATGGTTCGATATAACGATAAATCACTCTATGAGACTTGGAATCGGGATATTTACGCTTTCCAAACGCTGTGTTTCTATGGGAGCTAAGGATTCACTTCCCAAGCCTCGCAAACGTTCAATGTAACGTTAAATCTCTCTATGAGACTCGGAATCGGGATATTTACGTTTTCCAAACGCTGTGTTTCGAAAGGAGCTAAGGCTTCACTTCGCAAGCCTCGTAACCGTTCGATATCACGATAAATCACTCTAGGAGACTGGGAATCGCGATAATTACCATCACCACACCCTGTGTATCGAAAGGAGCTAAGGATTCAACACGGATGGCTTGCAATGGTTCGATATAACGATAAATCACTCTAGGAGACTGGGAATCGCGATAATTACCTTCACAGCACGCTGTGTATCGAAAGGAGTTAAGTATTCACTTGACAAACCTCGCAATCGATCAATGTAACGTTAAATCACTCTATGAGACTCGGAATTGCGAAAATCACCCTCACCGCAACCTGCATATCGAAAGGAGCCAAGGATTCAACTCGGATGGCTTCCAATGTTTCGATATAACGATAAATCACTCTAGGAGACTTGGAATCGCGATAATTACCTTCACCGCAACCTGTGTAGCGATAGGAGCCAAGGATTCAACACGGATGGCTTGCAAATGTTCGATATAACGGTAAATCACCCTATGAGTCTCGAAATCGCGATATTTACGTTTTCCACACGCTGTGTATCGAAAGAATCTAAGTATTCACTTCCCAAGCCTCGCAATCGTTCGATTAAACGATAAATCACTCTATGAGACTCGTAATCGCGATAATTACCTTCACCGCACCCTGTGTATCGAAAGCAGCTAAGGATTCAACACGGATGGCTTGCAATGGTTCGATATAACGATAAATCACTCTATGAGACTTGGAATCGCGATATTTACGTTTCCCAGACGCTGTGTATCAACAGGAGCTAAGGATTCACTTCCCAAGCCTCGCAGTCGTTCGATATAACGATAAATCCCTCTATGAGACTCGGAATTGCGAAAATCACCTTCACCGCACCCTGTGTATCGAAAGGAGCTAAGGATTCAACACGGATGGCTTGCAATGGTTCGATATAACGATAAATCACTCTATGAGACTTGGAATCGAGATATTTACGTTTTCCAAACGCTGTGTTTCGAAAGGAGCTAAGGCTTCACTTCGCAAGCCTCGCAATCGTTCGATATAACGATAAATCACCCTATCAGACTGGGAATCGCGATATTTACGTTTCCCAGACGCTGTGTATCCAAAGGAGGTAAGTATTCACTTCGCAAGCCTCGTAACCGTTCGATATCACGATAAATCACTCTAGGAGACTGGGAATCGCGATAATTACCTTCACCGCACCCTGTGTATCGAAAGGAGCGAAGAATTCACTTCCCAATCCTCGCAATCGTTCGATATAACGATAAATCACCCTATGAGTCTCGAAATCGCGATATTTACGTTTCCCAGACGCCGTGTATCAAAAGAATCTAAGTATTCACTTCTCAAGCCTCGCAATCGTTCGATATAACGATAAATCACTCTAGGAGACTGGGAATCGCGATAATTACCTTCACCGCAACCTGCATATCGAAAGGAGCGAAGGATTCAACACGGATGGCTTGCAAATGTTCGATATAACGGTAAATCACCCTATGAGTCTCGAAATCGCGATATTTACGTTTTCCACACGCTGTGTATCGAAAGAATCTAAGTATTCACTTCATAAGCCTCGCAGTCGTTCGATATAACGATAAATCCCTCTATGAGACTCAGAATTGCGAAAATCACCTTCACCGCACCCTGTGTATCGAAAGGAGCTAAGCATTCAACTCGGATGGCTTCCAATGTTTCGATATAACGATAAATCACTCTAGGAGACTTGGAATCGCGATAATTACCTTCACCGCAACCTGTGTAGCGATAGGAGCCAAGGATTCACTTCCCAAGCCTCGCAAACGTTCAATGTAACGTTAAATCTCTCTATGAGACTCGGAATCGGAATATTTACGTTTTCCAAACGCTGTGTTTCGAAAGGAGCTAAGGCTTCACTTCGCAAGCCTCGTAACCGTTCGATATCACGATAAATCACTCTAGGAGACTGGGAATCGCGATAATTACCATCACCACACCCTGTGTATCGAAAGGAGCTAAGGATTCAACTCGGATTGCTTGAAATGGTTCGATATCACGATATATCACTCTATGAGACTTGGAATCGCGATATTTACGTTTCCCAGACGCTTTGTATCCAAAAGAGCCATGTATTCACTTCGCACGCCTCGCAATCGTTCGATTAAACGATAAATCACCCTATGAGTCTCGAAATCGGGATATTTACGTTTTCCAAACGCTGTGAATCGAAAGGAGCTAAGGCTTCAGATCCCAAACCCCGCAATCGTTCGATTAAGCGATAAATCACTCTAGGAGACTCGGAATCGCGATAATTACCTTCACCGGAACCTGTGTATCGAAAGGAGCTAAGGATTCAACACGGATGGCTTGCAATGGTTCGATATAACGATAAATCACTCTATGAGACTTGGAATCGGGATAGTTACGTTTCCCAAACGCTGTGTTTCGATGGGACCTAAGGATTCACTTCCCAAGCCTCGCAAACGTTCAATGTAACGTTAAATCACTCTATGAGACTCGGAATCGGTATATTTACGTTTTCCAAACGCTGTGTATCGAAAGGAGCTAAGGCTTCAGATCCCAAACCGCGCAATCGTTCGATTAAACGATAAATCACTCTAGGAGACTCGGAATCGCGATAATTACCTTGACCGCAATCTGTGTATCGAAAGGAGCTAAGGCTTCAACACGGATGGCTTGCAATGGTTCGATATAACGATAAATCACTCTATGAGACTTGGAATCGCGATATTTACGTTTTCCACACGCTGTGTATCGAAAGAATCTAAGTACTCACTTCCCAAGCCTCGCAGTCGTTCGATATAACGATAAATCCCTCTATGAGACTCGGAATCGCGATAATTACCATCACCGCAACCTGTCTATCGATAGGAGCCAAGGATTCAACACGGATGGCTTGCAAATGTTCGATATAACGGTAAATCACCCTATGAGTCTCGAAATCGCGATATTTACGTTTTCTAAACGCTGTGTATCAAAAGGAGCTAAGGCTTCACTTCGCAAGCCTCGTAACCATTCGATATCACGATAAATCACTCTAGGAGACTGGGAATCGCGATAATTACCTTCACCGCACCCTGTGTATCGAAAGGAGCGAAGAATTCACTTCCCAATCCTCGCAATCGTTCGATATAACGATAAATCACCCTATGAGTCTCGAAATCGCGATATTTACGTTTTCCAAACGCTGTGTATCGAAAGAATCTAAGTATTCACTTCTCAAACCTCGCAATCGTTCGATTAAACGATAAATCGCTCTAGGAGACTGGGAATCGCGATAATTACCATCACCGCACCCTGTGTATCGAAAGGAGCTAAGGATTCAACACGGATGGCTTGCAATGGTTCGATATAACGATAAATCACTCTATGAGACTTGGAATCGGGATATTTACGCTTTCCAAACGCTGTGTATCTATGGGAGCTAAGGATTCACTTCCCAAGCCTCGCAAACGTTCAATGTAACGTTAAATCTCTCTATGAGACTCGCAATCGGGATATTTACGTTTTCCAAACGCTGTGTTTCGAAAGGAGCTAAGGCTTCACTTCGCAAGCCTCGTAACCGTTCGATATCACGATAAATCACTCTAGGAGACTGGGAATCGCGATAATTACCATCACCACACCCTGTGTATCGAAAGGAGCTAAGGATTCAACACGGATGGCTTGCAATGGTTCGATATAACGATAAATCACTCTAGGAGACTGGGAATCGCGATAATTACCTTCACAGCACGCTGTGTATCGAAAGGAGTTAAGTATTCACTTGACAAACCTCGCAATCGATCAATGTAACGTTAAATCACTCTATGAGACTCGGAATTGCGAAAATCACCTTCACCGCAACCTGCATATCGAAAGGAGCCAAGGATTCAACTCGGATGGCTTCCAATGTTTCGATATAACGATAAATCACTCTAGGAGACTTGGAATCGCGATAATTACCTTCACCGCAACCTGTGTAGCGATAGGAGCCAAGGATTCAACACGGATGGCTTGCAAATGTTCGATATAACGGTAAATCACCCTATGAGTCTCGAAATCGCGATATTTACGTTTTCCACACGCTGTGTATCGAAAGAATCTAAGTATTCACTTCCCAAGCCTCGCAATCGTTCGATTAAACGATAAATCACTCTATGAGACTCGTAATCGCGATAATTACCTTCACCGCACCCTGTGTATCGAAAGCAGCTAAGGATTCAACACGGATGGCTTGCAATGGTTCGATATAACGATAAATCACTCTATGAGACTTGGAATCGCGATATTTACGTTTCCCAGACGCTGTGTATCAACAGGAGCTAAGGATTCACTTCCCAAGCCTCGCAGTCGTTCGATATAACGATAAATCCCTCTATGAGACTCGGAATTGCGAAAATCACCTTCACCGCACCCTGTGTATCGAAAGGAGCTAAGGATTCAACACGGATGGCTTGCAATGGTTCGATATAACGATAAATCACTCTATGAGACTTGGAATCGAGATATTTACGTTTTCCAAACGCTGTGTTTCGAAAGGAGCTAAGGCTTCACTTCGCAAGCCTCGCAATCGTTCGATATAACGATAAATCACCCTATCAGACTGGGAATCGCGATATTTACGTTTCCCAGACGCTGTGTATCCAAAGGAGGTAAGTATTCACTTCGCATGCCTCGCAATCGTTCGATATAACGATAAATCACTCTAGGAGACTGGGAATCGCGATAATTACCTTCACAGCACGCTGTGTATCGAAAGGAGCTAAGTATTCACTTCACAAACCTCGCAATCGTTCAATGTAACGTTAAATCACTCTATGAGACTCGGAATTGCGAAAATCAACTTCACCGCAACCTGCATATCGGAAGGAGCCAAGGATTCAACACGGATGGCTTGCAAATGTTCGATATAACGGTAAATCACCCTATGAGTCTCGAAATCGCGATATTTACGTTTTCTAAACGCTGTGTATCAAAAGAATCTAAGTATTCACTTCTCAAGCCTCGCAATCGTTCGATATAACGATAAATCACTCTAGGAGACTGGGAATCGCGATAATTACCATCACCGCACCCTGTGTATCGAAAGGAGCTAAGGATTCACTTCCCAAGCCTCGCAGTTGTTCGATATAACGATAAATCCCTCTATGAGACTCAGAATTGCGAAAATCACCTTCACCGCACCCTGTGAAACGAAAGGAGCTAAGCATTCAACTCGGATGGCTTCCAATGTTTCGATATAACGATAAATCACTCTATCAGTCTTGGAATCGCGATATTTACGTTTCCCAGACGCCGTGTATCAAAAGAATCTAAGTATTCACTTCTCAAGCCTCGCAATCGTTCGATATAACGATAAATCACTCTAGGAGACTGGGAATCGCGATAATTACCATCACCGCACCCTGTGTATCGAAAGGAGCTAAGGATTCAACTCGGATTGCTTGAAATGGTTCGATATCACGATATATCACTCTATGAGTCTTGGAATCGCGATATTTACGTTTCCCAGACGCCGTGTATCCAAAAGAGCTATGTATTCACTTCGCACGCCTCGCAATCGTTCGATTAAACGATAAATCATCCTATGAGCCCCGAAATCGGGATATTTACGTTTTCCAAACGCTGTGAATCGAAAGGAGCTAAGGCTTCAGATCCCAAACCCCGCAATCGTTCGATTAAACGATAAATCACTCTAGGAGACTCGGAATCGCGATAATTACCTTCACCGGAACCTGTGTATCGAAAGGAGCTAAGGATTCAACACGGATGGCTTGCAATGGTTCGGTATAACGATAAATCACTCTAGGAGACTTGGAATCGCGATAATTACCTTCACAGCACGCTGTGTATCGAAAGGAGCTAAGTATTCACTTCACAAACCTCGCAATCGTTCAATGTAACGTTAAATCACTCTATGAGACTCGGAATTGCGAAAATCAACTTCACCGCAACCTGCATATCGAAAGGAGCCAAGGATTCAACACGGATGGCTTGCAAATGTTCGATATAACGGTAAATCACCCTATGAGTCTCGAAATCGCGATATTTACGTTTTCTAAACGCTGTGTATCAAAAGAATCTAAGTATTCACTTCTCAAGCCTCGCAATCGTTCGATATAACGATAAATCACTCTAGGAGACTGGGAATCGCGATAATTACCATCACCGCACCCTGTGTATCGAAAGGAGCTATGGATTCAACTCGGATTGCTTGAAATGGTTCGATATCACGATATATCACTCTATGAGACTTGGAATCGCGATATTTACGTTTCCCAGACGATGTGTATCCAAAAGAGCTATGTATTCACTTCGCACGCCTCGCAATCGTTCGATTAAACGATAAATCATCCTATGAGTCCCGAAATCGGGATATTTACGTTTTCCAAACGCTGTGAATCGAAAGGAGCTAAGGCTTCAGATCCCAAACCCCGCAATCGTTCGATTAAACGATAAATCACTCTAGGAGACTCGGAATCGCGATAATTACCTTCACCGGAACCTGTGTATCGATAGGGAGCTAAGGATTCAACACGGATGGCTTGCAATGGTTCGGTATAACGATAAATCACTCTAGGAGACTTGGAATCGCGATAATTACCTTCACCGCAACCTGTCTATCGATAGGAGCCAAGGATTCAACACGGATGGCTTGCAAATGTTCGATATAACGGTAAATCACCCTATGAGTCTCGAAATCGCGGTATTTACGTTTTCTAAACGCTGTGTATCAAAAGGAGCTAAGGCTTCACTTCGCAAGCCTCGTAACCATTCGATATCACGATAAATCACTCTAGGAGACTGGGAATCGCGATAATTACCTTCACCGCACCCTGTGTATCGAAAGGAGCGAAGAATTCACTTCCCAATCCTCGCAATCGTTCGATATAACGATAAATCACCCTATGAGTCTCGAAATCGCGATATTTACGTTTTCCAAACGCTGTGTATCGAAAGAATCTAAGTATTCACTTCTCAAACCTCGCAATCGTTCGATTAAACGATAAATCGCTCTAGGAGACTGGGAATCGCGATAATTACCATCACCGCACCCTGTGTATCGAAAGGAGCTAAGGATTCAACACGGATGGCTTGCAATGGTTCGATATAACGATAAATCACTCTATGAGACTTGGAATCGGGATATTTACGTTTTCCAAACGCTGTGTTTCGAAAGGAGCTAAGGCTTCACTTCGCAAGCCTCGTAACCGTTCGATATCACGATAAATCACTCTAGGAGACTGGGAATCGCGATAATTACCTTCACCGCACCCTGTGTATCGAAAGGAGCGAAGAATTCACTTCCCAATCCTCGCAATCGTTCGATATAACGATAAATCACCCTATGAGTCTCGAAATCGCGATATTTACGTTTTCCAAACGCTGTGTATCGAAAGAATCTAAGTATTCACTTCTCAAATCTCGCAATCGTTCGATTAAACGATAAATCGCTCTAGGAGACTGGGAATCGCGATAATTACCATCACCGCACCCTGTGTATCGAAAGGAGCTAAGGATTCAACACGGATGGCTTGCAATGGTTCGATATAACGATAAATCACTCTAGGAGACTGGGAATCGCGATAATTACCTTCACAGCACGCTGTGTATCGAAAGGAGCTGAGTATTCACTTGACAAACCTCGCAATCGATCAATGTAACGTTAAATCACTCTATGAGACTCGGAATTGCGAAAATCACCTTCACCGCAACCTGCATATCGAAAGGAGCCAAGGATTCAACACGGATGGCTTGCAAATGTTCGATATAACGGTAAATCACCCTATGAGTCTCGAAATCGCGATATTTACGTTTTCCACACGCTGTGTATCGAAAGAATCTAAGTATTCACTTCCCAAGCCTCGCAGTCGTTCGATATAACGATAAATCCCTCTATGAGACTCAGAATTGCGAAAATCACCTTCACCGCACCCTGTGTATCGAAAGGAGCTAAGCATTCAACTCGGATGGCTTCCAATGTTTCGATATAACGATAAATCACTCTAGGAGACTTGGAATCGCAATAATTACCTTCACCGCAACCTGTGTAGCGATAGGAGCCAAGGATTCAACACGGATGGCTTGCAAATGTTCGATATAACGGTAAATCACCCTATGAGTCTCGAAATCGCGATATTTACGTTTTCTAAACGCTGTGTATCAAAAGAATCTAAGTATTCACTTCTCAAGCCTCGCAATCGTTCGATATAACGATAAATCACTCTAGGAGACTGGGAATCGCGATAATTACCATCACCGCACCCTGTGTATCGAAAGGAGCTAAGGATTCAACTCGGATTGCTTGAAATGGTTCGATATCACGATATATCACTCTATGAGTCTTGGAATCGCGATATTTACGTTTCCCAGACGCCGTGTATCCAAAAGAGCTATGTATTCACTTCGCACGCCTCGCAATCGTTCGATTAAACGATAAATCATTATATGAGTCCCGAAATCGGTATATTTACGTTTTCCAGACGCTGTGTTTCGAAAGGAGCTAAGGCTTCACTTCGCAAGCCTCGTAACCGTTCGATAGCACGATAAATCAATCTAGGAGACTCGGAATCGCGATAATTACCTTCACCGCACCCTGTGTATCGAAAGGAGCGAAGAATTCACTTCCCAATCCTCGCAATCGTTCGATTAAACGATAAATCGCTCTAGGAGATTGGGAATCGCGATAATTACCATCACCGCACCCTGTGTATCGAAAGGAGCTAAGGATTCAACACGGATGGCTTGCAATGGTTCGATATAACGATAAATCACTCTATGAGACTTGGAATCGGGATATTTACGTTTTCCAAACGCTGTGTTTCGAAAGGAGCTAAGGCTTCACTTCGCAAGCCTCGTAACCGTTCGATATCACGATAAATCACTCTAGGAGACTGGGAATCGCGATAATTACCTTCACCGCACCCTGTGTATCGAAAGGAGCGAAGAATTCACTTCCCAATCCTCGCAATCGTTCGATATAACGATAAATCACCCTATGAGTCTCGAAATCGCGATATTTACGTTTTCCAAACGCTGTGTATCGAAAGAATCTAAGTATTCACTTCTCAAACCTCGCAATCGTTCGATTAAACGATAAATCGCTCTAGGAGACTGGGAATCGCGATAATTACCATCACCGCACCCTGTGTATCGAAAGGAGCCAAGGATTCAACACGGATGGCTTGCAAATGTTCGATATAACGATAAATCACTCTAGGAGACTGGGAATCGCGATAATTACCTTCACAGCACGCTGTGTATCGAAAGGAGCTAAGTATTCACTTGACAAACCTCGCAATCGATCAATGTAACGTTAAATCACTCTATGAGACTCGGAATTGCGAAAATCACCTTCACCGCAACCTGCATATCGAAAGGAGCCAAGGATTCAACACGGATGGCTTGCAAATGTTCGATATAACGGTAAATCACCCTATGAGTCTCGAAATCGCGATATTTACGTTTTCCACACGCTGTGTATCGAAAGAATCTGAGTATTCACTTCCCAAGCCTCGCAGTCGTTCGATATAACGATAAATCCCTCTATGAGACTCAGAATTGCGAAAATCACCTTCACCGCACCCTGTGTATCGAAAGGAGCTAAGCATTCAACTCGGATGGCTTCCAATGTTTCGATATAACGATAAATCACTCTAGGAGACTTGGAATCGCGATAATTACCTTCACCGCAACCTGTGTAGCGATAGGAGCCAAGGATTCAACACGGATGGCTTGCAAATGTTCGATATAACGGTAAATCACCCTATGAGTCTCGAAATCGCGATATTTACGTTTTCCACACGCTGTGTATCGAAAGAATCTAAGTATTCACTTCCCAAGCCTCGCAATCGTTCGATTAAACGATAAATCACTCTATGAGACTCGTAATCGCGATAATTACCTTCACCGCACCCTGTGTATCGAAAGCAGCTAAGGATTCAACACGGATGGCTTGCAATGGTTCGATATAACGATAAATCACTCTATGAGACTTGGAATCGCGATATTTACGTTTCCCAGACGCTGTGTATCAACAGGAGCTAAGGATTCACTTCCCAAGCCTCGCAGTCGTTCGATATAACGATAAATCCCTCTATGAGACTCGGAATTGCGAAAATCAGCTTCACCGCACCCTGTGTATCGAAAGGAGCTAAGCATTCAACTCGGATGGCTTCCAATGTTTCGATATAACGATAAATCACTCTAGGAGACTTGGAATCGCGATAATTACCTTCACCGCAACCTGTGTATCGATAGGAGCCAAGGATTCAACACGGATTGCTTGCAAATGTTCGATATAACGGTAAATCACCCTATGAGTCTCGAAATCGCGATATTTACGTTTTCTAAACGCTGTGTATCAAAAGGAGCTAAGGCTTCACTTCGCAAGCCTCGTAACCATTCGATATCACGATAAATCACTCTAGGAGACTCGGTATCGCGATAATTACCTTCACCGCACCCTGTGTATCGAAAGGAGCGAAGAATTCACTTCCCAATCCTCGCAATCGTTCGATATAACGATAAATCACCCTATGAGTCTCGAAATCGCGATATTTACGTTTTCTAAATTCTGTGTATCAAAAGAATCTAAGTATTCACTTCTCAAACCTCGCAATCGTTCGATATAACGATAAATCACCCTATGAGTCTCGGAATCGGGATATTTACGTTTTCCAAACGCTGTGTTTCGAAAGGAGCTAAGGCTTCACTTCGCAAGCCTCGCAATCGTTCGATATAACGATAAATCACCCTATCAGACTGGGAATCGCGATATTTACGTTTCCCAGACGCTGTGTATCCAAAGGAGGTAAGTATTCACTTCGCAAGCCTCGCAATCGTTCGATATAACGATAAATCACTCTAGGAGACTGGGAATCGCGATAATTACCTTCACAGCACGCTGTGTATCGAAAGGAGCTAAGTATTCACTTCACAAACCTCGCAATCGTTCAATGTAACGTTAAATCACTCTATGAGACTCGGAATTGCGAAAATCAACTTCACCGCAACCTGCATATCGAAAGGAGCCAAGGATTCAACACGGATGGCTTGCAAATGTTCGATATAACGGTAAATCACCCTATGAGTCTCGAAATCGCGATATTTACGTTTTCCACACGCTGTGTATCGAAAGAATCTAAGTATTCACTTCCCAAGCCTCGCAGTCGTTCGATATAACGATAAATCCCTCTATGAGACTCGGAATCGCGATAATTACCTTCACCGCAACCTGTCTATCGATAGGAGCCAAGGATTCAACACGGATGGCTTGCAAATGTTCGATATAACGGTAAATCACCCTATGAGTCTCGAAATCGCGATATTTACGTTTTCTAAACGCTGTGTATCAAAAGGAGCTAAGGCTTCACTTCGCAAGCCTCGTAACCATTCGATATCACGATAAATCACTCTAGGAGACTGGGAATCGCGATAATTACCTTCACCGCACCCTGTGTATCGAAAGGAGCGAAGAATTCACTTCCCAATCCTCGCAATCGTTCGATATAACGATAAATCACCCTATGAGTATCGAAATCGCGATATTTACGTTTTCCAAACGCTGTGTATCGAAAGAATCTAAGTATTCACTTCTCAAACCTCGCAATCGTTCGATTAAACGATAAATCGCTCTAGGAGACTGGGAATCGCGATAATTACCATCACCGCACCCTGTGTATCGAAAGGAGCTAAGGATTCAACACGGATGGCTTGCAATGGTTCGATATAACGTTAAATCACTCTATGAGACTTGGAATCGGGATATTTACGCTTTCCAAACGCTGTGTTTCTATGGGAGCTAAGGATTCACTTCCCAAGCCTCGCAAACGTTCAATGTAACGTTAAATCTCTCTATGAGACTCGGAATCGGGATATATACGTTTTCCAAACGCTGTGTTTCGAAAGGAGCTAAGGCTTCACTTCGCAAGCCTCGTAACCGTTCGATATCACGATAAATCACTCTAGGAGACTGGGAATCGCGATAATTACCATCACCACACCCTGTGTATCGAAAGGAGCTAAGGATTCAACACGGATGAATTGCAATGGTTCGATATAACGATAAATCACTCTAGGAGACTGGGAATCGCGATAATTACCTTCACAGCACGCTGTGTATCGAAAGGAGCTAAGTATTCACTTGACAAACCTCGCAATCGATCAATGTAACGTTAAATCACTCTATGAGACTCGGAATTGCGAAAATCACCTTCACCGCAACCTGCATATCGAAAGGAGCCAAGGATTCAACTCGGATGGCTTCCAATGTTTCGATATAACGATAAATCACTCTAGGAGACTTGGAATCGCGATAATTACCTTCACCGCAACCTGTGTAGCGATAGGAGCCAAGGATTCAACACGGATGGCTTGCAAATGTTCGATATAACGGTAAATCACCCTATGAGTCTCGAAATCGCGATATTTACGTTTTCCACACGCTGTGTATCGCAAGAATCTAAGTATTCACTTCCCAAGCCTCGCAATCGTTCGATTAAACGATAAATCACTCTATGAGACTCGTAATCGCGATAATTACCTTCACCGCACCCTGTGTATCGAAAGCAGCTAAGGATTCAACACGGATGGCTTGCAATGGTTCGATATAACGATAAATCACTCTATGAGACTTGGAATCGCGATATTTACGTTTCCCAGACGCTGTGTTTCGAAAGGAGCTAAGGCTTCACTTCGCAAGCCTCGTAACCGTTCGATATCACGATAAATCACTCTAGGAGACTGGGAATCGCGATAATTACCTTCACCGCACCCTGTGTATCGAAAGGAGCGAAGAATTCACTTCCCAATCCTCGCAATCGTTCGATTAAACGATAAATCGCTCTAGGAGATTGGGAATCGCGATAATTACCATCACCGCACCCTGTGTATCGAAAGGAGCTAAGGATTCAACACGGATGGCTTGCAATGGTTCGATATAACGATAAATCACTCTATGAGACTTGGAATCGGGATATTTACGTTTTCCAAACGCTGTGTTTCGAAAGGAGCTAAGGCTTCACTTCGCAAGCCTCGTAACCGTTCGATATCACGATAAATCACTCTAGGAGACTGGGAATCGCGATAATTACCTTCACCGCACCCTGTGTATCGAAAGGAGCGAAGAATTCACTTCCCAATCCTCGCAATCGTTCGATATAACGATAAATCACCCTATGAGTCTCGAAATCGCGATATTTACGTTTTCCAAACGCTGTGTATCGAAAGAATCTAAGTATTCACTTCTCAAACCTCGCAATCGTTCGATTAAACGATAAATCGCTCTAGGAGACTGGGAATCGCGATAATTACCATCACCGCACCCTGTGTATCGAAAGGAGCTAAGGATTCAACACGGATGGCTTGCAATGGTTCGATATAACGATAAATCACTCTAGGAGACTGGGAATCGCGATAATTACCTTCACAGCACGCTGTGTATCGAAAGGAGCTAAGTATTCACTTGACAAACCTCGCAATCGATCAATGTAACGTTAAATCACTCTATGAGACTCGGAATTGCGAAAATCACCTTCACCGCAACCTGCATATCGAAAGGAGCCAAGGATTCAACACGGATGGCTTGCAAATGTTCGATATGACGGTAAATCACCCTATGAGTCTCGAAATCGCGATATTTACGTTTTCCACACGCTGTGTATCGAAAGAATCTAAGTATTCAGTTCCCAAGCCTCGCAGTCGTTCGATATAACGATAAATCCCTCTATGAGACTCAGAATTGCGAAAATCACCTTCACCGCACCCTGTGTATCGAAAGGAGCTAAGCATTCAACTCGGATGGCTTCCAATGTTTCGATATAACGATAAATCACTCTAGGAGACTTGGAATCGCGATAATTACCTTCACCGCAACCTGTGTAGCGATAGGAGCCAAGGATTCAACACGGATGGCTTGCAAATGTTCGATATAACGGTAAATCACCCTATGAGTCTCGAAATCGCGATATTTACGTTTTCCACACGCTGTGTATCGAAAGAATCTAAGTATTCACTTCCCAAGCCTCTCAATCGTTCGATTAAACGATAAATCACTCTATGAGACTCGTAATCGCGATAATTACCTTCACCGCACCCTGTGTATCGAAAGCAGCTAAGGATTCAACACGGATGGCTTGCAATGGTTCGATATAACGATAAATCACTCTATGAGACTTGGAATCGCGATATTTACGTTTCCCAGACGCTGTGTATCAACAGGAGCTAAGGATTCACTTCCCAAGCCTCGCAGTCGTTCGATATAACGATAAATCCCTCTATGAGACTCGGAATTGCGAAAATCACCTTCACCGCACCCTGTGTATCGAAAGGAGCTAAGCATTCAACTCGGATGGCTTCCAATGTTTCGATATAACGATAAATCACTCTAGGAGACTTGGAATCGCGATAATTACCTTCACCGCAACCTGTGTATCGATAGGAGCCAAGGATTCAACACGGATTGCTTGCAAATGTTCGATATAACGGTAAATCACCCTATGAGTCTCGAAATCGCGATATTTACGTTTTCTAAACGCTGTGTATCAAAAGGAGCTAAGGCTTCACTTCGCAAGCCTCGTAACCATTCGATATCACGATAAATCACTCTAGGAGACTCGGTATCGCGATAATTACCTTCACCGCACCCTGTGTATCGAAAGGAGCGAAGAATTCACTTCCCAATCCTCGCAATCGTTCGATATAACGATAAATCACCCTATGAGTCTCGAAATCGCGATATTTACGTTTTCTAAATTCTGTGTATCAAAAGAATCTAAGTATTCACTTCTCAAACCTCGCAATCGTTCGATATAACGATAAATCACCCTATGAGTCTCGGAATCGGGATATTTACGTTTTCCAAACGCTGTGTTTCGAAAGGAGCTAAGGCTTCACTTCGCAAGCCTCGCAATCGTTCGATATAACGATAAATCACCCTATCAGACTGGGAATCGCGATATTTACGTTTCCCAGACGCTGTGTATCCAAAGGAGGTAAGTATTCACTTCGCAAGCCTCGCAATCGTTCGATATAACGATAAATCACTCTAGGAGACTGGGAATCGCGATAATTACCTTCACAGCACGCTGTGTATCGAAAGGAGCTAAGTATTCACTTCACAAACCTCGCAATCGTTCAATGTAACGTTAAATCACTCTATGAGACTCGGAATTGCGAAAATCAACTTCACCGCAACCTGCATATCGAAAGGAGCCAAGGATTCAACACGGATGGCTTGCAAATGTTCGATATAACGGTAAATCACCCTATGAGTCTCGAAATCGCGATATTTACGTTTTCCACACGCTGTGTATCGAAAGAATCTAAGTATTCACTTCCCAAGCCTCGCAGTCGTTCGATATAACGATAAATCCCTCTATGAGACTCGGAATCGCGATAATTACCTTCACCGCAACCTGTCTATCGATAGGAGCCAAGGATTCAACACGGATGGCTTGCAAATGTTCGATATAACGGTAAATCACCCTATGAGTCTCGAAATCGCGATATTTACGTTTTCTAAACGCTGTGTATCAAAAGGAGCTAAGGCTTCACTTCGCAAGCCTCGTAACCATTCGATATCACGATAAATCACTCTAGGAGAATGGGAATCGCGATAATTACCTTCACCGCACCCTGTGTATCGAAAGGAGCGAAGAATTCACTTCCCAATCCTCGCAATCGTTCGATATAACGATAAATCACCCTATGAGTCTCGAAATCGCGATATTTACGTTTTCCAAACGCTGTGTATCGAAAGAATCTAAGTATTCACTTCTCAAACCTCGCAATCGTTCGATTAAACGATAAATCGCTCTAGGAGACTGGGAATCGCGATAATTACCATCACCGCACCCTGTGTATCGAAGGGAGCTAAGGATTCAACACGGATGGCTTGCAATGGTTCGATATAACGATAAATCACTCTATGAGACTTGGAATCGGGATATTTACGCTTTCAAAACGCTGTGTTTCTATGGGAGCTAAGGATTCACTTCCCAAGCCTCGCAAACGTTCAATGTAACGTTAAATCTCTCTATGAGACTCGGAATCGGGATATTTACGTTTTCCAAACGCTGTGTTTCGAAAGGAGCTAAGGCTTCACTTCGCAAGCCTCGTAACCGTTCGATATCACGATAAATCACTCTAGGAGACTGGGAATCGCGATAATTACCATCACCACACCCTGTGTATCGAAAGGAGCTAAGGATTCAACACGGATGGCTTGCAATGGTTCGATATAACGATAAATCACTCTAGGAGACTGGGAATCGCGATAATTACCTTCACAGCACGCTGTGTATCGAAATGAGCTAAGTATTCACTTGACAAACCTCGCAATCGATCAATGTAACGTTAAATCACTCTATGAGACTCGGAATTGCGAAAATCACCTTCACCGCAACCTGCATATCGAAAGGAGCCAAGGATTCAACTCGGATGGCTTCCAATGTTTCGATATAACGATAAATCACTCTAGGAGACTTGGAATCGCGATAATTACCTTCACCGCAACCTGTGTAGCGATAGGAGCCAAGGATTCAACACGGATGGCTTGCAAATGTTCGATATAACGGTAAATCACCCTATGAGTCTCGAAATCGCGATATTTACGTTTTCCACACGCTGTGTATCGAAAGAATCTAAGTATTCACTTCCCAAGCCTCGCAATCGTTCGATTAAACGATAAATCACTCTATGAGACTCGTAATCGCGATAATTACCTTCACCGCACCCTGTGTATCGAAAGCAGCTAAGGATTCAACACGGATGGCTTGCAATGGTTCGATATAACGATAAATCACTCTATGAGACTTGGAATCGCGATATTTACGTTTCCCAGACGCTGTGTTTCGAAAGGAGCTAAGGCTTCACTTCGCAAGCCTCGTAACCGTTCGATATCACGATAAATCACTCTAGGAGACTGGGAATCGCGATAATTACCTTCACCGCACCCTGTGTATCGAAAGGAGCGAAGAATTCACTTCCCAATCCTCGCAATCGTTCGATATAACGATAAATCACCCTATGAGTCTCGAAATCGCGATATTTACGTTTCCCAGACGCCGTGTATCAAAAGAATCTAAGTATTCACTTCTCAAGCCTCGCAATCGTTCGATATAACGATAAATCACTCTAGGAGACTGGGAATCGCGATAATTACCTTCACCGCAACCTGCATATCGAAAGGAGCGAAGGATTCAACACGGATGGCTTGCAAATGTTCGATATAACGGTAAATCACCCTATGAGTCTCGAAATCGCGATATTTACGTTTTCCACACGCTGTGTATCGAAAGAATCTAAGTATTCACTTCATAAGCCTCGCAGTCGTTCGATATAACGATAAATCCCTCTATGAGACTCAGAATTGCGAAAATCACCTTCACCGCACCCTGTGTATCGAAAGGAGCTAAGCATTCAACTCGGATGGCTTCCAATGTTTCGATATAACGATAAATCACTCTAGGAGACTTGGAATCGCGATAATTACCTTCACCGCAACCTGTGTAGCGATAGGAGCCAAGGATTCACTTCCCAAGCCTCGCAAACGTTCAATGTAACGTTAAATCTCTCTATGAGACTCGGAATCGGAATATTTACGTTTTCCAAACGCTGTGTTTCGAAAGGAGCTAAGGCTTCACTTCGCAAGCCTCGTAACCGTTCGATATCACGATAAATCACTCTAGGAGACTGGGAATCGCGATAATTACCATCACCACACCCTGTGTATCGAAAGGAGCTAAGGATTCAACTCGGATTGCTTGAAATGGTTCGATATCACGATATATCACTCTATGAGACTTGGAATCGCGATATTTACGTTTCCCAGACGCCGTGTATCCAAAAGAGCCATGTATTCACTTCGCACGCCTCGCAATCGTTCGATTAAACGATAAATCACCCTATGAGTCTCGAAATCGGGATATTTACGTTTTCCAAACGCTGTGAATCGAAAGGAGCTAAGGCTTCAGATCCCAAACCCCGCAATCGTTCGATTAAGCGATAAATCACTCTAGGAGACTCGGAATCGCGATAATTACCTTCACCGGAACCTGTGTATCGAAAGGAGCTAAGGATTCAACACGGATGGCTTGCAATGGTTCGATATAACGATAAATCACTCTATGAGACTTGGAATCGGGATAGTTACGTTTCCCAAACGCTGTGTTTCGATGGGACCTAAGGATTCACTTCCCAAGCCTCGCAAACGTTCAATGTAACGTTAAATCACTCTATGAGACTCGGAATCGGTATATTTACGTTTTCCAAACGCTGTGTATCGAAAGGAGCTAAGGCTTCAGATCCCAAACCGCGCAATCGTTCGATTAAACGATAAATCACTCTAGGAGACTCGGAATCGCGATAATTACCTTGACCGCAATCTGTGTATCGAAAGGAGCTAAGGCTTCAACACGGATGGCTTGCAATGGTTCGATATAACGATAAATCACTCTATGAGACTTGGAATCGCGATATTTACGTTTTCCACACGCTGTGTATCGAAAGAATCTAAGTACTCACTTCCCAAGCCTCGCAGTCGTTCGATATAACGATAAATCCCTCTATGAGACTCGGAATCGCGATAATTACCTTCACCGCAACCTGTCTATCGATAGGAGCCAAGGATTCAACACGGATGGCTTGCAAATGTTCGATATAACGGTAAATCACCCTATGAGTCTCGAAATCGCGATATTTACGTTTTCTAAACGCTGTGTATCAAAAGGAGCTAAGGCTTCACTTCGCAAGCCTCGTAACCATTCGATATCACGATAAATCACTCTAGGAGACTGGGAATCGCGATAATTACCTTCACCGCACCCTGTGTATCGAAAGGAGCGAAGAATTCACTTCCCAATCCTCGCAATCGTTCGATATAACGATAAATCACCCTATGAGTCTCGAAATTGCGATATTTACGTTTTCCAAACGCTGTGTATCGAAAGAATCTAAGTATTCACTTCTCAAACCTCGCAATCGTTCGATTAAACGATAAATCGCTCTAGGAGACTGGGAATCGCGATAATTACCATCACCGCACCCTGTGTATCGAAAGGAGCTAAGGATTCAACACGGATGGCTTGCAATGGTTCGATATAACGATAAATCACTCTATGAGACTTGGAATCGGGATATTTACGCTTTCCAAACGCTGTGTTTCTATGGGAGCTAAGGATTCACTTCCCAAGCCTCGCAAACGTTCAATGTAACGTTAAATCTCTCTATGAGACTCGGAATCGGGATATTTACGTTTTCCAAACGCTGTGTATCGAAAGGAGCTAAGGCTTCAGATCCCAAACCGCGCAATCGTTCGATTAAACGATAAATCACGCTAGGAGACTCGGAATCGCGATAATTACCTTGACCGCAATCTGTGTATCGAAAGGAGCTAAGGCTTCAACACGGATGGCTTGCAATGGTTCGATATAACGATAAATCACTCTATGAGACTTGGAATCGCGATATTTACGTTTTCCACACGCTGTGTATCGAAAGAATCTAAGTACTCACTTCCCAAGCCTCGCAGTCGTTCGATATAACGATAAATCCCTCTATGAGACTCGGAATCGCGATAATTACCTTCACCGCAACCTGTCTATCGATAGGAGCCAAGGATTCAACACGGATGGCTTGCAAATTTTCGATATAACGATAAATCACCCTATGAGTCTCGAAATCGCGATATTTACGTTTTCCAAACGCTGTGTATCGAAAGAATCTAAGTATTCACTTCTCAAACCTCGCAATCGTTCGATTAAACGATAAATCGCTCTAGGAGACTGGGAATCGCGATAATTACCATCACCGCACCCTGTGTATCGAAAGGAGCTAAGGATTCAACACGGATGGCTTGCAATGGTTCGATATAACGATAAATCACTCTATGAGACTTGGAATCGGGATATTTACGCTTTCCAAACGCTGTGTTTCTATGGGAGCTAAGGATTCACTTCCCAAGCCTCGCAAACGTTCAATGTAACGTTAAATCTCTCTATGAGACTCGGAATCGGGATATTTACGTTTTCCAAACGCTGTGTTTCGAAAGGAGCTAAGGCTTCACTTCGCAAGCCTCGTAACCGTTCGATATCACGATAAATCACTCTAGGAGACTGGGGATCGCGATAATTACCATCACCACACCCTGTGTATCGAAAGGAGCTAAGGATTCAACACGGATGGCTTGCAATGGTTCGATATAACGATAAATCACTCTAGGAGACTGGGAATCGCGATAATTACCTTCACAGCACGCTGTGTATCGAAAGGAGTTAAGTATTCACTTGACAAACCTCGCAATCGATCAATGTAACGTTAAATCACTCTATGAGACTCGGAATTGCGAAAATCACCTTCACCGCAACCTGCATATCGAAAGGAGCCAAGGATTCAACTCGGATGGCTTCCAATGTTTCGATATAACGATAAATCACTCTAGGAGACTTGGAATCGCGATAATTACCTTCACCGCAACCTGTGTAGCGATAGGAGCCAAGGATTCAACACGGATGGCTTGCAAATGTTCGATATAACGGTAAATCACCCTATGAGTCTCGAAATCGCGATATTTACGTTTTCCACACGCTGTGTATCGAAAGAATCTAAGTATTCACTTCCCAAGCCTCGCAATCGTTCGATTAAACGATAAATCACTCTATGAGACTCGTAATCGCGATAATTACCTTCACCGCACCCTGTGTATCGAAAGCAGCTAAGGATTCAACACGGATGGCTTGCAATGGTTCGATATAACGATAAATCACTCTATGAGACTTGGAATCGCGATATTTACGTTTCCCAGACGCTGTGTATCAACAGGAGCTAAGGATTCACTTCCCAAGCCTCGCAGTCGTTCGATATAACGATAAATCCCTCTATGAGACTCGGAATTGCGAAAATCACCTTTACCGCACCCTGTGTATCGAAAGGAGCTAAGGATTCAACACGGATGGCTTGCAATGGTTCGATATAACGATAAATCACTCTAGGAGACTGGGAATCGCGATAATTACCTTCACAGCACGCTGTGTATCGAAAGGAGCTAAGTATTCACTTGACAAACCTCGCAATCGATCAATGTAACGTTAAATCACTCTAGGAGACTTGGAATCGCGATAATTACCTTCACCGCAACCTGTGTATCGATAGGAGCCAAGGATTCAACACGGATTGCTTGCAAATGTTCGATATAACGGTAAATCACCCTATGAGTCTCGAAATCGCGATATTTACGTTTTCTAAACGCTGTGTATCAAAAGGAGCTAAGGCTTCACTTCGCAAGCCTCGTAACCATTCGATATCACGATAAATCACTCTAGGAGACTCGGTATCGCGATAATTACCTTCACCGCACCCTGTGTATCGAAAGGAGCGAAGAATTCACTTCCCAATCCTCGCAATCGTTCGATATAACGATAAATCACCCTATGAGTCTCGGAATCGGGATATTTACGTTTTCCAAACGCTGTGTATCGAAAGGAGCTAAGGCTTCAGATCCCAACCCGCGCAATCGTTCGATTAAACGATAAATCACTCTAGGAGACTCGGAATCGCGATAATTACCTTGACCGCAACCTGTGTATCGAAAGGAGCTAAGGATTCAACACGGATGGCTTGCAATGGTTCGATATAACGATAAATCACTCTATGAGACTTGGAATCGAGATATTTACGTTTTCCAAACGCTGTGTTTCGAAAGGAGCTAAGGCTTCACTTCGCAAGCCTCGCAATCGTTCGATATAACGATAAATCACCCTATCAGACTGGGAATCGCGATATTTACGTTTCCCAGACGCTGTGTATCCAAAGGAGGTAAGTATTCACTTCGCATGCCTCGCAATCGTTCGATATAACGATAAATCACTCTAGGAGACTGGGAATCGCGATAATTACCTTCACAGCACGCTGTGTATCGAAAGGAGCTAAGTATTCACTTCACAAACCTCGCAATCGTTCAATGTAACGTTAAATCACTCTATGAGACTCGGAATTGCGAAAATCAACTTCACCGCAACCTGCATATCGAAAGGAGCCAAGGATTCAACACGGATGGCTTGCAAATGTTCGATATAACGGTAAATCACCCTATGAGTCTCGAAATCGCGATATTTACGTTTTCTAAACGCTGTGTATCAAAAGAATCTAAGTATTCAACTCGGATGGCTTCCAATGTTTCGATATAACGATAAATCACTCTATCAGTCTTGGAATCGCGATATTTACGTTTCCCAGACGCCGTGTATCAAAAGAATCTAAGTATTCACTTCTCAAGCCTCGCAATCGTTCGATATAACGATAAATCACTCTAGGAGACTGGGAATCGCGATAATTACCTTCACCGCACCCTGTGTATCGAAAGCAGCTAAGGATTCAACACGGATGGCTTGCAATGGTTCGATATAACGATAAATCACTCTATGAGACTTTGAATCGCGATATTTACGTTTCCCAGACGCTGTGTTTCGAAAGGAGCTAAGGCTTCACTTCGCAAGCCTCGTAACCGTTCGATATCACGATAAATCACTCTAGGAGACTGGGAATCGCGATAATTACCTTCACCGCACCCTGTGTATCGAAAGGAGCGAAGAATTCACTTCCCAATCCTCGCAATCGTTCGATTAAACGATAAATCGCTCTAGGAGATTGGGAATCGCGATAATTACCATCACCGCACCCTGTGTATCGAAAGGAGCTAAGGATTCAACACGGATGGCTTGCAATGGTTCGATATAACGATAAATCACTCTATGAGACTTGGAATTTGGATATTTACGTTTTCCAAACGCTGTGTTTCGAAAGGAGCTAAGGCTTCACTTCGCAAGCCTCGTAACCGTTCGATATCACGATAAATCACTCTAGGAGACTGGGAATCGCGATAATTACCTTCACCGCACACTGTGTATCGAAAGGAGCGAAGAATTCACTTCCCAATCCTCGCAATCGTTCGATATAACGATAAATCACCCTATGAGTCTCGAAATCGCGATATTTACGTTTCCCAGACGCCGTGTATCAAAAGAATCTAAGTATTCACTTCTCAAGCCTCGCAATCGTTCGATATAACGATAAATCACTCTAGGAGACTGGGAATCGCGATAATTACCTTCACCGCAACCTGCATATCGAAAGGAGCGAAGGATTCAACACGGATGGCTTGCAAATGTTCGATATAACGGTAAATCACCCTATGAGTCTCGAAATCGCGATATTTACGTTTTCCACACGCTGTGTATCGAAAGAATCTAAGTATTCACTTCATAAGCCTCGCAGTCGTTCGATATAACGATAAATCCCTCTATGAGACTCAGAATTGCGAAAATCACCTTCACCGCACCCTGTGTATCGAAAGGAGCTAAGCATTCAACTCGGATGGCTTCCAATGTTTCGATATAACGATAAATCACTCTAGGAGACTTGGAATCGCGATAATTACCTTCACCGCAACCTGTGTAGCGATAGGAGCCAAGGATTCACTTCCCAAGCCTCGCAAACGTTCAATGTAACGTTAAATCTCTCTATGAGACTCGGAATCGGAATATTTACGTTTTCCAAACGCTGTGTTTCGAAAGGAGCTAAGGCTTCACTTCGCAAGCCTCGTAACCGTTCGATATCACGATAAATCACTCTAGGAGACTGGGAATCGCGATAATTACCATCACCACACCCTGTGTATCGAAAGGAGCTAAGGATTCAACTCGGATTGCTTGAAATGGTTCGATATCACGATATATCACTCTATGAGACTTGGAATCGCGATATTTACGTTTCCCAGACGCCGTGTATCCAAAAGAGCCATGTATTCACTTCGCACGCCTCGCAATCGTTCGATTAAACGATAAATCACCCTATGAGTCTCGAAATCGGGATATTTACGTTTTCCAAACGCTGTGAATCGAAAGGAGCTAAGGCTTCAGATCCCAAACCCCGCAATCGTTCGATTAAGCGATAAATCACTCTAGGAGACTCGGAATCGCGATAATTACCTTCACCGGAACCTGTGTATCGAAAGGAGCTAAGGATTCAACACGGATGGCTTGCAATGGTTCGATATAACGATAAATCACTCTATGAGACTTGGAATCGGGATAGTTACGTTTCCCAAACGCTGTGTTTCGATGGGACCTAAGGATTCACTTCCCAAGCCTCGCAAACGTTCAATGTAACGTTAAATCACTCTATGAGACTCGGAATCGGTATATTTACGTTTTCCAAACGCTGTGTATCGAAAGGAGCTAAGGCTTCAGATCCCAAACCGCGCAATCGTTCGATTAAACGATAAATCACTCTAGGAGACTCGGAATCGCGATAATTACCTTCACCGGAACCTGTGTATCGAAAGGAGCTAAGGATTCAACACGGATGGCTTGCAATGGTTCGATATAACGATAAATCACTCTATGAGACTTGGAATCGCGATATTTACGTTTTCCACACGCTGTGTATCGAAAGAATCTAAGTACTCACTTCCCAAGCCTCGCAGTCGTTCGATATAACGATAAATCCCTCTATGAGACTCGGAATCGCGATAATTACCTTCACCGCAACCTGTCTATCGATAGGAGCCAAGGATTCAACACGGATGGCTTGCAAATGTTCGATATAACGGTAAATCACCCTATGAGTCTCGAAATCGCGATATTTACGTTTTCTAAACGCTGTGTATCAAAAGGAGCTAAGGCTTCACTTCGCAAGCCTCGTAACCATTCGATATCACGATAAATCACTCTAGGAGACTGGGAATCGCGATAATTACCTTCACCGCACCCTGTGTATCGAAAGGAGCGAAGAATTCACTTCCCAATCCTCGCAATCGTTCGATATAACGATAAATCACCCTATGAGTCTCGAAATTGCGATATTTACGTTTTCCAAACGCTGTGTATCGAAAGAATCTAAGTATTCACTTCTCAAACCTCGCAATCGTTCGATTAAACGATAAATCGCTCTAGGAGACTGGGAATCGCGATAATTACCATCACCGCACCCTGTGTATCGAAAGGAGCTAAGGATTCAACACGGATGGCTTGCAATGGTTCGATATAACGATAAATCACTCTATGAGACTTGGAATCGGGATATTTACGCTTTCCAAACGCTGTGTTTCTATGGGAGCTAAGGATTCACTTCCCAAGCCTCGCAAACGTTCAATGTAACGTTAAATCTCTCTATGAGACTCGGAATCGGGATATTTACGTTTTCCAAACGCTGTGTATCGAAAGGAGCTAAGGCTTCAGATCCCAAACCGCGCAATCGTTCGATTAAACGATAAATCACGCTAGGAGACTCGGAATCGCGATAATTACCTTGACCGCAATCTGTGTATCGAAAGGAGCTAAGGCTTCAACACGGATGGCTTGCAATGGTTCGATATAACGATAAATCACTCTATGAGACTTGGAATCGCGATATTTACGTTTTCCACACGCTGTGTATCGAAAGAATCTAAGTACTCACTTCCCAAGCCTCGCAGTCGTTCGATATAACGATAAATCCCTCTATGAGACTCGGAATCGCGATAATTACCTTCACCGCAACCTGTCTATCGATAGGAGCCAAGGATTCAACACGGATGGCTTGCAAATTTTCGATATAACGATAAATCACCCTATGAGTCTCGAAATCGCGATATTTACGTTTTCCAAACGCTGTGTATCGAAAGAATCTAAGTATTCACTTCTCAAACCTCGCAATCGTTCGATTAAACGATAAATCGCTCTAGGAGACTGGGAATCGCGATAATTACCATCACCGCACCCTGTGTATCGAAAGGAGCTAAGGATTCAACACGGATGGCTTGCAATGGTTCGATATAACGATAAATCACTCTATGAGACTTGGAATCGGGATATTTACGCTTTCCAAACGCTGTGTTTCTATGGGAGCTAAGGATTCACTTCCCAAGCCTCGCAAACGTTCAATGTAACGTTAAATCTCTCTATGAGACTCGGAATCGGGATATTTACGTTTTCCAAACGCTGTGTTTCGAAAGGAGCTAAGGCTTCACTTCGCAAGCCTCGTAACCGTTCGATATCACGATAAATCACTCTAGGAGACTGGGGATCGCGATAATTACCATCACCACACCCTGTGTATCGAAAGGAGCTAAGGATTCAACACGGATGGCTTGCAATGGTTCGATATAACGATAAATCACTCTAGGAGACTGGGAATCGCGATAATTACCTTCACAGCACGCTGTGTATCGAAAGGAGTTAAGTATTCACTTGACAAACCTCGCAATCGATCAATGTAACGTTAAATCACTCTATGAGACTCGGAATTGCGAAAATCACCTTCACCGCAACCTGCATATCGAAAGGAGCCAAGGATTCAACTCGGATGGCTTCCAATGTTTCGATATAACGATAAATCACTCTAGGAGACTTGGAATCGCGATAATTACCTTCACCGCAACCTGTGTAGCGATAGGAGCCAAGGATTCAACACGGATGGCTTGCAAATGTTCGATATAACGGTAAATCACCCTATGAGTCTCGAAATCGCGATATTTACGTTTTCCACACGCTGTGTATCGAAAGAATCTAAGTATTCACTTCCCAAGCCTCGCAATCGTTCGATTAAACGATAAATCACTCTATGAGACTCGTAATCGCGATAATTACCTTCACCGCACCCTGTGTATCGAAAGCAGCTAAGGATTCAACACGGATGGCTTGCAATGGTTCGATATAACGATAAATCACTCTATGAGACTTGGAATCGCGATATTTACGTTTCCCAGACGCTGTGTATCAACAGGAGCTAAGGATTCACTTCCCAAGCCTCGCAGTCGTTCGATATAACGGTAAATCCCTCTATGAGACTCGGAATCGCGATAATTACCTTCACAGCACGCTGTGTATCGAAAGGAGCTAAGTATTCACTTGACAAACCTCGCAATCGATCAATGTAACGTTAAATCACTCTAGGAGACTTGGAATCGCGATAATTACCTTCACCGCAACCTGTGTATCGATAGGAGCCAAGGATTCAACACGGATTGCTTGCAAATGTTCGATATAACGGTAAATCACCCTATGAGTCTCGAAATCGCGATATTTACGTTTTCTAAACGCTGTGTATCAAAAGGAGCTAAGGCTTCACTTCGCAAGCCTCGTAACCATTCGATATCACGATAAATCACTCTAGGAGACTCGGTATCGCGATAATTACCTTCACCGCACCCTGTGTATCGAAAGGAGCGAAGAATTCACTTCCCAATCCTCGCAATCGTTCGATATAACGATAAATCACCCTATGAGTCTCGGAATCGGGATATTTACGTTTTCCAAACGCTGTGTATCGAAAGGAGCTAAGGCTTCAGATCCCAACCCGCGCAATCGTTCGATTAAACGATAAATCACTCTAGGAGACTCGGAATCGCGATAATTACCTTGACCGCAACCTGTGTATCGAAAGGAGCTAAGGATTCAACACGGATGGCTTGCAATGGTTCGATATAACGATAAATCACTCTATGAGACTTGGAATCGAGATATTTACGTTTTCCAAACGCTGTGTTTCGAAAGGAGCTAAGGCTTCACTTCGCAAGCCTCGCAATCGTTCGATATAACGATAAATCACCCTATCAGACTGGGAATCGCGATATTTACGTTTCCCAGACGCTGTGTATCCAAAGGAGGTAAGTATTCACTTCGCATGCCTCGCAATCGTTCGATATAACGATAAATCACTCTAGGAGACTGGGAATCGCGATAATTACCTTCACAGCACGCTGTGTATCGAAAGGAGCTAAGTATTCACTTCACAAACCTCGCAATCGTTCAATGTAACGTTAAATCACTCTATGAGACTCGAAATTGCGAAAATCAACTTCACCGCAACCTGCATATCGAAAGGAGCCAAGGATTCAACACGGATGGCTTGCAAATGTTCGATATAACGGTAAATCACCCTATGAGTCTCGAAATCGCGATATTTACGTTTTCTAAACGCTGTGTATCAAAAGAATCTAAGTATTCAACTCGGATGGCTTCCAATGTTTCGATATAACGATAAATCACTCTATCAGTCTTGGAATCGCGATATTTACGTTTCCCAGACGCCGTGTATCAAAAGAATCTAAGTATTCACTTCTCAAGCCTCGCAATCGTTCGATATAACGATAAATCACTCTAGGAGACTGGGAATCGCGATAATTACCTTCACCGCACCCTGTGTATCGAAAGCAGCTAAGGATTCAACACGGATGGCTTGCAATGGTTCGATATAACGATAAATCACTCTATGAGACTTGGAATCGCGATATTTACGTTTCCCAGACGCTGTGTATCAACAGGAGCTAAGGATTCACTTCCCAAGCCTCGCAATCGTTCGATATAACGATAAATCACTCTAGGAGACTGGGAATCGCGATAATTACCATCACCGCACCATGTGTATCGAAAGGAGCTAAGGATTCACTTCCCAAGCCTCGCAGTTGTTCGATATAACGATAAATCCCTCTATGAGACTCAGAATTGCGAAAATCACCTTCACCGCACCCTGTGTATCGAAAGGAGCTAAGCATTCAACTCGGATGGCTTCCAATGTTTCGATATAACGATAAATCACTCTATCAGTCTTGGAATCGCGATATTTACGTTTCCCAGACGCCGTGTATCAAAAGAATCTAAGTATTCACTTCTCAAGCCTCGCAATCGTTCGATATAACGATAAATCACTCTAGGAGACTGGGAATCGCGATAATTACCATCACCGCACCCTGTGTATCGAAAGGAGCTAAGGATTCAACTCGGATTGCTTGAAATGGTTCGATATCACGATATATCACTCTATGAGTCTTGGAATCGCGATATTTACGTTTCCCAGACGCCGTGTATCCAAAAGAGCTATGTATTCACTTCGCACGCCTCGCAATCGTTCGATTAAACGATAAATCATCCTATGAGCCCCGAAATCGGGATATTTGGTTTTCCAAACGCTGTGAATCGAAAGGAGCTAAGGCTTCAGATCCCAAACCCCGCAATCGTTCGATTAAACGATAAATCACTCTAGGAGACTCGGAATCGCGATAATTACCTTCACCGGAACCTGTGTATCGAAAGGAGCTAAGGATTCAACACGGATGGCTTGCAATGGTTCGGTATAACGATAAATCACTCTAGGAGACTTGGAATCGCGATAATTACCTTCACAGCACGCTGTGTATCGAAAGGAGCTAAGTATTCACTTCACAAACCTCGCAATCGTTCAATGTAACGTTAAATCACTCTATGAGACTCGGAATTGCGAAAATCAACTTCACCGCAACCTGCATATCGAAAGGAGCCAAGGATTCAACACGGATGGCTTGCAAATGTTCGATATAACGGTAAATCACCCTATGAGTCTCGAAATCGCGATATTTACGTTTTCTAAACGCTGTGTATCAAAAGAATCTAAGTATTCACTTCTCAAGCCTCGCAATCGTTCGATATAACGATAAATCACTCTAGGAGACTGGGAATCGCGATAATTACCATCACCGCACCCTGTGTATCGAAAGGAGCTATGGATTCAACTCGGATTGCTTGAAATGGTTCGATATCACGATATATCACTCTATGAGACTTGGAATCGCGATATTTACGTTTCCCAGACGATGTGTATCCAAAAGAGCTATGTATTCACTTCGCACGCCTCGCAATCGTTCGATTAAACGATAAATCATCCTATGAGTCCCGAAATCGGGATATTTACGTTTTCCAAACGCTGTGAATCGAAAGGAGCTAAGGCTTCAGATCCCAAACCCCGCAATCGTTCGATTAAACGATAAATCACTCTAGGAGACTCGGAATCGCGATAATTACCTTCACCGGAACCTGTGTATCGATAGGGAGCTAAGGATTCAACACGGATGGCTTGCAATGGTTCGATATAACGATAAATCACTCTAGGAGACTTGGAATCGCGATAATTACCTTCACCGCAACCTGTCTATCGATAGGAGCCAAGGATTCAACACGGATGGCTTGCAAATGTTCGATATAACGGTAAATCACCCTATGAGTCTCGAAATCGCGGTATTTACGTTTTCTAAACGCTGTGTATCAAAAGGAGCTAAGGCTTCACTTCGCAAGCCTCGTAACCATTCGATATCACGATAAATCACTCTAGGAGACTGGGAATCGCGATAATTACCTTCACCGCACCCTGTGTATCGAAAGGAGCGAAGAATTCACTTCCCAATCCTCGCAATCGTTCGATATAACGATAAATCACCCTATGAGTCTCGAAATCGCGATATTTACGTTTTCCAAACGCTGTGTATCGAAAGAATCTAAGTATTCACTTCTCAAACCTCGCAATCGTTCGATTAAACGATAAATCGCTCTAGGAGACTGGGAATCGCGATAATTACCATCACCGCACCCTGTGAATCGAAAGGAGCTAAGGCTTCAGATCCCAAACCCCGCAATCGTTCGATTAAACGATAAATCACTCTAGGAGACTCGGAATCGCGATAATTACCTTCACCGGAACCTGTGTATCGAAAGGAGCTAAGGATTCAACACGGATGGCTTGCAATGGTTCGGTATAACGATAAATCACTCTAGGAGACTTGGAATCGCGATAATTACCTTCACAGCACGCTGTGTATCGAAAGGAGCTAAGTATTCACTTCACAAACCTCGCAATCGTTCAATGTAACGTTAAATCACTCTATGAGACTCGGAATTGCGAAAATCAACTTCACCGCAACCTGCATATCGAAAGGAGCCAAGGATTCAACACGGATGGCTTGCAAATGTTCGATATAACGGTAAATCACCCTATGAGTCTCGAAATCGCGATATTTACGTTTTCTAAACGCTGTGTATCAAAAGAATCTAAGTATTCACTTCTCAAGCCTCGCAATCGTTCGATATAACGATAAATCACTCTAGGAGACTGGGAATCGCGATAATTACCATCACCGCACCCTGTGTATCGAAAGGAGCTATGGATTCAACTCGGATTGCTTGAAATGGTTCGATATCACGATATATCACTCTATGAGACTTGGAATCGCGATATTTACGTTTCCCAGACGATGTGTATCCAAAAGAGCTATGTATTCACTTCGCACGCCTCGCAATCGTTCGATTAAACGATAAATCATCCTATGAGTCCCGAAATCGGGATATTTACGTTTTCCAAACGCTGTGAATCGAAAGGAGCTAAGGCTTCAGATCCCAAACCCCGCAATCGTTCGATTAAACGATAAATCACTCTAGGAGACTCGGAATCGCGATAATTACCTTCACCGGAACCTGTGTATCGATAGGGAGCTAAGGATTCAACACGGATGGCTTGCAATGGTTCGGTATAACGATAAATCACTCTAGGAGACTTGGAATCGCGATAATTACCTTCACCGCAACCTGTCTATCGATAGGAGCCAAGGATTCAACACGGATGGCTTGCAAATGTTCGATATAACGGTAAATCACCCTATGAGTCTCGAAATCGCGGTATTTACGTTTTCTAAACGCTGTGTATCAAAAGGAGCTAAGGCTTCACTTCGCAAGCCTCGTAACCATTCGATATCACGATAAATCACTCTAGGAGACTGGGAATCGCGATAATTACCTTCACCGCACCCTGTGTATCGAAAGGAGCGAAGAATTCACTTCCCAATCCTCGCAATCGTTCGATATAACGATAAATCACCCTATGAGTCTCGAAATCGCGATATTTACGTTTTCCAAACGCTGTGTATCGAAAGAATCTAAGTATTCACTTCTCAAACCTCGCAATCGTTCGATTAAACGATAAATCGCTCTAGGAGACTGGGAATCGCGATAATTACCATCACCGCACCCTGTGTATCGAAAGGAGCTAAGGATTCAACACGGATGGCTTGCAATGGTTCGATATAACGATAAATCACTCTATGAGACTTGGAATCGGGATATTTACGTTTTCCAAACGCTGTGTTTCGAAAGGAGCTAAGGCTTCACTTCGCAAGCCTCGTAACCGTTCGATATCACGATAAATCACTCTAGGAGACTGGGAATCGCGATAATTACCTTCACCGCACCCTGTGTATCGAAAGGAGCGAAGAATTCACTTCCCAATCCTCGCAATCGTTCGATATAACGATAAATCACCCTATGAGTCTCGAAATCGCGATATTTACGTTTTCCAAACGCTGTGTATCGAAAGAATCTAAGTATTCACTTCTCAAATCTCGCAATCGTTCGATTAAACGATAAATCGCTCTAGGAGACTGGGAATCGCGATAATTACCATCACCGCACCCTGTGTATCGAAGGGAGCTAAGGATTCAACACGGATGGCTTGCAATGGTTCGATATAACGATAAATCACTCTAGGAGACTGGGAATCGCGATAATTACCTTCACAGCACGCTGTGTATCGAAAGGAGCTAAGTATTCACTTGACAAACCTCGCAATCGATCAATGTAACGTTAAATCACTCTATGAGAATCGGAATTGCGAAAATCACCTTCACCGCAACCTGCATATCGAAAGGAGCCAAGGATTCAACACGGATGGCTTGCAAATGTTCGATATAACGGTAAATCACCCTATGAGTCTCGAAATCGCGATATTTACGTTTTCCACACGCTGTGTATCGAAAGAATCTAAGTATTCACTTCCCAAGCCTCGCAGTCGTTCGATATAACGATAAATCCCTCTATGAGACTCAGAATTGCGAAAATCACCTTCACCGCACCCTGTGTATCGAAAGGAGCTAAGCATTCAACTCGGATGGCTTCCAATGTTTCGATATAACGATAAATCACTCTAGGAGACTTGGAATCGCAATAATTACCTTCACCGCAACCTGTGTAGCGATAGGAGCCAAGGATTCAACACGGATGGCTTGCAAATGTTCGATATAACGGTAAATCACCCTATGAGTCTCGAAATCGCGATATTTACGTTTTCTAAACGCTGTGTATCAAAAGAATCTAAGTATTCACTTCTCAAGCCTCGCAATCGTTCGATATAACGATAAATCACTCTAGGAGACTGGGAATCGCGATAATTACCATCACCGCACCCTGTGTATCGAAAGGAGCTAAGGATTCAACTCGGATTGCTTGAAATGGTTCGATATCACGATATATCACTCTATGAGTCTTGGAATCGCGATATTTACGTTTCCCAGACGCCGTGTATCCAAAAGAGCTATGTATTCACTTCGCACGCCTCGCAATCGTTCGATTAAACGATAAATCATTATATGAGTCCCGAAATCGGGATATTTACGTTTTCCAAACGCTGTGAATCGAAAGGAGCTAAGGCTTCAGATCCCAAACCCCGCAATCGTTCGATTAAACGATAAATCACTCTAGGAGACTCGAAATCGCGATAATTACCTTCACCGGAACCTGTGTATCGAAAGGAGCTAAGGATTCACTTGACAAACCTCGCAATCGATCAATGTAACGTTAAATCACTCTATGAGACTCGGAATTGCGAAAATCACCTTCACCGCAACCTGCATATCGAAAGGAGCCAAGGATTCAACACGGATGGCTTGCAAATGTTCGATATAACGGTAAATCACCCTATGAGTCTCGAAATCGCGATATTTACGTTTTCCACACGCTGTGTATCGAAAGAATCTAAGTATTCACTTCTCAAACCTCGCAATCGTTCGATATAACGATAAATCCCTCTATGAGACTCAGAATTGCGAAAATCACCTTCACCGCACCCTGTGTATCGAAAGGAGCTAAGCATTCAACTCGGATGGCTTCCAATGTTTCGATATAACGATAAATCACTCTAGGAGACTTGGAATCGCGATAATTACCTTCACCGCAACCTGTGTAGCGATAGGAGCCAAGGATTCAACACGGATGGCTTGCAAATGTTCGATGTAACGGTAAATCACCCTATGAGTCTCGAAATCGCGATATTTACGTTTTCCACACGCTGTGTATCGAAAGAATCTAAGTATTCACTTCCCAAGCCTCGCAGTCGTTCGATATAACGATAAATCCCTCTATGAGACTCAGAATTGCGAAAATCACCTTCACCGCACCCTGTGTATCGAAAGGAGCTAAGCATTCAACTCGGATGGCTTCCAATGTTTCGATATAACGATAAATCACTCTAGGAGACTTGGAATCGCAATAATTACCTTCACCGCAACCTGTGTAGCGATAGGAGCCAAGGATTCAACACGGATGGCTTGCAAATGTTCGATATAACGGTAAATCACCCTATGAGTCCCGAAATCGGGATATTTACGTTTTCCAAACGCTGTGAATCGAAAGGAGCTAAGGCTTCAGATCCCAAACCCCGCAATCGTTCGATTAAACGATAAATCACTCTAGGAGACTCGGAATCGCGATAATTACCTTCACCGGAACCTGTGTATCGAAAGGAGCTAAGGATTCAACACGGATGGCTTGCAATGGTTCGGTATAACGATAAATCACTCTAGGAGACTGGGAATCGCGATAATTACCTTCACCGCACCCTGTGTATCGAAAGGAGCGAAGAATTCACTTCCCAATCCTCGCAATCGTTCGATATAACGATAAATCACCCTATGAGTCTCGAAATCGCGATATTTACGTTTTCCAAACGCTGTGTATCGAAAGAATCTAAGTTTTCACTTCTCAAACCTCGCAATCGTTCGATTAAACGATAAATCGCTCTAGGAGACTGGGAATCGCGATAATTACCATCACCGCAACCTGTGTATCGAAAGGAGCTAAGGATTCAACACGGATGGCTTGCAATGGTTCGATATAACGATAAATCACTCTATGAGACTTGGAATCGGGATATTTACGTTTTCCAAACGCTGTGTTTCGAAAGGAGCTAAGGCTTCACTTCGCAAGCCTCGTAACCGTTCGATATCACGATAAATCACACTAGGAGACTGGGAATCGCGATAATTACCATCACCACACCCTGTGTATCGAAAGGAGCTAAGGATTCAACACGGATGGCTTGCAATGGTTCGATATAACGATAAATCACTCTAGGAGACTGGGAATCGCGATAATTACCTTCACAGCACGCTGTGTATCGAAAGGAGCTAAGTATTCACTTGACAAACCTCGCAATCGATCAATGTAACGTTAAATCACTCTATGAGACTCGGAATTGCGAAAATCACCTTCACCGCAACCTGCATATCGAAAGGAGCCAAGGATTCAACACGGATGGCTTGCAAATGTTCGATATAACGGTAAATCACCCTATGAGTCTCGAAATCGCGATATTTACGTTTTCCACACGCTGTGTATCGAAAGAATCTAAGTATTCACTTCCCAAGCCTCGCAGTCGTTCGATATAACGATAAATCCCTCTATGAGACTCAGAATTGCGAAAATCACCTTCACCGCACCCTGTGTATCGAAAGGAGCTAAGCATTCAACTCGGATGGCTTCCAATGTTTCGATATAACGATAAATCACTCTAGGAGACTTGGAATCGCGATAATTACCTTCACCGCAACCTGTGTAGCGATAGGAGCCAAGGATTCAACACGGATGGCTTGCAAATGTTCGATTAAACGATAAATCACCCTATGAGTCTCGAAATCGGGATATTTACGTTTTCCAAACGCTGTGAATCGAAAGGAGCTAAGGCTTCAGATCCCAAACCCCGCAATCGTTCGATTAAGCGATAAATCACTCTAGGAGACTCGGAATCGCGATAATTACCTTCACCGGAACCTGTGTATCGAAAGGAGCTAAGGATTCAACACGGATGGCTTGCAATGGTTCGATATAACGATAAATCACTCTATGAGACTTGGAATCGGGATATTTACGTTTCCAAACGCTGTGTTTCGATGGGAGCTAAGGATTCACTTCCCAAGCCTCGCAAACGTTCAATGTAACGTTAAATCACTCTATGAGACTCGGAATCGGTATATTTACGTTTTCCAAACGCTGTGTATCGAAAGGAGCTAAGGCTTCAGATCCCAAACCGCGCAATCGTTCGATTAAACGATAAATCACTCTAGGAGACTCGGAATCGCGATAATTACCTTGACCGCAATCTGTGTATCGAAAGGAGCTAAGGATTCAACACGGATGGCTTGCAATGGTTCGATATAACGATAAATCATTCTATGAGACTTGGAATCGCGATATTTACGTTTTCCACACGCTGTGTATCGAAAGAATCTAAGTACTCACTTCCCAAGCCTCGCAGTCGTTCGATATAACGATAAATCCCTCTATGAGACTCGGAATCGCGATAATTACCTTCACCGCAACCTGTCTATCGATAGGAGCCAAGGATTCAACACGGATGGCTTGCAAATGTTCGATATAACGGTAAATCACCCTATGAGTCTCGAAATCGCGATATTTACGTTTTCTAAACGCTGTGTATCAAAAGGAGCTAAGGCTTCACTTCGCAAGCCTCGTAACCATTCGATATCACGATAAATCACTCTAGGAGACTGGGAATCGCGATAATTACCTTCACCGCACCCTGTGTATCGAAAGGAGCGAAGAATTCACTTCCCAATCCTCGCAATCGGTCGATATAACGATAAATCACCCTATGAGTCTCGAAATCGCGATATTTACGTTTTCCAAACGCTGTGTATCGAAAGAATCTAAGTATTCACTTCTCAAACCTCGCAATCGTTCGATTAAACGATAAATCGCTCTAGGAGACTGGGAATCGCGATAATTACCATCACCGCACCCTGTGTATCGAAAGGAGCTAAGGATTCAACACGGATGGCTTGCAATGGTTCGATATAACGATAAATCACTCTAGGAGACTGGGAATCGCGATAATTACCTTCACAGCACGCTGTGTATCGAAAGGAGCTAAGTATTCACTTGACAAACCTCGCAATCGATCAATGTAACGTTAAATCACTCTATGAGACTCGGAATTGCGAAAATCACCTTCACCGCAACCTGCATATCGGAAGGAGCCAAGGATTCAACACGGATGGCTTGCAAATGTTCGACATAACGGTAAATCACCCTATGAGTCTCGAAATCGCGATATTTACGTTTTCCACACGCTGTGTATCGAAAGAATCTAAGTATTCACTTCCGAAGCCTCGCAGTCGTTCGATATAACGATAACTCACTCTAGGAGACTGGGAATCGCGATAATTACCATCACCGCACCCTGTGTATCGAAAGGAGCTATGGATTCAACTCGGATTGCTTGAAATGGTTCGATATCACGATATATCACTCTATGAGACTTGGAATCGCGATATTTACGTTTCCCAGACGATGTGTATCCAAAAGAGCTATGTATTCACATCGCACGCCTCGCAATCGTTCGATTAAACGATAAATCATCCTATGAGTCCCGAAATCGGGATATTTACGTTTTCCAAACGCTGTGAATCGAAAGGAGCTAAGGCTTCAGATCCCAAACCCCGCAATCGTTCGATTAAACGATAAATCACTCTAGGAGACTCGGAATCGCGATAATTACCTTCACCGGAACCTGTGTATCGATAGGGAGCTAAGGATTCAACACGGATGGCTTGCAATGGTTCGGTATAACGATAAATCACTCTAGGAGACTTGGAATCGCGATAATTACCTTCACCGCAACCTGTCTATCGATAGGAGCCAAGGATTCAACACGGATGGCTTGCAAATGTTCGATATAACGGTAAATCACCCTATGAGTCTCGAAATCGCGGTATTTACGTTTTCTAAACGCTGTGTATCAAAAGGAGCTAAGGCTTCACTTCGCAAGCCTCGTAACCATTCGATATCACGATAAATCACTCTAGGAGACTGGGAATCGCGATAATTACCTTCACCGCACCCTGTGTATCGAAAGGAGCGAAGAATTCACTTCCCAATCCTCGCAATCGTTCGATATAACGATAAATCACCCTATGAGTCTCGAAATCGCGATATTTACGTTTTCCAAACGCTGTGTATCGAAAGAATCTAAGTATTCACTTCTCAAACCTCGCAATCGTTCGATTAAACGATAAATCGCTCTAGGAGACTGGGAATCGCGATAATTACCATCACCGCACCCTGTGTATCGAAAGGAGCTAAGGATTCAACACGGATGGCTTGCAATGGTTCGATATAACGATAAATCACTCTATGAGACTTGGAATCGGGATATTTACGTTTTCCAAACGCTGTGTTTCGAAAGGAGCTAAGGCTTCACTTCGCAAGCCTCGTAACCGTTCGATATCACGATAAATCACTCTAGGAGACTGGGAATCGCGATAATTACCTTCACCGCACCCTGTGTATCGAAAGGAGCGAAGAATTCACTTCCCAATTATCGCAATCGTTCGATATAACGATAAATCACCCTATGAGTCTCGAAATCGCGATATTTACGTTTTCCAAACGCTGTGTATCGAAAGAATCTAAGTATTCACTTCTCAAACCTCGCAATCGTTCGATTAAACGATAAATCGCTCTAGGAGACTGGGAATCGCGATAATTACCATCACCGCATCCTGTGTATCGAAAGGAGCTAAGGATTCAACACGGATGGCTTGCAATGGTTCGATATAACGGTAAATCACCCTATGAGTCTCGAAATCGCGATATTTACGTTTTCTAAACGCTGTGTATCAAAAGGAGCTAAGGCTTCACTTCGCAAGCCTCGTAACCATTCGATATCACGATAAATCACTCTAGGAGACTGGGAATCGCGATAATTACCTTCACCGCACCCTGTGTATCGAAAGGAGCGAAGAATTCACTTCCCAATCCTCGCAATCGTTCGATATAACGATAAATCACCCTATGAGTCTCGAAATCGCGATATTTACGTTTTCCAAACGCTGTGTATCGAAAGAATCTAAGTATTCACTTCTCAAACCTCGCAATCGTTCGATTAAACGATAAATCGCTCTAGGAGACTGGGAATCGCGATAATTACCATCACCGCACCCTGTGTATCGAAAGGAGCTAAGGATTCAACACGGATGGCTTGCAATGGTTCGATATAACGATAAATCACTCTATGAGACTTGGAATCGGGATATTTACGTTTTCCAAACGCTGTGTTTCGAAAGGAGCTAAGGCTTCACTTCGCAAGCCTCGTAACCGTTCGATATCACGATAAATCACTCTAGGAGACTGGGAATCGCGATAATTACCTTCACCGCACCCTGTGTATCGAAAGGAGCGAAGAATTCACTTCCCAATCCTCGCAATCGTTCGATATAACGATAAATCACCCTATGAGTCTCGAAATCGCGATATTTACGTTTTCCAAACGCTGTGTATCGAAAGAATCTAAGTATTCACTTCTCAAACCTCGCAATCGTTCGATTAAACGATAAATCGCTCTAGGAGACTGGGAATCGCGATAATTACCATCACCGCACCCTGTGTATCGAAAGGAGCTAAGGATTCAACACGGATGGCTTGCAATGGTTCGATATAACGATAAATCACTCTAGGAGACTGGGAATCGCGATAATTACCTTCACAGCACGCTGTGTATCGAAAGGAGCTAAGTATTCACTTGACAAACCTCGCAATCGATCAATGTAACGTTAAATCACTCTATGAGACTCGGAATTGCGAAAATCACCTTCACCGCAACCTGCATATCGAAAGGAGCCAAGGATTCAACACGGATGGCTTGCAAATGTTCGGTATAACGGTAAATCACCCTATGAGTCTCGAAATCGCGATATTTACGTTTTCCACACGCTGTGTATCGAAAGAATCTAAGTATTCACTTCCCAAGCCTCGCAGTCGTTCGATATAACGATAAATCCCTCTATGAGACTCAGAATTGCGAAAATCACCTTCACCGCACCCTGTGTATCGAAAGGAGCTAAGCATTCAACTCGGATGGCTTCCAATGTTTCGATATAACGATAAATCACTCTAGGAGACTGGGAATCGCGATAATTACCTTCACCGCACCCTGTGTATCGAAAGGAGCGAAGAATTCACTTCCCAATCCTCGCAATCGTTCGATATAACGATAAATCACCCTATGAGTCTCGAAATCGCGATATTTACGTTTTCCAAACGCTGTGTATCGAAAGAATCTAAGTATTCACTTCTCAAACCTCGCAATCGTTCGATTAAACGATAAATCGCTCTAGGAGACTGGGAATCGCGATAATTACCATCACCGCACCCTGTGTATCGAAAGGAGCTAAGGATTCAACACGGATGGCTTGCAATCGTTCGATTAAACGATAAATCACTCTAGGAGACTCGGAATCGCGATAATTACCTTCACCGGAACCTGTGTATCGAAAGGAGCTAAGGATTCAACACGGATGGCTTGCAATGGTTCGGTATAACGATAAATCACTCTAGGAGACTGGGAATCGCGATAATTACCTTCACCGCACCCTGTGTATCGAAAGGAGCGAAGAATTCACTTCCCAATCCTCGCAATCGTTCGATATAACGATAAATCACCCTATGAGTCTCGAAATCGCGATATTTACGTTTTCCAAACGCTGTGTATCGAAAGAATCTAAGTTTTCACTTCTCAAACCTCGCAATCGTTCGATTAAACGATAAATCGCTCTAGGAGACTGGGAATCGCGATAATTACCATCACCGCAACCCGTGTATCGAAAGGAGCTAAGGATTCAACACGGATGGCTTGCAATGGTTCGATATAACGATAAATCACTCTATGAGACTTGGAATCGGGATATTTACGTTTTCCAAACGCTGTGTTTCGAAAGGAGCTAAGGCTTCACTTCGCAAGCCTCGTAACCGTTCGATATCACGATAAATCACACTAGGAGACTGGGAATCGCGATAATTACCATCACCACACCCTGTGTATCGAAAGGAGCTAAGGATTCAACACGGATGGCTTGCAATGGTTCGATATAACGATAAATCACTCTAGGAGACTGGGAATCGCGATAATTACCTTCACAGCACGCTGTGTATCGAAAGGAGCTAAGTATTCACTTGACAAACCTCGCAATCGATCAATGTAACGTTAAATCACTCTATGAGACTCGGAATTGCGAAAATCACCTTCACCGCAACCTGCATATCGAAAGGAGCCAAGGATTCAACACGGATGGCTTGCAAATGTTCGATATAACGGTAAATCACCCTATGAGTCTCGAAATCGCGATATTTACGTTTTCCACACGCTGTGTATCGAAAGAATCTAAGTATTCACTTCCCAAGCCTCGCAGTCGTTCGATATAACGATAAATCCCTCTATGAGACTCAGAATTGCGAAAATCACCTTCACCGCACCCTGTGTATCGAAAGGAGCTAAGCATTCAACTCGGATAGCTTCCAATGTTTCGATATAACGATAAATCACTCTAGGAGACTTGGAATCGCGATAATTACCTTCACCGCAACCTGTGTAGCGATAGGAGCCAAGGATTCAACACGGATGGCTTGCAAATGTTCGATATAACGGTAAATCACCCTATGAGTCTCGAAATCGCGATATTTACGTTTTCTAAACGCTGTGTATCAAAAGAATCTAAGTATTCACTTCTCAAGCCTCGCAATCGTTCGATATAACGATAAATCACTCTATGAGACTCGGAATTGCGAAAATCACCTTCACCGCAACCTGCATATCGGAAGGAGCCAAGGATTCAACACGGATGGCTTGCAAATGTTCGACATAACGGTAAATCACCCTATGAGTCTCGAAATCGCGATATTTACGTTTTCCACACGCTGTGTATCGAAAGAATCTAAGTATTCACTTCCGAAGCCTCGCAGTCGTTCGATATAACGATAACTCACTCTAGGAGACTGGGAATCGCGATAATTACCATCACCGCACCCTGTGTATCGAAAGGAGCTATGGATTCAACTCGGATTGCTTGAAATGGTTCGATATCACGATATATCACTCTATGAGACTTGGAATCGCGATATTTACGTTTCCCAGACGATGTGTATCCAAAAGAGCTATGTATTCACTTCGCACGCCTCGCAATCGTTCGATTAAACGATAAATCATCCTATGAGTCCCGAAATCGGGATATTTACGTTTTCCAAACGCTGTGAATCGAAAGGAGCTAAGGCTTCAGATCCCAAACCCCGCAATCGTTCGATTAAACGATAAATCACTCTAGGAGACTCGGAATCGCGATAATTACCTTCACCGGAACCTGTGTATCGATAGGGAGCTAAGGATTCAACACGGATGGCTTGCAATGGTTCGGTATAACGATAAATCACTCTAGGAGACTTGGAATCGCGATAATTACCTTCACCGCAACCTGTCTATCGATAGGAGCCAAGGATTCAACACGGATGGCTTGCAAATGTTCGATATAACGGTAAATCACCCTATGAGTCTCGAAATCGCGGTATTTACGTTTTCTAAACGCTGTGTATCAAAAGGAGCTAAGGCTTCACTTCGCAAGCCTCGTAACCATTCGATATCACGATAAATCACTCTAGGAGACTGGGAATCGCGATAATTACCTTCACCGCACCCTGTGTATCGAAAGGAGCGAAGAATTCACTTCCCAATCCTCGCAATCGTTCGATATAACGATAAATCACCCTATGAGTCTCGAAATCGCGATATTTACGTTTTCCAAACGCTGTGTATCGAAAGAATCTAAGTATTCACTTCTCAAACCTCGCAATCGTTCGATTAAACGATAAATCGCTCTAGGAGACTGGGAATCGCGATAATTACCATCACCGCACCCTGTGTATCGAAAGGAGCTAAGGATTCAACACGGATGGCTTGCAATGGTTCGATATAACGATAAATCACTCTATGAGACTTGGAATCGGGATATTTACGTTTTCCAAACGCTGTGTTTCGAAAGGAGCTAAGGCTTCACTTCGCAAGCCTCGTAACCGTTCGATATCACGATAAATCACTCTAGGAGACTGGGAATCGCGATAATTACCTTCACCGCACCCTGTGTATCGAAAGGAGCGAAGAATTCACTTCCCAATCCTCGCAATCGTTCGATATAACGATAAATCACCCTATGAGTCTCGAAATCGCGATATTTACGTTTTCCAAACGCTGTGTATCGAAAGAATCTAAGTATTCACTTCTCAAACCTCGCAATCGTTCGATTAAACGATAAATCGCTCTAGGAGACTGGGAATCGCGATAATTACCATCACCGCATCCTGTGTATCGAAAGGAGCTAAGGATTCAACACGGATGGCTTGCAATGGTTCGATATAACGGTAAATCACCCTATGAGTCTCGAAATCGCGATATTTACGTTTTCTAAACGCTGTGTATCAAAAGGAGCTAAGGCTTCACTTCGCAAGCCTCGTAACCATTCGATATCACGATAAATCACTCTAGGAGACTGGGAATCGCGATAATTACCTTCACCGCACCCTGTGTATCGAAAGGAGCGAAGAATTCACTTCCCAATCCTCGCAATCGTTCGATATAACGATAAATCACCCTATGAGTCTCGAAATCGCGATATTTACGTTTTCCAAACGCTGTGTATCGAAAGAATCTAAGTATTCACTTCTCAAACCTCGCAATCGTTCGATTAAACGATAAATCGCTCTAGGAGACTGGGAATCGCGATAATTACCATCACCGCACCCTGTGTATCGAAAGGAGCTAAGGATTCAACACGGATGGCTTGCAATGGTTCGATATAACGATAAATCACTCTATGAGACTTGGAATCGGGATATTTACGTTTTCCAAACGCTGTGTTTCGAAAGGAGCTAAGGCTTCACTTCGCAAGCCTCGTAACCGTTCGATATCACGATAAATCACTCTAGGAGACTGGGAATCGCGATAATTACCTTCACCGCACCCTGTGTATCGAAAGGAGCGAAGAATTCACTTCCCAATCCTCGCAATCGTTCGATATAACGATAAATCACCCTATGAGTCTCGAAATCGCGATATTTACGTTTTCCAAACGCTGTGTATCGAAAGAATCTAAGTATTCACTTCTCAAACCTCGCAATCGTTCGATTAAACGATAAATCGCTCTAGGAGACTGGGAATCGCGATAATTACCATCACCGCACCCTGTGTATCGAAAGGAGCTAAGGATTCAACACGGATGGCTTGCAATGGTTCGATATAACGATAAATCACTCTAGGAGACTGGGAATCGCGATAATTACCTTCACAGCACGCTGTGTATCGAAAGGAGCTAAGTATTCACTTGACAAACCTCGCAATCGATCAATGTAACGTTAAATCACTCTATGAGACTCGGAATTGCGAAAATCACCTTCACCGCAACCTGCATATCGAAAGGAGCCAAGGATTCAACACGGATGGCTTGCAAATGTTCGGTACAACGGTAAATCACCCTATGAGTCTCGAAATCGCGATATTTACGTTTTCCACACGCTGTGTATCGAAAGAATCTAAGTATTCACTTCCCAAGCCTCGCAGTCGTTCGATATAACGATAAATCCCTCTATGAGACTCAGAATTGCGAAAATCACCTTCACCGCACCCTGTGTATCGAAAGGAGCTAAGCATTCAACTCGGATGGCTTCCAATGTTTCGATATAACGATAAATCACTCTAGGAGACTGGGAATCGCGATAATTACCTTCACCGCACCCTGTGTATCGAAAGGAGCGAAGAATTCACTTCCCAATCCTCGCAATCGTTCGATATAACGATAAATCACCCTATGAGTCTCGAAATCGCGATATTTACGTTTTCCAAACGCTGTGTATCGAAAGAATCTAAGTATTCACTTCTCAAACCTCGCAATCGTTCGATTAAACGATAAATCGCTCTAGGAGACTGGGAATCGCGATAATTACCATCACCGCACCCTGTGTATCGAAAGGAGCTAAGGATTCAACACGGATGGCTTGCAATCGTTCGATTAAACGATAAATCACTCTAGGAGACTCGGAATCGCGATAATTACCTTCACCGGAACCTGTGTATCGAAAGGAGCTAAGGATTCAACACGGATGGCTTGCAATGGTTCGGTATAACGATAAATCACTCTAGGAGACTGGGAATCGCGATAATTACCTTCACCGCACCCTGTGTATCGAAAGGAGCGAAGAATTCACTTCCCAATCCTCGCAATCGTTCGATATAACGATAAATCACCCTATGAGTCTCGAAATCGCGATATTTACGTTTTCCAAACGCTGTGTATCGAAAGAATCTAAGTTTTCACTTCTCAAACCTCGCAATCGTTCGATTAAACGATAAATCGCTCTAGGAGACTGGGAATCGCGATAATTACCATCACCGCAACCCGTGTATCGAAAGGAGCTAAGGATTCAACACGGATGGCTTGCAATGGTTCGATATAACGATAAATCACTCTATGAGACTTGGAATCGGGATATTTACGTTTTCCAAACGCTGTGTTTCGAAAGGAGCTAAGGCTTCACTTCGCAAGCCTCGTAACCGTTCGATATCACGATAAATCACACTAGGAGACTGGGAATCGCGATAATTACCATCACCACACCCTGTGTATCGAAAGGAGCTAAGGATTCAACACGGATGGCTTGCAATGGTTCGATATAACGATAAATCACTCTAGGAGACTGGGAATCGCGATAATTACCTTCACAGCACGCTGTGTATCGAAAGGAGCTAAGTATTCACTTGACAAACCTCGCAATCGATCAATGTAACGTTAAATCACTCTATGAGACTCGGAATTGCGAAAATCACCTTCACCGCAACCTGCATATCGAAAGGAGCCAAGGATTCAACACGGATGGCTTGCAAATGTTCGATATAACGGTAAATCACCCTATGAGTCTCGAAATCGCGATATTTACGTTTTCCACACGCTGTGTATCGAAAGAATCTAAGTATTCACTTCCCAAGCCTCGCAGTCGTTCGATATAACGATAAATCCCTCTATGAGACTCAGAATTGCGAAAATCACCTTCACCGCACCCTGTGTATCGAAAGGAGCTAAGCATTCAACTCGGATGGCTTCCAATGTTTCGATATAACGATAAATCACTCTAGGAGACTTGGAATCGCGATAATTACCTTCACCGCAACCTGTGTAGCGATAGGAGCCAAGGATTCAACACGGATGGCTTGCAAATGTTCGATATAACGGTAAATCACCCTATGAGTCTCGAAATCGCGATATTTACGTTTTCTAAACGCTGTGTATCAAAAGAATCTAAGTATTCACTTCTCAAGCCTCGCAATCGTTCGATATAACGATAAATCACTCTAGGAGACTGGGAATCGCGATAATTACCATCACCGCACCCTGTGTATCGAAAGGAGCTAAGGATTCAACTCGGATTGCTTGAAATGGTTCGATATCACGATATATCACTCTATGAGACTTGGAATCGCGATATTTACGTTTCCCAGACGCCGTGTATCCAAAAGAGCTATGTATTCACTTCGCACGCCTCGCAATCGTTCGATTAAACGATAAATCACCCTATGAGTCTCGAAATCGGGATATTTACGTTTTCCTAACGCTGTGAATCGAAAGGAGCTAAGGCTTCGGATCCCAAACCCCGCAATCGTTCGATTAAACGATAAATCACTCTATGAGACTCGTAATCGCGATAATTACCTTCACCGCACCCTGTGTATCGAAAGCAGCTAAGGATTCAACACGGATGGCTTGCAATGGTTCGATATAACGATAAATCACTCTATGAGACTTGGAATCGGGATATTTACGTTTCCCAAACGCTGTGTTTCGATGGGAGCTAAGGATTCACTTCCCAAGCCTCGCAAACGTTCAATGTAACGTTAAATCACTCTATGAGACTCGGAATTGCGAAAATCACCTTCACCGCAACCTGCATATCGAAAGGAGCCAAGGATTCAACACGGATGGCTTGCAAATGTTCGATATAACGGTAAATCACCCTATGAGTCTCGAAATCGCGATATTTACGTTTTCCACACGCTGTGTATCGAAAGAATCTAAGTATTCACTTCCCAAGCCTCGCAGTCGTTCGATATAACGATAAATCCCTCTATGAGACTCAGAATTGCGAAAATCACCTTCACCGCACCCTGTGTATCGAAAGGAGCTAAGCATTCAACTCGGATGGCTTCCAATGTTTCGATATAACGATAAATCACTCTAGGAGACTTGGAATCGCGATAATTACCTTCACCGCAACCTGTGTAGCGATAGGAGCCAAGGATTCAACACGGATGGCTTGCAAATGTTCGATTAAACGATAAATCACCCTATGAGTCTCGAAATCGGGATATTTACGTTTTCCAAACGCTGTGAATCGAAAGGAGCTAAGGCTTCAGATCCCAAACCCCGCAATCGTTCGATTAAGCGATAAATCACTCTAGGAGACTCGGAATCGCGATAATTACCTTCACCGGAACCTGTGTATCGAAAGGAGCTAAGGATTCAACACGGATGGCTTGCAATGGTTCGATATAACGATAAATCACTCTATGAGACTTGGAATCGGGATATTTACGTTTCCAAACGCTGTGTTTCGATGGGAGCTAAGGATTCACTTCCCAAGCCTCGCAAACGTTCAATGTAACGTTAAATCACTCTATGAGACTCGGAATCGGTATATTTACGTTTTCCAAACGCTGTGTATCGAAAGGAGCTAAGGCTTCAGATCCCAAACCGCGCAATCGTTCGATTAAACGATAAATCACTCTAGGAGACTCGGAATCGCGATAATTACCTTCACCGCACCCTGTGTATCGAAAGGAGCGAAGAATTCACTTCCCAATCCTCGCAATCGTTCGATATAACGATAAATCACCCTATGAGTCTCGAAATCGCGATATTTACGTTTTCCAAACGCTGTGTATCGAAAGAATCTAAGTATTCACTTCTCAAACCTCGCAATCGTTCGATTAAACGATAAATCGCTCTAGGAGACTGGGAATCGCGATAATTACCATCACCGCACCCTGTGTATCGAAAGGAGCTAAGGATTCAACACGGATGGCTTGCAATGGTTCGATATAACGATAAATCACTCTATGAGACTTGGAATCGGGATATTTACGCTTTCCAAACGCTGTGTTTCTATGGGAGCTAAGGATTCACTTCCCAAGCCTCGCAAACGTTCAATGTAACGTTAAATCTCTCTATGAGACTCGGAATCGGGATATTTACGTTTTCCAAACGCTGTGTTTCGAAAGGAGCTAAGGCTTCACTTCGCAAGCCTCGTAACCGTTCGATATCACGATAAATCACTCTAGGAGACTGGGAATCGCGATAATTACCATCACCACACCCTGTGTATCGAAAGGAGCTAAGGATTCAACACGGATGGCTTGCAATGGTTCGATATAACGATAAATCACTCTAGGAGACTGGGAATCGCGATAATTACCTTCACAGCACGCTGTGTATCGAAAGGAGCTAAGTATTCACTTGACAAACCTCGCAATCGATCAATGTAACGTTAAATCACTCTATGAGACTCGGAATTGCGAAAATCACCTTCACCGCAACCTGCATATCGGAAGGAGCCAAGGATTCAACACGGATGGCTTGCAAATGTTCGACATAACGGTAAATCACCCTATGAGTCTCGAAATCGCGATATTTACGTTTTCCACACGCTGTGTATCGAAAGAATCTAAGTATTCACTTCCGAAGCCTCGCAGTCGTTCGATATAACGATAACTCACTCTAGGAGACTGGGAATCGCGATAATTACCATCACCGCACCCTGTGTATCGAAAGGAGCTATGGATTCAACTCGGATTGCTTGAAATGGTTCGATATCACGATATATCACTCTATGAGACTTGGAATCGCGATATTTACGTTTCCCAGACGATGTGTATCCAAAAGAGCTATGTATTCACTTCGCACGCCTCGCAATCGTTCGATTAAACGATAAATCATCCTATGAGTCCCGAAATCGGGATATTTACGTTTTCCAAACGCTGTGAATCGAAAGGAGCTAAGGCTTCAGATCCCAAACCCCGCAATCGTTCGATTAAACGATAAATCACTCTAGGAGACTCGGAATCGCGATAATTACCTTCACCGGAACCTGTGTATCGATAGGGAGCTAAGGATTCAACACGGATGGCTTGCAATGGTTCGGTATAACGATAAATCACTCTAGGAGACTTGGAATCGCGATAATTACCTTCACCGCAACCTGTCTATCGATAGGAGCCAAGGATTCAACACGGATGGCTTGCAAATGTTCGATATAACGGTAAATCACCCTATGAGTCTCGAAATCGCGGTATTTACGTTTTCTAAACGCTGTGTATCAAAAGGAGCTAAGGCTTCACTTCGCAAGCCTCGTAACCATTCGATATCACGATAAATCACTCTAGGAGACTGGGAATCGCGATAATTACCTTCACCGCACCCTGTGTATCGAAAGGAGCGAAGAATTCACTTCCCAATCCTCGCAATCGTTCGATATAACGATAAATCACCCTATGAGTCTCGAAATCGCGATATTTACGTTTTCCAAACGCTGTGTATCGAAAGAATCTAAGTATTCACTTCTCAAACCTCGCAATCGTTCGATTAAACGATAAATCGCTCTAGGAGACTGGGAATCGCGATAATTACCATCACCGCACCCTGTGTATCGAAAGGAGCTAAGGATTCAACACGGATGGCTTGCAATGGTTCGATATAACGATAAATCACTCTATGAGACTTGGAATCGGGATATTTACGTTTTCCAAACGCTGTGTTTCGAAAGGAGCTAAGGCTTCACTTCGCAAGCCTCGTAACCGTTCGATATCACGATAAATCACTCTAGGAGACTGGGAATCGCGATAATTACCTTCACCGCACCCTGTGTATCGAAAGGAGCGAAGAATTCACTTCCCAATCCTCGCAATCGTTCGATATAACGATAAATCACCCTATGAGTCTCGAAATCGCGATATTTACGTTTTCCAAACGCTGTGTATCGAAAGAATCTAAGTATTCACTTCTCAAACCTCGCAATCGTTCGATTAAACGATAAATCGCTCTAGGAGACTGGGAATCGCGATAATTACCATCACCGCATCCTGTGTATCGAAAGGAGCTAAGGATTCAACACGGATGGCTTGCAATGGTTCGATATAACGGTAAATCACCCTATGAGTCTCGAAATCGCGATATTTACGTTTTCTAAACGCTGTGTATCAAAAGGAGCTAAGGCTTCACTTCGCAAGCCTCGTAACCATTCGATATCACGATAAATCACTCTAGGAGACTGGGAATCGCGATAATTACCTTCACCGCACCCTGTGTATCGAAAGGAGCGAAGAATTCACTTCCCAATCCTCGCAATCGTTCGATATAACGATAAATCACCCTATGAGTCTCGAAATCGCGATATTTACGTTTTCCAAACGCTGTGTATCGAAAGAATCTAAGTATTCACTTCTCAAACCTCGCAATCGTTCGATTAAACGATAAATCGCTCTAGGAGACTGGGAATCGCGATAATTACCATCACCGCACCCTGTGTATCGAAAGGAGCTAAGGATTCAACACGGATGGCTTGCAATGGTTCGATATAACGATAAATCACTCTATGAGACTTGGAATCGGGATATTTACGTTTTCCAAACGCTGTGTTTCGAAAGGAGCTAAGGCTTCACTTCGCAAGCCTCGTAACCGTTCGATATCACGATAAATCACTCTAGGAGACTGGGAATCGCGATAATTACCTTCACCGCACCCTGTGTATCGAAAGGAGCGAAGAATTCACTTCCCAATCCTCGCAATCGTTCGATATAACGATAAATCACCCTATGAGTCTCGAAATCGCGATATTTACGTTTTCCAAACGCTGTGTATCGAAAGAATCTAAGTATTCACTTCTCAAACCTCGCAATCGTTCGATTAAACGATAAATCGCTCTAGGAGACTGGGAATCGCGATAATTACCATCACCGCACCCTGTGTATCGAAAGGAGCTAAGGATTCAACACGGATGGCTTGCAATGGTTCGATATAACGATAAATCACTCTAGGAGACTGGGAATCGCGATAATTACCTTCACAGCACGCTGTGTATCGAAAGGAGCTAAGTATTCACTTGACAAACCTCGCAATCGATCAATGTAACGTTAAATCACTCTATGAGACTCGGAATTGCGAAAATCACCTTCACCGCAACCTGCATATCGAAAGGAGCCAAGGATTCAACACGGATGGCTTGCAAATGTTCGGTATAACGGTAAATCACCCTATGAGTCTCGAAATCGCGATATTTACGTTTTCCACACGCTGTGTATCGAAAGAATCTAAGTATTCACTTCCCAAGCCTCGCAGTCGTTCGATATAACGATAAATCCCTCTATGAGACTCAGAATTGCGAAAATCACCTTCACCGCACCCTGTGTATCGAAAGGAGCTAAGCATTCAACTCGGATGGCTTCCAATGTTTCGATATAACGATAAATCACTCTAGGAGACTGGGAATCGCGATAATTACCTTCACCGCACCCTGTGTATCGAAAGGAGCGAAGAATTCACTTCCCAATCCTCGCAATCGTTCGATATAACGATAAATCACCCTATGAGTCTCGAAATCGCGATATTTACGTTTTCCAAACGCTGTGTATCGAAAGAATCTAAGTATTCACTTCTCAAACCTCGCAATCGTTCGATTAAACGATAAATCGCTCTAGGAGACTGGGAATCGCGATAATTACCATCACCGCACCCTGTGTATCGAAAGGAGCTAAGGATTCAACACGGATGGCTTGCAATCGTTCGATTAAACGATAAATCACTCTAGGAGACTCGGAATCGCGATAATTACCTTCACCGGAACCTGTGTATCGAAAGGAGCTAAGGATTCAACACGGATGGCTTGCAATGGTTCGGTATAACGATAAATCACTCTAGGAGACTGGGAATCGCGATAATTACCTTCACCGCACGCTGTGTATCGAAAGGAGCGAAGAATTCACTTCCCAATCCTCGCAATCGTTCGATATAACGATAAATCACCCTATGAGTCTCGAAATCGCGATATTTACGTTTTCCAAACGCTGTGTATCGAAAGAATCTAAGTTTTCACTTCTCAAACCTCGCAATCGTTCGATTAAACGATAAATCGCTCTAGGAGACTGGGAATCGCGATAATTACCATCACCGCAACCCGTGTATCGAAAGGAGCTAAGGATTCAACACGGATGGCTTGCAATGGTTCGATATAACGATAAATCACTCTATGAGACTTGGAATCGGGATATTTACGTTTTCCAAACGCTGTGTTTCGAAAGGAGCTAAGGCTTCACTTCGCAAGCCTCGTAACCGTTCGATATCACGATAAATCACACTAGGAGACTGGGAATCGCGATAATTACCATCACCACACCCTGTGTATCGAAAGGAGCTAAGGATTCAACACGGATGGCTTGCAATGGTTCGATATAACGATAAATCACTCTAGGAGACTGGGAATCGCGATAATTACCTTCACAGCACGCTGTGTATCGAAAGGAGCTAAGTATTCACTTGACAAACCTCGCAATCGATCAATGTAACGTTAAATCACTCTATGAGACTCGGAATTGCGAAAATCACCTTCACCGCAACCTGCATATCGAAAGGAGCCAAGGATTCAACACGGATGGCTTGCAAATGTTCGATATAACGGTAAATCACCCTATGAGTCTCGAAATCGCGATATTTACGTTTTCCACACGCTGTGTATCGAAAGAATCTAAGTTTTCACTTCCCAAGCCTCGCAGTCGTTCGATATAACGATAAATCCCTCTATGAGACTCAGAATTGCGAAAATCACCTTCACCGCACCCTGTGTATCGAAAGGAGCTAAGCATTCAACTCGGATGGCTTCCAATGTTTCGATATAACGATAAATCACTCTAGGAGACTTGGAATCGCGATAATTACCTTCACCGCAACCTGTGTAGCGATAGGAGCCAAGGATTCAACACGGATGGCTTGCAAATGTTCGATATAACGGTAAATCACCCTATGAGTCTCGAAATCGCGATATTTACGTTTTCTAAACGCTGTGTATCAAAAGAATCTAAGTATTCACTTCTCAAGCCTCGCAATCGTTCGATATAACGATAAATCACTCTAGGAGACTGGGAATCGCGATAATTACCATCACCGCACCCTGTGTATCGAAAGGAGCTAAGGATTCAACTCGGATTGCTTGAAATGGTTCGATATCACGATATATCACTCTATGAGACTTGGAATCGCGATATTTACGTTTCCCAGACGCCGTGTATCCAAAAGAGCTATGTATTCACTTCGCACGCCTCGCAATCGTTCGATTAAACGATAAATCACCCTATGAGTCTCGAAATCGGGATATTTACGTTTTCCTAACGCTGTGAATCGAAAGGAGCTAAGGCTTCGGATCCCAAACCCCGCAATCGTTCGATTAAACGATAAATCACTCTATGAGACTCGTAATCGCGATAATTACCTTCACCGCACCCTGTGTATCGAAAGCAGCTAAGGATTCAACACGGATGGCTTGCAATGGTTCGATATAACGATAAATCACTCTATGAGACTTGGAATCGGGATATTTACGTTTCCCAAACGCTGTGTTTCGATGGGAGCTAAGGATTCACTTCCCAAGCCTCGCAAACGTTCAATGTAACGTTAAATCACTCTATGAGACTCGGAATTGCGAAAATCACCTTCACCGCAACCTGCATATCGAAAGGAGCCAAGGATTCAACACGGATGGCTTGCAAATGTTCGATATAACGGTAAATCACCCTATGAGTCTCGAAATCGCGATATTTACGTTTTCCACACGCTGTGTATCGAAAGAATCTAAGTATTCACTTCCCAAGCCTCGCAGTCGTTCGATATAACGATAAATCCCTCTATGAGACTCAGAATTGCGAAAATCACCTTCACCGCACCCTGTGTATCGAAAGGAGCTAAGCATTCAACTCGGATGGCTTCCAATGTTTCGATATAACGATAAATCACTCTAGGAGACTTGGAATCGCGATAATTACCTTCACCGCAACCTGTGTAGCGATAGGAGCCAAGGATTCAACACGGATGGCTTGCAAATGTTCGATTAAACGATAAATCACCCTATGAGTCTCGAAATCGGGATATTTACGTTTTCCAAACGCTGTGAATCGAAAGGAGCTAAGGCTTCAGATCCCAAACCCCGCAATCGTTCGATTAAGCGATAAATCACTCTAGGAGACTCGGAATCGCGATAATTACCTTCACCGGAACCTGTGTATCGAAAGGAGCTAAGGATTCAACACGGATGATTTGCAATGGTTCGATATAACGATAAATCACTCTATGAGACTTGGAATCGGGATATTTACGTTTCCAAACGCTGTGTTTCGATGGGAGCTAAGGATTCACTTCCCAAGCCTCGCAAACGTTCAATGTAACGTTAAATCACTCTATGAGACTCGGAATCGGTATATTTACGTTTTCCAAACGCTGTGTATCGAAAGGAGCTAAGGCTTCAGATCCCAAACCGCGCAATCGTTCGATTAAACGATAAATCACTCTAGGAGACTCGGAATCGCGATAATTACCTTGACCGCAATCTGTGTATCGAAAGGAGCTAAGGATTCAACACGGATGGCTTGCAATGGTTCGATATAACGATAAATCATTCTATGAGACTTGGAATCGCGATATTTACGTTTTCCACACGCTGTGTATCGAAAGAATCTAAGTACTCACTTCCCAAGCCTCGCAGTCGTTCGATATAACGATAAATCCCTCTATGAGACTCGGAATCGCGATAATTACCTTCACCGCAACCTGTCTATCGATAGGAGCCAAGGATTCAACACGGATGGCTTGCAAATGTTCGATATAACGGTAAATCACCCTATGAGTCTCGAAATCGCGATATTTACGTTTTCTAAACGCTGTGTATCAAAAGGAGCTAAGGCTTCACTTCGCAAGCCTCGTAACCATTCGATATCACGATAAATCACTCTAGGAGACTGGGAATCGCGATAATTACCTTCACCGCACCCTGTGTATCGAAAGGAGCGAAGAATTCACTTCCCAATCCTCGCAATCGTTCGATATAACGATAAATCACCCTATGAGTCTCGAAATCGCGATATTTACGTTTTCCAAACGCTGTGTATCGAAAGAATCTAAGTATTCACTTCTCAAACCTCGCAATCGTTCGATTAAACGATAAATCGCTCTAGGAGACTGGGAATCGCGATAATTACCATCACCGCACCCTGTGTATCGAAAGGAGCTAAGGATTCAACACGGATGGCTTGCAATGGTTCGATATAACGATAAATCACTCTATGAGACTTGGAATCGGGATATTTACGCTTTCCAAACGCTGTGTTTCTATGGGAGCTAAGGATTCACTTCCCAAGCCTCGCAAACGTTCAATGTAACGTTAAATCTCTCTATGAGACTCGGAATCGGGATATTTACGTTTTCCAAACGCTGTGTTTCGAAAGGAGCTAAGGCTTCACTTCGCAAGCCTCGTAACCGTTCGATATCACGATAAATCACTCTAGGAGACTGGGAATCGCGATAATTACCATCACCACACCCTGTGTATCGAAAGGAGCTAAGGATTCAACACGGATGGCTTGCAATGGTTCGATATAACGATAAATCACTCTAGGAGACTGGGAATCGCGATAATTACCTTCACAGCACGCTGTGTATCGAAAGGAGCTAAGTATTCACTTGACAAACCTCGCAATCGATCAATGTAACGTTAAATCACTCTATGAGACTCGGAATTGCGAAAATCACCTTCACCGCAACCTGCATATCGGAAGGAGCCAAGGATTCAACACGGATGGCTTGCAAATGTTCGACATAACGGTAAATCACCCTATGAGTCTCGAAATCGCGATATTTACGTTTTCCACACGCTGTGTATCGAAAGAATCTAAGTATTCACTTCCGAAGCCTCGCAGTCGTTCGATATAACGATAACTCACTCTAGGAGACTGGGAATCGCGATAATTACCATCACCGCACCCTGTGTATCGAAAGGAGCTATGGATTCAACTCGGATTGCTTGAAATGGTTCGATATCACGATATATCACTCTATGAGACTTGGAATCGCGATATTTACGTTTCCCAGACGATGTGTATCCAAAAGAGCTATGTATTCACTTCGCACGCCTCGCAATCGTTCGATTAAACGATAAATCATCCTATGAGTCCCGAAATCGGGATATTTACGTTTTCCAAACGCTGTGAATCGAAAGGAGCTAAGGCTTCAGATCCCAAACCCCGCAATCGTTCGATTAAACGATAAATCACTCTAGGAGACTCGGAATCGCGATAATTACCTTCACCGGAACCTGTGTATCGATAGGGAGCTAAGGATTCAACACGGATGGCTTGCAATGGTTCGGTATAACGATAAATCACTCTAGGAGACTTGGAATCGCGATAATTACCTTCACCGCAACCTGTCTATCGATAGGAGCCAAGGATTCAACACGGATGGCTTGCAAATGTTCGATATAACGGTAAATCACCCTATGAGTCTCGAAATCGCGGTATTTACGTTTTCTAAACGCTGTGTATCAAAAGGAGCTAAGGCTTCACTTCGCAAGCCTCGTAACCATTCGATATCACGATAAATCACTCTAGGAGACTGGGAATCGCGATAATTACCTTCACCGCACCCTGTGTATCGAAAGGAGCGAAGAATTCACTTCCCAATCCTCGCAATCGTTCGATATAACGATAAATCACCCTATGAGTCTCGAAATCGCGATATTTACGTTTTCCAAACGCTGTGTATCGAAGGAATCTAAGTATTCACTTCTCAAACCTCGCAATCGTTCGATTAAACGATAAATCGCTCTAGGAGACTGGGAATCGCGATAATTACCATCACCGCACCCTGTGTATCGAAAGGAGCTAAGGATTCAACACGGATGGCTTGCAATGGTTCGATATAACGATAAATCACTCTATGAGACTTGGAATCGGGATATTTACGTTTTCCAAACGCTGTGTTTCGAAAGGAGCTAAGGCTTCACTTCGCAAGCCTCGTAACCGTTCGATATCACGATAAATCACTCTAGGAGACTGGGAATCGCGATAATTACCTTCACCGCACCCTGTGTATCGAAAGGAGCGAAGAATTCACTTCCCAATCCTCGCAATCGTTCGATATAACGATAAATCACCCTATGAGTCTCGAAATCGCGATATTTACGTTTTCCAAACGCTGTGTATCGAAAGAATCTAAGTATTCACTTCTCAAACCTCGCAATCGTTCGATTAAACGATAAATCGCTCTAGGAGACTGGGAATCGCGATAATTACCATCACCGCATCCTGTGTATCGAAAGGAGCTAAGGATTCAACACGGATGGCTTGCAATGGTTCGATATAACGGTAAATCACCCTATGAGTCTCGAAATCGCGATATTTACGTTTTCTAAACGCTGTGTATCAAAAGGAGCTAAGGCTTCACTTCGCAAGCCTCGTAACCATTCGATATCACGATAAATCACTCTAGGAGACTGGGAATCGCGATAATTACCTTCACCGCACCCTGTGTATCGAAAGGAGCGAAGAATTCACTTCCCAATCCTCGCAATCGTTCGATATAACGATAAATCACCCTATGAGTCTCGAAATCGCGATATTTACGTTTTCCAAACGCTGTGTATCGAAAGAATCTAAGTATTCACTTCTCAAACCTCGCAATCGTTCGATTAAACGATAAATCGCTCTAGGAGACTGGGAATCGCGATAATTACCATCACCGCACCCTGTGTATCGAAAGGAGCTAAGGATTCAACACGGATGGCTTGCAATGGTTCGATATAACGATAAATCACTCTATGAGACTTGGAATCGGGATATTTACGTTTTCCAAACGCTGTGTTTCGAAAGGAGCTAAGGCTTCACTTCGCAAGCCTCGTAACCGTTCGATATCACGATAAATCACTCTAGGAGACTGGGAATCGCGATAATTACCTTCACCGCACCCTGTGTATCGAAAGGAGCGAAGAATTCACTTCCCAATCCTCGCAATCGTTCGATATAACGATAAATCACCCTATGAGTCTCGAAATCGCGATATTTACGTTTTCCAAACGCTGTGTATCGAAAGAATCTAAGTATTCACTTCTCAAACCTCGCAATCGTTCGATTAAACGATAAATCGCTCTAGGAGACTGGGAATCGCGATAATTACCATCACCGCACCCTGTGTATCGAAAGGAGCTAAGGATTCAACACGGATGGCTTGCAATGGTTCGATATAACGGTAAATCACCCTATGAGTCCCGAAATCGGGATATTTACGTTTTCCAAACGCTGTGAATCGAAAGGAGCTAAGGCTTCAGATCCCAAACCCCGCAATCGTTCGATTAAACGATAAATCACTCTAGGAGACTCGGAATCGCGATAATTACCTTCACCGGAACCTGTGTATCGAAAGGAGCTAAGGATTCAACACGGATGGCTTGCAATGGTTCGGTATAACGATAAATCACTCTAGGAGACTGGGAATCGCGATAATTACCTTCACCGCACCCTGTGTATCGAAAGGAGCGAAGAATTCACTTCCCAATCCTCGCAATCGTTCGATATAACGATAAATCACCCTATGAGTCTCGAAATCGCGATATTTACGTTTTCCAAACGCTGTGTATCGAAAGAATCTAAGTTTTCACTTCTCAAACCTCGCAATCGTTCGATTAAACGATAAATCGCTCTAGGAGACTGGGAATCGCGATAATTACCATCACCGCAACCTGTGTATCGAAAGGAGCTAAGGATTCAACACGGATGGCTTGCAATGGTTCGATATAACGATAAATCACTCTATGAGACTTGGAATCGGGATATTTACGTTTTCCAAACGCTGTGTTTCGAAAGGAGCTAAGGCTTCACTTCGCAAGCCTCGTAACCGTTCGATATCACGATAAATCACACTAGGAGACTGGGAATCGCGATAATTACCATCACCACACCCTGTGTATCGAAAGGAGCTAAGGATTCAACACGGATGGCTTGCAATGGTTCGATATAACGATAAATCACTCTAGGAGACTGGGAATCGCGATAATTACCTTCACAGCACGCTGTGTATCGAAAGGAGCTAAGTATTCACTTGACAAACCTCGCAATCGATCAATGTAACGTTAAATCACTCTATGAGACTCGGAATTGCGAAAATCACCTTCACCGCAACCTGCATATCGAAAGGAGCCAAGGATTCAACACGGATGGCTTGCAAATGTTCGATATAACGGTAAATCACCCTATGAGTCTCGAAATCGCGATATTTACGTTTTCCACACGCTGTGTATCGAAAGAATCTAAGTATTCACTTCCTAAGCCTCGCAGTCGTTCGATATAACGATAAATCCCTCTATGAGACTCAGAATTGCGAAAATCACCTTCACCGCACCCTGTGTATCGAAAGGAGCTAAGCATTCAACTCGGATGGCTTCCAATGTTTCGATATAACGATAAATCACTCTAGGAGACTTGGAATCGCGATAATTACCTTCACCGCAACCTGTGTAGCGATAGGAGCCAAGGATTCAACACGGATGGCTTGCAAATGTTCGATTAAACGATAAATCACCCTATGAGTCTCGAAATCGGGATATTTACGTTTTCCAAACGCTGTGAATCGAAAGGAGCTAAGGCTTCAGATCCCAAACCCCGCAATCGTTCGATTAAGCGATAAATCACTCTAGGAGACTCGGAATCGCGATAATTACCTTCACCGGAACCTGTGTATCGAAAGGAGCTAAGGATTCAACACGGATGGCTTGCAATGGTTCGATATAACGATAAATCACTCTATGAGACTTGGAATCGGGATATTTACGTTTCCAAACGCTGTGTTTCGATGGGAGCTAAGGATTCACTTCCCAAGCCTCGCAAACGTTCAATGTAACGTTAAATCACTCTATGAGACTCGGAATCGGTATATTTACGTTTTCCAAACGCTGTGTATCGAAAGGAGCTAAGGCTTCAGATCCCAAACCGCGCAATCGTTCGATTAAACGATAAATCACTCTAGGAGACTCGGAATCGCGATAATTACCTTGACCGCAATCTGTGTATCGAAAGGAGCTAAGGATTCAACACGGATGGCTTGCAATGGTTCGATATAACGATAAATCATTCTATGAGACTTGGAATCGCGATATTTACGTTTTCCACACGCTGTGTATCGAAAGAATCTAAGTACTCACTTCCCAAGCCTCGCAGTCGTTCGATATAACGATAAATCCCTCTATGAGACTCGGAATCGCGATAATTACCTTCACCGCAACCTGTCTATCGATAGGAGCCAAGGATTCAACACGGATGGCTTGCAAATGTTCGATATAACGGTAAATCACCCTATGAGTCTCGAAATCGCGATATTTACGTTTTCTAAACGCTGTGTATCAAAAGGAGCTAAGGCTTCACTTCGCAAGCCTCGTAACCATTCGATATCACGATAAATCACTCTAGGAGACTGGGAATCGCGATAATTACCTTCACCGCACCCTGTGTATCGAAAGGAGCGAAGAATTCACTTCCCAATCCTCGCAATCGTTCGATATAACGATAAATCACCCTATGAGTCTCGAAATCGCGATATTTACGTTTTCCAAACGCTGTGTATCGAAAGAATCTAAGTATTCACTTCTCAAACCTCGCAATCGTTCGATTAAACGATAAATCGCTCTAGGAGACTGGGAATCGCGATAATTACCATCACCGCACCCTGTGTATCGAAAGGAGCTAAGGATTCAACACGGATGGCTTGCAATGGTTCGATATAACGATAAATCACTCTATGAGACTTGGAATCGGGATATTTACGCTTTCCAAACGCTGTGTTTCTATGGGAGCTAAGGATTCACTTCCCAAGCCTCGCAAACGTTCAATGTAACGTTAAATCTCTCTATGAGACTCGGAATCGGGATATTTACGTTTTCCAAACGCTGTGTTTCGAAAGGAGCTAAGGCTTCACTTCGCAAGCCTCGTAACCGTTCGATATCACGATAAATCACTCTAGGAGACTGGGAATCGCGATAATTACCATCACCACACCCTGTGTATCGAAAGGAGCTAAGGATTCAACACGGATGGCTTGCAATGGTTCGATATAACGATAAATCACTCTAGGAGACTGGGAATCGCGATAATTACCTTCACAGCACGCTGTGTATCGAAAGGAGCTAAGTATTCTCTTGACAAACCTCGCAATCGATCAATGTAACGTTAAATCACTCTATGAGACTCGGAATTGCGAAAATCACCTTCACCGCAACCTGCATATCGGAAGGAGCCAAGGATTCAACACGGATGGCTTGCAAATGTTCGACATAACGGTAAATCACCCTATGAGTCTCGAAATCGCGATATTTACGTTTTCCACACGCTGTGTATCGAAAGAATCTAAGTATTCACTTCCGAAGCCTCGCAGTCGTTCGATATAACGATAACTCACTCTAGGAGACTGGGAATCGCGATAATTACCATCACCGCACCCTGTGTATCGAAAGGAGCTATGGATTCAACTCGGATTGCTTGAAATGGTTCGATATCACGATATATCACTCTATGAGACTTGGAATCGCGATATTTACGTTTCCCAGACGATGTGTATCCAAAAGAGCTATGTATTCACTTCGCACGCCTCGCAATCGTTCGATTAAACGATAAATCATCCTATGAGTCCCGAAATCGGGATATTTACGTTTTCCAAACGCTGTGAATCGAAAGGAGCTAAGGCTTCAGATCCCAAACCCCGCAATCGTTCGATTAAACGATAAATCACTCTAGGAGACTCGGAATCGCGATAATTACCTTCACCGGAACCTGTGTATCGATAGGGAGCTAAGGATTCAACACGGATGGCTTGCAATGGTTCGGTATAACGATAAATCACTCTAGGAGACTTGGAATCGCGATAATTACCTTCACCGCAACCTGTCTATCGATAGGAGCCAAGGATTCAACACGGATGGCTTGCAAATGTTCGATATAACGGTAAATCACCCTATGAGTCTCGAAATCGCGGTATTTACGTTTTCTAAACGCTGTGTATCAAAAGGAGCTAAGGCTTCACTTCGCAAGCCTCGTAACCATTCGATATCACGATAAATCACTCTAGGAGACTGGGAATCGCGATAATTACCTTCACCGCACCCTGTGTATCGAAAGGAGCGAAGAATTCACTTCCCAATCCTCGCAATCGTTCGATATAACGATAAATCACCCTATGAGTCTCGAAATCGCGATATTTACGTTTTCCAAACGCTGTGTATCGAAAGAATCTAAGTATTCACTTCTCAAACCTCGCAATCGTTCGATTAAACGATAAATCGCTCTAGGAGACTGGGAATCGCGATAATTACCATCACCGCACCCTGTGTATCGAAAGGAGCTAAGGATTCAACACGGATGGCTTGCAATGGTTCGATATAACGATAAATCACTCTATGAGACTTGGAATCGGGATATTTACGTTTTCCAAACGCTGTGTTTCGAAAGGAGCTAAGGCTTCACTTCGCAAGCCTCGTAACCGTTCGATATCACGATAAATCACTCTAGGAGACTGGGAATCGCGATAATTACCTTCACCGCACCCTGTGTATCGAAAGGAGCGAAGAATTCACTTCCCAATCCTCGCAATCGTTCGATATAACGATAAATCACCCTATGAGTCTCGAAATCGCGATATTTACGTTTTCCAAACGCTGTGTATCGAAAGAATCTAAGTATTCACTTCTCAAACCTCGCAATCGTTCGATTAAACGATAAATCGCTCTAGGAGACTGGGAATCGCGATAATTACCATCACCGCATCCTGTGTATCGAAAGGAGCTAAGGATTCAACACGGATGGCTTGCAATGGTTCGATATAACGGTAAATCACCCTATGAGTCTCGAAATCGCGATATTTACGTTTTCTAAACGCTGTGTATCAAAAGGAGCTAAGGCTTCACTTCGCAAGCCTCGTAACCATTCGATATCACGATAAATCACTCTAGGAGACTGGGAATCGCGATAATTACCTTCACCGCACCCTGTGTATCGAAAGGAGCGAAGAATTCACTTCCCAATCCTCGCAATCGTTCGATATAACGATAAATCACCCTATGAGTCTCGAAATCGCGATATTTACGTTTTCCAAACGCTGTGTATCGAAAGAATCTAAGTATTCACTTCTCAAACCTCGCAATCGTTCGATTAAACGATAAATCGCTCTAGGAGACTGGGAATCGCGATAATTACCATCACCGCACCCTGTGTATCGAAAGGAGCTAAGGATTCAACACGGATGGCTTGCAATGGTTCGATATAACGATAAATCACTCTATGAGACTTGGAATCGGGATATTTACGTTTTCCAAACGCTGTGTTTCGAAAGGAGCTAAGGCTTCACTTCGCAAGCCTCGTAACCGTTCGATATCACGATAAATCACTCTAGGAGACTGGGAATCGCGATAATTACCTTCACCGCACCCTGTGTATCGAAAGGAGCGAAGAATTCACTTCCCAATCCTCGCAATCGTTCGATATAACGATAAATCACCCTATGAGTCTCGAAATCGCGATATTTACGTTTTCCAAACGCTGTGTATCGAAAGAATCTAAGTATTCACTTCTCAAACCTCGCAATCGTTCGATTAAACGATAAATCGCTCTAGGAGACTGGGAATCGCGATAATTACCATCACCGCATCCTGTGTATCGAAAGGAGCTAAGGATTCAACACGGATGGCTTGCAATGGTTCGATATAACGGTAAATCACCCTATGAGTCTCGAAATCGCGATATTTACGTTTTCTAAACGCTGTGTATCAAAAGGAGCTAAGGCTTCACTTCGCAAGCCTCGTAACCATTCGATATCACGATAAATCACTCTAGGAGACTGGGAATCGCGATAATTACCTTCACCGCACCCTGTGTATCGAAAGGAGCGAAGAATTCACTTCCCAATCCTCGCAATCGTTCGATATAACGATAAATCACCCTATGAGTCTCGAAATCGCGATATTTACGTTTTCCAAACGCTGTGTATCGAAAGAATCTAAGTATTCACTTCTCAAACCTCGCAATCGTTCGATTAAACGATAAATCGCTCTAGGAGACTGGGAATCGCGATAATTACCATCACCGCACCCTGTGTATCGAAAGGAGCTAAGGATTCAACACGGATGGCTTGCAATGGTTCGATATAACGATAAATCACTCTATGAGACTTGGAATCGGGATATTTACGTTTTCCAAACGCTGTGTTTCGAAAGGAGCTAAGGCTTCACTTCGCAAGCCTCGTAACCGTTCGATATCACGATAAATCACTCTAGGAGACTGGGAATCGCGATAATTACCTTCACCGCACCCTGTGTATCGAAAGGAGCGAAGAATTCACTTCCCAATCCTCGCAATCGTTCGATATAACGATAAATCACCCTATGAGTCTCGAAATCGCGATATTTACGTTTTCCAAACGCTGTGTATCGAAAGAATCTAAGTATTCACTTCTCAAACCTCGCAATCGTTCGATTAAACGATAAATCGCTCTAGGAGACTGGGAATCGCGATAATTACCATCACCGCACCCTGTGTATCGAAAGGAGCTAAGGATTCAACACGGATGGCTTGCAATGGTTCGATATAACGGTAAATCACCCTATGAGTCCCGAAATCGGGATATTTACGTTTTCCAAACGCTGTGAATCGAAAGGAGCTAAGGCTTCAGATCCCAAACCCCGCAATCGTTCGATTAAACGATAAATCACTCTAGGAGACTCGGAATCGCGATAATTACCTTCACCGGAACCTGTGTATCGAAAGGAGCTAAGGATTCAACACGGATGGCTTGCAATGGTTCGGTATAACGATAAATCACTCTAGGAGACTGGGAATCGCGATAATTACCTTCACCGCACCCTGTGTATCGAAAGGAGCGAAGAATTCACTTCCCAATCCTCGCAATCGTTCGATATAACGATAAATCACCCTATGAGTCTCGAAATCGCGATATTTACGTTTTCCAAACGCTGTGTATCGAAAGAATCTAAGTTTTCACTTCTCAAACCTCGCAATCGTTCGATTAAACGATAAATCGCTCTAGGAGACTGGGAATCGCGATAATTACCATCACCGCAACCTGTGTATCGAAAGGAGCTAAGGATTCAACACGGATGGCTTGCAATGGTTCGATATAACGATAAATCACTCTATGAGACTTGGAATCGGGATATTTACGTTTTCCAAACGCTGTGTTTCGAAAGGAGCTAAGGCTTCACTTCGCAAGCCTCGTAACCGTTCGATATCACGATAAATCACACTAGGAGACTGGGAATCGCGATAATTACCATCACCACACCCTGTGTATCGAAAGGAGCTAAGGATTCAACACGGATGGCTTGCAATGGTTCGATATAACGATAAATCACTCTAGGAGACTGGGAATCGCGATAATTACCTTCACAGCACGCTGTGTATCGAAAGGAGCTAAGTATTCACTTGACAAACCTCGCAATCGATCAATGTAACGTTAAATCACTCTATGAGACTCGGAATTGCGAAAATCACCTTCACCGCAACCTGCATATCGAAAGGAGCCAAGGATTCAACACGGATGGCTTGCAAATGTTCGATATAACGGTAAATCACCCTATGAGTCTCGAAATCGCGATATTTACGTTTTCCACACGCTGTGTATCGAAAGAATCTAAGTATTCACTTCCTAAGCCTCGCAGTCGTTCGATATAACGATAAATCCCTCTATGAGACTCAGAATTGCGAAAATCACCTTCACCGCACCCTGTGTATCGAAAGGAGCTAAGCATTCAACTCGGATGGCTTCCAATGTTTCGATATAACGATAAATCACTCTAGGAGACTTGGAATCGCGATAATTACCTTCACCGCAACCTGTGTAGCGATAGGAGCCAAGGATTCAACACGGATGGCTTGCAAATGTTCGATTAAACGATAAATCACCCTATGAGTCTCGAAATCGGGATATTTACGTTTTCCAAACGCTGTGAATCGAAAGGAGCTAAGGCTTCAGATCCCAAACCCCGCAATCGTTCGATTAAGCGATAAATCACTCTAGGAGACTCGGAATCGCGATAATTACCTTCACCGGAACCTGTGTATCGAAAGGAGCTAAGGATTCAACACGGATGGCTTGCAATGGTTCGATATAACGATAAATCACTCTATGAGACTTGGAATCGGGATATTTACGTTTCCAAACGCTGTGTTTCGATGGGAGCTAAGGATTCACTTCCCAAGCCTCGCAAACGTTCAATGTAACGTTAAATCACTCTATGAGACTCGGAATCGGTATATTTACGTTTTCCAAACGCTGTGTATCGAAAGGAGCTAAGGCTTCAGATCCCAAACCGCGCAATCGTTCGATTAAACGATAAATCACTCTAGGAGACTCGGAATCGCGATAATTACCTTGACCGCAATCTGTGTATCGAAAGGAGCTAAGGATTCAACACGGATGGCTTGCAATGGTTCGATATAACGATAAATCATTCTATGAGACTTGGAATCGCGATATTTACGTTTTCCACACGCTGTGTATCGAAAGAATCTAAGTACTCACTTCCCAAGCCTCGCAGTCGTTCGATATAACGATAAATCCCTCTATGAGACTCGGAATCGCGATAATTACCTTCACCGCAACCTGTCTATCGATAGGAGCCAAGGATTCAACACGGATGGCTTGCAAATGTTCGATATAACGGTAAATCACCCTATGAGTCTCGAAATCGCGATATTTACGTTTTCTAAACGCTGTGTATCAAAAGGAGCTAAGGCTTCACTTCGCAAGCCTCGTAACCATTCGATATCACGATAAATCACTCTAGGAGACTGGGAATCGCGATAATTACCTTCACCGCACCCTGTGTATCGAAAGGAGCGAAGAATTCACTTCCCAATCCTCGCAATCGTTCGATATAACGATAAATCACCCTATGAGTCTCGAAATCGCGATATTTACGTTTTCCAAACGCTGTGTATCGAAAGAATCTAAGTATTCACTTCTCAAACCTCGCAATCGTTCGATTAAACGATAAATCGCTCTAGGAGACTGGGAATCGCGATAATTACCATCACCGCACCCTGTGTATCGAAAGGAGCTAAGGATTCAACACGGATGGCTTGCAATGGTTCGATATAACGATAAATCACTCTATGAGACTTGGAATCGGGATATTTACGCTTTCCAAACGCTGTGTTTCTATGGGAGCTAAGGATTCACTTCCCAAGCCTCGCAAACGTTCAATGTAACGTTAAATCTCTCTATGAGACTCGGAATCGGGATATTTACGTTTTCCAAACGCTGTGTTTCGAAAGGAGCTAAGGCTTCACTTCGCAAGCCTCGTAACCGTTCGATATCACGATAAATCACTCTAGGAGACTGGGAATCGCGATAATTACCATCACCACACCCTGTGTATCGAAAGGAGCTAAGGATTCAACACGGATGGCTTGCAATGGTTCGATATAACGATAAATCACTCTAGGAGACTGGGAATCGCGATAATTACCTTCACAGCACGCTGTGTATCGAAAGGAGCTAAGTATTCTCTTGACAAACCTCGCAATCGATCAATGTAACGTTAAATCACTCTATGAGACTCGGAATTGCGAAAATCACCTTCACCGCAACCTGCATATCGGAAGGAGCCAAGGATTCAACACGGATGGCTTGCAAATGTTCGACATAACGGTAAATCACCCTATGAGTCTCGAAATCGCGATATTTACGTTTTCCACACGCTGTGTATCGAAAGAATCTAAGTATTCACTTCCGAAGCCTCGCAGTCGTTCGATATAACGATAACTCACTCTAGGAGACTGGGAATCGCGATAATTACCATCACCGCACCCTGTGTATCGAAAGGAGCTATGGATTCAACTCGGATTGCTTGAAATGGTTCGATATCACGATATATCACTCTATGAGACTTGGAATCGCGATATTTACGTTTCCCAGACGATGTGTATCCAAAAGAGCTATGTATTCACTTCGCACGCCTCGCAATCGTTCGATTAAACGATAAATCATCCTATGAGTCCCGAAATCGGGATATTTACGTTTTCCAAACGCTGTGAATCGAAAGGAGCTAAGGCTTCAGATCCCAAACCCCGCAATCGTTCGATTAAACGATAAATCACTCTAGGAGACTCGGAATCGCGATAATTACCTTCACCGGAACCTGTGTATCGATAGGGAGCTAAGGATTCAACACGGATGGCTTGCAATGGTTCGGTATAACGATAAATCACTCTAGGAGACTTGGAATCGCGATAATTACCTTCACCGCAACCTGTCTATCGATAGGAGCCAAGGATTCAACACGGATGGCTTGCAAATGTTCGATATAACGGTAAATCACCCTATGAGTCTCGAAATCGCGGTATTTACGTTTTCTAAACGCTGTGTATCAAAAGGAGCTAAGGCTTCACTTCGCAAGCCTCGTAACCATTCGATATCACGATAAATCACTCTAGGAGACTGGGAATCGCGATAATTACCTTCACCGCACCCTGTGTATCGAAAGGAGCGAAGAATTCACTTCCCAATCCTCGCAATCGTTCGATATAACGATAAATCACCCTATGAGTCTCGAAATCGCGATATTTACGTTTTCCAAACGCTGTGTATCGAAAGAATCTAAGTATTCACTTCTCAAACCTCGCAATCGTTCGATTAAACGATAAATCGCTCTAGGAGACTGGGAATCGCGATAATTACCATCACCGCACCCTGTGTATCGAAAGGAGCTAAGGATTCAACACGGATGGCTTGCAATGGTTCGATATAACGATAAATCACTCTATGAGACTTGGAATCGGGATATTTACGTTTTCCAAACGCTGTGTTTCGAAAGGAGCTAAGGCTTCACTTCGCAAGCCTCGTAACCGTTCGATATCACGATAAATCACTCTAGGAGACTGGGAATCGCGATAATTACCTTCACCGCACCCTGTGTATCGAAAGGAGCGAAGAATTCACTTCCCAATCCTCGCAATCGTTCGATATAACGATAAATCACCCTATGAGTCTCGAAATCGCGATATTTACGTTTTCCAAACGCTGTGTATCGAAAGAATCTAAGTATTCACTTCTCAAACCTCGCAATCGTTCGATTAAACGATAAATCGCTCTAGGAGACTGGGAATCGCGATAATTACCATCACCGCATCCTGTGTATCGAAAGGAGCTAAGGATTCAACACGGATGGCTTGCAATGGTTCGATATAACGGTAAATCACCCTATGAGTCTCGAAATCGCGATATTTACGTTTTCTAAACGCTGTGTATCAAAAGGAGCTAAGGCTTCACTTCGCAAGCCTCGTAACCATTCGATATCACGATAAATCACTCTAGGAGACTGGGAATCGCGATAATTACCTTCACCGCACCCTGTGTATCGAAAGGAGCGAAGAATTCACTTCCCAATCCTCGCAATCGTTCGATATAACGATAAATCACCCTATGAGTCTCGAAATCGCGATATTTACGTTTTCCAAACGCTGTGTATCGAAAGAATCTAAGTATTCACTTCTCAAACCTCGCAATCGTTCGATTAAACGATAAATCGCTCTAGGAGACTGGGAATCGCGATAATTACCATCACCGCACCCTGTGTATCGAAAGGAGCTAAGGATTCAACACGGATGGCTTGCAATGGTTCGATATAACGATAAATCACTCTATGAGACTTGGAATCGGGATATTTACGTTTTCCAAACGCTGTGTTTCGAAAGGAGCTAAGGCTTCACTTCGCAAGCCTCGTAACCGTTCGATATCACGATAAATCACTCTAGGAGACTGGGAATCGCGATAATTACCTTCACCGCACCCTGTGTATCGAAAGGAGCGAAGAATTCACTTCCCAATCCTCGCAATCGTTCGATATAACGATAAATCACCCTATGAGTCTCGAAATCGCGATATTTACGTTTTCCAAACGCTGTGTATCGAAAGAATCTAAGTATTCACTTCTCAAACCTCGCAATCGTTCGATTAAACGATAAATCGCTCTAGGAGACTGGGAATCGCGATAATTACCATCACCGCATCCTGTGTATCGAAAGGAGCTAAGGATTCAACACGGATGGCTTGCAATGGTTCGATATAACGGTAAATCACCCTATGAGTCTCGAAATCGCGATATTTACGTTTTCTAAACGCTGTGTATCAAAAGGAGCTAAGGCTTCACTTCGCAAGCCTCGTAACCATTCGATATCACGATAAATCACTCTAGGAGACTGGGAATCGCGATAATTACCTTCACCGCACCCTGTGTATCGAAAGGAGCGAAGAATTCACTTCCCAATCCTCGCAATCGTTCGATATAACGATAAATCACCCTATGAGTCTCGAAATCGCGATATTTACGTTTTCCAAACGCTGTGTATCGAAAGAATCTAAGTATTCACTTCTCAAACCTCGCAATCGTTCGATTAAACGATAAATCGCTCTAGGAGACTGGGAATCGCGATAATTACCATCACCGCACCCTGTGTATCGAAAGGAGCTAAGGATTCAACACGGATGGCTTGCAATGGTTCGATATAACGATAAATCACTCTATGAGACTTGGAATCGGGATATTTACGTTTTCCAAACGCTGTGTTTCGAAAGGAGCTAAGGCTTCACTTCGCAAGCCTCGTAACCGTTCGATATCACGATAAATCACTCTAGGAGACTGGGAATCGCGATAATTACCTTCACCGCACCCTGTGTATCGAAAGGAGCGAAGAATTCACTTCCCAATCCTCGCAATCGTTCGATATAACGATAAATCACCCTATGAGTCTCGAAATCGCGATATTTACGTTTTCCAAACGCTGTGTATCGAAAGAATCTAAGTATTCACTTCTCAAACCTCGCAATCGTTCGATTAAACGATAAATCGCTCTAGGAGACTGGGAATCGCGATAATTACCATCACCGCACCCTGTGTATCGAAAGGAGCTAAGGATTCAACACGGATGGCTTGCAATGGTTCGATATAACGGTAAATCACCCTATGAGTCCCGAAATCGGGATATTTACGTTTTCCAAACGCTGTGAATCGAAAGGAGCTAAGGCTTCAGATCCCAAACCCCGCAATCGTTCGATTAAACGATAAATCACTCTAGGAGACTCGGAATCGCGATAATTACCTTCACCGGAACCTGTGTATCGAAAGGAGCTAAGGATTCAACACGGATGGCTTGCAATGGTTCGGTATAACGATAAATCACTCTAGGAGACTGGGAATCGCGATAATTACCTTCACCGCACCCTGTGTATCGAAAGGAGCGAAGAATTCACTTCCCAATCCTCGCAATCGTTCGATATAACGATAAATCACCCTATGAGTCTCGAAATCGCGATATTTACGTTTTCCAAACGCTGTGTATCGAAAGAATCTAAGTTTTCACTTCTCAAACCTCGCAATCGTTCGATTAAACGATAAATCGCTCTAGGAGACTGGGAATCGCGATAATTACCATCACCGCAACCTGTGTATCGAAAGGAGCTAAGGATTCAACACGGATGGCTTGCAATGGTTCGATATAACGATAAATCACTCTATGAGACTTGGAATCGGGATATTTACGTTTTCCAAACGCTGTGTTTCGAAAGGAGCTAAGGCTTCACTTCGCAAGCCTCGTAACCGTTCGATATCACGATAAATCACACTAGGAGACTGGGAATCGCGATAATTACCATCACCACACCCTGTGTATCGAAAGGAGCTAAGGATTCAACACGGATGGCTTGCAATGGTTCGATATAACGATAAATCACTCTAGGAGACTGGGAATCGCGATAATTACCTTCACAGCACGCTGTGTATCGAAAGGAGCTAAGTATTCACTTGACAAACCTCGCAATCGATCAATGTAACGTTAAATCACTCTATGAGACTCGGAATTGCGAAAATCACCTTCACCGCAACCTGCATATCGAAAGGAGCCAAGGATTCAACACGGATGGCTTGCAAATGTTCGATATAACGGTAAATCACCCTATGAGTCTCGAAATCGCGATATTTACGTTTTCCACACGCTGTGTATCGAAAGAATCTAAGTATTCACTTCCTAAGCCTCGCAGTCGTTCGATATAACGATAAATCCCTCTATGAGACTCAGAATTGCGAAAATCACCTTCACCGCACCCTGTGTATCGAAAGGAGCTAAGCATTCAACTCGGATGGCTTCCAATGTTTCGATATAACGATAAATCACTCTAGGAGACTTGGAATCGCGATAATTACCTTCACCGCAACCTGTGTAGCGATAGGAGCCAAGGATTCAACACGGATGGCTTGCAAATGTTCGATTAAACGATAAATCACCCTATGAGTCTCGAAATCGGGATATTTACGTTTTCCAAACGCTGTGAATCGAAAGGAGCTAAGGCTTCAGATCCCAAACCCCGCAATCGTTCGATTAAGCGATAAATCACTCTAGGAGACTCGGAATCGCGATAATTACCTTCACCGGAACCTGTGTATCGAAAGGAGCTAAGGATTCAACACGGATGGCTTGCAATGGTTCGATATAACGATAAATCACTCTATGAGACTTGGAATCGGGATATTTACGTTTCCAAACGCTGTGTTTCGATGGGAGCTAAGGATTCACTTCCCAAGCCTCGCAAACGTTCAATGTAACGTTAAATCACTCTATGAGACTCGGAATCGGTATATTTACGTTTTCCAAACGCTGTGTATCGAAAGGAGCTAAGGCTTCAGATCCCAAACCGCGCAATCGTTCGATTAAACGATAAATCACTCTAGGAGACTCGGAATCGCGATAATTACCTTGACCGCAATCTGTGTATCGAAAGGAGCTAAGGATTCAACACGGATGGCTTGCAATGGTTCGATATAACGATAAATCATTCTATGAGACTTGGAATCGCGATATTTACGTTTTCCACACGCTGTGTATCGAAAGAATCTAAGTACTCACTTCCCAAGCCTCGCAGTCGTTCGATATAACGATAAATCCCTCTATGAGACTCGGAATCGCGATAATTACCTTCACCGCAACCTGTCTATCGATAGGAGCCAAGGATTCAACACGGATGGCTTGCAAATGTTCGATATAACGGTAAATCACCCTATGAGTCTCGAAATCGCGATATTTACGTTTTCTAAACGCTGTGTATCAAAAGGAGCTAAGGCTTCACTTCGCAAGCCTCGTAACCATTCGATATCACGATAAATCACTCTAGGAGACTGGGAATCGCGATAATTACCTTCACCGCACCCTGTGTATCGAAAGGAGCGAAGAATTCACTTCCCAATCCTCGCAATCGTTCGATATAACGATAAATCACCCTATGAGTCTCGAAATCGCGATATTTACGTTTTCCAAACGCTGTGTATCGAAAGAATCTAAGTATTCACTTCTCAAACCTCGCAATCGTTCGATTAAACGATAAATCGCTCTAGGAGACTGGGAATCGCGATAATTACCATCACCGCACCCTGTGTATCGAAAGGAGCTAAGGATTCAACACGGATGGCTTGCAATGGTTCGATATAACGATAAATCACTCTATGAGACTTGGAATCGGGATATTTACGCTTTCCAAACGCTGTGTTTCTATGGGAGCTAAGGATTCACTTCCCAAGCCTCGCAAACGTTCAATGTAACGTTAAATCTCTCTATGAGACTCGGAATCGGGATATTTACGTTTTCCAAACGCTGTGTTTCGAAAGGAGCTAAGGCTTCACTTCGCAAGCCTCGTAACCGTTCGATATCACGATAAATCACTCTAGGAGACTGGGAATCGCGATAATTACCATCACCACACCCTGTGTATCGAAAGGAGCTAAGGATTCAACACGGATGGCTTGCAATGGTTCGATATAACGATAAATCACTCTAGGAGACTGGGAATCGCGATAATTACCTTCACAGCACGCTGTGTATCGAAAGGAGCTAAGTATTCTCTTGACAAACCTCGCAATCGATCAATGTAACGTTAAATCACTCTATGAGACTCGGAATTGCGAAAATCACCTTCACCGCAACCTGCATATCGGAAGGAGCCAAGGATTCAACACGGATGGCTTGCAAATGTTCGACATAACGGTAAATCACCCTATGAGTCTCGAAATCGCGATATTTACGTTTTCCACACGCTGTGTATCGAAAGAATCTAAGTATTCACTTCCGAAGCCTCGCAGTCGTTCGATATAACGATAACTCACTCTAGGAGACTGGGAATCGCGATAATTACCATCACCGCACCCTGTGTATCGAAAGGAGCTATGGATTCAACTCGGATTGCTTGAAATGGTTCGATATCACGATATATCACTCTATGAGACTTGGAATCGCGATATTTACGTTTCCCAGACGATGTGTATCCAAAAGAGCTATGTATTCACTTCGCACGCCTCGCAATCGTTCGATTAAACGATAAATCATCCTATGAGTCCCGAAATCGGGATATTTACGTTTTCCAAACGCTGTGAATCGAAAGGAGCTAAGGCTTCAGATCCCAAACCCCGCAATCGTTCGATTAAACGATAAATCACTCTAGGAGACTCGGAATCGCGATAATTACCTTCACCGGAACCTGTGTATCGATAGGGAGCTAAGGATTCAACACGGATGGCTTGCAATGGTTCGGTATAACGATAAATCACTCTAGGAGACTTGGAATCGCGATAATTACCTTCACCGCAACCTGTCTATCGATAGGAGCCAAGGATTCAACACGGATGGCTTGCAAATGTTCGATATAACGGTAAATCACCCTATGAGTCTCGAAATCGCGGTATTTACGTTTTCTAAACGCTGTGTATCAAAAGGAGCTAAGGCTTCACTTCGCAAGCCTCGTAACCATTCGATATCACGATAAATCACTCTAGGAGACTGGGAATCGCGATAATTACCTTCACCGCACCCTGTGTATCGAAAGGAGCGAAGAATTCACTTCCCAATCCTCGCAATCGTTCGATATAACGATAAATCACCCTATGAGTCTCGAAATCGCGATATTTACGTTTTCCAAACGCTGTGTATCGAAAGAATCTAAGTATTCACTTCTCAAACCTCGCAATCGTTCGATTAAACGATAAATCGCTCTAGGAGACTGGGAATCGCGATAATTACCATCACCGCACCCTGTGTATCGAAAGGAGCTAAGGATTCAACACGGATGGCTTGCAATGGTTCGATATAACGATAAATCACTCTATGAGACTTGGAATCGGGATATTTACGTTTTCCAAACGCTGTGTTTCGAAAGGAGCTAAGGCTTCACTTCGCAAGCCTCGTAACCGTTCGATATCACGATAAATCACTCTAGGAGACTGGGAATCGCGATAATTACCTTCACCGCACCCTGTGTATCGAAAGGAGCGAAGAATTCACTTCCCAATCCTCGCAATCGTTCGATATAACGATAAATCACCCTATGAGTCTCGAAATCGCGATATTTACGTTTTCCAAACGCTGTGTATCGAAAGAATCTAAGTATTCACTTCTCAAACCTCGCAATCGTTCGATTAAACGATAAATCGCTCTAGGAGACTGGGAATCGCGATAATTACCATCACCGCATCCTGTGTATCGAAAGGAGCTAAGGATTCAACACGGATGGCTTGCAATGGTTCGATATAACGGTAAATCACCCTATGAGTCTCGAAATCGCGATATTTACGTTTTCTAAACGCTGTGTATCAAAAGGAGCTAAGGCTTCACTTCGCAAGCCTCGTAACCATTCGATATCACGATAAATCACTCTAGGAGACTGGGAATCGCGATAATTACCTTCACCGCACCCTGTGTATCGAAAGGAGCGAAGAATTCACTTCCCAATCCTCGCAATCGTTCGATATAACGATAAATCACCCTATGAGTCTCGAAATCGCGATATTTACGTTTTCCAAACGCTGTGTATCGAAAGAATCTAAGTATTCACTTCTCAAACCTCGCAATCGTTCGATTAAACGATAAATCGCTCTAGGAGACTGGGAATCGCGATAATTACCATCACCGCACCCTGTGTATCGAAAGGAGCTAAGGATTCAACACCGATGGCTTGCAATGGTTCGATATAACGATAAATCACTCTATGAGACTTGGAATCGGGATATTTACGTTTTCCAAACGCTGTGTTTCGAAAGGAGCTAAGGCTTCACTTCGCAAGCCTCGTAACCGTTCGATATCACGATAAATCACTCTAGGAGACTGGGAATCGCGATAATTACCTTCACCGCACCCTGTGTATCGAAAGGAGCGAAGAATTCACTTCCCAATCCTCGCAATCGTTCGATATAACGATAAATTACCCTATGAGTCTCGAAATCGCGATATTTACGTTTTCCAAACGCTGTGTATCGAAAGAATCTAAGTATTCACTTCTCAAACCTCGCAATCGTTCGATTAAACGATAAATCGCTCTAGGAGACTGGGAATCGCGATAATTACCATCACCGCACCCTGTGTATCGAAAGGAGCTAAGGATTCAACACGGATGGCTTGCAATGGTTCGATATAACGATAAATCACTCTAGGAGACTGGGAATCGCGATAATTACCTTCACAGCACGCTGTGTATCGAAAGGAGCTAAGTATTCACTTGACAAACCTCGCAATCGATCAATGTAACGTTAAATCACTCTATGAGACTCGGAATTGCGAAAATCACCTTCACCGCAACCTGCATATCGAAAGGAGCCAAGGATTCAACACGGATGGCTTGCAAATGTTCGATATAACGGTAAATCACCCTATGAGTCTCGAAATCGCGATATTTACGTTTTCCACACGCTGTGTATCGAAAGAATCTAAGTATTCACTTCCCAAACCTCGCAGTCGTTCGATATAACGATAAATCCCTCTATGAGACTCAGAATTGCGAAAATCACCTTCACCGCACCCTGTGTATCGAAAGGAGCTAAGCATTCAACTCGGATGGCTTCCAATGTTTCGATATAACGATAAATCACTCTAGGAGACTGGGAATCGCGATAATTACCTTCACCGCACCCTGTGTATCGAAAGGAGCGAAGAATTCACTTCCCAATCCTCGCAATCGTTCGATATAACGATAAATCACCCTATGAGTCTCGAAATCGCGATATTTACGTTTTCCAAACGCTGTGTATCGAAAGAATCTAAGTATTCACTTCTCAAACCTCGCAATCGTTCGATTAAACGATAAATCGCTCTAGGAGACTGGGAATCGCGATAATTACCATCACCGCACCCTGTGTATCGAAAGGAGCTAAGGATTCAACACGGATGGCTTGCAATCGTTCGATTAAACGATAAATCACTCTAGGAGACTCGGAATCGCGATAATTACCTTCACCGGATCCTGTGTATCGAAAGGAGCTAAGGATTCAACACGGATGGCTTGCAATGGTTCGGTATAACGATAAATCACTCTAGGAGACTGGGAATCGCGATAATTACCTTCACCGCACCCTGTGTATCGAAAGGAGCGAAGAATTCACTTCCCAATCCTCGCAATCGTTCGATATAACGATAAATCACCCTATGAGTCTCGAAATCGCGATATTTACGTTTTCCAAACGCTGTGTATCGAAAGAATCTAAGTTTTCACTTCTCAAACCTCGCAATCGTTCGATTAAACGATAAATCGCTCTAGGAGACTGGGAATCGCGATAATTACCATCACCGCAACCCGTGTATCGAAAGGAGCTAAGGATTCAACACGGATGGCTTGCAATGGTTCGATATAACGATAAATCACTCTATGAGACTTGGAATCGGGATATTTACGTTTTCCAAACGCTGTGTTTCGAAAGGAGCTAAGGCTTCACTTCGCAAGCCTCGTAACCGTTCGATATCACGATAAATCACACTAGGAGACTGGGAATCGCGATAATTACCATCACCACACCCTGTGTATCGAAAGGAGCTAAGGATTCAACACGGATGGCTTGCAATGGTTCGATATAACGATAAATCACTCTAGGAGACTGGGAATCGCGATAATTACCTTCACAGCACGCTGTGTATCGAAAGGAGCTAAGTATTCACTTGACAAACCTCGCAATCGATCAATGTAACGTTAAATCACTCTATGAGACTCGGAATTGCGAAAATCACCTTCACCGCAACCTGCATATCGAAAGGAGCCAAGGATTCAACACGGATGGCTTGCAAATGTTCGATATAACGGTAAATCACCCTATGAGTCTCGAAATCGCGATATTTACGTTTTCCACACGCTGTGTATCGAAAGAATCTAAGTATTCACTTCCCAAGCCTCGCAGTCGTTCGATATAACGATAAATCCCTCTATGAGACTCAGAATTGCGAAAATCACCTTCACCGCACCCTGTGTATCGAAAGGAGCTAAGCATTCAACTCGGATGGCTTCCAATGTTTCGATATAACGATAAATCACTCTAGGAGACTTGGAATCGCGATAATTACCTTCACCGCAACCTGTGTAGCGATAGGAGCCAAGGATTCAACACGGATGGCTTGCAAATGTTCGATATAACGGTAAATCACCCTATGAGTCTCGAAATCGCGATATTTACGTTTTCTAAACGCTGTGTATCAAAAGAATCTAAGTATTCACTTCTCAAGCCTCGCAATCGTTCGATATAACGATAAATCACTCTAGGAGACTGGGAATCGCGATAATTACCATCACCGCACCCTGTGTATCGAAAGGAGCTAAGGATTCAACTCGGATTGCTTGAAATGGTTCGATATCACGATATATCACTCTATGAGACTTGGAATCGCGATATTTACGTTTCCCAGACGCCGTGTATCCAAAAGAGCTATGTATTCACTTCGCACGCCTCGCAATCGTTCGATTAAACGATAAATCACCCTATGAGTCTCGAAATCGGGATATTTACGTTTTCCTAACGCTGTGAATCGAAAGGAGCTAAGGCTTCGGATCCCAAACCCCGCAATCGTTCGATTAAACGATAAATCACTCTATGAGACTCGTAATCGCGATAATTACCTTCACCGCACCCTGTGTATCGAAAGCAGCTAAGGATTCAACACGGATGGCTTGCAATGGTTCAATATAACGATAAATCACTCTATGAGACTTGGAATCGGGATATTTACGTTTCCCAAACGCTGTGTTTCGATGGGAGCTAAGGATTCACTTCCCAAGCCTCGCAAACGTTCAATGTAACGTTAAATCACTCTATGAGACTCGGAATTGCGAAAATCACCTTCACCGCAACCTGCATATCGAAAGGAGCCAAGGATTCAACACGGATGGCTTGCAAATGTTCGATATAACGGTAAATCACCCTATGAGTCTCGAAATCGCGATATTTACGTTTTCCACACGCTGTGTATCGAAAGAATCTAAGTATTCACTTCCCAAGCCTCGCAGTCGTTCGATATAACGATAAATCCCTCTATGAGACTCAGAATTGCGAAAATCACCTTCACCGCACCCTGTGTATCGAAAGGAGCTAAGCATTCAACTCGGATGGCTTCCAATGTTTCGATATAACGATAAATCACTCTAGGAGACTTGGAATCGCGATAATTACCTTCACCGCAACCTGTGTAGCGATAGGAGCCAAGGATTCAACACGGATGGCTTGCAAATGTTCGATTAAACGATAAATCACCCTATGAGTCTCGAAATCGGGATATTTACGTTTTCCAAACGCTGTGAATCGAAAGGAGCTAAGGCTTCAGATCCCAAACCCCGCAATCGTTCGATTAAGCGATAAATCACTCTAGGAGACTCGGAATCGCGATAATTACCTTCACCGGAACCTGTGTATCGAAAGGAGCTAAGGATTCAACACGGATGGCTTGCAATGGTTCGATATAACGATAAATCACTCTATGAGACTTGGAATCGGGATATTTACGTTTCCAAACGCTGTGTTTCGATGGGAGCTAAGGATTCACTTCCCAAGCCTCGCAAACGTTCAATGTAACGTTAAATCACTCTATGAGACTCGGAATCGGTATATTTACGTTTTCCAAACGCTGTGTATCGAAAGGAGCTAAGGCTTCAGATCCCAAACCGCGCAATCGTTCGATTAAACGATAAATCACTCTAGGAGACTCGGAATCGCGATAATTACCTTGACCGCAATCTGTGTATCGAAAGGAGCTAAGGATTCAACACGGATGGCTTGCAATGGTTCGATATAACGATAAATCATTCTATGAGACTTGGAATCGCGATATTTACGTTTTCCACACGCTGTGTATCGAAAGAATCTAAGTACTCACTTCCCAAGCCTCGCAGTCGTTCGATATAACGATAAATCCCTCTATGAGACTCGGAATCGCGATAATTACCTTCACCGCAACCTGTCTATCGATAGGAGCCAAGGATTCAACACGGATTGCTTGCAAATGTTCGATATAACGGTAAATCACCCTATGAGTCTCGAAATCGCGATATTTACGTTTTCTAAACGCTGTGTATCAAAAGGAGCTAAGGCTTCACTTCGCAAGCCTCGTAACCATTCGATATCACGATAAATCACTCTAGGAGACTGGGAATCGCGATAATTACCTTCACCGCACCCTGTGTATCGAAAGGAGCGAAGAATTCACTTCCCAATCCTCGCAATCGTTCGATATAACGATAAATCACCCTATGAGTCTCGAAATCGCGATATTTACGTTTTCCAAACGCTGTGTATCGAAAGAATCTAAGTATTCACTTCTCAAACCTCGCAATCGTTCGATTAAACGATAAATCGCTCTAGGAGACTGGGAATCGCGATAATTACCATCACCGCACCCTGTGTATCGAAAGGAGCTAAGGATTCAACACGGATGGCTTGCAATGGTTCGATATAACGATAAATCACTCTATGAGACTTGGAATCGGGATATTTACGCTTTCCAAACGCTGTGTTTCTATGGGAGCTAAGGATTCACTTCCCAAGCCTCGCAAACGTTCAATGTAACGTTAAATCTCTCTATGAGACTCGGAATCGGGATATTTACGTTTTCCAAACGCTGTGTTTCGAAAGGAGCTAAGGCTTCACTTCGCAAGCCTCGTAACCGTTCGATATCACAATAAATCACTCTAGGAGACTGGGAATCGCGATAATTACCATCACCGCACCCTGTGTATCGAAAGGAGCTAAGGATTCAACTCGGATTGCTTGAAATGGTTCGATATCACGATATATCACTCTATGAGACTTGGAATCGCGATATTTACGTTTCCCAGACGCCGTGTATCCAAAAGAGCTATGTATTCACTTCGCACGCCTCGCAATCGTTCGATTAAACGATAAATCACCCTATGAGTCTCGAAATCGGGATATTTACGTTTTCCTAACGCTGTGAATCGAAAGGAGCTAAGGCTTCGGATCCCAAACCCCGCAATCGTTCGATTAAACGATAAATCACTCTATGAGACTCGTAATCGCGATAATTACCTTCACCGCACCCTGTGTATCGAAAGCAGCTAAGGATTCAACACGGATGGCTTGCAATGGTTCAATATAACGATAAATCACTCTATGAGACTTGGAATCGGGATATTTACGTTTCCCAAACGCTGTGTTTCGATGGGAGCTAAGGATTCACTTCCCAAGCCTCGCAAACGTTCAATGTAACGTTAAATCACTCTATGAGACTCGGAATTGCGAAAATCACCTTCACCGCAACCTGCATATCGAAAGGAGCCAAGGATTCAACACGGATGGCTTGCAAATGTTCGATATAACGGTAAATCACCCTATGAGTCTCGAAATCGCGATATTTACGTTTTCCACACGCTGTGTATCGAAAGAATCTAAGTATTCACTTCCCAAGCCTCGCAGTCGTTCGATATAACGATAAATCCCTCTATGAGACTCAGAATTGCGAAAATCACCTTCACCGCACCCTGTGTATCGAAAGGAGCTAAGCATTCAACTCGGATGGCTTCCAATGTTTCGATATAACGATAAATCACTCTAGGAGACTTGGAATCGCGATAATTACCTTCACCGCAACCTGTGTAGCGATAGGAGCCAAGGATTCAACACGGATGGCTTGCAAATGTTCGATTAAACGATAAATCACCCTATGAGTCTCGAAATCGGGATATTTACGTTTTCCAAACGCTGTGAATCGAAAGGAGCTAAGGCTTCAGATCCCAAACCCCGCAATCGTTCGATTAAGCGATAAATCACTCTAGGAGACTCGGAATCGCGATAATTACCTTCACCGGAACCTGTGTATCGAAAGGAGCTAAGGATTCAACACGGATGGCTTGCAATGGTTCGATATAACGATAAATCACTCTATGAGACTTGGAATCGGGATATTTACGTTTCCAAACGCTGTGTTTCGATGGGAGCTAAGGATTCACTTCCCAAGCCTCGCAAACGTTCAATGTAACGTTAAATCACTCTATGAGACTCGGAATCGGTATATTTACGTTTTCCAAACGCTGTGTATCGAAAGGAGCTAAGGCTTCAGATCCCAAACCGCGCAATCGTTCGATTAAACGATAAATCACTCTAGGAGACTCGGAATCGCGATAATTACCTTGACCGCAATCTGTGTATCGAAAGGAGCTAAGGATTCAACACGGATGGCTTGCAATGGTTCGATATAACGATAAATCATTCTATGAGACTTGGAATCGCGATATTTACGTTTTCCACACGCTGTGTATCGAAAGAATCTAAGTACTCACTTCCCAAGCCTCGCAGTCGTTCGATATAACGATAAATCCCTCTATGAGACTCGGAATCGCGATAATTACCTTCACCGCAACCTGTCTATCGATAGGAGCCAAGGATTCAACACGGATTGCTTGCAAATGTTCGATATAACGGTAAATCACCCTATGAGTCTCGAAATCGCGATATTTACGTTTTCTAAACGCTGTGTATCAAAAGGAGCTAAGGCTTCACTTCGCAAGCCTCGTAACCATTCGATATCACGATAAATCACTCTAGGAGACTGGGAATCGCGATAATTACCTTCACCGCACCCTGTGTATCGAAAGGAGCGAAGAATTCACTTCCCAATCCTCGCAATCGTTCGATATAACGATAAATCACCCTATGAGTCTCGAAATCGCGATATTTACGTTTTCCAAACGCTGTGTATCGAAAGAATCTAAGTATTCACTTCTCAAACCTCGCAATCGTTCGATTAAACGATAAATCGCTCTAGGAGACTGGGAATCGCGATAATTACCATCACCGCACCCTGTGTATCGAAAGGAGCTAAGGATTCAACACGGATGGCTTGCAATGGTTCGATATAACGATAAATCACTCTATGAGACTTGGAATCGGGATATTTACGCTTTCCAAACGCTGTGTTTCTATGGGAGCTAAGGATTCACTTCCCAAGCCTCGCAAACGTTCAATGTAACGTTAAATCTCTCTATGAGACTCGGAATCGGGATATTTACGTTTTCCAAACGCTGTGTTTCGAAAGGAGCTAAGGCTTCACTTCGCAAGCCTCGTAACCGTTCGATATCACAATAAATCACTCTAGGAGACTGGGAATCGCGATAATTACCATCACCACACCCTGTGTATCGAAAGGAGCTAAGGATTCAACACGGATGGCTTGCAATGGTTCGATATAACGATAAATCACTCTAGGAGACTGGGAATCGCGATAATTACCTTCACAGCACGCTGTGTATCGAAAGGAGCTAAGTATTCACTTGACAAACCTCGCAATCGATCAATGTAACGTTAAATCACTCTATGAGACTCGGAATTGCGAAAATCACCTTCACCGCAACCTGCATATCGGAAGGAGCCAAGGATTCAACACGGATGGCTTGCAAATGTTCGACATAACGGTAAATCACCCTATGAGTCTCGAAATCGCGATATTTACGTTTTCCACACGCTGTGTATCGAAAGAATCTAAGTATTCACTTCCGAAGCCTCGCAGTCGTTCGATATAACGATAACTCACTCTAGGAGACTGGGAATCGCGATAATTACCATCACCGCACCCTGTGTATCGAAAGGAGCTATGGATTCAACTCGGATTGCTTGAAATGGTTCGATATCACGATATATCACTCTATGAGACTTGGAATCGCGATATTTACGTTTCCCAGACGATGTGTATCCAAAAGAGCTATGTATTCACTTCGCACGCCTCGCAATCGTTCGATTAAACGATAAATCATCCTATGAGTCCCGAAATCGGGATATTTACGTTTTCCAAACGCTGTGAATCGAAAGGAGCTAAGGCTTCAGATCCCAAACCCCGCAATCGTTCGATTAAACGATAAATCACTCTAGGAGACTCGGAATCGCGATAATTACCTTCACCGGAACCTGTGTATCGATAGGGAGCTAAGGATTCAACACGGATGGCTTGCAATGGTTCGGTATAACGATAAATCACTCTAGGAGACTTGGAATCGCGATAATTACCTTCACCGCAACCTGTCTATCGATAGGAGCCAAGGATTCAACACGGATGGCTTGCAAATGTTCGATATAACGGTAAATCACCCTATGAGTCTCGAAATCGCGGTATTTACGTTTTCTAAACGCTGTGTATCAAAAGGAGCTAAGGCTTCACTTCGCAAGCCTCGTAACCATTCGATATCACGATAAATCACTCTAGGAGACTGGGAATCGCGATAATTACCTTCACCGCACCCTGTGTATCGAAAGGAGCGAAGAATTCACTTCCCAATCCTCGCAATCGTTCGATATAACGATAAATCACCCTATGAGTCTCGAAATCGCGATATTTACGTTTTCCAAACGCTGTGTATCGAAAGAATCTAAGTATTCACTTCTCAAACCTCGCAATCGTTCGATTAAACGATAAATCGCTCTAGGAGACTGGGAATCGCGATAATTACCATCACCGCACCCTGTGTATCGAAAGGAGCTAAGGATTCAACACGGATGGCTTGCAATGGTTCGATATAACGATAAATCACTCTATGAGACTTGGAATCGGGATATTTACGTTTTCCAAACGCTGTGTTTCGAAAGGAGCTAAGGCTTCACTTCGCAAGCCTCGTAACCGTTCGATATCACGATAAATCACTCTAGGAGACTGGGAATCGCGATAATTACCTTCACCGCACCCTGTGTATCGAAAGGAGCGAAGAATTCACTTCCCAATCCTCGCAATCGTTCGATATAACGATAAATCACCCTATGAGTCTCGAAATCGCGATATTTACGTTTTCCAAACGCTGTGTATCGAAAGAATCTAAGTATTCACTTCTCAAACCTCGCAATCGTTCGATTAAACGATAAATCGCTCTAGGAGACTGGGAATCGCGATAATTACCATCACCGCATCCTGTGTATCGAAAGGAGCTAAGGATTCAACACGGATGGCTTGCAATGGTTCGATATAACGGTAAATCACCCTATGAGTCTCGAAATCGCGATATTTACGTTTTCTAAACGCTGTGTATCAAAAGGAGCTAAGGCTTCACTTCGCAAGCCTCGTAACCATTCGATATCACGATAAATCACTCTAGGAGACTGGGAATCGCGATAATTACCTTCACCGCACCCTGTGTATCGAAAGGAGCGAAGAATTCACTTCCCAATCCTCGCAATCGTTCGATATAACGATAAATCACCCTATGAGTCTCGAAATCGCGATATTTACGTTTTCCAAACGCTGTGTATCGAAAGAATCTAAGTATTCACTTCTCAAACCTCGCAATCGTTCGATTAAACGATAAATCGCTCTAGGAGACTGGGAATCGCGATAATTACCATCACCGCACCCTGTGTATCGAAAGGAGCTAAGGATTCAACACGGATGGCTTGCAATGGTTCGATATAACGATAAATCACTCTATGAGACTTGGAATCGGGATATTTACGTTTTCCAAACGCTGTGTTTCGAAAGGAGCTAAGGCTTCACTTCGCAAGCCTCGTAACCGTTCGATATCACGATAAATCACTCTAGGAGACTGGGAATCGCGATAATTACCTTCACCGCACCCTGTGTATCGAAAGGAGCGAAGAATTCACTTCCCAATCCTCGCAATCGTTCGATATAACGATAAATCACCCTATGAGTCTCGAAATCGCGATATTTACATTTCCAAACGCTGTGTATCGAAAGAATCTAAGTATTCACTTCTCAAACCTCGCAATCGTTCGATTAAACGATAAATCGCTCTAGGAGACTGGGAATCGCGATAATTACCATCACCGCACCCTGTGTATCGAAAGGAGCTAAGGATTCAACACGGATGGCTTGCAATGGTTCGATATAACGATAAATCACTCTAGGAGACTGGGAATCGCGATAATTACCTTCACAGCACGCTGTGTATCGAAAGGAGCTAAGTATTCACTTGACAAACCTCGCAATCGATCAATGTAACGTTAAATCACTCTATGAGACTCGGAATTGCGAAAATCACCTTCACCGCAACCTGCATATCGAAAGGAGCCAAGGATTCAACACGGATGGCTTGCAAATGTTCGATATAACGGTAAATCACCCTATGAGTCTCGAAATCGCGATATTTACGTTTTCCACACGCTGTGTATCGAAAGAATCTAAGTATTCACTTCCCAAGCCTCGCAGTCGTTCGATATAACGATAAATCCCTCTATGAGACTCAGAATTGCGAAAATCACCTTCACCGCACCCTGTGTATCGAAAGGAGCTAAGCATTCAACTCGGATGGCTTCCAATGTTTCGATATAACGATAAATCACTCTAGGAGACTGGGAATCGCGATAATTACCTTCACCGCACCCTGTGTATCGAAAGGAGCGAAGAATTCACTTCCCAATCCTCGCAATCGTTCGATATAACGATAAATCACCCTATGAGTCTCGAAATCGCGATATTTACGTTTTCCAAACGCTGTGTATCGAAAGAATCTAAGTATTCACTTCTCAAACCTCGCAATCGTTCGATTAAACGATAAATCGCTCTAGGAGACTGGGAATCGCGATAATTACCATCACCGCACCCTGTGTATCGAAAGGAGCTAAGGATTCAACACGGATGGCTTGCAATCGTTCGATTAAACGATAAATCACTCTAGGAGACTCGGAATCGCGATAATTACCTTCACCGGAACCTGTGTATCGAAAGGAGCTAAGGATTCAACACGGATGGCTTGCAATGGTTCGGTATAACGATAAATCACTCTAGGAGACTGGGAATCGCGATAATTACCTTCACCGCACCCTGTGTATCGAAAGGAGCGAAGAATTCACTTCCCAATCCTCGCAATCGTTCGATATAACGATAAATCACCCTATGAGTCTCGAAATCGCGATATTTACGTTTTCCAAACGCTGTGTATCGAAAGAATCTAAGTTTTCACTTCTCAAACCTCGCAATCGTTCGATTAAACGATAAATCGCTCTAGGAGACTGGGAATCGCGATAATTACCATCACCGCAACCCGTGTATCGAAAGGAGCTAAGGATTCAACACGGATGGCTTGCAATGGTTCGATATAACGATAAATCACTCTATGAGACTTGGAATCGGGATATTTACGTTTTCCAAACGCTGTGTTTCGAAAGGAGCTAAGGCTTCACTTCGCAAGCCTCGTAACCGTTCGATATCACGATAAATCACACTAGGAGACTGGGAATCGCGATAATTACCATCACCACACCCTGTGTATCGAAAGGAGCTAAGGATTCAACACGGATGGCTTGCAATGGTTCGATATAACGATAAATCACTCTAGGAGACTGGGAATCGCGATAATTACCTTCACAGCACGCTGTGTATCGAAAGGAGCTAAGTATTCACTTGACAAACCTCGCAATCGATCAATGTAACGTTAAATCACTCTATGAGACTCGGAATTGCGAAAATCACCTTCACCGCAACCTGCATATCGAAAGGAGCCAAGGATTCAACACGGATGGCTTGCAAATGTTCGATATAACGGTAAATCACCCTATGAGTCTCGAAATCGCGATATTTACGTTTTCCACACGCTGTGTATCGAAAGAATCTAAGTATTCACTTCCTAAGCCTCGCAGTCGTTCGATATAACGATAAATCCCTCTATGAGACTCAGAATTGCGAAAATCACCTTCACCGCACCCTGTGTATCGAAAGGAGCTAAGCATTCAACTCGGATGGCTTCCAATGTTTCGATATAACGATAAATCACTCTAGGAGACTTGGAATCGCGATAATTACCTTCACCGCAACCTGTGTAGCGATAGGAGCCAAGGATTCAACACGGATGGCTTGCAAATGTTCGATTAAACGATAAATCACCCTATGAGTCTCGAAATCGCGATATTTACGTTTTCCAAACGCTGTGAATCGAAAGGAGCTAAGGCTTCAGATCCCAAACCCCGCAATCGTTCGATTAAGCGATAAATCACTCTAGGAGACTCGGAATCGCGATAATTACCTTCACCGGAACCTGTGTATCGAAAGGAGCTAAGGATTCAACACGGATGGCTTGCAATGGTTCGGTATAACGGTAAATCACCCTATGAGTCTCGAAATCGCGATATTTACGTTTTCTAAACGCTGTGTATCAAAAGGAGCTAAGGCTTCACTTCGCAAGCCTCGTAACCATTCGATATCACGATAAATCACTCTAGGAGACTGGGAATCGCGATAATTACCTTCACCGCACCCTGTGTATCGAAAGGAGCGAAGAATTCACTTCCCAATCCTCGCAATCGTTCGATATAACGATAAATCACCCTATGAGTCTCGAAATCGCGATATTTACGTTTTCCAAACGCTGTGTATCGAAAGAATCTAAGTATTCACTTCTCAAACCTCGCAATCGTTCGATTAAACGATAAATCGCTCTAGGAGACTGGGAATCGCGATAATTACCATCACCGCACCCTGTGTATCGAAAGGAGCTAAGGATTCAACACGGATGGCTTGCAATGGTTCGATATAACGATAAATCACTCTATGAGACTTGGAATCGGGATATTTACGCTTTCCAAACGCTGTGTTTCTATGGGAGCTAAGGATTCACTTCCCAAGCCTCGCAAACGTTCAATGTAACGTTAAATCTCTCTATGAGACTCGGAATCGGGATATTTACGTTTCCAAACGCTGTGTTTCGAAAGGAGCTAAGGCTTCACTTCGCAAGCCTCGTAACCGTTCGATATCACAATAAATCACTCTAGGAGACTGGGAATCGCGATAATTACCATCACCACACCCTGTGTATCGAAAGGAGCTAAGGATTCAACACGGATGGCTTGCAATGGTTCGATATAACGATAAATCACTCTAGGAGACTGGGAATCGCGATAATTACCTTCACAGCACGCTGTGTATCGAAAGGAGCTAAGTATTCACTTGACAAACCTCGCAATCGATCAATGTAACGTTAAATCACTCTATGAGACTCGGAATTGCGAAAATCACCTTCACCGCAACCTGCATATCGGAAGGAGCCAAGGATTCAACACGGATGGCTTGCAAATGTTCGACATAACGGTAAATCACCCTATGAGTCTCGAAATCGCGATATTTACGTTTTCCACACGCTGTGTATCGAAAGAATCTAAGTATTCACTTCCGAAGCCTCGCAGTCGTTCGATATAACGATAACTCACTCTAGGAGACTGGGAATCGCGATAATTACCATCACCGCACCCTGTGTATCGAAAGGAGCTATGGATTCAACTCGGATTGCTTGAAATGGTTCGATATCACGATATATCACTCTATGAGACTTGGAATCGCGATATTTACGTTTCCCAGACGATGTGTATCCAAAAGAGCTATGTATTCACTTCGCACGCCTCGCAATCGTTCGATTAAACGATAAATCATCCTATGAGTCCCGAAATCGGGATATTTACGTTTTCCAAACGCTGTGAATCGAAAGGAGCTAAGGCTTCAGATCCCAAACCCCGCAATCGTTCGATTAAACGATAAATCACTCTAGGAGACTCGGAATCGCGATAATTACCTTCACCGGAACCTGTGTATCGATAGGGAGCTAAGGATTCAACACGGATGGCTTGCAATGGTTCGGTATAACGATAAATCACTCTAGGAGACTTGGAATCGCGATAATTACCTTCACCGCAACCTGTCTATCGATAGGAGCCAAGGATTCAACACGGATGGCTTGCAAATGTTCGATATAACGGTAAATCACCCTATGAGTCTCGAAATCGCGGTATTTACGTTTTCTAAACGCTGTGTATCAAAAGGAGCTAAGGCTTCACTTCGCAAGCCTCGTAACCATTCGATATCACGATAAATCACTCTAGGAGACTGGGAATCGCGATAATTACCTTCACCGCACCCTGTGTATCGAAAGGAGCGAAGAATTCACTTCCCAATCCTCGCAATCGTTCGATATAACGATAAATCACCCTATGAGTCTCGAAATCGCGATATTTACGTTTTCCAAACGCTGTGTATCGAAAGAATCTAAGTATTCACTTCTCAAACCTCGCAATCGTTCGATTAAACGATAAATCGCTCTAGGAGACTGGGAATCGCGATAATTACCATCACCGCACCCTGTGTATCGAAAGGAGCTAAGGATTCAACACGGATGGCTTGCAATGGTTCGATATAACGATAAATCACTCTATGAGACTTGGAATCGGGATATTTACGTTTTCCAAACGCTGTGTTTCGAAAGGAGCTAAGGCTTCACTTCGCAAGCCTCGTAACCGTTCGATATCACGATAAATCACTCTAGGAGACTGGGAATCGCGATAATTACCTTCACCGCACCCTGTGTATCGAAAGGAGCGAAGAATTCACTTCCCAATCCTCGCAATCGTTCGATATAACGATAAATCACCCTATGAGTCTCGAAATCGCGATATTTACGTTTTCCAAACGCTGTGTATCGAAAGAATCTAAGTATTCACTTCTCAAACCTCGCAATCGTTCGATTAAACGATAAATCGCTCTAGGAGACTGGGAATCGCGATAATTACCATCACCGCATCCTGTGTATCGAAAGGAGCTAAGGATTCAACACGGATGGCTTGCAATGGTTCGATATAACGGTAAATCACCCTATGAGTCTCGAAATCGCGATATTTACGTTTTCTAAACGCTGTGTATCAAAAGGAGCTAAGGCTTCACTTCGCAAGCCTCGTAACCATTCGATATCACGATAAATCACTCTAGGAGACTGGGAATCGCGATAATTACCTTCACCGCACCCTGTGTATCGAAAGGAGCGAAGAATTCACTTCCCAATCCTCGCAATCGTTCGATATAACGATAAATCACCCTATGAGTCTCGAAATCGCGATATTTACGTTTTCCAAACGCTGTGTATCGAAAGAATCTAAGTATTCACTTCTCAAACCTCGCAATCGTTCGATTAAACGATAAATCGCTCTAGGAGACTGGGAATCGCGATAATTACCTTCACAGCACGCTGTGTATCGAAAGGAGCTAAGTATTCACTTGACAAACCTCGCAATCGATCAATGTAACGTTAAATCACTCTATGAGACTCGGAATTGCGAAAATCACCTTCACCGCAACCTGCATATCGAAAGGAGCCAAGGATTCAACACGGATGGCTTGCAAATGTTCGATATAACGGTAAATCACCCTATGAGTCTCGAAATCGCGATATTTACGTTTTCCACACGCTGTGTATCGAAAGAATCTAAGTATTCACTTCCCAAGCCTCGCAGTCGTTCGATATAACGATAAATCCCTCTATGAGACTCAGAATTGCGAAAATCACCTTCACCGCACCCTGTGTATCGAAAGGAGCTAAGCATTCAACTCGGATGGCTTCCAATGTTTCGATATAACGATAAATCACTCTAGGAGACTGGGAATCGCGATAATTACCTTCACCGCACCCTGTGTATCGAAAGGAGCGAAGAATTCACTTCCCAATCCTCGCAATCGTTCGATATAACGATAAATCACCCTATGAGTCTCGAAATCGCGATATTTACGTTTTCCAAACGCTGTGTATCGAAAGAATCTAAGTATTCACTTCTCAAACCTCGCAATCGTTCGATTAAACGATAAATCGCTCTAGGAGACTGGGAATCGCGATAATTACCATCACCGCACCCTGTGTATCGAAAGGAGCTAAGGATTCAACACGGATGGCTTGCAATCGTTCGATTAAACGATAAATCACTCTAGGAGACTCGGAATCGCGATAATTACCTTCACCGGAACCTGTGTATCGAAAGGAGCTAAGGATTCAACACGGATGGCTTGCAATGGTTCGGTATAACGATAAATCACTCTAGGAGACTGGGAATCGCGATAATTACCTTCACCGCACCCTGTGTATCGAAAGGAGCGAAGAATTCACTTCCCAATCCTCGCAATCGTTCGATATAACGATAAATCACCCTATGAGTCTCGAAATCGCGATATTTACGTTTTCCAAACGCTGTGTATCGAAAGAATCTAAGTTTTCACTTCTCAAACCTCGCAATCGTTCGATTAAACGATAAATCGCTCTAGGAGACTGGGAATCGCGATAATTACCATCACCGCAACCCGTGTATCGAAAGGAGCTAAGGATTCAACACGGATGGCTTGCAATGGTTCGATATAACGATAAATCACTCTATGAGACTTGGAATCGGGATATTTACGTTTTCCAAACGCTGTGTTTCGAAAGGAGCTAAGGCTTCACTTCGCAAGCCTCGTAACCGTTCGATATCACGATAAATCACACTAGGAGACTGGGAATCGCGATAATTACCATCACCACACCCTGTGTATCGAAAGGAGCTAAGGATTCAACACGGATGGCTTGCAATGGTTCGATATAACGATAAATCACTCTAGGAGACTGGGAATCGCGATAATTACCTTCACAGCACGCTGTGTATCGAAAGGAGCTAAGTATTCACTTGACAAACCTCGCAATCGATCAATGTAACGTTAAATCACTCTATGAGACTCGGAATTGCGAAAATCACCTTCACCGCAACCTGCATATCGAAAGGAGCCAAGGATTCAACACGGATGGCTTGCAAATGTTCGATATAACGGTAAATCACCCTATGAGTCTCGAAATCGCGATATTTACGTTTTCCACACGCTGTGTATCGAAAGAATCTAAGTATTCACTTCCCAAGCCTCGCAGTCGTTCGATATAACGATAAATCCCTCTATGAGACTCAGAATTGCGAAAATCACCTTCACCGCACCCTGTGTATCGAAAGGAGCTAAGCATTCAACTCGGATGGCTTCCAATGTTTCGATATAACGATAAATCACTCTAGGAGACTTGGAATCGCGATAATTACCTTCACCGCAACCTGTGTAGCGATAGGAGCCAAGGATTCAACACGGATGGCTTGCAAATGTTCGATATAACGGTAAATCACCCTATGAGTCTCGAAATCGCGATATTTACGTTTTCTAAACGCTGTGTATCAAAAGAATCTAAGTATTCACTTCTCAAGCCTCGCAATCGTTCGATATAACGATAAATCACTCTAGGAGACTGGGAATCGCGATAATTACCATCACCGCACCCTGTGTATCGAAAGGAGCTAAGGATTCAACACGGATGGCTTGCAATGGTTCGATATAACGATAAATCACTCTAGGAGACTGGGAATCGCGATAATTACCTTCACAGCACGCTGTGTATCGAAAGGAGCTAAGTATTCACTTGACAAACCTCGCAATCGATCAATGTAACGTTAAATCACTCTATGAGACTCGGAATTGCGAAAATCACCTTCACCGCAACCTGCATATCGAAAGGAGCCAAGGATTCAACACGGATGGCTTGCAAATGTTCGATATAACGGTAAATCACCCTATGAGTCTCGAAATCGCGATATTTACGTTTTCCACACGCTGTGTATCGAAAGAATCTAAGTATTCACTTCCCAAGCCTCGCAGTCGTTCGATATAACGATAAATCCCTCTATGAGACTCAGAATTGCGAAAATCACCTTCACCGCACCCTGTGTATCGAAAGGAGCTAAGCATTCAACTCGGATGGCTTCCAATGTTTCGATATAACGATAAATCACTCTAGGAGACTGGGAATCGCGATAATTACCTTCACCGCACCCTGTGTATCGAAAGGAGCGAAGAATTCACTTCCCAATCCTCGCAATCGTTCGATATAACGATAAATCACCCTATGAGTCTCGAAATCGCGATATTTACGTTTTCCAAACGCTGTGTATCGAAAGAATCTAAGTATTCACTTCTCAAACCTCGCAATCGTTCGATTAAACGATAAATCGCTCTAGGAGACTGGGAATCGCGATAATTACCATCACCGCACCCTGTGTATCGAAAGGAGCTAAGGATTCAACACGGATGGCTTGCAATCGTTCGATTAAACGATAAATCACTCTAGGAGACTCGGAATCGCGATAATTACCTTCACCGGAACCTGTGTATCGAAAGGAGCTAAGGATTCAACACGGATGGCTTGCAATGGTTCGGTATAACGATAAATCACTCTAGGAGACTGGGAATCGCGATAATTACCTTCACCGCACCCTGTGTATCGAAAGGAGCGAAGAATTCACTTCCCAATCCTCGCAATCGTTCGATATAACGATAAATCACCCTATGAGTCTCGAAATCGCGATATTTACGTTTTCCAAACGCTGTGTATCGAAAGAATCTAAGTATTCACTTCCGAAGCCTCGCAGTCGTTCGATATAACGATAACTCACTCTAGGAGACTGGGAATCGCGATAATTACCATCACCGCACCCTGTGTATCGAAAGGAGCTATGGATTCAACTCGGATTGCTTGAAATGGTTCGATATCACGATATATCACTCTATGAGACTTGGAATCGCGATATTTACGTTTCCCAGACGATGTGTATCCAAAAGAGCTATGTATTCACTTCGCACGCCTCGCAATCGTTCGATTAAACGATAAATCATCCTATGAGTCCCGAAATCGGGATATTTACGTTTTCCAAACGCTGTGAATCGAAAGGAGCTAAGGCTTCAGATCCCAAACCCCGCAATCGTTCGATTAAACGATAAATCACTCTAGGAGACTCGGAATCGCGATAATTACCTTCACCGGAACCTGTGTATCGATAGGGAGCTAAGGATTCAACACGGATGGCTTGCAATGGTTCGGTATAACGATAAATCACTCTAGGAGACTTGGAATCGCGATAATTACCTTCACCGCAACCTGTCTATCGATAGGAGCCAAGGATTCAACACGGATGGCTTGCAAATGTTCGATATAACGGTAAATCACCCTATGAGTCTCGAAATCGCGGTATTTACGTTTTCTAAACGCTGTGTATCAAAAGGAGCTAAGGCTTCACTTCGCAAGCCTCGTAACCATTCGATATCACGATAAATCACTCTAGGAGACTGGGAATCGCGATAATTACCTTCACCGCACCCTGTGTATCGAAAGGAGCGAAGAATTCACTTCCCAATCCTCGCAATCGTTCGATATAACGATAAATCACCCTATGAGTCTCGAAATCGCGATATTTACGTTTTCCAAACGCTGTGTATCGAAAGAATCTAAGTATTCACTTCTCAAACCTCGCAATCGTTCGATTAAACGATAAATCGCTCTAGGAGACTGGGAATCGCGATAATTACCATCACCGCACCCTGTGTATCGAAAGGAGCTAAGGATTCAACACGGATGGCTTGCAATGGTTCGATATAACGATAAATCACTCTATGAGACTTGGAATCGGGATATTTACGTTTTCCAAACGCTGTGTTTCGAAAGGAGCTAAGGCTTCACTTCGCAAGCCTCGTAACCGTTCGATATCACGATAAATCACTCTAGGAGACTGGGAATCGCGATAATTACCTTCACCGCACCCTGTGTATCGAAAGGAGCGAAGAATTCACTTCCCAATCCTCGCAATCGTTCGATATAACGATAAATCACCCTATGAGTCTCGAAATCGCGATATTTACGTTTTCCAAACGCTGTGTATCGAAAGAATCTAAGTATTCACTTCTCAAACCTCGCAATCGTTCGATTAAACGATAAATCGCTCTAGGAGACTGGGAATCGCGATAATTACCATCACCGCATCCTGTGTATCGAAAGGAGCTAAGGATTCAACACGGATGGCTTGCAATGGTTCGATATAACGGTAAATCACCCTATGAGTCTCGAAATCGCGATATTTACGTTTTCTAAACGCTGTGTATCAAAAGGAGCTAAGGCTTCACTTCGCAAGCCTCGTAACCATTCGATATCACGATAAATCACTCTAGGAGACTGGGAATCGCGATAATTACCTTCACCGCACCCTGTGTATCGAAAGGAGCGAAGAATTCACTTCCCAATCCTCGCAATCGTTCGATATAACGATAAATCACCCTATGAGTCTCGAAATCGCGATATTTACGTTTTCCAAACGCTGTGTATCGAAAGAATCTAAGTATTCACTTCTCAAACCTCGCAATCGTTCGATTAAACGATAAATCGCTCTAGGAGACTGGGAATCGCGATAATTACCATCACCGCACCCTGTGTATCGAAAGGAGCTAAGGATTCAACACGGATGGCTTGCAATGGTTCGATATAACGATAAATCACTCTATGAGACTTGGAATCGGGATATTTACGTTTTCCAAACGCTGTGTTTCGAAAGGAGCTAAGGCTTCACTTCGCAAGCCTCGTAACCGTTCGATATCACGATAAATCACTCTAGGAGACTGGGAATCGCGATAATTACCTTCACCGCACCCTGTGTATCGAAAGGAGCGAAGAATTCACTTCCCAATCCTCGCAATCGTTCGATATAACGATAAATCACCCTATGAGTCTCGAAATCGCGATATTTACATTTCCAAACGCTGTGTATCGAAAGAATCTAAGTATTCACTTCTCAAACCTCGCAATCGTTCGATTAAACGATAAATCGCTCTAGGAGACTGGGAATCGCGATAATTACCATCACCGCACCCTGTGTATCGAAAGGAGCTAAGGATTCAACACGGATGGCTTGCAATGGTTCGATATAACGATAAATCACTCTAGGAGACTGGGAATCGCGATAATTACCTTCACAGCACGCTGTGTATCGAAAGGAGCTAAGTATTCACTTGACAAACCTCGCAATCGATCAATGTAACGTTAAATCACTCTATGAGACTCGGAATTGCGAAAATCACCTTCACCGCAACCTGCATATCGAAAGGAGCCAAGGATTCAACACGGATGGCTTGCAAATGTTCGATATAACGGTAAATCACCCTATGAGTCTCGAAATCGCGATATTTACGTTTTCCACACGCTGTGTATCGAAAGAATCTAAGTATTCACTTCCCAAGCCTCGCAGTCGTTCGATATAACGATAAATCCCTCTATGAGACTCAGAATTGCGAAAATCACCTTCACCGCACCCTGTGTATCGAAAGGAGCTAAGCATTCAACTCGGATGGCTTCCAATGTTTCGATATAACGATAAATCACTCTAGGAGACTGGGAATCGCGATAATTACCTTCACCGCACCCTGTGTATCGAAAGGAGCGAAGAATTCACTTCCCAATCCTCGCAATCGTTCGATATAACGATAAATCACCCTATGAGTCTCGAAATCGCGATATTTACGTTTTCCAAACGCTGTGTATCGAAAGAATCTAAGTATTCACTTCTCAAACCTCGCAATCGTTCGATTAAACGATAAATCGCTCTAGGAGACTGGGAATCGCGATAATTACCATCACCGCACCCTGTGTATCGAAAGGAGCTAAGGATTCAACACGGATGGCTTGCAATCGTTCGATTAAACGATAAATCACTCTAGGAGACTCGGAATCGCGATAATTACCTTCACCGGAACCTGTGTATCGAAAGGAGCTAAGGATTCAACACGGATGGCTTGCAATGGTTCGGTATAACGATAAATCACTCTAGGAGACTGGGAATCGCGATAATTACCTTCACCGCACCCTGTGTATCGAAAGGAGCGAAGAATTCACTTCCCAATCCTCGCAATCGTTCGATATAACGATAAATCACCCTATGAGTCTCGAAATCGCGATATTTACGTTTTCCAAACGCTGTGTATCGAAAGAATCTAAGTTTTCACTTCTCAAACCTCGCAATCGTTCGATTAAACGATAAATCGCTCTAGGAGACTGGGAATCGCGATAATTACCATCACCGCAACCCGTGTATCGAAAGGAGCTAAGGATTCAACACGGATGGCTTGCAATGGTTCGATATAACGATAAATCACTCTATGAGACTTGGAATCGGGATATTTACGTTTTCCAAACGCTGTGTTTCGAAAGGAGCTAAGGCTTCACTTCGCAAGCCTCGTAACCGTTCGATATCACGATAAATCACACTAGGAGACTGGGAATCGCGATAATTACCATCACCACACCCTGTGTATCGAAAGGAGCTAAGGATTCAACACGGATGGCTTGCAATGGTTCGATATAACGATAAATCACTCTAGGAGACTGGGAATCGCGATAATTACCTTCACAGCACGCTGTGTATCGAAAGGAGCTAAGTATTCACTTGACAAACCTCGCAATCGATCAATGTAACGTTAAATCACTCTATGAGACTCGGAATTGCGAAAATCACCTTCACCGCAACCTGCATATCGAAAGGAGCCAAGGATTCAACACGGATGGCTTGCAAATGTTCGATATAACGGTAAATCACCCTATGAGTCTCGAAATCGCGATATTTACGTTTTCCACACGCTGTGTATCGAAAGAATCTAAGTATTCACTTCCCAAGCCTCGCAGTCGTTCGATATAACGATAAATCCCTCTATGAGACTCAGAATTGCGAAAATCACCTTCACCGCACCCTGTGTATCGAAAGGAGCTAAGCATTCAACTCGGATGGCTTCCAATGTTTCGATATAACGATAAATCACTCTAGGAGACTTGGAATCGCGATAATTACCTTCACCGCAACCTGTGTAGCGATAGGAGCCAAGGATTCAACACGGATGGCTTGCAAATGTTCGATATAACGGTAAATCACCCTATGAGTCTCGAAATCGCGATATTTACGTTTTCTAAACGCTGTGTATCAAAAGAATCTAAGTATTCACTTCTCAAGCCTCGCAATCGTTCGATATAACGATAAATCACTCTAGGAGACTGGGAATCGCGATAATTACCATCACCGCACCCTGTGTATCGAAAGGAGCTAAGGATTCAACACGGATGGCTTGCAATGGTTCGATATAACGATAAATCACTCTAGGAGACTGGGAATCGCGATAATTACCTTCACAGCACGCTGTGTATCGAAAGGAGCTAAGTATTCACTTGACAAACCTCGCAATCGATCAATGTAACGTTAAATCACTCTATGAGACTCGGAATTGCGAAAATCACCTTCACCGCAACCTGCATATCGAAAGGAGCCAAGGATTCAACACGGATGGCTTGCAAATGTTCGATATAACGGTAAATCACCCTATGAGTCTCGAAATCGCGATATTTACGTTTTCCACACGCTGTGTATCGAAAGAATCTAAGTATTCACTTCCCAAGCCTCGCAGTCGTTCGATATAACGATAAATCCCTCTATGAGACTCAGAATTGCGAAAATCACCTTCACCGCACCCTGTGTATCGAAAGGAGCTAAGCATTCAACTCGGATGGCTTCCAATGTTTCGATATAACGATAAATCACTCTAGGAGACTGGGAATCGCGATAATTACCTTCACCGCACCCTGTGTATCGAAAGGAGCGAAGAATTCACTTCCCAATCCTCGCAATCGTTCGATATAACGATAAATCACCCTATGAGTCTCGAAATCGCGATATTTACGTTTTCCAAACGCTGTGTATCGAAAGAATCTAAGTATTCACTTCTCAAACCTCGCAATCGTTCGATTAAACGATAAATCGCTCTAGGAGACTGGGAATCGCGATAATTACCATCACCGCACCCTGTGTATCGAAAGGAGCTAAGGATTCAACACGGATGGCTTGCAATCGTTCGATTAAACGATAAATCACTCTAGGAGACTCGGAATCGCGATAATTACCTTCACCGGAACCTGTGTATCGAAAGGAGCTAAGGATTCAACACGGATGGCTTGCAATGGTTCGGTATAACGATAAATCACTCTAGGAGACTGGGAATCGCGATAATTACCTTCACCGCACCCTGTGTATCGAAAGGAGCGAAGAATTCACTTCCCAATCCTCGCAATCGTTCGATATAACGATAAATCACCCTATGAGTCTCGAAATCGCGATATTTACGTTTTCCAAACGCTGTGTATCGAAAGAATCTAAGTTTTCACTTCTCAAACCTCGCAATCGTTCGATTAAACGATAAATCGCTCTAGGAGACTGGGAATCGCGATAATTACCATCACCGCAACCCGTGTATCGAAAGGAGCTAAGGATTCAACACGGATGGCTTGCAATGGTTCGATATAACGATAAATCACTCTATGAGACTTGGAATCGGGATATTTACGTTTTCCAAACGCTGTGTTTCGAAAGGAGCTAAGGCTTCACTTCGCAAGCCTCGTAACCGTTCGATATCACGATAAATCACACTAGGAGACTGGGAATCGCGATAATTACCATCACCACACCCTGTGTATCGAAAGGAGCTAAGGATTCAACACGGATGGCTTGCAATGGTTCGATATAACGATAAATCACTCTAGGAGACTGGGAATCGCGATAATTACCTTCACAGCACGCTGTGTATCGAAAGGAGCTAAGTATTCACTTGACAAACCTCGCAATCGATCAATGTAACGTTAAATCACTCTATGAGACTCGGAATTGCGAAAATCACCTTCACCGCAACCTGCATATCGAAAGGAGCCAAGGATTCAACACGGATGGCTTGCAAATGTTCGATATAACGGTAAATCACCCTATGAGTCTCGAAATCGCGATATTTACGTTTTCCACACGCTGTGTATCGAAAGAATCTAAGTATTCACTTCCCAAGCCTCGCAGTCGTTCGATATAACGATAAATCCCTCTATGAGACTCAGAATTGCGAAAATCACCTTCACCGCACCCTGTGTATCGAAAGGAGCTAAGGATTCAACACGGATGGCTTGCAATCGTTCGATTAAACGATAAATCACTCTAGGAGACTCGGAATCGCGATAATTACCTTCACCGCACCCTGTGTATCGAAAGGAGCGAAGAATTCACTTCCCAATCCTCGCAATCGTTCGATATAACGATAAATCACCACATGAGTCTCGAAATCGCGATATTTACGTTTTCCAAACGCTGTGTATCGAAAGAATCTAAGTTTTCACTTCTCAAACCTCGCAATCGTTCGATTAAACGATAAATCGCTCTAGGAGACTGGGAATCGCGATAATTACCATCACCGCAACCCGTGTATCGAAAGGAGCTAAGGATTCAACACGGATGGCTTGCAATGGTTCGATATAACGATAAATCACTCTATGAGACTTGGAATCGGGATATTTACGTTTTCCAAACGCTGTGTTTCGAAAGGAGCTAAGGCTTCACTTCGCAAGCCTCGTAACCGTTCGATATCACGATAAATCACACTAGGAGACTGGGAATCGCGATAATTACCATCACCACACCCTGTGTATCGAAAGGAGCTAAGGATTCAACACGGATGGCTTGCAATGGTTCGATATAACGATAAATCACTCTAGGAGACTGGGAATCGCGATAATTACCTTCACAGCACGCTGTGTATCGAAAGGAGCTAAGTATTCACTTGACAAACCTCGCAATCGATCAATGTAACGTTAAATCACTCTATGAGACTCGGAATTGCGAAAATCACCTTCACCGCAACCTGCATATCGAAAGGAGCCAAGGATTCAACACGGATGGCTTGCAAATGTTCGATATAACGGTAAATCACCCTATGAGTCTCGAAATCGCGATATTTACGTTTTCCACACGCTGTGTATCGAAAGAATCTAAGTATTCACTTCCCAAGCCTCGCAGTCGTTCGATATAACGATAAATCCCTCTATGAGACTCAGAATTGCGAAAATCACCTTCACCGCACCCTGTGTATCGAAAGGAGCTAAGCATTCAACTCGGATGGCTTCCAATGTTTCGATATAACGATAAATCACTCTAGGAGACTTGGAATCGCGATAATTACCTTCACCGCAACCTGTGTAGCGATAGGAGCCAAGGATTCAACACGGATGGCTTGCAAATGTTCGATATAACGGTAAATCACCCTATGAGTCTCGAAATCGCGATATTTACGTTTTCTAAACGCTGTGTATCAAAAGAATCTAAGTATTCACTTCTCAAGCCTCGCAATCGTTCGATATAACGATAAATCACTCTAGGAGACTGGGAATCGCGATAATTACCATCACCGCACCCTGTGTATCGAAAGGAGCTAAGGATTCAACTCGGATTGCTTGAAATGGTTCGATATCACGATATATCACTCTATGAGACTTGGAATCGCGATATTTACGTTTCCCAGACGCCGTGTATCCAAAAGAGCTATGTATTCACTTCGCACGCCTCGCAATCGTTCGATTAAACGATAAATCACCCTATGAGTCTCGAAATCGGGATATTTACGTTTTCCTAACGCTGTGAATCGAAAGGAGCTAAGGCTTCGGATCCCAAACCCCGCAATCGTTCGATTAAACGATAAATCACTCTATGAGACTCGTAATCGCGATAATTACCTTCACCGCACCCTGTGTATCGAAAGCAGCTAAGGATTCAACACGGATGGCTTGCAATGGTTCGATATAACGATAAATCACTCTATGAGACTTGGAATCGGGATATTTACGTTTCCCAAACGCTGTGTTTCGATGGGAGCTAAGGATTCACTTCCCAAGCCTCGCAAACGTTCAATGTAACGTTAAATCACTCTATGAGACTCGGAATCGGTATATTTACGTTTTCCAAACGCTGTGTATCGAAAGGAGCTAAGGCTTCAGATCCCAAACCGCGCAATCGTTCGATTAAACGATAAATCACTCTAGGAGACTCGGAATCGCGATAATTACCTTGACCGCAATCTGTGTATCGAAAGGAGCTAAGGATTCAACACGGATGGCTTGCAATGGTTCGATATAACGATAAATCATTCTATGAGACTTGGAATCGCGATATTTACGTTTTCCACACGCTGTGTATCGAAAGAATCTAAGTACTCACTTCCCAAGCCTCGCAGTCGTTCGATATAACGATAAATCCCTCTATGAGACTCGGAATCGCGATAATTACCTTCACCGCAACCTGTCTATCGATAGGAGCCAAGGATTCAACACGGATGGCTTGCAAATGTTCGATATAACGGTAAATCACCCTATGAGTCTCGAAATCGCGATATTTACGTTTTCTAAACGCTGTGTATCAAAAGGAGCTAAGGCTTCACTTCGCAAGCCTCGTAACCATTCGATATCACGATAAATCACTCTAGGAGACTGGGAATCGCGATAATTACCTTCACCGCACCCTGTGTATCGAAAGGAGCGAAGAATTCACTTCCCAATCCTCGCAATCGTTCGATATAACGATAAATCACCCTATGAGTCTCGAAATCGCGATATTTACGTTTTCCAAACGCTGTGTATCGAAAGAATCTAAGTATTCACTTCTCAAACCTCGCAATCGTTCGATTAAACGATAAATCGCTCTAGGAGACTGGGAATCGCGATAATTACCATCACCGCACCCTGTGTATCGAAAGGAGCTAAGGATTCAACACGGATGGCTTGCAATGGTTCGATATAACGATAAATCACTGTATGAGACTTGGAATCGGGATATTTACGCTTTCCAAACGCTGTGTTTCTATGGGAGCTAAGGATTCACTTCCCAAGCCTCGCAAACGTTCAATGTAACGTTAAATCTCTCTATGAGACTCGGAATCGGGATATTTACGTTTTCCAAATCCTGTGTTTCGAAAGGAGCTAAGGCTTCACTTCGCAAGCCTCGTAACCGTTCGATATCACGATAAATCACTCTAGGAGACTGGGAATCGCGATAATTACCATCACCGCAACCTGTGTAGCGATAGGAGCCAAGGATTCAACACGGATGGCTTGCAAATGTTCGATATAACGGTAAATCACCCTATGAGTCTCGAAATCGCGATATTTACGTTTTCCACACGCTGTGTATCGAAAGAATCTAAGTATTCACTTCCCAAGCCTCGCAATCGTTCGATTAAACGATAAATCACTCTATGAGACTCGTAATCGCGATAATTACCTTCACCGCACCCTGTGTATCGAAAGCAGCTATGGATTCAACACGGATGGCTTGCAATGGTTCGATATAACGATAAATCACTCTATGAGACTTGGAATCGCGATATTTACGTTTCCCAGACGCTGTGTATCAACAGGAGCTAAGGATTCACTTCCCAAGCCTCGCAGTCGTTCGATATAACGATAAATCCCTCTATGAGACTCGGAATTGCGAAAATCACCTTCACCGCACCCTGTGTATCGAAAGGAGCTAAGCATTCAACTCGGATGGCTTCCAATGTTTCGATATAACGATAAATCACTCTAGGAGACTTGGAATCGCGATAATTACCTTCACCGCAACCTGTGTATCGATAGGAGCCAAGGATTCAACACGGATTGCTTGCAAATGTTCGATATAACGGTAAATCACCCTATGAGTCTCGAAATCGCGATATTTACGTTTTCTAAACGCTGTGTATCAAAAGGAGCTAAGGCTTCACTTCGCAAGCCTCGTAACCATTCGATATCACGATAAATCACTCTAGGAGACTCGGTATCGCGATAATTACCTTCCCCGCACCCTGTGTATCGAAAGGAGCGAAGAATTCACTTCCCAATCCTCGCAATCGTTCGATATAACGATAAATCACCCTATGAGTCTCGGAATCGGGATATTTACGTTTTCCAAACGCTGTGTATCGAAAGGAGCTAAGGCTTCAGATCCCAACCCGCGCAATCGTTCGATTAAACGATAAATCACTCTAGGAGACTCGGAATCGCGATAATTACCTTGACCGCAACCTGTGTATCGAAAGGATCTAAGGATTCAACACGGATGGCTTGCAAATGTTCGATATAACGGTAAATCACCCTATGAGTCTCGAAATCGCGATATTTACGTTTTCCAAACGCTTTGTATCGAAAGAATCTAAGTATTCACTTCTCAAACCTCGCAATCGTTCGATTAAACGATAAATCATCCTATGAGTCCCGAAATCGGGATATTTACGTTTTCCAAACGCTGTGAATCGAAAGGAGCTAAGGCTTCAGATCCCAAACCCCGCAATCGTTCGATTAAACGATAAATCACTCTAGGAGACTCGGAATCGCGATAATTGCCTTCACCGGAACCTGTGTATCGAAAGGAGCTAAGGATTCAACACGGATGGCTTGCAATGGTTCGGTATAACGATAAATCACTCTAGGAGACTTGGAATCGCGATAATTACCTTCACCGCAACCTGTCTATCGATAGGAGCCAAGGATTCAACACGGATGGCTTGCAAATGTTAGATATAACGGTAAATCACCCTATGAGTCTCGAAATCGCGATATTTACGTTTTCTAAACGCTGTGTATCAAAAGGAGCTAAGGCTTCACTTCGCAAGCCTCGTAACCATTCGATATCACGATAAATCACTCTAGGAGACTGGGAATCGCGATAATTACCTTCACAGCACGCTGTGTATCGAAAGGAGCTAAGTATTCACTTGACAAACCTCGCAATCGATCAATGTAACGTTAAATCACTCTATGAGACTCGGAATTGCGAAAATCACATTCACCGCAACCTGCATATCGAAAGGAGCCAAGGATTCAACACGGATGGCTTGCAAATGTTCGATATAACAGTAAATCACCCTATGAGTCTCGAAATCGCGATATTTACGTTTTCCACACGCTGTGTATCGAAAGAATCTAAGTATTCACTTCTCAAACCTCGCAGTCGTTCGATATAACGATAAATCCCTCTATGAGACTCAGAATTGCGAAAATCACCTTCACCGCACCCTGTGTATCGAAAGGAGCTAAGCATTCAACTCGGATGGCTTCCAATGTTTCGATATAACGATAAATCACTCTAGGAGACTGGGAATCGCGATAATTACCATCACCGCACCCTGTGTATCGAAAGGAGCTAAGGATTCAACTCGGATTGCTTGAAATGGTTCGATATCACGATATATCACTCTATGAGACTTGGAATCGGGATATTTACGTTTCCCAAACGCTGTGTTTCGATGGGAGCTAAGGATTCACTTCCCAAGCCTCGCAAACGTTCAATGTAACGTTAAATCACTCTATGAGACTCGGAATCGGGATATTTACGTTTTCCAAACGCTGTGTATCGAAAGGAGCTAAGGCTTCAGATCCCAAACCGCGCAATCGTTCGATTAAACGATAAATCACTCTAGGAGACTCGGAATCGCGATAATTACCTTGACCGCAATCTGTGTATCGAAAGGAGCTACGGTTTCACCACGGATGGCTTGCAATGGTTCGATATAACGATAAATCACTCTATGAGACTTGGAATCGGGATATTTACGTTTTCCAAACGCTGTGTTTCGAAAGGAGCTAAGGCTTCACTTCGCAAGCCTCGCAATCGTTCGATATAACGATAAATCACCCTATGAGACTGGGAATCGCGATATTTACGTTTCCCAGACGCTGTGTATCCAAAGGAGGTAAGTATTCACTTCGCAAGCCTCGCAATCGTTCGATATAACGATAAATCACTCTAGGAGACTCGGAATCGCGATAATCACCTTCACCGCAACCTGTGTATCGAAAGGAGCTAAGGATTCAACACGGATGGCTTGCAATGGTTCGATATAACGATAAATCACTCTATGAGACTTGGAATCGCGATATTTACGTTTCCCAGACGCTGTGTTTCGAAAGGAGCTAAGGCTTCACTTCGCAAGCCTCGCAATCGTTCGATATAACGATAAATCACCCTATGAGACTGGGAATCGCGATATTTACGTTTCCCAGACGCTGTGTATCCAAAGGAGGTAAGTATTCACTTCGCAAGCCTCGCAATCGTTCGATATAACGATAAATCACTCTAGGAGACTCGTAATCGCGATAATTACCTTCACCGCACCCTGTGTATCGAAAGCAGCTAAGGATTCAACACGGATGGCTTGCAATGGTTCGATATAACGATAAATCACTCTATGAGACTTGGAATCGCGATATTTACGTTTCCCAGACGCTGTGTATCAACAGGAGCTAAGGATTCACTTCCCAATCCTCGCAGTCGTTCGATATAACGATAAATCCCTCTATGAGACTCAGAATTGCGAAAATCACCTTCACCGCACCCTGTGTATCGAAAGGAGCTAAGCAATCAACTCGGATGGCTTCCAATGTTTCGATATAACGATAAATCACTCTAGGAGACTTGGAATCGCGATAATTACCTTCACCGCAACCTGTGTATCGATAGGAGCCAAGGATTCAACACGGATGGCTTGCAAATGTTCGATATAACGGTAAATCACCCTATGAGTCTCGAAATCGCGATATTTACGTTTTCTAAACGCTGTGTATCAAAAGAATCTAAGTATTCACTTCTCAAGCCTCGCAATCGTTCGATATAACGATAAGTCACTCTAGGAGACTGGGAATCGCGATAATTACCATCACCGCACCCTGTGTATCGAAAGGAGCTAAGGATTCAACTCGGATTGCTTGAAATGGTTCGATATCACGATATATCACTCTATGAGACTTGGAATCGCGATATTTACGTTTCCCAGACGCCGTGTATCCAAAAGAGCTATGTATTCATTTCGCACGCCTCGCAATCGTTCGATTAAACGATAAATCACCCTATGAGTCTCGAAATCGGGATATTTACGTTTTCCAAACGCTGTGAATCGAAAGGAGCTAAGGCTTCAGATCCCAAACCCCGCAATCGTTCGATTAAACGATAAATCACTCTAGGAGACTCGGAATCGCGATAATTACCTTCACCGGAACCTGTGTATCGAAAGGAGCTAAGCATTCAACACGGATGGCTTGCAATGGTTCGATATAACGATAAATCACTCTATGAGACTTGGAATCGGGATATTTACGTTTTCCAAACGCTGTGTTTCGAAAGGAGCTAAGGCTTCACTTCGCAAACCTCGCAATCGTTCGATATAACGATAAATCACCCTATGAGACTGGGAATCGCGATATTTACGTTTCCCAGACGCTGTGTATCCAAAGGAGGTAAGTATTCACTTCGCAAGCCTCGCAATCGTTCGATATAACGATAAATCACTCTAGGAGACTCGGAATCGCGATAATTACCTTCACCGCAACCTGTGTATCGAAAGGAGCTAAGGATTCAACACGGATGGCTTGCAATGGTTCGATATAACGATAAATCACTCTATGAGACTTGGAATCGCGATATTTACGTTTCCCAGACGCTGTGTTTCGAAAGGAGCTAAGGCTTCACTTCGCAAGCCTCGCAATCGTTCGATATAACGATAAATCACCCTATGAGACTGGGAATCGCGATATTTACGTTTCCCACACGCTGTGTATCCAAAGGAGGTAAGTATTCACTTCGCAAGCCTCGCAATCGTTCGATATAACGATAAATCACTCTAGGAGACTCGGAATCGCGATAATTACCTTCACCGCAACCTGTGTATCGAAAGGAGCTAAGGATTCAACACGGATGGCTTGCAATGGTTCGATATAACGGTAAATCACCCTATGAGTCTCGAAATCGCGATATTTACGTTTTCTAAACGCTGTGTATCAAAATAATCTAAGTATTCACTTCTCAAGCCTCGCAATCGTTCGATATAACGATAAATCACTCGAGGAGACTGGGAATCGCGATAATTACCTTCACTTCACGCTGTGTATCGAAAGGAGCTAAGTATTCACTTCACAAACCTCGCAATCGTTCAATGTAACGTTAAATCACTCTATGAAGCTCGGAATTGCGAAAATCAACTTCACCGCAACCTGCATATCGAAAGGAGCCAAGGATTCAACACGGATGGCTTGCAAATGTTCGATATAACGGTAAATCACCCTATGAGTCTCGAAATCGCGATATTTACGTTTTCTAAACGCTGTGTATCAAAATAATCTAAGTATTCACTTCTCAAGCCTCGCAATCGTTCGATATAACGATAAATCACTCTAGGAGACTGGGAATCGCGATAATTACCATCACCGCACCCTGTGTATCGAAAGGAGCTAAGGATTCAACTCGGATTGCTTGAAATGGTTCGATATCACGATATATCACTCTATGAGACTTGGAATCGCGATATTTACGTTTCCCAGACGCCGTGTATCCAAAAGAGCTATGTATTCACTTCGCACGCCTCGCAATCGTTCGATTAAACGATAAATCATCCTATGAGTCCCGAAATCGGGATATTTACGTTTTCCAAACGCTGTGAATCGAAAGGAGCTAAGGCTTCAGATCCCAAACCCCGCAATCGTTCGATTAAACGATAAATCACTCTAGGAGACTCGGAATCGCGATAATTACCTTCACCGGAACCTGTGTATCGAAAGGAGCTAAGGATTCAACACGGATGGCTTGCAATGGTTCGGTATAACGATAAATCACTCTAGGAGACTTGGAATCGAAATAATTACCTTCACCGCAACCTGTCTATCGATAGGAGCCAAGGATTCAACACGGATGGCTTGCAAATGTTCGATATAACGGTAAATCACCCTATGAGTCTCGAAATCGCGACATTTACGTTTTCTAAACGCTGTGTATCAAAAGGAGCTAAGGCTTCACTTCGCAAGCCTCGTAACCATTCGATATCACGATAAATCACTCTAGGAGACTGGGAATCGCGATAATTACCTTCACCGCACCCTGTGTATCGAAAGGAGCGAAGAATTCACTTCCCAATCCTCGCAATCGTTCGATATAACGATAAATCACCCTATGAGTCTCGAAATCGCGATATTTACGTTTTCCAAACGCTGTGTATCGAAAGAATCTAAGTATTCACTTCTCAAACCTCGCAATCGTTCGATTAAACGATAAATCGCTCTAGGAGACTGGGAATCGCGATAATTACCATCACCGCACCCTGTGTATCGAAAGGAGCTAAGGATTCAACTCGGATTGCTTGAAATGGTTCGATATCACGATATATCACTCTATGAGACTTGGAATCGCGATATTTACGTTTCCCAGACGCCGTGTATCCAAAAGAGCTATGTATTCACTTCGCACGCCTCGCAATCGTTCGATTAAACGATAAATCATCCTATGAGTCCCGAAATCGGGATATTTACGTTTTCCAAACGCTGTGAATCGAAAGGAGCTAAGGCTTCAGATCCCAAACCCCGCAATCGTTCGATTAAACGATAAATCACTCTAGGAGACTCGGAATCGCGATAATTACCTTCACCGGAACCTGTGTATCGAAAGGAGCTAAGGATTCAACACGGATGGCTTGCAATGGTTCGGTATAACGATAAATCACTCTAGGAGACTTGGAATCGCGATAATTACCTTCACCGCAACCTGTCTATCGATAGGAGCCAAGGATTCAACACGGATGGCTTGCAAATGTTCGATATAACGGTAAATCACCCTATGAGTCTCGAAATCGCGATATTTACGTTTTCTAAACGCTGTGTATCAAAAGGAGCTAAGGCTTCACTTCGCAAGCCTCGTAACCATTCGATATCACGATAAATCACTCTAGGAGACTGGGAATCGCGATAATTACCTTCACCGCACCCTGTGTATCGAAAGGAGCGAAGAATTCACTTCCCAATCCTCGTAACCGTTCGATATCACGATAAATCACACTAGGAGACTGGGAATCGCGATAATTACCATCACCACACCCTGTGTATCGAAAGGAGCTAAGGATTCAACACGGATGGCTTGCAATGGTTCGATATAACGATAAATCACTCTAGGAGACTGGGAATCGCGATAATTACCTTCACAGCACGCTGTGTATCGAAAGGAGCTAAGTATTCACTTGACAAACCTCGCAATCGATCAATGTAACGTTAAATCACTCTATGAGACTCGGAATTGCGAAAATCACCTTCACCGCAACCTGCATATCGAAAGGAGCCAAGGATTCAACACGGATGGCTTGCAATGGTTCGATATAACGATAAATCACTCTATGAGACTTGGAATCGGGATATTTACGTTTTCCAAACGCTGTGTTTCGAAAGGAGCTAAGGCTTCACTTCGCAAACCTCGCAATCGTTCGATATAACGATAAATCACCCTATGAGACTGGGAATCGCGATATTTACGTTTCCCAGACGCTGTGTATCCAAAGGAGGTAAGTATTCACTTCGCAAGCCTCGCAATCGTTCGATATAACGATAAATCACTCTAGGAGACTCGGAATCGCGATAATTACCTTCACCGCAACCTGTGTATCGAAAGGAGCTAAGGATTCAACACGGATGGCTTGCAATGGTTCGATATAACGATAAATCACTCTATGAGACTTGGAATCGCGATATTTACGTTTCCCAGACGCTGTGTTTCGAAAGGAGCTAAGGCTTCACTTCGCAAGCCTCGCAATCGTTCGATATAACGATAAATCACCCTATGAGACTGGGAATCGCGATATTTACGTTTCCCACACGCTGTGTATCCAAAGGAGGTAAGTATTCACTTCGCAAGCCTCGCAATCGTTCGATATAACGATAAATCACTCTAGGAGACTCGGAATCGCGATAATCACCTTCACCGCAACCTGTGTATCGAAAGGAGCTAAGGATTCAACACGGATGGCTTGCAATGGTTCGATATAACGATAAATCACTCTATGAGACTTGGAATCGCGATATTTACGTTTCCCAGACGCTGTGTATCAACAGGAGCTAAGGATTCACTTCCCAATCCTCGCAGTCGTTCGATATAACGATAAATCCCTCTATGAGACTCGGAATTGCGAAAATCACCTTCACCGCACCCTGTGTATCGAAAGGAGCTAAGCATTCAACTCGGATGGCTTCCAATGTTTCGATATAACGATAAATCACTCTAGGAGACTTGGAATCGCGATAATTACCTTCACCGCAACCTGTGTATCGATAGGAGCCAAGGATTCAACACGGATGGCTTGCAAATGTTCGATATAACGGTAAATCACCCTATGAGTCTCGAAATCGCGATATTTACGTTTTCTAAACGCTGTGTATCAAAAGGAGCTAAGGCTTCACTTCGCAAGCCTCGTAACCATTCGATATCACGATAAATCACTCTAGGAGACTCGGTATCGCGATAATTACCTTCACCGCACCCTGTGTATCGAAAGGAGCGAAGAATTCACTTCCCAATCCTCGCAATCGTTCGATATAACGATAAATCACCCTATGAGTCTCGAAATCGCGATATTTACGTTTTCTAAACGCTGTGTATCAAAAGGAGCTAAGGCTTCAGATCCCAAACCCCGCAATCGTTCGATTAAACGATAAATCACTCTAGGAGACTCGGAATCGCGATAATTACCTTCACCGGAACCTGTGTATCGAAAGGAGCTAAGCATTCAACACGGATGGCTTGCAATGGTTCGATATAACGATAAATCACCCTATGAGTCTCGAAATCGGGATATTTACGTTTTCCAAACGCTGTGAATCGAAAGGAGCTAAGGCTTCAGATCCCAAACCCCGCAATCGTTCGATTAAACGATAAATCACTCTAGGAGACTCGGAATCGCGATAATTACCTTCACCGGAACCTGTGTATCGAAAGGAGCTAAGCATTCAACACGGATGGCTTGCAATGGTTCGATATAACGATAAATCACTCTAGGAGACTCGGAATCGCGATAATTACCTTCACCGCAACCTGTGTATCGAAAGGAGCTAAGGATTCAACACGGATGGCTTGCAATGGTTCAATATAACGATAAATCACTCTATGAGACTTGGAATCGCGATATTTACGTTTCCCAGACGCTGTGTTTCGAAAGGAGCTAAGGCTTCACTTCGCAAGCCTCGCAATCGTTCGATATAACGATAAATCACCCTATGAGACTGGGAATCGCGATATTTACGTTTCCCACACGCTGTGTATCCAAAGGAGGTAAGTATTCACTTCGCAAGCCTCGCAATCGTTCGATATAACGATAAATCACTCTAGGAGACTCGGAAACGGGATATTTACGTTTTCCAAACGCTGTGTATCGAAAGGAGCTAAAGCTTCACATCCCAAACCGCGCAATCGTTCGATTAAACGATAAATCACTCTAGGAGACTCGGAATCGCGATAATTACCTTGACCGCAACCTGTGTATCGAAAGGAGCTAAGGATTCAACACGGATGGCTTGCAATGGTTCGATATAACGATAAATCACTCTATGAGACTTGGAATCGAGATATTTACGTTTCCCAGACGCTGTGTATCCAAAGGAGGTAAGTATTCACTTCGCAAGCCTCGCAATCGTTCGATATAACGATAAATCACTCGAGGAGACTGGGAATCGCGATAATTACCTTCACTTCACGCTGTGTATCGAAAGGAGCTAAGTATTCACTTCACAAACCTCGCAATCGTTCAATGTAACGTTAAATCACTCTATGAAGCTCGGAATTGCGAAAATCAACATCACCGCAACCTGCATATCGAAAGGAGCCAAGGATTCAACACGGATGGCTTGCAAATGTTCGATATAACGGTAAATCACCCTATGAGTCTCGAAATCGCGATATTTACGTTTTCTAAACGCTGTGTATCAAAATAATCTAAGTATTCACTTCTCAAGCCTCGCAATCGTTCGATATAACGATAAATCACTCTTGGAGACTGGGAATCGCGATAATTACCATCACCGCACCCTGTGTATCGAAAGGAGCTAAGGATTCAACTCGGATTGCTTGAAATGGTTCGATATCACGATATATCACTCTATGAGTCTTGGAATCGCGATATTTACGTTTCCCAGACGCCGTGTATCCAAAAGAGCTATGTATTCACTTCGCACGCCTCGCAATCGTTCGATTAAACGATAAATCATCCTATGAGTCCCGAAATCGGGATATTTACGTTTTCCAAACGCTGTGAATCGAAAGGAGCTAAGGCTTCAGATCCCAAACCCCGCAATCGTTCGATTAAACGATAAATCACTCTAGGAGACTCGGAATCGCGATAATTACCTTCACCGGAACCTATGTATCGAAAGGAGCTAAGCATTCAACACGGATGGCTTGCAATGGTTCGATATAACGATAAATCACTCTAGGAGACTCGGAATCGCGATAATTACCTTCACCGCAACCTGTGTATCGAAAGGAGCTAAGGATTCAACACGGATGGCTTGCAATGGTTCAATATAACGATAAATCACTCTATGAGACTTGGAATCGCGATATTTACGTTTCCCAGACGCTGTGTTTCGAAAGGAGCTAAGGCTTCACTTCGCAAGCCTCGCAATCGTTCGATATAACGATAAATCACCCTATGAGACTGGGAATCGCGATATTTACGTTTCCCACACGCTGTGTATCCAAAGGAGGTAAGTATTCACTTCGCAAGCCTCGCAATCGTTCGATATAACGATAAATCACTCTAGGAGACTCGGAAACGGGATATTTACGTTTTCCAAACGCTGTGTATCGAAAGGAGCTAAAGCTTCACATCCCAAACCGCGCAATCGTTCGATTAAACGATAAATCACTCTAGGAGACTCGGAATCGCGATAATTACCTTGACCGCAACCTGTGTATCGAAAGGAGCTAAGGATTCAACACGGATGGCTTGCAATGGTTCGATATAACGATAAATCACTCTATGAGACTTGGAATCGAGATATTTACGTTTCCCAGACGCTGTGTATCCAAAGGAGGTAAGTATTCACTTCGCAAGCCTCGCAATCGTTCGATATAACGATAAATCACTCGAGGAGACTGGGAATCGCGATAATTACCTTCACTTCACGCTGTGTATCGAAAGGAGCTAAGTATTCACTTCACAAACCTCGCAATCGTTCAATGTAACGTTAAATCACTCTATGAAGCTCGGAATTGCGAAAATCAACTTCACCGCAACCTGCATATCGAAAGGAGCCAAGGATTCAACACGGATGGCTTGCAAATGTTCGATATAACGGTAAATCACCCTATGAGTCTCGAAATCGCGATATTTACGTTTTCTAAACGCTGTGTATCAAAATAATCTAAGTATTCACTTCTCAAGCCTCGCAATCGTTCGATATAACGATAAATCACTCTAGGAGACTGGGAATCGCGATAATTACCATCACCGCACCCTGTGTATCGAAAGGAGCTAAGGATTCAACTCGGATTGCTTGAAATGGTTCGATATCACGATATATCACTCTATGAGTCTTGGAATCGCGATATTTACGTTTCCCAGACGCCGTGTATCCAAAAGAGCTATGTATTCACTTCGCACGCCTCGCAATCGTTCGATTAAACGATAAATCATCCTATGAGTCCCGAAATCGGGATATTTACGTTTTCCAAACGCTGTGAATCGAAAGGAGCTAAGGCTTCAGATCCCAAACCCCGCAATCGTTCGATTAAACGATAAATCACTCTAGGAGACTCGGAATCGCGATAATTACCTTCACCGGAACCTGTGTATCGAAAGGAGCTAAGGATTCAACACGGATGGCTTGCAATGGTTCGGTATAACGATAAATCACTCTAGGAGACTTGGAATCGAAATAATTACCTTCACCGCAACCTGTCTATCGATAGGAGCCAAGGATTCAACACGGATGGCTTGCAAATGTTCGATATAACGGTAAATCACCCTATGAGTCTCGAAATCGCGATATTTACGTTTTCTAAACGCTGTGTATCAAAAGGAGCTAAGGCTTCACTTCGCAAGCCTCGTAACCATTCGATATCACGATAAATCACTCTAGGAGACTGGGAATCGCGATAATTACCTTCAACGCACCCTGTGTATCGAAAGGAGCGAAGAATTCACTTCCCAATCCTCGCAATCGTTCGATATAACGATAAATCACCCTATGAGTCTCGAAATCGCGATATTTACGTTTTCCAAACGCTGTGTATCGAAGGAATCTAAGTATTCACTTCTCAAACCTCGCAATCGTTCGATTAAACGATAAATCGCTCTAGGAGACTGGGAATCGCGATAATTACCATCACCGCACCCTGTGTATCGAAAGGAGCTAAGGATTCAACACGGATGGCTTGCAATGGTTCGATATAACGATAAATCACTCTATGAGACTTGGAATCGCGATATTTACGTTTCCCAGACGCTGTGTTTCGAAAGGAGCTAAGGCTTCACTTCGCAAGCCTCGCAATCGTTCGATATAACGATAAATCACCCTATGAGACTGGGAATCGCGATATTTACGTTTCCCACACGCTGTGTATCCAAAGGAGGTAAGTATTCACTTCGCAAGCCTCGCAATCGTTCGATATAACGATAAATCACTCTAGGAGACTCGGAAACGGGATATTTACGTTTTCCAAACGCTGTGTATCGAAAGGAGCTAAAGCTTCACATCCCAAACCGCGCAATCGTTCGATTAAACGATAAATCACTCTAGGAGACTCGGAATCGCGATAATTACCTTGACCGCAACCTGTGTATCGAAAGGAGCTAAGGATTCAACACGGATGGCTTGCAATGGTTCGATATAACGATAAATCACTCTATGAGACTTGGAATCGAGATATTTACGTTTCCCAGACGCTGTGTATCCAAAGGAGGTAAGTATTCACTTCGCAAGCCTCGCAATCGTTCGATATAACGATAAATCACTCGAGGAGACTGGGAATCGCGATAATTACCTTCACTTCACGCTGTGTATCGAAAGGAGCTAAGTATTCACTTCACAAACCTCGCAATCGTTCAATGTAACGTTAAATCACTCTATGAAGCTCGGAATTGCGAAAATCAACTTCACCGCAACCTGCATATCGAAAGGAGCCAAGGATTCAACACGGATGGCTTGCAAATGTTCGATATAACGGTAAATCACCCTATGAGTCTCGAAATCGCGATATTTACGTTTTCTAAACGCTGTGTATCAAAATAATCTAAGTATTCACTTCTCAAGCCTCGCAATCGTTCGATATAACGATAAATCACTCTAGGAGACTGGGAATCGCGATAATTACCATCACCGCACCCTGTGTATCGAAAGGAGCTAAGGATTCAACTCGGATTGCTTGAAATGGTTCGATATCACGATATATCACTCTATGAGTCTTGGAATCGCGATATTTACGTTTCCCAGACGCCGTGTATCCAAAAGAGCTATGTATTCACTTCGCACGCCTCGCAATCGTTCGATTAAACGATAAATCATCCTATGAGTCCCGAAATCGGGATATTTACGTTTTCCAAACGCTGTGAATCGAAAGGAGCTAAGGCTTCAGATCCCAAACCCCGCAATCGTTCGATTAAACGATAAATCACTCTAGGAGACTCGGAATCGCGATAATTACCTTCACCGGAACCTGTGTATCGAAAGGAGCTAAGGATTCAACACGGATGGCTTGCAATGGTTCGGTATAACGATAAATCACTCTAGGAGACTTGGAATCGAAATAATTACCTTCACCGCAACCTGTCTATCGATAGGAGCCAAGGATTCAACACGGATGGCTTGCAAATGTTCGATATAACGGTAAATCACCCTATGAGTCTCGAAATCGCGATATTTACGTTTTCTAAACGCTGTGTATCAAAAGGAGCTAAGGCTTCACTTCGCAAGCCTCGTAACCATTCGATATCACGATAAATCACTCTAGGAGACTGGGAATCGCGATAATTACCTTCAACGCACCCTGTGTATCGAAAGGAGCGAAGAATTCACTTCCCAATCCTCGCAATCGTTCGATATAACGATAAATCACCCTATGAGTCTCGAAATCGCGATATTTACGTTTTCCAAACGCTGTGTATCGAAAGAATCTAAGTATTCACTTCTCAAACCTCGCAATCGTTCGATTAAACGATAAATCGCTCTAGGAGACTGGGAATCGCGATAATTACCATCACCGCACCCTGTGTATCGAAAGGAGCTAAGGATTCAACTCGGATTGCTTGAAATGGTTCGATATCACGATATATCACTCTATGAGACTTGGAATCGCGATATTTACGTTTCCCAGACGCCGTGTATCCAAAAGAGCTATGTATTCACTTCGCACGCCTCGCAATCGTTCGATTAAACGATAAATCATCCTATGAGTCCCGAAATCGGGATATTTACGTTTTCCAAACGCTGTGAATCGAAAGGAGCTAAGGCTTCAGATCCCAAACCCCGCAATCGTTCGATTAAACGATAAATCACTCTAGGAGACTCGGAATCGCGATAATTACCTTCACCGGAACCTGTGTATCGAAAGGAGCTAAGGATTCAACACGGATGGCTTGCAATGGTTCGGTATAACGATAAATCACTCTAGGAGACTTGGAATCGCGATAATTACCTTCACCGCAACCTGTCTATCGATAGGAGCCAAGGATTCAACACGGATGGCTTGCAAATGTTCGATATAACGGTAAATCACCCTATGAGTCTCGAAATCGCGATATTTACGTTTTCTAAACGCTGTGTATCAAAAGGAGCTAAGGCTTCACTTCGCAAGCCTCGTAACCATTCGATATCACGATAAATCACTCTAGGAGACTGGGAATCGCGATAATTACCTTCACCGCACCCTGTGTATCGAAAGGAGCGAAGAATTCACTTCCCAATCCTCGCAATCGTTCGATATAACGATAAATCACCCTATGAGTCTCGAAATCGCGATATTTACGTTTTCCAAACGCTGTGTATCGAAAGAATCTAAGTATTCACTTCTCAAACCTCGCAATCGTTCGATTAAACGATAAATCGCTCTAGGAGACTGGGAATCGCGATAATTACCATCACCGCACCCTGTGTATCGAAAGGAGCTAAGGATTCAACTCGGATTGCTTGAAATGGTTCGATATCACGATATATCACTCTATGAGTCTTGGAATCGCGATATTTACGTTTCCCAGACGCCGTGTATCCAAAAGAGCTATGTATTCACTTCGCACGCCTCGCAATCGTTCGATTAAACGATAAATCATCCTATGAGTCCCGAAATCGGGATATTTACGTTTTCCAAACGCTGTGAATCGAAAGGAGCTAAGGCTTCAGATCCCAAACCCCGCAATCGTTCGATTAAACGATAAATCACTCTAGGAGACTCGGAATCGCGATAATTACCTTCACCGGAACCTGTGTATCGAAAGGAGCTAAGGATTCAACACGGATGGCTTGCAATGGTTCGGTATAACGATAAATCACTCTAGGAGACTTGGAATCGAAATAATTACCTTCACCGCAACCTGTCTATCGATAGGAGCCAAGGATTCAACACGGATGGCTTGCAAATGTTCGATATAACGGTAAATCACCCTATGAGTCTCGAAATCGCGATATTTACGTTTTCTAAACGCTGTGTATCAAAAGGAGCTAAGGCTTCACTTCGCAAGCCTCGTAACCATTCGATATCACGATAAATCACTCTAGGAGACTGGGAATCGCGATAATTACCTTCAACGCACCCTGTGTATCGAAAGGAGCGAAGAATTCACTTCCCAATCCTCGCAATCGTTCGATATAACGATAAATCACCCTATGAGTCTCGAAATCGCGATATTTACGTTTTCCAAACGCTGTGTATCGAAAGAATCTAAGTATTCACTTCTCAAACCTCGCAATCGTTCGATTAAACGATAAATCGCTCTAGGAGACTGGGAATCGCGATAATTACCATCACCGCACCCTGTGTATCGAAAGGAGCTAAGGATTCAACTCGGATTGCTTGAAATGGTTCGATATCACGATATATCACTCTATGAGACTTGGAATCGCGATATTTACGTTTCCCAGACGCCGTGTATCCAAAAGAGCTATGTATTCACTTCGCACGCCTCGCAATCGTTCGATTAAACGATAAATCATCCTATGAGTCCCGAAATCGGGATATTTACGTTTTCCAAACGCTGTGAATCGAAAGGAGCTAAGGCTTCAGATCCCAAACCCCGCAATCGTTCGATTAAACGATAAATCACTCTAGGAGACTCGGAATCGCGATAATTACCTTCACCGGAACCTGTGTATCGAAAGGAGCTAAGGATTCAACACGGATGGCTTGCAATGGTTCGGTATAACGATAAATCACTCTAGGAGACTTGGAATCGCGATAATTACCTTCACCGCAACCTGTCTATCGATAGGAGCCAAGGATTCAACACGGATGGCTTGCAAATGTTCGATATAACGGTAAATCACCCTATGAGTCTCGAAATCGCGATATTTACGTTTTCTAAACGCTGTGTATCAAAAGGAGCTAAGGCTTCACTTCGCAAGCCTCGTAACCATTCGATATCACGATAAATCACTCTAGGAGACTGGGAATCGCGATAATTACCTTCACCGCACCCTGTGTATCGAAAGGAGCGAAGAATTCACTTCCCAATCCTCGTAACCGTTCGATATCACGATAAATCACACTAGGAGACTGGGAATCGCGATAATTACCATCACCACACCCTGTGTATCGAAAGGAGCTAAGGATTCAACACGGATGGCTTGCAATGGTTCGATATAACGATAAATCACTCTAGGAGACTGGGAATCGCGATAATTACCTTCACAGCACGCTGTGTATCGAAAGGAGCTAAGTATTCACTTGACAAACCTCGCAATCGATCAATGTAACGTTAAATCACTCTAGGAGACTTGGAATCGCGATAATTACCTTCACCGCACCCTGTGTATCGAAAGGAGCGAAGAATTCACTTCCCAATCTTCGCAATCGTTCGATATAACGATAAATCACCCTATGAGTCTCGGAATCGGGATATTTACGTTTTCCAAACGCTGTGTATCGAAAGGAGCTAAGGCTTCAGATCCCAACCCGCGCAATCGTTCGATTAAACGATAAATCACTCTAGGAGACTCGGAATCGCGATAATTACCTTGACCGCAACCTGCATATCGAAAGGAGCCAAGGATTCAACACGGATGGCTTGCAAATGTTCGATATAACGGTAAATCACCCTATGAGTCTCGAAATCGCGATATTTACGTTTTCTAAACGCTGTGTATCAAAAGAATCTAAGTATTCACTTCTCAAGCCTCGCAATCGTTCGATATAACGATAAATCACTCTAGGAGACTGGGAATCGCGATAATTACCATCACCGCACCCTGTGTATCGAAAGGAGCTAAGGATTCAACTCGGATTGCTTGAAATGGTTCGATATCACGATATATCACTCTATGAGACTTGGAATCGCGATATTTACGTTTCCCAGACGCCGTGTATCCAAAAGAGCTATGTATTCACTTCGCACGCCTCGCAATCGTTCGATTAAACGATAAATCATCCTATGAGTCCCGAAATCGGGATATTTACGTTTTCCAAACGCTGTGAATCGAAAGGAGCTAAGGCTTCAGATCCCAAACCCCGCAATCGTTCGATTAAACGATAAATCACTCTAGGAGACTCGGAATCGCGATAATTACCTTCACCGGAACCTGTGTATCGAAAGGAGCTAAGGATTCAACACGGATGGCTTGCAATGGTTCGGTATAACGATAAATCACTCTAGGAGACTTGGAATCGCGATAATTACCTTCACAGCACGCTGTGTATCGAAAGGAGCTAAGTATTCACTTCACAAACCTCGCAATCGTTCAATGTAACGTTAAATCACTCTATGAGACTCGGAATTGCGAAAATCAACTTCACCGCAACCTGCATATCGAAAGGAGCCAAGGATTCAACACGGATGGCTTGCAAATGTTCGATATAACGGTAAATCACCCTATGAGTCTCGAAATCGCGATATTTACGTTTTCTAAACGCTGTGTATCAAAAGAATCTAAGTATTCACTTCTCAAGCCTCGCAATCGTTCGATATAACGATAAATCACTCTAGGAGACTGGGAATCGCGATAATTACCATCACCGCACCCTGTGTATCGAAAGGAGCTATGGATTCAACTCGGATTGCTTGAAATGGTTCGATATCACGATATATCACTCTATGAGACTTGGAATCGCGATATTTACGTTTCCCAGACGATGTGTATCCAAAAGAGCTATGTATTCACTTCGCACGCCTCGCAATCGTTCGATTAAACGATAAATCATCCTATGAGTCCCGAAATCGGGATATTTACGTTTTCCAAACGCTGTGAATCGAAAGGAGCTAAGGCTTCAGATCCCAAACCCCGCAATCGTTCGATTAAACGATAAATCACTCTAGGAGACTCGGAATCGCGATAATTACCTTCACCGGAACCTGTGTATCGATAGGGAGCTAAGGATTCAACACGGATGGCTTGCAATGGTTCGGTATAACGATAAATCACTCTAGGAGACTTGGAATCGCGATAATTACCTTCACCGCAACCTGTCTATCGATAGGAGCCAAGGATTCAACACGGATGGCTTGCAAATGTTCGATATAACGGTAAATCACCCTATGAGTCTCGAAATCGCGGTATTTACGTTTTCTAAACGCTGTGTATCACAAGGAGCTAATGCTTCACTTCGCAAGCCTCGTAACCATTCGATATCACGATAAATCACTCTAGGAGACTGGGAATCGCGATAATTACCTTCACCGCACCCTGTGTATCGAAAGGAGCGAAGAATTCACTTCCCAATCCTCGCAATCGTTCGATATAACGATAAATCACCCTATGAGTCTCGAAATCGCGATATTTACGTTTTCCAAACGCTGTGTATCGAAAGAATCTAAGTATTCACTTCTCAAACCTCGCAATCGTTCGATTAAACGATAAATCGCTCTAGGAGACTGGGAATCGCGATAATTACCATCACCGCACCCTGTGTATCGAAAGGAGCTAAGGATTCAACACGGATGGCTTGCAATGGTTCGATATAACGATAAATCACTCTAGGAGACTGGGAATCGCGATAATTACCTTCACAGCACGCTGTGTATCGAAAGGAGCTAAGTATTCACTTGACAAACCTCGCAATCGATCAATGTAACGTTAAATCACTCTATGAGACTCGGAATTGCGAAAATCACCTTCACCGCAACCTGCATATCGAAAGGAGCCAAGGATTCAACACGGATGGCTTGCAAATGTTCGATATAACGGTAACGGTAAATCACCCTATGAGTCTCGAAATCGCGATATTTACGTTTTCCACACGCTGTGTATCGAAAGAATCTAAGTATTCACTTCCTAAGCCTCGCAGTCGTTCGATATAACGATAAATCCCTCTATGAGACTCAGAATTGCGAAAATCACCTTCACCGCACCCTGTGTATCGAAAGGAGCTAAGCATTCAACTCGGATGGCTTCCAATGTTTCGATATAACGATAAATCACTCTAGGAGACTTGGAATCGCAATAATTACCTTCACCGCAACCTGTGTAGCGATAGGAGCCAAGGATTCAACACGGATGGCTTGCAAATGTTCGATATAACGGTAAATCACCCTATGAGTCTCGAAATCGCGATATTTACGTTTTCTAAACGCTGTGTATCAAAAGAATCTAAGTATTCACTTCTCAAGCCTCGCAATCGTTCGATATAACGATAAATCACTCTAGGAGACTGGGAATCGCGATAATTACCATCACCGCACCCTGTGTATCGAAAGGAGCTAAGGATTCAACTCGGATTGCTTGAAATGGTTCGATATCACGATATATCACTCTATGAGTCTTGGAATCGCGATATTTACGTTTCCCAGACGCCGTGTATCCAAAAGAGCTATGTATTCACTTCGCACGCCTCGCAATCGTTCGATTAAACGATAAATCATTATATGAGTCCCGAAATCGGGATATTTACGTTTTCCAAACGCTGTGAATCGAAAGGAGCTAAGGCTTCAGATCCCAAACCCCGCAATCGTTCGATTAAACGATAAATCACTCTAGGAGACTCGGAATCGCGATAATTACCTTCACCGGAACCTGTGTATCGAAAGGAGCTAAGGATTCAACACGGATGGCTTGCAATGGTTCGGTATAACGATAAATCACTCTAGGAGACTGGGAATCGCGATAATTACCTTCACCGCACCCTGTGTATCGAAAGGAGCGAAGAATTCACTTCCCAATCCTCGCAATCGTTCGATATAACGATAAATCACCCTATGAGTCTCGAAATCGCGATATTTACGTTTTCCAAACGCTGTGTATCGAAAGAATCTAAGTTTTCACTTCTCAAACCTCGCAATCGTTCGATTAAACGATAAATCGCTCTAGGAGACTGGGAATCGCGATAATTACCATCACCGCAACCTGTGTATCGAAAGGAGCTAAGGATTCAACACGGATGGCTTGCAATGGTTCGATATAAAGATAAATCACTCTATGAGACTTGGAATCGGGATATTTACGTTTTCCAAACGCTGTGTTTCGAAAGGAGCTAAGGATTCACTTCGCAAGCCTCGTAACCGTTCGATATCACGATAAATCACACTAGGAGACTGGGAATCGCGATAATTACCATCACCACACCCTGTGTATCGAAAGGAGCTAAGGATTCAACACGGATGGCTTGCAATGGTTCGATATAACGATAAATCACTCTAGGAGACTGGGAATCGCGATAATTACCTTCACAGCACGCTGTGTATCGAAAGGAGCTAAGTATTCACTTGACAAACCTCGCAATCGATCAATGTAACGTTAAATCACTCTATGAGACTCGGAATTGCGAAAATCACCTTCACCGCAACCTGCATATCGAAAGGAGCCAAGGATTCAACACGGATGGCTTGCAAATGTTCGATATAACGGTAAATCACCCTATGAGTCTCGAAATCGCGATATTTACGTTTTCCACACGCTGTGTATCGAAAGAATCTAAGTATTCACTTCCCAAGCCTCGCAGTCGTTCGATATAACGATAAATCCCTCTATGAGACTCAGAATTGCGAAAATCACCTTCACCGCACCCTGTGTATCGAAAGGAGCTAAGCATTCAACTCGGATGGCTTCCAATGTTTCGATATAACGATAAATCACTCTAGGAGACTTGGAATCGCGATAATTACCTTCACCGCAACCTGTGTAGCGATAGGAGCCAGGGATTCAACACGGATGGCTTGCAAATGTTCGATATAACGGTAAATCACCCTATGAGTCTCGAAATCGCGATATTTACGTTTTCTAAACGCTGTGTATCAAAAGGAGCTAAGGCTTCACTTCGCAAGCCTCGTAACCATTCGATATCACGATAAATCACTCTAGGAGACTGGGAATCGCGATAATTACCTTCACCGCACCCTGTGTATCGAAAGGAGCGAAGAATTCACTTCCCAATCCTCGCAATCGTTCGATATAACGATAAATCACCCTATGAGTCTCGAAATCGCGATATTTACGTTTTCCAAACGCTGTGTATCGAAAGAATCTAAGTATTCACTTCTCAAACCTCGCAATCGTTCGATTAAACGATAAATCGCTCTAGGAGACTGGGAATCGCGATAATTACCATCACCGCACCCTGTGTATCGAAAGGAGCTAAGGATTCAACACGGATGGCTTGCAATGGTTCGATATAACGATAAATCACTCTATGAGACTTGGAATCGGGATATTTACGCTTTCCAAACGCTGTGTTTCTATGGGAGCTAAGGATTCACTTCCCAAGCCACGCAAACGTTCAATGTAACGTTAAATCTCTCTATGAGACTCGGAATCGGGATATTTACGTTTTCCAAACGCTGTGTTTCGAAAGGAGCTAAGGCTTCACTTCGCAAGCCTCGTAACCGTTCGATATCACGATAAATCACTCTAGGAGACTGGGAATCGCGATAATTACCATCACCACACCCTGTGTATCGAAAGGAGCTAAGGATTCAACACGGATGGCTTGCAATGGTTCGATATAACGATAAATCACTCTAGGAGACTGGGAATCGCGATAATTACCATCACCGCACCCTGTGTATCGAAAGGAGCTATGGATTCAACTCGGATTGCTTGAAATGGTTCGATATCACGATATATCACTCTATGAGACTTGGAATCGCGATATTTACGTTTCCCAGACGATGTGTATCCAAAAGAGCTATGTATTCACTTCGCACGCCTCGCAATCGTTCGATTAAACGATAAATCATCCTATGAGTCCCGAAATCGGGATATTTACGTTTTCCAAACGCTGTGAATCGAAAGGAGCTAAGGCTTCAGATCCCAAACCCCGCAATCGTTCGATTAAACGATAAATCACTCTAGGAGACTCGGAATCGCGATAATTACCTTCACCGGAACCTGTGTATCGATAGGGAGCTAAGGATTCAACACGGATGGCTTGCAATGGTTCGGTATAACGATAAATCACTCTAGGAGACTTGGAATCGCGATAATTACCTTCACCGCAACCTGTCTATCGATAGGAGCCAAGGATTCAACACGGATGGCTTGCAAATGTTCGATATAACGGTAAATCACCCTATGAGTCTCGAAATCGCGGTATTTACGTTTTCTAAACGCTGTGTATCAAAAGGAGCTAAGGCTTCACTTCGCAAGCCTCGTAACCATTCGATATCACGATAAATCACTCTAGGAGACTGGGAATCGCGATAATTACCTTCACCGCACCCTGTGTATCGAAAGGAGCGAAGAATTCACTTCCCAATCCTCGCAATCGTTCGATATAACGATAAATCACCCTATGAGTCTCGAAATCGCGATATTTACGTTTTCCAAACGCTGTGTATCGAAAGAATCTAAGTATTCACTTCTCAAACCTCGCAATCGTTCGATTAAACGATAAATCGCTCTAGGAGACTGGGAATCGCGATAATTACCATCACCGCACCCTGTGTATCGAAAGGAGCTAAGGATTCAACACGGATGGCTTGCAATGGTTCGATATAACGATAAATCACTCTATGAGACTTGGAATCGGGATATTTACGTTTTCCAAACGCTGTGTTTCGAAAGGAGCTAAGGCTTCACTTCGCAAGCCTCGTAACCGTTCGATATCACGATAAATCACTCTAGGAGACTGGGAATCGCGATAATTACCTTCACCGCACCCTGTGTATCGAAAGGAGCGAAGAATTCACTTCCCAATCCTCGCAATCGTTCGATATAACGATAAATCACCCTATGAGTCTCGAAATCGCGATATTTACGTTTTCCAAACGCTGTGTATCGAAAGAATCTAAGTATTCACTTCTCAAACCTCGCAATCGTTCGATTAAACGATAAATCGCTCTAGGAGACTGGAAATCGCGATAATTACCATCACCGCACCCTGTGTATCGAAAGGAGCTAAGGATTCAACACGGATGGCTTGCAATGGTTCGATATAACGATAAATCACTCTAGGAGACTGGGAATCGCGATAATTACCTTCACAGCACGCTGTGTATCGAAAGGAGCTAAGTATTCACTTGACAAACCTCGCAATCGATCAATGTAACGTTAAATCACTCTATGAGACTCGGAATTGCGAAAATCACCTTCACCGCAACCTGCATATCGAAAGGAGCCAAGGATTCAACACGGATGGCTTGCAAATGTTCGATATAACGGTAAATCACCCTATGAGTCTCGAAATCGCGATATTTACGTTTTCCACACGCTGTGTATCGAAAGAATCTAAGTATTCACTTCCCAGGCCTCGCAGTCGTTTGATATAACGATAAATCCCTCTATGAGACTCAGAATTGCGAAAATCACCTTCACCGCACCCTGTGTATCGAAAGGAGCTAAGCATTCAACTCGGATGGCTTCCAATGTTTCGATATAACGATAAATCACTCTAGGAGACTGGGAATCGCGATAATTACCTTCACCGCACCCTGTGTATCGAAAGGAGCGAAGAATTCACTTCCCAATCCTCGCAATCGTTCGATATAACGATAAATCACCCTATGAGTCTCGAAATCGCGATATTTACGTTTTCCAAACGCTGTGTATCGAAAGAATCTAAGTTTTCACTTCTCAAACCTCGCAATCGTTCGATTAAACGATAAATCGCTCTAGGAGACTGGGAATCGCGATAATTACCATCACCGCACCCTGTGTATCGAAAGGAGCTAAGGATTCAACACGGATGGCTTGCAATCGTTCGATTAAACGATAAATCACTCTAGGAGACTCGGAATCGCGATAATTACCTTCACCGGAACCTGTGTATCGAAAGGAGCTAAGGATTCAACACGGATGGCTTGCAATGGTTCGGTATAACGATAAATCACTCTAGGAGACTGGGAATCGCGATAATTATCTTCACCGCACCCTGTGTATCGAAAGGAGCGAAGAATTCACTTCCCAATCCTCGCAATCGTTCGATATAACGATAAATCACCCTATGAGTCTCGAAATCGCGATATTTACGTTTTCCAAACGCTGTGTATAGAAAGAATCTAAGTTTTCACTTCTCAAACCTCGCAATCGTTCGATTAAACGATAAATCGCTCTAGGTGACTGGGAATCGCGATAATTACCATCACCGCAACCTGTGTATCGAAAGGAGCTAAGGATTCAACACGGATGGCTTGCAATGGTTCGATATAACGATAAATCACTCTATGAGACTTGGAATCGGGATATTTACGTTTTCCAAACGCTGTGTTTCGAAAGGAGCTAAATCTTCACTTCGCAAGCCTCGTAACCGTTCGATATCACGATAAATCACACTAGGAGACTGGGAATCGCGATAATTACCATCACCACACCCTGTGTATCGAAAGGAGCTAAGGATTCAACACGGATGGCTTGCAATGGTTCGATATAACGATAAATCACTCTAGGAGACTGGGAATCGCGATAATTACCTTCACAGCACGCTGTGTATCGAAAGGAGCTAAGTATTCACTTGACAAACCTCGCAATCGATCAATGTAACGTTAAATCACTCTATGAGACTCGGAATTGCGAAAATCACCTTCACCGCAACCTGCATATCGAAAGGAGCCAAGGATTCAACACGGATGGCTTGCAAATGTTCGATATAACGGTAAATCACCCTATGAGTCTCGAAATCGCGATATTTACGTTTTCCACACGCTGTGTATCGAAAGAATCTAAGTATTCACTTCCCAAGCCTCGCAGTCGTTCGATATAACGATAAATCCCTCTATGAGACTCAGAATTGCGAAAATCACCTTCACCGCACCCTGTGTATCGAAAGGAGCTAAGCATTCAACTCGGATGGCTTCCAATGTTTCGATATAACGATAAATCACTCTAGGAGACTTGGAATCGCGATAATTACCTTCACCGCAACCTGTGTAGCGATAGGAGCCAAGGATTCAACACGGATGGCTTGCAAATGTTCGATATAACGGTAAATCACCCTATGAGTCTCGAAATCGCGATATTTACGTTTTCTAAACGCTGTGTATCAAAAGAATCGAAGTATTCACTTCCCAAGCCTCGCAATCGTTCGATATAACGATAAATCACTCTAGGAGACTGGGAATCGCGATAATTACCATCACCGCACCCTGTGTATCGAAAGGAGCTAAGGATTCAACTCGGATTGCTTGAAATGGTTCGATATCACGATATATCACTCTATGAGACTTGGAATCGCGATATTTACGTTTCCCAGACGCCGTGTATCCAAAAGAGCTATGTATTCACTTCGCACGCCTCGCAATCGTTCGATTAAACGATAAATCACCCTATGAGTCTCGAAATCGGGATATTTACGTTTTCCAAACGCTGTGAATCGAAAGGAGCTAAGGCTTCAGATCCCAAACCCCGCAATCGTTCGATTAAGCGATAAATCACTCTAGGAGACTCGGAATCGCGATAATTACCTTCACCGGAACCTGTGTATCGAAAGGAGCTAAGGATTCAACACGGATGGCTTGCAATGGTTCGATATAACGATAAATCACTCTATGAGACTTGGAATCGGGATATTTACGTTTCCCAAACGCTGTGTTTCGATGGGAGCTAAGGATTCACTTCCCAAGCCTCACAAACGTTCAATGTAACGTTAAATCACTCTATGAGACTCGGAATCGGTATATTTACGTTTTCCAAACGCTGTGTATCGAAAGGAGCTAAGGCTTCAGATCCCAAACCGCGCAATCGTTCGATTAAACGATAAATCACTCTAGGACACTCGGAATCGCGATAATTACCTTGACCGCAATCTGTGTATCGAAAGGAGCTAAGGATTCAACACGGATGGCTTGCAATGGTTCGATATAACGATAAATCATTCTATGAGACTTGGAATCGCGATATTTACGTTTTCCACACGCTGTGTATCGAAAGAATCTAAGTACTCACTTCCCAAGCCTCGCAGTCGTTCGATATAACGATAAATCCCTCTATGAGACTCGGAATCGCGATAATTACCTTCACCGCAACCTGTCTATCGATAGGAGCCAAGGATTCAATACGGATGGCTTGCAAATGTTCGATATAACGGTAAATCACCCTATGAGTCTCGAAATCGCGATATTTACGTTTTCTAAACGCTGTGTATCAAAAGGAGCTAAGGCTTCACTTCGCAAGCCTCGTAACCATTCGATATCACGATAAATCACTCTAGGAGACTGGGAATCGCGATAATTACCTTCACCGCACCCTGTGTATCGAAAGGAGCGAAGAATTCACTTCCCAATCCTCGCAATCGTTCGATATAACGATAAATCACCCTATGAGTCTCGAAATCGCGATATTTACGTTTTCCAAACGCTGTGTATCGAAAGAATCTAAGTATTCACTTCTCAAACCTCGCAATCGTTCGATTAAACGATAAATCGCTCTAGGAGACTGGGAATCGCGATAATTACCATCACCGCACCCTGTGTATCGAAAGGAGCTAAGGATTCAACACGGATGGCTTGCAATGGTTCGATATAACGATAAATCACTGTATGAGACTTGGAATCGGGATATTTACGCTTTCCAAACGCTGTGTTTCTATGGGAGCTAAGGATTCACTTCCCAAGCCTCGCAAACGTTCAATGTAACGTTAAATCTCTCTATGAGACTCGGAATCGGGATATTTACGTTTTCCAAATCCTGTGTTTCGAAAGGAGCTAAGGCTTCACTTCGCAAGCCTCGTAACCGTTCGATATCACGATAAATCACTCTAGGAGACTGGGAATCGCGATAATTACCATCACCGCAACCTGTGTAGCGATAGGAGCCAAGGATTCAACACGGATGGCTTGCAAATGTTCGATATAACGGTAAATCACCCTATGAGTCTCGAAATCGCGATATTTACGTTTTCCACACGCTGTGTATCGAAAGAATCTAAGTATTCACTTCCCAAGCCTCGCAATCGTTCGATTAAACGATAAATCACTCTATGAGACTCGTAATCGCGATAATTACCTTCACCGCACCCTGTGTATCGAAAGCAGCTAAGGATTCAACACGGATGGCTTGCAATGGTTCGATATAACGATAAATCACTCTATGAGACTTGGAATCGCGATATTTACGTTTCCCAGACGCTGTGTATCAACAGGAGCTAAGGATTCACTTCCCAAGCCTCGCAGTCGTTCGATATAACGATAAATCCCTCTATGAGACTCAGAATTGCGAAAATCACCTTCACCGCACCCTGTGTATCGAAAGGAGCTAAGCATTCAACTCGGATGGCTTCCAATGTTTCGATATAACGATAAATCACTCTAGGAGACTTGGAATCGCGATAATTACCTTCACCGCAACCTGTGTAGCGATAGGAGCCAAGGATTCAACACGGATGGCTTGCAAATGTTCGATATAACGGTAAATCACCCTATGAGTCTCGAAATCGCGATATTTACGTTTTCTAAACGCTGTGTATCAAAAGAATCGAAGTATTCACTTCTCAAGCCTCGCAATCGTTCGATATAACGATAAATCACTCTAGGAGACTGGGAATCGCGATAATTACCATCACCGCACCCTGTGTATCGAAAGGAGCTAAGGATTCAACTCGGATTGCTTGAAATGGTTCGATATCACGATATATCACTCTATGAGACTTGGAATCGCGATATTTACGTTTCCCAGACGCCGTGTATCCAAAAGAGCTATGTATTCACTTCGCACGCCTCGCAATCGTTCGATTAAACGATAAATCACCCTATGAGTCTCGAAATCGGGATATTTACGTTTTCCAAACGCTGTGAATCGAAAGGAGCTAAGGCTTCAGATCCCAAACCCCGCAATCGTTCGATTAAGCGATAAATCACTCTAGGAGACTCGGAATCGCGATAATTACCTTCACCGGAACCTGTGTATCGAAAGGAGCTAAGGATTCAACACGGATGGCTTGCAATGGTTCGATATAACGATAAATCACTCTATGAGACTTGGAATCGGGATATTTACGTTTCCCAAACGCTGTGTTTCGATGGGAGCTAAGGATTCACTTCCCAAGCCTCACAAACGTTCAATGTAACGTTAAATCACTCTATGAGACTCGGAATCGGTATATTTACGTTTTCCAAACGCTGTGTATCGAAAGGAGCTAAGGCTTCAGATCCCAAACCGCGCAATCGTTCGATTAAACGATAAATCACTCTAGGACACTCGGAATCGCGATAATTACCTTGACCGCAATCTGTGTATCGAAAGGAGCTAAGGATTCAACACGGATGGCTTGCAATGGTTCGATATAACGATAAATCATTCTATGAGACTTGGAATCGCGATATTTACGTTTTCCACACGCTGTGTATCGAAAGAATCTAAGTACTCACTTCCCAAGCCTCGCAGTCGTTCGATATAACGATAAATCCCTCTATGAGACTCGGAATCGCGATAATTACCTTCACCGCAACCTGTCTATCGATAGGAGCCAAGGATTCAATACGGATGGCTTGCAAATGTTCGATATAACGGTAAATCACCCTATGAGTCTCGAAATCGCGATATTTACGTTTTCTAAACGCTGTGTATCAAAAGGAGCTAAGGCTTCACTTCGCAAGCCTCGTAACCATTCGATATCACGATAAATCACTCTAGGAGACTGGGAATCGCGATAATTACCTTCACCGCACCCTGTGTATCGAAAGGAGCGAAGAATTCACTTCCCAATCCTCGCAATCGTTCGGTATAACGATAAATCACCCTATGAGTCTCGAAATCGCGATATTTACGTTTTCCAAACGCTGTGTATCGAAAGAATCTAAGTATTCACTTCTCAAACCTCGCAATCGTTCGATTAAACGATAAATCGCTCTAGGAGACTGGGAATCGCGATAATTACCATCACCGCACCCTGTGTATCGAAAGGAGCTAAGGATTCAACACGGATGGCTTGCAATGGTTCGATATAACGATAAATCACTGTATGAGACTTGGAATCGGGATATTTACGCTTTCCAAACGCTGTGTTTCTATGGGAGCTAAGGATTCACTTCCCAAGCCTCGCAAACGTTCAATGTAACGTTAAATCTCTCTATGAGACTCGGAATCGGGATATTTACGTTTTCCAAATCCTGTGTTTCGAAAGGAGCTAAGGCTTCACTTCGCAAGCCTCGTAACCGTTCGATATCACGATAAATCACTCTAGGAGACTGGGAATCGCGATAATTACCATCACCGCAACCTGTGTAGCGATAGGAGCCAAGGATTCAACACGGATGGCTTGCAAATGTTCGATATAACGGTAAATCACCCTATGAGTCTCGAAATCGCGATATTTACGTTTTCCACACGCTGTGTATCGAAAGAATCTAAGTATTCACTTCCCAAGCCTCGCAATCGTTCGATTAAACGATAAATCACTCTATGAGACTCGTAATCGCGATAATTACCTTCACCGCACCCTGTGTATCGAAAGCAGCTAAGGATTCAACACGGATGGCTTGCAATGGTTCGATATAACGATAAATCACTCTATGAGACTTGGAATCGCGATATTTACGTTTCCCAGACGCTGTGTATCAACAGGAGCTAAGGATTCACTTCCCAAGCCTCGCAGTCGTTCGATATAACGATAAATCCCTCTATGAGACTCGGAATTGCGAAAATCACCTTCACCGCACCCTGTGTATCGAAAGGAGCTAAGCATTCAACTCGGATGGCTTCCAATGTTTCGATATAACGATAAATCACTCTAGGAGACTTGGAATCGCGATAATTACCTTCACCGCAACCTGTGTATCGAAAGGAGCTAAGGATTCAACACGGATGGCTTGCAATGGTTCGATATAACGATAAATCACTCTATGAGACTTGGAATCGAGATATTTACGTTTTCCAAACGCTGTGTTTCGAAAGGAGCTAAGGCTTCACTTCGCAAGCCTCGCAATCGTTCGATATAACGATAAATCACCCTATCAGACTGGGAATCGCGATATTTACGTTTCCCAGACGCTGTGTATCCAAAGGAGGTAAGTATTCACTTCGCAAGCCTCGCAATCGTTCGATATAACGATAAATCACTCTAGGAGACTGGGAATCGCGATAATTACCTTCACAGCACGCTGTGTATCGAAAGGAGCTAAGTATTCACTTCACAAACCTCGCAATCGTTCAATGTAACGTTAAATCACTCTATGAGGCTCGGAATTGCGAAAATCAACTTCACCGCAACCTGCATATCGAAAGGAGCCAAGGATTCAACACGGATGGCTTGCAAATGTTCGATATAACGGTAAATCACCCTATGAGTCTCGAAATCGCGATATTTACGTTTTCTAAACGCTGTGTATCAAAAGAATCTAAGTATTCACTTCTCAAGCCTCGCAATCGTTCGATATAACGATAAATCACTCTAGGAGACTGGGAATCGCGATAATTACCATCACCGCACCCTGTGTATCGAAAGGAGCTAAGGATTCAACTCGGATTGCTTGAAATGGTTCGATATCACGATATATCACTCTATGAGACTTGGAATCGCGATATTTACGTTTCCCAGACGCCGTGTATCCAAAAGAGCTATGTATTCACTTCGCACGCCTCGCAATCGTTCGATTAAACGATAAATCATCCTATGAGTCCCGAAATCGGGATATTTACGTTTTCCAAACGCTGTGAATCGAAAGGAGCTAAGGCTTCAGATCCCAAACCCCGCAATCGTTCGATTAAACAATAAATCACTCTAGGAGACTCGGAATCGCAATAATTACCTTCACCGGAACCTGTGTATCGAAAGGAGCTAAGGATTCAACACGGATGGCTTGCAATGGTTCGGTATAACGATAAATCACTCTAGGAGACTTGGAATCGAAATAATTACCTTCACCGCAACCTGTCTATCGATAGGAGCCAAGGATTCAACACGGATGGCTTGCAAATGTTCGATATAACGGTAAATCACCCTATGAGTCTCGAAATCGCGATATTTACGTTTTCTAAACGCTGTGTATCAAAAGGAGCTAAGGCTTCACTTCGCAAGCCTCGTAACCATTCGATATCACGATAAATCACTCTAGGAGACTGGGAATCGCGATAATTACCTTCACCGCACCCTGTGTATCGAAAGGAGCGAAGAATTCACTTCCCAATCCTCGCAATCGTTCGATATAACGATAAATCACCCTATGAGTCTCGAAATCGCGATATTTACGATTTCCAAACGCTGTGTATCGAAAGAATCTAAGTATTCACTTCTCAAACCTCGCAATCGTTCGATTAAACGATAAATCGCTCTAGGAGACTGGGAATCGCGATAATTACCATCACCGCACCCTGTGTATCAAAAGGAGCTAAGGATTCAACTCGGATTGCTTGAAATGGTTCGATATCACGACATATCACTCTATGAGACTTGGAATCGCGATATTTACGTTTCCCAGACACCGTGTATCCAAAAGAGCTATGTATTCACTTCGCACGCCTCGCAATCGTTCGATTAAACGATAAATCATCCTATGAGTCCCGAAATCGGGATATTTACGTTTTCCAAACGCTGTGAATCGAAAGGAGCTAAGGCTTCAGATCCCAAACCCCGCAATCGTTCGATTAAACGATAAATCACTCTAGGAGACTCGGAATCGCGATAATTACCTTCACCGGAACCTGTGTATCGAAAGGAGCTAAGGATTCAACACGGATGACTTGCAATGGTTCGGTATAACGATAAATCACTCTAGGAGACTTGGAATCGCGATAATTACCTTCACCGCAACCTGTCTATCGATAGGAGCCAAGGATTCAACACGGATGGCTTGCAAATGTTCGATATAACGGTAAATCACCCTATGAGTCTCGAAATCGCGATATTTACGTTTTCTAAACGCTGTGTATCAAAAGGAGCTAAGGCTTCACTTCGCAAGCCTCGTAACCATTCGATATCACGATAAATCACTCTAGGAGACTGGGAATAGCGATAATTACCTTCACCGCACCCTGTGTATCGAAAGGAGCGAAGAATTCACTTCCCAATCCTCGTAACCGTTCGATATCACGATAAATCACACTAGGAGACTGGGAATCGCGATAATTACCATCACCACACCCTGTGTATCGAAAGGAGCTAAGGATTCAACACGGATGGCTTGCAATGGTTCGATATAACGATAAATCACTCTAGGAGACTGGGAATCGCGATAATTACCTTCACAGCACGCTGTGTATCGAATGGAGCTAAGTATTCACTTGACAAACCTCGCAATCGATCAATGTAACGTTAAATCACTCTATGAGACTCGGAATTGCGAAAATCACCTTCACCGCAACCTGCATATCGAAAGGAGCCAAGGATTCAACACGGATGGCTTGCAAATGTTCGATATAACAGTAAATCACCCTATGAGTCTCGAAATCGCGATATTTACGTTTTCCACACGCTGTGTATCGAAAGAATCTAAGTATTCACTTCCCAAGCCTCGCAGTCGTTCGATATAACGATAAATCCCTCTATGAGACTCAGAATTGCGAAAATCACCTTCACCGCACCCTGTGTATCGAAAGGAGCTAAGCATTCAACTCGGATGGCTTCCAATGTTTCGATATAACGATAAATCACTCTAGGAGACTTGGAATCGCGATAATGACCTTCACCGCAACCTGTGTAGCGATAGGAGCCAAGGATTCAACACGGATGGCTTGCAAATGTTCGATATAACGGTAAATCACCCTATGAGTCTCGAAATCGCGATATTTACGTTTTCTAAACGCTGTGTATCAAAAGAATCTAAGTATTCACTTCTCAAGCCTCGCAATCGTTCGATATAACGATAAATCACTCTAGGAGACTGGGAATCGCGATAATTACCATCACCGCACCCTGTGTATCGAAAGGAGCTAAGGATTCAACTCGGATTGCTTGAAATGGTTCGATATCACGATATATCACTCTATGAGACTTGGAATCGGGATATTTACGTTTCCCAAACGCTGTGTTTCGATGGGAGCTAAGGATTCACTTCCCAAGCCTCGCAAACGTTCAATGTAACGTTAAATCACTCTATGAGACTCGGAATCGGGATATTTACGTTTTCCAAACGCTGTGTATCGAAAGGAGCTAAGGCTTCAGATCCCAAACCGCGCAATCGTTCGATTAAACGATAAATCACTCTAGGAGACTCGGAATCGCGATAATTACCTTGACCGCAATCTGTGTATCGAAAGGAGCTAAGGTTTCACCACGGATGGCTTGCAATGGTTCGATATAACGATAAATCACTCTATGAGACTTGGAATCGGGATATTTACGTTTTCCAAACGCTGTGTTATCGAAAGGAGCTAAGGCTTCACTTCGCAAGCCTCGCAATCGTTCGATATAACGATAAATCACCCTATGAGACTGGGAATCGCGATATTTACGTTTCCCAGACGCTGTGTATCCAAAGGAGGTAAGTATTCACTTCGCAAGCCTCGCAATCGTTCGATATAACGATAAATCACTCTAGGAGACTCGGAATCGCGATAATCACCTTCACCGCAACCTGTGTATCGAAAGGAGCTAAGGATTCAACACGGATGGCTTGCAATGGTTCGATATAACGATAAATCACTCTATGAGACTTGGAATCGCGATATTTACGTTTCCCAGACGCTGTGTTTCGAAAGGAGCTAAGGCTTCACTTTGCATGCCTCGCAATCGTTCGATATAACGATAAATCACCCTATGAGACTGGGAATCGCGATATTTACGTTTCCCACACGCTGTGTATCCAAAGGAGGTAAGTATTCACTTCGCAAGCCTCGCAATCGTTCGATATAACGATAAATCACTCTAGGAGACTCGGAAACGGGATATTTACGTTTTACAAACGCTGTGTATCGAAAGGAGCTAAAGCTTCACATCCCAAACCGCGCAATCGTTCGATTAAACGATAAATCACTCTGAGACTCGTAATCGCGATAATTACCTTCACCGCACCCTGTGTATCGAAAGCAGCTAAGGATTCAACACGGATGGCTTGCAATGGTTCGATATAACGATAAATCACTCTATGAGACTTGGAATCGCGATATTTACGTTTCCCAGACGCTGTGTATCAACAGGAGCTAAGGATTCACTTCCCAATCCTCGCAGTCGTTCGATATAACGATAAATCACTCTAGGAGACTCGGTATCGCGATAATTACCTTCACCGCATCCTGTGTATCGAAAGGAGCGAAGAATTCACTTCCCAATCCTCGCAATCGTTCGATATAACGATAAATCACCCTATGAGTCTCGAAATCGCGATATTTACGTTTTCTAAACGCTGTGTATCAAAAGGAGCTAAGGCTTCACTTCGCAAGCCTCGTGACCATTCGATATCACGATAAATCACTCTAGGAGACTCGGTATCGCGATAATTACTTTCACCGCACCCTGTGTATCGAAAGGAGCGAAGAATTCACTTCCCAATCCTCGCAATCGTTCGATATAACGATAAATCACCCTATGAGTCTCGAAATCGCGATATTTACGTTTTCTAAACGCTGTGTATCAAAAGAATCTAAGTATTCACTTCTCAAGCCTCGCAATCGTTCGATATAACGATAAGTCACTCTAGGAGACTGGGAATCGCGATAATTACCATCACCGCACCCTGTGTATCGAAAGGAGCTAAGGATTCAACTCGGATTGCTTGAAATGGTTCGATATCACGATATATCACTCTATGAGACTTGGAATCGCGATATTTACGTTTCCCAGACGCCGTGTATCCAAAAGAGCTATGTATTCATTTCGCACGCCTCGCAATCGTTCGATTAAACGATATATCACCCTATGAGTCTCGAAATCGGGATATTTACGTTTTCCAAACGCTGTGAATCGAAAGGAGCTAAGGCTTCAGATCCCAAACCCCGCAATCGTTCGATTAAACGATAAATCACTCTAGGAGACTCGGAATCGCGATAATTACCTTCACCGGAACCTGTGTATCGAAAGGAGCTAAGCATTCAACACGGATGGCTTGCAATGGTTCGATATAACGATAAATCACTCTATGAGACTTGGAATCGGGATATTTATGTTTTCCAAACGCTGTGTTTCGAAAGGAGCTAAGGCTTCACTTCGCAAACCTCGCAATCGTTCGATATAACGATAAATCACCCTATGAGACTGGGAATCGCGATATTTACGTTTCCCAGACGCTGTGTATCCAAAGGAGGTAAGTATTCACTTCGCAAGCCTCGCAATCGTTCGATATAACGATAAATCACTCTAGGAGACTCGGAATCGCGATAATTACCTTCACCGCAACCTGTGTATCGAAAGGAGCTAAGGATTCAACACGGATGGCTTGCAATGGTTCGATATAACGATAAATCACTCTATGAGACTTGGAATCGCGATATTTACGTTTCCCAGACGCTGTGTATCGAAAGGAGCTAAGGCTTCACTTCGCAAGCCTCGCAATCGTTCGATATAACGATAAATCACCCTATGAGACTGGGAATCGCGATATTTACGTTTCCCACACGCTGTGTATCCAAAGGAGGTAAGTATTCACTTCGCAAGCCTCGCAATCGTTCGATATAACGATAAATCACTCTAGGAGACTCGGAAACGGGATATTTACGTTTTCCAAACGCTGTGTATCGAAAGGAGCTAAAGCTTCACATCCCAAACCGCGCAATCGTTCGATTAAACGATAAATCACTCTAGGAGACTCGGAATCGCGATAATTACCTTGACCGCAACCTGTGTATCGAAAGGAGCTAAGGATTCAACACGGATGGCTTGCAATGGTTCGATATAACGATAAATCACTCTATGAGACTTGGAATCGAGATATTTACGTTTCCCAGACGCTGTGTATCCAAAGGAGGTAAGTATTCACTTCGCAAGCCTCGCAATCGTTCGATATAACGATAAATCACTCGAGGAGACTGGGAATCGCGATAATTACCTTCACTTCACGCTGTGTATCGAAAGGAGCTAAGTATTCACTTCACAAACCTCGCAATCGTTCAATGTAACGTTAAATCACTTTATGAAGCTCGGAATTGCGAAAATCAACTTCACCGCAACCTGCATATCGAAAGGAGCCAAGGATTCAACACGGATGGCTTGCAAATGTTCGATATAACGGTAAATCACCCTATGAGTCTCGAAATCGCGATATTTACGTTTTCTAAACGTCGTGTATCAAAAGGAGCTAAGGCTTCACTTCGCAAGCCTCGTAACCATTCGATATCACGATAAATCACTCTAGGAGACTGGGAATCGCGATAATTACCTTCACCGCACCCTGTGTATCGAAAGGAGCGAATAATTCACTTCCCAATCCTCGCAATCGTTCGATATAACGATAAATCACCCTATGAGTCTCGAAATCGCGATATTTACGTTTTCCAAACGCTGTGTATCGAAAGAATCTAAGTATTCACTTCTCAAACCTCGCAATCGTTCGATTAAACGATAAATCGCTCTAGGAGACTGGGAATCGCGATAATTACCATCACCGCACCCTGTGTATCGAAAGGAGCTAAGGATTCAACTCGGATTGCTTGAAATGGTTCGATATCACGATATATCACTCTATGAGACTTGGAATCGCGATATTTACGTTTCCCAGACGCCGTGTATCCAAAAGAGCTATGTATTCACTTCGCACGCCTCGCAATCGTTCGATTAAACGATAAATCATCCTATGAGTCCCGAAATCGGGATATTTACGTTTTCCAAACGCTGTGAATCGAAAGGAGCTAAGGCTTCAGATCCCAAACCCCGCAATCGTTCGATTAAACGATAAATCACTCTAGGAGACTCGGAATCGCGATAATTACCTTCACCGGAACCTGTGTATCGAAAGGAGCTAAGGATTCAACACGGATGGCTTGCAATGGTTCGGTATAACGATAAATCACTCTAGGAGACTTGGAATCGCGATAATTACCTTCACCGCAACCTGTCTATCGATAGGAGCCAAGGATTCAACACGGATGGCTTGCAAATGTTCGATATAACGGTAAATCACCCTATGAGTCTCGAAATCGCGATATTTACGTTTTCTAAACGCTGTGTATCAAAAGGAGCTAAGGCTTCACTTCGCAAGCCTCGTAACCATTCGATATCACGATAAATCACTCTAGGAGACTGGGAATCGCGATAATTACCTTCACCGCACCCTGTGTATCGAAAGGAGCGAAGAATTCACTTCCCAATCCTCGTAACCGTTCGATATCACGATAAATCACACTAGGAGACTGGGAATCGCGATAATTACCATCACCACACCCTGTGTATCGAAAGGAGCTAAGGATTCAACACGGATGGCTTGCAATGGTTCGATATAACGATAAATCACTCTAGGAGACTGGGAATCGCGATAATTACCTTCACAGCACGCTGTGTATCGAAAGGAGCTAAGTATTCACTTGACAAACCTCGCAATCGATCAATGTAACGTTAAATCACTCTATGAGACTCGGAATTGCGAAAATCACCTTCACCGCAACCTGCATATCGAAAGGAGCCAAGGATTCAACACGGATGGCTTGCAATGGTTCGATATAACGATAAATCACTCTATGAGACTTGGAATCGGGATATTTACGTTTTCCAAACGCTGTGTTTCGAAAGGAGCTAAGGTTTCACTTCGCAAACCTCGCAATCGTTCGATATAACGATAAATCACCCTATGAGACTGGGAATCGCGATATTTACGTTTCCCAGACGCTGTGTATCCAAAGGAGGTAAGTATTCACTTCGCAAGCCTCGCAATCGTTCGATATAACGATAAATCACTCTAGGAGACTCGGAATCGCGATAATTACCTTCACCGCAACCTGTGTATCGAAAGGAGCTAAGGATTCAACACGGATGGCTTGCAATGGTTCGATATAACGATAAATCACTCTATGAGACTTGGAATCGCGATATTTACGTTTCCCAGACGCTGTGTTTCGAAAGGAGCTAAGGCTTCACTTCGCAAGCCTCGCAATCGTTCGATATAACGATAAATCACCCTATGAGACTGGGAATCGCGATATTTACGTTTCCCACACGCTGTGTATCCAAAGGAGGTAAGTATTCACTTCGCAAGCCTCGCAATCGTTCGATATAACGATAAATCACTCTAGGAGACTCGGAATCGCGATAATCACCTTCACCGCAACCTGTGTATCGAAAGGAGCTAAGGATTCAACACGGATGGCTTGCAATGGTTCGATATAACGATAAATCACTCTATGAGACTTGGAATCGCGATATTTACGTTTCCCAGACGCTGTGTATCAACAGGAGCTAAGGATTCACTTCCCAATCCTCGCAGTCGTTCGATATAACGATAAATCCCTCTATGAGACTCGGAATTGCGAAAATCACCTTCACCGCACCCTGTGTATCGAAAGGAGCTAAGCATTCAACTCGGATGGCTTCCAAAGTTTCGATATAACGATAAATCACTCTAGGAGACTTGGAATCGCGATAATTACCTTCACCGCAACCTGTGTATCGATAGGAGCCAAGGATTCAACACGGATGGCTTGCAAATGTTCGATATAACGGTAAATCACCCTATGAGTCTCGAAATCGCGATATTTACGTTTTCTAAACGCTGTGTATCAAAAGGAGCTAAGGCTTCACTTCGCAAGCCTCGTAACCATTCGATATCACGATAAATCACTCTAGGAGACTCGGTATCGCGATAATTACCTTCACCGCACCCTGTGTATCGAAAGGAGCGAAGAATTCACTTCCCAATCCTCGCAATCGTTCGATATAACGATAAATCACCCTATGAGTCTCGAAATCGCGATATTTACGTTTTCTAAACGCTGTGTATCAAAAGAATCTAAGTATTCACTTCTCAAGCCTCGCAATCGTTCGATATAACGATAAGTCACTCTAGGAGACTGAGAATCGCGATAATTACCATCACCGCACCCTGTGTATCGAAAGGAGCTAAGGATTCAACTCGGATTGCTTGAAATGGTTCGATATCACGATATATCACTCTATGAGACTTGGAATCGCGATATTTACGTTTCCCAGACGCCGTGTATCCAAAAGAGCTATGTATTCATTTCGCACGCCTCGCAATCGTTCGATTAAACGATAAATCATCCTATGAGTCTCGAAATCGGGATATTTACGTTTTCCAAACGCTGTGAATCGAAAGGAGCTAAGGCTTCAGATCCCAAACCCCGCAATCGTTCGATTAAACGATAAATCACTCTAGGAGACTCGGAATCGCGATAATTACCTTCACCGGAACCTGTGTATCGAAAGGAGCTAAGCATTCAACACGGATGGCTTGCAATGGTTCGATATAACGATAAATCACTCTATGAGACTTGGAATCGGGATATTTACGTTTTCCAAACGCTGTGTTTCGAAAGGAGCTAAGGCTTCACTTCGCAAACCTCGCAATCGTTCGATATAACGATAAATCACCCTATGAGACTGGGAATCGCGGTATTTACGTTTCCCAGACGCTGTGTATCCAAAGGAGGTAAGTATTCACTTCGCAAGCCTCGCAATCGTTCGATATAACGATAAATCACTCTAGGAGACTCGGAATCGCGATAATTACCTTCACCGCAACCTGTGTATCGAAAGGAGCTAAGGATTCAACACGGATGGCTTGCAATGGTTCAATATAACGATAAATCACTCTATGAGACTTGGAATCGCGATATTTACGTTTCCCAGACGCTGTGTTTCGAAAGGAGCTAAGGCTTCACTTCGCAAGCCTCGCAATCGTTCGATATAACGATAAATCACCCTATGAGACTGGGAATCGCGATATTTACGTTTCCCACACGCTGTGTATCCAAAGGAGGTAAGTATTCACTTCGCAAGCCTCGCAATCGTTCGATATAACGATAAATCACTCTAGGAGACTCGGAAACGGGATATTTACGTTTTCCAAACGCTGTGTATCGAAAGGAGCTAAAGCTTCACATCCCAAACCGCGCAATCGTTCGATTAAACGATAAATCACTCTAGGAGACTCGGAATCGCGATAATTACCTTGACCGCAACCTGTGTATCGAAAGGAGCTAAGGATTCAACACGGATGGCTTGCAATGGTTCGATATAACGATAAATCACTCTATGAGACTTGGAATCGAGATATTTACGTTTCCCAGACGCTGTGTATCCAAAGGAGGTAAGTATTCACTTCGCAAGCCTCGCAATCGTTCGATATAACGATAAATCACTCGAGGAGACTGGGAATCGCGATAATTACCTTCACTTCACGCTGTGTATCGAAAGGAGCTAAGTATTCACTTCACAAACCTCGCAATCGTTCAATGTAACGTTAAATCACTCTATGAAGCTCGGAATTGCGAAAATCAACTTCACCGCAACCTGCATATCGAAAGGAGCCAAGGATTCAACACGGATGGCTTGCAATGGTTCGATATAACGATAAATCATTCTATGAGACTTGGAATCGCGATATTTACGTTTTCCACACGCTGTGTATCGAAAGAATATAAGTACTCACTTCCCAAGCCTCGCAGTCGTTCGATATAACGATAAATCCCTCTATGAGACTCGGAATCGCGATAATTACCTTCACCGCAACCTGTCTATCGATAGGAGCCAAGGATTCAACACGGATGGCTTGCAAATGTTCGATATAACGGTAAATCACCCTATGAGTCTCGAAATCGCGATATTTACGTTTTCTAAACGCTGTGTATCAAAAGGAGCTAAGGCTTCACTTCGCAAGCCTCGTAACCATTCGATATCACGATAAATCACTCTAGGAGACTGGGAATCGCGATAATTACCTTCACCGCACCCTGTGTATCGAAAGGAGCGAAGAATTCACTTCCCAATCCTCGTAACCGTTCGATATCACGATAAATCACACTAGGAGACTGGGAATCGCGATAATTACCATCACCACACCCTGTGTATCGAAAGGAGCTAAGGATTCAACACGGATGGCTTGCAATGGTTCGATATAACGATAAATCACTCTTGGAGACTGGGAATCGCGATAATTACCTTCACAGCACGCTGTGTATAGAAAGGAGCTAAGTATTCACTTCCCAAGCCTCGCAGTCGTTCGATATAACGATAAATCCCTCTATGAGACTCAGAATTGCGAAAATCACCTTCACCGCACCCTGTGTATCGAAAGGAGCTAAGCATTCAACTCGGATGGCTTCCAATGTTTCGATATAACGATAAATCACTCTAGGAGACTTGGAATCGCGATAATTACCTTCACCGCAACCTGTGTAGCGATAGGAGCCAAGGATTCAACACGGATGGCTTGCAAATGTTCGATATAACGGTAAATCACCCTATGAGTCTCGAAATCGCGATATTTACGTTTTCTAAACGCTGTGTATCAAAGGAATCTAAGTATTCACTTCTCAAGCCTCGCAATCGTTCGATATAACGATAAATCACTCTAGGAGACTGGGAATCGCGATAATTACCATCACCGCACCCTGTGTATCGAAAGGAACTAAGGATTCAACTCGGATTGCTTGAAATGGTTCGATATCACGATATATCACTCTATGAGACTTGGAATCGCGATATTTACGTTTCCCAGACGCTGTGTATCAACAGGAGCTAAGGATTCACTTCCCAATCCTCGCAGTCGTTCGATATAACGATAAATCCCTCTATGAGACTCGGAATTGCGAAAATCACCTTCACCGCACCCTGTGTATCGAAAGGAGCTAAGCATTCAACTCGGATGGCTTCCAATGTTTCGATATAACGATAAATCACTCTAGGAGACTTGGAATCGCGATAATTACCTTCACCGGAACCTGTGTATCGAAAGGAGCTAAGGATTCAACACGGATGGCTTGCAATGGTTCGATATAACGATAAATCACTCTATGAGACTTGGAATCGGGATATTTACGTTTCCCAAACGCTGTGTTTCGATGGGAGCTAAGGATTCACTTCCCAAGCCTCGCAAACGTTCAATGTAACGTTAAATCACTCTATGAGACTCGGAATCGGGATATTTACGTTTTCCAAACGCTGTGTATCGAAAGGAGCTAAGGCTTCAGATCCCAAACCGCGCAATCGTTCGATCAAACGATAAATCACTCTAGGAGACTCGGAATCGCGATAATTACCTTGACCGCAATCTGTGTATCGAAAGGAGCTAAGGTTTCACCACGGATGGCTTGCAATGGTTCGATTAAACGATAAATCATCCTATGAGTCCCGAAATCGGGATATTTACGTTTTCCAAACGCTGTGAATCGAAAGGAGCTAAGGCTTCAGATCCCAAACCCCGCAATCGTTCGATTAAACGATAAATCACTCTAGGAGACTCGGAATCGCGATAATTACCTTCACCGGAACCTGTGTATCGAAAGGAGCTAAGGATTCAACACGGATGGCTTGCAATGGTTCGGTATAACGATAAATCACTCTAGGAGACTTGGAATCGAAATAATTACCTTCACCGCAACCTGTCTATCGATAGGAGCCAAGGATTCAACACGGATGGCTTGCAAATGTTCGATATAACGGTAAATCACCCTATGAGTCTCGAAATCGCGATATTTACGTTTTCTAAACGCTGTGTATCAAAAGGAGCTAAGGCTTCAGATCCCAAACCCCGCAATCGTTCGATTAAACGATAAATCACTCTAGGAGACTCGGAATCGCGATAATTACCTTCACCGGAACCTGTGTATCGAAAGGAGCTAAGCATTCAACACGGATGGCTTGCAATGGTTCGATATAACGATAAATCACTCTATGAGACTTGGAATCGGGATATTTATGTTTTCCAAACGCTGTGTTTCGAAAGGAGCTAAGGCTTCACTTCGCAAACCTCGCAATCGTTCGATATAACGATAAATCACCCTATGAGACTGGGAATCGCGATATTTACGTTTCCCAGACGCTGTGTATCCAAAGGAGGTAAGTATTCACTTCGCAAGCCTCGCAATCGTTCGATATAACGATAAATCACTCTAGGAGACTCGGAATCGCGATAATTACCTTCACCGCAACCTGTGTATCGAAAGGAGCTAAGGATTCAACACGGATGGCTTGCAATGGTTCGATATAACGATAAATCACTCTATGAGACTTGGAATCGCGATATTTACGTTTCCCAGACGCTGTGTATCGAAAGGAGCTAAGGCTTCACTTCGCAAGCCTCGCAATCGTTCGATATAACGATAAATCACCCTATGAGACTGGGAATCGCGATATTTACGTTTCCCACACGCTGTGTATCCAAAGGAGGTAAGTATTCACTTCGCAAGCCTCGCAATCGTTCGATATAACGATAAATCACTCTAGGAGACTCGGAAACGGGATATTTACGTTTTCCAAACGCTGTGTATCGAAAGGAGCTAAAGCTTCACATCCCAAACCGCGCAATCGTTCGATTAAACGATAAATCACTCTAGGAGACTCGGAATCGCGATAATTACCTTGACCGCAACCTGTGTATCGAAAGGAGCTAAGGATTCAACACGGATGGCTTGCAATGGTTCGATATAACGATAAATCACTCTATGAGACTTGGAATCGAGATATTTACGTTTCCCAGACGCTGTGTATCCAAAGGAGGTAAGTATTCACTTCGCAAGCCTCGCAATCGTTCGATATAACGATAAATCACTCGAGGAGACTGGGAATCGCGATAATTACCTTCACTTCACGCTGTGTATCGAAAGGAGCTAAGTATTCACTTCACAAACCTCGCAATCGTTCAATGTAACGTTAAATCACTTTATGAAGCTCGGAATTGCGAAAATCAACTTCACCGCAACCTGCATATCGAAAGGAGCCAAGGATTCAACACGGATGGCTTGCAAATGTTCGATATAACGGTAAATCACCCTATGAGTCTCGAAATCGCGATATTTACGTTTTCTAAACGTCGTGTATCAAAAGGAGCTAAGGCTTCACTTCGCAAGCCTCGTAACCATTCGATATCACGATAAATCACTCTAGGAGACTGGGAATCGCGATAATTACCTTCACCGCACCCTGTGTATCGAAAGGAGCGAATAATTCACTTCCCAATCCTCGCAATCGTTCGATATAACGATAAATCACCCTATGAGTCTCGAAATCGCGATATTTACGTTTTCCAAACGCTGTGTATCGAAAGAATCTAAGTATTCACTTCTCAAACCTCGCAATCGTTCGATTAAACGATAAATCGCTCTAGGAGACTGGGAATCGCGATAATTACCATCACCGCACCCTGTGTATCGAAAGGAGCTAAGGATTCAACTCGGATTGCTTGAAATGGTTCGATATCACGATATATCACTCTATGAGACTTGGAATCGCGATATTTACGTTTCCCAGACGCCGTGTATCCAAAAGAGCTATGTATTCACTTCGCACGCCTCGCAATCGTTCGATTAAACGATAAATCATCCTATGAGTCCCGAAATCGGGATATTTACGTTTTCCAAACGCTGTGAATCGAAAGGAGCTAAGGCTTCAGATCCCAAACCCCGCAATCGTTCGATTAAACGATAAATCACTCTAGGAGACTCGGAATCGCGATAATTACCTTCACCGGAACCTGTGTATCGAAAGGAGCTAAGGATTCAACACGGATGGCTTGCAATGGTTCGGTATAACGATAAATCACTCTAGGAGACTTGGAATCGCGATAATTACCTTCACCGCAACCTGTCTATCGATAGGAGCCAAGGATTCAACACGGATGGCTTGCAAATGTTCGATATAACGGTAAATCACCCTATGAGTCTCGAAATCGCGATATTTACGTTTTCTAAACGCTGTGTATCAAAAGGAGCTAAGGCTTCACTTCGCAAGCCTCGTAACCATTCGATATCACGATAAATCACTCTAGGAGACTGGGAATCGCGATAATTACCTTCACCGCACCCTGTGTATCGAAAGGAGCGAAGAATTCACTTCCCAATCCTCGTAACCGTTCGATATCACGATAAATCACACTAGGAGACTGGGAATCGCGATAATTACCATCACCACACCCTGTGTATCGAAAGGAGCTAAGGATTCAACACGGATGGCTTGCAATGGTTCGATATAACGATAAATCACTCTAGGAGACTGGGAATCGCGATAATTACCTTCACAGCACGCTGTGTATCGAAAGGAGCTAAGTATTCACTTGACAAACCTCGCAATCGATCAATGTAACGTTAAATCACTCTATGAGACTCGGAATTGCGAAAATCACCTTCACCGCAACCTGCATATCGAAAGGAGCCAAGGATTCAACACGGATGGCTTGCAATGGTTCGATATAACGATAAATCACTCTATGAGACTTGGAATCGGGATATTTACGTTTTCCAAACGCTGTGTTTCGAAAGGAGCTAAGGTTTCACTTCGCAAACCTCGCAATCGTTCGATATAACGATAAATCACCCTATGAGACTGGGAATCGCGATATTTACGTTTCCCAGACGCTGTGTATCCAAAGGAGGTAAGTATTCACTTCGCAAGCCTCGCAATCGTTCGATATAACGATAAATCACTCTAGGAGACTCGGAATCGCGATAATTACCTTCACCGCAACCTGTGTATCGAAAGGAGCTAAGGATTCAACACGGATGGCTTGCAATGGTTCGATATAACGATAAATCACTCTATGAGACTTGGAATCGCGATATTTACGTTTCCCAGACGCTGTGTTTCGAAAGGAGCTAAGGCTTCACTTCGCAAGCCTCGCAATCGTTCGATATAACGATAAATCACCCTATGAGACTGGGAATCGCGATATTTACGTTTCCCACACGCTGTGTATCCAAAGGAGGTAAGTATTCACTTCGCAAGCCTCGCAATCGTTCGATATAACGATAAATCACTCTAGGAGACTCGGAATCGCGATAATCACCTTCACCGCAACCTGTGTATCGAAAGGAGCTAAGGATTCAACACGGATGGCTTGCAATGGTTCGATATAACGATAAATCACTCTATGAGACTTGGAATCGCGATATTTACGTTTCCCAGACGCTGTGTATCAACAGGAGCTAAGGATTCACTTCCCAATCCTCGCAGTCGTTCGATATAACGATAAATCCCTCTATGAGACTCGGAATTGCGAAAATCACCTTCACCGCACCCTGTGTATCGAAAGGAGCTAAGCATTCAACTCGGATGGCTTCCAAAGTTTCGATATAACGATAAATCACTCTAGGAGACTTGGAATCGCGATAATTACCTTCACCGCAACCTGTGTATCGATAGGAGCCAAGGATTCAACACGGATGGCTTGCAAATGTTCGATATAACGGTAAATCACCCTATGAGTCTCGAAATCGCGATATTTACGTTTTCTAAACGCTGTGTATCAAAAGGAGCTAAGGCTTCACTTCGCAAGCCTCGTAACCATTCGATATCACGATAAATCACTCTAGGAGACTCGGTATCGCGATAATTACCTTCACCGCACCCTGTGTATCGAAAGGAGCGAAGAATTCACTTCCCAATCCTCGCAATCGTTCGATATAACGATAAATCACCCTATGAGTCTCGAAATCGCGATATTTACGTTTTCTAAACGCTGTGTATCAAAAGAATCTAAGTATTCACTTCTCAAGCCTCGCAATCGTTCGATATAACGATAAGTCACTCTAGGAGACTGAGAATCGCGATAATTACCATCACCGCACCCTGTGTATCGAAAGGAGCTAAGGATTCAACTCGGATTGCTTGAAATGGTTCGATATCACGATATATCACTCTATGAGACTTGGAATCGCGATATTTACGTTTCCCAGACGCCGTGTATCCAAAAGAGCTATGTATTCATTTCGCACGCCTCGCAATCGTTCGATTAAACGATAAATCATCCTATGAGTCTCGAAATCGGGATATTTACGTTTTCCAAACGCTGTGAATCGAAAGGAGCTAAGGCTTCAGATCCCAAACCCCGCAATCGTTCGATTAAACGATAAATCACTCTAGGAGACTCGGAATCGCGATAATTACCTTCACCGGAACCTGTGTATCGAAAGGAGCTAAGCATTCAACACGGATGGCTTGCAATGGTTCGATATAACGATAAATCACTCTATGAGACTTGGAATCGGGATATTTACGTTTTCCAAACGCTGTGTTTCGAAAGGAGCTAAGGCTTCACTTCGCAAACCTCGCAATCGTTCGATATAACGATAAATCACCCTATGAGACTGGGAATCGCGGTATTTACGTTTCCCAGACGCTGTGTATCCAAAGGAGGTAAGTATTCACTTCGCAAGCCTCGCAATCGTTCGATATAACGATAAATCACTCTAGGAGACTCGGAATCGCGATAATTACCTTCACCGCAACCTGTGTATCGAAAGGAGCTAAGGATTCAACACGGATGGCTTGCAATGGTTCAATATAACGATAAATCACTCTATGAGACTTGGAATCGCGATATTTACGTTTCCCAGACGCTGTGTTTCGAAAGGAGCTAAGGCTTCACTTCGCAAGCCTCGCAATCGTTCGATATAACGATAAATCACCCTATGAGACTGGGAATCGCGATATTTACGTTTCCCACACGCTGTGTATCCAAAGGAGGTAAGTATTCACTTCGCAAGCCTCGCAATCGTTCGATATAACGATAAATCACTCTAGGAGACTCGGAAACGGGATATTTACGTTTTCCAAACGCTGTGTATCGAAAGGAGCTAAAGCTTCACATCCCAAACCGCGCAATCGTTCGATTAAACGATAAATCACTCTAGGAGACTCGGAATCGCGATAATTACCTTGACCGCAACCTGTGTATCGAAAGGAGCTAAGGATTCAACACGGATGGCTTGCAATGGTTCGATATAACGATAAATCACTCTATGAGACTTGGAATCGAGATATTTACGTTTCCCAGACGCTGTGTATCCAAAGGAGGTAAGTATTCACTTCGCAAGCCTCGCAATCGTTCGATATAACGATAAATCACTCGAGGAGACTGGGAATCGCGATAATTACCTTCACTTCACGCTGTGTATCGAAAGGAGCTAAGTATTCACTTCACAAACCTCGCAATCGTTCAATGTAACGTTAAATCACTCTATGAAGCTCGGAATTGCGAAAATCAACTTCACCGCAACCTGCATATCGAAAGGAGCCAAGGATTCAACACGGATGGCTTGCAATGGTTCGATATAACGATAAATCATTCTATGAGACTTGGAATCGCGATATTTACGTTTTCCACACGCTGTGTATCGAAAGAATATAAGTACTCACTTCCCAAGCCTCGCAGTCGTTCGATATAACGATAAATCCCTCTATGAGACTCGGAATCGCGATAATTACCTTCACCGCAACCTGTCTATCGATAGGAGCCAAGGATTCAACACGGATGGCTTGCAAATGTTCGATATAACGGTAAATCACCCTATGAGTCTCGAAATCGCGATATTTACGTTTTCTAAACGCTGTGTATCAAAAGGAGCTAAGGCTTCACTTCGCAAGCCTCGTAACCATTCGATATCACGATAAATCACTCTAGGAGACTGGGAATCGCGATAATTACCTTCACCGCACCCTGTGTATCGAAAGGAGCGAAGAATTCACTTCCCAATCCTCGTAACCGTTCGATATCACGATAAATCACACTAGGAGACTGGGAATCGCGATAATTACCATCACCACACCCTGTGTATCGAAAGGAGCTAAGGATTCAACACGGATGGCTTGCAATGGTTCGATATAACGATAAATCACTCTTGGAGACTGGGAATCGCGATAATTACCTTCACAGCACGCTGTGTATAGAAAGGAGCTAAGTATTCACTTCCCAAGCCTCGCAGTCGTTCGATATAACGATAAATCCCTCTATGAGACTCAGAATTGCGAAAATCACCTTCACCGCACCCTGTGTATCGAAAGGAGCTAAGCATTCAACTCGGATGGCTTCCAATGTTTCGATATAACGATAAATCACTCTAGGAGACTTGGAATCGCGATAATTACCTTCACCGCAACCTGTGTAGCGATAGGAGCCAAGGATTCAACACGGATGGCTTGCAAATGTTCGATATAACGGTAAATCACCCTATGAGTCTCGAAATCGCGATATTTACGTTTTCTAAACGCTGTGTATCAAAGGAATCTAAGTATTCACTTCTCAAGCCTCGCAATCGTTCGATATAACGATAAATCACTCTAGGAGACTGGGAATCGCGATAATTACCATCACCGCACCCTGTGTATCGAAAGGAACTAAGGATTCAACTCGGATTGCTTGAAATGGTTCGATATCACGATATATCACTCTATGAGACTTGGAATCGCGATATTTACGTTTCCCAGACGCTGTGTATCAACAGGAGCTAAGGATTCACTTCCCAATCCTCGCAGTCGTTCGATATAACGATAAATCCCTCTATGAGACTCGGAATTGCGAAAATCACCTTCACCGCACCCTGTGTATCGAAAGGAGCTAAGCATTCAACTCGGATGGCTTCCAATGTTTCGATATAACGATAAATCACTCTAGGAGACTTGGAATCGCGATAATTACCTTCACCGGAACCTGTGTATCGAAAGGAGCTAAGGATTCAACACGGATGGCTTGCAATGGTTCGATATAACGATAAATCACTCTATGAGACTTGGAATCGGGATATTTACGTTTCCCAAACGCTGTGTTTCGATGGGAGCTAAGGATTCACTTCCCAAGCCTCGCAAACGTTCAATGTAACGTTAAATCACTCTATGAGACTCGGAATCGGGATATTTACGTTTTCCAAACGCTGTGTATCGAAAGGAGCTAAGGCTTCAGATCCCAAACCGCGCAATCGTTCGATCAAACGATAAATCACTCTAGGAGACTCGGAATCGCGATAATTACCTTGACCGCAATCTGTGTATCGAAAGGAGCTAAGGTTTCACCACGGATGGCTTGCAATGGTTCGATTAAACGATAAATCATCCTATGAGTCCCGAAATCGGGATATTTACGTTTTCCAAACGCTGTGAATCGAAAGGAGCTAAGGCTTCAGATCCCAAACCCCGCAATCGTTCGATTAAACGATAAATCACTCTAGGAGACTCGGAATCGCGATAATTACCTTCACCGGAACCTGTGTATCGAAAGGAGCTAAGGATTCAACACGGATGGCTTGCAATGGTTCGGTATAACGATAAATCACTCTAGGAGACTTGGAATCGAAATAATTACCTTCACCGCAACCTGTCTATCGATAGGAGCCAAGGATTCAACACGGATGGCTTGCAAATGTTCGATATAACGGTAAATCACCCTATGAGTCTCGAAATCGCGATATTTACGTTTTCTAAACGCTGTGTATCAAAAGGAGCTAAGGCTTCACTTCGCAAGCCTCGTAACCATTCGATATCACGATAAATCACTCTAGGAGACTGGGAATCGCGATAATTACCTTCACCGCACCCTGTGTATCGAAAGGAGCGAAGAATTCACTTCCCAATCCTCGCAATCGTTCGATATAACGATAAATCACCCTATGAGTCTCGAAATCGCGATATTTACGTTTTCCAAACGCTGTGTATCGAAAGAATCTAAGTATTCACTTCTCAAACCTCGCAATCGTTCGATTAAACGATAAATCGCTCTAGGAGACTGGGAATCGCGATAATTACCATCACCGCACCCTGTGTATCGAAAGGAGCTAAGGATTCAACTCGGATTGCTTGAAATGGTTCGATATCACGATATATCACTCTATGAGACTTGGAATCGCGATATTTACGTTTCCCAGACGCCGTGTATCCAAAAGAGCTATGTATTCACTTCGCACGCCTCGCAATCGTTCGATTAAACGATAAATCATCCTATGAGTCCCGAAATCGGGATATTTTCCTTTTCCAAACGCTGTGAATCGAAAGGAGCTAAGGCTTCAGATCCCAAACCCCGCAATCGTTCGATTAAACGATAAATCACTCTAGGAGACTCGGAATCGCGATAATTACCTTCACCGGAACCTGTGTATCGAAAGGAGCTAAGGATTCAACACGGATGGCTTGCAATGGTCCGGTATAACGATAAATCACTCTAGGAGACTTGGAATCGCGATAATTACCTTCACCGCAACCTGTCTATCGATAGGAGCCAAGGATTCAACACGGATGGCTTGCAAATGTTCGATATAACGGTAAATCACCCTATGAGTCTCGAAATCGCGATATTTACGTTTTCTAAACGCTGTGTATCAAAAGGAGCTAAGGCTTCACTTCGCAAGCCTCGTAACCATTCGATATCACGATAAATCACTCTAGGAGACTGGGAATCGCGATAATTACCTTCACCGCACCCTGTGTATCGAAAGGAGCGAAGAATTCACTTCCCAATCCTCGTAACCGTTCGATATCACGATAAATCACACTAGGAGACTGGGAATCGCGATAATTACCATCACCACACCCTGTGTATCGAAAGGAGCTAAGGATTCAACACGGATGGCTTGCAATGGTTCGATATAACGATAAATCACTCTAGGAGACTGGGAATCGCGATAATTACCTTCACAGCACGCTGTGTATCGAAAGGAGCTAAGTATTCACTTGACAAACCTCGCAATCGATCAATGTAACGTTAAATCACTCTATGAGACTCGGAATTGCGAAAATCACCTTCACCGCAACCTGCATATCGAAAGGAGCCAAGGATTCAACACGGATGGCTTGCAAATGTTCGATATAACGGTAAATCACCCTATGAGTCTCGAAATCGCGATATTTACGTTTTCCACACGCTGTGTATCGAAAGAATCTAAGTATTCACTTCCCAAGCCTCGCAGTCGTTCGATATAACGATAAATCCCTCTATGAGACTCAGAATTGCGAAAATCACCTTCACCGCACCCTGTGTATCGAAAGGAGCTAAGCATTCAACTCGGATGGCTTCCAATGTTTCGATATAACGATAAATCACTCTAGGAGACTTGGAATCGCGATAATTACCTTCACCGCAACCTGTGTAGCGATAGGAGCCAAGGATTCAACACGGATGGCTTGCAAATGTTCGATATAACGGTAAATCACCCTATGAGTCTCGAAATCGCGATATTTACGTTTTCTAAACGCTGTGTATCAAAGGAATCTAAGTATTCACTTCTCAAGCCTCGCAATCGTTCGATATAACGATAAATCACTCTAGGAGACTGGGAATCGCGATAATTACCATCACCGCACCCTGTGTATCGAAAGGAGCTAAGGATTCAACTCGGATTGCTTGAAATGGTTCGATATCACGATATATCACTCTATGAGACTTGGAATCGCGATATTTACGTTTCCCAGACGCTGTGTATCAACAGGAGCTAAGGATTCACTTCCCAATCCTCGCAGTCGTTCGATATAACGATAAATCCCTCTATGAGACTCGGAATTGCGAAAATCACCTTCACCGCACCCTGTGTATCGAAAGGAGCTAAGCATTCAACTCGGATGGCTTCCAATGTTTCGATATAACGATAAATCACTCTAGGAGACTTGGAATCGCGATAATTACCTTCACCGGAACCTGTGTATCGAAAGGAGCTAAGGATTCAACACGGATGGCTTGCAATGGTTCGATATAACGATAAATCACTCTATGAGACTTGGAATCGGGATATTTACGTTTCCCAAACGCTGTGTTTCGATGGGAGCTAAGGATTCACTTCCCAAGCCTCGCAAACGTTCAATGTAACGTTAAATCACTCTATGAGACTCGGAATCGGGATATTTACGTTTTCCAAACGCTGTGTATCGAAAGGAGCTAAGGCTTCAGATCCCAAACCGCGCAATCGTTCGATCAAACGATAAATCACTCTAGGAGACTCGGAATCGCGATAATTACCTTGACCGCAATCTGTGTATCGAAAGGAGCTAAGGTTTCACCACGGATGGCTTGCAATGGTTCGATATAACGATAAATCACTCTATGAGACTTGGAATCGCGATATTTACGTTGCCCAGACGCTGTGTTCCGAAAGGAGCTAAGGCTTCACTTCGCAAGCCTCGCAATCGTTCGATATAACGATAAATCACCCTATGAGACTGGGAATCGCGATATTTACGTTTCCCACACGCTGTGTATCCAAAGGAGGTATGTATTCACTTCGCAAGCCTCGCAATCGTTCGATATAACGATAAATCACTCTAGGAGACTCGGAAACGGGATATTTACGTTTTCCAAACGCTGTGTATCGAAAGGAGCTAAAGCTTCACATCCCAAACCGCGCAATCGTTCGATTAAACGATAAATCACTCTAGGAGACTCGGAATCGCGATAATTACCTTGACCGCAACCTGTGTATCGAAAGGAGCTAAGGATTCAACACGGATGGCTTGCAATGGTTCGATATAACGATAAATCACTCTATGAGACTTGGAATCGAGATATTTACGTTTCCCAGACGCTGTGTATCCAAAGGAGGTAAGTATTCACTTCGCAAGCCTCGCAATCGTTCGATATAACGATAAATCACTCGAGGAGACTGGGAATCGCGATAATTACCTTCACTTCACGCTGTGTATCGAAAGGAGCTAAGTATTCACTTCACAAACCTCGCAATCGTTCAATGTAACGTTAAATCACTCTATGAGGCTCGGAATTGCGAAAATCAACTTCACCGCAACCTGCATATCGAAAGGAGCCAAGGATTCAACACGGATGGCTTGCAAATGTTCGATATAACGGTAAATCACCCTATGAGTCTCGAAATCGCGATATTTACGTTTTCTAAACGCTGTGTATCAAAATAATCTAAGTATTCACTTCTCAAGCCTCGCAATCGTTCGATATAACGATAAATCACTCTAGGAGACTGGGAATCGCGATAATTACCTTCACCGCACCCTGTGTATCGAAAGGAGCGAAGAATTCACTTCCCAATCCTCGTAACCGTTCGATATCACGATAAATCACACTAGGAGACTGGGAATCGCGATAATTACCATCACCACACCCTGTGTATCGAAAGGAGCTAAGGATTCAACACGGATGGCTTGCAATGGTTCGATATAACGATAAATCACTCTAGGAGACTGGGAATCGCGATAATTACCTTCACAGCACGCTGTGTATCGAAAGGAGCTAAGTATTCACTTGACAAACCTCGCAATCGATCAATGTAACGTTAAATCACTCTATGAGACTCGGAATTGCGAAAATCACCTTCACCGCAACCTGCATATCGAAAGGAGCCAAGGATTCAACACGGATGGCTTGCAAATGTTCGATATAACGGTAAATCACCCTATGAGTCTCGAAATCGCGATATTTACGTTTTCCACACGCTGTGTATCGAAAGAATCTAAGTATTCACTTCCCAAGCCTCGCAGTCGTTCGATATAACGATAAATCCCTCTATGAGACTCAGAATTGCGAAAATCACCTTCACCGCACCCTGTGTATCGAAAGGAGCTAAGCATTCAACTCGGATGGCTTCCAATGTTTCGATATAACGATAAATCACTCTAGGAGACTTGGAATCGCGATAATTACCTTCACCGCAACCTGTGTAGCGATAGGAGCCAAGGATTCAACACGGATGGCTTGCAAATGTTCGATATAACGGTAAATCACCCTATGAGTCTCGAAATCGCGATATTTACGTTTTCTAAACGCTGTGTATCAAAGGAATCTAAGTATTCACTTCTCAAGCCTCGCAATCGTTCGATATAACGATAAATCACTCTAGGAGACTGGGAATCGCGATAATTACCATCACCGCACCCTGTGTATCGAAAGGAGCTAAGGATTCAACTCGGATTGCTTGAAATGGTTCGATATGACGATATATCACTCTATGAGACTTGGAATCGCGATATTTACGTTTCCCAGACGCCGTGTATCCAAAAGAGCTATGTATTCACTTCGCACGCCTCGCAATCGTTCGATTAAACGATAAATCACCCTATGAGTCTCGAAATCGGGATATTTACGTTTTCCAAACGCTGTGAATCGAAAGGAGCTAAGGCTTCAGATCCCAAACCCCGCAATCGTTCGATTAAGCGATAAATCACTCTAGGAGACTCGGAATCGCGATAATTACCTTCACCGGAACCTGTGTATCGAAAGGAGCTAAGGATTCAACACGGATGGCTTGCAATGGTTCGATATAACGATAAATCACTCTATGAGACTTGGAATCGGGATATTTACGTTTCCCAAACGCTGTGTTTCGATGGGAGCTAAGGATTCACTTCCCAAGCCTCGCAAACGTTCAATGTAACGTTAAATCACTCTATGAGACTCGGAATCGGGATATTTACGTTTTCCAAACGCTGTGTATCGAAAGGAGCTAAGGCTTCAGATCCCAAACCGCGCAATCGTTCGATTAAACGATAAATCACTCTAGGAGACTCGGAATCGCGATAATTACCTTGACCGCAATCTGTGTATCGAAAGGAGCTAAGGTTTCACCACGGATGGCTTGCAATGGTTCGATATAACGATAAATCACTCTATGAGACTTGGAATCGGGATATTTACGTTTCCCAAACGCTGTGTTTCGATGGGAGCTAAGGATTCACTTCCCAAGCCTCGCAAACGTTCAATGTAACGTTAAATCACTCTATGAGACTCGGAATCGGGATATTTACGTTTTCCAAACGCTGTGTATCGAAAGGAGCTAAGGCTTCAGATCCCAAACCGCGCAATCGTTCGATCAAACGATAAATCACTCTAGGAGACTCGGAATCGCGATAATTACCTTGACCGCAATCTGTGTATCGAAAGGAGCTAAGGTTTCACCACGGATGGCTTGCAATGGTTCGATATAACGATAAATCACTCTATGAGACTTGGAATCGCGATATTTACGTTGCCCAGACGCTGTGTTCCGAAAGGAGCTAAGGCTTCACTTCGCAAGCCTCGCAATCGTTCGATATAACGATAAATCACCCTATGAGACTGGGAATCGCGATATTTACGTTTCCCACACGCTGTGTATCCAAAGGAGGTATGTATTCACTTCGCAAGCCTCGCAATCGTTCGATATAACGATAAATCACTCTAGGAGACTCGGAAACGGGATATTTACGTTTTCCAAACGCTGTGTATCGAAAGGAGCTAAAGCTTCACATCCCAAACCGCGCAATCGTTCGATTAAACGATAAATCACTCTAGGAGACTCGGAATCGCGATAATTACCTTGACCGCAACCTGTGTATCGAAAGGAGCTAAGGATTCAACACGGATGGCTTGCAATGGTTCGATATAACGATAAATCACTCTATGAGACTTGGAATCGAGATATTTACGTTTCCCAGACGCTGTGTATCCAAAGGAGGTAAGTATTCACTTCGCAAGCCTCGCAATCGTTCGATATAACGATAAATCACTCGAGGAGACTGGGAATCGCGATAATTACCTTCACTTCACGCTGTGTATCGAAAGGAGCTAAGTATTCACTTCACAAACCTCGCAATCGTTCAATGTAACGTTAAATCACTCTATGAGGCTCGGAATTGCGAAAATCAACTTCACCGCAACCTGCATATCGAAAGGAGCCAAGGATTCAACACGGATGGCTTGCAAATGTTCGATATAACGGTAAATCACCCTATGAGTCTCGAAATCGCGATATTTACGTTTTCTAAACGCTGTGTATCAAAATAATCTAAGTATTCACTTCTCAAGCCTCGCAATCGTTCGATATAACGATAAATCACTCTAGGAGACTGGGAATCGCGATAATTACCTTCACCGCACCCTGTGTATCGAAAGGAGCGAAGAATTCACTTCCCAATCCTCGTAACCGTTCGATATCACGATAAATCACACTAGGAGACTGGGAATCGCGATAATTACCATCACCACACCCTGTGTATCGAAAGGAGCTAAGGATTCAACACGGATGGCTTGCAATGGTTCGATATAACGATAAATCACTCTAGGAGACTGGGAATCGCGATAATTACCTTCACAGCACGCTGTGTATCGAAAGGAGCTAAGTATTCACTTGACAAACCTCGCAATCGATCAATGTAACGTTAAATCACTCTATGAGACTCGGAATTGCGAAAATCACCTTCACCGCAACCTGCATATCGAAAGGAGCCAAGGATTCAACACGGATGGCTTGCAAATGTTCGATATAACGGTAAATCACCCTATGAGTCTCGAAATCGCGATATTTACGTTTTCCACACGCTGTGTATCGAAAGAATCTAAGTATTCACTTCCCAAGCCTCGCAGTCGTTCGATATAACGATAAATCCCTCTATGAGACTCAGAATTGCGAAAATCACCTTCACCGCACCCTGTGTATCGAAAGGAGCTAAGCATTCAACTCGGATGGCTTCCAATGTTTCGATATAACGATAAATCACTCTAGGAGACTTGGAATCGCGATAATTACCTTCACCGCAACCTGTGTAGCGATAGGAGCCAAGGATTCAACACGGATGGCTTGCAAATGTTCGATATAACGGTAAATCACCCTATGAGTCTCGAAATCGCGATATTTACGTTTTCTAAACGCTGTGTATCAAAGGAATCTAAGTATTCACTTCTCAAGCCTCGCAATCGTTCGATATAACGATAAATCACTCTAGGAGACTGGGAATCGCGATAATTACCATCACCGCACCCTGTGTATCGAAAGGAGCTAAGGATTCAACTCGGATTGCTTGAAATGGTTCGATATGACGATATATCACTCTATGAGACTTGGAATCGCGATATTTACGTTTCCCAGACGCCGTGTATCCAAAAGAGCTATGTATTCACTTCGCACGCCTCGCAATCGTTCGATTAAACGATAAATCACCCTATGAGTCTCGAAATCGGGATATTTACGTTTTCCAAACGCTGTGAATCGAAAGGAGCTAAGGCTTCAGATCCCAAACCCCGCAATCGTTCGATTAAGCGATAAATCACTCTAGGAGACTCGGAATCGCGATAATTACCTTCACCGGAACCTGTGTATCGAAAGGAGCTAAGGATTCAACACGGATGGCTTGCAATGGTTCGATATAACGATAAATCACTCTATGAGACTTGGAATCGGGATATTTACGTTTCCCAAACGCTGTGTTTCGATGGGAGCTAAGGATTCACTTCCCAAGCCTCGCAAACGTTCAATGTAACGTTAAATCACTCTATGAGACTCGGAATCGGGATATTTACGTTTTCCAAACGCTGTGTATCGAAAGGAGCTAAGGCTTCAGATCCCAAACCGCGCAATCGTTCGATTAAACGATAAATCACTCTAGGAGACTCGGAATCGCGATAATTACCTTGACCGCAATCTGTGTATCGAAAGGAGCTAAGGTTTCACCACGGATGGCTTGCAATGGTTCGATATAACGATAAATCACTCTATGAGACTTGGAATCGGGATATTTACGTTTCCCAAACGCTGTGTTTCGATGGGAGCTAAGGATTCACTTCCCAAGCCTCGCAAACGTTCAATGTAACGTTAAATCACTCTATGAGACTCGGAATCGGGATATTTACGTTTTCCAAACGCTGTGTATCGAAAGGAGCTAAGGCTTCAGATCCCAAACCGCGCAATCGTTCGATCAAACGATAAATCACTCTAGGAGACTCGGAATCGCGATAATTACCTTGACCGCAATCTGTGTATCGAAAGGAGCTAAGGTTTCACCACGGATGGCTTGCAATGGTTCGATATAACGATAAATCACTCTATGAGACTTGGAATCGCGATATTTACGTTGCCCAGACGCTGTGTTCCGAAAGGAGCTAAGGCTTCACTTCGCAAGCCTCGCAATCGTTCGATATAACGATAAATCACCCTATGAGACTGGGAATCGCGATATTTACGTTTCCCACACGCTGTGTATCCAAAGGAGGTATGTATTCACTTCGCAAGCCTCGCAATCGTTCGATATAACGATAAATCACTCTAGGAGACTCGGAAACGGGATATTTACGTTTTCCAAACGCTGTGTATCGAAAGGAGCTAAAGCTTCACATCCCAAACCGCGCAATCGTTCGATTAAACGATAAATCACTCTAGGAGACTCGGAATCGCGATAATTACCTTGACCGCAACCTGTGTATCGAAAGGAGCTAAGGATTCAACACGGATGGCTTGCAATGGTTCGATATAACGATAAATCACTCTATGAGACTTGGAATCGAGATATTTACGTTTCCCAGACGCTGTGTATCCAAAGGAGGTAAGTATTCACTTCGCAAGCCTCGCAATCGTTCGATATAACGATAAATCACTCGAGGAGACTGGGAATCGCGATAATTACCTTCACTTCACGCTGTGTATCGAAAGGAGCTAAGTATTCACTTCACAAACCTCGCAATCGTTCAATGTAACGTTAAATCACTCTATGAGGCTCGGAATTGCGAAAATCAACTTCACCGCAACCTGCATATCGAAAGGAGCCAAGGATTCAACACGGATGGCTTGCAAATGTTCGATATAACGGTAAATCACCCTATGAGTCTCGAAATCGCGATATTTACGTTTTCTAAACGCTGTGTATCAAAATAATCTAAGTATTCACTTCTCAAGCCTCGCAATCGTTCGATATAACGATAAATCACTCTAGGAGACTGGGAATCGCGATAATTACCTTCACCGCACCCTGTGTATCGAAAGGAGCGAAGAATTCACTTCCCAATCCTCGTAACCGTTCGATATCACGATAAATCACACTAGGAGACTGGGAATCGCGATAATTACCATCACCACACCCTGTGTATCGAAAGGAGCTAAGGATTCAACACGGATGGCTTGCAATGGTTCGATATAACGATAAATCACTCTAGGAGACTGGGAATCGCGATAATTACCTTCACAGCACGCTGTGTATCGAAAGGAGCTAAGTATTCACTTGACAAACCTCGCAATCGATCAATGTAACGTTAAATCACTCTATGAGACTCGGAATTGCGAAAATCACCTTCACCGCAACCTGCATATCGAAAGGAGCCAAGGATTCAACACGGATGGCTTGCAAATGTTCGATATAACGGTAAATCACCCTATGAGTCTCGAAATCGCGATATTTACGTTTTCCACACGCTGTGTATCGAAAGAATCTAAGTATTCACTTCCCAAGCCTCGCAGTCGTTCGATATAACGATAAATCCCTCTATGAGACTCAGAATTGCGAAAATCACCTTCACCGCACCCTGTGTATCGAAAGGAGCTAAGCATTCAACTCGGATGGCTTCCAATGTTTCGATATAACGATAAATCACTCTAGGAGACTTGGAATCGCGATAATTACCTTCACCGCAACCTGTGTAGCGATAGGAGCCAAGGATTCAACACGGATGGCTTGCAAATGTTCGATATAACGGTAAATCACCCTATGAGTCTCGAAATCGCGATATTTACGTTTTCTAAACGCTGTGTATCAAAGGAATCTAAGTATTCACTTCTCAAGCCTCGCAATCGTTCGATATAACGATAAATCACTCTAGGAGACTGGGAATCGCGATAATTACCATCACCGCACCCTGTGTATCGAAAGGAGCTAAGGATTCAACTCGGATTGCTTGAAATGGTTCGATATGACGATATATCACTCTATGAGACTTGGAATCGCGATATTTACGTTTCCCAGACGCCGTGTATCCAAAAGAGCTATGTATTCACTTCGCACGCCTCGCAATCGTTCGATTAAACGATAAATCACCCTATGAGTCTCGAAATCGGGATATTTACGTTTTCCAAACGCTGTGAATCGAAAGGAGCTAAGGCTTCAGATCCCAAACCCCGCAATCGTTCGATTAAGCGATAAATCACTCTAGGAGACTCGGAATCGCGATAATTACCTTCACCGGAACCTGTGTATCGAAAGGAGCTAAGGATTCAACACGGATGGCTTGCAATGGTTCGATATAACGATAAATCACTCTATGAGACTTGGAATCGGGATATTTACGTTTCCCAAACGCTGTGTTTCGATGGGAGCTAAGGATTCACTTCCCAAGCCTCGCAAACGTTCAATGTAACGTTAAATCACTCTATGAGACTCGGAATCGGGATATTTACGTTTTCCAAACGCTGTGTATCGAAAGGAGCTAAGGCTTCAGATCCCAAACCGCGCAATCGTTCGATTAAACGATAAATCACTCTAGGAGACTCGGAATCGCGATAATTACCTTGACCGCAATCTGTGTATCGAAAGGAGCTAAGGTTTCACCACGGATGGCTTGCAATGGTTCGATATAACGATAAATCACTCTATGAGACTTGGAATCGGGATATTTCCGTTTTCCAAACGCTGTGTTTCGAAAGGAGCTAAGATTTCACTTCGCAAGCCTCGCAATCGTTCGATATAACGATAAATGACCCTATGAGACTGGGAATCGCGATATTTACGTTTCCCAGACGCCGTGTATCCAAAAGAGCTATGTATTCATTTCGCACGCCTCGCAATCGTTCGATTAAACGATAAATCACCCTATGAGTCTCGAAATCGGGATATTTACGTTTTCCAAACGCTGTGAATCGAAAGGAGCTAAGGCTTCAGATCCCAAACCCCGCAATCGTTCGATTAAACGATAAATCACTCTAGGAGACTCGGAATCGGTATAATTACCTTCACCGGAACCTGTGTATCGAAAGGAGCTAAGCATTCAACACGGATGGCTTGCAATGGTTCGATATAACGATAAATCACTCTATGAGACTTGGAATCGGGATATTTACGTTTTCCAAACGCTGTGTTTCGAAAGGAGCTAAGGCTTCACTTCGCAAACCTCGCAATCGTTCGATATAACGATAAATCACCCTATGAGACTGGGAATCGCGATATTTACGTTTCCCAGACGCTGTGTATCCAAAGGAGGTAAGTATTCACTTCGGAAGCCTCGCAATCGTTCGATATAACGATAAATCACTCTAGGAGACTCGGAATCGCGATAATTACCTTCACCGCAACCTGTGTATCGAAAGGAGCTAAGGATTCAACACGGATGGCTTGCAATGGTTCGATATAACGATAAATCACTCTATGAGACTTGGAATCGCGATATTTACGTTTCCCAGACGCTGTGTTTCGAAAGGAGCTAAGGCTTCACTTCGCAAGCCTCGCAATCGTTCGATATAACGATAAATCACCCTATGAGACTGGGAATCGCGATATTTACGTTTCCCACACGCTGTGTATCCAAAGGAGGTAAGTATTCACTTCGCAAGCCTCGCAATCGTTCGATATAACGATAAATCACTCTAGGAGACTCGGAAACGGGATATTTACGTTTTCCAAACGCTGTGTATCGAAAGGAGCTAAAGCTTCACATCCCAAACCGCGCAATCGTTCTATTAAACGATAAATCACTCTATGAGACTGGGAATCGCGATAATTACCATCACCGCACCCTGTGTATCGAAAGGAGCTAAGGATTCAACTCGGATTGCTTGAAATGGTTCGATATCACGATATATCACTCTATGAGACTTGGAATCGCGATATTTACGTTTCCCAGACGCCGTGTATCCAAAAGAGCTATGTATTCATTTCGCACGCCTCGCAATCGTTCGATATAACGATAAATCACCCTATGAGACTGGGAATCGCGATATTTACGTTTCCCACACGCTGTGTATCCAAAGGAGGTAAGTATTCACTTCGCAAGCCTCGCAATCGTTCGATATAACGATAAATCACTCTAGGAAACTCGGAAACGGGATATTTACGTTTTCCACACGCTGTGTATCGAAAGGAGCTAAAGCTTCACATCCCAAACCGCGCAATCGTTCGATTAAACGATAAATCACTCTATGAGACTCGTAATCGCGATAATTACCTTCACCGCACCCTGTGTATCGAAAGCAGCTAAGGATTCAACACGGATGGCTTGCAATGGTTCGATATAACGATAAATCACTCTATGAGACTTGGAATCGCGATATTTACGTTTCAAAGACGCTGTGTATCAACAGGAGCTAAGGATTCACTTCCCAATCCTCGCAGTCGTTCGATATAACGATAAATAGCTCTATGAGACTCGGAATTGCGAAAATCACCTTCACCGCACCCTGTGTATCGAATGGAGCTAAGCATTCAACTCGGATGGCTTCCAATGTTTCGATATAACGATAAATCACTCTAGGAGACTTGGAATCGCGATAATTACCTTCACCGCAACCTGTGTATCGATAGGAGCCAAGGATTCAACACGGATGGCTTGCAAATGTTCGATATAACGGTAAATCACCCTATGAGTCTCGAAATCGCGATATTTACGTTTTCTAAACGCTGTGTATCAAAAGGAGCTAAGGCTTCACTTCGCAAGCCTCGCAATCGTTCGATATAACGATAAATCACCCTATGAGACTGGGAATCGCGATATTTACGTTTCCCAGACGCTGTGTATCCAAAGGAGGTAAGTATTCACTTCGCAAGCCTCGCAATCGTTCGATATAACGATAAATCACTCTAGGAGACTCGGAATCGCGATAATTACCTTCACCGCAACCTGTGTATCGAAAGGAGCTAAGGATTCAACACGGATGGCTTGCAATGGTTCGATATAACGATAAATCACTCTATGAGACTTGGAATCGCGATATTTACGTTTCCCAGACGCTGTGTTTCGAAAGGAGCTAAGGCTTCACTTCGCAAGCCTCGCAATCGTTCGATATAACGATAAATCACCCTATGAGACTGGGAATCGCGATATTTACGTTTCCCACACGCTGTGTATCCAAAGGAGGTAAGTATTCACTTCGCAAGCCTCGCAATCGTTCGATATAACGATAAATCACTCTAGGAGACTCGGAAACGGGATATTTACGTTTTCCAAACGCTGTGTATCGAAAGGAGCTAAAGCTTCACATCCCAAACCGCGCAATCGTTCGATTAAACGATAAATCACTCTAGGAGACTCGGAATCGCGATAATTACCTTGACCGCAACCTGTGTATCGAAAGGAGCTAAGGATTCAACACGGATGGCTTGCAATGGTTCGATATAACGATAAATCACTCTATGAGACTTGGAATCGAGATATTTACGTTTCCCAGACGCTGTGTATCCAAAGGAGGTAAGTATTCACTTCGCAAGCCTCGCAATCGTTCGATATAACGATAAATCACTCGAGGAGACTGGGAATCGCGATAATTACCTTCACTTCACGCTGTGTATCGAAAGGAGCTAAGTATTCACTTCACAAACCTCGCAATCGTTCAATGTAACGTTAAATCACTTTATGAAGCTCGGAATTGCGAAAATCAACTTCACCGCAACCTGCATATCGAAAGGAGCCAAGGATTCAACACGGATGGCTTGCAAATGTTCGATATAACGGTAAATCACCCTATGAGTCTCGAAATCGCGATATTTACGTTTTCTAAACGCTGTGTATCAAAAGGAGCTAAGGCTTCACTTCGCAAGCCTCATAACCATTCGATATCACGATAAATCACTCTAGGAGACTGGGAATCGCGATAATTACCTTCACCGCACCCTGTGTATCGAAAGGAGCGAAGAATTCACTTCCCAATCCTCGCAATCGTTCGATTAAACGATAAATCACCCTATGAGTCTCGAAATCGGGATATTTACGTTTTCCAAACGCTGTGAATCGAAAGGAGCTAAGGCTTCAGATCCCAAACCCCGCAATCGTTCGATTAAACGATAAATCACTCTAGGAGACTCGGAATCGCGATAATTACCTTCACCGGAACCTGTGTATCGAAAGGAGCTAAGGATTCAACACGGATGGCTTGCAATGGTTCGATATAACGATAAATCACTCTATGAGACTTGGAATCGCGATATTTACGTTTCCCAGACGCTGTGTTTCGAAAGGAGCTAAGGCTTCACTTCGCAAGCCTCGCAATCGTTCGATATAACGATAAATCACCCTATGAGACTGGGAATCGCGATATTTACGTTTCCCACACGCTGTGTATCCAAAGGAGGTAAGTATTCACTTCGCAAGCCTCGCAATGGTTCGATATAACGATAAATCACTCTATGAGACTTGGAATCGGGATATTTACGTTTTCCAAACGCTGTGTTTCGAAAGGAGCTAAGGCTTCACTTCGCAAGCCTCGCAATCGTTCGATATAACGATAAATCACCCTATGAGACTGGGAATCGCGATATTTACGTTTCCCAGACGCTGTGTATCCAAAGGAGGTAAGTATTCACTTCGCAAGCCTCGCAATCGTTCGATATAACGATAAATCACTCCAGGAGACTCGGAATCGCGATAATTACCTTCACCGCAACCTGTGTATCGAAAGGAGCTAAGGATTCAACACGGATGGCTTGCAATGGTTCGATATAACGATAAATCACTCTATGAGACTTGGAATCGCGATATTTACGTTTCCCAGACGCTGTGTTTCGAAAGGAGCTAAGGCTTCACTTCGCAAGCCTCGCAATCGTTCGATATAACGATAAATCACCCTATGAGACTGGGAATCGCGATATTTACGTTTCCCACACGCTGTGTATCCAAAGGAGGTAAGTATTCACTTCGCAAGCCTCGCAATCGTTCGATATAACGATAAATCACTCTAGGAGACTCGGAAACGGGATATTTACGTTTTCCAAACGCTGTGTATCGAAAGGAGCTAAAGCTTCACATCCCAAACCGCGCAATCGTTCGATTAAACGATAAATCACTCTATGAGACTCGTAATCGCGATAATTACCTTCACCGCACCCTGTGTATCGAAAGCAGCTAAGGATTCAACACGGATGGCTTGCAATGGTTCGATATAACGATAAATCACTCTATGAGACTTGGAATCGCGATATTTACGTTTCCCAGACGCTGTGTTTCGAAAGGAGCTAAGGCTTCACTTCGCAAGCCTCGTAATCGTTCGATATAACGATAAATCACCCTATGAGACTGGGAATCGCGATATTTACGTTTCCCACACGCTGTGTATCCAAAGGAGGTAAGTATTCACTTCGCAAGCCTCGCAATCGTTCGATATAACGATAAATCACTCTATGAGACTTGGAATCGCGATATTTACGTTTCCCAGACGCTGTGTATCAACAGGAGCTAAGGATTCACTTCCCAATCCTCGCAGTCGTTCGATATAACGATAAATCCCTCTATGAGACTCGGAATTGCGAAAATCACCTTCACCGCACCCTGTGTATCGAAAGGAGCTAAGCATTCAACTCGGATGGCTTCCAATGTTTCGATATAACGATAAATCACTCTAGGAGACTTGGAATCGCGATAATTACCTTCACCGCAACCTGTGTATCGATAGGAGCCAAGGATTCAACACGGATGGCTTGCAAATGTTCGATATAACGGTAAATCACCCTATGAGTCTCGAAATCGGGATATTTACGTTTTCCAAACGCTGTGAATCGAAAGGAGCTAAGGCTTCAGATCCCAAACCCCGCAATCGTTCGATTAAACGATAAATCACTCTAGGAGACTCGGAATCGGTATAATTACCTTCACCGGAACCTGTGTATCGAAAGGAGCTAAGCATTCAACACGGATGGCTTGCAATGGTTCGATATAACGATAAATCACTCTATGAGACTTGGAATCGGGATATTTACGTTTTCCAAACGCTGTGTTTCGAAAGGAGCTAAGGCTTCACTTCGCAAACCTCGCAATCGTTCGATATAACGATAAATCACCCTATGAGACTGGGAATCGCGATATTTACGTTTCCCAGACGCTGTGTATCCAAAGGAGGTAAGTATTCACTTCGCAAGCCTCGCAATCGTTCGATATAACGATAAATCACTCTAGGAGACTCGGAATCGCGATAATTACCTTCACCGCAACCTGTGTATCGAAAGGAGCTAAGGATTCAACACGGATGGCTTGCAATGGTTCGATATAACGATAAATCACTCTATGAGACTTGGAATCGCGATATTTACGTTTCCCAGACGCTGTGTTTCGAAAGGAGCTAAGGCTTCACTTCGCAAGCCTCGCAATCGTTCGATATAACGATAAATCACCCTATGAGACTGGGAATCGCGATATTTACGTTTCCCACACGCTGTGTATCCAAAGGAGGTAAGTATTCACTTCGCAAGCCTCGCAATCGTTCGATATAACGATAAATCACTCTAGGAGACTCGGAAACGGGATATTTACGTTTTCCAAACGCTGTGTATCGAAAGGAGCTAAAGCTTCACATCCCAAACCGCGCAATCGTTCTATTAAACGATAAATCACTCTATGAGACTGGGAATCGCGATAATTACCATCACCGCACCCTGTGTATCGAAAGGAGCTAAGGATTCAACTCGGATTGCTTGAAATGGTTCGATATCACGATATATCACTCTATGAGACATGGAATCGCGATATTTACGTTTCCCAGACGCCGTGTATCCAAAAGAGCTATGTATTCATTTCGCACGCCTCGCAATCGTTCGATATAACGATAAATCACCCTATGAGACTGGGAATCGCGATATTTACGTTTCCCACACGCTGTGTATCCAAAGGAGGTAAGTATTCACTTCGCAAGCCTCGCAATCGTTCGATATAACGATAAATCACTCTAGGAGACTCGGAAACGGGATATTTACGTTTTCCACACGCTGTGTATCGAAAGGAGCTAAAGCTTCACATCCCAAACCGCGCAATCGTTCGATTAAACGATAAATCACTCTATGAGACTCGTAATCGCGATAATTACCTTCACCGCACCCTGTGTATCGAAAGCAGCTAAGGATTCAACACGGATGGCTTGCAATGGTTCGATATAACGATAAATCACTCTATGAGACTTGGAATCGCGATATTTACGTTTCAAAGACGCTGTGTATCAACAGGAGCTAAGGATTCACTTCCCAATCCTCGCAGTCGTTCGATATAACGATAAATAGCTCTATGAGACTCGGAATTGCGAAAATCACCTTCACCGCACCCTGTGTATCGAATGGAGCTAAGCATTCAACTCGGATGGCTTCCAATGTTTCGATATAACGATAAATCACTCTAGGAGACTTGGAATCGCGATAATTACCTTCACCGCAACCTGTGTATCGATAGGAGCCAAGGATTCAACACGGATGGCTTGCAAATGTTCGATATAACGGTAAATCACCCTATGAGTCTCGAAATCGCGATATTTACGTTTTCTAAACGCTGTGTATCAAAAGGAGCTAAGGCTTCACTTCGCAAGCCTCGCAATCGTTCGATATAACGATAAATCACCCTATGAGACTGGGAATCGCGATATTTACGTTTCCCAGACGCTGTGTATCCAAAGGAGGTAAGTATTCACTTCGCAAGCCTCGCAATCGTTCGATATAACGATAAATCACTCTAGGAGACTCGGAATCGCGATAATTACCTTCACCGCAACCTGTGTATCGAAAGGAGCTTAGGATTCAACACGGATGGCTTGCAATGGTTCGATATAACGATAAATCACTCTATGAGACTTGGAATCGCGATATTTACGTTTCCCAGACGCTGTGTTTCGAAAGGAGCTAAGGCTTCACTTCGCAAGCCTCGCAATCGTTCGATATAACGATAAATCACCCTATGAGACTGGGAATCGCGATATTTACGTTTTCCAAACGCTGTGTATCGAAAGGAGCTAAAGCTTCACATCCCAAACCGCGCAATCGTTCGATTAAACAATAAATCACTCTAGGAGACTCGGAATCGCGATAATTACCTTGACCGCAACCTGTGTATCGAAAGGAGCTAAGGATTCAACACGGATGGCTTGCAATGGTTCGATATAACGGTAAATCACCCTATGAGTCTCGAAATCGCGATATTTACGTTTTCTAAACGCTGTGTATCAAGAGGAGCTAAGGCTTCACTTCGCAAGCCTCATAACCATTCGATATCACGATAAATCACTCTAGGAGACTGGGAATCGCGATAATTACCTTCACCGCACCCTGTGTATCGAAAGGAGCGAAGAATTCACTTCCCAATCCTCGCAATCGTTCGATATAACGATAAATCACCCTATGAGTCTCGAAATCGCGATATTTACGTTTTCTAAACGCTGTGTATCAAAAGAATCTAAGTATTCACTTCTCAAGCCTCGCAATCGTTCGATATAACGATAAGTCACTCTAGGAGACTGGGAATCGCGATAATTACCATCACCGCACCCTGTGTATCGAAAGGAGCTAAGGATTCAACTCGGATTGCTTGAAATGGTTCGATATCACGATATATCACTCTATGAGACTTGGAATCGCGATATTTACGTTTCCCAGACGCCGTGTATCCAAAAGAGCTATGTATTCATTTCGCACGCCTCGCAATCGTTCGATTAAACGATAAATCACCCTATGAGTCTCGAAATCGGGATATTTACGTTTTCCAAACGCTGTGAATCGAAACTAGCTAAGGCTTCAGATCCCAAACCCCGCAATCGTTCGATTAAACGATAAATCACTCTAGGAGACTCGGAATCGCGATAATTACCTTCACCGGAACCTGTGTATCGAAAGGAGCTAAGGATTCAACACGGATGGCTTGCAATGGTTCGATATAACGATAAATCACTCTATGAGACTTGGAATCGCGATATTTACGTTTCCCAGACGCTGTGTTTCGAAAGGAGCTAAGGCTTCACTTCGCAAGCCTCGCAATCGTTCGATATAACGATAAATCACCCTATGAGACTGGGAATCGCGATATTTACGTTTCCCACACGCTGTGTATCCAAAGGAGGTAAGTATTCACTTCGCAAGCCTCGCAATGGTTCGATATAACGATAAATCACTCTATGAGACTTGGAATCGGGATATTTACGTTTTCCAAACGCTGTGTTTCGAAAGGAGCTAAGGCTTCACTTCGCAAGCCTCGCAATCGTTCGATATAACGATAAATCACCCTATGAGACTGGGAATCGCGATATTTACGTTTCCCAGACGCTGTGTATCCAAAGGAGGTAAGTATTCACTTCGCAAGCCTCGCAATCGTTCGATATAACGATAAATCACCCTATGAGACTGGGAATCGCGATATTTACGTTTCCCACACGCTGTGTATCCAAAGGAGGTAAGTATTCACTTCGCAAGCCTCGCAATCGTTCGATATAACGATAAATCACTCTAGGAGACTCGGAAACGGGATATTTACGTTTTCCAAACGCTGTGTATCGAAAGGAGCTAAAGCTTCACATCCCAAACCGCGCAATCGTTCGATTAAACGATAAATCACTCTATGAGACTCGTAATCGCGATAATTACCTTCACCGCACCCTGTGTATCGAAAGGATATAAGCATTCAACTCGGATGGCTTCCAATGTTTCGATATAACGATAAATCACTCTAGGAGACTTGGAATCGCGATAATTACCTTCACCCAAACCTGTGTATCGATAGGAGCCAAGGATTCAACACGGATGGCTTGCAAATGTTCGATATAACGGTAAATCACCCTATGAGTCTCGAAATCGCGATATTTACGTTTTCTAAACGCTGTGTATCCAAAGGAGGTAAGTATTCACTTCGCAAGCCTCGCAATCGTTCGATATAACGATAAATCACTCTAGGAGACTCGGAATCGCGATAATTACCTTCACCGCAACCTGTGTATCGAAAGGAGCTAAGGATTCAACACGGATGGCTTGCAATGGTTCGATATAACGATAAATCACTCTATGAGACTTGGAATCGCAATATTTACGTTTCCCAGACGCTGTGTTTCGAAAGGAGCTAAGGCTTCACTTCGCAAGCCTCGCTATCCTTCGATATAACGATAAATCACCCTATGAGACTGGGAATCGCGATATTTACGTTTCCCACACGCTGTGTATCCAAAGGAGGTAAGTATTCACTTCGCAAGCCTCGCAATCGTTCGATATAACGATAAATCACTCTAGGAGACTCGGAAACGGGATATTTACGTTTTCCAAACGCTGTGTATCGAAAGGAGCTAAAGCTTCACATCCCAAACCGCGCAATCGTTCGATTAAACGATAAATCACTCTATGAGACTCGTAATCGCGATAATTACCTTCACCGCACCCTGTGTATCGAAAGCAGCTAAGGATTCAACACGGATGGCTTGCAATGGTTCGATATAACGATAAATCACTCTATGAGACTTGGAATCGCGATATTTACGTTTCCCAGACGCTGTGTTTCGAAAGGAGCTAAGGCTTCACTTCGCAAGCCTCGTAATCGTTCGATATAACGATAAATCACCCTATGAGACTGGGAATCGCGATATTTACGTTTCCCACACGCTGTGTATCCAAAGGAGGTAAGTATTCACTTCGCAAGCCTCGCAATCGTTCGATATAACGATAAATCACTCTATGAGACTTGGAATCGCGATATTTACGTTTCCCAGACGCTGTGTATCAACAGGAGCTAAGGATTCACTTCCCAATCCTCGCAGTCGTTCGATATAACGATAAATCCCTCTATGAGACTCGGAATTGCGAAAATCACCTTCACCGCACCCTGTGTATCGAAAGGAGCTAAGCATTCAACTCGGATGGCTTCCAATGTTTCGATATAACGATAAATCACTCTAGGAGACTTGGAATCGCGATAATTACCTTCACCGCAACCTGTGTATCGATAGGAGCCAAGGATTCAACACGGATGGCTTGCAAATGTTCGATATAACGGTAAATCACCCTATGAGTCTCGAAATCGCGATATTTACGTTTTCTAAACGCTGTGTATCAAAAGGAGCTAAGGCTTCACTTCGCAAGCCTCGTAACCATTCGATATCACGATAAATCACTCTAGGAGACTCGGTATCGCGATAATTACCTTCACCGCACCCTGTGTATCGAAAGGAGCGAAGAATTCACTTCCCAATCCTCGCAATCGTTCGATATAACGATAAATCACCCTATGAGTCTCGAAATCGCGATATTTACGTTTTCTAAACGCTGTGTATCAAAAGAATCTAAGTATTCACTTCTCAAGCCTCGCAATCGTTCGATATAACGATAAGTCACTCTAGGAGACTGGCAATCGCGATAATTACCATCACCGCACCCTGTGTATCGAAAGGAGCTAAGGATTCAACTCGGATTGCTTGAAATGGTTCGATATCACGATATATCACTCTATGAGACTTGGAATCGCGATATTTACGTTTCCCAGACGCCGTGTATCCAAAAGAGCTATGTATTCATTTCGCACGCCTCGCAATCGTTCGATTAAACGATAAATCACCCTATGAGTCTCGAAATCGGGATATTTACGTTTTCCAAATGCTGTGAATCGAAAGGAGCTAAGGCTTCAGATCCCAAACCCCGCAATCGTTCGATTAAACGATAAATCACTCTAGGAGACTCGGAATCGCGATAATTACCTTCACCGGAACCTGTGTATCGAAAGGAGCTAAGCATTCAACACGGATGGCTTGCAATGGTTCGATATAACGATAAATCACTCTATGAGACTTGGAATCGGGATATTTACGTTTTCCAAACGCTGTGTTTCGAAAGGAGCTAAGGCTTCACTTCGCAAGCCTCGCAATCGTTCGATATAACGATAAATCACCCTATGAGACTGGGAATCGCGATATTTACGTTTCCCAGACGCTGTGTATCCAAAGGAGGTAAGTATTCACTTCGCAAGCCTCGCAATCGTTCGATATAACGATAAATCACTCTAGGAGACTCGGAATCGCGATAATTACCTTCACCGCAACCTGTGTATCGAAAGGAGCTAAGGATTCAACACGGATGGCTTGCAATGGTTCGATATAACGATAAATCACTCTATGAGACTTGGAATCGCGATATTTACGTTTCCCAGACGCTGTGTTTCGAAAGGAGCTAAGGCTTCACTTCGCAAGCCTCGCAATCGTTCGATATAACGATAAATCACCCTATGAGACTGGGAATCGCGATATTTACGTTTCCCACACGCTGTGTATCCAAAGGAGGTAAGTATTCACTTCGCAAGCCTCGCAATCGTTCGATATAACGATAAATCACTCTAGGAGACTCGGAAACGGGATATTTACGTTTTCCAAACGCTGTGTATCGAAAGGAGCTAAAGCTTCACATCCCAAACCGCGCAATCGTTCGATTAAACGATAAATCACTCTATGAGACTCGTAATCGCGATAATTACCTTCACCGCACCCTGTGTATCGAAAGGATATAAGCATTCAACTCGGATGGCTTCCAATGTTTCGATATAACGATAAATCACTCTAGGAGACTTGGAATCGCGATAATTACCTTCACCGCAACCTGTGTATCGATAGGAGCCAAGGATTCAACACGGATGGCTTGCAAATGTTCGATATAACGGTAAATCACCCTATGAGTCTCGAAATCGCGATATTTACGTTTTCTAAACGCTGTGTATCAAAAGGAGCTAAGGCTTCACTTCGCAAGCCTCGTAACCATTCGATATCACGATAAATCACTCTAGGAGACTCGGTATCGCGATAATTACCTTCACCGCACCCTGTGTATCGAAAGGAGCGAAGAATTCACTTCCCAATCCTCGCAATCGTTCGATTAAACGATAAATCACCCTATGAGTCTCGAAATCGGGATATTTACGTTTTCCAAACGCTGTGAATCGAAAGGAGCTAAGGCTTCAGATCCCAAACCCCGCAATCGTTCGATTAAACGATAAATCACTCTAGGAGACTCGGAATCGCGATAATTACCTTCACCGGAACCTGTGTATCGAAAGGAGCTAAGGATTCAACACGGATGGCTTGCAATGGTTCGATATAACGATAAATCACTCTATGAGACTCGGAATCGGGATATTTACGTTTCCCAAACGCTGTGTTTCGATGGGAGCTAAGGATTCACTTCCCAAGCCTCGCAAACGTTCAATGTAACGTTAAATCACTCTATGAGACTCGGAATCGGGATATTTACGTTTTCCAAACGCTGTGTTTCGAAAGGAGCTAAGCCTTCACTTCGCAAGCCTCGTAACCGTTCGATATCACGATAAATCACTCTAGGAGACTGGGAATCGCGATAATTACCATCACCGCACCCTGTGTTTCGAAAGGAGCTAAGGATTCAACTCGGATTGCTTGAAATGGTTGGATATAACGATAAATCACCCTATGAAACTCGAAATCGCGATATTAACGTTTTCCACACGCTGTGTATCAACAGCAGCTAAGGCTTCACTTCCCAAACAGCGCAATCGTTCTATTAAACGATAAATCACTCTATGAGACTCGGAATCGCGATATTTACGTTTCCCAGACCCTGTGTTTCGAAAGGAGCTAAGGCTTCAGTTCGCAAGCCTCGCAATCGTTCGATATAACGATAAATCACCCTATGAGACTGGGAATCGCGATATTTACGTTTCCCAGACGCTGTGTATCCAAAGGAGGTAAGTATTCACTTCTCAAACCTCGCAATCGTTCGATTAAACGATAAATCGCTCTAGGAGACTGGGAATCGCGATAATTACCATCACCGCACCCTGTGTATCGAAAGGAGCTAAGGATTCAACACGGATGGCTTGCAATGGTTCGATATAACGATAAATCACTCTAGGAGACTGGGAATCGCGATAATTACCTTCACAGCACGCTCTGTATCGAAAGGAGCTAAGTATTCACTTGACAAACCTCGCAATCGATCAATGTAACGTTAAATCACTCTATGAGACTCGGAATTGCGAAAATCACCTTCACCGCAACCTGTGTATCGAAAGGAGCTAAGGATTCAACACGGATGGCTTGCAATGGTTCGATATAACGATAAATCACTCTATGAGACTTGGAATCGCGATATTTACGTTTCCCAGACGCTGTGTTTCGAAAGGAGCTAAGGCTTCACTTCGCAAGCCTCGCAATCGTTCGATATAACGATAAATCACCCTATGAGACTGGGAATCGCGATATTTACGTTTCCCACACGCTGTGTATCCAAAGGAGGTAAGTATTCACTTCGCAAGCCTCGCAATCGTTCGATATAACGATAAATCACTCTAGGAGACTCGGAAACGGGATATTTACGTTTTCCAAACGCTGTGTATCGAAAGGAGCTAAAGCTTCACATCCCAAACCGCGCAATCGTTCGATTAAACGATAAATCACTCTATGAGACTCGTAATCGCGATAATTACCTTCACCGCACCCTGTGTATCGAAAGGATATAAGCATTCAACTCGGATGGCTTCCAATGTTTCGATATAACGATAAATCACTCTAGGAGACTTGGAATCGCGATAATTACCTTCACCGCAACCTGTGTATCGATAGGAGCCAAGGATTCAACACGGATGGCTTGCAAATGTTCGATATAACGGTAAATCACCCTATGAGTCTCGAAATCGCGATATTTACGTTTTCTAAACGCTGTGTATCAAAAGGAGCTAAGGCTTCACTTCGCAAGCCTCGTAACCATTCGATATCACGATAAATCACTCTAGGAGACTCGGTATCGCGATAATTACCTTCACCGCACCCTGTGTATCGAAATCAGCGAAGAATTCACTTCCCAATCCTCGCAATCGTTCGATATAACGATAAATCACCCTATGAGTCTCGAAATCGCGATATTTACGTTTTCTAAACGCTGTGTATCCAAAAGAGCTATGTATTCACTTCGCACGCCTCGCAATCGTTCGATTAAACGATAAATCACCCTATGAGTCTCGAAATCGGGATATTTACGTTTTCCAAACGCTGTGAATCGAAAGGAGCTAAGGCTTCAGATCCCAAACCCCGCAATCGTTCGATTAAACGATAAATCACTCTAGGAGACTCGGAATCGCGATAATTACCTTCACCGGAACCTGTGTATCGAAAGGAGCTAAGGATTCAACACGGATGGCTTGCAATGGTTCGATATAACGATAAATCACTCTATGAGACTCGGAATCGGGATATTTACGTTTCCCAAACGCTGTGTTTCGATGGGAGCTAAGGATTCACTTCCCAAGCCTCGCAAACGTTCAATGTAACGTTAAATCACTCTATGAGACTCGGAATCGGGATATTTACGTTTTCCAAACGCTGTGTTTCGAAAGGAGCTAAGCCTTCACTTCGCAAGCTTCGTAACCGTTCGATATCACGATAAATCACTCTAGGAGACTGGGAATCGCGATAATTACCATCACCGCACCCTGTGTATCGAAAGGAGCTAAGGATTCAACTCGGATTGCTGGAAATGGTTGGATATAACGATAAATCACCCTATGAAACTCGAAATCGCGATATTTACGTTTTCCACACGCTGTGTATTAACAGCAGCTAAGGCTTCACTTCGCAAGCCTCGTAACCATTCGATATCACGATAAATCACTCTAGGAGACTCGGAATCGCGATAATTACCTTCACCGCACCCTGTGTATCGAAAGGAGCGAAGAATTCACTTCCCAATCCTCGCAATCGTTCGATATAACGATAAATCACCCTATGAGTCTCGAAATCGCGATATTTACGTTTTCTAAACGCTGTGTATCGAAAGAATCTAAGTATTCACTTCTCAAGCCTCGCAATCGTTCGATATAACGATAAATCACTCTAGGAGACTGGGAATCGCGATAATTACCATCACCGCACCCTGTGTATCGAAAGGAGCTAAGGATTCAACACGGATGGCTTGCAATGGTTCGATATAACGATAAATCACTCTATGAGACTTGGAATCGGGATATTTACGTTTCCCAAACGCTGTGTTTCGATGGGAGCTAAGGATTCACTTCCCAAGCCTCGCAAACGTTCAATGTAACGTTAAATCACTCTATGAGACTCGGAATCGGGATATTTACGTTTTCCAAACGCTGTGTTTCGAAAGGAGCTAAGCCTTCACTTCGCAAGCCTCGTAACCGTTCGATATCACGATAAATCACTCTAGGAGACTGGGAATCGCGATAATTACCATCACCGCACCCTGTGTTTCGAAAGGAGCTAAGGATTCAACTCGGATTGCTTGAAATGGTTGGATATAACGATAAATCACCCTATGAAACTCGAAATCGCGATATTAACGTTTTCCACACGCTGTGTATCAACAGCAGCTAAGGCTTCACTTCGCAAGCCTCGTAACCATTCGATATCACGATAAATCACTCTAGGAGACTCGGAATCGCGATAATTACCTTCACCGCACCCTGTGTATCGAAAGGAGCGAAGAATTCACTTCCCAATCCTCGCAATCGTTCGATATAACGATAAATCACCCTATGAGTCTCGAAATCGCGATATTTACGTTTTCTAAACGCTGTGTATCGAAAGAATCTAAGTATTCACTTCTCAAGCCTCGCAATCGTTCGATATAACGATAAATCACTCTAGGAGACTGGGAATCGCGATAATTACCATCACCGCACCCTGTGTATCGAAAGGAGCTACGGATTCTACTCGGATTGCTTGAAATGGTTCGATATAACGATAAATCACCCTATGAAACTCGAATTCGCGATATTTACGTTTTCCACACGCTGTGTATCAACAGCAGCTAAGGCTTCACTTCCCAAACAGCGCAATCGTTCTATTAAACGATAAATCACTCTATGAGACTCGGAATCGGGATATTTACGTTTTCCAAACGCTGTGTTTCGAAAGGAGCTATGGCTTCACTTCGCAAGCCTCGCAATCGTAATAAATCACCCTATGAGACTGGGAATCGCGATCTTTACGTTTCCCAGTCGCTGTGTATCCAAAGGAGGTAAGTATTCACTTCGCAAGCCTCGCAATCGTTCGATATAACGATAAATCACTCTCGGAGACTCGGAATCGCGATAATTACCTTCACCGCAACCTGTGTATCGAAAGGAGCTAAGGATTCAACACGGATGGCTTGCAATGGTTCGATATAACGATAAATCACTCTATGAGACTTGGAATCGCGATATTTACGTTTCCCAGACCCTGTGTTTCGAAAGGAGCTAAGGCTTCAGTTCGCAAGCCTCGCAATCGTTCGATATAACGATAAATCACCCTATGAGACTGGGAATCGCGATATTTACGTTTCCCAGACGCTGTGTATCCAAAGGAGGTAAGTATTCACTTCTCAAACCTCGCAATCGTTCGATTAAACGATAAATCGCTCTAGGAGACTGGGAATCGCGATAATTACCATCACCGCACCCTGTGTATCGAAAGGAGCTAAGGATTCAACACGGATGGCTTGCAATGGTTCGATATAACGATAAATCACTCTAGGAGACTGGGAATCGCGATAATTACCTTCACAGCACGCTCTGTATCGAAAGGAGCTAAGTATTCACTTGACAAACCTCGCAATCGATCAATGTAACGTTAAATCACTCTATGAGACTCGGAATTGCGAAAATCACCTTCACCGCAACCTGCATATCGAAAGGAGCCAAGGATTCAACACGGATGGCTTGCAAATGTTCGATATAACGGTAAATCACCCTATGAGTCTCGAAATCGCGATATTTACGTTTTCCACACGCTGTGTATCGAAAGAATCTAAGTATTCACTTCGCACGCCTCGCAATCGTTCGATTAAACGATAAATCACCCTATGAGTCTCGAAATCGGGATATTTACATTTTCCAAACGCTGTGAATCGAAAGGAGCTAAGGCTTCAGATCCCAAACCGCGCAATCGTTCGATTAAACGATAAATCACTCTTGGAGACTCGGAATCGCGATAATTACCTTGACCGCAATCTGTGTATCGAATCGAGCTAAGGTTTCAACACGGATGGCTTGCAATGGTTCGATATAACGATAAATCACTCTATGAGACTTGGAATCGGGATATTTACGTTTCCCAAACGCTGTGTTTCGATGGGAGCTAAGGATTCACTTCCCAAGCCTCGCAAACGTTCAATGTAACGTTAAATCACTCTATGAGACTCGGAATCGGGATATTTACGTTTTCCAAACTCTGTGTTTCGAAAGGAGCTAAGCCTTCACTTCGCAAGCCTCGTAACCGTTCGATATCACGATAAATCACTCTAGGAGACTGGGAATCGCGATAATTACCATCACCGCACCCTGTGTTTCGAAAGGATCTAAGGATTCACTTCCCAATCCTCGCAATCGTTCGATATAACGATAAATCACCCTATGAGTCTCGAAATCGCGATATTTACGTTTTCTAAACGCTGTGTATCGAAAGAATCTAAGTATTCACTTCTCAAGCCTCGCAATCGTTCGATATAACGATAAATCACTCTAGGAGACTGGGTATCGCGATAATTACCATCACCGCACCCTGTGTATCGAAAGGAGCTAAGGATTCAACTCGGATTGCTTGAAATGGTTCGATATAACGATAAATCACTCTAGGAGACTTGGAATCGCGATATTTACGTTTTCCACACGCTGTGTATCAACAGCAGCTAAGGCTTCACTTCCCAAACAGCGCAATCGTTCTATTAAACGATAAATCACTCTATGAGACTCGGAATTGGGATATTTACGTTTTCCAAACACTGTGTATCGAAAGGAGCTAAGGCTTCACTTCGCAAGCCTCGCAATCGTTCGATATAACGATAAATCACTCTATGAGACTTGGAATGGCGATATTTACGTTTCCCAGACGCTGTGTTTCGAAAGGAGCTAAGGCTTCACTTCGCAAGCCTCGCAATCGTTCGATATAACGATAAATCACCCTATGAGACTGGGAATCGCGATATTTACGTTTCCCAGACGCTGTGTATCCAAAGGAGGTAAGTATTCACTTCGCAAGAATCGCAATCGTTCGATTAAACGATAAATCACTCTAGGAGACTCCGAATCGCGATAATTACCTTCACCGCAACCTGTGAATCGAAAGGAGCTAAGGATTCAACACGGATGGCTTGCAATGGTTTGGTATAACGATAAATCACTCTATGAGACTTGGAATCGGGATATTTACGTTTTCCAAACGCTGTGTTTCTATGGGAGCTAAGGATTCACTTCCCAAGCCTCGCAAACGTTCAATGTAACGTTAAATCACTCTAGGAGACTTGGAATCGCGATAATTACCTTCACCGCAACCTGTCTATCGATAGGAGCCAATCATTCAACACGGATGGCTTGCAAATGTTCGATATAACGGTAAATCACCCTATGAGTCTCGAAATCGCGATATTTACGTTTTCCAAACGCTGTGTATCGAAAGAGTCTAAGTATTCACTTCTCAAACCTCGCAATCGTTCGATTAAACGATAAATCGCTCTAGGAGACTGGGAATCACGATAATTACCATGACCGCACCCTGTGTATCGAAAGGAGCTAAGGATTCAACACGGATGGCTTGCAATGGTTCGATATAACGATAAATCACCCTATGAGACTGGGAATCGCGATATTTACGTTTCCCAGACGCTGTGTATCCAAAGGAGGTAAGTATTCACTTCGCAAGCCTCGCAATCGTTCGATATAACGATAAATCACTCTCGGAGACTCGGAATCGCGATAATTACCTTCACCGCAACCTGTGTATCGAAAGGAGCTAAGGATTCAACACGGATGGCTTGCAATGGTTCGATATAACGATAAATCACTCTAGGAGACTGGGAATCGCGATAATTACCTTCACAGCACGCTCTGTATCGAAAGGAGCTAAGTATTCACTTGACAAACCTCGCAATCGATCAATGTAACGTTAAATCACTCTATGAGACTCGGAATTGCGAAAATCACCTTCACCGCAACCTGCATATCGAAAGGAGCCAAGGATTCAACACGGATGGCTTGCAAATGTTCGATATAACGGTAAATCACCCTATGAGTCTCGAAATCGCGATATTTACGTTTTCCACACGCTGTGTATCGAAAGAATCTAAGTATTCACTTCGCACGCCTCGCAATCGTTCGATTAAACGATAAATCACCCTATGAGTCTCGAAATCGGGATATTTACGTTTTCCAAACGCTGTGAATCGAAAGGAGCTAAGGCTTCAGATCCCAAACCGCGCAATCGTTCGATTAAACGATAAATCACTCTAGGAGACTCGGAATCGCGATAATTACCTTGACCGCAATCTGTGTATCGAATCGAGCTAAGGTTTCAACACGGATGGCTTGCAATGGTTCGATATAACGATAAATCACTCTATGAGACTTGGAATCGGGATATTTACGTTTCCCAAACGCTGTGTTTCGATGGGAGCTAAGGATTCACTTCCCAAGCCTCGCAAACGTTCAATGTAACGTTAAATCACTCTATGAGACTCGGAATCGGGATATTTACGTTTTCCAAACGCTGTGTTTCGAAAGGAGCTAAGCCTTCACTTCGCAAGCCTCGTAACCGTTCGATATCACGATAAATCACTCTAGGAGACTGGGAATCGCGATAATTACCATCACCGCACCCTGTATATCGAAAGGATCTAAGGATTCAACTCGGATTGCTTGAAATGGTTGGATATAACGATAAATCACCCTATGAAACTCGAAATCGTGATATTTACGTTTTCCACACGCTGTGTATCAACAGCAGCTAAGGCTTCACTTCGCAAGCCTCGTAACCATTCGATATCACGATAAATCACTCTAGGAGACTCGGAATCGCGATAATTACCTTCACCGCACCCTGTGTATCGAAAGGAGCGAAGAATTCACTTCCCAATCCTCGCAATCGTTCGATATAACGATAAATCACCCTATGAGTCTCGAAATCGCGATATTTACGTTTTCTAAACGCTGTGTATCGAAAGAATCTAAGTATTCACTTCTCAAGCCTCGCAATCGTTCGATATAACGATAAATCACTCTAGGAGACTGGGAATCGCGATAATTACCATCACCGCACCCTGTGTATCGAAAGGAGCTAAGGATTCAACTCGGATTGCTTGAAATGGTTCGATATAACGATAAATCACCCTATGAAACTCGAAATCGCGATATTTACGTTTTCCACACGCTGTGTATCAACAGCAGCTAAGGCTTCACTTCCCAAACAGCGCAATCGTTCTATTAAACGATAAATCACTCTATGAGACTCGGAATCGGGATATTTACGTTTTCCAAACGCTGTGTATCGAAAGGAGCTAAGGCTTCAGATCCCAAACCGCGCAACCGTTCGATTAAACGATAAATCACTCTAGGAGACTCGGAATGGCGATAATTACCCTGACCGCAATCTGTGTATCGAAAGGAGCTAAGGATTCAACACGGATGGCTTGCAATGGTTCGATATAACGATAAATCACTCTATGAGACTTGGAATCGCGATATTTACGTTTCCCAGACGCTGTGTTTCGAAAGGAGCTAAGGCTTCACTTCGCAAGCCTCGCAATCGTTCGATATAACGATAAATCACCCTATGAGACTGGGAATCGCGATATTTACGTTTCCCACACGCTGTGTATCCAAAGGAGGTAAGTATTCACTTCGCAAGTCTCGCAATCGTTCGATATAACGATAAATCACTCTAGGAGACTCGGAAACGGGATATTTACGTTTTCCAAACGCTGTGTATCGAAAGGAGCTAAAGCTTCACATCCAAAACCGCGCAATCGTTCGATTAAACGATAAATCACTCTATGAGACTCGTAATCGCGATAATTACCTTCACCGCACCCTGTGTATCGAAAGCAGCTAAGGATTCAACACGGATGGCTTGCAATGGTTCGATATAACGATAAATCACTCTATGAGACTTGGAATCGCGATATTTACGTTTCCCAGACGCTGTGTATCAACAGGAGCTAAGGCTTCACTTCGCAAGCCTCGCAATCGTTCGATATAACGATAAATCCCTCTATGAGACTCGGAATTGCGAAAATCACCTTCACCGCACCCTGTGTATCGAAAGGAGCTAAGCATTCAACTCGGATGGCTTCCAATGTTTCGATATAACGATAAATCACTCTAGGAGACTTGGAATCGCGATAATTACCTTCACCGCAACCTGTGTATCGATAGGAGCCAAGGATTCAACACGGATGGCTTGCAAATGTTCGATATAACGGTAAATCACCCTATGAGTCTCGAAATCGCGATATTTACGTTTTCTAAACGCTGTGTATCAAAAGGAGCTAAGGCTTCACTTCGCAAGCCTCGTAACCATTCGATATCACGATAAATCACTCTAGGAGTCTCGGAATCGCGATAATTACCTTCACCGCACCCTGTGTATCGAAAGGAGCTAAGGTTTCAACACGGATGGCTTGCAATGGTTCGATATAACGATAAATCACTCTATGAGACTTGGAATCGCGATATTTACGTTTCCCAGACGCCGTGTATCCAAAAGAGCTATGTATTCACTTCGCACGCCTCGCAATCGTTCGATTAAACGATAAATCACTCTAGGAGACTCGGAATCGCGATAATTACCTTGACCGCAATCTGTGTATCGAAAGGAGCTAAGGTTTCAACACGGATGGCTTGCAATGGTTCGATATAACGATAAATCACTCTATGAGACTTGGAATCGCGATATTTACGTTTCCCAGACGCCGTGTATCCAAAAGAGCTATGTATTCACTTCGCACGCCTCGCAATCGTTCGATTAAACGATAAATCACCCTATGAGTCTCGAAATCGGGATATTTACGTTTTCCAAACGCTGTGAATCGAAAGGAGCTAAGGCTTCAGATCCCAAACCCCGCAATCGTTCGATTAAACGATAAATCACTCTAGGAGACTCGGAATCGCGATAATTACCTTCACCGGAACCTGTGTATCGAAAGGAGCTAAGGATTCAACACGGATGGCTTGCAATGGTTCGATATAACGATAAATCACTCTATGAGACTTGGAATCGGGATATTTACGTTTCCCAAACGCTGTGTTTCGATGGGAGCTAAGGATTCACTTCCCAAGCCTCGCAAACGTTCAATGTAACGTTAAATCACTCTATGAGACTCGGAATCGGGATATTTACGTTTTCCAAACTCTGTGTTTCGAAAAGAGCTAAGCCTTCACTTCGCAAGCCTCGTAACCGTTCGATATAACGATAAATCACTGTAGGAGACTGGGAATCGCTATAATTACCATCACCGCACCCTGTGTATCGAAAGGAGCTAAGGATTCAACTCGGATTGCTTGAAATGGTTCGATATAACGATAAATCACCCTATGAAACTCGAATTCGCGATATTTACGTTTTCCACACGCTGTGTATCAACAGCAGCTAAGGCTTCACTTCCCAAACAGCGCAATCGTTCTATTAAACGATAAATCACTCTATGAGACTCGGAATCGGGATATTTACGTTTTCCAAACGCTGTGTATCGAAAGGAGCTAAGGCTTCAGATCCCAAACCGCGCAATCGTTCGATTAAACGATAAATCACCCTATGAGACTGGGAATCGCGATATTTACGTTTCCCAGACGCTGTGTATCCAAAGGAGGTAAGTATTCACTTCGCAAGAATCGCAATCGTTCGATTAAACGATAAATCACTCTAGGAGACTCCGAATCGCGATAATTACCTTCACCGCAACCTGTGAATCGAAAGGAGCTAAGGATTCAACACGGATGGCTTGCAATGGTTTGGTATAACGATAAATCACTCTATGAGACTCGGAATCGGGATATTTACGTTTTCCAAACGCTGTGTATCGAAAGGAGCTAAGGCTTCAGATCCCAAACCGCGCAATCGTTCGATTAAACGATAAATCACTCTAGGAGACTCGGAATCGCGATAATTACCTTGACCGCAATCTGTGTATCGAATCGAGCTAAGGTTTCAACACGGATGGCTTGCAATGGTTCGATATAACGATAAATCACTCTATGAGACTTGGAATCGGGATATTTACGTTTCCCAAACGCTGTGTTTCGATGGGAGCTAAGGATTCACTTCCCAAGCCTCGCAAACGTTCAATGTAACGTTAAATCACTCTATGAGACTCGGAATCGGGATATTTACGTTTTCCAAACGCTGTGTTTCGAAAGGAGCTAAGCCTTCACTTCGCAAGCCTCGTAACCGTTCGATATCACGATAAATCACTCTAGGAGACTGGGAATCGCGATAATTACCATCACCGCACCCTGTGTATCGAAAGGATCTAAGGATTCAACTCGGATTGCTTGAAATGGTTGGATATAACGATAAATCACCCTATGAAACTCGAAATCGCGATATTTACGTTTTCCACACGCTGTGTATCAACAGCAGCTAAGGCTTCACTTCGCAAGCCTCGTAACCATTCGATATCACGATAAATCACTCTAGGAGACTCGGAATCGCGATAATTACCTTCACCGCACCCTGTGTATCGAAAGGAGCGAAGAATTCACTTCCCAAACAGCGCAATCGTTCTATTAAACGATAAATCACTCTATGAGACTCGGAATCGGGATATTTACGTTTTCCAAACGCTGTGTATCGAAAGGAGCTAAGGCTTCAGATCCCAAACCGCGCAACCGTTCGATTAAACGATAAATCACTCTATGAGACTTGGAATCGGGATATTTACGTTTTCCAAACGCTGTGTTTCTATGGGAGCTAAGGATTCACTTCCCAAGCCTCGCAAACGTTCAATGTAACGTTAAATCACTCTATGAGACTCGGAATTGCGAAAATCACCTTCACCGCAACCTGCATATCGAAAGAATCTAAGTATTCACTTCGCACGCCTCGCAATCGTTCGATTAAACGATAAATCACCCTATGAGTCTCGAAATCGGGATATTTACGTTTTCCAAACGCTGTGAATCGAAAGGAGCTAAGGCTTCAGATCCCAAACCGCGCAATCGTTCGATTAAACGATAAATCACTCTAGGAGACTCGGAATCGCGATAATTACCTTGACCGCAATCTGTGTATCGAATCGAGCTAAGGTTTCAACACGGATGGCTTGCAATGGTTCGATATAACGATAAATCACCCTATGAAACTCGAAATCGCGATATTTACGTTTTCCACACGCTGTGTATCAACAGCAGCTAAGGCTTCACTTCCCAAACAGCGCAATCGTTCTATTAAACGATAAATCACTCTATGAGACTCGGAATCGGGATATTTACGTTTTCCAAACGCTGTGTTTCGAAAGGAGCTATGGCTTCACTTCGCAAGCCTCGCAATCGTAATAAATCACCCTATGAGACTGGGAATCGCGATATTTACGTTTCCCAGTCGCTGTGTATCCAAAGGAGGTAAGTATTCACTTCGCAAGCCTCGCAATCGTTCGATATAACGATAAATCACTCTCGGAGACTCGGAATCGCGATAATTACCTTCACCGCAACCTGTGTATCGAAAGGAGCTAAGGATTCAACACGGATGGCTTGCAATGGTTCGATATAACGATAAATCACTCTATGAGACTTGGAATCGCGATATTTACGTTTCCCAGACCCTGTGTTTCGAAAGGAGCTAAGGCTTCAGTTCGCAAGCCTCGCAATCGTTCGATATAACGATAAATCACCCTATGAGACTGGGAATCGCGATATTTACGTTTCCCAGACGCTGTGTATCCAAAGGAGGTAAGTATTCATTTCTCAAACCTCGCAATCGTTCGATTAAACGATAAATCGCTCTAGGAGACTGGGAATCGCGATAATTACCATCACCGCACCCTGTGTATCGAAAGGAGCTAAGGATTCAACACGGATGGCTTGCAATGGTTCGATATAACGATAAATCACTCTAGGAGACTGGGAATCGCGATAATTACCTTCACAGCACGCTCTGTATCGAAAGGAGCTAAGTATTCACTTGACAAACCTCGCAATCGATCAATGTAACGTTAAATCACTCTATGAGACTCGGAATTGCGAAAATCACCTTCACCGCAACCTGCATATCGAAAGGAGCCAAGGATTCAACACGGATGGCTTGCAAATGTTCGATATAACGGTAAATCACCCTATGAGTCTCGAAATCGCGATATTTACGTTTTCCACACGCTGTGTATCGAAAGAATCTAAGTATTCACTTCGCACGCCTCGCAATCGTTCGATTAAACGATAAATCACCCTATGAGTCTCGAAATCGGGATATTTACATTTTCCAAACGCTGTGAATCGAAAGGAGCTAAGGCTTCAGATCCCAAACCGCGCAATCGTTCGATTAAACGATAAATCACTCTTGGAGACTCGGAATCGCGATAATTACCTTGACCGCAATCTGTGTATCGAATCGAGCTAAGGTTTCAACACGGATGGTATGCAATGGTTCGATATAACGATAAATCACTCTATGAGACTTGGAATCGGGATATTTACGTTTCCCAAACGCTGTGTTTCGATGGGAGCTAAGGATTCACTTCCCAAGCCTCGCAAACGTTCAATGTAACGTTAAATCACTCTATGAGACTCGGAATCGGGATATTTACGTTTTCCAAACTCTGTGTTTCGAAAGGAGCTAAGCCTTCACTTCGCAAGCCTCGTAACCGTTCGATATCACGATAAATCACTCTAGGAGACTGGGAATCGCGATAATTACCATCACCGCACCCTGTGTATCGAAAGGATCTAAGGATTCACTTCCCAATCCTCGCAATCGTTCGATATAACGATAAATCACCCTATGAGTCTCGAAATCGCGATATTTACGTTTTCTAAACGCTGTGTATCGAAAGAATCTAAGTATTCACTTCTCAAGCCTCGCAATCGTTCGATATAACGATAAATCACTCTAGGAGACTGGGTATCGCGATAATTACCATCACCGCACCCTGTGTATCGAAAGGAGCTAAGGATTCAACTCGGATTGCTTGAAATGGTTCGATATAACGATAAATCACTCTAGGAGACTTGGAATCGCGATATTTACGTTTTCCACACGCTGTGTATCAACAGCAGCTAAGGCTTCACTTCCCAAACAGCGCAATCGTTCTATTAAACGATAAATCACTCTATGAGACTCGGAATTGGGATATTTACGTTTTCCAAACGCTGTGTATCGAAAGGAGCTAAGGCTTCACTTCGCAAGCCTCGCAATCGTTCGATATAACGATAAATCACTCTATGAGACTTGGAATGGCGATATTTACGTTTCCCAGACGCTGTGTTTCGAAAGGAGCTAAGGCTTCACTTCGCAAGCCTCGCAATCGTTCGATATAACGATAAATCACCCTATGAGACTGGGAATCGCGATATTTACGTTTCCCAGACGCTGTGTATCCAAAGGAGGTAAGTATTCACTTCGCAAGAATCGCAATCGTTCGATTAAACGATAAATCACTCTAGGAGACTCCGAATCGCGATAATTACCTTCACCGCAACCTGTGAATCGAAAGGAGCTAAGGATTCAACACGGATGGCTTGCAATGGTTTGGTATAACGATAAATCACTCTATGAGACTTGGAATCGGGATATTTACGTTTTCCAAACGCTGTGTTTCTATGGGAGCTAAGGATTCACTTCCCAAGCCTCGCAAACGTTCAATGTAACGTTAAATCACTCTAGGAGACTTGGAATCGCGATAATTACCTTCACCGCAACCTGTCTATCGATAGGAGCCAATCATTCAACACGGATGGCTTGCAAATGTTCGATATAACGGTAAATCACCCTATGAGTCTCGAAATCGCGATATTTACGTTTTCCAAACGCTGTGTATCGAAAGAATCTAAGTATTCACTTCTCAAACCTCGCAATCGTTCGATTAAACGATAAATCGCTCTAGGAGACTGGGAATCACGATAATTACCATGACCGCACCCTGTGTATCGAAAGGAGCTAAGGATTCAACACGGATGGCTTGCAATGGTTCGATATAACGATAAATCACCCTATGAGACTGGGAATCGCGATATTTACGTTTCCCAGACGCTGTGTATCCAAAGGAGGTAAGTATTCACTTCGCAAGCCTCGCAATCGTTCGATATAACGATAAATCACTCTCGGAGACTCGGAATCGCGATAATTACCTTCACCGCAACCTGTGTATCGAAAGGAGCTAAGGATTCAACACGGATGGCTTGCAATGGTTCGATATAACGATAAATCACTCTAGGAGACTGGGAATCGCGATAATTACCTTCACAGCACGCTCTGTATCGAAAGGAGCTAAGTATTCACTTGACAAACCTCGCAATCGATCAATGTAACGTTAAATCACTCTATGAGACTCGGAATTGCGAAAATCACCTTCACCGCAACCTGCATATCGAAAGGAGCCAAGGATTCAACACGGATGGCTTGCAAATGTTCGATATAACGGTAAATCACCCTATGAGTCTCGAAATCGCGATATTTACGTTTTCCACACGCTGTGTATCGAAAGAATCTAAGTATTCACTTCGCACGCCTCGCAATCGTTCGATTAAACGATAAATCACCCTATGAGTCTCGAAATCGGGATATTTACGTTTTCCAAACGCTGTGAATCGAAAGGAGCTAAGGCTTCAGATCCCAAACCGCGCAATCGTTCGATTAAACGATAAATCACTCTAGGAGACTCGGAATCGCGATAATTACCTTGACCGCAATCTGTGTATCGAATCGAGCTAAGGTTTCAACACGGATGGCTTGCAATGGTTCGATATAACGATAAATCACTCTATGAGACTTGGAATCGGGATATTTACGTTTCCCAAACGCTGTGTTTCGATGGGAGCTAAGGATTCACTTCCCAAGCCTCGCAAACGTTCAATGTAACGTTAAATCACTCTATGAGACTCGGAATCGGGATATTTACGTTTTCCAAACGCTGTGTTTCGAAAGGAGCTAAGCCTTCACTTCGCAAGCCTCGTAACCGTTCGATATCACGATAAATCACTCTAGGAGACTGGGAATCGCGATAATTACCATCACCGCACCCTGTATATCGAAAGGATCTAAGGATTCAACTCGGATTGCTTGAAATGGTTGGATATAACGATAAATCACCCTATGAAACTCGAAATCGTGATATTTACGTTTTCCACACGCTGTGTATCAACAGCAGCTAAGGCTTCACTTCGCAAGCCTCGTAACCATTCGATATCACGATAAATCACTCTAGGAGACTCGGAATCGCGATAATTACCTTCACCGCACCCTGTGTATCGAAAGGAGCGAAGAATTCACTTCCCAATCCTCGCAATCGTTCGATATAACGATAAATCACCCTATGAGTCTCGAAATCGCGATATTTACGTTTTCTAAACGCTGTGTATCGAAAGAATCTAAGTATTCACTTCTCAAGCCTCGCAATCGTTCGATATAACGATAAATCACTCTAGGAGACTGGGAATCGCGATAATTACCATCACCGCACCCTGTGTATCGAAAGGAGCTAAGGATTCAACTCGGATTGCTTGAAATGGTTCGATATAACGATAAATCACCCTATGAAACTCGAAATCGCGATATTTACGTTTTCCACACGCTGTGTATCAACAGCAGCTAAGGCTTCACTTCCCAAACAGCGCAATCGTTCTATTAAACGATAAATCACTCTATGAGACTCGGAATCGGGATATTTACGTTTTCCAAACGCTGTGTATCGAAAGGAGCTAAGGCTTCAGATCCCAAACCGCGCAATCGTTCGATTAAACGATAAATCACCCTATGAGACTGGGAATCGCGATATTTACGTTTCCCAGACGCTGTGTATCCAAAGGAGGTAAGTATTCACTTCGCAAGAATCGCAATCGTTCGATTAAACGATAAATCACTCTAGGAGACTCCGAATCGCGATAATTACCTTCACCGCAACCTGTGAATCGAAAGGAGCTAAGGATTCAACACGGATGGCTTGCAATGGTTTGGTATAACGATAAATCACTCTATGAGACTCGGAATCGGGATATTTACGTTTTCCAAACGCTGTGTATCGAAAGGAGCTAAGGCTTCAGATCCCAAACCGCGCAATCGTTCGATTAAACGATAAATCACTCTAGGAGACTCGGAATCGCGATAATTACCTTGACCGCAATCTGTGTATCGAATCGAGCTAAGGTTTCAACACGGATGGCTTGCAATGGTTCGATATAACGATAAATCACTCTATGAGACTTGGAATCGGGATATTTACGTTTCCCAAACGCTGTGTTTCGATGGGAGCTAAGGATTCACTTCCCAAGCCTCGCAAACGTTCAATGTAACGTTAAATCACTCTATGAGACTCGGAATCGGGATATTTACGTTTTCCAAACGCTGTGTTTCGAAAGGAGCTAAGCCTTCACTTCGCAAGCCTCGTAACCGTTCGATATCACGATAAATCACTCTAGGAGACTGGGAATCGCGATAATTACCATCACCGCACCCTGTGTATCGAAAGGATCTAAGGATTCAACTCGGATTGCTTGAAATGGTTGGATATAACGATAAATCACCCTATGAAACTCGAAATCGCGATATTTACGTTTTCCACACGCTGTGTATCAACAGCAGCTAAGGCTTCACTTCGCAAGCCTCGTAACCATTCGATATCACGATAAATCACTCTAGGAGACTCGGAATCGCGATAATTACCTTCACCGCACCCTGTGTATCGAAAGGAGCGAAGAATTCACTTCCCAAACAGCGCAATCGTTCTATTAAACGATAAATCACTCTATGAGACTCGGAATCGGGATATTTACGTTTTCCAAACGCTGTGTATCGAAAGGAGCTAAGGCTTCAGATCCCAAACCGCGCAACCGTTCGATTAAACGATAAATCACTCTATGAGACTTGGAATCGGGATATTTACGTTTTCCAAACGCTGTGTTTCTATGGGAGCTAAGGATTCACTTCCCAAGCCTCGCAAACGTTCAATGTAACGTTAAATCACTCTATGAGACTCGGAATTGCGAAAATCACCTTCACCGCAACCTGCATATCGAAAGAATCTAAGTATTCACTTCGCACGCCTCGCAATCGTTCGATTAAACGATAAATCACCCTATGAGTCTCGAAATCGGGATATTTACGTTTTCCAAACGCTGTGAATCGAAAGGAGCTAAGGCTTCAGATCCCAAACCGCGCAATCGTTCGATTAAACGATAAATCACTCTAGGAGACTCGGAATCGCGATAATTACCTTGACCGCAATCTGTGTATCGAATCGAGCTAAGGTTTCAACACGGATGGCTTGCAATGGTTCGATATAACGATAAATCACCCTATGAAACTCGAAATCGCGATATTTACGTTTTCCACACGCTGTGTATCAACAGCAGCTAAGGCTTCACTTCCCAAACAGCGCAATCGTTCTATTAAACGATAAATCACTCTATGAGACTCGGAATCGGGATATTTACGTTTTCCAAACGCTGTGTTTCGAAAGGAGCTATGGCTTCACTTCGCAAGCCTCGCAATCGTAATAAATCACCCTATGAGACTGGGAATCGCGATATTTACGTTTCCCAGTCGCTGTGTATCCAAAGGAGGTAAGTATTCACTTCGCAAGCCTCGCAATCGTTCGATATAACGATAAATCACTCTCGGAGACTCGGAATCGCGATAATTACCTTCACCGCAACCTGTGTATCGAAAGGAGCTAAGGATTCAACACGGATGGCTTGCAATGGTTCGATATAACGATAAATCACTCTATGAGACTTGGAATCGCGATATTTACGTTTCCCAGACCCTGTGTTTCGAAAGGAGCTAAGGCTTCAGTTCGCAAGCCTCGCAATCGTTCGATATAACGATAAATCACCCTATGAGACTGGGAATCGCGATATTTACGTTTCCCAGACGCTGTGTATCCAAAGGAGGTAAGTATTCACTTCTCAAACCTCGCAATCGTTCGATTAAACGATAAATCGCTCTAGGAGACTGGGAATCGCGATAATTACCATCACCGCACCCTGTGTATCGAAAGGAGCTAAGGATTCAACACGGATGGCTTGCAATGGTTCGATATAACGATAAATCACTCTAGGAGACTGGGAATCGCGATAATTACCTTCACAGCACGCTCTGTATCGAAAGGAGCTAAGTATTCACTTGACAAACCTCGCAATCGATCAATGTAACGTTAAATCACTCTATGAGACTCGGAATTGCGAAAATCACCTTCACCGCAACCTGCATATCGAAAGGAGCCAAGGATTCAACACGGATGGCTTGCAAATGTTCGATATAACGGTAAATCACCCTATGAGTCTCGAAATCGCGATATTTACGTTTTCCACACGCTGTGTATCGAAAGAATCTAAGTATTCACTTCGCACGCCTCGCAATCGTTCGATTAAACGATAAATCACCCTATGAGTCTCGAAATCGGGATATTTACATTTTCCAAACGCTGTGAATCGAAAGGAGCTAAGGCTTCAGATCCCAAACCGCGCAATCGTTCGATTAAACGATAAATCACTCTTGGAGACTCGGAATCGCGATAATTACCTTGACCGCAATCTGTGTATCGAATCGAGCTAAGGTTTCAACACGGATGGTATGCAATGGTTCGATATAACGATAAATCACTCTATGAGACTTGGAATCGGGATATTTACGTTTCCCAAACGCTGTGTTTCGATGGGAGCTAAGGATTCACTTCCCAAGCCTCGCAAACGTTCAATGTAACGTTAAATCACTCTATGAGACTCGGAATCGGGATATTTACGTTTTCCAAACTCTGTGTTTCGAAAGGAGCTAAGCCTTCACTTCGCAAGCCTCGTAACCGTTCGATATCACGATAAATCACTCTAGGAGACTGGGAATCGCGATAATTACCATCACCGCACCCTGTGTATCGAAAGGATCTAAGGATTCACTTCCCAATCCTCGCAATCGTTCGATATAACGATAAATCACCCTATGAGTCTCGAAATCGCGATATTTACGTTTTCTAAACGCTGTGTATCGAAAGAATCTAAGTATTCACTTCTCAAGCCTCGCAATCGTTCGATATAACGATAAATCACTCTAGGAGACTGGGTATCGCGATAATTACCATCACCGCACCCTGTGTATCGAAAGGAGCTAAGGATTCAACTCGGATTGCTTGAAATGGTTCGATATAACGATAAATCACTCTAGGAGACTTGGAATCGCGATATTTACGTTTTCCACACGCTGTGTATCAACAGCAGCTAAGGCTTCACTTCCCAAACAGCGCAATCGTTCTATTAAACGATAAATCACTCTATGAGACTCGGAATTGGGATATTTACGTTTTCCAAACGCTGTGTATCGAAAGGAGCTAAGGCTTCACTTCGCAAGCCTCGCAATCGTTCGATATAACGATAAATCACTCTATGAGACTTGGAATGGCGATATTTACGTTTCCCAGACGCTGTGTTTCGAAAGGAGCTAAGGCTTCACTTCGCAAGCCTCGCAATCGTTCGATATAACGATAAATCACCCTATGAGACTGGGAATCGCGATATTTACGTTTCCCAGACGCTGTGTATCCAAAGGAGGTAAGTATTCACTTCGCAAGAATCGCAATCGTTCGATTAAACGATAAATCACTCTAGGAGACTCCGAATCGCGATAATTACCTTCACCGCAACCTGTGAATCGAAAGGAGCTAAGGATTCAACACGGATGGCTTGCAATGGTTTGGTATAACGATAAATCACTCTATGAGACTTGGAATCGGGATATTTACGTTTTCCAAACGCTGTGTTTCTATGGGAGCTAAGGATTCACTTCCCAAGCCTCGCAAACGTTCAATGTAACGTTAAATCACTCTAGGAGACTTGGAATCGCGATAATTACCTTCACCGCAACCTGTCTATCGATAGGAGCCAATCATTCAACACGGATGGCTTGCAAATGTTCGATATAACGGTAAATCACCCTATGAGTCTCGAAATCGCGATATTTACGTTTTCCAAACGCTGTGTATCGAAAGAATCTAAGTATTCACTTCTCAAACCTCGCAATCGTTCGATTAAACGATAAATCGCTCTAGGAGACTGGGAATCACGATAATTACCATGACCGCACCCTGTGTATCGAAAGGAGCTAAGGATTCAACACGGATGGCTTGCAATGGTTCGATATAACGATAAATCACCCTATGAGACTGGGAATCGCGATATTTACGTTTCCCAGACGCTGTGTATCCAAAGGAGGTAAGTATTCACTTCGCAAGCCTCGCAATCGTTCGATATAACGATAAATCACTCTCGGAGACTCGGAATCGCGATAATTACCTTCACCGCAACCTGTGTATCGAAAGGAGCTAAGGATTCAACACGGATGGCTTGCAATGGTTCGATATAACGATAAATCACTCTAGGAGACTGGGAATCGCGATAATTACCTTCACAGCACGCTCTGTATCGAAAGGAGCTAAGTATTCACTTGACAAACCTCGCAATCGATCAATGTAACGTTAAATCACTCTATGAGACTCGGAATTGCGAAAATCACCTTCACCGCAACCTGCATATCGAAAGGAGCCAAGGATTCAACACGGATGGCTTGCAAATGTTCGATATAACGGTAAATCACCCTATGAGTCTCGAAATCGCGATATTTACGTTTTCCACACGCTGTGTATCGAAAGAATCTAAGTATTCACTTCGCACGCCTCGCAATCGTTCGATTAAACGATAAATCACCCTATGAGTCTCGAAATCGGGATATTTACGTTTCCCAAACGCTGTGTTTCGATGGGAGCTAAGGATTCACTTCCCAAGCCTCGCAAACGTTCAATGTAACGTTAAATCACTCTATGAGACTCGGAATCGGGATATTTACGTTTTCCAAACTCTGTGTTTCGAAAGGAGCTAAGCCTTCACTTCGCAAGCCTCGTAACCGTTCGATATCACGATAAATCACTCTAGGAGACTGGGAATCGCGATAATTACCATCACCGCACCCTGTGTATCGAAAGGATCTAAGGATTCACTTCCCAATCCTCGCAATCGTTCGATATAACGATAAATCACCCTATGAGTCTCGAAATCGCGATATTTACGTTTTCTAAACGCTGTGTATCGAAAGAATCTAAGTATTCACTTCTCAAGCCTCGCAATCGTTCGATATAACGATAAATCACTCTAGGAGACTGGGTATCGCGATAATTACCATCACCGCACCCTGTGTATCGAAAGGAGCTAAGGATTCAACTCGGATTGCTTGAAATGGTTCGATATAACGATAAATCACTCTAGGAGACTTGGAATCGCGATATTTACGTTTTCCACACGCTGTGTATCAACAGCAGCTAAGGCTTCACTTCCCAAACAGCGCAATCGTTCTATTAAACGATAAATCACTCTATGAGACTCGGAATTGGGATATTTACGTTTTCCAAACGCTGTGTATCGAAAGGAGCTAAGGCTTCACTTCGCAAGCCTCGCAATCGTTCGATATAACGATAAATCACTCTATGAGACTTGGAATGGCGATATTTACGTTTCCCAGACGCTGTGTTTCGAAAGGAGCTAAGGCTTCACTTCGCAAGCCTCGCAATCGTTCGATATAACGATAAATCACCCTATGAGACTGGGAATCGCGATATTTACGTTTCCCAGACGCTGTGTATCCAAAGGAGGTAAGTATTCACTTCGCAAGAATCGCAATCGTTCGATTAAACGATAAATCACTCTAGGAGACTCCGAATCGCGATAATTACCTTCACCGCAACCTGTGAATCGAAAGGAGCTAAGGATTCAACACGGATGGCTTGCAATGGTTTGGTATAACGATAAATCACTCTATGAGACTTGGAATCGGGATATTTACGTTTTCCAAACGCTGTGTTTCTATGGGAGCTAAGGATTCACTTCCCAAGCCTCGCAAACGTTCAATGTAACGTTAAATCACTCTAGGAGACTTGGAATCGCGATAATTACCTTCACCGCAACCTGTCTATCGATAGGAGCCAATCATTCAACACGGATGGCTTGCAAATGTTCGATATAACGGTAAATCACCCTATGAGTCTCGAAATCGCGATATTTACGTTTTCCAAACGCTGTGTATCGAAAGAATCTAAGTATTCACTTCTCAAACCTCGCAATCGTTCGATTAAACGATAAATCGCTCTAGGAGACTGGGAATCACGATAATTACCATGACCGCACCCTGTGTATCGAAAGGAGCTAAGGATTCAACACGGATGGCTTGCAATGGTTCGATATAACGATAAATCACCCTATGAGACTGGGAATCGCGATATTTACGTTTCCCAGACGCTGTGTATCCAAAGGAGGTAAGTATTCACTTCGCAAGCCTCGCAATCGTTCGATATAACGATAAATCACTCTCGGAGACTCGGAATCGCGATAATTACCTTCACCGCAACCTGTGTATCGAAAGGAGCTAAGGATTCAACACGGATGGCTTGCAATGGTTCGATATAACGATAAATCACTCTAGGAGACTGGGAATCGCGATAATTACCTTCACAGCACGCTCTGTATCGAAAGGAGCTAAGTATTCACTTGACAAACCTCGCAATCGATCAATGTAACGTTAAATCACTCTATGAGACTCGGAATTGCGAAAATCACCTTCACCGCAACCTGCATATCGAAAGGAGCCAAGGATTCAACACGGATGGCTTGCAAATGTTCGATATAACGGTAAATCACCCTATGAGTCTCGAAATCGCGATATTTACGTTTTCCACACGCTGTGTATCGAAAGAATCTAAGTATTCACTTCGCACGCCTCGCAATCGTTCGATTAAACGATAAATCACCCTATGAGTCTCGAAATCGGGATATTTACGTTTTCCAAACGCTGTGAATCGAAAGGAGCTAAGGCTTCAGATCCCAAACCGCGCAATCGTTCGATTAAACGATAAATCACTCTAGGAGACTCGGAATCGCGATAATTACCTTGACCGCAATCTGTGTATCGAATCGAGCTAAGGTTTCAACACGGATGGCTTGCAATGGTTCGATATAACGATAAATCACTCTATGAGACTTGGAATCGGGATATTTACGTTTCCCAAACGCTGTGTTTCGATGGGAGCTAAGGATTCACTTCCCAAGCCTCGCAAACGTTCAATGTAACGTTAAATCACTCTATGAGACTCGGAATCGGGATATTTACGTTTTCCAAACGCTGTGTTTCGAAAGGAGCTAAGCCTTCACTTCGCAAGCCTCGTAACCGTTCGATATCACGATAAATCACTCTAGGAGACTGGGAATCGCGATAATTACCATCACCGCACCCTGTATATCGAAAGGATCTAAGGATTCAACTCGGATTGCTTGAAATGGTTGGATATAACGATAAATCACCCTATGAAACTCGAAATCGTGATATTTACGTTTTCCACACGCTGTGTATCAACAGCAGCTAAGGCTTCACTTCGCAAGCCTCGTAACCATTCGATATCACGATAAATCACTCTAGGAGACTCGGAATCGCGATAATTACCTTCACCGCACCCTGTGTATCGAAAGGAGCGAAGAATTCACTTCCCAATCCTCGCAATCGTTCGATATAACGATAAATCACCCTATGAGTCTCGAAATCGCGATATTTACGTTTTCTAAACGCTGTGTATCGAAAGAATCTAAGTATTCACTTCTCAAGCCTCGCAATCGTTCGATATAACGATAAATCACTCTAGGAGACTGGGAATCGCGATAATTACCATCACCGCACCCTGTGTATCGAAAGGAGCTAAGGATTCAACTCGGATTGCTTGAAATGGTTCGATATAACGATAAATCACCCTATGAAACTCGAAATCGCGATATTTACGTTTTCCACACGCTGTGTATCAACAGCAGCTAAGGCTTCACTTCCCAAACAGCGCAATCGTTCTATTAAACGATAAATCACTCTATGAGACTCGGAATCGGGATATTTACGTTTTCCAAACGCTGTGTATCGAAAGGAGCTAAGGCTTCAGATCCCAAACCGCGCAACCGTTCGATTAAACGATAAATCACTCTAGGAGACTCGGAATGGCGATAATTACCCTGACCGCAATCTGTGTATCGAAAGGAGCTAAGGATTCAACACGGATGGCTTGCAATGGTTCGATATAACGATAAATCACTCTATGAGACTTGGAATCGCGATATTTACGTTTCCCAGACGCTGTGTTTCGAAAGGAGCTAAGGCTTCACTTCGCAAGCCTCGCAATCGTTCGATATAACGATAAATCACCCTATGAGACTGGGAATCGCGATATTTACGTTTCCCACACGCTGTGTATCCAAAGGAGGTAAGTATTCACTTCGCAAGTCTCGCAATCGTTCGATATAACGATAAATCACTCTAGGAGACTCGGAAACGGGATATTTACGTTTTCCAAACGCTGTGTATCGAAAGGAGCTAAAGCTTCACATCCAAAACCGCGCAATCGTTCGATTAAACGATAAATCACTCTATGAGACTCGTAATCGCGATAATTACCTTCACCGCACCCTGTGTATCGAAAGCAGCTAAGGATTCAACACGGATGGCTTGCAATGGTTCGATATAACGATAAATCACTCTATGAGACTTGGAATCGCGATATTTACGTTTCCCAGACGCTGTGTATCAACAGGAGCTAAGGCTTCACTTCGCAAGCCTCGCAATCGTTCGATATAACGATAAATCCCTCTATGAGACTCGGAATTGCGAAAATCACCTTCACCGCACCCTGTGTATCGAAAGGAGCTAAGCATTCAACTCGGATGGCTTCCAATGTTTCGATATAACGATAAATCACTCTAGGAGACTTGGAATCGCGATAATTACCTTCACCGCAACCTGTGTATCGATAGGAGCCAAGGATTCAACACGGATGGCTTGCAAATGTTCGATATAACGGTAAATCACCCTATGAGTCTCGAAATCGCGATATTTACGTTTTCTAAACGCTGTGTATCAAAAGGAGCTAAGGCTTCACTTCGCAAGCCTCGTAACCATTCCATATCACGATAAATCACTCTAGGAGACTCGGTATCGCGATAATTACCTTCACCGCACCCTGTGTATCGAAAGGAGCGAAGAATTCACTTCCCAATCCTCGCAATCGTTCGATATAACGATAAATCACCCTATGAGTCTCGAAATCGCGATATTTACGTTTTCTAAACGCTGTGTATCAAAAGAATCTAAGTATTCACTTCTCAAACCTCGCAATCGTTCGATATAACGATAAATCACCCTATGAGTCTCGGAATCGCGATAATTACCTTGACCGCAATCTGTGTATCGAAAGGAGCTAAGGTTTCAACACGGATGGCTTGCAATGGTTCGATGTAACGATAAATCACTCTATGAGACTTGGAATCGCGATATTTACGTTTCCCAGACGCCGTGTATCCAAAAGAGCTATGTATTCACTTCGCACGCCTCGCAATCGTTCGATTAAACGATAAATCACTCTAGGAGACTCGGAATCGCGATAATTACCTTGACCGCAATCTGTGTATCGAAAGGAGCTAAGGTTTCAACACGGATGGCTTGCAATGGTTCGATATAACGATAAATCACTCTATGAGACTTGGAATCGCGATATTTACGTTTCCCAGACGCCGTGTATCCAAAAGAGCTATGTATTCACTTCGCACGCCTCGCAATCGTTCGATTAAACGATAAATCACCCTATGAGTCTCGAAATCGGGATATTTACGTTTTCCAAACGCTGTGAATCGAAAGGAGCTAAGGCTTCAGATCCCAAACCCCGCAATCGTTCGATTAAACGATAAATCACTCTAGGAGACTCGGAATCGCGATAATTACCTTCACCGGAACCTGTGTATCGAAAGGAGCTAAGGATTCAACACGGATGGCTTGCAATGGTTCGATATAACGGTAAATCACTCTATGAGACTTGGAATCGGGATATTTACGTTTCCCAAACGCTGTGTTTCGATGGGAGCTAAGGATTCACTTCCCAAGCCTCGCAAACGTTCAATGTAACGTTAAATCACTCTATGAGACTCGGAATCGGGATATTTACGTTTTCCAAACTCTGTGTTTCGAAAAGAGCTAAGCCTTCACTTCGCAAGCCTCGTAACCGTTCGATATAACGATAAATCACTGTAGGAGACTGGGAATCGCTATAATTACCATCACCGCACCCTGTGTATCGAAAGGAGCTAAGGATTCAACTCGGATTGCCTGAAATGGTTCGATATAACGATAAATCACCCTATGAAACTCGAATTCGCGATATTTACGTTTTCCACACGCTGTGTATCAACAGCAGCTAAGGCTTCACTTCCCAAACAGCGCAATCGTTCTATTAAACGATAAATCACTCTATGAGACTCGGAATCGGGATATTTACGTTTTCCAAACGCTGTGTATCGAAAGGAGCTAAGGCTTCAGATCCCAAACCGCGCAATCGTTCGATTAAACGATAAATCACCCTATGAGACTGGGAATCGCGATATTTACGTTTCCCAGACGCTGTGTATCCAAAGGAGGTAAGTATTCACTTCGCAAGAATCGCAATCGTTCGATTAAACGATAAATCACTCTAGGAGACTCCGAATCGCGATAATTACCTTCACCGCAACCTGTGAATCGAAAGGAGCTAAGGATTCAACACGGATGGCTTGCAATGGTTTGGTATAACGATAAATCACTCTATGAGACTTGGAATCGGGATATTTACGTTTTCCAAACGCTGTGTTTCTATGGGAGCTAAGGATTCACTTCCCAAGCCTCGCAAACGTTCAATGTAACGTTAAATCACTCTATGAGACTCGGAATTGCGAAAATCACCTTCACCGCAACCTGCATATCGAAAGGAGCCAAGGATTCAACACGGATGGCTTGCAATGGTTCGATATAACGATAAATCACTCTATGAGACTCGGAATCGGGATATTTACGTTTTCCAAACGCTGTGTATCGAAAGGAGCTAAGGCTTCAGATCCCAAACCGCGCAATCGTTCGATTAAACGATAAATCACTCTAGGAGACTCGGAATCGCGATAATTACCTTGACCGCAATCTGTGTATCGAATCGAGCTAAGGTTTCAACACGGATGGCTTGCAATGGTTCGATATAACGATAAATCACTCTATGAGACTTGGAATCGGGATATTTACGTTTCCCAAACGCTGTGTTTCGATGGGAGCTAAGGATACACATCCCAAGCCTCGCAAACGTTCAATGTAACGTTAAATCACTCTATGAGACTCGGAATCGGGATATTTACGTTTTCCAAACGCTGTGTTTCGAAAGGAGCTAAGCCTTCACTTCGCAAGCCTCGTAACCGTTCGATATCACGATAAATCACTCTAGGAGACTGGGAATCGCGATAATTACCATCACCGCACCCTGTGTATCGAAAGGATCTAAGGATTCAACTCGGATTGCTTGAAATGGTTGGATATAACGATAAATCACCCTATGAAACTCGAAATCGCGATATTTACGTTTTCCACACGCTGTGTATCAACAGCAGCTAAGGCTTCACTTCGCAAGCCTCGTAACCATTCGATATCACGATAAATCACTCTAGGAGACTCGGAATCGCGATAATTACCTTCACCGCACCCTGTGTATCGAAAGGAGCGAAGAATTCACTTCCCAAACAGCGCAATCGTTCTATTAAACGATAAATCACTCTATGAGACTCGGAATCGGGATATTTACGTTTTCCAAACGCTGTGTATCGAAAGGAGCTAAGGCTTCAGATCCCAAACCGCGCAACCGTTCGATTAAACGATAAATCACTCTAGGAGACTCGGAATCGCGATAATTACCCGGACCGCAATCTGTGTATCGAAAGGAGCTAAGGTTTCAACACGGATGTCTTGCAATGGTTCGATATAACGATAAATCACCCTATGAGTCTCGAAATCGCGATATTTACGTTTTCTAAACGCTGTGTATCGAAAGAATCTAAGTATTCACTTCTCAAGCCTCGCAATCGTTCGATATAACGATAAATCACTCTAGGAGACTGGGAATCGCGATAATTACCATCACCGCACCCTGTGTATCGAAAGGAGCTAAGGATTCAACTCGGATTGCTTGAAATGGTTCGATATAACGATAAATCACCCTATGAAACTCGAAATCGCGATATTTACGTTTTCCACACGCTGTGTATCAACAGCAGCTAAGGCTTCACTTCCCAAACAGCGCAATCGTTCTATTAAACGATAAATCACTCTATGAGACTCGGAATCGGGATATTTACGTTTTCCAAACGCTGTGTATCGAAAGGAGCTAAGGCTTCAGATCCCAAACCGCGCAACCGTTCGATTAAACGATAAATCACTCTAGGAGACTCGGAATGGCGATAATTACCCTGACCGCAATCTGTGTATCGAAAGGAGCTAAGGATTCAACACGGATGGCTTGCAATGGTTCGATATAACGATAAATCACCCTATGAGTCTCGAAATCGCGATATTTACGTTTTCTAAACGCTGTGTTTCGAAAGGAGCTAAGGCTTCACTTCGCAAGCCTCGCAATCGTTCGATATAACGATAAATCACCCTATGAGACTGGGAATCGCGATATTTACGTTTCCCACACGCTGTGTATCCAAAGGAGGTAAGTATTCACTTCGCAAGTCTCGCAATCGTTCGATATAACGATAAATCACTCTAGGAGACTCGGAAACGGGATATTTACGTTTTCCAAACGCTGTGTATCGAAAGGAGCTAAAGCTTCACATCCAAAACCGCGCAATCGTTCGATTAAACGATAAATCACTCTATGAGACTCGTAATCGCGATAATTACCTTCACCGCACCCTGTGTATCGAAAGCAGCTAAGGATTCAACACGGATGGCTTGCAATGGTTCGATATAACGATAAATCACTCTATGAGACTTGGAATCGCGATATTTACGTTTCCCAGACGCTGTGTATCAACAGGAGCTAAGGCTTCACTTCGCAAGCCTCGCAATCGTTCGATATAACGATAAATCACCCTATGAGACTGGGAATCGCGATATTTACGTTTCCCAGACGCTGTGTATCCAAAGGAGGTAAGTATTCACTTCGCAAGCCTCGCAATCGTTCGATATAACGATAAATCACTCGAGGAGACTGGGAATCGCGATAATTACCTTCACTTCACGCTGTGTATCGAAAGGAGCTAAGTATTCACTTCACAAACCTCGCAATCGTTCAATGTAACGTTAAATCACTTTATGAAGCTCGGAATTGCGAAAATCAACTTCACCGCAACCTGCATATCGAAAGGAGCCAAGGATTCAACACGGATGGCTTGCAAATGTTCGATATAACGGTAAATCACCCTATGAGTCTCGAAATCGCGATATTTACGTTTTCTAAACGCTGTGTATCAAAAGGAGCTAAGGCTTCACTTCGCAAGCCTCATAACCATTCGATATCACGATAAATCACTCTAGGAGACTGGGAATCGCGATAATTACCTTCACCGCACCCTGTGTATCGAAAGGAGCGAAGAATTCACTTCCCAATCCTCGCAATCGTTCGATTAAACGATAAATCACCCTATGAGTCTCGAAATCGGGATATTTACGTTTTCCAAACGCTGTGAATCGAAAGGAGCTAAGGCTTCAGATCCCAAACCCCGCAATCGTTCGATTAAACGATAAATCACTCTAGGAGACTCGGAATCGCGATAATTACCTTCACCGGAACCTGTGTATCGAAAGGAGCTAAGGATTCAACACGGATGGCTTGCAATGGTTCGATATAACGATAAATCACTCTATGAGACTTGGAATCGCGATATTTACGTTTCCCAGACGCTGTGTTTCGAAAGGAGCTAAGGCTTCACTTCGCAAGCCTCGCAATCGTTCGATATAACGATAAATCACCCTATGAGACTGGGAATCGCGATATTTACGTTTCCCACACGCTGTGTATCCAAAGGAGGTAAGTATTCACTTCGCAAGCCTCGCAATGGTTCGATATAACGATAAATCACTCTATGAGACTTGGAATCGGGATATTTACGTTTTCCAAACGCTGTGTTTCGAAAGGAGCTAAGGCTTCACTTCGCAAGCCTCGCAATCGTTCGATATAACGATAAATCACCCTATGAGACTGGGAATCGCGATATTTACGTTTCCCAGACGCTGTGTATCCAAAGGAGGTAAGTATTCACTTCGCAAGCCTCGCAATCGTTCGATATAACGATAAATCACTCCAGGAGACTCGGAATCGCGATAATTACCTTCACCGCAACCTGTGTATCGAAAGGAGCTAAGGATTCAACACGGATGGCTTGCAATGGTTCGATATAACGATAAATCACTCTATGAGACTTGGAATCGCGATATTTACGTTTCCCAGACGCTGTGTTTCGAAAGGAGCTAAGGCTTCACTTCGCAAGCCTCGCAATCGTTCGATATAACGATAAATCACCCTATGAGACTGGGAATCGCGATATTTACGTTTCCCACACGCTGTGTATCCAAAGGAGGTAAGTATTCACTTCGCAAGCCTCGCAATCGTTCGATATAACGATAAATCACTCTAGGAGACTCGGAAACGGGATATTTACGTTTTCCAAACGCTGTGTATCGAAAGGAGCTAAAGCTTCACATCCCAAACCGCGCAATCGTTCGATTAAACGATAAATCACTCTATGAGACTCGTAATCGCGATAATTACCTTCACCGCACCCTGTGTATCGAAAGCAGCTAAGGATTCAACACGGATGGCTTGCAATGGTTCGATATAACGATAAATCACTCTATGAGACTTGGAATCGCGATATTTACGTTTCCCAGACGCTGTGTTTCGAAAGGAGCTAAGGCTTCACTTCGCAAGCCTCGTAATCGTTCGATATAACGATAAATCACCCTATGAGACTGGGAATCGCGATATTTACGTTTCCCACACGCTGTGTATCCAAAGGAGGTAAGTATTCACTTCGCAAGCCTCGCAATCGTTCGATATAACGATAAATCACTCTATGAGACTTGGAATCGCGATATTTACGTTTCCCAGACGCTGTGTATCAACAGGAGCTAAGGATTCACTTCCCAATCCTCGCAGTCGTTCGATATAACGATAAATCCCTCTATGAGACTCGGAATTGCGAAAATCACCTTCACCGCACCCTGTGTATCGAAAGGAGCTAAGCATTCAACTCGGATGGCTTCCAATGTTTCGATATAACGATAAATCACTCTAGGAGACTTGGAATCGCGATAATTACCTTCACCGCAACCTGTGTATCGATAGGAGCCAAGGATTCAACACGGATGGCTTGCAAATGTTCGATATAACGGTAAATCACCCTATGAGTCTCGAAATCGGGATATTTACGTTTTCCAAACGCTGTGAATCGAAAGGAGCTAAGGCTTCAGATCCCAAACCCCGCAATCGTTCGATTAAACGATAAATCACTCTAGGAGACTCGGAATCGGTATAATTACCTTCACCGGAACCTGTGTATCGAAAGGAGCTAAGCATTCAACACGGATGGCTTGCAATGGTTCGATATAACGATAAATCACTCTATGAGACTTGGAATCGGGATATTTACGTTTTCCAAACGCTGTGTTTCGAAAGGAGCTAAGGCTTCACTTCGCAAACCTCGCAATCGTTCGATATAACGATAAATCACCCTATGAGACTGGGAATCGCGATATTTACGTTTCCCAGACGCTGTGTATCCAAAGGAGGTAAGTATTCACTTCGCAAGCCTCGCAATCGTTCGATATAACGATAAATCACTCTAGGAGACTCGGAATCGCGATAATTACCTTCACCGCAACCTGTGTATCGAAAGGAGCTAAGGATTCAACACGGATGGCTTGCAATGGTTCGATATAACGATAAATCACTCTATGAGACTTGGAATCGCGATATTTACGTTTCCCAGACGCTGTGTTTCGAAAGGAGCTAAGGCTTCACTTCGCAAGCCTCGCAATCGTTCGATATAACGATAAATCACCCTATGAGACTGGGAATCGCGATATTTACGTTTCCCACACGCTGTGTATCCAAAGGAGGTAAGTATTCACTTCGCAAGCCTCGCAATCGTTCGATATAACGATAAATCACTCTAGGAGACTCGGAAACGGGATATTTACGTTTTCCAAACGCTGTGTATCGAAAGGAGCTAAAGCTTCACATCCCAAACCGCGCAATCGTTCTATTAAACGATAAATCACTCTATGAGACTGGGAATCGCGATAATTACCATCACCGCACCCTGTGTATCGAAAGGAGCTAAGGATTCAACTCGGATTGCTTGAAATGGTTCGATATCACGATATATCACTCTATGAGACATGGAATCGCGATATTTACGTTTCCCAGACGCCGTGTATCCAAAAGAGCTATGTATTCATTTCGCACGCCTCGCAATCGTTCGATATAACGATAAATCACCCTATGAGACTGGGAATCGCGATATTTACGTTTCCCACACGCTGTGTATCCAAAGGAGGTAAGTATTCACTTCGCAAGCCTCGCAATCGTTCGATATAACGATAAATCACTCTAGGAGACTCGGAAACGGGATATTTACGTTTTCCACACGCTGTGTATCGAAAGGAGCTAAAGCTTCACATCCCAAACCGCGCAATCGTTCGATTAAACGATAAATCACTCTATGAGACTCGTAATCGCGATAATTACCTTCACCGCACCCTGTGTATCGAAAGCAGCTAAGGATTCAACACGGATGGCTTGCAATGGTTCGATATAACGATAAATCACTCTATGAGACTTGGAATCGCGATATTTACGTTTCAAAGACGCTGTGTATCAACAGGAGCTAAGGATTCACTTCCCAATCCTCGCAGTCGTTCGATATAACGATAAATAGCTCTATGAGACTCGGAATTGCGAAAATCACCTTCACCGCACCCTGTGTATCGAATGGAGCTAAGCATTCAACTCGGATGGCTTCCAATGTTTCGATATAACGATAAATCACTCTAGGAGACTTGGAATCGCGATAATTACCTTCACCGCAACCTGTGTATCGATAGGAGCCAAGGATTCAACACGGATGGCTTGCAAATGTTCGATATAACGGTAAATCACCCTATGAGTCTCGAAATCGCGATATTTACGTTTTCTAAACGCTGTGTATCAAAAGGAGCTAAGGCTTCACTTCGCAAGCCTCGCAATCGTTCGATATAACGATAAATCACCCTATGAGACTGGGAATCGCGATATTTACGTTTCCCAGACGCTGTGTATCCAAAGGAGGTAAGTATTCACTTCGCAAGCCTCGCAATCGTTCGATATAACGATAAATCACTCTAGGAGACTCGGAATCGCGATAATTACCTTCACCGCAACCTGTGTATCGAAAGGAGCTTAGGATTCAACACGGATGGCTTGCAATGGTTCGATATAACGATAAATCACTCTATGAGACTTGGAATCGCGATATTTACGTTTCCCAGACGCTGTGTTTCGAAAGGAGCTAAGGCTTCACTTCGCAAGCCTCGCAATCGTTCGATATAACGATAAATCACCCTATGAGACTGGGAATCGCGATATTTACGTTTTCCAAACGCTGTGTATCGAAAGGAGCTAAAGCTTCACATCCCAAACCGCGCAATCGTTCGATTAAACAATAAATCACTCTAGGAGACTCGGAATCGCGATAATTACCTTGACCGCAACCTGTGTATCGAAAGGAGCTAAGGATTCAACACGGATGGCTTGCAATGGTTCGATATAACGGTAAATCACCCTATGAGTCTCGAAATCGCGATATTTACGTTTTCTAAACGCTGTGTATCAAGAGGAGCTAAGGCTTCACTTCGCAAGCCTCATAACCATTCGATATCACGATAAATCACTCTAGGAGACTGGGAATCGCGATAATTACCTTCACCGCACCCTGTGTATCGAAAGGAGCGAAGAATTCACTTCCCAATCCTCGCAATCGTTCGATATAACGATAAATCACCCTATGAGTCTCGAAATCGCGATATTTACGTTTTCTAAACGCTGTGTATCAAAAGAATCTAAGTATTCACTTCTCAAGCCTCGCAATCGTTCGATATAACGATAAGTCACTCTAGGAGACTGGGAATCGCGATAATTACCATCACCGCACCCTGTGTATCGAAAGGAGCTAAGGATTCAACTCGGATTGCTTGAAATGGTTCGATATCACGATATATCACTCTATGAGACTTGGAATCGCGATATTTACGTTTCCCAGACGCCGTGTATCCAAAAGAGCTATGTATTCATTTCGCACGCCTCGCAATCGTTCGATTAAACGATAAATCACCCTATGAGTCTCGAAATCGGGATATTTACGTTTTCCAAACGCTGTGAATCGAAACTAGCTAAGGCTTCAGATCCCAAACCCCGCAATCGTTCGATTAAACGATAAATCACTCTAGGAGACTCGGAATCGCGATAATTACCTTCACCGGAACCTGTGTATCGAAAGGAGCTAAGGATTCAACACGGATGGCTTGCAATGGTTCGATATAACGATAAATCACTCTATGAGACTTGGAATCGCGATATTTACGTTTCCCAGACGCTGTGTTTCGAAAGGAGCTAAGGCTTCACTTCGCAAGCCTCGCAATCGTTCGATATAACGATAAATCACCCTATGAGACTGGGAATCGCGATATTTACGTTTCCCACACGCTGTGTATCCAAAGGAGGTAAGTATTCACTTCGCAAGCCTCGCAATGGTTCGATATAACGATAAATCACTCTATGAGACTTGGAATCGGGATATTTACGTTTTCCAAACGCTGTGTTTCGAAAGGAGCTAAGGCTTCACTTCGCAAGCCTCGCAATCGTTCGATATAACGATAAATCACCCTATGAGACTGGGAATCGCGATATTTACGTTTCCCAGACGCTGTGTATCCAAAGGAGGTAAGTATTCACTTCGCAAGCCTCGCAATCGTTCGATATAACGATAAATCACCCTATGAGACTGGGAATCGCGATATTTACGTTTCCCACACGCTGTGTATCCAAAGGAGGTAAGTATTCACTTCGCAAGCCTCGCAATCGTTCGATATAACGATAAATCACTCTAGGAGACTCGGAAACGGGATATTTACGTTTTCCAAACGCTGTGTATCGAAAGGAGCTAAAGCTTCACATCCCAAACCGCGCAATCGTTCGATTAAACGATAAATCACTCTATGAGACTCGTAATCGCGATAATTACCTTCACCGCACCCTGTGTATCGAAAGGATATAAGCATTCAACTCGGATGGCTTCCAATGTTTCGATATAACGATAAATCACTCTAGGAGACTTGGAATCGCGATAATTACCTTCACCCAAACCTGTGTATCGATAGGAGCCAAGGATTCAACACGGATGGCTTGCAAATGTTCGATATAACGGTAAATCACCCTATGAGTCTCGAAATCGCGATATTTACGTTTTCTAAACGCTGTGTATCCAAAGGAGGTAAGTATTCACTTCGCAAGCCTCGCAATCGTTCGATATAACGATAAATCACTCTAGGAGACTCGGAATCGCGATAATTACCTTCACCGCAACCTGTGTATCGAAAGGAGCTAAGGATTCAACACGGATGGCTTGCAATGGTTCGATATAACGATAAATCACTCTATGAGACTTGGAATCGCAATATTTACGTTTCCCAGACGCTGTGTTTCGAAAGGAGCTAAGGCTTCACTTCGCAAGCCTCGCTATCCTTCGATATAACGATAAATCACCCTATGAGACTGGGAATCGCGATATTTACGTTTCCCACACGCTGTGTATCCAAAGGAGGTAAGTATTCACTTCGCAAGCCTCGCAATCGTTCGATATAACGATAAATCACTCTAGGAGACTCGGAAACGGGATATTTACGTTTTCCAAACGCTGTGTATCGAAAGGAGCTAAAGCTTCACATCCCAAACCGCGCAATCGTTCGATTAAACGATAAATCACTCTATGAGACTCGTAATCGCGATAATTACCTTCACCGCACCCTGTGTATCGAAAGCAGCTAAGGATTCAACACGGATGGCTTGCAATGGTTCGATATAACGATAAATCACTCTATGAGACTTGGAATCGCGATATTTACGTTTCCCAGACGCTGTGTTTCGAAAGGAGCTAAGGCTTCACTTCGCAAGCCTCGTAATCGTTCGATATAACGATAAATCACCCTATGAGACTGGGAATCGCGATATTTACGTTTCCCACACGCTGTGTATCCAAAGGAGGTAAGTATTCACTTCGCAAGCCTCGCAATCGTTCGATATAACGATAAATCACTCTATGAGACTTGGAATCGCGATATTTACGTTTCCCAGACGCTGTGTATCAACAGGAGCTAAGGATTCACTTCCCAATCCTCGCAGTCGTTCGATATAACGATAAATCCCTCTATGAGACTCGGAATTGCGAAAATCACCTTCACCGCACCCTGTGTATCGAAAGGAGCTAAGCATTCAACTCGGATGGCTTCCAATGTTTCGATATAACGATAAATCACTCTAGGAGACTTGGAATCGCGATAATTACCTTCACCGCAACCTGTGTATCGATAGGAGCCAAGGATTCAACACGGATGGCTTGCAAATGTTCGATATAACGGTAAATCACCCTATGAGTCTCGAAATCGCGATATTTACGTTTTCTAAACGCTGTGTATCAAAAGGAGCTAAGGCTTCACTTCGCAAGCCTCGTAACCATTCGATATCACGATAAATCACTCTAGGAGACTCGGTATCGCGATAATTACCTTCACCGCACCCTGTGTATCGAAAGGAGCGAAGAATTCACTTCCCAATCCTCGCAATCGTTCGATATAACGATAAATCACCCTATGAGTCTCGAAATCGCGATATTTACGTTTTCTAAACGCTGTGTATCAAAAGAATCTAAGTATTCACTTCTCAAGCCTCGCAATCGTTCGATATAACGATAAGTCACTCTAGGAGACTGGCAATCGCGATAATTACCATCACCGCACCCTGTGTATCGAAAGGAGCTAAGGATTCAACTCGGATTGCTTGAAATGGTTCGATATCACGATATATCACTCTATGAGACTTGGAATCGCGATATTTACGTTTCCCAGACGCCGTGTATCCAAAAGAGCTATGTATTCATTTCGCACGCCTCGCAATCGTTCGATTAAACGATAAATCACCCTATGAGTCTCGAAATCGGGATATTTACGTTTTCCAAATGCTGTGAATCGAAAGGAGCTAAGGCTTCAGATCCCAAACCCCGCAATCGTTCGATTAAACGATAAATCACTCTAGGAGACTCGGAATCGCGATAATTACCTTCACCGGAACCTGTGTATCGAAAGGAGCTAAGCATTCAACACGGATGGCTTGCAATGGTTCGATATAACGATAAATCACTCTATGAGACTTGGAATCGGGATATTTACGTTTTCCAAACGCTGTGTTTCGAAAGGAGCTAAGGCTTCACTTCGCAAGCCTCGCAATCGTTCGATATAACGATAAATCACCCTATGAGACTGGGAATCGCGATATTTACGTTTCCCAGACGCTGTGTATCCAAAGGAGGTAAGTATTCACTTCGCAAGCCTCGCAATCGTTCGATATAACGATAAATCACTCTAGGAGACTCGGAATCGCGATAATTACCTTCACCGCAACCTGTGTATCGAAAGGAGCTAAGGATTCAACACGGATGGCTTGCAATGGTTCGATATAACGATAAATCACTCTATGAGACTTGGAATCGCGATATTTACGTTTCCCAGACGCTGTGTTTCGAAAGGAGCTAAGGCTTCACTTCGCAAGCCTCGCAATCGTTCGATATAACGATAAATCACCCTATGAGACTGGGAATCGCGATATTTACGTTTCCCACACGCTGTGTATCCAAAGGAGGTAAGTATTCACTTCGCAAGCCTCGCAATCGTTCGATATAACGATAAATCACTCTAGGAGACTCGGAAACGGGATATTTACGTTTTCCAAACGCTGTGTATCGAAAGGAGCTAAAGCTTCACATCCCAAACCGCGCAATCGTTCGATTAAACGATAAATCACTCTATGAGACTCGTAATCGCGATAATTACCTTCACCGCACCCTGTGTATCGAAAGGATATAAGCATTCAACTCGGATGGCTTCCAATGTTTCGATATAACGATAAATCACTCTAGGAGACTTGGAATCGCGATAATTACCTTCACCGCAACCTGTGTATCGATAGGAGCCAAGGATTCAACACGGATGGCTTGCAAATGTTCGATATAACGGTAAATCACCCTATGAGTCTCGAAATCGCGATATTTACGTTTTCTAAACGCTGTGTATCAAAAGGAGCTAAGGCTTCACTTCGCAAGCCTCGTAACCATTCGATATCACGATAAATCACTCTAGGAGACTCGGTATCGCGATAATTACCTTCACCGCACCCTGTGTATCGAAAGGAGCGAAGAATTCACTTCCCAATCCTCGCAATCGTTCGATTAAACGATAAATCACCCTATGAGTCTCGAAATCGGGATATTTACGTTTTCCAAACGCTGTGAATCGAAAGGAGCTAAGGCTTCAGATCCCAAACCCCGCAATCGTTCGATTAAACGATAAATCACTCTAGGAGACTCGGAATCGCGATAATTACCTTCACCGGAACCTGTGTATCGAAAGGAGCTAAGGATTCAACACGGATGGCTTGCAATGGTTCGATATAACGATAAATCACTCTATGAGACTCGGAATCGGGATATTTACGTTTCCCAAACGCTGTGTTTCGATGGGAGCTAAGGATTCACTTCCCAAGCCTCGCAAACGTTCAATGTAACGTTAAATCACTCTATGAGACTCGGAATCGGGATATTTACGTTTTCCAAACGCTGTGTTTCGAAAGGAGCTAAGCCTTCACTTCGCAAGCCTCGTAACCGTTCGATATCACGATAAATCACTCTAGGAGACTGGGAATCGCGATAATTACCATCACCGCACCCTGTGTTTCGAAAGGAGCTAAGGATTCAACTCGGATTGCTTGAAATGGTTGGATATAACGATAAATCACCCTATGAAACTCGAAATCGCGATATTAACGTTTTCCACACGCTGTGTATCAACAGCAGCTAAGGCTTCACTTCCCAAACAGCGCAATCGTTCTATTAAACGATAAATCACTCTATGAGACTCGGAATCGCGATATTTACGTTTCCCAGACCCTGTGTTTCGAAAGGAGCTAAGGCTTCAGTTCGCAAGCCTCGCAATCGTTCGATATAACGATAAATCACCCTATGAGACTGGGAATCGCGATATTTACGTTTCCCAGACGCTGTGTATCCAAAGGAGGTAAGTATTCACTTCTCAAACCTCGCAATCGTTCGATTAAACGATAAATCGCTCTAGGAGACTGGGAATCGCGATAATTACCATCACCGCACCCTGTGTATCGAAAGGAGCTAAGGATTCAACACGGATGGCTTGCAATGGTTCGATATAACGATAAATCACTCTAGGAGACTGGGAATCGCGATAATTACCTTCACAGCACGCTCTGTATCGAAAGGAGCTAAGTATTCACTTGACAAACCTCGCAATCGATCAATGTAACGTTAAATCACTCTATGAGACTCGGAATTGCGAAAATCACCTTCACCGCAACCTGTGTATCGAAAGGAGCTAAGGATTCAACACGGATGGCTTGCAATGGTTCGATATAACGATAAATCACTCTATGAGACTTGGAATCGCGATATTTACGTTTCCCAGACGCTGTGTTTCGAAAGGAGCTAAGGCTTCACTTCGCAAGCCTCGCAATCGTTCGATATAACGATAAATCACCCTATGAGACTGGGAATCGCGATATTTACGTTTCCCACACGCTGTGTATCCAAAGGAGGTAAGTATTCACTTCGCAAGCCTCGCAATCGTTCGATATAACGATAAATCACTCTAGGAGACTCGGAAACGGGATATTTACGTTTTCCAAACGCTGTGTATCGAAAGGAGCTAAAGCTTCACATCCCAAACCGCGCAATCGTTCGATTAAACGATAAATCACTCTATGAGACTCGTAATCGCGATAATTACCTTCACCGCACCCTGTGTATCGAAAGGATATAAGCATTCAACTCGGATGGCTTCCAATGTTTCGATATAACGATAAATCACTCTAGGAGACTTGGAATCGCGATAATTACCTTCACCGCAACCTGTGTATCGATAGGAGCCAAGGATTCAACACGGATGGCTTGCAAATGTTCGATATAACGGTAAATCACCCTATGAGTCTCGAAATCGCGATATTTACGTTTTCTAAACGCTGTGTATCAAAAGGAGCTAAGGCTTCACTTCGCAAGCCTCGTAACCATTCGATATCACGATAAATCACTCTAGGAGACTCGGTATCGCGATAATTACCTTCACCGCACCCTGTGTATCGAAATCAGCGAAGAATTCACTTCCCAATCCTCGCAATCGTTCGATATAACGATAAATCACCCTATGAGTCTCGAAATCGCGATATTTACGTTTTCTAAACGCTGTGTATCCAAAAGAGCTATGTATTCACTTCGCACGCCTCGCAATCGTTCGATTAAACGATAAATCACCCTATGAGTCTCGAAATCGGGATATTTACGTTTTCCAAACGCTGTGAATCGAAAGGAGCTAAGGCTTCAGATCCCAAACCCCGCAATCGTTCGATTAAACGATAAATCACTCTAGGAGACTCGGAATCGCGATAATTACCTTCACCGGAACCTGTGTATCGAAAGGAGCTAAGGATTCAACACGGATGGCTTGCAATGGTTCGATATAACGATAAATCACTCTATGAGACTCGGAATCGGGATATTTACGTTTCCCAAACGCTGTGTTTCGATGGGAGCTAAGGATTCACTTCCCAAGCCTCGCAAACGTTCAATGTAACGTTAAATCACTCTATGAGACTCGGAATCGGGATATTTACGTTTTCCAAACGCTGTGTTTCGAAAGGAGCTAAGCCTTCACTTCGCAAGCTTCGTAACCGTTCGATATCACGATAAATCACTCTAGGAGACTGGGAATCGCGATAATTACCATCACCGCACCCTGTGTATCGAAAGGAGCTAAGGATTCAACTCGGATTGCTGGAAATGGTTGGATATAACGATAAATCACCCTATGAAACTCGAAATCGCGATATTTACGTTTTCCACACGCTGTGTATTAACAGCAGCTAAGGCTTCACTTCGCAAGCCTCGTAACCATTCGATATCACGATAAATCACTCTAGGAGACTCGGAATCGCGATAATTACCTTCACCGCACCCTGTGTATCGAAAGGAGCGAAGAATTCACTTCCCAATCCTCGCAATCGTTCGATATAACGATAAATCACCCTATGAGTCTCGAAATCGCGATATTTACGTTTTCTAAACGCTGTGTATCGAAAGAATCTAAGTATTCACTTCTCAAGCCTCGCAATCGTTCGATATAACGATAAATCACTCTAGGAGACTGGGAATCGCGATAATTACCATCACCGCACCCTGTGTATCGAAAGGAGCTAAGGATTCAACACGGATGGCTTGCAATGGTTCGATATAACGATAAATCACTCTATGAGACTTGGAATCGGGATATTTACGTTTCCCAAACGCTGTGTTTCGATGGGAGCTAAGGATTCACTTCCCAAGCCTCGCAAACGTTCAATGTAACGTTAAATCACTCTATGAGACTCGGAATCGGGATATTTACGTTTTCCAAACGCTGTGTTTCGAAAGGAGCTAAGCCTTCACTTCGCAAGCCTCGTAACCGTTCGATATCACGATAAATCACTCTAGGAGACTGGGAATCGCGATAATTACCATCACCGCACCCTGTGTTTCGAAAGGAGCTAAGGATTCAACTCGGATTGCTTGAAATGGTTGGATATAACGATAAATCACCCTATGAAACTCGAAATCGCGATATTAACGTTTTCCACACGCTGTGTATCAACAGCAGCTAAGGCTTCACTTCGCAAGCCTCGTAACCATTCGATATCACGATAAATCACTCTAGGAGACTCGGAATCGCGATAATTACCTTCACCGCACCCTGTGTATCGAAAGGAGCGAAGAATTCACTTCCCAATCCTCGCAATCGTTCGATATAACGATAAATCACCCTATGAGTCTCGAAATCGCGATATTTACGTTTTCTAAACGCTGTGTATCGAAAGAATCTAAGTATTCACTTCTCAAGCCTCGCAATCGTTCGATATAACGATAAATCACTCTAGGAGACTGGGAATCGCGATAATTACCATCACCGCACCCTGTGTATCGAAAGGAGCTACGGATTCTACTCGGATTGCTTGAAATGGTTCGATATAACGATAAATCACCCTATGAAACTCGAATTCGCGATATTTACGTTTTCCACACGCTGTGTATCAACAGCAGCTAAGGCTTCACTTCCCAAACAGCGCAATCGTTCTATTAAACGATAAATCACTCTATGAGACTCGGAATCGGGATATTTACGTTTTCCAAACGCTGTGTTTCGAAAGGAGCTATGGCTTCACTTCGCAAGCCTCGCAATCGTAATAAATCACCCTATGAGACTGGGAATCGCGATCTTTACGTTTCCCAGTCGCTGTGTATCCAAAGGAGGTAAGTATTCACTTCGCAAGCCTCGCAATCGTTCGATATAACGATAAATCACTCTCGGAGACTCGGAATCGCGATAATTACCTTCACCGCAACCTGTGTATCGAAAGGAGCTAAGGATTCAACACGGATGGCTTGCAATGGTTCGATATAACGATAAATCACTCTATGAGACTTGGAATCGCGATATTTACGTTTCCCAGACCCTGTGTTTCGAAAGGAGCTAAGGCTTCAGTTCGCAAGCCTCGCAATCGTTCGATATAACGATAAATCACCCTATGAGACTGGGAATCGCGATATTTACGTTTCCCAGACGCTGTGTATCCAAAGGAGGTAAGTATTCACTTCTCAAACCTCGCAATCGTTCGATTAAACGATAAATCGCTCTAGGAGACTGGGAATCGCGATAATTACCATCACCGCACCCTGTGTATCGAAAGGAGCTAAGGATTCAACACGGATGGCTTGCAATGGTTCGATATAACGATAAATCACTCTAGGAGACTGGGAATCGCGATAATTACCTTCACAGCACGCTCTGTATCGAAAGGAGCTAAGTATTCACTTGACAAACCTCGCAATCGATCAATGTAACGTTAAATCACTCTATGAGACTCGGAATTGCGAAAATCACCTTCACCGCAACCTGCATATCGAAAGGAGCCAAGGATTCAACACGGATGGCTTGCAAATGTTCGATATAACGGTAAATCACCCTATGAGTCTCGAAATCGCGATATTTACGTTTTCCACACGCTGTGTATCGAAAGAATCTAAGTATTCACTTCGCACGCCTCGCAATCGTTCGATTAAACGATAAATCACCCTATGAGTCTCGAAATCGGGATATTTACATTTTCCAAACGCTGTGAATCGAAAGGAGCTAAGGCTTCAGATCCCAAACCGCGCAATCGTTCGATTAAACGATAAATCACTCTTGGAGACTCGGAATCGCGATAATTACCTTGACCGCAATCTGTGTATCGAATCGAGCTAAGGTTTCAACACGGATGGCTTGCAATGGTTCGATATAACGATAAATCACTCTATGAGACTTGGAATCGGGATATTTACGTTTCCCAAACGCTGTGTTTCGATGGGAGCTAAGGATTCACTTCCCAAGCCTCGCAAACGTTCAATGTAACGTTAAATCACTCTATGAGACTCGGAATCGGGATATTTACGTTTTCCAAACTCTGTGTTTCGAAAGGAGCTAAGCCTTCACTTCGCAAGCCTCGTAACCGTTCGATATCACGATAAATCACTCTAGGAGACTGGGAATCGCGATAATTACCATCACCGCACCCTGTGTTTCGAAAGGATCTAAGGATTCACTTCCCAATCCTCGCAATCGTTCGATATAACGATAAATCACCCTATGAGTCTCGAAATCGCGATATTTACGTTTTCTAAACGCTGTGTATCGAAAGAATCTAAGTATTCACTTCTCAAGCCTCGCAATCGTTCGATATAACGATAAATCACTCTAGGAGACTGGGTATCGCGATAATTACCATCACCGCACCCTGTGTATCGAAAGGAGCTATGGATTCAACTCGGATTGCTTGAAATGGTTCGATATAACGATAAATCACTCTAGGAGACTTGGAATCGCGATATTTACGTTTTCCACACGCTGTGTATCAACAGCAGCTAAGGCTTCACTTCCCAAACAGCGCAATCGTTCTATTAAACGATAAATCACTCTATGAGACTCGGAATTGGGATATTTACGTTTTCCAAACACTGTGTATCGAAAGGAGCTAAGGCTTCACTTCGCAAGCCTCGCAATCGTTCGATATAACGATAAATCACTCTATGAGACTTGGAATGGCGATATTTACGTTTCCCAGACGCTGTGTTTCGAAAGGAGCTAAGGCTTCACTTCGCAAGCCTCGCAATCGTTCGATATAACGATAAATCACCCTATGAGACTGGGAATCGCGATATTTACGTTTCCCAGACGCTGTGTATCCAAAGGAGGTAAGTATTCACTTCGCAAGAATCGCAATCGTTCGATTAAACGATAAATCACTCTAGGAGACTCCGAATCGCGATAATTACCTTCACCGCAACCTGTGAATCGAAAGGAGCTAAGGATTCAACACGGATGGCTTGCAAATGTTCGATATAACGGTAAATCACCCTATGAGTCTCGAAATCGCGATATTTACGTTTTCCAAACGCTGTGTATCGAAAGAGTCTAAGTATTCACTTCTCAAACCTCGCAATCGTTCGATTAAACGATAAATCACTCTAGGAGACTGGGAATCGCGATAATTACCATCACCGCACCCTGTGTTTCGAAAGGATCTAAGGATTCACTTCCCAATCCTCGCAATCGTTCGATATAACGATAAATCACCCTATGAGTCTCGAAATCGCGATATTTACGTTTTCTAAACGCTGTGTATCGAAAGAATCTAAGTATTCACTTCTCAAGCCTCGCAATCGTTCGATATAACGATAAATCACTCTAGGAGACTGGGTATCGCGATAATTACCATCACCGCACCCTGTGTATCGAAAGGAGCTAAGGATTCAACTCGGATTGCTTGAAATGGTTCGATATAACGATAAATCACTCTAGGAGACTTGGAATCGCGATATTTACGTTTTCCACACGCTGTGTATCAACAGCAGCTAAGGCTTCACTTCCCAAACAGCGCAATCGTTCTATTAAACGATAAATCACTCTATGAGACTCGGAATTGGGATATTTACGTTTTCCAAACACTGTGTATCGAAAGGAGCTAAGGCTTCACTTCGCAAGCCTCGCAATCGTTCGATATAACGATAAATCACTCTATGAGACTTGGAATGGCGATATTTACGTTTCCCAGACGCTGTGTTTCGAAAGGAGCTAAGGCTTCACTTCGCAAGCCTCGCAATCGTTCGATATAACGATAAATCACCCTATGAGACTGGGAATCGCGATATTTACGTTTCCCAGACGCTGTGTATCCAAAGGAGGTAAGTATTCACTTCGCAAGAATCGCAATCGTTCGATTAAACGATAAATCACTCTAGGAGACTCCGAATCGCGATAATTACCTTCACCGCAACCTGTGAATCGAAAGGAGCTAAGGATTCAACACGGATGGCTTGCAATGGTTTGGTATAACGATAAATCACTCTATGAGACTTGGAATCGGGATATTTACGTTTTCCAAACGCTGTGTTTCTATGGGAGCTAAGGATTCACTTCCCAAGCCTCGCAAACGTTCAATGTAACGTTAAATCACTCTAGGAGACTTGGAATCGCGATAATTACCTTCACCGCAACCTGTCTATCGATAGGAGCCAATCATTCAACACGGATGGCTTGCAAATGTTCGATATAACGGTAAATCACCCTATGAGTCTCGAAATCGCGATATTTACGTTTTCCAAACGCTGTGTATCGAAAGAGTCTAAGTATTCACTTCTCAAACCTCGCAATCGTTCGATTAAACGATAAATCGCTCTAGGAGACTGGGAATCACGATAATTACCATGACCGCACCCTGTGTATCGAAAGGAGCTAAGGATTCAACACGGATGGCTTGCAATGGTTCGATATAACGATAAATCACCCTATGAGACTGGGAATCGCGATATTTACGTTTCCCAGACGCTGTGTATCCAAAGGAGGTAAGTATTCACTTCGCAAGCCTCGCAATCGTTCGATATAACGATAAATCACTCTCGGAGACTCGGAATCGCGATAATTACCTTCACCGCAACCTGTGTATCGAAAGGAGCTAAGGATTCAACACGGATGGCTTGCAATGGTTCGATATAACGATAAATCACTCTAGGAGACTGGGAATCGCGATAATTACCTTCACAGCACGCTCTGTATCGAAAGGAGCTAAGTATTCACTTGACAAACCTCGCAATCGATCAATGTAACGTTAAATCACTCTATGAGACTCGGAATTGCGAAAATCACCTTCACCGCAACCTGCATATCGAAAGGAGCCAAGGATTCAACACGGATGGCTTGCAAATGTTCGATATAACGGTAAATCACCCTATGAGTCTCGAAATCGCGATATTTACGTTTTCCACACGCTGTGTATCGAAAGAATCTAAGTATTCACTTCGCACGCCTCGCAATCGTTCGATTAAACGATAAATCACCCTATGAGTCTCGAAATCGGGATATTTACGTTTTCCAAACGCTGTGAATCGAAAGGAGCTAAGGCTTCAGATCCCAAACCGCGCAATCGTTCGATTAAACGATAAATCACTCTAGGAGACTCGGAATCGCGATAATTACCTTGACCGCAATCTGTGTATCGAATCGAGCTAAGGTTTCAACACGGATGGCTTGCAATGGTTCGATATAACGATAAATCACTCTATGAGACTTGGAATCGGGATATTTACGTTTCCCAAACGCTGTGTTTCGATGGGAGCTAAGGATTCACTTCCCAAGCCTCGCAAACGTTCAATGTAACGTTAAATCACTCTATGAGACTCGGAATCGGGATATTTACGTTTTCCAAACGCTGTGTTTCGAAAGGAGCTAAGCCTTCACTTCGCAAGCCTCGTAACCGTTCGATATCACGATAAATCACTCTAGGAGACTGGGAATCGCGATAATTACCATCACCGCACCCTGTATATCGAAAGGATCTAAGGATTCAACTCGGATTGCTTGAAATGGTTGGATATAACGATAAATCACCCTATGAAACTCGAAATCGTGATATTTACGTTTTCCACACGCTGTGTATCAACAGCAGCTAAGGCTTCACTTCGCAAGCCTCGTAACCATTCGATATCACGATAAATCACTCTAGGAGACTCGGAATCGCGATAATTACCTTCACCGCACCCTGTGTATCGAAAGGAGCGAAGAATTCACTTCCCAATCCTCGCAATCGTTCGATATAACGATAAATCACCCTATGAGTCTCGAAATCGCGATATTTACGTTTTCTAAACGCTGTGTATCGAAAGAATCTAAGTATTCACTTCTCAAGCCTCGCAATCGTTCGATATAACGATAAATCACTCTAGGAGACTGGGAATCGCGATAATTACCATCACCGCACCCTGTGTATCGAAAGGAGCTAAGGATTCAACTCGGATTGCTTGAAATGGTTCGATATAACGATAAATCACCCTATGAAACTCGAAATCGCGATATTTACGTTTTCCACACGCTGTGTATCAACAGCAGCTAAGGCTTCACTTCCCAAACAGCGCAATCGTTCTATTAAACGATAAATCACTCTATGAGACTCGGAATCGGGATATTTACGTTTTCCAAACGCTGTGTATCGAAAGGAGCTAAGGCTTCAGATCCCAAACCGCGCAACCGTTCGATTAAACGATAAATCACTCTAGGAGACTCGGAATGGCGATAATTACCCTGACCGCAATCTGTGTATCGAAAGGAGCTAAGGATTCAACACGGATGGCTTGCAATGGTTCGATATAACGATAAATCACTCTATGAGACTTGGAATCGCGATATTTACGTTTCCCAGACGCTGTGTTTCGAAAGGAGCTAAGGCTTCACTTCGCAAGCCTCGCAATCGTTCGATATAACGATAAATCACCCTATGAGACTGGGAATCGCGATATTTACGTTTCCCACACGCTGTGTATCCAAAGGAGGTAAGTATTCACTTCGCAAGTCTCGCAATCGTTCGATATAACGATAAATCACTCTAGGAGACTCGGAAACGGGATATTTACGTTTTCCAAACGCTGTGTATCGAAAGGAGCTAAAGCTTCACATCCAAAACCGCGCAATCGTTCGATTAAACGATAAATCACTCTATGAGACTCGTAATCGCGATAATTACCTTCACCGCACCCTGTGTATCGAAAGCAGCTAAGGATTCAACACGGATGGCTTGCAATGGTTCGATATAACGATAAATCACTCTATGAGACTTGGAATCGCGATATTTACGTTTCCCAGACGCTGTGTATCAACAGGAGCTAAGGCTTCACTTCGCAAGCCTCGCAATCGTTCGATATAACGATAAATCCCTCTATGAGACTCGGAATTGCGAAAATCACCTTCACCGCACCCTGTGTATCGAAAGGAGCTAAGCATTCAACTCGGATGGCTTCCAATGTTTCGATATAACGATAAATCACTCTAGGAGACTTGGAATCGCGATAATTACCTTCACCGCAACCTGTGTATCGATAGGAGCCAAGGATTCAACACGGATGGCTTGCAAATGTTCGATATAACGGTAAATCACCCTATGAGTCTCGAAATCGCGATATTTACGTTTTCTAAACGCTGTGTATCAAAAGGAGCTAAGGCTTCACTTCGCAAGCCTCGTAACCATTCGATATCACGATAAATCACTCTAGGAGTCTCGGAATCGCGATAATTACCTTCACCGCACCCTGTGTATCGAAAGGAGCTAAGGTTTCAACACGGATGGCTTGCAATGGTTCGATATAACGATAAATCACTCTATGAGACTTGGAATCGCGATATTTACGTTTCCCAGACGCCGTGTATCCAAAAGAGCTATGTATTCACTTCGCACGCCTCGCAATCGTTCGATTAAACGATAAATCACTCTAGGAGACTCGGAATCGCGATAATTACCTTGACCGCAATCTGTGTATCGAAAGGAGCTAAGGTTTCAACACGGATGGCTTGCAATGGTTCGATATAACGATAAATCACTCTATGAGACTTGGAATCGCGATATTTACGTTTCCCAGACGCCGTGTATCCAAAAGAGCTATGTATTCACTTCGCACGCCTCGCAATCGTTCGATTAAACGATAAATCACCCTATGAGTCTCGAAATCGGGATATTTACGTTTTCCAAACGCTGTGAATCGAAAGGAGCTAAGGCTTCAGATCCCAAACCCCGCAATCGTTCGATTAAACGATAAATCACTCTAGGAGACTCGGAATCGCGATAATTACCTTCACCGGAACCTGTGTATCGAAAGGAGCTAAGGATTCAACACGGATGGCTTGCAATGGTTCGATATAACGATAAATCACTCTATGAGACTTGGAATCGGGATATTTACGTTTCCCAAACGCTGTGTTTCGATGGGAGCTAAGGATTCACTTCCCAAGCCTCGCAAACGTTCAATGTAACGTTAAATCACTCTATGAGACTCGGAATCGGGATATTTACGTTTTCCAAACTCTGTGTTTCGAAAAGAGCTAAGCCTTCACTTCGCAAGCCTCGTAACCGTTCGATATAACGATAAATCACTGTAGGAGACTGGGAATCGCTATAATTACCATCACCGCACCCTGTGTATCGAAAGGAGCTAAGGATTCAACTCGGATTGCTTGAAATGGTTCGATATAACGATAAATCACCCTATGAAACTCGAATTCGCGATATTTACGTTTTCCACACGCTGTGTATCAACAGCAGCTAAGGCTTCACTTCCCAAACAGCGCAATCGTTCTATTAAACGATAAATCACTCTATGAGACTCGGAATCGGGATATTTACGTTTTCCAAACGCTGTGTATCGAAAGGAGCTAAGGCTTCAGATCCCAAACCGCGCAATCGTTCGATTAAACGATAAATCACCCTATGAGACTGGGAATCGCGATATTTACGTTTCCCAGACGCTGTGTATCCAAAGGAGGTAAGTATTCACTTCGCAAGAATCGCAATCGTTCGATTAAACGATAAATCACTCTAGGAGACTCCGAATCGCGATAATTACCTTCACCGCAACCTGTGAATCGAAAGGAGCTAAGGATTCAACACGGATGGCTTGCAATGGTTTGGTATAACGATAAATCACTCTATGAGACTCGGAATCGGGATATTTACGTTTTCCAAACGCTGTGTATCGAAAGGAGCTAAGGCTTCAGATCCCAAACCGCGCAATCGTTCGATTAAACGATAAATCACTCTAGGAGACTCGGAATCGCGATAATTACCTTGACCGCAATCTGTGTATCGAATCGAGCTAAGGTTTCAACACGGATGGCTTGCAATGGTTCGATATAACGATAAATCACTCTATGAGACTTGGAATCGGGATATTTACGTTTCCCAAACGCTGTGTTTCGATGGGAGCTAAGGATTCACTTCCCAAGCCTCGCAAACGTTCAATGTAACGTTAAATCACTCTATGAGACTCGGAATCGGGATATTTACGTTTTCCAAACGCTGTGTTTCGAAAGGAGCTAAGCCTTCACTTCGCAAGCCTCGTAACCGTTCGATATCACGATAAATCACTCTAGGAGACTGGGAATCGCGATAATTACCATCACCGCACCCTGTGTATCGAAAGGATCTAAGGATTCAACTCGGATTGCTTGAAATGGTTGGATATAACGATAAATCACCCTATGAAACTCGAAATCGCGATATTTACGTTTTCCACACGCTGTGTATCAACAGCAGCTAAGGCTTCACTTCGCAAGCCTCGTAACCATTCGATATCACGATAAATCACTCTAGGAGACTCGGAATCGCGATAATTACCTTCACCGCACCCTGTGTATCGAAAGGAGCGAAGAATTCACTTCCCAAACAGCGCAATCGTTCTATTAAACGATAAATCACTCTATGAGACTCGGAATCGGGATATTTACGTTTTCCAAACGCTGTGTATCGAAAGGAGCTAAGGCTTCAGATCCCAAACCGCGCAACCGTTCGATTAAACGATAAATCACTCTATGAGACTTGGAATCGGGATATTTACGTTTTCCAAACGCTGTGTTTCTATGGGAGCTAAGGATTCACTTCCCAAGCCTCGCAAACGTTCAATGTAACGTTAAATCACTCTATGAGACTCGGAATTGCGAAAATCACCTTCACCGCAACCTGCATATCGAAAGAATCTAAGTATTCACTTCGCACGCCTCGCAATCGTTCGATTAAACGATAAATCACCCTATGAGTCTCGAAATCGGGATATTTACGTTTTCCAAACGCTGTGAATCGAAAGGAGCTAAGGCTTCAGATCCCAAACCGCGCAATCGTTCGATTAAACGATAAATCACTCTAGGAGACTCGGAATCGCGATAATTACCTTGACCGCAATCTGTGTATCGAATCGAGCTAAGGTTTCAACACGGATGGCTTGCAATGGTTCGATATAACGATAAATCACCCTATGAAACTCGAAATCGCGATATTTACGTTTTCCACACGCTGTGTATCAACAGCAGCTAAGGCTTCACTTCCCAAACAGCGCAATCGTTCTATTAAACGATAAATCACTCTATGAGACTCGGAATCGGGATATTTACGTTTTCCAAACGCTGTGTTTCGAAAGGAGCTATGGCTTCACTTCGCAAGCCTCGCAATCGTAATAAATCACCCTATGAGACTGGGAATCGCGATATTTACGTTTCCCAGTCGCTGTGTATCCAAAGGAGGTAAGTATTCACTTCGCAAGCCTCGCAATCGTTCGATATAACGATAAATCACTCTCGGAGACTCGGAATCGCGATAATTACCTTCACCGCAACCTGTGTATCGAAAGGAGCTAAGGATTCAACACGGATGGCTTGCAATGGTTCGATATAACGATAAATCACTCTATGAGACTTGGAATCGCGATATTTACGTTTCCCAGACCCTGTGTTTCGAAAGGAGCTAAGGCTTCAGTTCGCAAGCCTCGCAATCGTTCGATATAACGATAAATCACCCTATGAGACTGGGAATCGCGATATTTACGTTTCCCAGACGCTGTGTATCCAAAGGAGGTAAGTATTCACTTCTCAAACCTCGCAATCGTTCGATTAAACGATAAATCGCTCTAGGAGACTGGGAATCGCGATAATTACCATCACCGCACCCTGTGTATCGAAAGGAGCTAAGGATTCAACACGGATGGCTTGCAATGGTTCGATATAACGATAAATCACTCTAGGAGACTGGGAATCGCGATAATTACCTTCACAGCACGCTCTGTATCGAAAGGAGCTAAGTATTCACTTGACAAACCTCGCAATCGATCAATGTAACGTTAAATCACTCTATGAGACTCGGAATTGCGAAAATCACCTTCACCGCAACCTGCATATCGAAAGGAGCCAAGGATTCAACACGGATGGCTTGCAAATGTTCGATATAACGGTAAATCACCCTATGAGTCTCGAAATCGCGATATTTACGTTTTCCACACGCTGTGTATCGAAAGAATCTAAGTATTCACTTCGCACGCCTCGCAATCGTTCGATTAAACGATAAATCACCCTATGAGTCTCGAAATCGGGATATTTACATTTTCCAAACGCTGTGAATCGAAAGGAGCTAAGGCTTCAGATCCCAAACCGCGCAATCGTTCGATTAAACGATAAATCACTCTTGGAGACTCGGAATCGCGATAATTACCTTGACCGCAATCTGTGTATCGAATCGAGCTAAGGTTTCAACACGGATGGTATGCAATGGTTCGATATAACGATAAATCACTCTATGAGACTTGGAATCGGGATATTTACGTTTCCCAAACGCTGTGTTTCGATGGGAGCTAAGGATTCACTTCCCAAGCCTCGCAAACGTTCAATGTAACGTTAAATCACTCTATGAGACTCGGAATCGGGATATTTACGTTTTCCAAACTCTGTGTTTCGAAAGGAGCTAAGCCTTCACTTCGCAAGCCTCGTAACCGTTCGATATCACGATAAATCACTCTAGGAGACTGGGAATCGCGATAATTACCATCACCGCACCCTGTGTATCGAAAGGATCTAAGGATTCACTTCCCAATCCTCGCAATCGTTCGATATAACGATAAATCACCCTATGAGTCTCGAAATCGCGATATTTACGTTTTCTAAACGCTGTGTATCGAAAGAATCTAAGTATTCACTTCTCAAGCCTCGCAATCGTTCGATATAACGATAAATCACTCTAGGAGACTGGGTATCGCGATAATTACCATCACCGCACCCTGTGTATCGAAAGGAGCTAAGGATTCAACTCGGATTGCTTGAAATGGTTCGATATAACGATAAATCACTCTAGGAGACTTGGAATCGCGATATTTACGTTTTCCACACGCTGTGTATCAACAGCAGCTAAGGCTTCACTTCCCAAACAGCGCAATCGTTCTATTAAACGATAAATCACTCTATGAGACTCGGAATTGGGATATTTACGTTTTCCAAACGCTGTGTATCGAAAGGAGCTAAGGCTTCACTTCGCAAGCCTCGCAATCGTTCGATATAACGATAAATCACTCTATGAGACTTGGAATGGCGATATTTACGTTTCCCAGACGCTGTGTTTCGAAAGGAGCTAAGGCTTCACTTCGCAAGCCTCGCAATCGTTCGATATAACGATAAATCACCCTATGAGACTGGGAATCGCGATATTTACGTTTCCCAGACGCTGTGTATCCAAAGGAGGTAAGTATTCACTTCGCAAGAATCGCAATCGTTCGATTAAACGATAAATCACTCTAGGAGACTCCGAATCGCGATAATTACCTTCACCGCAACCTGTGAATCGAAAGGAGCTAAGGATTCAACACGGATGGCTTGCAATGGTTTGGTATAACGATAAATCACTCTATGAGACTTGGAATCGGGATATTTACGTTTTCCAAACGCTGTGTTTCTATGGGAGCTAAGGATTCACTTCCCAAGCCTCGCAAACGTTCAATGTAACGTTAAATCACTCTAGGAGACTTGGAATCGCGATAATTACCTTCACCGCAACCTGTCTATCGATAGGAGCCAATCATTCAACACGGATGGCTTGCAAATGTTCGATATAACGGTAAATCACCCTATGAGTCTCGAAATCGCGATATTTACGTTTTCCAAACGCTGTGTATCGAAAGAATCTAAGTATTCACTTCTCAAACCTCGCAATCGTTCGATTAAACGATAAATCGCTCTAGGAGACTGGGAATCACGATAATTACCATGACCGCACCCTGTGTATCGAAAGGAGCTAAGGATTCAACACGGATGGCTTGCAATGGTTCGATATAACGATAAATCACCCTATGAGACTGGGAATCGCGATATTTACGTTTCCCAGACGCTGTGTATCCAAAGGAGGTAAGTATTCACTTCGCAAGCCTCGCAATCGTTCGATATAACGATAAATCACTCTCGGAGACTCGGAATCGCGATAATTACCTTCACCGCAACCTGTGTATCGAAAGGAGCTAAGGATTCAACACGGATGGCTTGCAATGGTTCGATATAACGATAAATCACTCTAGGAGACTGGGAATCGCGATAATTACCTTCACAGCACGCTCTGTATCGAAAGGAGCTAAGTATTCACTTGACAAACCTCGCAATCGATCAATGTAACGTTAAATCACTCTATGAGACTCGGAATTGCGAAAATCACCTTCACCGCAACCTGCATATCGAAAGGAGCCAAGGATTCAACACGGATGGCTTGCAAATGTTCGATATAACGGTAAATCACCCTATGAGTCTCGAAATCGCGATATTTACGTTTTCCACACGCTGTGTATCGAAAGAATCTAAGTATTCACTTCGCACGCCTCGCAATCGTTCGATTAAACGATAAATCACCCTATGAGTCTCGAAATCGGGATATTTACGTTTTCCAAACGCTGTGAATCGAAAGGAGCTAAGGCTTCAGATCCCAAACCGCGCAATCGTTCGATTAAACGATAAATCACTCTAGGAGACTCGGAATCGCGATAATTACCTTGACCGCAATCTGTGTATCGAATCGAGCTAAGGTTTCAACACGGATGGCTTGCAATGGTTCGATATAACGATAAATCACTCTATGAGACTTGGAATCGGGATATTTACGTTTCCCAAACGCTGTGTTTCGATGGGAGCTAAGGATTCACTTCCCAAGCCTCGCAAACGTTCAATGTAACGTTAAATCACTCTATGAGACTCGGAATCGGGATATTTACGTTTTCCAAACGCTGTGTTTCGAAAGGAGCTAAGCCTTCACTTCGCAAGCCTCGTAACCGTTCGATATCACGATAAATCACTCTAGGAGACTGGGAATCGCGATAATTACCATCACCGCACCCTGTATATCGAAAGGATCTAAGGATTCAACTCGGATTGCTTGAAATGGTTGGATATAACGATAAATCACCCTATGAAACTCGAAATCGTGATATTTACGTTTTCCACACGCTGTGTATCAACAGCAGCTAAGGCTTCACTTCGCAAGCCTCGTAACCATTCGATATCACGATAAATCACTCTAGGAGACTCGGAATCGCGATAATTACCTTCACCGCACCCTGTGTATCGAAAGGAGCGAAGAATTCACTTCCCAATCCTCGCAATCGTTCGATATAACGATAAATCACCCTATGAGTCTCGAAATCGCGATATTTACGTTTTCTAAACGCTGTGTATCGAAAGAATCTAAGTATTCACTTCTCAAGCCTCGCAATCGTTCGATATAACGATAAATCACTCTAGGAGACTGGGAATCGCGATAATTACCATCACCGCACCCTGTGTATCGAAAGGAGCTAAGGATTCAACTCGGATTGCTTGAAATGGTTCGATATAACGATAAATCACCCTATGAAACTCGAAATCGCGATATTTACGTTTTCCACACGCTGTGTATCAACAGCAGCTAAGGCTTCACTTCCCAAACAGCGCAATCGTTCTATTAAACGATAAATCACTCTATGAGACTCGGAATCGGGATATTTACGTTTTCCAAACGCTGTGTATCGAAAGGAGCTAAGGCTTCAGATCCCAAACCGCGCAATCGTTCGATTAAACGATAAATCACCCTATGAGACTGGGAATCGCGATATTTACGTTTCCCAGACGCTGTGTATCCAAAGGAGGTAAGTATTCACTTCGCAAGAATCGCAATCGTTCGATTAAACGATAAATCACTCTAGGAGACTCCGAATCGCGATAATTACCTTCACCGCAACCTGTGAATCGAAAGGAGCTAAGGATTCAACACGGATGGCTTGCAATGGTTTGGTATAACGATAAATCACTCTATGAGACTCGGAATCGGGATATTTACGTTTTCCAAACGCTGTGTATCGAAAGGAGCTAAGGCTTCAGATCCCAAACCGCGCAATCGTTCGATTAAACGATAAATCACTCTAGGAGACTCGGAATCGCGATAATTACCTTGACCGCAATCTGTGTATCGAATCGAGCTAAGGTTTCAACACGGATGGCTTGCAATGGTTCGATATAACGATAAATCACTCTATGAGACTTGGAATCGGGATATTTACGTTTCCCAAACGCTGTGTTTCGATGGGAGCTAAGGATTCACTTCCCAAGCCTCGCAAACGTTCAATGTAACGTTAAATCACTCTATGAGACTCGGAATCGGGATATTTACGTTTTCCAAACGCTGTGTTTCGAAAGGAGCTAAGCCTTCACTTCGCAAGCCTCGTAACCGTTCGATATCACGATAAATCACTCTAGGAGACTGGGAATCGCGATAATTACCATCACCGCACCCTGTGTATCGAAAGGATCTAAGGATTCAACTCGGATTGCTTGAAATGGTTGGATATAACGATAAATCACCCTATGAAACTCGAAATCGCGATATTTACGTTTTCCACACGCTGTGTATCAACAGCAGCTAAGGCTTCACTTCGCAAGCCTCGTAACCATTCGATATCACGATAAATCACTCTAGGAGACTCGGAATCGCGATAATTACCTTCACCGCACCCTGTGTATCGAAAGGAGCGAAGAATTCACTTCCCAAACAGCGCAATCGTTCTATTAAACGATAAATCACTCTATGAGACTCGGAATCGGGATATTTACGTTTTCCAAACGCTGTGTATCGAAAGGAGCTAAGGCTTCAGATCCCAAACCGCGCAACCGTTCGATTAAACGATAAATCACTCTATGAGACTTGGAATCGGGATATTTACGTTTTCCAAACGCTGTGTTTCTATGGGAGCTAAGGATTCACTTCCCAAGCCTCGCAAACGTTCAATGTAACGTTAAATCACTCTATGAGACTCGGAATTGCGAAAATCACCTTCACCGCAACCTGCATATCGAAAGAATCTAAGTATTCACTTCGCACGCCTCGCAATCGTTCGATTAAACGATAAATCACCCTATGAGTCTCGAAATCGGGATATTTACGTTTTCCAAACGCTGTGAATCGAAAGGAGCTAAGGCTTCAGATCCCAAACCGCGCAATCGTTCGATTAAACGATAAATCACTCTAGGAGACTCGGAATCGCGATAATTACCTTGACCGCAATCTGTGTATCGAATCGAGCTAAGGTTTCAACACGGATGGCTTGCAATGGTTCGATATAACGATAAATCACCCTATGAAACTCGAAATCGCGATATTTACGTTTTCCACACGCTGTGTATCAACAGCAGCTAAGGCTTCACTTCCCAAACAGCGCAATCGTTCTATTAAACGATAAATCACTCTATGAGACTCGGAATCGGGATATTTACGTTTTCCAAACGCTGTGTTTCGAAAGGAGCTATGGCTTCACTTCGCAAGCCTCGCAATCGTAATAAATCACCCTATGAGACTGGGAATCGCGATATTTACGTTTCCCAGTCGCTGTGTATCCAAAGGAGGTAAGTATTCACTTCGCAAGCCTCGCAATCGTTCGATATAACGATAAATCACTCTCGGAGACTCGGAATCGCGATAATTACCTTCACCGCAACCTGTGTATCGAAAGGAGCTAAGGATTCAACACGGATGGCTTGCAATGGTTCGATATAACGATAAATCACTCTATGAGACTTGGAATCGCGATATTTACGTTTCCCAGACCCTGTGTTTCGAAAGGAGCTAAGGCTTCAGTTCGCAAGCCTCGCAATCGTTCGATATAACGATAAATCACCCTATGAGACTGGGAATCGCGATATTTACGTTTCCCAGACGCTGTGTATCCAAAGGAGGTAAGTATTCACTTCTCAAACCTCGCAATCGTTCGATTAAACGATAAATCGCTCTAGGAGACTGGGAATCGCGATAATTACCATCACCGCACCCTGTGTATCGAAAGGAGCTAAGGATTCAACACGGATGGCTTGCAATGGTTCGATATAACGATAAATCACTCTAGGAGACTGGGAATCGCGATAATTACCTTCACAGCACGCTCTGTATCGAAAGGAGCTAAGTATTCACTTGACAAACCTCGCAATCGATCAATGTAACGTTAAATCACTCTATGAGACTCGGAATTGCGAAAATCACCTTCACCGCAACCTGCATATCGAAAGGAGCCAAGGATTCAACACGGATGGCTTGCAAATGTTCGATATAACGGTAAATCACCCTATGAGTCTCGAAATCGCGATATTTACGTTTTCCACACGCTGTGTATCGAAAGAATCTAAGTATTCACTTCGCACGCCTCGCAATCGTTCGATTAAACGATAAATCACCCTATGAGTCTCGAAATCGGGATATTTACATTTTCCAAACGCTGTGAATCGAAAGGAGCTAAGGCTTCAGATCCCAAACCGCGCAATCGTTCGATTAAACGATAAATCACTCTTGGAGACTCGGAATCGCGATAATTACCTTGACCGCAATCTGTGTATCGAATCGAGCTAAGGTTTCAACACGGATGGTATGCAATGGTTCGATATAACGATAAATCACTCTATGAGACTTGGAATCGGGATATTTACGTTTCCCAAACGCTGTGTTTCGATGGGAGCTAAGGATTCACTTCCCAAGCCTCGCAAACGTTCAATGTAACGTTAAATCACTCTATGAGACTCGGAATCGGGATATTTACGTTTTCCAAACTCTGTGTTTCGAAAGGAGCTAAGCCTTCACTTCGCAAGCCTCGTAACCGTTCGATATCACGATAAATCACTCTAGGAGACTGGGAATCGCGATAATTACCATCACCGCACCCTGTGTATCGAAAGGATCTAAGGATTCACTTCCCAATCCTCGCAATCGTTCGATATAACGATAAATCACCCTATGAGTCTCGAAATCGCGATATTTACGTTTTCTAAACGCTGTGTATCGAAAGAATCTAAGTATTCACTTCTCAAGCCTCGCAATCGTTCGATATAACGATAAATCACTCTAGGAGACTGGGTATCGCGATAATTACCATCACCGCACCCTGTGTATCGAAAGGAGCTAAGGATTCAACTCGGATTGCTTGAAATGGTTCGATATAACGATAAATCACTCTAGGAGACTTGGAATCGCGATATTTACGTTTTCCACACGCTGTGTATCAACAGCAGCTAAGGCTTCACTTCCCAAACAGCGCAATCGTTCTATTAAACGATAAATCACTCTATGAGACTCGGAATTGGGATATTTACGTTTTCCAAACGCTGTGTATCGAAAGGAGCTAAGGCTTCACTTCGCAAGCCTCGCAATCGTTCGATATAACGATAAATCACTCTATGAGACTTGGAATGGCGATATTTACGTTTCCCAGACGCTGTGTTTCGAAAGGAGCTAAGGCTTCACTTCGCAAGCCTCGCAATCGTTCGATATAACGATAAATCACCCTATGAGACTGGGAATCGCGATATTTACGTTTCCCAGACGCTGTGTATCCAAAGGAGGTAAGTATTCACTTCGCAAGAATCGCAATCGTTCGATTAAACGATAAATCACTCTAGGAGACTCCGAATCGCGATAATTACCTTCACCGCAACCTGTGAATCGAAAGGAGCTAAGGATTCAACACGGATGGCTTGCAATGGTTTGGTATAACGATAAATCACTCTATGAGACTTGGAATCGGGATATTTACGTTTTCCAAACGCTGTGTTTCTATGGGAGCTAAGGATTCACTTCCCAAGCCTCGCAAACGTTCAATGTAACGTTAAATCACTCTAGGAGACTTGGAATCGCGATAATTACCTTCACCGCAACCTGTCTATCGATAGGAGCCAATCATTCAACACGGATGGCTTGCAAATGTTCGATATAACGGTAAATCACCCTATGAGTCTCGAAATCGCGATATTTACGTTTTCCAAACGCTGTGTATCGAAAGAATCTAAGTATTCACTTCTCAAACCTCGCAATCGTTCGATTAAACGATAAATCGCTCTAGGAGACTGGGAATCACGATAATTACCATGACCGCACCCTGTGTATCGAAAGGAGCTAAGGATTCAACACGGATGGCTTGCAATGGTTCGATATAACGATAAATCACCCTATGAGACTGGGAATCGCGATATTTACGTTTCCCAGACGCTGTGTATCCAAAGGAGGTAAGTATTCACTTCGCAAGCCTCGCAATCGTTCGATATAACGATAAATCACTCTCGGAGACTCGGAATCGCGATAATTACCTTCACCGCAACCTGTGTATCGAAAGGAGCTAAGGATTCAACACGGATGGCTTGCAATGGTTCGATATAACGATAAATCACTCTAGGAGACTGGGAATCGCGATAATTACCTTCACAGCACGCTCTGTATCGAAAGGAGCTAAGTATTCACTTGACAAACCTCGCAATCGATCAATGTAACGTTAAATCACTCTATGAGACTCGGAATTGCGAAAATCACCTTCACCGCAACCTGCATATCGAAAGGAGCCAAGGATTCAACACGGATGGCTTGCAAATGTTCGATATAACGGTAAATCACCCTATGAGTCTCGAAATCGCGATATTTACGTTTTCCACACGCTGTGTATCGAAAGAATCTAAGTATTCACTTCGCACGCCTCGCAATCGTTCGATTAAACGATAAATCACCCTATGAGTCTCGAAATCGGGATATTTACGTTTTCCAAACGCTGTGAATCGAAAGGAGCTAAGGCTTCAGATCCCAAACCGCGCAATCGTTCGATTAAACGATAAATCACTCTAGGAGACTCGGAATCGCGATAATTACCTTGACCGCAACCTGTGTATCGAATCGAGCTAAGGTTTCAACACGGATGGCTTGCAATGGTTCGATATAACGATAAATCACTCTATGAGACTTGGAATCGGGATATTTACGTTTCCCAAACGCTGTGTTTCGATGGGAGCTAAGGATTCACTTCCCAAGCCTCGCAAACGTTCAATGTAACGTTAAATCACTCTATGAGACTCGGAATCGGGATATTTACGTTTTCCAAACGCTGTGTTTCGAAAGGAGCTAAGCCTTCACTTCGCAAGCCTCGTAACCGTTCGATATCACGATAAATCACTCTAGGAGACTGGGAATCGCGATAATTACCATCACCGCACCCTGTATATCGAAAGGATCTAAGGATTCAACTCGGATTGCTTGAAATGGTTGGATATAACGATAAATCACCCTATGAAACTCGAAATCGTGATATTTACGTTTTCCACACGCTGTGTATCAACAGCAGCTAAGGCTTCACTTCGCAAGCCTCGTAACCATTCGATATCACGATAAATCACTCTAGGAGACTCGGAATCGCGATAATTACCTTCACCGCACCCTGTGTATCGAAAGGAGCGAAGAATTCACTTCCCAATCCTCGCAATCGTTCGATATAACGATAAATCACCCTATGAGTCTCGAAATCGCGATATTTACGTTTTCTAAACGCTGTGTATCGAAAGAATCTAAGTATTCACTTCTCAAGCCTCGCAATCGTTCGATATAACGATAAATCACTCTAGGAGACTGGGAATCGCGATAATTACCATCACCGCACCCTGTGTATCGAAAGGAGCTAAGGATTCAACTCGGATTGCTTGAAATGGTTCGATATAACGATAAATCACCCTATGAAACTCGAAATCGCGATATTTACGTTTTCCACACGCTGTGTATCAACAGCAGCTAAGGCTTCACTTCCCAAACAGCGCAATCGTTCTATTAAACGATAAATCACTCTATGAGACTCGGAATCGGGATATTTACGTTTTCCAAACGCTGTGTATCGAAAGGAGCTAAGGCTTCAGATCCCAAACCGCGCAACCGTTCGATTAAACGATAAATCACTCTAGGAGACTCGGAATGGCGATAATTACCCTGACCGCAATCTGTGTATCGAAAGGAGCTAAGGATTCAACACGGATGGCTTGCAATGGTTCGATATAACGATAAATCACTCTATGAGACTTGGAATCGCGATATTTACGTTTCCCAGACGCTGTGTTTCGAAAGGAGCTAAGGCTTCACTTCGCAAGCCTCGCAATCGTTCGATATAACGATAAATCACCCTATGAGACTGGGAATCGCGATATTTACGTTTCCCACACGCTGTGTATCCAAAGGAGGTAAGTATTCACTTCGCAAGTCTCGCAATCGTTCGATATAACGATAAATCACTCTAGGAGACTCGGAAACGGGATATTTACGTTTTCCAAACGCTGTGTATCGAAAGGAGCTAAAGCTTCACATCCAAAACCGCGCAATCGTTCGATTAAACGATAAATCACTCTATGAGACTCGTAATCGCGATAATTACCTTCACCGCACCCTGTGTATCGAAAGCAGCTAAGGATTCAACACGGATGGCTTGCAATGGTTCGATATAACGATAAATCACTCTATGAGACTTGGAATCGCGATATTTACGTTTCCCAGACGCTGTGTATCAACAGGAGCTAAGGCTTCACTTCGCAAGCCTCGCAATCGTTCGATATAACGATAAATCCCTCTATGAGACTCGGAATTGCGAAAATCACCTTCACCGCACCCTGTGTATCGAAAGGAGCTAAGCATTCAACTCGGATGGCTTCCAATGTTTCGATATAACGATAAATCACTCTAGGAGACTTGGAATCGCGATAATTACCTTCACCGCAACCTGTGTATCGATAGGAGCCAAGGATTCAACACGGATGGCTTGCAAATGTTCGATATAACGGTAAATCACCCTATGAGTCTCGAAATCGCGATATTTACGTTTTCTAAACGCTGTGTATCAAAAGGAGCTAAGGCTTCACTTCGCAAGCCTCGTAACCATTCCATATCACGATAAATCACTCTAGGAGACTCGGTATCGCGATAATTACCTTCACCGCACCCTGTGTATCGAAAGGAGCGAAGAATTCACTTCCCAATCCTCGCAATCGTTCGATATAACGATAAATCACCCTATGAGTCTCGAAATCGCGATATTTACGTTTTCTAAACGCTGTGTATCAAAAGAATCTAAGTATTCACTTCTCAAACCTCGCAATCGTTCGATATAACGATAAATCACCCTATGAGTCTCGGAATCGCGATAATTACCTTGACCGCAATCTGTGTATCGAAAGGAGCTAAGGTTTCAACACGGATGGCTTGCAATGGTTCGATGTAACGATAAATCACTCTATGAGACTTGGAATCGCGATATTTACGTTTCCCAGACGCCGTGTATCCAAAAGAGCTATGTATTCACTTCGCACGCCTCGCAATCGTTCGATTAAACGATAAATCACTCTAGGAGACTCGGAATCGCGATAATTACCTTGACCGCAATCTGTGTATCGAAAGGAGCTAAGGTTTCAACACGGATGGCTTGCAATGGTTCGATATAACGATAAATCACTCTATGAGACTTGGAATCGCGATATTTACGTTTTCCAGACGCCGTGTATCCAAAAGAGCTATGTATTCACTTCGCACGCCTCGCAATCGTTCGATTAAACGATAAATCACCCTATGAGTCTCGAAATCGGGATATTTACGTTTTCCAAACGCTGTGAATCGAAAGGAGCTAAGGCTTCAGATCCCAAACCCCGCAATCGTTCGATTAAACGATAAATCACTCTAGGAGACTCGGAATCGCGATAATTACCTTCACCGGAACCTGTGTATCGAAAGGAGCTAAGGATTCAACACGGATGGCTTGCAATGGTTCGATATAACGGTAAATCACTCTATGAGACTTGGAATCGGGATATTTACGTTTCCCAAACGCTGTGTTTCGATGGGAGCTAAGGATTCACTTCCCAAGCCTCGCAAACGTTCAATGTAACGTTAAATCACTCTATGAGACTCGGAATCGGGATATTTACGTTTTCCAAACTCTGTGTTTCGAAAAGAGCTAAGCCTTCACTTCGCAAGCCTCGTAACCGTTCGATATAACGATAAATCACTGTAGGAGACTGGGAATCGCTATAATTACCATCACCGCACCCTGTGTATCGAAAGGAGCTAAGGATTCAACTCGGATTGCCTGAAATGGTTCGATATAACGATAAATCACCCTATGAAACTCGAATTCGCGATATTTACGTTTTCCACACGCTGTGTATCAACAGCAGCTAAGGCTTCACTTCCCAAACAGCGCAATCGTTCTATTAAACGATAAATCACTCTATGAGACTCGGAATCGGGATATTTACGTTTTCCAAACGCTGTGTATCGAAAGGAGCTAAGGCTTCAGATCCCAAACCGCGCAATCGTTCGATTAAACGATAAATCACCCTATGAGACTGGGAATCGCGATATTTACGTTTCCCAGACGCTGTGTATCCAAAGGAGGTAAGTATTCACTTCGCAAGAATCGCAATCGTTCGATTAAACGATAAATCACTCTAGGAGACTCCGAATCGCGATAATTACCTTCACCGCAACCTGTGAATCGAAAGGAGCTAAGGATTCAACACGGATGGCTTGCAATGGTTTGGTATAACGATAAATCACTCTATGAGACTTGGAATCGGGATATTTACGTTTTCCAAACGCTGTGTTTCTATGGGAGCTAAGGATTCACTTCCCAAGCCTCGCAAACGTTCAATGTAACGTTAAATCACTCTATGAGACTCGGAATTGCGAAAATCACCTTCACCGCAACCTGCATATCGAAAGGAGCCAAGGATTCAACACGGATGGCTTGCAATGGTTCGATATAACGATAAATCACTCTATGAGACTCGGAATCGGGATATTTACGTTTTCCAAACGCTGTGTATCGAAAGGAGCTAAGGCTTCAGATCCCAAACCGCGCAATCGTTCGATTAAACGATAAATCACTCTAGGAGACTCGGAATCGCGATAATTACCTTGACCGCAATCTGTGTATCGAATCGAGCTAAGGTTTCAACACGGATGGCTTGCAATGGTTCGATATAACGATAAATCACTCTATGAGACTTGGAATCGGGATATTTACGTTTCCCAAACGCTGTGTTTCGATGGGAGCTAAGGATACACATCCCAAGCCTCGCAAACGTTCAATGTAACGTTAAATCACTCTATGAGACTCGGAATCGGGATATTTACGTTTTCCAAACGCTGTGTTTCGAAAGGAGCTAAGCCTTCACTTCGCAAGCCTCGTAACCGTTCGATATCACGATAAATCACTCTAGGAGACTGGGAATCGCGATAATTACCATCACCGCACCCTGTGTATCGAAAGGATCTAAGGATTCAACTCGGATTGCTTGAAATGGTTGGATATAACGATAAATCACCCTATGAAACTCGAAATCGCGATATTTACGTTTTCCACACGCTGTGTATCAACAGCAGCTAAGGCTTCACTTCGCAAGCCTCGTAACCATTCGATATCACGATAAATCACTCTAGGAGACTCGGAATCGCGATAATTACCTTCACCGCACCCTGTGTATCGAAAGGAGCGAAGAATTCACTTCCCAAACAGCGCAATCGTTCTATTAAACGATAAATCACTCTATGAGACTCGGAATCGGGATATTTACGTTTTCCAAACGCTGTGTATCGAAAGGAGCTAAGGCTTCAGATCCCAAACCGCGCAACCGTTCGATTAAACGATAAATCACTCTAGGAGACTCGGAATCGCGATAATTACCCGGACCGCAATCTGTGTATCGAAAGGAGCTAAGGTTTCAACACGGATGTCTTGCAATGGTTCGATATAACGATAAATCACCCTATGAGTCTCGAAATCGCGATATTTACGTTTTCTAAACGCTGTGTATCGAAAGAATCTAAGTATTCACTTCTCAAGCCTCGCAATCGTTCGATATAACGATAAATCACTCTAGGAGACTGGGAATCGCGATAATTACCATCACCGCACCCTGTGTATCGAAAGGAGCTAAGGATTCAACTCGGATTGCTTGAAATGGTTCGATATAACGATAAATCACCCTATGAAACTCGAAATCGCGATATTTACGTTTTCCACACGCTGTGTATCAACAGCAGCTAAGGCTTCACTTCCCAAACAGCGCAATCGTTCTATTAAACGATAAATCACTCTATGAGACTCGGAATCGGGATATTTACGTTTTCCAAACGCTGTGTATCGAAAGGAGCTAAGGCTTCAGATCCCAAACCGCGCAACCGTTCGATTAAACGATAAATCACTCTAGGAGACTCGGAATGGCGATAATTACCCTGACCGCAATCTGTGTATCGAAAGGAGCTAAGGATTCAACACGGATGGCTTGCAATGGTTCGATATAACGATAAATCACCCTATGAGTCTCGAAATCGCGATATTTACGTTTTCTAAACGCTGTGTTTCGAAAGGAGCTAAGGCTTCACTTCGCAAGCCTCGCAATCGTTCGATATAACGATAAATCACCCTATGAGACTGGGAATCGCGATATTTACGTTTCCCACACGCTGTGTATCCAAAGGAGGTAAGTATTCACTTCGCAAGTCTCGCAATCGTTCGATATAACGATAAATCACTCTAGGAGACTCGGAAACGGGATATTTACGTTTTCCAAACGCTGTGTATCGAAAGGAGCTAAAGCTTCACATCCAAAACCGCGCAATCGTTCGATTAAACGATAAATCACTCTATGAGACTCGTAATCGCGATAATTACCTTCACCGCACCCTGTGTATCGAAAGCAGCTAAGGATTCAACACGGATGGCTTGCAATGGTTCGATATAACGATAAATCACTCTATGAGACTTGGAATCGCGATATTTACGTTTCCCAGACGCTGTGTATCAACAGGAGCTAAGGCTTCACTTCGCAAGCCTCGCAATCGTTCGATATAACGATAAATCCCTCTATGAGACTCGGAATTGCGAAAATCACCTTCACCGCACCCTGTGTATCGAAAGGAGCTAAGCATTCAACTCGGATGGCTTCCAATGTTTCGATATAACGATAAATCACTCTAGGAGACTTGGAATCGCGATAATTACCTTCACCGCAACCTGTGTATCGATAGGAGCCAAGGATTCAACACGGATGGCTTGCAAATGTTCGATATAACGGTAAATCACCCTATGAGTCTCGAAATCGCGATATTTACGTTTTCTAAACGCTGTGTATCAAAAGGAGCTAAGGCTTCACTTCGCAAGCCTCGTAATCATTCGATATCACGATAAATCACTCTAGGAGACTCGGTATCGCGATAATTACCTTCACCGCACCCTGTGTATCGAAAGGAGCGAAGAATTCACTTCCCAATCCTCGCAATCGTTCGATATAACGATAAATCACCCTATGAGTCTCGAAATCGCGATATTTACGTTTTCTAAACGCTGTGTATCAAAAGAATCTAAGTATTCACTTCTCAAACCTCGCAATCGTTCGATATAACGATAAATCACCCTATGAGTCTCGGAATCGCGATAATTACCTTGACCGCAATCTGTGTATCGAAAGGAGCTAAGGTTTCAACACGGATGGCTTGCAATGGTTCGATATAACGATAAATCACTCTATGAGACTTGGAATCGCGATATTTACGTTTCCCAGACGCCGTGTATCCAAAAGAGCTATGTATTCACTTCGCACGCCTCGCAATCGTTCGATTAAACGATAAATCACTCTAGGAGACTCGGAATCGCGATAATTACCTTGACCGCAATCTGTGTATCGAAAGGAGCTAAGGTTTCAACACGGATGGCTTGCAATGGTTCGATATAACGATAAATCACTCTATGAGACTTGGAATCGCGATATTTACGTTTCCCAGACGCCGTGTATCCAAAAGAGCTATGTATTCACTTCGCACGCCTCGCAATCGTTCGATTAAACGATAAATCACCCTATGAGTCTCGAAATCGGGATATTTACGTTTTCCAAACGCTGTGAATCGAAAGGAGCTAAGGCTTCAGATCCCAAACCCCGCAATCGTTCGATTAAACGATAAATCACTCTAGGAGACTCGGAATCGCTATAATTACCTTCACCGGAACCTGTGTATCGAAAGGAGCTAAGGATTCAACACGGATGGCTTGCAATGGTTCGATATAACGATAAATCACTCTATGAGACTTGGAATCGGGATATTTACGTTTCCCAAACGCTGTGTTTCGATGGGAGCTAAGGATTCACTTCCCAAGCCTCGCAAACGTTCAATGTAACGTTAAATCACTCTATGAGACTCGGAATCGGGATATTTACGTTTTCCAAACTCTGTGTTTCGAAAAGAGCTAAGCCTTCACTTCGCAAGCCTCGTAACCGTTCGATATAACGATAAATCACTGTAGGAGACTGGGAATCGCTATAATTACCATCACCGCACCCTGTGTATCGAAAGGAGCTAAGGATTCAACTCGGATTGCTTGAAATGGTTGGATATAACGATAAATCACCCTATGAAACTCGAAATCGCGATATTTACGTTTTCCACACGCTGTGTATCAACAGCAGCTAAGGCTTCACTTCGCAAGCCTCGTAACCATTCGATATCACGATAAATCACTCTAGGAGACTCGGAATCGCGATAATTACCTTCACCGCACCCTGTGTATCGAAAGGAGCGAAGAATTCACTTCCCAAACAGCGCAATCGTTCTATTAAACGATAAATCACTCTATGAGACTCGGAATCGGGATATTTACGTTTTCCAAACGCTGTGTATCGAAAGGAGCTAAGGCTTCAGATCCCAAACCGCGCAACCGTTCGATTAAACGATAAATCACTCTAGGAGACTCGGAATCGCGATAATTACCCTGACCGCAATCTGTGTATCGAAAGGAGCTAAGGTTTCAACACGGATGTCTTGCAATGGTTCGATATAACGATAAATCACCCTATGAGTCTCGAAATCGCGATATTTACGTTTTCTAAACGCTGTGTATCGAAAGAATCTAAGTATTCATTTCTCAAGCCTCGCAATCGTTCGATATAACGATAAATCACTCTAGGAGACTGGGAATCGCGATAATTACCATCACCGCACCCTGTGTATCGAAAGGAGCTAAGGATTCAACTCGGATTGCTTGAAATGGTTCGATATAACGATAAATCACCCTATGAAACTCGAAATCGCGATATTTACGTTTTCCACACGCTGTGTATCAACAGCAGCTAAGGCTTCACTTCCCAAACAGCGCAATCGTTCTATTAAACGATAAATCACTCTATGAGACTCGGAATCGGGATATTTACGTTTTCCAAACGCTGTGTATCGAAAGGAGCTAAGGCTTCAGATCCCAAACCGCGCAACCGTTCGATTAAACGATAAATCACTCTAGGAGACTCGGAATGGCGATAATTACCCTGACCGCAATCTGTGTATCGAAAGGAGCTAAGGATACAACACGGATGGCTTGCAATGGTTCGATATAACGATAAATCACTCTATGAGACTTGGAATCGCGATATTTACGTTTCCCAGACGCTGTGTTTCGAAAGGAGCTAAGGCTTCACTTCGCAAGCCTCGCAATCGTTCGATATAACGATAAATCACCCTATGAGACTGGGAATCGCGATATTTACGTTTCCCACACGCTGTGTATCCAAAGGAGGTAAGTATTCACTTCGCAAGTCTCGCAATCGTTCGATATAACGATAAATCACTCTAGGAGACTCGGAAACGGGATATTTACGTTTTCCAAACGCTGTGTATCGAAAGGAGCTAAAGCTTCACATCCAAAACCGCGCAATCGTTCGATTAAACGATAAATCACTCTATGAGACTCGTAATCGCGATAATTACCTTCACCGCACCCTGTGTATCGAAAGCAGCTAAGGATTCAACACGGATGGCTTGCAATGGTTCGATATAACGATAAATCACTCTATGAGACTTGGAATCACGATATTTACGTTTCCCAGACGCTGTGTATCAACAGGAGCTAAGGCTTCACTTCGCAAGCCTCGCAATCGTTCGATATAACGATAAATCCCTCTATGAGACTCGGAATTGCGAAAATCACCTTCACCGCACCCTGTGTATCGAAAGGAGCTAAGCATTCAACTCGGATGGCTTCCAATGTTTCGATATAACGATAAATCACTCTAGGAGATTTGGAATCGCGATAATTACCTTCACCGCAACCTGTGTATCGATAGGAGCCAAGGATTCAACACGGATGGCTTGCAAATGTTCGATATAACGGTAAATCACCCTATGAGTCTCGAAATCGCGATATTTACGTTTTCTAAACGCTGTGTATCAAAAGGAGCTAAGGCTTCACTTCGCAAGCCTCGTAACCATTCGATATCACGATAAATCACTCTAGGAGACTCGGTATCGCGATAATTACCTTCACCGCACCCTGTGTATCGAAAGGAGCGAAGAATTCACTTCCCAATCCTCGCAATCGTTCGATATAACGATAAATCACCCTATGAGTCTCGAAATCGCGATATTTACGTTTTCTAAACGCTGTGTATCAAAAGAATCTAAGTATTCACTTCTCAAACCTCGCAATCGTTCGATATAACGATAAATCACCCTATGAGTCTCGGAATCGCGATAATTACCTTGACCGCAATCTGTGTATCGAAAGGAGCTAAGGTTTCAACACGGATGGCTTGCAATGGTTCGATATAACGATAAATCACTCTATGAGACTTGGAATCGCGATATTTACGTTTCCCAGACGCCGTGTATCCAAAAGAGCTATGTATTCACTTCGCACGCCTCGCAATCGTTCGATTAAACGATAAATCACCCTATGAGTCTCGAAATCGGGATATTTACGTTTTCCAAACGCTGTGAATCGAAAGGAGCTAAGGCTTCAGATCCCAAACCCCGCAATCGTTCGATTAAACGATAAATCACTCTAGGAGACTCGGAATCGCGATAATTACCTTCACCGGAACCTGTGTATCGAAAGGAGCTAAGGATTCAACACGGATGGCTTGCAATGGTTCGATATAACGATAAATCACTCTATGAGACTTGGAATCGGGATATTTACGTTTCCCAAACGCTGTGTTTCAATGGGAGCTAAGGATTCACTTCCCAAGCCTCGCAAACGTTCAATGTAACGTTAAATCACTCTATGAGACTCGGAATCGGGATATTTACGTTTTCCAAACTCTGTGTTTCGAAAAGAGCTAAGCCTTCACTTCGCAAGCCTCGTAACCGTTCGATATAACGATAAATCACTGTAGGAGACTGGGAATCGCTATAATTACCATCACCGCACCCTGTGTATCGAAAGGAGCTAAGGATTCAACTCGGATTGCTTGAAATGGTTCGATATAACGATAAATCACCCTATGAAACTCGAATTCGCGATATTTACGTTTTCCACACGCTGTGTATCAACAGCAGCTAAGGCTTCACTTCCCAAACAGCGCAATCGTTCTATTAAACGATAAATCACTCTATGAGACTCGGAATCGGGATATTTACGTTTTCCAAACGCTGTGTATCGAAAGGAGCTAAGGCTTCAGATCCCAAACCGCGCAATCGTTCGATTAAACGATAAATCACCCTATGAGACTGGGAATCGCGATATTTACGTTTCCCAGACGCTGTGTATCCAAAGGAGGTAAGTATTCACTTCGCAAGAATCGCAATCGTTCGATTAAACGATAAATCACTCTAGGAGACTCCGAATCGCGATAATTACCTTCACCGCAACCTGTGAATCGAAAGGAGCTAAGGATTCAACACGGATGGCTTGCATTGGTTTGGTATAACGATAAATCACTCTATGAGACTTGGAATCGGGATATTTACGTTTTCCAAACGCTGTGTTTCTATGGGAGCTAAGGATTCACTTCCCAAGCCTCGCAAACGTTCAATGTAACGTTAAATCACTCTATGAGACTCGGAATTGCGAAAATCACCTTCACCGCAACCTGCATATCGAAAGGAGCCAAGGATTCAACACGGATGGCTTGCAATGGTTCGATATAACGATAAATCACTCTATGAGACTCGGAATCGGGATATTTACGTTTTCCAAACGCTGTGTATCGAAAGGAGCTAAGGCTTCAGATCCCAAACCGCGCAATCGTTCGATTAAACGATAAATCACTCTAGGAGACTCGGAATCGCGATAATTACCTTGACCGCAATCTGTGTATCGAATCGAGCTAAGGTTTCAACACGGATGGCTTGCAATGGTTCGATATAACGATAAATCACTCTATGAGACTTGGAATCGGGATATTTACGTTTCCCAAACGCTGTGTTTCGATGGGAGCTAAGGATTCACTTCCCAAGCCTCGCAAACGTTCAATGTAACGTTAAATCACTCTATGAGACTCGGAATCGGGATATTTACGTTTTCCAAACGCTGTGTTTCGAAAGGAGCTAAGCCTTCACTTCGCAAGCCTCGTAACCGTTCGATATCACGATAAATCACTCTAGGAGACTGGGAATCGCGATAATTACCATCACCGCACCCTGTGTATCGAAAGGATCTAAGGATTCAACTCGGATTGCTTGAAATGGTTGGATATAACGATAAATCACCCTATGAAACTCGAAATCGCGATATTTACGTTTTCCACACGCTGTGTATCAACAGCAGCTAAGGCTTCACTTCGCAAGCCTCGTAACCATTCGATATCACGATAAATCACTCTAGGAGACTCGGAATCGCGATAATTACCTTCACCGCACCCTGTGTATCGAAAGGAGCGAAGAATTCACTTCCCAAACAGCGCAATCGTTCTATTAAACGATAAATCACTCTATGAGACTCGGAATCGGGATATTTACGTTTTCCAAACGCTGTGTATCGAAAGGAGCTAAGGCTTCAGATCCCAAACCGCGCAACCGTTCGATTAAACGATAAATCACTCTAGGAGACTCGGAATCGCGATAATTACCCTGACCGCAATCTGTGTATCGAAAGGAGCTAAGGTTTCAACACGGATGTCTTGCAATGGTTCGATATAACGATAAATCACTCTATGAGACTTGGAATCGGGATATTTACGTTTTCCAAACGCTGTGTTTCGAAAGGAGCTAAGGCTTCACTTCGCAAGCCTCGCAATCGTTCGATATAACGATAAATCACCCCTATGAGACTGGGAATCGCGATATTTACGTTTCCCAGACGCTGTGTATCCAATGGAGGTAAGTATTCACTTCGCAAGCCTCGCAATCGTTCGATATAACGATAAATCACTCTAGGAGACTCGGAAACGGGATATTTACGTTTTCCAAACGCTGTGTATCGAAAGGAGCTAAAGCTTCACATCCCAAACCGCGCAATCGTTCGATTAAACGATAAATCACTCTATGAGACTCGTAATCGCGATAATTACCTTCACCGCACCCTGTGTATCGAAAGCAGCTAAGGATTCAACACGGATGGCTTGCAATGGTTCGATATAACGATAAATCACTCTATGAGACTTGGAATCGCGATATTTACGTTTCCCAGACGCTGTGTATCAACAGGAGCTAAGGATTCACTTCCCAATCCTCGCAGTCGTTCGATATAACAATAAATCCCTCTATGAGACTCGGAATTGCGAAAATCACCTTCACCGCACCCTGTGTATCGAAAGGAGCTAAGCATTCAACTCGGATGGCTTCCAATGTTTCGATATAACGATAAATCACTCTAGGAGACTTGGAATCGCGATAATTACCTTCACCGCAACCTGTGTATCGATAGGAGCCAAGGATTCAACACGGATGGCTTGCAAATGTTCGATATAACGGTAAATCACCCTATGAGTCTCGAAATCGCGATATTTACGTTTTCTAAACGCTGTGTATCAAAAGGAGCTAAGGCTTCACTTGCCAAGCCTCGCAATCGTTCGATATAACGATAAATCACCCTATGAGTCTCGGAATCGCGATAATTACCTTGACCGCAATCTGTGTATCGAAAGGAGCTAAGGTTTCAACACGGATGGCTTGCAATGGTTCGATATAACGATAAATCACTCTATGAGACTTGGAATCGCGATATTTACGTTTCCCAGACGCCGTGTATCCAAAAGAGCTATGTATTCACTTCGCACGCCTCGCAATCGTTCGATTAAACGATAAATCACCCTATGAGTCTCGAAATCGGGATATTTACGTTTTCCAAACGCTGTGAATCGAAAGGAGCTAAGGCTTCAGATCCCAAACCCCGCAATCGTTCGATTAAACGATAAATCACTCTAGGAGACTCGGAATCGCGATAATTACCTTGACCGCAATCTGTGTATCGAAAGGAGCTAAGGTTTCAACACGGATGGCTTGCAATGGTTCGATATAACGATAAATCACTCTATGAGACTTGGAATCGCGATATTTACGTTTCCCAGACGCCGTGTATCCAAAAGAGCTATGTATTCACTTCGCACGCCTCGCAATCGTTCGATTAAACCATAAATCACCCTATGAGTCTCGAAATCGGGATATTTACGGTTTCCAAACGCTGTGAATCGAAAGGAGCTAAGGCTTCAGATCCCAAACCCCGCAATCGTTCGATTAAACGATAAATCACTCTAGGAGACTCGGAATCGCGATAATTACCTTCACCGGAACCTGTGTATCGAAAGGAGCTAAGGATTCAACACGGATGGCTTGCAATGGTTCGATATAACGATAAATCACTCTATGAGACTTGGAATCGGGATATTTACGTTTCCCAAACGCTGTGTTTCGATGGGAGCTAAGGATTCACTTCCCAAGCCTCGCAAACGTTCAATGTAACGTTAAATCACTCTATGAGACTCGGAATCGGGATATTTACGTTTTCCAAACGCTGTGTTTCGAAAGGAGCTAAGCCTTCACTTCGCAAGCCTCGTAACCGTTCGATATCACGATAAATCACTCTAGGAGACTGGGAATCGCGATAATTACCATCACCGCACCCTGTGTATCGAAAGGAGCTAAGGATTCAACTCGGATTGCTGGAAATGGTTGGATATAACGATAAATCACCCTATGAAACTCGAAATCATGATATTTACGTTTTCCACACGCTGTGTATCAACAGCAGCTAAGGCTTCACTTGCCAAGCCTCGTAACCATTCGATATCACGATAAATCACTCTAGGCGACTCGGAATCGCGATAATTACCTTCACCGCACCCTGTGTATCGAAAGGAGCGAAGAATTCACTTCCCAATCCTCGCAATCGTTCAATGTAACGTTAAATCACTCTATGAGACTCGGAATCGGGATATTTACGTTTTCCAAGCGCTGTGTTTCGAAACGAGCTAAGCCTTCACTTCGCAAGCCTCGTAACCGTTCGATATCACGATAAATCACTCTAGGAGACTCGGAATCGCGATAATTACCTTCAACGCACCCTGTGTATCGAAAGGAGCGAAGAATTCACTTCCCAATCCTCGCAATCGTTCAATGTAACGTTAAATCACTCTATGAGACTCGGAATCGGGATATTTACGTTTTCCAAACGCTGTGTTTCGAAACGAGCTAAGCCTTCACTTCGCAAGCCTCGTAACCGTTCGATATCACGATAAATCACTCTAGGAGACTCGGAATCGCGATAATTACCTTCACCGCACCCTGTGTATCGAAAGGAGCGAAGAATTCACTTCCCAATCCTCGCAATCGTTCGATATAACGATAAATCACGCTATGACACTCGAAATCGCGATATTTACGTTTTCCAAACGCTGTGTATCGAAAGAATCTAAGTATTCACTTCTCAAGCCTCGCAATCGTTCGGTATAACGATAAATCACTCTAGGAGACTGGGAATCGCGATAATTACCATCACCGCACCTTGTGTATCGAAAGGAGCGAAGAGTTCACTTCCCAATCCTCGCAATCGTTCGATATAACGATAAATCACTCTATGAGACTCGGAATTGCGAAAATCACCTTCACCGCAACCTGCATATCGAAAGGAGCCAAGGATTCAACACGGAGGGCTTGCAAATGTTCGATATAACGGTAAATCACCCTATGAGTCTCGAAATTGCGATATTTACGTTTTCCACACGCTGTGTATCGAAAAAATCTAAGTATTCACTTCCCAAGCCTCGCAGTCGTTCGATATAACGATAAATCCCTCTATGAGACTCGGAATTGCGAAAATCACCTTCACCGCACCCTGTGTATCGAAAGGAGCTAAGCATTCAACTCGGATGGCTTCCAATGTTTCGATATAACGATAAATCCCTCTATGAGACTCGGAATTGCGAAAATCACCTTCACCGCACCCTGTGTATCGAAAGGAGCTAAGCATTCAACTCGGATGGCTTCCAATGTTTCGATATAACGATAAATCACTCTAGGAGACTGGGAATCGCGATAATTACCATCACCGCACCCTGTGTATCGAAAGGAGCTAAGGATTCCACTCGGATTGCTTGAAATGGTTCGATATCACGATATATCACTCTATGAGACTTGGAATCGCGATATTTACGTTTCCCAGACGCCGTGTATCCAAAAGAGCTATGTATTCACTTCGCACGCCGCGCAATCGTTCGATTAAACGATAAATCACTCTAGGAGACTCGGAATCGCGATAATTACCTTCACCGGAACCTGTGTATCGAAAGGAGCTAAGGATTCAACACGGATGGCTTGCAATGGTTCGATATAACGATAAATCACTCTATGAGACTTGGAATCGGGATATTTACGTTTCCCAAACGCTGTGTTTCGATGGGAGCTAAGGATTCACTTCCCAAGCCTCGCAAACGTTCAATGTAACGTTAAATCACTCTATGAGACTCGGAATCGGGATATTTACGTTTTCCAAACGCTGTGTTTCGAAAGGAGCTAAGCCTTCACTTCGCAAGCCTCGTAACCGTTCGATATAACGATAAATCACTGTAGGAGACTGGGAATCGCTATAATTACCATCACCGCACCCTGTGTATCGAAAGGAGCTAAGGATTCAACTCGGATTGCTTGAAATGGTTCGATATAACGATAAATCACCCTATGAAACTCGAATTCGCGATATTTACGTTTTCCACACGCTGTGTATCAACAGCGGCTAAGGCTTCACTTCCCAAACAGCGCAATCGTTCTATTAAACGATAAATCACTCTATGGGACTCGGAATCGGGATATTTACGTTTTCCAAACGCTGTGAATCGAAAGGAGCTAAGGCTTCAGATCCCAAACCCCGCAATAGTTCGATTAAACGATAAATCACTCTAGGAGACTCGGAATCGCGATAATTACCTTCACCGGAACCTGTGTATCGAAAGGAGCTAGGGATTCAACACGGATGGCTTGCAATGGTTCGATATAACGATAAATCACCCTATGAGACTGGGAATCGCGATATTTACGTTTCCCAGACGCTGTGTATCCAAAGGAGGTAAGTATTCACTTCGCAAGCCTCGCAATCGTTCGATAAAACGATAAATCACTCTATGAGACTCGGAATTGCGAAAATCACCTTCACCGCAACCTGCATATCGAAAGGAGCCAAGGATTCAACACGGATGGCTTGCAAATGTTCGATATAACGGTAAATCACCCTATGAGTCTCGAAATCGCGATATTTACGTTTTCCACACGCTGTGTATCGAAAGAATCTAAGTATTCACTTCCCAAGCCTCGCAGTCGTTCGATATAACGATAAATCCCTCTATGAGACTCGGAATTGCGAAAATCACCTTCACCGCACCCTGTGTATCGAAAGGAGCTAAGCATTCAACTCGGATGGCTTCCAATGTTTCGATATAACGATAAATCCCTCTATGAGACTCGGAATTGCGAAAATCACCTTCACCGCACCCTGTGTATCGAAAGGAGCTAAGCATTCAACTCGGATGGCTTCCAATGTTTCGATATAACGATAAATCACTCTAGGAGACTGGGAATCGCGATAATTACCATCACCGCACCCTGTGTATCGAAAGGAGCTAAGGATTCCACTCGGATTGCTTGAAATGGTTCGATATCACGATATATCACTCTATGAGACTTGGAATCGCGATATTTACGTTTCCCAGACGCCGTGTATCCAAAAGAGCTATGTATTCACTTTTCACGCCGCGCAATCGTTCGATTAAACGATAAATCACTCTAGGAGACTCGGAATCGCGATAATTACCTTCACCGGAACCTGTGTATCGAAAGGAGCTAAGGATTCAACATGGATGGTTTGCAATGGTTCGATATAACGATAAATCACTCTATGAGACTTGGAATCGGGATATTTACGTTTCCCAAACGCTGTGTTTCGATGGGAGCTAAGGATTCACTTCCCAAGCCTCGCAAACGTTCAATGTAACGTTAAATCACGCTATGACACTCGAAATCGCGATATTTACGTTTCCCAGACGCTGTGTATCCAAAGGAGGTAAGTATTCACTTCGCAAGCCTCGCAATCGTTCGATATAACGATAAATCACTCTATGAGACTCGGAATTGCGAAAATCACCTTCACCGCAACCTGCATATCGAAAGGAGCCAAGGATTCAACACGGATGGCTTGCAAATGTTCGATATAACGGAAAATCACCCTATGAGTCTCGAAATCGCGATATTTACGTTTTCCACACGCTGTGTATCGAAAGAATCTAAGTATTCACTTCCCAAGCCTCGCAGTCGTTCGATATAACGATAAATCCCTCTATGAGACTCGGAATTGCGAAAATCACCTTCACCGCACCCTGTGTATCGAAAGGAGCTAAGCATTCAACTCGGATGGCTTCCAATGTTTCGATATAACGATAAATCCCTCTATGAGACTCGGAATTGCGAAAATCACCTTCACCGCACCCTGTGTATCGAAAGGAGCTAAGCATTCAACTCGGATTGCTTGAAATGGTTCGATATAACGATAAATCACCCTATGAAACTCGAATTCGCGATATTTACGTTTTCCACACGCTGTGTATCAACAGCAGCTAAGGCTTCACTTCCCAAACAGCGCAATCGTTCTATTAAACGATAAATCACTCTATGAGACTCGGAATCGGGATATTTACGTTTTCCAAACGCTGTGAATCGAAAGGAGCTAAGGCTTCAGATCCCAAACCCCGCAATCGTTCGATTAAACGATAAATCACTCTAGGAGACTCGGAATCGCGATAATTACCTTCACCGGAACCTGTGTATCGAAAGGAGCTAAGGATTCAACACGGATGGCTTGCAATGGTTCATTATAACGATAAATCACTCTATGAGGCTTGGAATCGGGATATTTACGTTTCCCAAACGCTGTGTTTCGATGGGAGCTAAGGATTCACTTCCCAAGCCTCGCAAACGTTCAATGTAACGTTAAATCACTCTATGAGACTCGGAATCGGGATATTTACGTTTTCCAAACGCTGTGTTTCGAAAGGAGCTAAGCCTTCACTTCGCAAGCCTCGTAACCGTTCGATATCACGATAAATCACTCTAGGAGACTGGGAATCGCGATAATTACCATCACCGCACCCTGTGTATCGAAAGGAGCTAAGGATTCAACTCGGATTGCTGGAAATGGTTGGATATAACGATAAATCACCCTATGAAACTCGAAATCGCGATATTTACGTTTTCCACACGCTGTGTATCAACAGCAGCTAAGGCTTCACTTGCCAAGCCTCGTAACCATTCGATATCACGATAAATCACTCTAGGAGACTCGGAATCGCGATAATTACCTATACCGCACCCTGTGTATCGAAAGGAGCGAAGAATTCACTTCCCAATCCTCGCAATCGTTCAATGTAACGTTAAATCACTCTATGAGACTCGGAATCGGGATATTTACGTTTTCCAAACGCTGTGTTTCGAAACGAGCTAAGCCTTCACTTCGCAAGCCTCGTAACCGTTCGATATCACGATAAATCACTCTAGGAGACTCGGAATCGCGATAATTACCTTCACCGCACCCTGTGTATCGAAAGGAGCGAAGAATTCACTTCCCAATCCTCGCAATCGTTCGATATAACGATAAATCACCCTATGAGTCTCGAAATCGCGATATTTACGTTTCCTAAACGCTGTGTATCAAAAGAATCTAAGTATTCACTTCTCAAGCCTCGCAATCGTTCGATATAACGATAAATCACTCTAGGAGACTGGGAATCGCGATAATTACCAACACCGCACCCTGTGTATCGAAAGGAGCTAAGGATTCAACACGGATGGCTTGCAATGGTTCGATATAACGATAAATCACTCTATGAGACTTGGAATCGGGATATTTACGTTTTCCAAACGCTGTGTTTCGAAAGGAGCTAAGGCTTCACTTCGCAAGCCTCGCAATCGTTCGATATAACGATAAATCACCCTATTAGACTGGGAATCGCGATATTTACGTTTCCCAGACGCTGTGTATCCAAAGGAGGTAAGTATTCACTTCGCAAGCCTCGCAATCGTTCGATATAACGATAAATCACTCTATGAGACTCGGAATTGCGAAAATCACCTTCACCGCACCCTGTGTATCGAAAGGAGCTAAGCATTCAACTCGGATGGCTTCCAATGTTTCGATATAACGATAAATCACTCTAGGAGACTGGGAATCGCGATAATTACCATCACCGCACCCTGTGTATCGAAAGGAGCTAAGGATTCCACTCGGATTGCTTGAAATGGTTCGATATCACGATATATCACTCCATGAGACTTGGAATCGCGATATTTACGTTTCCCAGACGCCGTGTTTCCAAAAGAGCTATGTATTCACTTCGCACGCCGCGCAATCGTTCGATTAAACGATAAATCACTCTAGAAGACTCCGAATCGCGATAATTACCTTCACCGCACCCTGTGTATCGAAAGGAGCGAAGAATTCACTTCCCAATCCTCGCAATCGTTCGATATAACGATAAATCACTCTAGGAGACTGGGAATCGCGATATTTACGTTTTCTAAACGCCGTGTATCAAAAGAATCTAAGTATTCACTTCTCAAGCCTCGCAATCGTTCGATATAACGATAAATCACTCTAGGAGACTGGGAATCGCGATAATTACCATCACCGCACCCTGTGTATCGAAAGGAGCTAAGGATTCAACTCGCATTGCTTGAAATGGTTCGATATCACGATAAATCACTCTAAGAGACTCGGAATCGCGATAATTACCTTCACCGCACCCTGTGTATAGAAAGGAGCGAAGAATTCACTTCCCAATCCTCGCAATCGTTCGATATAACGATAAATCACCCTATGACACTCGAAATCGCGATATTTACGTTTTCCAAACGCTGTGTATCGAAAGAATCTAAGTATTCACTTCTCAAGCCTCGCAATCGTTCGATATAACGATAAATCACTCTAGGAGACTGGGAATCGCGATAATTACCATCACCGCACCCTGTGTATCGAAAGGAGCTAAGGATTCAACTCGGATTGCTTGAAATGGTTCGATATAACGATAAATCACCCTATGAAACTCGAAATCGCGATATTTACGTTTTCCACACGCTGTGTATCAACAGCAGCTAAGGCTTCACTTCCCAAACAGCGCAATCGTTCTATTAAACGATAAATCACTCTATGAGACTCGGAATCGGGATATTTACGTTTTCCAAACGCTGTGTATCGAAAGGAGCTAAGGCTTCAGATCCCAAACCGCGCAATCGTTCGATTAAACGATAAATCACTCTAGGAGACTGGGAATCGCGATAATTACCAACACCGCACCCTGTGTATCGAAAGGAGCTAAGGATTCAACACGGATGGCTTGCAATGGTTCGATATAACGATAAATCACTCTATGAGACTTGGAATCGGGATATTTACGTTTTCCAAACGCTGTGTTTCGAAAGGAGCTAAGGCTTCACTTCGCAAGCCTCGCAATCGTTCGATATAACGATAAATCACCCTATGAGACTGGGAATCGCGATATTTACGTTTTCCAAACGCTGTGTATCGAAAGGAGCTAAGGCTTCAGATCCCAAACCGCGCAATCGTTCGATTAAACGATAAATCACTCTAGGAGACTCGGAATCGCGATAATTACCTTGACCGCAATCTGTGTATCGAGAGGAGCTAAGGTTTCAACACGGATGGCTTGCAATGGTTCGATATAACGATAAATCACTCTATGAGACTGGGAATCGCGATATTTACGTTTCCCAGACGCTGTGTATCCAAAGGAGTTAAGTATTCACTTCGCAAGCCTCGCAATCGTTCGATATAACGATAAATCACTCTAGGAGACTCGGAATCGCGATAATTACCTTCACCGCAACCTGTGTATCGAAAGGAGCTAAGGATTCAACACGGATGGCTTGCAATGGTTCGATATAACGATAAATCTCTCTATGAGACTTGGAATCGCGATATTTACGTTTCCCAGACGCCGTGTATCCAAAAGAGCTATGGATTCACTTCCCAAGCCTCGCAGTCGTTCGGTATAACGATAAATCCCTCTATGAGACTCGGAATTGCGAAAATCACCTTCACCGCACCCTGTGTATCGAAAGGAGCTAAGCATTCAACTCGGATGGCTTCCAATGTTTCGATATAACGATAAATCCCTCTATGAGACTCGGAATTGCGAAAATCACCTTCACCGCACCCTGTGTATCGAAAGGAGCTAAGCATTCAACTCGGATGGCTTCCAATGTTTCGATATAACGATAAATCACTCTAGGAGACTGGGAATCGCGATAATTACCATCACCACACCCTGTGTATCGAAAGGAGCTAAGGATTCCACTCGGATTGCTTGAAATGGTTCGATATCACGATATATCACTCTATGAGACTTGGAATCGCGATATTTACGTTTCCCAGACGCCGTGTATCCAAAAGAGCTATGGATTCACTTCCCAAGCCTCGCAGTCGTTCGATATAACGATAAATCACTCTAGGAGACTGGGAATCGCGATAATTACCAACACCGCACCCTGTGTATCGAAAGGAGCTAAGGATTCAACACGGATGGCTTGCAATGGTTCTATATAACGATAAATCACTCTATGAGACTTGGAATCGGGATATTTACGTTTTCCAAACGCTGTGTTTCGAAAGGAGCTAAGGCTTCACTTCGCAAGCCTCGCAATCGTTCGATATAACGATAAATCACCCTATGAGACTGGGAATCGCGATATTTACGTTTCCCAGACGCTGTGTATCCAAAGGAGGTAAGTATTCACTTCGCAAGCCTCGCAATCGTTCGATATAACGATAAATCACTCTATGAGACTCGGAATTGCGAAAATCAACTTCACCGCACCCTGTGTATCGAAAGGAGCGAAGAATTCACTTCCCAATCCTCGCAATCGTTCGATATAACGATAAATCACTCTAGGAGACTGGGAATCGCGATATTTACGTTTTCTAAACGCCGTGTATCAAAAGAATCTAAGTATTCACTTCTCAAGCCTCGCAATCGTTCGATATAACGATAAATCACTCTAGGAGACTGCGAATCGCGATAATTACCATCACCGCACCCTGTGTATCGAAAGGAGCTAAGGATTCAACTCGGATTGCTTGAAATGGTTCGATATAACGATAAATCACTCTATGAGACTTGGAATCGCGATATTTACGTTTCCCAGACGCCGTGTATCCAAAAGAGCTATGGATTCACTTCCCAAGCCTCGCAGTCGTTCGGTATAACGATAAATCCCTCTATGAGACTCGGAATTGCGATAATTACCATCACCGCACCCTGTGTATCGAAAGGAGCTAAGGATTCAACACGGATGGCTTGCAATGGTTCGATATAACGATAAATCACTCTATGAGACTTGGAATCGCGATATTTACGTTTCCCAGACGCCGTGTATCCAAAAGAGCTATGGATTCACTTCCCAAGCCTCGCAGTCGTTCGGTATAACGATAAATCCCTCTATGAGACTCGGAATTGCGAAAATCACCTTCACCGCACCCTGTGTATCGAAAGGAGCTAAGCATTCAACTCGGATGGCTTCCAATGTTTCGATATAACGATAAATCCCTCTATGAGACTCGGAATTGCGAAAATCACCTTCACCGCACCCTGTGTATCGAAAGGAGCTAAGCATTCAACTCGGATGGCTTCCAATGTTTCGATATAACGATAAATCACTCTAGGAGACTGGGAATCGCGATAATTACCATCACCACACCCTGTGTATCGAAAGGAGCTAAGGATTCCACTCGGATTGCTTGAAATGGTTCGATATCACGATATATCACTCTATGAGACTTGGAATCGCGATATTTACGTTTCCCAGACGCCGTGTATCCAAAAGAGCTATGGATTCACTTCCCAAGCCTCGCAGTCGTTCGATATAACGATAAATCACTCTAGGAGACTGGGAATCGCGATAATTACCAACACCGCACCCTGTGTATCGAAAGGAGCTAAGGATTCAACACGGATGGCTTGCAATGGTTCGATATAACGATAAATCACTCTATGAGACTTGGAATCGGGATATTTACGTTTTCCAAACGCTGTGTTTCGAAAGGAGCTAAGGCTTCACTTCGCAAGCCTCGCAATCGTTCGATATAACGATAAATCACCCTATGAGACTGGGAATCGCGATATTTACGTTTCCCAGACGCTGTGTATCCAAAGGAGGTAAGTATTCACTTCGCAAGCCTCGCAATCGTTCGATATAACGATAAATCACTCTATGAGACTCGGAATTGCGAAAATCAACTTCACCGCACCCTGTGTATCGAAAGGAGCGAAGAATTCACTTCCCAATCCTCGCAATCGTTCGATATAACGATAAATCACTCTATGAGACTTGGAATCGCGATATTTACGTTTTCCACACGCTGTGTATCAACAGCAGCTAAGGCTTCACTTCCCAAACAGCGCAATCGTTCTATTAAACGATAAATCACTCTATGAGACTCGGAATCGGGATATTTACGTTTTCCAAACGCTGTGTATCGAAAGGAGCTAAGGCTTCAGATCCCAAACCGCGCAATCGTTCGATTAAACGATAAATCACTCTAGGAGACTCGGAATCGCGATAATTACCTTGACCGCAATCTGTGTATCGAGAGGAGCTAAGGTTTCAACACGGATGGCTTGCAATGGTTCGATATAACGATAAATCACTCTATGAGACTGGGAATCACGATATTTACGTTTCCCAGACGCTGTGTATCCAAAGGAGTTAAGTATTCACTTCGCAAGCCTCGCAATCGTTCGATATAACGATAAATCACTCTAGGAGACTCGGAATCGCGATAATTACCTTCACCGCAACCTGTGTATCGAAAGGAGCTAAGGATTCAACACGGATGGCTTGCAATGGTTCGATATAACGATAAAACACTCTATGAGACTTGGAATCGCGATATTTACGTTTCCCAGACGCCGTGTATCCAAAAGAGCTATGGATTCACTTCCCAAGCCTCGCAGTCGTTCGATATAACGATAAATCCCTCTATGAGACTCGGAATTGCGAAAATCACCTTCACCGCACCCTGTGTATCGAAAGGAGCTAAGCATTCAACTCGGATGGCTTCCAATGTTTCGATATAACGATAAATCCCTCTATGAGACTGGGAATCGCGATAATTACCATCACCGCACCCTGTGTATCGAAAGGAGCTAAGGATTCAACTCGCATTGCTTGAAATGGTTCGATATCACGATAAATCACTCTAAGAGACTCGGAATCGCGATAATTACCTTCACCGCACCCTGTGTATAGAAAGGAGCGAAGAATTCACTTCCTAATCCTCGCAATCGTTCGATATAACGATAAATCACCCTATGACACTCGAAATCGGGATATTTACGTTTTCCAAACTCTGTGTTTCGAAACGAGCTAAGCCTTCACTTCGCAAGCCTCGTAACCGTTCGATACCACGATAAATCACTCTAGGAGACTCGGAATCGCGATAATTACCTTCACCGCACCCTGTGTATCGAAAGGAGCGAAGAATTCACTTCCCAATCCTCGCAATCGTTCGATATAACGATAAATCACTCTAGGAGACTGGGAATCGCGATATTTACGTTTTCTAAACGCTGTGTATCAAAAGAATCTAAGTATTCACTTCTCAAGCCTCGCAATCGTTCGATATAACGATAAATCACTCTAGGAGACTGGGAATCGCGATAATTACCATCACCGCACCCTGTGTATCGAAAGGAGCTAAGGATTCAACTCGCATTGCTTGAAATGGTTCGATATCACGATAAATCACTCTAAGAGACTCGGAATCGCGATAATTACCTTCACCGCACCCTGTGTATAGAAAGGAGCGAAGAATTCACTTCCTAATCCTCGCAATCGTTCGATATAACGATAAATCACCCTATGACACTCGAAATCGCGATATTTACGTTTTCCAAACGCTGTGTATCGAAAGAATCTAAGTATTCACTTCTCAAGCCTCGCAATCGTTCGATATAACGATAAATCACTCTAGGAGACTGGGAATCGCGATAATTACCATCACCGCACCCTGTGTATCGAAAGGAGCTAAGGATTCAACTCGGATTGCTTGAAATGGTTCGATATAACGATAAATCACCCTATGAAACTCGAAATCGCGATATTTACGTTTTCCACACGCTGTGTATCAACAGCAGCTAAGGCTTCAGATCCCAAACCGCGCAATCGTTCGATTAAACGATAAATCCCTCTATGAGACTCGGAATTGCGAAAATCACCTTCACCGCACCCTGTGTATCGAAAGGAGCTAAGCATTCAACTCGGATGGCTTCCAATGTTTCGATATAACGATAAATCACTCTAGGAGACTTGGAATCGCGATAATTACCTTCACCGCAACCTGTGTATCGATAGGAGCCAAGGATTCAACACGGATGGCTTGCAAATGTTCGATATAACGGTAAATCACCCTATGAGTCTCGAAATCGCGATATTTACGTTTTCTAAACGCTGTGTATCAAAAGGAGCTAAGGCTTCACTTCGCAAGCCTCGTAACCATTCGATATCACGATAAATCACTCTAGGAGACTCGGAATTGCGATAATTACCTTCACCGCACCCTGTGTATCGAAAGGAGCGAAGAATTCACTTCCCAATCCTCGCAATCGTTCGATATAACGATAAATCACTCTAGGAGACTGGGAATCGCGATATTTACGTTTTCTAAACGCTGTGTATCAAAAGAATCTAAGTATTCACTTCTCAAGCCTCGCAATCGTTCGATATAACGATAAATCACTCTAGGAGACTGGGAATCGCGATAATTACCATCACCGCACCCTGTGTATCGAAAGGAGCTAAGGATTCAACTCGCATTGCTTGAAATGGTTCGATATCACGATAAATCACTCTAAGAGACTCGGAATCGCGATAATTACCTTCACCGCACCCTGTGTATAGAAAGGAGCGAAGAATTCACTTCCTAATCCTCGCAATCGTTCGATATAACGATAAATCACCCTATGAAACTCGAAATCGCGATATTTACGTTTTCCACACGCTGTGTATCAACAGCAGCTAAGGCTTCAGATCCCAAACCGCGCAATCGTTCGATTCAACGATAAATCACTCTAGGAGACTCGGAATCGCGATAATTACCTTGACCGCAATCTGTGTATCGAAAGGAGCTAAGGTTTCAACACGGATGGCTTGCAATGGTTCGATATAACGATAAATCACTCTAGGAGACTTGGAATCGCGATAATTACCTTCACCGCAACCTGTGTATCGATAGGAGCCAAGGATTCAACACGGATGGCTTGCAAATGTTCGATATAACGGTAAATCACCCTATGAGTCTCGAAATCGCGATATTTACGTTTTCTAAACGCTGTGTATCAAAAGGAGCTAAGGCTTCACTTCGCAACCCTCGTAACCATTCGATATCACGATAAATCACTCTAGGAGACTCGGAATTGCGATAATTACCTTCACCGCACCCTGTGTATCGAAAGGAGCGAAGAATTCACTTCCCAATCCTCGCAATCGTTCGATATAACGATAAATCACTCTAGGAGACTGGGAATCGCGATATTTACGTTTTCTAAACGCTGTGTATCAAAAGAATCTAAGTATTCACTTCTCAAGCCTCGCAATCGTTCGATATAACGATAAATCGCTCTAGGAGACTGGGAATCGCGATAATTACCATCACCGCACCCTGTGTATCGAAAGGAGCTAAGGATTCAACTCGCATTGCTTGAAATGGTTCGATATCACGATAAATCACTCTAAGAGACTCGGAATCGCGATAATTACCTTCACCGCACCCTGTGTATAGAAAGGAGCGAAGAATTCACTTCCTAATCCTCGCAATCGTTCGATATAACGATAAATCGCTCTAGGAAACTCGGAATCGCGATATTTACGTTTTCTAAACGCTGTGTATCAAAAGAATCTAAGTATTCACTTCTCAAGCCTCGCAGTCGTTCGATATAACGATAAATCGCTCTAGGAGACTGGGAATCGCGATAATTACCATCACCGCACCCTGTGTATCGAAAGGAGCTAAGGATTCAACTCGCATTGCTTGAAATGGTTCGATATCACGATAAATCACTCTAAGAGACTTGGAATCGCGATAATTACCTTCACCGCAACCTGTGTATCGAAAGGAGCTAAGTATTCAACACGGATGGCTTGCAATGGTTCGATATAACGATAAATCACTCTATGAGACTTGGAATCGCGATATTTACGTTTCCCAGACGCCGTGTATCCAAAAGAGCTATGGATTCACTTCCCAAGCCTCGCAGTCGTTCGATATAACGATAAATCCCTCTAAGAGACTCGGAATTGCGAAAATCACCTTCACCGCACCCTGTGTATCGAAAGGAGCTAAGCATTCAACTCGGATGGCTTCCAATGTTTCGATATAACGATAAATCACTCTAGGAGACTTGGAATCGCGATAATTACCTTCACCGCAACCTGTGTATCGATAGGAGCCAAGGATTCAACACGGATGGCTTGCAAATGTTCGATATAACGGTAAATCACCCTATGAGTCTCGAAATCGCGATATTTACGTTTTCTAAACGCTGTGTATCAAAAGGAGCTAAGGCTTCACTTCGCAAGCCTCGTAACCATTCGATATCACGATAAATCACTCTAGGAGACTCGGAATCGCGATAATTACCTTCACCGCACCCTGTGTATCGAAAGGAGCGAAGAATTCACTTCCCAATCCTCGCAATCGTTCGATATAACGATAAATCACCCTATGAGTCTCGAAATCGCGATATTTACGTTTTCTAAACGCTGTGTATCAAAAGAATCTAAGTATTCACTTCTCAAACCTCGCAATCGTTCGATATAACGATAAATCACTCTAGGAGACTGGGAATCGCGATAATTACCATCACCACACCCTGTGTATCGAAAGGAGCTAAGGATTCCACTCGGATTGCTTGAAATGGTTCGATATCACGATATATCACTCTATGAGACTTGGAATCGCGATATTTACGTTTCCCAGACGCCGTGTATCCAAAAGAGCTATGTATTCACTTCGCACGCCTCGCAATCGTTCGATTAAACGATAAATCACTCTAGGAGACTGTTAATCGCAATAATTACCTTCACCGCACCCTGTATATCGAAAGCAGCGAAGAATTCACTTCCCAATCCTCGCAATCGTTCGATATAACGATAAATCACGCTATGACACTCGAAATCGCGATATTTACGTTTTCCAAACGCTGTGTATCGAAAGAATCTAAGCCTTCACTTCGCAAGCCTCGTAACCGTTCGATATCACGATAAATCACTCTAGGAGACTCGGAATCGCGATAATTACCTTCACCGCACCCTGTGTATCGAAAGGAGCGAAGAATTCACTTCCCAATCCTCGTTCGATATAACGATAAATCACCCTATGACATTCGAAATCGCGATATTTACGTTTTCCAAACGCTGTGTATCGAAAGAATCTAAGTATTCACTTCTCAAGCCTCGCAATCGTTCGATATAACGATAAATCACTCTAGGAGACTGGGAATCGCGATAATTACCATCACCGCACCCTGTGTATCGAAAGGAGCTAAGGATTCAACTCGGATTGCTTGAAATGGTTCGATATAACGATAAATCACCCTATGAAACTCGAAATCGCGATATTTACGTTTCCCAGACGCCGTGTATCCAACAGAGCTATGTATTCACTTCGCACGTCTCGCAATCGTTCGATTAAACGATAAATCACTCTATGAGACTCGGAATTGCGAAAATCACATTCACCGCAACCTGTGTATCGAAAGGAGCCAACGATTCAACACGGATGGCTTGCAAATGTTCGATATAACGATTAATCACACTAGGACATTCGAAATCGCGATATTTACGTTTTCCAAACGCTGTGTATCGAAAGAATCTAAGTATTCACTTCTCAAGCCTCGCAATCGTTCGATATAACGATAAATCACTCTAGGGGACTGGGAATCGCGATAATTACCATCACCGCACCCTGTGTATCGAAAGGAGCTAAGGATTCAACTCGGATTGCTTGAAATGGTTCGATATAACGATAAATCACCCTATGAAACTCGAAATCGCGATATTTACGTTTTCCACACGCTGTGTATCAACAGCAGCTAAGGCTTCACTTCCCAAACAGCGCAATCGTTCGATTAAACGATAAATCACTCTATGAGACTCGGAATCGGGATATTTACGTTTTCCAAACGCTGTGTATCGAAAGGAGCTAAGGAATCAACACGGATGGCTTGCAATGGTTCGATATAACAATAAATCATTCTATGAGACTGGGAATCCCGATATTTACGTTTCCCAGACGCTGTGTATCCAAAGGAGGTAAGTATTCACTTCGCAAGCCTCGCAATCGTTCGATATAACGATAAATCACTCTATGAGACTCGGAATTGCGAAAATCACCTTCACCGCAACCTGTGTATCGAAAGGAGAAAAGGATTCAACACGGATGGCTTGCAAATGTTGGATATAACGGTAAATCACCCTATGAGTCTCGAAATCGCGATATTTACGTTTTCCACACGCTGTGTATCGATAGAATCTAAGTATTCACTTCCCAAGCCTCGTAGTCGTTCGATATAACGATAAATCCCTCTATGACAGTCGGAATTGCGAAAATCACCTTCACGGCACGCTGTGTATCGATAGGAGCCAAGGATTCAACACGGATGGCTTGCAAATGTTCGATATAACGGTAAATCACCCTATGAGTCTCGAAATCGCGATATTTACGTTTCCCAGACGCTGTGTATCCAAAGGAGGTAAGTATTCACTTCGCAAGCCTCGTAACCGTTCGATATCACGATATATCACTCTAGGAGACTCGGAATCGCGATAATTACCTTCACCGCAACCTGTGTATCGATAGGAGCCAAGGATTCAACACGGATGGCTTGCAAATGTTCGATATAACGATAAATCACTCTATGAGACTTGGAATCGCGATATTTACGTTTCCCAGACGCCGTGTATCCAACAGAGCTATGTATTCACTTCGCACGCCTCGCAATCGTTCGATTAAACGATAAATCACCCTATGAGTCTCGAAATCGGGATAGTTACGTTTTCCAAACGCTGTGTATCGAAAGGAGCTATGGCTTCAGATCCCAAACCGCGCAATCGTTCGATTAAACGATAAATCACTCTATGAGACTCGGAATTGCGAAAATCAACTTCACCGCAACCTGCATATCGAAAGGAGCCAAGGATTCAACACGGATGGCTTGCAAATGTTCGATATAACGGTAAATCACCCTATGAGTCTCGAAATCGCGATATTTACGTTTTCCACACGCTGTGTATCGAAAGAATCTAAGTATTCACTTCCCAAGCCTCGCAGTCGTTCGATATAACGATAAATCCCTCTATGAGACTCGGAATTGCGAAAATCACCTTTACCGCACCCTGTGTATCGAAAGGAGCTAAGCATTCAACTAGGATGGCTTCCAATGTTTCAGTATAACGATAAATCACTCTAGGAGAATTGGAATCGCGATAATTACCTTCACCGCAACCTGTGTATCGATAGGAGCCAAGGATTCAACACGGATGGCTTGCAAATGTTCGATATAACGGTAAATCACGCTATGAGTCTCGAAATCGCGATATTTACGTTTTCTAAACGCTGTGTATCAAAAGGAGCTAAGGCTTCACTTCGCAAGCCTCGTAACCATTCGATATCACGATAAATCACTCTAGGAGACTCGGAATCGCGATAATTACCTTCACCGCACCCTGTGTATCGAAAGGAGCGAAGAATTCACTTCCCAATCCTCGCAATCGTTCGATATAACGATAAATCACTCTAGGAGACTGGGAATCGCGATATTTACGTTTTCTAAACGCCGTGTATCAAAAGAATCTAAGTATTCACTTCTCAAGCCTCGCAATCGTTCGATATAACGATAAATCACTCTATGAGACTGGGAATCGCGATATTTACGTTTCCCAAACGCTGTGTTTCGATGGGAGCTAAGGATTCACTTCCCAAGCCTCGCAAACGTTCAATGTAACGTTAAATCACTCTATGAGACTCGGAATCGGGATATTTACGTTTCCCAAACGCTGTGTTTCGAAACGAGCTAAGCCTTCACTTCGCAAGCCTCGTAACCGTTCGATATCACGATAAATCACTCTAGGAGACTCGGAATCGCGATAATTACCTTCACCGCACCCTGTGTATCGAAAGGAGCGAAGAATTCACTTCCCAATCCTCGCAATCGTTCGATATAACGATAAATCACTCTAGGAGACTGGGAATCGCGATAATTACCATCACCGCACCCTGTGTATCGAAAGGAGCTAAGGATTCAACTCGGATTGCTTGAAATGGTTCGATATCACGATATATCACTCTATGAGACTTGGAATCGCGATATTTACGTTTCCCAGACGCCGTGTATCCAAAAGAGCTATGTATTCACTTCGCACGCCTCGCAATCGTTCGATTAAACGATAAATCATCCTATGAGTCCCGAAATCGGGATATTTACGTTTTCCAAACGCTGTGAATCGAAAGGAGCTAAGGCTTCAGATCCCAAACCCCGCAATCGTTCGATTAAACGATAAATCACTCTAGAAGACTCGGAATCGCGATAATTACCTTCACCGGAACCTGTGTATCGAAAGGAGCTAAGGATTCAACACGGATGGCTTGCAATGGTTCGATATAACGATAAATCACTCTATGAGACTTGGAATCGGGATATTTACGTTTCCCAAACGCTGTGTTTCGATGGGAGCTAAGGATTCACTTCCCAAGCCTCGCAAACGTTCAATGTAACGTTAAATCACTCTATGAGACTCGGAATCGGGATATTTACGTTTTCCAAACTCTGTGTTTCGAAACGAGCTAAGCCTTCACTTCGCAAGCCTCGTAACCGTTCGATACCACGATAAATCACTCTAGGAGACTCGGAATCGCGATAATTACCTTCACCGCACCCTGTGTATCGAAAGGAGCGAAGAATTCACTTCCCAATCCTCGCAATCGTTCGATATAACGATAAATCACTCTAGGAGACTGGGAATCGCGATATTTACGTTTTCTAAACGCCGTGTATCAAAAGAATCTAAGTATTCACTTCTCAAGCCTCGCAATCGTTCGATATAACGATAAATCACTCTAGGAGACTGGGAATCGCGATAATTACCATCACCGCACCCTGTGTATCGAAAGGAGCTAAGGATTCAACTCGCATTGCTTGAAATGGTTCGATATCACGATAAATCACTCTAAGAGACTCGGAATCGCGATAATTACCTTCACCGCACCCTGTGTATAGAAAGGAGCGAAGAATTCACTTCCCAATCCTCGCAATCGTTCGATATAACGATAAATCACCCTATGACACTCGAAATCGCGATATTTACGTTTTCCAAACGCTGTGTATCGAAAGAATCTAAGTATTCACTTCTCAAGCCGCGCAGTCGTTCGATATAACGATAAATCACTCTATGAGACTGGGAATCGCGATAATTACCATCACCGCACCCTGTGTATCGAAAGGAGCCAAGGATTCAACACGGATGGCTTGCAAATGTTCGATATAACGATAAATCACTCTATGAGACTTGGAATCGCGATATTTACGTTTCCCAGACGCCGTGTATCCAACAGAGCTATGTATTCACTTCGCACGCCTCGCAATCGTTCGATTAAACGATAAATCACCCTATGAGACTGGGAATCGCGATATTTACGTTTCCCAGACGCTGTGTATCCAAAGGAGGTAAGTATTCACTTCGCAAGCCTCGCAATCGTTCGATATAACGATAAATCACTCTATGAGACTCGGAATTGCGAAAATCAACTTCACCGCAACCTGCATATCGAAAGGAGCCAAGGATTCAACACGGATGGCTTGCAAATGTTCGATATAACGGTAAATCACCCTATGAGTCTCGAAATCGCGATATTTACGTTTCCCAGACGCTGTGTATCCAAAGGAGGTAAGTATTCACTTCCCAAGCCTCGCAGTCGTTCGATATAACGATAAATCCCTCTATGAGACTCGGAATTGCGAAAATCACCTTTACCGCACCCTGTGTATCGAAAGGAGCTAAGCATTCAACTAGGATGGCTTCCAATGTTTCAGTATAACGATAAATCACTCTAGGAGAATTGGAATCGCGATAATTACCTTCACCGCAACCTGTGTATCGATAGGAGCCAAGGATTCAACACGGATGGCTTGCAAATGTTCGATATAACGGTAAATCACGCTATGAGTCTCGAAATCGCGATATTTACGTTTTCTAAACGCTGTGTATCAAAAGGAGCTAAGGCTTCACTTCGCAAGCCTCGTACCATTCGATATCACGATAAATCACTCTAGGAGACTCGGAATCGCGATAATTACCTTCACCGCACCCTGTGTATCGAAAGGAGCGAAGAATTCACTTCCCAATCCTCGCAATCGTTCGATATAACGATAAATCACTCTAGGAGACTGGGAATCGCGATATTTACGTTTTCTAAACGCCGTGTATCAAAAGAATCTAAGTATTCACTTCTCAAGCCTCGCAATCGTTCGATATAACGATAAATCACTCTATGAGACTGGGAATCGCGATATTTACGTTTCCCAAACGCTGTGTTTCGATGGGAGCTAAGGATTCACTTCCCAAGCCTCGCAAACGTTCAATGTAACGTTAAATCACTCTATGAGACTCGGAATCGGGATATTTACGTTTTCCAAACTCTGTGTTTCGAAACGAGCTAAGCCTTCACTTCGCAAGCCTCGTAACCGTTCGATATCACGATAAATCACTCTAGGAGACTCGGAATCGCGATAATTACCTTCACCGCACCCTGTGTATCGAAAGGAGCGAAGAATTCACTTCCCAATCCTCGCAATCGTTCGATATAACGATAAATCACTCTAGGAGACTGGGAATCGCGATATTTACGTTTTCTAAACGCCGTGTATCAAAAGAATCTAAGTATTCACTTCTCAAGCCTCGCAATCGTTCGATATAACGATAAATCACTCTAGGAGACTGGGAATCGCGATAATTACCATCACCGCACCCTGTGTATCGAAAGGAGCTAAGGATTCAACTCGCATTGCTTGAAATGGTTCGATATCACGATAAATCACTCTAAGAGACTCGGAATCGCGATAATTACCTTCACCGCACCCTGTGTATAGAAAGGAGAGAAGAATTCACTTCCCAATCCTCGCAATCGTTCGATATAACGATAAATCACCCTATGACACTCGAAATCGTGATATTTACGTTTTCCACACGCTGTGTATCAACAGCAGCTAAGGCTTCACTTCCCAAACAGCGCAATCGTTCTATTAAACGATAAATCACTCTATGAGACTCGGAATCGGGATATTTACGTTTTCCAAACGCTGTGTATCGAAAGGAGCTAAGGCTTCAGATCCCAAACCGCGCAATCGTTCGATTAAACGATAAATCACTCTAGGAGACTCGGAATCGCGATAATTACCTTGACCGCAATCTGTGTATCGAGAGGAGCTAAGGTTTCAACACGGATGGCTTGCAATGGTTCGATATAACGATAAATCACTCTATGAGACTGGGAATCGCGATATTTACGTTTCCCAGACGCTGTGTATCCAAAGGAGTTAAGTATTCACTTCGCAAGCCTCGCAATCGTTCGATATAACGATATATCACTCTAGGAGACTCGGAATCGCGATAATTACCTTCACCGCAACCTGTGTATCGAAAGGAGCTAAGGATTCAACACGGATGGCTTGCAATGGTTCGATATAACGATAAATCACTCTATGAGACTTGGAATCGCGATATTTACGTTTCCCAGACGCCGTGTATCCAAAAGAGCTATGGATTCACTTCCCAAGCCTCGCAGTCGTTCGATATAACGATAAATCACTCTAGGAGACTCCGAATCGCGATAATTACCTTCACCGCACCCTGTGTATCGAAAGGAGCTAAGGATTCAACACGGATGGCTTGCAATGGTTCGATATAACGATAAATCACTCTAGGAGAATTGGAATCGCGATAATTACCTTCACCGCAACCTGTGTATCGATAGGAGCCAAGGATTCAACACGGATGGCTTGCAAATGTTCGATATAACGGTAAATCACGCTATGAGTCTCGAAATCGCGATATTTACGTTTTCTAAACGCTGTGTATCAAAAGGAGCTAAGGCTTCACTTCGCAAGCCTCGTAACCATTCGATATCACGATAAATCACTCTAGGAGACTCGGAATCGCGATAATTACCTTCACCGCACCCTGTGTATCGAAAGGAGCGAAGAATTCACTTCCCAATCCTCGCAATCGTTCGATATAACGATAAATCACTCTAGGAGACTGGGAATCGCGATATTTACGTTTTCTAAACGCCGTGTATCAAAAGAATCTAAGTATTCACTTCTCAAGCCTCGCAATCGTTCGATATAACGATAAATCACTCTATGAGACTGGGAATCGCGATATTTACGTTTCCCAAACGCTGTGTTTCGATGGGAGCTAAGGATTCACTTCCCAAGCCTCGCAAACGTTCAATGTAACGTTAAATCACTCTATGAGACTCGGAATCGGGATATTTACGTTTTCCAAACTCTGTGTTTCGAAACGAGCTAAGCCTTCACTTCGCAAGCCTCGTAACCGTTCGATATCACGATAAATCACTCTAGGAGACTCGGAATCGCGATAATTACCTTCACCGCACCCTGTGTATCGAAAGGAGCGAAGAATTCACTTCCCAATCCTCGCAATCGTTCGATATAACGATAAATCACTCTAGGAGACTGGGAATCGCGATATTTACGTTTTCTAAACGCCGTGTATCAAAAGAATCTAAGTATTCACTTCTCAAGCCTCGCAATCGTTCGATATAACGATAAATCACTCTAGGAGACTGGGAATCGCGATAATTACCATCACCGCACCCTGTGTATCGAAAGGAGCTAAGGATTCAACTCGCATTGCTTGAAATGGTTCGATATCACGATAAATCACTCTAAGAGACTCGGAATCGCGATAATTACCTTCACCGCACCCTGTGTATAGAAAGGAGAGAAGAATTCACTTCCCAATCCTCGCAATCGTTCGATATAACGATAAATCACCCTATGACACTCGAAATCGTGATATTTACGTTTTCCACACGCTGTGTATCAACAGCAGCTAAGGCTTCACTTCCCAAACAGCGCAATCGTTCTATTAAACGATAAATCACTCTATGAGACTCGGAATCGGGATATTTACGTTTTCCAAACGCTGTGTATCGAAAGGAGCTAAGGCTTCAGATCCCAAACCGCGCAATCGTTCGATTAAACGATAAATCACTCTAGGAGACTCGGAATCGCGATAATTACCTTGACCGCAATCTGTGTATCGAGAGGAGCTAAGGTTTCAACACGGATGGCTTGCAATGGTTCGATATAACGATAAATCACTCTATGAGACTTGGAATCGCGATATTTACGTTTCCCAGACGCCGTGTATCCAAAAGAGCTATGGATTCACTTCCCAAGCCTCGCAGTCGTTCGATATAACGATAAATCACTCTAGGAGACTCCGAATCGCGATAATTACCTTCACCGCAACCTGTGTATCGATAGGAGCCAAGGATTCAACACGGATGGCTTGCAAATGTTCGATATAACGGTAAATCACCCTATGAGTCTCGAAATCGCGATATTTACGTTTTCTAAACGCTGTGTATCAAAAGGAGCTAAGGCTTCACTTCGCAAGCCTCGTAACCATTCAATATCACGATAAATCACTCTAGGAGACTCGGAATTGCGATAATTACCTTCACCGCACCCTGTGTATCGAAAGGAGCGAAGAATTCACTTCCCAATCCTCGCAATCGTTCGATATAACGATAAATCACTCTAGGAGACTGGGAATCGCGATATTTACGTTTTCTAAACGCTGTGTATCAAAAGAATCTAAGTATTCACTTCTCAAGCCTCGCAATCGTTCGATATAACGATAAATCACCCTATGACACTCGAAATCGTGATATTTACGTTTTCCACACGCTGTGTATCAACAGCAGCTAAGGCTTCACTTCCCAAACAGCGCAATCGTTCTATTAAACGATAAATCACTCTAGGAGACTCGGAATCGCGATAATTACCTTGACCGCAATCTGTGTATCGAGAGGAGCTAAGGTTTCAACACGGATGGCTTGCAATGGTTCGATATAACGATAAATCACTCTATGAGACTGGGAATCGCGATATTTACGTTTCCCAGACGCTGTGTATCCAAAGGAGTTAAGTATTCACTTCGCAAGCCTCGCAATCGTTCGATATAACGATATATCACTCTAGGAGACTCGGAATCGCGATAATTACCTTCACCGCAACCTGTGTATCGAAAGGAGCTAAGGATTCAACACGGATGGCTTGCAATGGTTCGATATAACGATAAATCACTCTATGAGACTTGGAATCGCGATATTTACGTTTCCCAGACGCCGTGTATCCAAAAGAGCTATGGATTCACTTCCCAAGCCTCGCAGTCGTTCGATATAACGATAAATCACTCTAGGAGACTCCGAATCGCGATAATTACCTTCACCGCAACCTGTGTATCGATAGGAGCCAAGGATTCAACACGGATGGCTTGCAAATGTTCGATATAACGGTAAATCACCCTATGAGTCTCGAAATCGCGATATTTACGTTTTTTAAACGCTGTGTATCAAAAGGAGCTAAGGCTTCACTTCGCAAGCCTCGTAACCATTCAATATCACGATAAATCACTCTAGGAGACTCGGAATTGCGATAATTACCTTCACCGCACCCTGTGTATCGAAAGGAGCGAAGAATTCACTTCCCAATCCTCGCAATCGTTCGATATAACGATAAATCACTCTAGGAGACTGGGAATCGCGATATTTACGTTTTCTAAACGCTGTGTATCAAAAGAATCTAAGTATTCACTTCTCAAGCCTCGCAATCGTTCGATATAACGATAAATCACCCTATGACACTCGAAATCGTGATATTTACGTTTTCCACACGCTGTGTATCAACAGCAGCTAAGGCTTCACTTCCCAAACAGCGCAATCGTTCTATTAAACGATAAATCACTCTAGGAGACTCGGAATCGCGATAATTACCTTGACCGCAATCTGTGTATCGAGAGGAGCTAAGGTTTCAACACGGATGGCTTGCAATGGTTCGATATAACGATAAATCACTCTATGAGACTGGGAATCGCGATATTTACGTTTCCCAGACGCTGTGTATCCAAAGGAGTTAAGTATTCACTTCGCAAGCCTCGCAATCGTTCGATATAACGATATATCACTCTAGGAGACTCGGAATCGCGATAATTACCTTCACCGCAACCTGTGTATCGAAAGGAGCTAAGGATTCAACACGGATGGCTTGCAATGGTTCGATATAACGATAAATCACTCTATGAGACTTGGAATCGCGATATTTACGTTTCCCAGACGCCGTGTATCCAAAAGAGCTATGGATTCACTTCCCAAGCCTCGCAGTCGTTCGATATAACGATAAATCACTCTAGGAGACTCCGAATCGCGATAATTACCTTCACCGCAACCTGTGTATCGATAGGAGCCAAGGATTCAACACGGATGGCTTGCAAATGTTCGATATAACGGTAAATCACCCTATGAGTCTCGAAATCGCGATATTTACGTTTTCTAAACGCTGTGTATCAAAAGGAGCTAAGGCTTCACTTCGCAAGCCTCGTAACCATTCAATATCACGATAAATCACTCTAGGAGACTCGGAATTGCGATAATTACCTTCACCGCACCCTGTGTATCGAAAGGAGCGAAGAATTCACTTCCCAATCCTCGCAATCGTTCGATATAACGATAAATCACTCTAGGAGACTGGGAATCGCGATATTTACGTTTTCTAAACGCTGTGTATCAAAAGAATCTAAGTATTCACTTCTCAAGCCTCGCAATCGTTCGATATAACGATAAATCACTCTAGGAGACTGGGAATCGCGATAATTACCATCACCGCACCCTGTGTATCGAAAGGAGCTAAGGATTCAACTCGCATTGCTTGAAATGGTTCGATATCACGATAAATCACTCTAAGAGACTCGGAATCGCGATAATTACCTTCACCGCACCCTGTGTATAGAAAGGAGCGAAGAATTCACTTCCCAATCCTCGCAATCGTTCGATATAACGATAAATCACCCTATGACACTCGAAATCGCGATATTTACGTTTTCCAAACGCTGTGTATCGAAAGAATCTAAGTATTCACTTCTCAAGCCTCGCAATCGTTCGATATAACGATAAATCACTCTAGGAGACTGGGAATCGCGATAATTACCATCACCGCACCCTGTGTATCGAAAGGAGCTAAGGATTCAACTCGGATTGCTTGAAAAGGTTCGATATAACGATAAATCACCCTATGAAACTCGAAATCGCGATATTTACGTTTTCCACACGCTGTGTATCAACAGCAGCTAAGGCTTCACTTCCCAAACAGCGCAATCGTTCTATTAAACGATAAATCACTCTATGAGACTCGGAATCGGGATATTTACGTTTTCCAAACGCTGTGTATCGAAAGGAGCTAAGGCTTCAGATCCCAAACCGCGCAATCGTTCGATTAAACGATAAATCACTCTAGGAGACTCGGAATCGCGATAATTACCTTGACCGCAATCTGTGTATCGAGAGGAGCTAAGGTTTCAACACGGATGGCTTGCAATGGTACGATATAACGATAAATCACTCTATGAGACTGGGAATCGCGATATTTACGTTTCCCAGACGCCGTGTATCCAAAAGAGCTATGGATTCACTTCCCAAGCCTCGCAGTCGTTCGATATAACGATAAATCCCTCTATGAGACTCGGAATTGCGAAAATCACCTTCACCGCACCCTGTGTATCGAAAGGAGCTAAGCATTCAACTCGGATGGCTTCCAATGTTTCGATATAACGATAAATCACTCTAGGAGACTTGGAATCGCGATAATTACCTTCACCGCAACCTGTGTATCGATAGGAGCCAAGGATTCAACACGGATGGCTTGCAAATGTTCGATATAACGGTAAATCACCCTATGAGTCTCGAAATCGCGATATTAACGTTTTCTAAACGCTGTGTATCAAAAGGAGCTAAGGCTTCACTTCGAAAGCCTCGTAACCATTCGATATCACGATAAATCACTCTAGGAGACTCGGAATCGCGATAATTACCATCACCGCACCCTGTGTATCGAAAGGAGCTAAGGATTCAACTCGGATTGCTTGAAATGGTTCGATATAACGATAAATCACAATATGAAACTCGAAATCGCGATATTTACGTTTTCCACACGCTGTGTATCAACAGCAGCTAAGGCTTCACTTCCCAAACAGCGCAATCGTTCTATTAAACGATCAATCACTCTATGAGACTCGGAATTGCGAAAATCACCTTTACCGCACCCTGTGTATCGAAAGGAGCTAAGGCTTCAGATCCCAAACCGCGCAATCGGTCGATTAAACGATAAATCACTCTAGGAGACTCGGAATCGCGATAATTACCTTGACCGCAATCTGTGTATCGAGAGGAGCTAAGGTTTCAACACGGATGGCTTGCAATGGTTCGATATAACGATAAATCACTCTATGAGACTGGGAATCGCGATATTTACGTTTCCCAGACGCCGTGTATCCAAAAGAGCTATGTATTCACTTCGCACGCCGCGCAATCGTTCGATTAAACGATAAATCACTCTAGGAGACTCCGAATCGCGATAATTACCTTCACCGCAACCTGTGTATCGATAGGAGCCAAGGATTCAACACGGATGGCTTGCAAATGTTCGATATAACGGTAAATCACCCTATGAGTCTCGAAATCGCGATATTTACGTTTTCTAAACGCTGTGTATCAAAAGGAGCTAAGGCTTCACTTCGCAAGCCTCGTAACCATTCGATATCACGATAAATCACTCTAGGAGACTCGGAATTGCGATAATTACCTTCACCGCACCCTGTGTATCGAAAGGAGCGAAGAATTCACTTCCCAATCCTCGCAATCGTTCGATATAACGATAAATCACTCTAGGAGACTGGGAATCGCGATAATTACCATCACCGCACCCTGTGTATCGAAAGGAGCTAAGGATTCAACTCGCATTGCTTGAAATGGTTCGATATCACGATAAATCACTCTAAGAGACTCGGAATCGCGATAATTACCTTCACCGCACCCTGTGTATAGAAAGGAGCGAAGAATTCACTTCCCAATCCTCGCAATCGTTCGATATAACGACAAATCACCCTATGACACTCGAAATCGCGATATTTACGTTTTCCAAACGCTGTGTATCGAAAGAATCTAAGTATTCACTTCTCAAGCCTCGCAATCGTTCGATATAACGATAATTCACTCTAGGAGACTGGGAATCGCGATAATTACCATCACCGCACCCTGTGTATCGAAAGGAGCTAAGGATTCAACTCGGATTGCTTGAAAAGGTTCGATATAACGATAAATCACCCTATGAAACTCGAAATCGCGATATTTACGTTTTCCACACGCTGTGTATCAACAGCAGCTAAGGCTTCACTTCCCAAACAGCGCAATCGTTCTATTAAACGATAAATCACTCTATGAGACTCGGAATCGGGATATTTACGTTTTCCAAACGCTGTGTATCGAAAGGAGCTAAGGCTTCAGATCCCAAACCGCGCAATCGTTCGATTAAACGATAAATCACTCTAGGTGACTCGGAATCGCGATAATTACCTTGACCGCAATCTGTGTATCGAAAGGAGCTAAGGTTTCAACACGGATGGCTTGCAATGGTTCGATATAACGATAAATCACTCTATGAGACTGGGAATCGCGATATTTACGTTTCCCAGACGCTGTGTATCCAAAAGAGCTATGGATTCACTTCCCAAGCCTCGCAGTCGTTCGATATAACGATAAATCCCTCTATGAGACTCGGAATTGCGAAAATCACCTTCACCGCACCCTGTGTATCGAAAGGAGCTAAGGATTCAACTCGCATTGCTTGAAATGGTTCGATATCACGATAAATCACTCTAAGAGACTCGGAATCGCGATAATTACCTTCACCGCACCCTGTGTATAGAAAGGAGCGAAGAATTCACTTCCCAATCCTCGCAATCGTTCGATATAACGACAAATCACCCTATGACACTCGAAATCGCGATATTTACGTTTTCCAAACGCTGTGTATCGAAAGAATCTAAGTATTCACTTCTCAAGCCTCGCAATCGTTCGATATAACGATAAATCACTCTAGGAGACTGGGAATCGCGATAATTACCATCACCGCACCCTGTGTATCGAAAGGAGCCAAGGATTCAACACGGATGGCTTGCAAATGTTCGATATAACGATAAATCACTCTATGAGACTTGGAATCGCGATATTTACGTTTCCCAGACGCCGTGTATCCAACAGAGCTATGTATTCACTTCGCACGCCTCGCAATCGTTCGATTAAACGATAAATCACCCTATGAGACTGGGAATCGCGATATTTACGTTTCCCAGACGCTGTGTATCCAAAGGAGGTAAGTATTCACTTCGCAAGCCTCGCAATCGTTCGATATAACGATGAATCACTCTATGAGACTCGGAATTGCGAAAATCAACTTCACCGCAACCTGCATATCGAAAGGAGCCAAGGATTCAACACGGATGGCTTGCAAATGTTCGATATAACGGTAAATCACCCTATGAGTCTCGAAATCGCGATATTTACGTTTCCCAGACGCTGTGTATCCAAAGGAGGTAAGTATTCACTTCCCAAGCCTCGCAGTCGTTCGATATAACGATAAATCCCTCTATGAGACTCGGAATTGCGAAAATCACCTTTACCGCACCCTGTGTATCGAAAGGAGCTAAGCATTCAACTAGGATGGCTTCCAATGTTTCAGTATAACGATAAATCACTCTAGGAGAATTGGAATCGCGATAATTACCTTCACCGCAACCTGTGTATCGATAGGAGCCAAGGATTCAACACGGATGGCTTGCAAATGTTCGATATAACGGTAAATCACCCTATGAGTCTCGAAATCGCGATATTTACGTTTCCCAGACGCTGTGTATCAAAAGGAGCTAAGGCTTCACTTCGCAAGCCTCGTAACCATTCGATATCACGATAAATCACTCTAGGAGACTCGGAATCGCGATAATTACCTTCACCGCACCCTGTGTATCGAAAGGAGCGAAGAATTCACTTCCCAATCCTCGCAATCGTTCGATATAACGATAAATCACTCTAGGAGACTGGGAATCGCGATATTTACGTTTTCTAAACGCCGTGTATCAAAAGAATCTAAGTATTCACTTCTCAAGCCTCGCAATCGTTCGATATAACGATAAATCACTCTATGAGACTGGGAATCGCGATATTTACGTTTCCCAAACGCTGTGTTTCGATGGGAGCTAAGGATTCACTTCCCAAGCCTCGCAAACGTTCAATGTAACGTTAAATCACTCTATGAGACTCGGAATCGGGATATTTACGTTTTCCAAACGCTGTGTTTCGAAACGAGCTAAGCCTTCACTTCGCAAGCCTCGTAACCGTTCGATATCACGATAAATCACTCTAGGAGACTCGGAATCGCGATAATTACCTTCACCGCACCCTGTGTATCGAAAGGAGCGAAGAATTCACTTCCCAATCCTCGCAATCGTTCGATATAACGATAAATCACTCTAGGAGACTGGGAATCGCGATAATTACCATCACCGCACCCTGTGTATCGAAAGGAGCTAAGGATTCAACTCGGATTGCTTGAAATGGTTCGATATCACGATATATCACTCTATGAGACTTGGAATCGGGATATTTACGTTTCCCAGACGCCGTGTATCCAAAAGAGCTATGTATTCACGTCGCACGCCTCGCAATCGTTCGATTAAACGATAAATCATCCTATGAGTCCCGAAATCGGGATATTTACGTTTTCCAAACGCTGTGAATCGAAAGGAGCTAAGGCTTCAGATCCCAAACCCCGCAATCGTTCGATTAAACGATAAATCACTCTAGGAGACTCGGAATCGCGATAATTACCTTCACCGGAACCTGTGTATCGAAAGGAGCTAAGGATTCAACACGGATGGCTTGCAATGGTTCGATATAACGATAAATCACTCTATGAGACTTGGAATCGGGATATTTACGTTTCCCAAACGCTGTGTTTCGATGGGAGCTAAGGATTCACTTCCCAAGCCTCGCAAACGTTCAATGTAACGTTAAATCACTCTATGAGACTCGGAATCGGGATATTTACGTTTTCCAAACTCTGTGTTTCGAAACGAGCTAAGCCTTCACTTCGCAAGCCTCGTAACCGTTCGATATCACGATAAATCACTCTAGGAGACTCGGAATCGCGATAATTACCTTCACCGCACCCTGTGTATCGAAAGGAGCGAAGAATTCACTTCCCAATCCTCGCAATCGTTCGATATAACGATAAATCACTCTAGGAGACTGGGAATCGCGATATTTACGTTTTCTAAACGCCGTGTATCAAAAGAATCTAAGTATTCACTTCTCAAGCCTCGCAATCGTTCGATATAACGATAAATCACTCTAGGAGACTGGGAATCGCGATAATTACCATCACCGCACCCTGTGTATCGAAAGGAGCTAAGGATTCAACTCGCATTGCTTGAAATGGTTCGATATCACGATAAATCACTCTAAGAGACTCGGAATCGCGATAATTACCTTCACCGCACCCTGTGTATAGAAAGGAGAGAAGAATTCACTTCCCAATCCTCGCAATCGTTCGATATAACGATAAATCACCCTATGACACTCGAAATCGTGATATTTACGTTTTCCACACGCTGTGTATCAACAGCAGCTAAGGCTTCACTTCCCAAACAGCGCAATCGTTCTATTAAACGATAAATCACTCTATGAGACTCGGAATCGGGATATTTACGTTTTCCAAACGCTGTGTATCGAAAGGAGCTAAGGCTTCAGATCCCAAACCGCGCAATCGTTCGATTAAACGATAAATCACTCTAGGAGACTCGGAATCGCGATAATTACCTTGACCGCAATCTGTGTATCGAGAGGAGCTAAGGTTTCAACACGGATGGCTTGCAATGGTTCGATATAACGATAAATCACTCTATGACACTTGGAATCGCGATATTTACGTTTCCCAGACGCCGTGTATCCAAAAGAGCTATGGATTCACTTCCCAAGCCTCGCAGTCGTTCGATATAACGATAAATCACTCTAGGAGACTCCGAATCGCGATAATTACCTTCACCGCAACCTGTGTATCGATAGGAGCCAAGGATTCAACACGGATGGCTTGCAAATGTTCGATATAACGGTAAATCACCCTATGAGTCTCGAAATCGCGATATTTACGTTTTCTAAACGCTGTGTATCAAAAGGAGCTAAGGCTTCACTTCGCAAGCCTCGTAACCATTCAATATCACGATAAATCACTCTAGGAGACTCGGAATTGCGATAATTACCTTCACCGCACCCTGTGTATCGAAAGGAGCGAAGAATTCACTTCCCAATCCTCGCAATCGTTCGATATAACGATAAATCACTCTAGGAGACTGGGAATCGCGATATTTACGTTTTCTAAACGCTGTGTATCAAAAGAATCTAAGTATTCACTTCTCAAGCCTCGCAATCGTTCGATATAACGATAAATCACCCTATGACACTCGAAATCGTGATATTTACGTTTTCCACACGCTGTGTATCAACAGCAGCTAAGGCTTCACTTCCCAAACAGCGCAATCGTTCTATTAAACGATAAATCACTCTAGGAGACTCGGAATCGCGATAATTACCTTGACCGCAATCTGTGTATCGAGAGGAGCTAAGGTTTCAACACGGATGGCTTGCAATGGTTCGATATAACGATAAATCACTCTATGAGACTGGGAATCGCGATATTTACGTTTCCCAGACGCTGTGTATCCAAAGGAGTTAAGTATTCACTTCGCAAGCCTCGCAATCGTTCGATATAACGATATATCACTCTAGGAGACTCGGAATCGCGATAATTACCTTCACCGCAACCTGTGTATCGAAAGGAGCTAAGGATTCAACACGGATGGCTTGCAATGGTTCGATATAACGATAAATCACTCTATGAGACTTGGAATCGCGATATTTACGTTTCCCAGACGCCGTGTATCCAGAAGAGCTATGGATTCACTTCCCAAGCCTCGCAGTCGTTCGATATAACGATAAATCACTCTAGGAGACTCCGAATCGCGATAATTACCTTCACCGCAACCTGTGTATCGATAGGAGCCAAGGATTCAACACGGATGGCTTGCAAATGTTCGATATAACGGTAAATCACCCTATGAGTCTCGAAATCGCGATATTTACGTTTTCTAAACGCTGTGTATCAAAAGGAGCTAAGGCTTCACTTCGCAAGCCTCGTAACCATTCAATATCACGATAAATCACTCTAGGAGACTCGGAATTGCGATAATTACCTTCACCGCACCCTGTGTATCGAAAGGAGCGAAGAATTCACTTCCCAATCCTCGCAATCGTTCGATATAACGATAAATCACTCTAGGAGACTGGGAATCGCGATATTTACGTTTTCTAAACGCTGTGTATCAAAAGAATCTAAGTATTCACTTCTCAAGCCTCGCAATCGTTCGATATAACGATAAATCACTCTAGGAGACTGGGAATCGCGATAATTACCATCACCGCACCCTGTGTATCGAAAGGAGCTAAGGATTCAACTCGCATTGCTTGAAATGGTTCGATATCACGATAAATCACTCTAAGAGACTCGGAATCGCGATAATTACCTTCACCGCACCCTGTGTATAGAAAGGAGCGAAGAATTCACTTCCCAATCCTCGCAATCGTTCGATATAACGATAAATCACCCTATGACACTCGAAATCGCGATATTTACGTTTTCCAAACGCTGTGTATCGAAAGAATCTAAGTATTCACTTCTCAAGCCTCGCAATCGTTCGATATAACGATAAATCACTCTAGGAGACTGGGAATCGCGATAATTACCATCACCGCACCCTGTGTATCGAAAGGAGCTAAGGATTCAACTCGGATTGCTTGAAAAGGTTCGATATAACGATAAATCACCCTATGAAACTCGAAATCGCGATATTTACGTTTTCCACACGCTGTGTATCAACAGCAGCTAAGGCTTCACTTCCCAAACAGCGCAATCGTTCTATTAAACGATAAATCACTCTATGAGACTCGGAATCGGGATATTTACGTTTTCCAAACGCTGTGTATCGAAAGGAGCTAAGGCTTCAGATCCCAAACCGCGCAATCGTTCGATTAAACGATAAATCACTCTAGGTGACTCGGAATCGCGATAATTACCTTGACCGCAATCTGTGTATCGAAAGGAGCTAAGGTTTCAACACGGATGGCTTGCAATGGTTCGATATAACGATAAATCACTCTATGAGACTGGGAATCGCGATATTTACGTTTCCCAGACGCTGTGTATCCAAAGGAGGTTTGTATTCACTTCCCAAGCCTCGCAGTCGTTCGATATAACGATAAATCCCTCTATGAGACTCGGAATTGCGAAAATCACCTTCACCGCACCCTGTGTATCGAAAGGAGCTAAGCATTCAACTCGGATGGCTTCCAATGTTTCGATATAACGATAAATCACTCTAGGAGACTGGGAATCGCGATAATTACCATCACCGCACCCTGTGTATCGAAAGGAGCTAAGGATTCAACTCGGATTGCTTGAAATGGTTCGATATAACGATAAATCACCCTATGAAACTCGAAATCGCGATATTTACGTTTTCCACACGCTGTGTATCAACAGCAGCTAAGGCTTCACTTCCCAAACAGCGCAATCGTTCTATTAAACGATAAATCACTCTATGAGACTCGGAATCGGGATATTTACGTTTTCCAAACGCTGTGTATCGAAAGGAGCTAAGGCTTCAGATCCCAAACCGCGCAATCGTTCGATTAAACGATAAATCACTCTAGGAGACTCGGAATCGCGATAATTACCATCACCACACCCTGTGTATCGAAAGGAGCTAAGGATTCCACTCGGATTGCTTGAAATGGTTCGATATCACGATATATCACTCTATGAGACGTGGAATCGCGATATTTACGTTTCCCAGACGCCGTGTATCCAAAAGAGCTATGGATTCACTTCCCAAGCCTCGCAGTCGTTCGATATAACGATAAATCACTCTAGGAGACTGGGAATCGCGATAATTACCAACACCGCACCCTGTGTATCGAAAGGAGCTAAGGATTCAACACGGATGGCTTGCAATGGTTCGATATAACGATAAATCACTCTATGAGACTTGGAATCGGGATATTTACGTTTTCCAAACGCTGTGTTTCGAAAGGAGCTAAGGCTTCACTTCGCAAGCCTCGCAATCGTTCGATATAACGATAAATCACCCTATGAGACTGGGAATCGCGATATTTACGTTTCCCAGACGCTGTGTATCCAAAGGAGGTAAGTATTCACTTCGCAAGCCTCGCAATCGTTCGATATAACGATAAATCACTCTATGAGACTCGGAATTGCGAAAATCAACTTCACCGCACCCTGTGTATCGAAAGGAGCGAAGAATTCACTTCCCAATCCTCGCAATCGTTCGATATAACGATAAATCCCTCTATGAGACTCGGAATTGCGAAAATCACCTTCACCGCACCCTGTGTATCGAAAGGAGCTAAGCATTCAACTCGGATGGCTTCCAATGTTTCAGTATAACGATAAATCACTCTAGGAGAATTGGAATCGCGATAATTACCTTCACCGCAACCTGTGTATCGATAGGAGCCAAGGATTCAACACGGATGGCTTGCAAATGTTCGATATAACGGTAAATCACGCTATGAGTCTCGAAATCGCGATATTTACGTTTTCTAAACGCTGTGTATCAAAAGGAGCTAAGGCTTCACTTCGCAAGCCTCGTAACCATTCGATATCACGATAAATCACTCTAGGAGACTCGGAATCGCGATAATTACCTTCACCGCACCCTGTGTATCGAAAGGAGCGAAGAATTCACTTCCCAATCCTCGCAATCGTTCGATATAACGATAAATCACTCTAGGAGACTGGGAATCGCGATATTTACGTTTTCTAAACGCCGTGTATCAAAAGAATCTAAGTATTCACTTCTCAAGCCTCGCAATCGTTCGATATAACGATAAATCACTCTATGAGACTGGGAATCGCGATATTTACGTTTCCCAAACGCTGTGTTTCGATGGGAGCTAAGGATTCACTTCCCAAGCCTCGCAAACGTTCAATGTAACGTTAAATCACTCTATGAGACTCGGAATCGGGATATTTACGTTTTCCAAACGCTGTGTTTCGAAACGAGCTAAGCCTTCACTTCGCAAGCCTCGTAACCGTTCGATATCACGATAAATCACTCTAGGAGACTCGGAATCGCGATAATTACCTTCACCGCACCCTGTGTATCGAAAGGAGCGAAGAATTCACTTCCCAATCCTCGCAATCGTTCGATATAACGATAAATCACTCTAGGAGACTGGGAATCGCGATAATTACCATCACCGCACCCTGTGTATCGAAAGGAGCTAAGGATTCAACTCGGATTGCTTGAAATGGTTCGATATCACGATATATCACTCTATGAGACTTGGAATCGGGATATTTACGTTTCCCAGACGCCGTGTATCCAAAAGAGCTATGTATTCACGTCGCACGCCTCGCAATCGTTCGATTAAACGATAAATCATCCTATGAGTCCCGAAATCGGGATATTTACGTTTTCCAAACGCTGTGAATCGAAAGGAGCTAAGGCTTCAGATCCCAAACCCCGCAATCGTTCGATTAAACGATAAATCACTCTAGGAGACTCGGAATCGCGATAATTACCTTCACCGGAACCTGTGTATCGAAAGGAGCTAAGGATTCAACACGGATGGCTTGCAATGGTTCGATATAACGATAAATCACTCTATGAGACTTGGAATCGGGATATTTACGTTTCCCAAACGCTGTGTTTCGATGGGAGCTAAGGATTCACTTCCCAAGCCTCGCAAACGTTCAATGTAACGTTAAATCACTCTATGAGACTCGGAATCGGGATATTTACGTTTTCCAAACTCTGTGTTTCGAAACGAGCTAAGCCTTCACTTCGCAAGCCTCGTAACCGTTCGATATCACGATAAATCACTCTAGGAGACTCGGAATCGCGATAATTACCTTCACCGCACCCTGTGTATCGAAAGGAGCGAAGAATTCACTTCCCAATCCTCGCAATCGTTCGATATAACGATAAATCACTCTAGGAGACTGGGAATCGCGATATTTACGTTTTCTAAACGCCGTGTATCAAAAGAATCTAAGTATTCACTTCTCAAGCCTCGCAATCGTTCGATATAACGATAAATCACTCTAGGAGACTGGGAATCGCGATAATTACCATCACCGCACCCTGTGTATCGAAAGGAGCTAAGGATTCAACTCGCATTGCTTGAAATGGTTCGATATCACGATAAATCACTCTAAGAGACTCGGAATCGCGATAATTACCTTCACCGCACCCTGTGTATAGAAAGGAGAGAAGAATTCACTTCCCAATCCTCGCAATCGTTCGATATAACGATAAATCACCCTATGACACTCGAAATCGTGATATTTACGTTTTCCACACGCTGTGTATCAACAGCAGCTAAGGCTTCACTTCCCAAACAGCGCAATCGTTCTATTAAACGATAAATCACTCTATGAGACTCGGAATCGGGATATTTACGTTTTCCAAACGCTGTGTATCGAAAGGAGCTAAGGCTTCAGATCCCAAACCGCGCAATCGTTCGATTAAACGATAAATCACTCTAGGAGACTCGGAATCGCGATAATTACCTTGACCGCAATCTGTGTATCGAGAGGAGCTAAGGTTTCAACACGGATGGCTTGCAATGGTTCGATATAACGATAAATCACTCTATGACACTTGGAATCGCGATATTTACGTTTCCCAGACGCCGTGTATCCAAAAGAGCTATGGATTCACTTCCCAAGCCTCGCAGTCGTTCGATATAACGATAAATCACTCTAGGAGACTCCGAATCGCGATAATTACCTTCACCGCAACCTGTGTATCGATAGGAGCCAAGGATTCAACACGGATGGCTTGCAAATGTTCGATATAACGGTAAATCACCCTATGAGTCTCGAAATCGCGATATTTACGTTTTCTAAACGCTGTGTATCAAAAGGAGCTAAGGCTTCACTTCGCAAGCCTCGTAACCATTCAATATCACGATAAATCACTCTAGGAGACTCGGAATTGCGATAATTACCTTCACCGCACCCTGTGTATCGAAAGGAGCGAAGAATTCACTTCCCAATCCTCGCAATCGTTGGATATAACGATAAATCACTCTAGGAGACTGGGAATCGCGATATTTACGTTTTCTAAACGCTGTGTATCAAAAGAATCTAAGTATTCACTTCTCAAGCCTCGCAATCGTTCGATATAACGATAAATCACCCTATGACACTCGAAATCGTGATATTTACGTTTTCCACACGCTGTGTATCAACAGCAGCTAAGGCTTCACTTCCCAAACAGCGCAATCGTTCTATTAAACGATAAATCACTCTAGGAGACTCGGAATCGCGATAATTACCTTGACCGCAATCTGTGTATCGAGAGGAGCTAAGGTTTCAACACGGATGGCTTGCAATGGTTCGATATAACGATAAATCACTCTATGAGACTGGGAATCGCGATATTTACGTTTCCCAGACGCTGTGTATCCAAAGGAGTTAAGTATTCACTTCGCAAGCCTCGCAATCGTTCGATATAACGATATATCACTCTAGGAGACTCGGAATCGCGATAATTACCTTCACCGCAACCTGTGTATCGAAAGGAGCTAAGGATTCAACACGGATGGCTTGCAATGGTTCGATATAACGATAAATCACTCTATGAGACTTGGAATCGCGATATTTACGTTTCCCAGACGCCGTGTATCCAGAAGAGCTATGGATTCACTTCCCAAGCCTCGCAGTCGTTCGATATAACGATAAATCACTCTAGGAGACTCCGAATCGCGATAATTACCTTCACCGCAACCTGTGTATCGATAGGAGCCAAGGATTCAACACGGATGGCTTGCAAATGTTCGATATAACGGTAAATCACCCTATGAGTCTCGAAATCGCGATATTTACGTTTTCTAAACGCTGTGTATCAAAAGGAGCTAAGGCTTCACTTCGCAAGCCTCGTAACCATTCAATATCACGATAAATCACTCTAGGAGACTCGGAATTGCGATAATTACCTTCACCGCACCCTGTGTATCGAAAGGAGCGAAGAATTCACTTCCCAATCCTCGCAATCGTTCGATATAACGATAAATCACTCTAGGAGACTGGGAATCGCGATATTTACGTTTTCTAAACGCTGTGTATCAAAAGAATCTAAGTATTCACTTCTCAAGCCTCGCAATCGTTCGATATAACGATAAATCACTCTAGGAGACTGGGAATCGCGATAATTACCATCACCGCACCCTGTGTATCGAAAGGAGCTAAGGATTCAACTCGCATTGCTTGAAATGGTTCGATATCACGATAAATCACTCTAAGAGACTCGGAATCGCGATAATTACCTTCACCGCACCCTGTGTATAGAAAGGAGCGAAGAATTCACTTCCCAATCCTCGCAATCGTTCGATATAACGATAAATCACCCTATGACACTCGAAATCGCGATATTTACGTTTTCCAAACGCTGTGTATCGAAAGAATCTAAGTATTCACTTCTCAAGCCTCGCAATCGTTCGATATAACGATAAATCACTCTAGGAGACTGGGAATCGCGATAATTACCATCACCGCACCCTGTGTATCGAAAGGAGCTAAGGATTCAACTCGGATTGCTTGAAAAGGTTCGATATAACGATAAATCACCCTATGAAACTCGAAATCGCGATATTTACGTTTTCCACACGCTGTGTATCAACAGCAGCTAAGGCTTCACTTCCCAAACAGCGCAATCGTTCTATTAAACGATAAATCACTCTATGAGACTCGGAATCGGGATATTTACGTTTTCCAAACGCTGTGTATCGAAAGGAGCTAAGGCTTCAGATCCCAAACCGCGCAATCGTTCGATTAAACGATAAATCACTCTAGGTGACTCGGAATCGCGATAATTACCTTGACCGCAATCTGTGTATCGAAAGGAGCTAAGGTTTCAACACGGATGGCTTGCAATGGTTCGATATAACGATAAATCACTCTATGAGACTGGGAATCGCGATATTTACGTTTCCCAGACGCTGTGTATCCAAAGGAGGTTTGTATTCACTTCCCAAGCCTCGCAGTCGTTCGATATAACGATAAATCCCTCTATGAGACTCGGAATTGCGAAAATCACCTTCACCGCACCCTGTGTATCGAAAGGAGCTAAGCATTCAACTCGGATGGCTTCCAATGTTTCGATATAACGATAAATCACTCTAGGAGACTGGGAATCGCGATAATTACCATCACCGCACCCTGTGTATCGAAAGGAGCTAAGGATTCAACTCGGATTGCTTGAAATGGTTCGATATAACGATAAATCACCCTATGAAACTCGAAATCGCGATATTTACGTTTTCCACACGCTGTGTATCAACAGCAGCTAAGGCTTCACTTCCCAAACAGCGCAATCGTTCTATTAAACGATAAATCACTCTATGAGACTCGGAATCGGGATATTTACGTTTTCCAAACGCTGTGTATCGAAAGGAGCTAAGGCTTCAGATCCCAAACCGCGCAATCGTTCGATTAAACGATAAATCACTCTAGGAGACTCGGAATCGCGATAATTACCATCACCACACCCTGTGTATCGAAAGGAGCTAAGGATTCCACTCGGATTGCTTGAAATGGTTCGATATCACGATATATCACTCTATGAGACGTGGAATCGCGATATTTACGTTTCCCAGACGCCGTGTATCCAAAAGAGCTATGGATTCACTTCCCAAGCCTCGCAGTCGTTCGATATAACGATAAATCACTCTAGGAGACTGGGAATCGCGATAATTACCAACACCGCACCCTGTGTATCGAAAGGAGCTAAGGATTCAACACGGATGGCTTGCAATGGTTCGATATAACGATAAATCACTCTATGAGACTTGGAATCGGGATATTTACGTTTTCCAAACGCTGTGTTTCGAAAGGAGCTAAGGCTTCACTTCGCAAGCCTCGCAATCGTTCGATATAACGATAAATCACCCTATGAGACTGGGAATCGCGATATTTACGTTTCCCAGACGCTGTGTATCCAAAGGAGGTAAGTATTCACTTCGCAAGCCTCGCAATCGTTCGATATAACGATAAATCACTCTATGAGACTCGGAATTGCGAAAATCAACTTCACCGCACCCTGTGTATCGAAAGGAGCGAAGAATTCACTTCCCAATCCTCGCAATCGTTCGATATAACGATAAATCCCTCTATGAGACTCGGAATTGCGAAAATCACCTTCACCGCACCCTGTGTATCGAAAGGAGCTAAGCATTCAACTCGGATGGCTTCCAATGTTTCGATATAACGATAAATCACTCTAGGAGACTTGGAATCGCGATAATTACCTTCACCGCAACCTGTGTATCGATAGGAGCCAAGGATTCAACACGGATGGCTTGCAAATGTTCGATATAACGGTAAATCACCCTATGAGTCTCGAAATCGCGATATTAACGTTTTCTAAACGCTGTGTATCAAATGGAGCTAAGGCTTCTCTTCGAAAGCCTCGTAACCATTCGATATCACGATAAATCACTCTAGGAGACTCGGAATCGCGATAATTACCATCACCGCACCCTGTGTATCGAAAGGAGCTAAGGATTCAACTCGGATTGCTTGAAATGGTTCGATATAACGATAAATCACAATATGAAACTCGAAATCGCGATATTTACGTTTTCCACACGCTGTGTATCAACAGCAGCTAAGGCTTCACTTCCCAAACAGCGCAATCGTTCTATTAAACGATAAATCACTCTATGAGACTCGGAATCGCGATAATTACCTTGACCGCAATCTGTGTATCGAGAGGAGCTAAGGTTTCAACACGGATGGCTTGCAATGGTTCGATATAACGATAAATCACTCTATGAGACTGGGAATCGCGATATTTACGTTTCCCAGACGCCGTGTATCCAAAAGAGCTATGTATTCACTTCGCACGCCGCGCAATCGTTCGATTAAACGATAAATCACTCTAGGAGACTCCGAATCGCGATAATTACCTTCACCGCAACCTGTGTATCGATAGGAGCCAAGGATTCAACACGGATGGCTTGCAAATGTTCGATATAACGGTAAATCACCCTATGAGTCTCGAAATCGCGATATTTACGTTTTCTAAACGCTGTGTATCAAAAGGAGCTAAGGCTTCACTTCGCAAGCCTCGTAACCATTCGATATCACGATAAATCACTCTAGGAGACTCGGAATTGCGATAATTACCTTCACCGCACCCTGTGTATCGAAAGGAGCGAAGAATTCACTTCCTAATCCTCGCAATCGTTCGATATAACGATAAATCACTCTAGGAGACTGGGAATCGCGATATTTACGTTTTCTAAACGCTGTGTATCAAAAGAATCTAAGTATTCACTTCTCAAGCCTCGCAATCGTTCGATATAACGATAAATCACTCTAGGAGACTGGGAATCGCGATAATTACCATCACCGCACCCTGTGTATCGAAAGGAGCTAAGGATTCAACTCGCATTGCTTGAAATGGTTCGATATCACGATAAATCACTCTAAGAGACTCGGAATCGCGATAATTACCTTCACCGCACCCTGTGTATAGAAAGGAGCGAAGAATTCACTTCCCAATCCTCGCAATCGTTCGATATAACGATAAATCACCCTATGACACTCGAAATCGCGATATTTACGTTTTCCAAACGCTGTGTATCGAAAGAATCTAAGTATTCACTTCTCAAGCCTCGCAATCGTTCGATATAACGATAAATCACTCTAGGAGACTGGGAATCGCGATAATTACCATCACCGCACCCTGTGTATCGAAAGGAGCTAAGGATTCAACTCGGATTGCTTGAAAAGGTTCGATATAACGATAAATCACCCTATGAAACTCGAAATCGCGATATTTACGTTTCCCAGACGCTGTGTATCCAAAGGAGGTAAGTATTCACTTCGCAAGCCTCGCAATCGTTCGATATAACGATAAATCACTCTATGAGACTTGGAATCGCGATATTTACGTTTCCCAGACGCCGTGTATCCAAAAGAGCTATGGATTCACTTCCCAAGCCTCGCAGTCGTTCGATATAACGATAAATCCCTCTATGAGACTCGGAATTGCGAAAATCACCTTCACCGCACCCTGTGTATCGAAAGGAGCTAAGCATTCAACTCGGATGGCTTCCAATGTTTCGATATAACGATAAATCCCTCTATGAGACTCGGAATTGCGAAAATCACCTTCACCGCACCCTGTGTATCGAAAGGAGCTAAGCATTCAACTCGGATGGCTTCCAATGTTTCGATATAACGATAAATCACTCTAGGAGACTTGGAATCGCGATAATTACCTTCACCGCAAACTGTGTATCGATAGGAGCCAAGGATTCAACACGGATGGCTTGCAAATGTTCGATATAACGGTAAATCACCCTATGAGTCTCGAAATCGCGATATTTACGTTTTCTAAACGCTGTGTATCAAAAGGAGCTAAGGCTTCACTTCGAAAGCCTCGTAACCATTCGATATCACGATAAATCACTCTAGGAGACTCGGAATCGCGATAATTACCATCACCGCACCCTGTGTATCGAAAGGAGCTAAGGATTCAACTCGGATTGCTTGAAATGGTTCGATATAACGATAAATCACCCTATGAAACTCGAAATCGCGATATTTACGTTTTCCACACGCTGTGTATCAACAGCAGCTAAGGCTTCACTTCCCAAACAGCGCAATCGTTCTATTAAACGATAAATCACTCTATGAGACTCGGAATCGGGATATTTACGTTTTCCAAACGCTGTGTATCGAAAGGAGCTAAGGCTTCAGATCCCAAACCGCGCAATCGGTCGATTAAACGATAAATCACTCTAGGTGACTCGGAATCGCGATAATTACCTTGACCGCAATCTGTGTATCGAAAGGAGCTAAGGTTTCAACACGGATGGCTTGCAATGGTTCGATATAACGATAAATCACTCTATGAGACTGGGAATCGCGATATTTACGTTTCCCAGACGCTGTGTATCCAAAGGAGGTAAGTATTCACTTCGCAAGCCTCGCAATCGTTCGATATAACGATAAATCACTCTAGGAGACTCGGAATCGCGATAATTACCTTCACCGCACCCTGTGTATCGAAAGGAGCTAAGCATTCAACTCGGATGGCTTCCAATGTTTCGATATAACGATAAATCACTCTATGAGACTTGGAATCGCGATATTTACGTTTCCCAGACGCCGTGTATCCAAAAGAGCTATGGATTCACTTCCCAAGCCTCGCAGTCGATCGATATAACGATAAATCCCTCTATGAGACTCGGAATTGCGAAAATCACCTTCACCGCACCCTGTGTATCGAAAGGAGCTAAGCATTCAACTCGGATAGCTTCCAATGTTTCGATATAACGATAAATCCCTCTATGAGACTCGGAATTGCGAAAATCACCTTCACCGCACCCTGTGTATCGAAAGGAGCTAAGCATTCAACTCGGATGGCTTCCAATGTTTCGATATAACGATAAATCACTCTAGGAGACTGGGAATCGCGATAATTACCATCACCGCACCCTGTGTATCGAAAGGAGCTAAGGATTCCACTCGGATTGCTTGAAATGGTTCGATATCACGATATATCACTCTATGAGACTTGGAATCGCGATATTTACGTTTCCCAGACGCCGTGTATCCAACAGAGCTATGTATTCACTTCGCACGCCTCGCAATCGTTCGATTAAACGATAAATCACCCTATGAGACTGGGAATCGCGATATTTACGTTTCCCAGACGCTGTGTATCCAAAGGAGCTATGGATTCACTTCCCAAGCCTCGCAGTCGTTCGATATAACGATAAATCCCTCTATGAGACTCGGAATTGCGAAAATCACCTTCACCGCACCCTGTGTATCGAAAGGAGCTAAGCATTCAACTCGGATGGCTTCCAATGTTTCGATATAACGATAAATCCCTCTATGAGACTGGGAATCGCGATAATTACCATCACCGCACCCTGTGTATCGAAAGGAGCTAAGGATTCAACTCGCATTGCTTGAAATGGTTCGATATCACGATAAATCACTCTAAGAGACTCGGAATCGCGATAATTACCTTCACCGCACCCTGTGTATAGAAAGGAGCGAAGAATTCACTTCCTAATCCTCGCAATCGTTCGATATAACGATAAATCACCCTATGACACTCGAAATCGGGATATTTACGTTTTCCAAACTCTGTGTTTCGAAACGAGCTAAGCCTTCACTTCGCAAGCCTCGTAACCGTTCGATACCACGATAAATCACTCTAGGAGACTCGGAATCGCGATAATTACCTTCACCGCACCCTGTGTATCGAAAGGAGCGAAGAATTCACTTCCCAATCCTCGCAATCGTTCGATATAACGATAAATCACTCTAGGAGACTGGGAATCGCGATATTTACGTTTTCTAAACGCTGTGTATCAAAAGAATCTAAGTATTCACTTCTCAAGCCTCGCAATCGTTCGATATAACGATAAATCACTCTAGGAGACTGGGAATCGCGATAATTACCATCACCGCACCCTGTGTATCGAAAGGAGCTAAGGATTCAACTCGCATTGCTTGAAATGGTTCGATATCACGATAAATCACTCTAAGAGACTCGGAATCGCGATAATTACCTTCACCGCACCCTGTGTATAGAAAGGAGCGAAGAATTCACTTCCTAATCCTCGCAATCGTTCGATATAACGATAAATCACCCTATGACACTCGAAATCGCGATATTTACGTTTTCCAAACGCTGTGTATCGAAAGAATCTAAGTATTCACTTCTCAAGCCTCGCAATCGTTCGATATAACGATAAATCACTCTAGGAGACTGGGAATCGCGATAATTACCATCACCGCACCCTGTGTATCGAAAGGAGCTAAGGATTCAACTCGGATTGCTTGAAATGGTTCGATATAACGATAAATCACCCTATGAAACTCGAAATCGCGATATTTACGTTTTCCACACGCTGTGTATCAACAGCAGCTAAGGCTTCAGATCCCAAACCGCGCAATCGTTCGATTAAACGATAAATCCCTCTATGAGACTCGGAATTGCGAAAATCACCTTCACCGCACCCTGTGTATCGAAAGGAGCTAAGCATTCAACTCGGATGGCTTCCAATGTTTCGATATAACGATAAATCACTCTAGGAGACTTGGAATCGCGATAATTACCTTCACCGCAACCTGTGTATCGATAGGAGCCAAGGATTCAACACGGATGGCTTGCAAATGTTCGATATAACGGTAAATCACCCTATGAGTCTCGAAATCGCGATATTTACGTTTTCTAAACGCTGTGTATCAAAAGGAGCTAAGGCTTCACTTCGCAAGCCTCGTAACCATTCGATATCACGATAAATCACTCTAGGAGACTCGGAATTGCGATAATTACCTTCACCGCACCCTGTGTATCGAAAGGAGCGAAGAATTCACTTCCCAATCCTCGCAATCGTTCGATATAACGATAAATCACTCTAGGAGACTGGGAATCGCGATATTTACGTTTTCTAAACGCTGTGTATCAAAAGAATCTAAGTATTCACTTCTCAAGCCTCGCAATCGTTCGATATAACGATAAATCACTCTAGGAGACTGGGAATCGCGATAATTACCATCACCGCACCCTGTGTATCGAAAGGAGCTAAGGATTCAACTCGCATTGCTTGAAATGGTTCGATATCACGATAAATCACTCTAAGAGACTCGGAATCGCGATAATTACCTTCACCGCACCCTGTGTATAGAAAGGAGCGAAGAATTCACTTCCTAATCCTCGCAATCGTTCGATATAACGATAAATCACCCTATGAAACTCGAAATCGCGATATTTACGTTTTCCACACGCTGTGTATCAACAGCAGCTAAGGCTTCAGATCCCAAACCGCGCAATCGTTCGATTCAACGATAAATCACTCTAGGAGACTCGGAATCGCGATAATTACCTTGACCGCAATCTGTGTATCGAAAGGAGCTAAGGTTTCAACACGGATGGCTTGCAATGGTTCGATATAACGATAAATCACTCTAGGAGACTTGGAATCGCGATAATTACCTTCACCGCAACCTGTGTATCGATAGGAGCCAAGGATTCAACACGGATGGCTTGCAAATGTTCGATATAACGGTAAATCACCCTATGAGTCTCGAAATCGCGATATTTACGTTTTCTAAACGCTGTGTATCAAAAGGAGCTAAGGCTTCACTTCGCAACCCTCGTAACCATTCGATATCACGATAAATCACTCTAGGAGACTCGGAATTGCGATAATTACCTTCACCGCACCCTGTGTATCGAAAGGAGCGAAGAATTCACTTCCCAATCCTCGCAATCGTTCGATATAACGATAAATCACTCTAGGAGACTGGGAATCGCGATATTTACGTTTTCTAAACGCTGTGTATCAAAAGAATCTAAGTATTCACTTCTCAAGCCTCGCAATCGTTCGATATAACGATAAATCGCTCTAGGAGACTGGGAATCGCGATAATTACCATCACCGCACCCTGTGTATCGAAAGGAGCTAAGGATTCAACTCGCATTGCTTGAAATGGTTCGATATCACGATAAATCACTCTAAGAGACTCGGAATCGCGATAATTACCTTCACCGCACCCTGTGTATAGAAAGGAGCGAAGAATTCACTTCCTAATCCTCGCAATCGTTCGATATAACGATAAATCGCTCTAGGAAACTCGGAATCGCGATATTTACGTTTTCTAAACGCTGTGTATCAAAAGAATCTAAGTATTCACTTCTCAAGCCTCGCAGTCGTTCGATATAACGATAAATCGCTCTAGGAGACTGGGAATCGCGATAATTACCATCACCGCACCCTGTGTATCGAAAGGAGCTAAGGATTCAACTCGCATTGCTTGAAATGGTTCGATATCACGATAAATCACTCTAAGAGACTTGGAATCGCGATAATTACCTTCACCGCAACCTGTGTATCGAAAGGAGCTAAGTATTCAACACGGATGGCTTGCAATGGTTCGATATAACGATAAATCACTCTATGAGACTTGGAATCGCGATATTTACGTTTCCCAGACGCCGTGTATCCAAAAGAGCTATGGATTCACTTCCCAAGCCTCGCAGTCGTTCGATATAACGATAAATCCCTCTAAGAGACTCGGAATTGCGAAAATCACCTTCACCGCACCCTGTGTATCGAAAGGAGCTAAGCATTCAACTCGGATGGCTTCCAATGTTTCGATATAACGATAAATCACTCTAGGAGACTTGGAATCGCGATAATTACCTTCACCGCAACCTGTGTATCGATAGGAGCCAAGGATTCAACACGGATGGCTTGCAAATGTTCGATATAACGGTAAATCACCCTATGAGTCTCGAAATCGCGATATTTACGTTTTCTAAACGCTGTGTATCAAAAGGAGCTAAGGCTTCACTTCGCAAGCCTCGTAACCATTCGATATCACGATAAATCACTCTAGGAGACTCGGAATCGCGATAATTACCTTCACCGCACCCTGTGTATCGAAAGGAGCGAAGAATTCACTTCCCAATCCTCGCAATCGTTCGATATAACGATAAATCACCCTATGAGTCTCGAAATCGCGATATTTACGTTTTCTAAACGCTGTGTATCAAAAGAATCTAAGTATTCACTTCTCAAACCTCGCAATCGTTCGATATAACGATAAATCACTCTAGGAGACTGGGAATCGCGATAATTACCATCACCACACCCTGTGTATCGAAAGGAGCTAAGGATTCCACTCGGATTGCTTGAAATGGTTCGATATCACGATATATCACTCTATGAGACTTGGAATCGCGATATTTACGTTTCCCAGACGCCGTGTATCCAAAAGAGCTATGTATTCACTTCGCACGCCTCGCAATCGTTCGATTAAACGATAAATCACTCTAGGAGACTGTTAATCGCAATAATTACCTTCACCGCACCCTGTATATCGAAAGCAGCGAAGAATTCACTTCCCAATCCTCGCAATCGTTCGATATAACGATAAATCACGCTATGACACTCGAAATCGCGATATTTACGTTTTCCAAACGCTGTGTATCGAAAGAATCTAAGCCTTCACTTCGCAAGCCTCGTAACCGTTCGATATCACGATAAATCACTCTAGGAGACTCGGAATCGCGATAATTACCTTCACCGCACCCTGTGTATCGAAAGGAGCGAAGAATTCACTTCCCAATCCTCGTTCGATATAACGATAAATCACCCTATGACATTCGAAATCGCGAAATTTACGTTTTCCAAACGCTGTGTATCGAAAGAATCTAAGTATTCACTTCTCAAGCCTCGCAATCGTTCGATATAACGATAAATCACTCTAGGAGACTGGGAATCGCGATAATTACCATCACCGCACCCTGTGTATCGAAAGGAGCTAAGGATTCAACTCGGATTGCTTGAAATGGTTCGATATAACGATAAATCACCCTATGAAACTCGAAATCGCGATATTTACGTTTCCCAGACGCCGTGTATCCAACAGAGCTATGTATTCACTTCGCACGTCTCGCAATCGTTCGATTAAACGATAAATCACTCTATGAGACTCGGAATTGCGAAAATCACATTCACCGCAACCTGTGTATCGAAAGGAGCCAACGATTCAACACGGATGGCTTGCAAATGTTCGATATAACGATTAATCACACTAGGACATTCGAAATCGCGATATTTACGTTTTCCAAACGCTGTGTATCGAAAGAATCTAAGTATTCACTTCTCAAGCCTCGCAATCGTTCGATATAACGATAAATCACTCTAGGGGACTGGGAATCGCGATAATTACCATCACCGCACCCTGTGTATCGAAAGGAGCTAAGGATTCAACTCGGATTGCTTGAAATGGTTCGATATAACGATAAATCACCCTATGAAACTCGAAATCGCGATATTTACGTTTTCCACACGCTGTGTATCAACAGCAGCTAAGGCTTCACTTCCCAAACAGCGCAATCGTTCGATTAAACGATAAATCACTCTATGAGACTCGGAATCGGGATATTTACGTTTTCCAAACGCTGTGTATCGAAAGGAGCTAAGGAATCAACACGGATGGCTTGCAATGGTTCGATATAACAATAAATCATTCTATGAGACTGGGAATCCCGATATTTACGTTTCCCAGACGCTGTGTATCCAAAGGAGGTAAGTATTCACTTCGCAAGCCTCGCAATCGTTCGATATAACGATAAATCACTCTATGAGACTCGGAATTGCGAAAATCACCTTCACCGCAACCTGTGTATCGAAAGGAGAAAAGGATTCAACACGGATGGCTTGCAAATGTTGGATATAACGGTAAATCACCCTATGAGTCTCGAAATCGCGATATTTACGTTTTCCACACGCTGTGTATCGATAGAATCTAAGTATTCACTTCCCAAGCCTCGTAGTCGTTCGATATAACGATAAATCCCTCTATGACAGTCGGAATTGCGAAAATCACCTTCACGGCACGCTGTGTATCGAAAGGAGCTAAGCATTCAACTCGGATGGCTTCCAATGCTTCGATATAACGATAAATCACTCTAGGAGACTTGGAATCGCGATAATAACCTTCACCGCAACCTGTGTATCGAGAGGAGCTAAGGTTTCAACACGGATGGCTTGCAATGGTTCGATATAACGATAAATCACTCTATGAGACTGGGAATCGCGATATTTACGTTTCCCAGACGCCGTGTATCCAAAAGAGCTATGTATTCACTTCGCACGCCGCGCAATCGTTCGATTAAACGATAAATCACTCTAGGAGACTCCGAATCGCGATAATTACCTTCACCGCACCCTGTGTATCGAAAGGAGCGAAGAATTCACTTCCCAATCCTCGCAATCGTTCGATATAACGATAAATCACTCTAGGAGACTGGGAATCGCGATATTTACGTTTTCTAAACGCTGTGTATCAAAAGAATCTAAGTATTCACTTCTCAAGCCTCGCAATCGTTCGATATAACGATAAATCACTCTAGGAGACTGGGAATCGCGATAATTACCATCACCGCACCCTGTGTATCGAAAGGAGCTAAGGATTCAACTCGCATTGCTTGAAATGGTTCGATATCACGATAAATCACTCTAAGAGACTCGGAATCGCGATAATTACCTTCACCGCACCCTGTGTATAGAAAGGAGCGAAGAATTCACTTCCCAATCCTCGCAATCGTTCGATATAACGATAAATCACCCTATGACACTCGAAATCGCGATATTTACGTTTTCCAAACGCTGTGTATCGAAAGAATCTAAGTATTCACTTCTCAAGCCTCGCAATCGTTCGATATAACGATAAATCACTCTAGGAGACTGGGAATCGCGATAATTACCATCACCGCACCCTGTGTATCGAAAGGAGCTAAGGATTCAACTCGGATTGCTTGAAAAGGTTCGATATAACGATAAATCACCCTATGAAACTCGAAATCGCGATATTTACGTTTCCCAGACGCTGTGTATCCAAAGGAGGTAAGTATTCACTTCGCAAGCCTCGCAATCGTTCGATATAACGATAAATCACTCTATGAGACTTGGAATCGCGATATTTACGTTTCCCAGACGCCGTGTATCCAAAAGAGCTATGGATTCACTTCCCAAGCCTCGCAGTCGTTCGATATAACGATAAATCCCTCTATGAGACTCGGAATTGCGAAAATCACCTTCACCGCACCCTGTGTATCGAAAGGAGCTAAGCATTCAACTCGGATGGCTTCCAATGTTTCGATATAACGATAAATCCCTCTATGAGACTCGGAATTGCGAAAATCACCTTCACCGCACCCTGTGTATCGAAAGGAGCTAAGCATTCAACTCGGATGGCTTCCAATGTTTCGATATAACGATAAATCACTCTAGGAGACTTGGAATCGCGATAATTACCTTCACCGCAAACTGTGTATCGATAGGAGCCAAGGATTCAACACGGATGGCTTGCAAATGTTCGATATAACGGTAAATCACCCTATGAGTCTCGAAATCGCGATATTTACGTTTTCTAAACGCTGTGTATCAAAAGGAGCTAAGGCTTCACTTCGAAAGCCTCGTAACCATTCGATATCACGATAAATCACTCTAGGAGACTCGGAATCGCGATAATTACCATCACCGCACCCTGTGTATCGAAAGGAGCTAAGGATTCAACTCGGATTGCTTGAAATGGTTCGATATAACGATAAATCACCCTATGAAACTCGAAATCGCGATATTTACGTTTTCCACACGCTGTGTATCAACAGCAGCTAAGGCTTCACTTCCCAAACAGCGCAATCGTTCTATTAAACGATAAATCACTCTATGAGACTCGGAATCGGGATATTTACGTTTTCCAAACGCTGTGTATCGAAAGGAGCTAAGGCTTCAGATCCCAAACCGCGCAATCGGTCGATTAAACGATAAATCACTCTAGGTGACTCGGAATCGCGATAATTACCTTGACCGCAATCTGTGTATCGAAAGGAGCTAAGGTTTCAACACGGATGGCTTGCAATGGTTCGATATAACGATAAATCACTCTATGAGACTGGGAATCGCGATATTTACGTTTCCCAGACGCTGTGTATCCAAAGGAGGTAAGTATTCACTTCGCAAGCCTCGCAATCGTTCGATATAACGATAAATCACTCTAGGAGACTCGGAATCGCGATAATTACCTTCACCGCACCCTGTGTATCGAAAGGAGCTAAGCATTCAACTCGGATGGCTTCCAATGTTTCGATATAACGATAAATCACTCTATGAGACTTGGAATCGCGATATTTACGTTTCCCAGACGCCGTGTATCCAAAAGAGCTATGGATTCACTTCCCAAGCCTCGCAGTCGATCGATATAACGATAAATCCCTCTATGAGACTCGGAATTGCGAAAATCACCTTCACCGCACCCTGTGTATCGAAAGGAGCTAAGCATTCAACTCGGATAGCTTCCAATGTTTCGATATAACGATAAATCCCTCTATGAGACTCGGAATTGCGAAAATCACCTTCACCGCACCCTGTGTATCGAAAGGAGCTAAGCATTCAACTCGGATGGCTTCCAATGTTTCGATATAACGATAAATCACTCTAGGAGACTGGGAATCGCGATAATTACCATCACCGCACCCTGTGTATCGAAAGGAGCTAAGGATTCCACTCGGATTGCTTGAAATGGTTCGATATCACGATATATCACTCTATGAGACTTGGAATCGCGATATTTACGTTTCCCAGACGCCGTGTATCCAACAGAGCTATGTATTCACTTCGCACGCCTCGCAATCGTTCGATTAAACGATAAATCACCCTATGAGACTGGGAATCGCGATATTTACGTTTCCCAGACGCTGTGTATCCAAAGGAGCTATGGATTCACTTCCCAAGCCTCGCAGTCGTTCGATATAACGATAAATCCCTCTATGAGACTCGGAATTGCGAAAATCACCTTCACCGCACCCTGTGTATCGAAAGGAGCTAAGCATTCAACTCGGATGGCTTCCAATGTTTCGATATAACGATAAATCCCTCTATGAGACTGGGAATCGCGATAATTACCATCACCGCACCCTGTGTATCGAAAGGAGCTAAGGATTCAACTCGCATTGCTTGAAATGGTTCGATATCACGATAAATCACTCTAAGAGACTCGGAATCGCGATAATTACCTTCACCGCACCCTGTGTATAGAAAGGAGCGAAGAATTCACTTCCTAATCCTCGCAATCGTTCGATATAACGATAAATCACCCTATGACACTCGAAATCGGGATATTTACGTTTTCCAAACTCTGTGTTTCGAAACGAGCTAAGCCTTCACTTCGCAAGCCTCGTAACCGTTCGATACCACGATAAATCACTCTAGGAGACTCGGAATCGCGATAATTACCTTCACCGCACCCTGTGTATCGAAAGGAGCGAAGAATTCACTTCCCAATCCTCGCAATCGTTCGATATAACGATAAATCACTCTAGGAGACTGGGAATCGCGATATTTACGTTTTCTAAACGCTGTGTATCAAAAGAATCTAAGTATTCACTTCTCAAGCCTCGCAATCGTTCGATATAACGATAAATCACTCTAGGAGACTGGGAATCGCGATAATTACCATCACCGCACCCTGTGTATCGAAAGGAGCTAAGGATTCAACTCGCATTGCTTGAAATGGTTCGATATCACGATAAATCACTCTAAGAGACTCGGAATCGCGATAATTACCTACACCGCACCCTGTGTATAGAAAGGAGCGAAGAATTCACTTCCTAATCCTCGCAATCGTTCGATATAACGATAAATCACCCTATGACACTCGAAATCGCGATATTTACGTTTTCCAAACGCTGTGTATCGAAAGAATCTAAGTATTCACTTCTCAAGCCTCGCAATCGTTCGATATAACGATAAATCACTCTAGGAGACTGGGAATCGCGATAATTACCATCACCGCACCCTGTGTATCGAAAGGAGCTAAGGATTCAACTCGGATTGCTTGAAATGGTTCGATATAACGATAAATCACCCTATGAAACTCGAAATCGCGATATTTACGTTTTCCACACGCTGTGTATCAACAGCAGCTAAGGCTTCAGATCCCAAACCGCGCAATCGTTCGATTAAACGATAAATCCCTCTATGAGACTCGGAATTGCGAAAATCACCTTCACCGCACCCTGTGTATCGAAAGGAGCTAAGCATTCAACTCGGATGGCTTCCAATGTTTCGATATAACGATAAATCACTCTAGGAGACTTGGAATCGCGATAATTACCTTCACCGCAACCTGTGTATCGATAGGAGCCAAGGATTCAACACGGATGGCTTGCAAATGTTCGATATAACGGTAAATCACCCTATGAGTCTCGAAATCGCGATATTTACGTTTTCTAAACGCTGTGTATCAAAAGGAGCTAAGGCTTCACTTCGCAAGCCTCGTAACCATTCGATATCACGATAAATCACTCTAGGAGACTCGGAATTGCGATAATTACCTTCACCGCACCCTGTGTATCGAAAGGAGCGAAGAATTCACTTCCCAATCCTCGCAATCGTTCGATATAACGATAAATCACTCTAGGAGACTGGGAATCGCGATATTTACGTTTTCTAAACGCTGTGTATCAAAAGAATCTAAGTATTCACTTCTCAAGCCTCGCAATCGTTCGATATAACGATAAATCACTCTAGGAGACTGGGAATCGCGATAATTACCATCACCGCACCCTGTGTATCGAAAGGAGCTAAGGATTCAACTCGCATTGCTTGAAATGGTTCGATATCACGATAAATCACTCTAAGAGACTCGGAATCGCGATAATTACCTTCACCGCACCCTGTGTATAGAAAGGAGCGAAGAATTCACTTCCTAATCCTCGCAATCGTTCGATATAACGATAAATCACCCTATGAAACTCGAAATCGCGATATTTACGTTTTCCACACGCTGTGTATCAACAGCAACTAAGGCTTCAGATCCCAAACCGCGCAATCGTTCGATTCAACGATAAATCACTCTAGGAGACTCGGAATCGCGATAATTACCTTGACCGCAATCTGTGTATCGAAAGGAGCTAAGGTTTCAACACGGATGGCTTGCAATGGTTCGATATAACGATAAATCACTCTAGGAGACTTGGAATCGCGATAATTACCTTCACCGCAACCTGTGTATCGATAGGAGCCAAGGATTCAACACGGATGGCTTGCAAATGTTCGATATAACGGTAAATCACCCTATGAGTCTCGAAATCGCGATATTTACGTTTTCTAAACGCTGTGTATCAAAAGGAGCTAAGGCTTCACTTCGCAACCCTCGTAACCATTCGATATCACGATAAATCACTCTAGGAGACTCGGAATTGCGATAATTACCTTCACCGCACCCTGTGTATCGAAAGGAGCGAAGAATTCACTTCCCAATCCTCGCAATCGTTCGATATAACGATAAATCACTCTAGGAGACTGGGAATCGCGATATTTACGTTTTCTAAACGCTGTGTATCAAAAGAATCTAAGTATTCACTTCTCAAGCCTCGCAATCGTTCGATATAACGATAAATCGCTCTAGGAGACTGGGAATCGCGATAATTACCATCACCGCACCCTGTGTATCGAAAGGAGCTAAGGATTCAACTCGCATTGCTTGAAATGGTTCGATATCACGATAAATCACTCTAAGAGACTCGGAATCGCGATAATTACCTTCACCGCACCCTGTGTATAGAAAGGAGCGAAGAATTCACTTCCTAATCCTCGCAATCGTTCGATATAACGATAAATCGCTCTAGGAAACTCGGAATCGCGATATTTACGTTTTCTAAACGCTGTGTATCAAAAGAATCTAAGTATTCACTTCTCAAGCCTCGCAGTCGTTCGATATAACGATAAATCGCTCTAGGAGACTGGGAATCGCGATAATTACCATCACCGCACCCTGTGTATCGAAAGGAGCTAAGGATTCAACTCGCATTGCTTGAAATGGTTCGATATCACGATAAATCACTCTAAGAGACTTGGAATCGCGATAATTACCTTCACCGCAACCTGTGTATCGAAAGGAGCTAAGTATTCAACACGGATGGCTTGCAATGGTTCGATATAACGATAAATCACTCTATGAGACTTGGAATCGCGATATTTACGTTTCCCAGACGCCGTGTATCCAAAAGAGCTATGGATTCACTTCCCAAGCCTCGCAGTCGTTCGATATAACGATAAATCCCTCTAAGAGACTCGGAATTGCGAAAATCACCTTCACCGCACCCTGTGTATCGAAAGGAGCTAAGCATTCAACTCGGATGGCTTCCAATGTTTCGATATAACGATAAATCACTCTAGGAGACTTGGAATCGCGATAATTACCTTCACCGCAACCTGTGTATCGATAGGAGCCAAGGATTCAACACGGATGGCTTGCAAATGTTCGATATAACGGTAAATCACCCTATGAGTCTCGAAATCGCGATATTTACGTTTTCTAAACGCTGTGTATCAAAAGGAGCTAAGGCTTCACTTCGCAAGCCTCGTAACCATTCGATATCACGATAAATCACTCTAGGAGACTCGGAATCGCGATAATTACCTTCACCGCACCCTGTGTATCGAAAGGAGCGAAGAATTCACTTCCCAATCCTCGCAATCGTTCGATATAACGATAAATCACCCTATGAGTCTCGAAATCGCGATATTTACGTTTTCTAAACGCTGTGTATCAAAAGAATCTAAGTATTCACTTCTCAAACCTCGCAATCGTTCGATATAACGATAAATCACTCTAGGAGACTGGGAATCGCGATAATTACCATCACCACACCCTGTGTATCGAAAGGAGCTAAGGATTCCACTCGGATTGCTTGAAATGGTTCGATATCACGATATATCACTCTATGAGACTTGGAATCGCGATATTTACGTTTCCCAGACGCCGTGTATCCAAAAGAGCTATGTATTCACTTCGCACGCCTCGCAATCGTTCGATTAAACGATAAATCACTCTAGGAGACTGTTAATCGCAATAATTACCTTCACCGCACCCTGTATATCGAAAGCAGCGAAGAATTCACTTCCCAATCCTCGCAATCGTTCGATATAACGATAAATCACGCTATGACACTCGAAATCGCGATATTTACGTTTTCCAAACGCTGTGTATCGAAAGAATCTAAGCCTTCACTTCGCAAGCCTCGTAACCGTTCGATATCACGATAAATCACTCTAGGAGACTCGGAATCGCGATAATTACCTTCACCGCACCCTGTGTATCGAAAGGAGCGAAGAATTCACTTCCCAATCCTCGTTCGATATAACGATAAATCACCCTATGACATTCGAAATCGCGAAATTTACGTTTTCCAAACGCTGTGTATCGAAAGAATCTAAGTATTCACTTCTCAAGCCTCGCAATCGTTCGATATAACGATAAATCACTCTAGGAGACTGGGAATCGCGATAATTACCATCACCGCACCCTGTGTATCGAAAGGAGCTAAGGATTCAACTCGGATTGCTTGAAATGGTTCGATATAACGATAAATCACCCTATGAAACTCGAAATCGCGATATTTACGTTTCCCAGACGCCGTGTATCCAACAGAGCTATGTATTCACTTCGCACGTCTCGCAATCGTTCGATTAAACGATAAATCACTCTATGAGACTCGGAATTGCGAAAATCACATTCACCGCAACCTGTGTATCGAAAGGAGCCAACGATTCAACACGGATGGCTTGCAAATGTTCGATATAACGATTAATCACACTAGGACATTCGAAATCGCGATATTTACGTTTTCCAAACGCTGTGTATCGAAAGAATCTAAGTATTCACTTCTCAAGCCTCGCAATCGTTCGATATAACGATAAATCACTCTAGGGGACTGGGAATCGCGATAATTACCATCACCGCACCCTGTGTATCGAAAGGAGCTAAGGATTCAACTCGGATTGCTTGAAATGGTTCGATATAACGATAAATCACCCTATGAAACTCGAAATCGCGATATTTACGTTTTCCACACGCTGTGTATCAACAGCAGCTAAGGCTTCACTTCCCAAACAGCGCAATCGTTCGATTAAACGATAAATCACTCTATGAGACTCGGAATCGGGATATTTACGTTTTCCAAACGCTGTGTATCGAAAGGAGCTAAGGAATCAACACGGATGGCTTGCAATGGTTCGATATAACAATAAATCATTCTATGAGACTGGGAATCCCGATATTTACGTTTCCCAGACGCTGTGTATCCAAAGGAGGTAAGTATTCACTTCGCAAGCCTCGCAATCGTTCGATATAACGATAAATCACTCTATGAGACTCGGAATTGCGAAAATCACCTTCACCGCAACCTGTGTATCGAAAGGAGAAAAGGATTCAACACGGATGGCTTGCAAATGTTGGATATAACGGTAAATCACCCTATGAGTCTCGAAATCGCGATATTTACGTTTTCCACACGCTGTGTATCGATAGAATCTAAGTATTCACTTCCCAAGCCTCGTAGTCGTTCGATATAACGATAAATCCCTCTATGACAGTCGGAATTGCGAAAATCACCTTCACGGCACGCTGTGTATCGAAAGGAGCTAAGCATTCAACTCGGATGGCTTCCAATGCTTCGATATAACGATAAATCACTCTAGGAGACTTGGAATCGCGATAATAACCTTCACCGCAACCTGTGTATCGATAGGAGCCAAGGATTCAACACGGATGGCTTGCAAATGTTCGATATAACGGTAAATCACCCTATGAGTCTCGAAATCGCGATATTTACGTTTCCCAGACGCTGTGTATCCAAAGGAGGTAAGTATTCACTTCGCAAGCCTCGTAACCGTTCGATATCACGATATATCACTCTAGGAGACTCGGAATCGCGATAATTACCTTCACCGCAACCTGTGTATCGATAGGAGCCAAGGATTCAACACGGATGGCTTGCAAATGTTCGATATAACGATAAATCACTCTATGAGACTTGGAATCGCGATATTTACGTTTCCCAGACGCCGTGTATCCAACAGAGCTATGTATTCACTTCGCACGCCTCGCAATCGTTCGATTAAACGATAAATCACCCTATGAGTCTCGAAATCGGGATAGTTACGTTTTCCAAACGCTGTGTATCGAAAGGAGCTATGGCTTCAGATCCCAAACCGCGCAATCGTTCGATTAAACGATAAATCACTCTATGAGACTCGGAATTGCGAAAATCAACTTCACCGCAACCTGCATATCGAAAGGAGCCAAGGATTCAACACGGATGGCTTGCAAATGTTCGATATAACGGTAAATCACCCTATGAGTCTCGAAATCGCGATATTTACGTTTTCCACACGCTGTGTATCGAAAGAATCTAAGTATTCACTTCCCAAGCCTCGCAGTCGTTCGATATAACGATAAATCCCTCTATGAGACTCGGAATTGCGAAAATCACCTTTACCGCACCCTGTGTATCGAAAGGAGCTAAGCATTCAACTAGGATGGCTTCCAATGTTTCAGTATAACGATAAATCACTCTAGGAGAATTGGAATCGCGATAATTACCTTCACCGCAACCTGTGTATCGATAGGAGCCAAGGATTCAACACGGATGGCTTGCAAATGTTCGATATAACGGTAAATCACGCTATGAGTCTCGAAATCGCGATATTTACGTTTTCTAAACGCTGTGTATCAAAAGGAGCTAAGGCTTCACTTCGCAAGCCTCGTAACCATTCGATATCACGATAAATCACTCTAGGAGACTCGGAATCGCGATAATTACCTTCACCGCACCCTGTGTATCGAAAGGAGCGAAGAATTCACTTCCCAATCCTCGCAATCGTTCGATATAACGATAAATCACTCTAGGAGACTGGGAATCGCGATATTTACGTTTTCTAAACGCCGTGTATCAAAAGAATCTAAGTATTCACTTCTCAAGCCTCGCAATCGTTCGATATAACGATAAATCACTCTATGAGACTGGGAATCGCGATATTTACGTTTCCCAAACGCTGTGTTTCGATGGGAGCTAAGGATTCACTTCCCAAGCCTCGCAAACGTTCAATGTAACGTTAAATCACTCTATGAGACTCGGAATCGGGATATTTACGTTTCCCAAACGCTGTGTTTCGAAACGAGCTAAGCCTTCACTTCGCAAGCCTCGTAACCGTTCGATATCACGATAAATCACTCTAGGAGACTCGGAATCGCGATAATTACCTTCACCGCACCCTGTGTATCGAAAGGAGCGAAGAATTCACTTCCCAATCCTCGCAATCGTTCGATATAACGATAAATCACTCTAGGAGACTGGGAATCGCGATAATTACCATCACCGCACCCTGTGTATCGAAAGGAGCTAAGGATTCAACTCGGATTGCTTGAAATGGTTCGATATCACGATATATCACTCTATGAGACTTGGAATCGCGATATTTACGTTTCCCAGACGCCGTGTATCCAAAAGAGCTATGTATTCACTTCGCACGCCTCGCAATCGTTCGATTAAACGATAAATCATCCTATGAGTCCCGAAATCGGGATATTTACGTTTTCCAAACGCTGTGAATCGAAAGGAGCTAAGGCTTCAGATCCCAAACCCCGCAATCGTTCGATTAAACGATAAATCACTCTAGAAGACTCGGAATCGCGATAATTACCTTCACCGGAACCTGTGTATCGAAAGGAGCTAAGGATTCAACACGGATGGCTTGCAATGGTTCGATATAACGATAAATCACTCTATGAGACTTGGAATCGGGATATTTACGTTTCCCAAACGCTGTGTTTCGATGGGAGCTAAGGATTCACTTCCCAAGCCTCGCAAACGTTCAATGTAACGTTAAATCACTCTATGAGACTCGGAATCGGGATATTTACGTTTTCCAAACTCTGTGTTTCGAAACGAGCTAAGCCTTCACTTCGCAAGCCTCGTAACCGTTCGATACCACGATAAATCACTCTAGGAGACTCGGAATCGCGATAATTACCTTCACCGCACCCTGTGTATCGAAAGGAGCGAAGAATTCACTTCCCAATCCTCGCAATCGTTCGATATAACGATAAATCACTCTAGGAGACTGGGAATCGCGATATTTACGTTTTCTAAACGCCGTGTATCAAAAGAATCTAAGTATTCACTTCTCAAGCCTCGCAATCGTTCGATATAACGATAAATCACTCTAGGAGACTGGGAATCGCGATAATTACCATCACCGCACCCTGTGTATCGAAAGGAGCTAAGGATTCAACTCGCATTGCTTGAAATGGTTCGATATCACGATAAATCACTCTAAGAGACTCGGAATCGCGATAATTACCTTCACCGCACCCTGTGTATAGAAAGGAGCGAAGAATTCACTTCCCAATCCTCGCAATCGTTCGATATAACGATAAATCACCCTATGACACTCGAAATCGCGATATTTACGTTTTCCAAACGCTGTGTATCGAAAGAATCTAAGTATTCACTTCTCAAGCCGCGCAGTCGTTCGATATAACGATAAATCACTCTATGAGACTGGGAATCGCGATAATTACCATCACCGCACCCTGTGTATCGAAAGGAGCCAAGGATTCAACACGGATGGCTTGCAAATGTTCGATATAACGATAAATCACTCTATGAGACTTGGAATCGCGATATTTACGTTTCCCAGACGCCGTGTATCCAACAGAGCTATGTATTCACTTCGCACGCCTCGCAATCGTTCGATTAAACGATAAATCACCCTATGAGACTGGGAATCGCGATATTTACGTTTCCCAGACGCTGTGTATCCAAAGGAGGTAAGTATTCACTTCGCAAGCCTCGCAATCGTTCGATATAACGATAAATCACTCTATGAGACTCGGAATTGCGAAAATCAACTTCACCGCAACCTGCATATCGAAAGGAGCCAAGGATTCAACACGGATGGCTTGCAAATGTTCGATATAACGGTAAATCACCCTATGAGTCTCGAAATCGCGATATTTACGTTTCCCAGACGCTGTGTATCCAAAGGAGGTAAGTATTCACTTCCCAAGCCTCGCAGTCGTTCGATATAACGATAAATCCCTCTATGAGACTCGGAATTGCGAAAATCACCTTTACCGCACCCTGTGTATCGAAAGGAGCTAAGCATTCAACTAGGATGGCTTCCAATGTTTCAGTATAACGATAAATCACTCTAGGAGAATTGGAATCGCGATAATTACCTTCACCGCAACCTGTGTATCGATAGGAGCCAAGGATTCAACACGGATGGCTTGCAAATGTTCGATATAACGGTAAATCACGCTATGAGTCTCGAAATCGCGATATTTACGTTTTCTAAACGCTGTGTATCAAAAGGAGCTAAGGCTTCACTTCGCAAGCCTCGTAACCATTCGATATCACGATAAATCACTCTAGGAGACTCGGAATCGCGATAATTACCTTCACCGCACCCTGTGTATCGAAAGGAGCGAAGAATTCACTTCCCAATCCTCGCAATCGTTCGATATAACGATAAATCACTCTAGGAGACTGGGAATCGCGATATTTACGTTTTCTAAACGCCGTGTATCAAAAGAATCTAAGTATTCACTTCTCAAGCCTCGCAATCGTTCGATATAACGATAAATCACTCTATGAGACTGGGAATCGCGATATTTACGTTTCCCAAACGCTGTGTTTCGATGGGAGCTAAGGATTCACTTCCCAAGCCTCGCAAACGTTCAATGTAACGTTAAATCACTCTATGAGACTCGGAATCGGGATATTTACGTTTTCCAAACTCTGTGTTTCGAAACGAGCTAAGCCTTCACTTCGCAAGCCTCGTAACCGTTCGATATCACGATAAATCACTCTAGGAGACTCGGAATCGCGATAATTACCTTCACCGCACCCTGTGTATCGAAAGGAGCGAAGAATTCACTTCCCAATCCTCGCAATCGTTCGATATAACGATAAATCACTCTAGGAGACTGGGAATCGCGATATTTACGTTTTCTAAACGCCGTGTATCAAAAGAATCTAAGTATTCACTTCTCAAGCCTCGCAATCGTTCGATATAACGATAAATCACTCTAGGAGACTGGGAATCGCGATAATTACCATCACCGCACCCTGTGTATCGAAAGGAGCTAAGGATTCAACTCGCATTGCTTGAAATGGTTCGATATCACGATAAATCACTCTAAGAGACTCGGAATCGCGATAATTACCTTCACCGCACCCTGTGTATAGAAAGGAGAGAAGAATTCACTTCCCAATCCTCGCAATCGTTCGATATAACGATAAATCACCCTATGACACTCGAAATCGTGATATTTACGTTTTCCACACGCTGTGTATCAACAGCAGCTAAGGCTTCACTTCCCAAACAGCGCAATCGTTCTATTAAACGATAAATCACTCTATGAGACTCGGAATCGGGATATTTACGTTTTCCAAACGCTGTGTATCGAAAGGAGCTAAGGCTTCAGATCCCAAACCGCGCAATCGTTCGATTAAACGATAAATCACTCTAGGAGACTCGGAATCGCGATAATTACCTTGACCGCAATCTGTGTATCGAGAGGAGCTAAGGTTTCAACACGGATGGCTTGCAATGGTTCGATATAACGATAAATCACTCTATGAGACTTGGAATCGCGATATTTACGTTTCCCAGACGCCGTGTATCCAAAAGAGCTATGGATTCACTTCCCAAGCCTCGCAGTCGTTCGATATAACGATAAATCACTCTAGGAGACTCCGAATCGCGATAATTACCTTCACCGCAACCTGTGTATCGATAGGAGCCAAGGATTCAACACGGATGGCTTGCAAATGTTCGATATAACGGTAAATCACCCTATGAGTCTCGAAATCGCGATATTTACGTTTTCTAAACGCTGTGTATCAAAAGGAGCTAAGGCTTCACTTCGCAAGCCTCGTAACCATTCAATATCACGATAAATCACTCTAGGAGACTCGGAATTGCGATAATTACCTTCACCGCACCCTGTGTATCGAAAGGAGCGAAGAATTCACTTCCCAATCCTCGCAATCGTTCGATATAACGATAAATCACTCTAGGAGACTGGGAATCGCGATATTTACGTTTTCTAAACGCTGTGTATCAAAAGAATCTAAGTATTCACTTCTCAAGCCTCGCAATCGTTCGATATAACGATAAATCACCCTATGACACTCGAAATCGTGATATTTACGTTTTCCACACGCTGTGTATCAACAGCAGCTAAGGCTTCACTTCCCAAACAGCGCAATCGTTCTATTAAACGATAAATCACTCTAGGAGACTCGGAATCGCGATAATTACCTTGACCGCAATCTGTGTATCGAGAGGAGCTAAGGTTTCAACACGGATGGCTTGCAATGGTTCGATATAACGATAAATCACTCTATGAGACTGGGAATCGCGATATTTACGTTTCCCAGACGCTGTGTATCCAAAGGAGTTAAGTATTCACTTCGCAAGCCTCGCAATCGTTCGATATAACGATATATCACTCTAGGAGACTCGGAATCGCGATAATTACCTTCACCGCAACCTGTGTATCGAAAGGAGCTAAGGATTCAACACGGATGGCTTGCAATGGTTCGATATAACGATAAATCACTCTATGAGACTTGGAATCGCGATATTTACGTTTCCCAGACGCCGTGTATCCAAAAGAGCTATGGATTCACTTCCCAAGCCTCGCAGTCGTTCGATATAACGATAAATCACTCTAGGAGACTCCGAATCGCGATAATTACCTTCACCGCAACCTGTGTATCGATAGGAGCCAAGGATTCAACACGGATGGCTTGCAAATGTTCGATATAACGGTAAATCACCCTATGAGTCTCGAAATCGCGATATTTACGTTTTCTAAACGCTGTGTATCAAAAGGAGCTAAGGCTTCACTTCGCAAGCCTCGTAACCATTCAATATCACGATAAATCACTCTAGGAGACTCGGAATTGCGATAATTACCTTCACCGCACCCTGTGTATCGAAAGGAGCGAAGAATTCACTTCCCAATCCTCGCAATCGTTCGATATAACGATAAATCACTCTAGGAGACTGGGAATCGCGATATTTACGTTTTCTAAACGCTGTGTATCAAAAGAATCTAAGTATTCACTTCTCAAGCCTCGCAATCGTTCGATATAACGATAAATCACCCTATGACACTCGAAATCGTGATATTTACGTTTTCCACACGCTGTGTATCAACAGCAGCTAAGGCTTCACTTCCCAAACAGCGCAATCGTTCTATTAAACGATAAATCACTCTAGGAGACTCGGAATCGCGATAATTACCTTGACCGCAATCTGTGTATCGAGAGGAGCTAAGGTTTCAACACGGATGGCTTGCAATGGTTCGATATAACGATAAATCACTCTATGAGACTGGGAATCGCGATATTTACGTTTCCCAGACGCTGTGTATCCAAAGGAGTTAAGTATTCACTTCGCAAGCCTCGCAATCGTTCGATATAACGATATATCACTCTAGGAGACTCGGAATCGCGATAATTACCTTCACCGCAACCTGTGTATCGAAAGGAGCTAAGGATTCAACACGGATGGCTTGCAATGGTTCGATATAACGATAAATCACTCTATGAGACTTGGAATCGCGATATTTACGTTTCCCAGACGCCGTGTATCCAAAAGAGCTATGGATTCACTTCCCAAGCCTCGCAGTCGTTCGATATAACGATAAATCACTCTAGGAGACTCCGAATCGCGATAATTACCTTCACCGCAACCTGTGTATCGATAGGAGCCAAGGATTCAACACGGATGGCTTGCAAATGTTCGATATAACGGTAAATCACCCTATGAGTCTCGAAATCGCGATATTTACGTTTTCTAAACGCTGTGTATCAAAAGGAGCTAAGGCTTCACTTCGCAAGCCTCGTAACCATTCAATATCACGATAAATCACTCTAGGAGACTCGGAATTGCGATAATTACCTTCACCGCACCCTGTGTATCGAAAGGAGCGAAGAATTCACTTCCCAATCCTCGCAATCGTTCGATATAACGATAAATCACTCTAGGAGACTGGGAATCGCGATATTTACGTTTTCTAAACGCTGTGTATCAAAAGAATCTAAGTATTCACTTCTCAAGCCTCGCAATCGTTCGATATAACGATAAATCACTCTAGGAGACTGGGAATCGCGATAATTACCATCACCGCACCCTGTGTATCGAAAGGAGCTAAGGATTCAACTCGCATTGCTTGAAATGGTTCGATATCACGATAAATCACTCTAAGAGACTCGGAATCGCGATAATTACCTTCACCGCACCCTGTGTATAGAAAGGAGCGAAGAATTCACTTCCCAATCCTCGCAATCGTTCGATATAACGATAAATCACCCTATGACACTCGAAATCGCGATATTTACGTTTTCCAAACGCTGTGTATCGAAAGAATCTAAGTATTCACTTCTCAAGCCTCGCAATCGTTCGATATAACGATAAATCACTCTAGGAGACTGGGAATCGCGATAATTACCATCACCGCACCCTGTGTATCGAAAGGAGCTAAGGATTCAACTCGGATTGCTTGAAAAGGTTCGATATAACGATAAATCACCCTATGAAACTCGAAATCGCGATATTTACGTTTTCCACACGCTGTGTATCAACAGCAGCTAAGGCTTCACTTCCCAAACAGCGCAATCGTTCTATTAAACGATAAATCACTCTATGAGACTCGGAATCGGGATATTTACGTTTTCCAAACGCTGTGTATCGAAAGGAGCTAAGGCTTCAGATCCCAAACCGCGCAATCGTTCGATTAAACGATAAATCACTCTAGGAGACTCGGAATCGCGATAATTACCTTGACCGCAATCTGTGTATCGAGAGGAGCTAAGGTTTCAACACGGATGGCTTGCAATGGTACGATATAACGATAAATCACTCTATGAGACTGGGAATCGCGATATTTACGTTTCCCAGACGCCGTGTATCCAAAAGAGCTATGGATTCACTTCCCAAGCCTCGCAGTCGTTCGATATAACGATAAATCCCTCTATGAGACTCGGAATTGCGAAAATCACCTTCACCGCACCCTGTGTATCGAAAGGAGCTAAGCATTCAACTCGGATGGCTTCCAATGTTTCGATATAACGATAAATCACTCTAGGAGACTTGGAATCGCGATAATTACCTTCACCGCAACCTGTGTATCGATAGGAGCCAAGGATTCAACACGGATGGCTTGCAAATGTTCGATATAACGGTAAATCACCCTATGAGTCTCGAAATCGCGATATTAACGTTTTCTAAACGCTGTGTATCAAAAGGAGCTAAGGCTTCACTTCGAAAGCCTCGTAACCATTCGATATCACGATAAATCACTCTAGGAGACTCGGAATCGCGATAATTACCATCACCGCACCCTGTGTATCGAAAGGAGCTAAGGATTCAACTCGGATTGCTTGAAATGGTTCGATATAACGATAAATCACAATATGAAACTCGAAATCGCGATATTTACGTTTTCCACACGCTGTGTATCAACAGCAGCTAAGGCTTCACTTCCCAAACAGCGCAATCGTTCTATTAAACGATAAATCACTCTATGAGACTCGGAATTGCGAAAATCACCTTTACCGCACCCTGTGTATCGAAAGGAGCTAAGGCTTCAGATCCCAAACCGCGCAATCGGTCGATTAAACGATAAATCACTCTAGGAGACTCGGAATCGCGATAATTACCTTGACCGCAATCTGTGTATCGAGAGGAGCTAAGGTTTCAACACGGATGGCTTGCAATGGTTCGATATAACGATAAATCACTCTATGAGACTGGGAATCGCGATATTTACGTTTCCCAGACGCCGTGTATCCAAAAGAGCTATGTATTCACTTCGCACGCCGCGCAATCGTTCGATTAAACGATAAATCACTCTAGGAGACTCCGAATCGCGATAATTACCTTCACCGCAACCTGTGTATCGATAGGAGCCAAGGATTCAACACGGATGGCTTGCAAATGTTCGATATAACGGTAAATCACCCTATGAGTCTCGAAATCGCGATATTTACGTTTTCTAAACGCTGTGTATCAAAAGGAGCTAAGGCTTCACTTCGCAAGCCTCGTAACCATTCGATATCACGATAAATCACTCTAGGAGACTCGGAATTGCGATAATTACCTTCACCGCACCCTGTGTATCGAAAGGAGCGAAGAATTCACTTCCCAATCCTCGCAATCGTTCGATATAACGATAAATCACTCTAGGAGACTGGGAATCGCGATAATTACCATCACCGCACCCTGTGTATCGAAAGGAGCTAAGGATTCAACTCGCATTGCTTGAAATGGTTCGATATCACGATAAATCACTCTAAGAGACTCGGAATCGCGATAATTACCTTCACCGCACCCTGTGTATAGAAAGGAGCGAAGAATTCACTTCCCAATCCTCGCAATCGTTCGATATAACGACAAATCACCCTATGACACTCGAAATCGCGATATTTACGTTTTCCAAACGCTGTGTATCGAAAGAATCTAAGTATTCACTTCTCAAGCCTCGCAATCGTTCGATATAACGATAATTCACTCTAGGAGACTGGGAATCGCGATAATTACCATCACCGCACCCTGTGTATCGAAAGGAGCTAAGGATTCAACTCGGATTGCTTGAAAAGGTTCGATATAACGATAAATCACCCTATGAAACTCGAAATCGCGATATTTACGTTTTCCACACGCTGTGTATCAACAGCAGCTAAGGCTTCACTTCCCAAACAGCGCAATCGTTCTATTAAACGATAAATCACTCTATGAGACTCGGAATCGGGATATTTACGTTTTCCAAACGCTGTGTATCGAAAGGAGCTAAGGCTTCAGATCCCAAACCGCGCAATCGTTCGATTAAACGATAAATCACTCTAGGTGACTCGGAATCGCGATAATTACCTTGACCGCAATCTGTGTATCGAAAGGAGCTAAGGTTTCAACACGGATGGCTTGCAATGGTTCGATATAACGATAAATCACTCTATGAGACTGGGAATCGCGATATTTACGTTTCCCAGACGCTGTGTATCCAAAGGAGGTAAGTATTCACTTCGCAAGCCTCGCAATCGTTCGATATAACGATAAATCACTCTATGAGACTTGGAATCGCGATATTTACGTTTCCCAGACGCCGTGTATCCAAAAGAGCTATGGATTCACTTCCCAAGCCTCGCAGTCGTTCGATATAACGATAAATCCCTCTATGAGACTCGGAATTGCGAAAATCACCTTCACCGCACCCTGTGTATCGAAAGGAGCTAAGGATTCAACTCGCATTGCTTGAAATGGTTCGATATCACGATAAATCACTCTAAGAGACTCGGAATCGCGATAATTACCTTCACCGCACCCTGTGTATAGAAAGGAGCGAAGAATTCACTTCCCAATCCTCGCAATCGTTCGATATAACGACAAATCACCCTATGACACTCGAAATCGCGATATTTACGTTTTCCAAACGCTGTGTATCGAAAGAATCTAAGTATTCACTTCTCAAGCCTCGCAATCGTTCGATATAACGATAAATCACTCTAGGAGACTGGGAATCGCGATAATTACCATCACCGCACCCTGTGTATCGAAAGGAGCCAAGGATTCAACACGGATGGCTTGCAAATGTTCGATATAACGATAAATCACTCTATGAGACTTGGAATCGCGATATTTACGTTTCCCAGACGCCGTGTATCCAACAGAGCTATGTATTCACTTCGCACGCCTCGCAATCGTTCGATTAAACGATAAATCACCCTATGAGACTGGGAATCGCGATATTTACGTTTCCCAGACGCTGTGTATCCAAAGGAGGTAAGTATTCACTTCGCAAGCCTCGCAATCGTTCGATATAACGATGAATCACTCTATGAGACTCGGAATTGCGAAAATCAACTTCACCGCAACCTGCATATCGAAAGGAGCCAAGGATTCAACACGGATGGCTTGCAAATGTTCGATATAACGGTAAATCACCCTATGAGTCTCGAAATCGCGATATTTACGTTTCCCAGACGCTGTGTATCCAAAGGAGGTAAGTATTCACTTCCCAAGCCTCGCAGTCGTTCGATATAACGATAAATCCCTCTATGAGACTCGGAATTGCGAAAATCACCTTTACCGCACCCTGTGTATCGAAAGGAGCTAAGCATTCAACTAGGATGGCTTCCAATGTTTCAGTATAACGATAAATCACTCTAGGAGAATTGGAATCGCGATAATTACCTTCACCGCAACCTGTGTATCGATAGGAGCCAAGGATTCAACACGGATGGCTTGCAAATGTTCGATATAACGGTAAATCACGCTATGAGTCTCGAAATCGCGATATTTACGTTTTCTAAACGCTGTGTATCAAAAGGAGCTAAGGCTTCACTTCGCAAGCCTCGTAACCATTCGATATCACGATAAATCACTCTAGGAGACTCGGAATCGCGATAATTACCTTCACCGCACCCTGTGTATCGAAAGGAGCGAAGAATTCACTTCCCAATCCTCGCAATCGTTCGATATAACGATAAATCACTCTAGGAGACTGGGAATCGCGATATTTACGTTTTCTAAACGCCGTGTATCAAAAGAATCTAAGTATTCACTTCTCAAGCCTCGCAATCGTTCGATATAACGATAAATCACTCTATGAGACTGGGAATCGCGATATTTACGTTTCCCAAACGCTGTGTTTCGATGGGAGCTAAGGATTCACTTCCCAAGCCTCGCAAACGTTCAATGTAACGTTAAATCACTCTATGAGACTCGGAATCGGGATATTTACGTTTTCCAAACGCTGTGTTTCGAAACGAGCTAAGCCTTCACTTCGCAAGCCTCGTAACCGTTCGATATCACGATAAATCACTCTAGGAGACTCGGAATCGCGATAATTACCTTCACCGCACCCTGTGTATCGAAAGGAGCGAAGAATTCACTTCCCAATCCTCGCAATCGTTCGATATAACGATAAATCACTCTAGGAGACTGGGAATCGCGATAATTACCATCACCGCACCCTGTGTATCGAAAGGAGCTAAGGATTCAACTCGGATTGCTTGAAATGGTTCGATATCACGATATATCACTCTATGAGACTTGGAATCGGGATATTTACGTTTCCCAGACGCCGTGTATCCAAAAGAGCTATGTATTCACGTCGCACGCCTCGCAATCGTTCGATTAAACGATAAATCATCCTATGAGTCCCGAAATCGGGATATTTACGTTTTCCAAACGCTGTGAATCGAAAGGAGCTAAGGCTTCAGATCCCAAACCCCGCAATCGTTCGATTAAACGATAAATCACTCTAGGAGACTCGGAATCGCGATAATTACCTTCACCGGAACCTGTGTATCGAAAGGAGCTAAGGATTCAACACGGATGGCTTGCAATGGTTCGATATAACGATAAATCACTCTATGAGACTTGGAATCGGGATATTTACGTTTCCCAAACGCTGTGTTTCGATGGGAGCTAAGGATTCACTTCCCAAGCCTCGCAAACGTTCAATGTAACGTTAAATCACTCTATGAGACTCGGAATCGGGATATTTACGTTTTCCAAACTCTGTGTTTCGAAACGAGCTAAGCCTTCACTTCGCAAGCCTCGTAACCGTTCGATATCACGATAAATCACTCTAGGAGACTCGGAATCGCGATAATTACCTTCACCGCACCCTGTGTATCGAAAGGAGCGAAGAATTCACTTCCCAATCCTCGCAATCGTTCGATATAACGATAAATCACTCTAGGAGACTGGGAATCGCGATATTTACGTTTTCTAAACGCCGTGTATCAAAAGAATCTAAGTATTCACTTCTCAAGCCTCGCAATCGTTCGATATAACGATAAATCACTCTAGGAGACTGGGAATCGCGATAATTACCATCACCGCACCCTGTGTATCGAAAGGAGCTAAGGATTCAACTCGCATTGCTTGAAATGGTTCGATATCACGATAAATCACTCTAAGAGACTCGGAATCGCGATAATTACCTTCACCGCACCCTGTGTATAGAAAGGAGAGAAGAATTCACTTCCCAATCCTCGCAATCGTTCGATATAACGATAAATCACCCTATGACACTCGAAATCGTGATATTTACGTTTTCCACACGCTGTGTATCAACAGCAGCTAAGGCTTCACTTCCCAAACAGCGCAATCGTTCTATTAAACGATAAATCACTCTATGAGACTCGGAATCGCGATAATTACCATCACCGCACCCTGTGTATCGAAAGGAGCCAAGGATTCAACACGGATGGCTTGCAAATGTTCGATATAACGATAAATCACTCTATGAGACTTGGAATCGCGATATTTACGTTTCCCAGACGCCGTGTATCCAACAGAGCTATGTATTCACTTCGCACGCCTCGCAATCGTTCGATTAAACGATAAATCACCCTATGAGACTGGGAATCGCGATATTTACGTTTCCCAGACGCTGTGTATCCAAAGGAGGTAAGTATTCACTTCGCAAGCCTCGCAATCGTTCGATATAACGATAAATCACTCTATGAGACTCGGAATTGCGAAAATCAACTTCACCGCAACCTGCATATCGAAAGGAGCCAAGGATTCAACACGGATGGCTTGCAAATGTTCGATATAACGGTAAATCACCCTATGAGTCTCGAAATCGCGATATTTACGTTTCCCAGACGCTGTGTATCCAAAGGAGGTAAGTATTCACTTCCCAAGCCTCGCAGTCGTTCGATATAACGATAAATCCCTCTATGAGACTCGGAATTGCGAAAATCACCTTTACCGCACCCTGTGTATCGAAAGGAGCTAAGCATTCAACTAGGATGGCTTCCAATGTTTCAGTATAACGATAAATCACTCTAGGAGAATTGGAATCGCGATAATTACCTTCACCGCAACCTGTGTATCGATAGGAGCCAAGGATTCAACACGGATGGCTTGCAAATGTTCGATATAACGGTAAATCACGCTATGAGTCTCGAAATCGCGATATTTACGTTTTCTAAACGCTGTGTATCAAAAGGAGCTAAGGCTTCACTTCGCAAGCCTCGTAACCATTCGATATCACGATAAATCACTCTAGGAGACTCGGAATCGCGATAATTACCTTCACCGCACCCTGTGTATCGAAAGGAGCGAAGAATTCACTTCCCAATCCTCGCAATCGTTCGATATAACGATAAATCACTCTAGGAGACTGGGAATCGCGATATTTACGTTTTCTAAACGCCGTGTATCAAAAGAATCTAAGTATTCACTTCTCAAGCCTCGCAATCGTTCGATATAACGATAAATCACTCTATGAGACTGGGAATCGCGATATTTACGTTTCCCAAACGCTGTGTTTCGATGGGAGCTAAGGATTCACTTCCCAAGCCTCGCAAACGTTCAATGTAACGTTAAATCACTCTATGAGACTCGGAATCGGGATATTTACGTTTTCCAAACTCTGTGTTTCGAAACGAGCTAAGCCTTCACTTCGCAAGCCTCGTAACCGTTCGATATCACGATAAATCACTCTAGGAGACTCGGAATCGCGATAATTACCTTCACCGCACCCTGTGTATCGAAAGGAGCGAAGAATTCACTTCCCAATCCTCGCAATCGTTCGATATAACGATAAATCACTCTAGGAGACTGGGAATCGCGATATTTACGTTTTCTAAACGCCGTGTATCAAAAGAATCTAAGTATTCACTTCTCAAGCCTCGCAATCGTTCGATATAACGATAAATCACTCTAGGAGACTGGGAATCGCGATAATTACCATCACCGCACCCTGTGTATCGAAAGGAGCTAAGGATTCAACTCGCATTGCTTGAAATGGTTCGATATCACGATAAATCACTCTAAGAGACTCGGAATCGCGATAATTACCTTCACCGCACCCTGTGTATAGAAAGGAGAGAAGAATTCACTTCCCAATCCTCGCAATCGTTCGATATAACGATAAATCACCCTATGACACTCGAAATCGTGATATTTACGTTTTCCACACGCTGTGTATCAACAGCAGCTAAGGCTTCACTTCCCAAACAGCGCAATCGTTCTATTAAACGATAAATCACTCTATGAGACTCGGAATCGGGATATTTACGTTTTCCAAACGCTGTGTATCGAAAGGAGCTAAGGCTTCAGATCCCAAACCGCGCAATCGTTCGATTAAACGATAAATCACTCTAGGAGACTCGGAATCGCGATAATTACCTTGACCGCAATCTGTGTATCGAGAGGAGCTAAGGTTTCAACACGGATGGCTTGCAATGGTTCGATATAACGATAAATCACTCTATGAGACTTGGAATCGCGATATTTACGTTTCCCAGACGCCGTGTATCCAAAAGAGCTATGGATTCACTTCCCAAGCCTCGCAGTCGTTCGATATAACGATAAATCACTCTAGGAGACTCCGAATCGCGATAATTACCTTCACCGCAACCTGTGTATCGATAGGAGCCAAGGATTCAACACGGATGGCTTGCAAATGTTCGATATAACGGTAAATCACCCTATGAGTCTCGAAATCGCGATATTTACGTTTTCTAAACGCTGTGTATCAAAAGGAGCTAAGGCTTCACTTCGCAAGCCTCGTAACCATTCAATATCACGATAAATCACTCTAGGAGACTCGGAATTGCGATAATTACCTTCACCGCACCCTGTGTATCGAAAGGAGCGAAGAATTCACTTCCCAATCCTCGCAATCGTTCGATATAACGATAAATCACTCTAGGAGACTGGGAATCGCGATATTTACGTTTTCTAAACGCTGTGTATCAAAAGAATCTAAGTATTCACTTCTCAAGCCTCGCAATCGTTCGATATAACGATAAATCACCCTATGACACTCGAAATCGTGATATTTACGTTTTCCACACGCTGTGTATCAACAGCAGCTAAGGCTTCACTTCCCAAACAGCGCAATCGTTCTATTAAACGATAAATCACTCTAGGAGACTCGGAATCGCGATAATTACCTTGACCGCAATCTGTGTATCGAGAGGAGCTAAGGTTTCAACACGGATGGCTTGCAATGGTTCGATATAACGATAAATCACTCTATGAGACTGGGAATCGCGATATTTACGTTTCCCAGACGCTGTGTATCCAAAGGAGTTAAGTATTCACTTCGCAAGCCTCGCAATCGTTCGATATAACGATATATCACTCTAGGAGACTCGGAATCGCGATAATTACCTTCACCGCAACCTGTGTATCGAAAGGAGCTAAGGATTCAACACGGATGGCTTGCAATGGTTCGATATAACGATAAATCACTCTATGAGACTTGGAATCGCGATATTTACGTTTCCCAGACGCCGTGTATCCAAAAGAGCTATGGATTCACTTCCCAAGCCTCGCAGTCGTTCGATATAACGATAAATCACTCTAGGAGACTCCGAATCGCGATAATTACCTTCACCGCAACCTGTGTATCGATAGGAGCCAAGGATTCAACACGGATGGCTTGCAAATGTTCGATATAACGGTAAATCACCCTATGAGTCTCGAAATCGCGATATTTACGTTTTCTAAACGCTGTGTATCAAAAGGAGCTAAGGCTTCACTTCGCAAGCCTCGTAACCATTCAATATCACGATAAATCACTCTAGGAGACTCGGAATTGCGATAATTACCTTCACCGCACCCTGTGTATCGAAAGGAGCGAAGAATTCACTTCCCAATCCTCGCAATCGTTCGATATAACGATAAATCACTCTAGGAGACTGGGAATCGCGATATTTACGTTTTCTAAACGCTGTGTATCAAAAGAATCTAAGTATTCACTTCTCAAGCCTCGCAATCGTTCGATATAACGATAAATCACCCTATGACACTCGAAATCGTGATATTTACGTTTTCCACACGCTGTGTATCAACAGCAGCTAAGGCTTCACTTCCCAAACAGCGCAATCGTTCTATTAAACGATAAATCACTCTAGGAGACTCGGAATCGCGATAATTACCTTGACCGCAATCTGTGTATCGAGAGGAGCTAAGGTTTCAACACGGATGGCTTGCAATGGTTCGATATAACGATAAATCACTCTATGAGACTGGGAATCGCGATATTTACGTTTCCCAGACGCTGTGTATCCAAAGGAGTTAAGTATTCACTTCGCAAGCCTCGCAATCGTTCGATATAACGATATATCACTCTAGGAGACTCGGAATCGCGATAATTACCTTCACCGCAACCTGTGTATCGAAAGGAGCTAAGGATTCAACACGGATGGCTTGCAATGGTTCGATATAACGATAAATCACTCTATGAGACTTGGAATCGCGATATTTACGTTTCCCAGACGCCGTGTATCCAAAAGAGCTATGGATTCACTTCCCAAGCCTCGCAGTCGTTCGATATAACGATAAATCACTCTAGGAGACTCCGAATCGCGATAATTACCTTCACCGCAACCTGTGTATCGATAGGAGCCAAGGATTCAACACGGATGGCTTGCAAATGTTCGATATAACGGTAAATCACCCTATGAGTCTCGAAATCGCGATATTTACGTTTTCTAAACGCTGTGTATCAAAAGGAGCTAAGGCTTCACTTCGCAAGCCTCGTAACCATTCAATATCACGATAAATCACTCTAGGAGACTCGGAATTGCGATAATTACCTTCACCGCACCCTGTGTATCGAAAGGAGCGAAGAATTCACTTCCCAATCCTCGCAATCGTTCGATATAACGATAAATCACTCTAGGAGACTGGGAATCGCGATATTTACGTTTTCTAAACGCTGTGTATCAAAAGAATCTAAGTATTCACTTCTCAAGCCTCGCAATCGTTCGATATAACGATAAATCACTCTAGGAGACTGGGAATCGCGATAATTACCATCACCGCACCCTGTGTATCGAAAGGAGCTAAGGATTCAACTCGCATTGCTTGAAATGGTTCGATATCACGATAAATCACTCTAAGAGACTCGGAATCGCGATAATTACCTTCACCGCACCCTGTGTATAGAAAGGAGCGAAGAATTCACTTCCCAATCCTCGCAATCGTTCGATATAACGATAAATCACCCTATGACACTCGAAATCGCGATATTTACGTTTTCCAAACGCTGTGTATCGAAAGAATCTAAGTATTCACTTCTCAAGCCTCGCAATCGTTCGATATAACGATAAATCACTCTAGGAGACTGGGAATCGCGATAATTACCATCACCGCACCCTGTGTATCGAAAGGAGCTAAGGATTCAACTCGGATTGCTTGAAAAGGTTCGATATAACGATAAATCACCCTATGAAACTCGAAATCGCGATATTTACGTTTTCCACACGCTGTGTATCAACAGCAGCTAAGGCTTCACTTCCCAAACAGCGCAATCGTTCTATTAAACGATAAATCACTCTATGAGACTCGGAATCGGGATATTTACGTTTTCCAAACGCTGTGTATCGAAAGGAGCTAAGGCTTCAGATCCCAAACCGCGCAATCGTTCGATTAAACGATAAATCACTCTAGGAGACTCGGAATCGCGATAATTACCTTGACCGCAATCTGTGTATCGAGAGGAGCTAAGGTTTCAACACGGATGGCTTGCAATGGTACGATATAACGATAAATCACTCTATGAGACTGGGAATCGCGATATTTACGTTTCCCAGACGCCGTGTATCCAAAAGAGCTATGGATTCACTTCCCAAGCCTCGCAGTCGTTCGATATAACGATAAATCCCTCTATGAGACTCGGAATTGCGAAAATCACCTTCACCGCACCCTGTGTATCGAAAGGAGCTAAGCATTCAACTCGGATGGCTTCCAATGTTTCGATATAACGATAAATCACTCTAGGAGACTTGGAATCGCGATAATTACCTTCACCGCAACCTGTGTATCGATAGGAGCCAAGGATTCAACACGGATGGCTTGCAAATGTTCGATATAACGGTAAATCACCCTATGAGTCTCGAAATCGCGATATTAACGTTTTCTAAACGCTGTGTATCAAAAGGAGCTAAGGCTTCACTTCGAAAGCCTCGTAACCATTCGATATCACGATAAATCACTCTAGGAGACTCGGAATCGCGATAATTACCATCACCGCACCCTGTGTATCGAAAGGAGCTAAGGATTCAACTCGGATTGCTTGAAATGGTTCGATATAACGATAAATCACAATATGAAACTCGAAATCGCGATATTTACGTTTTCCACACGCTGTGTATCAACAGCAGCTAAGGCTTCACTTCCCAAACAGCGCAATCGTTCTATTAAACGATAAATCACTCTATGAGACTCGGAATTGCGAAAATCACCTTTACCGCACCCTGTGTATCGAAAGGAGCTAAGGCTTCAGATCCCAAACCGCGCAATCGGTCGATTAAACGATAAATCACTCTAGGAGACTCGGAATCGCGATAATTACCTTGACCGCAATCTGTGTATCGAGAGGAGCTAAGGTTTCAACACGGATGGCTTGCAATGGTTCGATATAACGATAAATCACTCTATGAGACTGGGAATCGCGATATTTACGTTTCCCAGACGCCGTGTATCCAAAAGAGCTATGTATTCACTTCGCACGCCGCGCAATCGTTCGATTAAACGATAAATCACTCTAGGAGACTCCGAATCGCGATAATTACCTTCACCGCAACCTGTGTATCGATAGGAGCCAAGGATTCAACACGGATGGCTTGCAAATGTTCGATATAACGGTAAATCACCCTATGAGTCTCGAAATCGCGATATTTACGTTTTCTAAACGCTGTGTATCAAAAGGAGCTAAGGCTTCACTTCGCAAGCCTCGTAACCATTCGATATCACGATAAATCACTCTAGGAGACTCGGAATTGCGATAATTACCTTCACCGCACCCTGTGTATCGAAAGGAGCGAAGAATTCACTTCCCAATCCTCGCAATCGTTCGATATAACGATAAATCACTCTAGGAGACTGGGAATCGCGATAATTACCATCACCGCACCCTGTGTATCGAAAGGAGCTAAGGATTCAACTCGCATTGCTTGAAATGGTTCGATATCACGATAAATCACTCTAAGAGACTCGGAATCGCGATAATTACCTTCACCGCACCCTGTGTATAGAAAGGAGCGAAGAATTCACTTCCCAATCCTCGCAATCGTTCGATATAACGACAAATCACCCTATGACACTCGAAATCGCGATATTTACGTTTTCCAAACGCTGTGTATCGAAAGAATCTAAGTATTCACTTCTCAAGCCTCGCAATCGTTCGATATAACGATAATTCACTCTAGGAGACTGGGAATCGCGATAATTACCATCACCGCACCCTGTGTATCGAAAGGAGCTAAGGATTCAACTCGGATTGCTTGAAAAGGTTCGATATAACGATAAATCACCCTATGAAACTCGAAATCGCGATATTTACGTTTTCCACACGCTGTGTATCAACAGCAGCTAAGGCTTCACTTCCCAAACAGCGCAATCGTTCTATTAAACGATAAATCACTCTATGAGACTCGGAATCGGGATATTTACGTTTTCCAAACGCTGTGTATCGAAAGGAGCTAAGGCTTCAGATCCCAAACCGCGCAATCGTTCGATTAAACGATAAATCACTCTAGGTGACTCGGAATCGCGATAATTACCTTGACCGCAATCTGTGTATCGAAAGGAGCTAAGGTTTCAACACGGATGGCTTGCAATGGTTCGATATAACGATAAATCACTCTATGAGACTGGGAATCGCGATATTTACGTTTCCCAGACGCTGTGTATCCAAAGGAGGTAAGTATTCACTTCGCAAGCCTCGCAATCGTTCGATATAACGATAAATCACTCTATGAGACTTGGAATCGCGATATTTACGTTTCCCAGACGCCGTGTATCCAAAAGAGCTATGGATTCACTTCCCAAGCCTCGCAGTCGTTCGATATAACGATAAATCCCTCTATGAGACTCGGAATTGCGAAAATCACCTTCACCGCACCCTGTGTATCGAAAGGAGCTAAGGATTCAACTCGCATTGCTTGAAATGGTTCGATATCACGATAAATCACTCTAAGAGACTCGGAATCGCGATAATTACCTTCACCGCACCCTGTGTATAGAAAGGAGCGAAGAATTCACTTCCCAATCCTCGCAATCGTTCGATATAACGACAAATCACCCTATGACACTCGAAATCGCGATATTTACGTTTTCCAAACGCTGTGTATCGAAAGAATCTAAGTATTCACTTCTCAAGCCTCGCAATCGTTCGATATAACGATAAATCACTCTAGGAGACTGGGAATCGCGATAATTACCATCACCGCACCCTGTGTATCGAAAGGAGCCAAGGATTCAACACGGATGGCTTGCAAATGTTCGATATAACGATAAATCACTCTATGAGACTTGGAATCGCGATATTTACGTTTCCCAGACGCCGTGTATCCAACAGAGCTATGTATTCACTTCGCACGCCTCGCAATCGTTCGATTAAACGATAAATCACCCTATGAGACTGGGAATCGCGATATTTACGTTTCCCAGACGCTGTGTATCCAAAGGAGGTAAGTATTCACTTCGCAAGCCTCGCAATCGTTCGATATAACGATGAATCACTCTATGAGACTCGGAATTGCGAAAATCAACTTCACCGCAACCTGCATATCGAAAGGAGCCAAGGATTCAACACGGATGGCTTGCAAATGTTCGATATAACGGTAAATCACCCTATGAGTCTCGAAATCGCGATATTTACGTTTCCCAGACGCTGTGTATCCAAAGGAGGTAAGTATTCACTTCCCAAGCCTCGCAGTCGTTCGATATAACGATAAATCCCTCTATGAGACTCGGAATTGCGAAAATCACCTTTACCGCACCCTGTGTATCGAAAGGAGCTAAGCATTCAACTAGGATGGCTTCCAATGTTTCAGTATAACGATAAATCACTCTAGGAGAATTGGAATCGCGATAATTACCTTCACCGCAACCTGTGTATCGATAGGAGCCAAGGATTCAACACGGATGGCTTGCAAATGTTCGATATAACGGTAAATCACGCTATGAGTCTCGAAATCGCGATATTTACGTTTTCTAAACGCTGTGTATCAAAAGGAGCTAAGGCTTCACTTCGCAAGCCTCGTAACCATTCGATATCACGATAAATCACTCTAGGAGACTCGGAATCGCGATAATTACCTTCACCGCACCCTGTGTATCGAAAGGAGCGAAGAATTCACTTCCCAATCCTCGCAATCGTTCGATATAACGATAAATCACTCTAGGAGACTGGGAATCGCGATATTTACGTTTTCTAAACGCCGTGTATCAAAAGAATCTAAGTATTCACTTCTCAAGCCTCGCAATCGTTCGATATAACGATAAATCACTCTATGAGACTGGGAATCGCGATATTTACGTTTCCCAAACGCTGTGTTTCGATGGGAGCTAAGGATTCACTTCCCAAGCCTCGCAAACGTTCAATGTAACGTTAAATCACTCTATGAGACTCGGAATCGGGATATTTACGTTTTCCAAACGCTGTGTTTCGAAACGAGCTAAGCCTTCACTTCGCAAGCCTCGTAACCGTTCGATATCACGATAAATCACTCTAGGAGACTCGGAATCGCGATAATTACCTTCACCGCACCCTGTGTATCGAAAGGAGCGAAGAATTCACTTCCCAATCCTCGCAATCGTTCGATATAACGATAAATCACTCTAGGAGACTGGGAATCGCGATAATTACCATCACCGCACCCTGTGTATCGAAAGGAGCTAAGGATTCAACTCGGATTGCTTGAAATGGTTCGATATCACGATATATCACTCTATGAGACTTGGAATCGGGATATTTACGTTTCCCAGACGCCGTGTATCCAAAAGAGCTATGTATTCACGTCGCACGCCTCGCAATCGTTCGATTAAACGATAAATCATCCTATGAGTCCCGAAATCGGGATATTTACGTTTTCCAAACGCTGTGAATCGAAAGGAGCTAAGGCTTCAGATCCCAAACCCCGCAATCGTTCGATTAAACGATAAATCACTCTAGGAGACTCGGAATCGCGATAATTACCTTCACCGGAACCTGTGTATCGAAAGGAGCTAAGGATTCAACACGGATGGCTTGCAATGGTTCGATATAACGATAAATCACTCTATGAGACTTGGAATCGGGATATTTACGTTTCCCAAACGCTGTGTTTCGATGGGAGCTAAGGATTCACTTCCCAAGCCTCGCAAACGTTCAATGTAACGTTAAATCACTCTATGAGACTCGGAATCGGGATATTTACGTTTTCCAAACTCTGTGTTTCGAAACGAGCTAAGCCTTCACTTCGCAAGCCTCGTAACCGTTCGATATCACGATAAATCACTCTAGGAGACTCGGAATCGCGATAATTACCTTCACCGCACCCTGTGTATCGAAAGGAGCGAAGAATTCACTTCCCAATCCTCGCAATCGTTCGATATAACGATAAATCACTCTAGGAGACTGGGAATCGCGATATTTACGTTTTCTAAACGCCGTGTATCAAAAGAATCTAAGTATTCACTTCTCAAGCCTCGCAATCGTTCGATATAACGATAAATCACTCTAGGAGACTGGGAATCGCGATAATTACCATCACCGCACCCTGTGTATCGAAAGGAGCTAAGGATTCAACTCGCATTGCTTGAAATGGTTCGATATCACGATAAATCACTCTAAGAGACTCGGAATCGCGATAATTACCTTCACCGCACCCTGTGTATAGAAAGGAGAGAAGAATTCACTTCCCAATCCTCGCAATCGTTCGATATAACGATAAATCACCCTATGACACTCGAAATCGTGATATTTACGTTTTCCACACGCTGTGTATCAACAGCAGCTAAGGCTTCACTTCCCAAACAGCGCAATCGTTCTATTAAACGATAAATCACTCTATGAGACTCGGAATCGGGATATTTACGTTTTCCAAACGCTGTGTATCGAAAGGAGCTAAGGCTTCAGATCCCAAACCGCGCAATCGTTCGATTAAACGATAAATCACTCTAGGAGACTCGGAATCGCGATAATTACCTTGACCGCAATCTGTGTATCGAGAGGAGCTAAGGTTTCAACACGGATGGCTTGCAATGGTTCGATATAACGATAAATCACTCTATGACACTTGGAATCGCGATATTTACGTTTCCCAGACGCCGTGTATCCAAAAGAGCTATGGATTCACTTCCCAAGCCTCGCAGTCGTTCGATATAACGATAAATCACTCTAGGAGACTCCGAATCGCGATAATTACCTTCACCGCAACCTGTGTATCGATAGGAGCCAAGGATTCAACACGGATGGCTTGCAAATGTTCGATATAACGGTAAATCACCCTATGAGTCTCGAAATCGCGATATTTACGTTTTCTAAACCCTGTGTATCAAAAGGAGCTAAGGCTTCACTTCGCAAGCCTCGTAACCATTCAATATCACGATAAATCACTCTAGGAGACTCGGAATTGCGATAATTACCTTCACCGCACCCTGTGTATCGAAAGGAGCGAAGAATTCACTTCCCAATCCTCGCAATCGTTCGATATAACGATAAATCACTCTAGGAGACTGGGAATCGCGATATTTACGTTTTCTAAACGCTGTGTATCAAAAGAATCTAAGTATTCACTTCTCAAGCCTCGCAATCGTTCGATATAACGATAAATCACCCTATGACACTCGAAATCGTGATATTTACGTTTTCCACACGCTGTGTATCAACAGCAGCTAAGGCTGCACTTCCCAAACAGCGCAATCGTTCTATTAAACGATAAATCACTCTAGGAGACTCGGAATCGCGATAATTACCTTGACCGCAATCTGTGTATCGAGAGGAGCTAAGGTTTCAACACGGATGGCTTGCAATGGTTCGATATAACGATAAATCACTCTATGAGACTGGGAATCGCGATATTTACGTTTCCCAGACGCTGTGTATCCAAAGGAGTTAAGTATTCACTTCGCAAGCCTCGCAATCGTTCGATATAACGATATATCACTCTAGGAGACTCGGAATCGCGATAATTACCTTCACCGCAACCTGTGTATCGAAAGGAGCTAAGGATTCAACACGGATGGCTTGCAATGGTTCGATATAACGATAAATCACTCTATGAGACTTGGAATCGCGATATTTACGTTTCCCAGACGCCGTGTATCCAGAAGAGCTATGGATTCACTTCCCAAGCCTCGCAGTCGTTCGATATAACGATAAATCACTCTAGGAGACTCCGAATCGCGATAATTACCTTCACCGCAACCTGTGTATCGATAGGAGCCAAGGATTCAACACGGATGGCTTGCAAATGTTCGATATAACGGTAAATCACCCTATGAGTCTCGAAATCGCGATATTTACGTTTTCTAAACGCTGTGTATCAAAAGGAGCTAAGGCTTCACTTCGCAAGCCTCGTAACCATTCAATATCACGATAAATCACTCTAGGAGACTCGGAATTGCGATAATTACCTTCACCGCACCCTGTGTATCGAAAGGAGCGAAGAATTCACTTCCCAATCCTCGCAATCGTTCGATATAACGATAAATCACTCTAGGAGACTGGGAATCGCGATATTTACGTTTTCTAAACGCTGTGTATCAAAAGAATCTAAGTATTCACTTCTCAAGCCTCGCAATCGTTCGATATAACGATAAATCACTCTAGGAGACTGGGAATCGCGATAATTACCATCACCGCACCCTGTGTATCGAAAGGAGCTAAGGATTCAACTCGCATTGCTTGAAATGGTTCGATATCACGATAAATCACTCTAAGAGACTCGGAATCGCGATAATTACCTTCACCGCACCCTGTGTATAGAAAGGAGCGAAGAATTCACTTCCCAATCCTCGCAATCGTTCGATATAACGATAAATCACCCTATGACACTCGAAATCGCGATATTTACGTTTTCCAAACGCTGTGTATCGAAAGAATCTAAGTATTCACTTCTCAAGCCTCGCAATCGTTCGATATAACGATAAATCACTCTAGGAGACTGGGAATCGCGATAATTACCATCACCGCACCCTGTGTATCGAAAGGAGCTAAGGATTCAACTCGGATTGCTTGAAAAGGTTCGATATAACGATAAATCACCCTATGAAACTCGAAATCGCGATATTTACGTTTTCCACACGCTGTGTATCAACAGCAGCTAAGGCTTCACTTCCCAAACAGCGCAATCGTTCTATTAAACGATAAATCACTCTATGAGACTCGGAATCGGGATATTTACGTTTTCCAAACGCTGTGTATCGAAAGGAGCTAAGGCTTCAGATCCCAAACCGCGCAATCGTTCGATTAAACGATAAATCACTCTAGGTGACTCGGAATCGCGATAATTACCTTGACCGCAATCTGTGTATCGAAAGGAGCTAAGGTTTCAACACGGATGGCTTGCAATGGTTCGATATAACGATAAATCACTCTATGAGACTGGGAATCGCGATATTTACGTTTCCCAGACGCTGTGTATCCAAAGGAGGTTTGTATTCACTTCCCAAGCCTCGCAGTCGTTCGATATAACGATAAATCCCTCTATGAGACTCGGAATTGCGAAAATCACCTTCACCGCACCCTGTGTATCGAAAGGAGCTAAGCATTCAACTCGGATGGCTTCCAATGTTTCGATATAACGATAAATCACTCTAGGAGACTGGGAATCGCGATAATTACCATCACCGCACCCTGTGTATCGAAAGGAGCTAAGGATTCAACTCGGATTGCTTGAAATGGTTCGATATAACGATAAATCACCCTATGAAACTCGAAATCGCGATATTTACGTTTTCCACACGCTGTGTATCAACAGCAGCTAAGGCTTCACTTCCCAAACAGCGCAATCGTTCTATTAAACGATAAATCACTCTATGAGACTCGGAATCGGGATATTTACGTTTTCCAAACGCTGTGTATCGAAAGGAGCTAAGGCTTCAGATCCCAAACCGCGCAATCGTTCGATTAAACGATAAATCACTCTAGGAGACTCGGAATCGCGATAATTACCATCACCACACCCTGTGTATCGAAAGGAGCTAAGGATTCCACTCGGATTGCTTGAAATGGTTCGATATCACGATATATCACTCTATGAGACGTGGAATCGCGATATTTACGTTTCCCAGACGCCGTGTATCCAAAAGAGCTATGGATTCACTTCCCAAGCCTCGCAGTCGTTCGATATAACGATAAATCACTCTAGGAGACTGGGAATCGCGATAATTACCAACACCGCACCCTGTGTATCGAAAGGAGCTAAGGATTCAACACGGATGGCTTGCAATGGTTCGATATAACGATAAATCACTCTATGAGACTTGGAATCGGGATATTTACGTTTTCCAAACGCTGTGTTTCGAAAGGAGCTAAGGCTTCACTTCGCAAGCCTCGCAATCGTTCGATATAACGATAAATCACCCTATGAGACTGGGAATCGCGATATTTACGTTTCCCAGACGCTGTGTATCCAAAGGAGGTAAGTATTCACTTCGCAAGCCTCGCAATCGTTCGATATAACGATAAATCACTCTATGAGACTCGGAATTGCGAAAATCAACTTCACCGCACCCTGTGTATCGAAAGGAGCGAAGAATTCACTTCCCAATCCTCGCAATCGTTCGATATAACGATAAATCCCTCTATGAGACTCGGAATTGCGAAAATCACCTTCACCGCACCCTGTGTATCGAAAGGAGCTAAGCATTCAACTCGGATGGCTTCCAATGTTTCGATATAACGATAAATCACTCTAGGAGACTTGGAATCGCGATAATTACCTTCACCGCAACCTGTGTATCGATAGGAGCCAAGGATTCAACACGGATGGCTTGCAAATGTTCGATATAACGGTAAATCACCCTATGAGTCTCGAAATCGCGATATTAACGTTTTCTAAACGCTGTGTATCAAATGGAGCTAAGGCTTCACTTCGAAAGCCTCGTAACCATTCGATATCACGATAAATCACTCTAGGAGACTCGGAATCGCGATAATTACCATCACCGCACCCTGTGTATCGAAAGGAGCTAAGGATTCAACTCGGATTGCTTGAAATGGTTCGATATAACGATAAATCACAATATGAAACTCGAAATCGCGATATTTACGTTTTCCACACGCTGTGTATCAACAGCAGCTAAGGCTTCACTTCCCAAACAGCGCAATCGTTCTATTAAACGATAAATCACTCTATGAGACTCGGAATCGCGATAATTACCTTGACCGCAATCTGTGTATCGAGAGGAGCTAAGGTTTCAACACGGATGGCTTGCAATGGTTCGATATAACGATAAATCACTCTATGAGACTGGGAATCGCGATATTTACGTTTCCCAGACGCCGTGTATCCAAAAGAGCTATGTATTCACTTCGCACGCCGCGCAATCGTTCGATTAAACGATAAATCACTCTAGGAGACTCCGAATCGCGATAATTACCTTCACCGCAACCTGTGTATCGATAGGAGCCAAGGATTCAACACGGATGGCTTGCAAATGTTCGATATAACGGTAAATCACCCTATGAGTCTCGAAATCGCGATATTTACGTTTTCTAAACGCTGTGTATCAAAAGGAGCTAAGGCTTCACTTCGCAAGCCTCGTAACCATTCGATATCACGATAAATCACTCTAGGAGACTCGGAATTGCGATAATTACCTTCACCGCACCCTGTGTATCGAAAGGAGCTAAGGATTCAACTCGCATTGCTTGAAATGGTTCGATATCACGATAAATCACTCTAAGAGACTCGGAATCGCGATAATTACCTTCACCGCACCCTGTGTATAGAAAGGAGCGAAGAATTCACTTCCCAATCCTCGCAATCGTTCGATATAACGACAAATCACCCTATGACACTCGAAATCGCGATATTTACGTTTTCCAAACGCTGTGTATCGAAAGAATCTAAGTATTCACTTCTCAAGCCTCGCAATCGTTCGATATAACGATAATTCACTCTAGGAGACTGGGAATCGCGATAATTACCATCACCGCACCCTGTGTATCGAAAGGAGCTAAGGATTCAACTCGGATTGCTTGAAAAGGTTCGATATAACGATAAATCACCCTATGAAACTCGAAATCGCGATATTTACGTTTTCCACACGCTGTGTATCAACAGCAGCTAAGGCTTCACTTCCCAAACAGCGCAATCGTTCTATTAAACGATAAATCACTCTATGAGACTCGGAATCGGGATATTTACGTTTTCCAAACGCTGTGTATCGAAAGGAGCTAAGGCTTCAGATCCCAAACCGCGCAATCGTTCGATTAAACGATAAATCACTCTAGGTGACTCGGAATCGCGATAATTACCTTGACCGCAATCTGTGTATCGAAAGGAGCTAAGGTTTCAACACGGATGGCTTGCAATGGTTCGATATAACGATAAATCACTCTATGAGACTGGGAATCGCGATATTTACGTTTCCCAGACGCTGTGTATCCAAAGGAGGTAAGTATTCACTTCGCAAGCCTCGCAATCGTTCGATATAACGATAAATCACTCTATGAGACTTGGAATCGCGATATTTACGTTTCCCAGACGCCGTGTATCCAAAAGAGCTATGGATTCACTTCCCAAGCCTCGCAGTCGTTCGATATAACGATAAATCCCTCTATGAGACTCGGAATTGCGAAAATCACCTTCACCGCACCCTGTGTATCGAAAGGAGCTAAGCATTCAACTCGGATGGCTTCCAATGTTTCGATATAACGATAAATCCCTCTATGAGACTCGGAATTGCGAAAATCACCTTCACCGCACCCTGTGTATCGAAAGGAGCTAAGCATTCAACTCGGATGGCTTCCAATGTTTCGATATAACGATAAATCACTCTAGGAGACTTGGAATCGCGATAATTACCTTCACCGCAAACTGTGTATCGATAGGAGCCAAGGATTCAACACGGATGGCTTGCAAATGTTCGATATAACGGTAAATCACCCTATGAGTCTCGAAATCGCGATATTTACGTTTTCTAAACGCTGTGTATCAAAAGGAGCTAAGGCTTCACTTCGAAAGCCTCGTAACCATTCGATATCACGATAAATCACTCTAGGAGACTCGGAATCGCGATAATTACCATCACCGCACCCTGTGTATCGAAAGGAGCTAAGGATTCAACTCGGATTGCTTGAAATGGTTCGATATAACGATAAATCACCCTATGAAACTCGAAATCGCGATATTTACGTTTTCCACACGCTGTGTATCAACAGCAGCTAAGGCTTCACTTCCCAAACAGCGCAATCGTTCTATTAAACGATAAATCACTCTATGAGACTCGGAATCGGGATATTTACGTTTTCCAAACGCTGTGTATCGAAAGGAGCTAAGGCTTCAGATCCCAAACCGCGCAATCGGTCGATTAAACGATAAATCACTCTAGGTGACTCGGAATCGCGATAATTACCTTGACCGCAATCTGTGTATCGAAAGGAGCTAAGGTTTCAACACGGATGGCTTGCAATGGTTCGATATAACGATAAATCACTCTATGAGACTGGGAATCGCGATATTTACGTTTCCCAGACGCTGTGTATCCAAAGGAGGTAAGTATTCACTTCGCAAGCCTCGCAATCGTTCGATATAACGATAAATCACTCTAGGAGACTCGGAATCGCGATAATTACCTTCACCGCACCCTGTGTATCGAAAGGAGCTAAGCATTCAACTCGGATGGCTTCCAATGTTTCGATATAACGATAAATCACTCTATGAGACTTGGAATCGCGATATTTACGTTTCCCAGACGCCGTGTATCCAAAAGAGCTATGGATTCACTTCCCAAGCCTCGCAGTCGATCGATATAACGATAAATCCCTCTATGAGACTCGGAATTGCGAAAATCACCTTCACCGCACCCTGTGTATCGAAAGGAGCTAAGCATTCAACTCGGATGGCTTCCAATGTTTCGATATAACGATAAATCCCTCTATGAGACTCGGAATTGCGAAAATCACCTTCACCGCACCCTGTGTATCGAAAGGAGCTAAGCATTCAACTCGGATGGCTTCCAATGTTTCGATATAACGATAAATCACTCTAGGAGACTGGGAATCGCGATAATTACCATCACCGCACCCTGTGTATCGAAAGGAGCTAAGGATTCCACTCGGATTGCTTGAAATGGTTCGATATCACGATATATCACTCTATGAGACTTGGAATCGCGATATTTACGTTTCCCAGACGCCGTGTATCCAAAAGAGCTATGTATTCACTTCGCACGCCGCGCAATCGTTCGATTAAACGATAAATCACTCTAGGAGACTCCGAATCGCGATAATTACCTTCACCGCAACCTGTGTATCGATAGGAGCCAAGGATTCAACACGGATGGCTTGCAAATGTTCGATATAACGGTAAATCACCCTATGAGTCTCGAAATCGCGATATTTACGTTTTCTAAACGCTGTGTATCAAAAGGAGCTAAGGCTTCACTTCGCAAGCCTCGTAACCATTCGATATCACGATAAATCACTCTAGGAGACTCGGAATTGCGATAATTACCTTCACCGCACCCTGTGTATCGAAAGGAGCGAAGAATTCACTTCCTAATCCTCGCAATCGTTCGATATAACGATAAATCACTCTAGGAGACTGGGAATCGCGATATTTACGTTTTCTAAACGCTGTGTATCAAAAGAATCTAAGTATTCACTTCTCAAGCCTCGCAATCGTTCGATATAACGATAAATCACTCTAGGAGACTGGGAATCGCGATAATTACCATCACCGCACCCTGTGTATCGAAAGGAGCTAAGGATTCAACTCGCATTGCTTGAAATGGTTCGATATCACGATAAATCACTCTAAGAGACTCGGAATCGCGATAATTACCTTCACCGCACCCTGTGTATAGAAAGGAGCGAAGAATTCACTTCCCAATCCTCGCAATCGTTCGATATAACGATAAATCACCCTATGACACTCGAAATCGCGATATTTACGTTTTCCAAACGCTGTGTATCGAAAGAATCTAAGTATTCACTTCTCAAGCCTCGCAATCGTTCGATATAACGATAAATCACTCTAGGAGACTGGGAATCGCGATAATTACCATCACCGCACCCTGTGTATCGAAAGGAGCTAAGGATTCAACTCGGATTGCTTGAAAAGGTTCGATATAACGATAAATCACCCTATGAAACTCGAAATCGCGATATTTACGTTTCCCAGACGCTGTGTATCCAAAGGAGGTAAGTATTCACTTCGCAAGCCTCGCAATCGTTCGATATAACGATAAATCACTCTATGAGACTTGGAATCGCGATATTTACGTTTCCCAGACGCCGTGTATCCAAAAGAGCTATGGATTCACTTCCCAAGCCTCGCAGTCGTTCGATATAACGATAAATCCCTCTATGAGACTCGGAATTGCGAAAATCACCTTCACCGCACCCTGTGTATCGAAAGGAGCTAAGCATTCAACTCGGATGGCTTCCAATGTTTCGATATAACGATAAATCCCTCTATGAGACTCGGAATTGCGAAAATCACCTTCACCGCACCCTGTGTATCGAAAGGAGCTAAGCATTCAACTCGGATGGCTTCCAATGTTTCGATATAACGATAAATCACTCTAGGAGACTTGGAATCGCGATAATTACCTTCACCGCAAACTGTGTATCGATAGGAGCCAAGGATTCAACACGGATGGCTTGCAAATGTTCGATATAACGGTAAATCACCCTATGAGTCTCGAAATCGCGATATTTACGTTTTCAAAACGCTGTGTATCAAAAGGAGCTAAGGCTTCACTTCGAAAGCCTCGTAACCATTCGATATCACGATAAATCACTCTAGGAGACTCGGAATCGCGATAATTACCATCACCGCACCCTGTGTATCGAAAGGAGCTAAGGATTCAACTCGGATTGCTTGAAATGGTTCGATATAACGATAAATCACCCTATGAAACTCGAAATCGCGATATTTACGTTTTCCACACGCTGTGTATCAACAGCAGCTAAGGCTTCACTTCCCAAACAGCGCAATCGTTCTATTAAACGATAAATCACTCTATGAGACTCGGAATCGGGATATTTACGTTTTCCAAACGCTGTGTATCGAAAGGAGCTAAGGCTTCAGATCCCAAACCGCGCAATCGGTCGATTAAACGATAAATCACTCTAGGTGACTCGGAATCGCGATAATTACCTTGACCGCAATCTGTGTATCGAAAGGAGCTAAGGTTTCAACACGGATGGCTTGCAATGGTTCGATATAACGATAAATCACTCTATGAGACTGGGAATCGCGATATTTACGTTTCCCAGACGCTGTGTATCCAAAGGAGGTAAGTATTCACTTCGCAAGCCTCGCAATCGTTCGATATAACGATAAATCACTCTAGGAGACTCGGAATCGCGATAATTACCTTCACCGCACCCTGTGTATCGAAAGGAGCTAAGCATTCAACTCGGATGGCTTCCAATGTTTCGATATAACGATAAATCACTCTATGAGACTTGGAATCGCGATATTTACGTTTCCCAGACGCCGTGTATCCAAAAGAGCTATGGATTCACTTCCCAAGCCTCGCAGTCGATCGATATAACGATAAATCCCTCTATGAGACTCGGAATTGCGAAAATCACCTTCACCGCACCCTGTGTATCGAAAGGAGCTAAGCATTCAACTCGGATAGCTTCCAATGTTTCGATATAACGATAAATCCCTCTATGAGACTCGGAATTGCGAAAATCACCTTCACCGCACCCTGTGTATCGAAAGGAGCTAAGCATTCAACTCGGATGGCTTCCAATGTTTCGATATAACGATAAATCACTCTAGGAGACTGGGAATCGCGATAATTACCATCACCGCACCCTGTGTATCGAAAGGAGCTAAGGATTCCACTCGGATTGCTTGAAATGGTTCGATATCACGATATATCACTCTATGAGACTTGGAATCGCGATATTTACGTTTCCCAGACGCCGTGTATCCAAAAGAGCTATGTATTCACTTCGCACGCCGCGCAATCGTTCGATTAAACGATAAATCACTCTAGGAGACTCCGAATCGCGATAATTACCTTCACCGCAACCTGTGTATCGATAGGAGCCAAGGATTCAACACGGATGGCTTGCAAATGTTCGATATAACGGTAAATCACCCTATGAGTCTCGAAATCGCGATATTTACGTTTTCTAAACGCTGTGTATCAAAAGGAGCTAAGGCTTCACTTCGCAAGCCTCGTAACCATTCGATATCACGATAAATCACTCTAGGAGACTCGGAATTGCGATAATTACCTTCACCGCACCCTGTGTATCGAAAGGAGCGAAGAATTCACTTCCTAATCCTCGCAATCGTTCGATATAACGATAAATCACTCTAGGAGACTGGGAATCGCGATATTTACGTTTTCTAAACGCTGTGTATCAAAAGAATCTAAGTATTCACTTCTCAAGCCTCGCAATCGTTCGATATAACGATAAATCACTCTAGGAGACTGGGAATCGCGATAATTACCATCACCGCACCCTGTGTATCGAAAGGAGCTAAGGATTCAACTCGCATTGCTTGAAATGGTTCGATATCACGATAAATCACTCTAAGAGACTCGGAATCGCGATAATTACCTTCACCGCACCCTGTGTATAGAAAGGAGCGAAGAATTCACTTCCCAATCCTCGCAATCGTTCGATATAACGATAAATCACCCTATGACACTCGAAATCGCGATATTTACGTTTTCCAAACGCTGTGTATCGAAAGAATCTAAGTATTCACTTCTCAAGCCTCGCAATCGTTCGATATAACGATAAATCACTCTAGGAGACTGGGAATCGTAATAATTACCATCACCGCACCCTGTGTATCGAAAGGAGCTAAGGATTCAACTCGGATTGCTTGAAAAGGTTCGATATAACGATAAATCACCCTATGAAACTCGAAATCGCGATATTTACGTTTTCCACACGCTGTGTATCAACAGCAGCTAAGGCTTCACTTCCCAAACAGCGCAATCGTTCTATTAAACGATAAATCACTCTATGAGACTCGGAATCGGGATATTTACGTTTTCCAAACGCTGTGTATCGAAAGGAGCTAAGGCTTCAGATCCCAAACCGCGCAATCGTTCGATTAAACGATAAATCACTCTAGGTGACTCGGAATCGCGATAATTACCTTGACCGCAATCTGTGTATCGAAAGGAGCTAAGGTTTCAACACGGATGGCTTGCAATGGTTCGATATAACGATAAATCACTCTATGAGACTGGGAATCGCGATATTTACGTTTCCCAGACGCAGTGTATCCAAAGGAGGTAAGTATTCACTTCGCAAGCCTCGCAATCGTTCGATATAACGATAAATCACTCTAGGAGACTCGGAATCGCGATAATTACCTTCACCGCACCCTGTGTATCGAAAGGAGCTAAGCATTCAACTCGGATGGCTTCCAATGTTTCGATATAACGATAAATCACTCTAGGAGACTTGGAATCGCGATAATTACCTTCACCGCAACCTGTGTATCGATAGGAGCCAAGGATTCAACACGGATGGCTTGCAAATGTTCGATATAACGGTAAATCACCCTATGAGTCTCGAAATCGCGATATTTACGTTTTCTAAACGCTGTGTATCAATAGGAGCTAAGGCTTCACTTCGCAAGCCTCGTAACCATTCGATATCACGATAAATCACTCTAGGAGACTCGGAATCGCGATAATTACCTTCACCGCACCCTGTGTATCGAAAGGAGCGAAGAATTCACTTCCCAATCCTCGCAATCGTTCGATATAACGATAAATCACCCTATGAGTCTCGAAATCGCGATATTTACGTTTTCTAAACGCTGTGTATCAAAAGAATCTAAGTATTCACTTCTCAAACCTCGCAATCGTTCGATATAACGATAAATCACCCTATGAGTCTCGAAATCGCGATATTTACGTTTTCTAAACGCTGTGTATCAAAAGAATCTAAGTATTCACTTCTCAAACCTCGCAATCGTTCGATATAACGATAAATCACTTTAGGTGACTGGGAATCGCGATAATTACCATCACCGCACCCTGTGTATCGAAAGGAGCTAAGGATTCCACTCGGATTGCTTGAAATGGTTCGATATCACGATATATCACTCTATGAGACTTGGAATCGCGATATTTACGTTTCCCAGACTCCGTGTATCCAAAAGAGCTATGTATTCACTTCGCACGCCTCGCAATCGTTCGATTAAACGATAAATCACTCTAGGAGACTGTTAATCGCGATAATTACCATCACCGCACCCTGTGTATCGAAAGGAGCTAAGGATTCCACTCGGATTGCTTGAAATGGTTCGATATCACGATATATCACTCTATGAGACTTGGAATCGCGATATTTACGTTTCCCAGACGCCGTGTATCCAAAAGAGCTATGTATTCACTTCGCACGCCTCGCAATCGTTCGATTAAACGATAAATCATCCTATGAGTCCCGAAATCGGGATATTTACGTTTTCCAAACCCTGTGAATCGAAAGGAGCTAAGGCTTCAGATCCCAAACCCCGCAATCGTTCGATTAAACGATAAATCACTCTAGGAGACTCGGAATCGCGATAATTACCTTCACCGGAACCTGTGTATCGAAAGGAGCTAAGGATTCAACACGGATGGCTTGCAATGGTTCGATATAACGATAAATCACTCTATGAGACTTGGAATCGGGATATTTACGTTTCCCAGACGCCGTGTATCCAAAAGAGCTATGGATTCACTTCCCAAGCCTCGCAGTCGTTCGATATAACGATAAATCCCTCTATGAGACTCGGAATTGCGAAAATCACCTTCACCGCACCCTGTGTATCGAAAGGAGCTAAGCATTCAACTCGGATGGCTTCCAATGTTTCGATATAACGATAAATCACTCTAGGAGACTTGGAATCGCGATAATTACCTTCACCGCAACCTGTGTATCGATAGGAGCCAAGGATTCAACACGGATGGCTTGCAAATGTTCGATATAACGGTAAATCACCCTATGAGTCTCGAAATCGCGATATTTACGTTTTCTAAACGCTGTGTATCAAAAGGAGCTAAGGCTTCACTTCGCAAGCCTCGTAACCATTCGATATCACGATAAATCACTCTAGGAGACTCGGAATCGCGATAATTACCTTCACCGCACCCTGTGTATCGAAAGGAGCGAAGAATTCACTTCCCAATCCTCGCAATCGTTCGATATAACGATAAATCACCCTATGAGTCTCGAAATCGCGATATTTACGTTTTCTAAACGCTGTGTATCAAAAGAATCTAAGTATTCACTTCTCAAACCTCGCAATCGTTCGATATAACGATAAATCACTCTAGGAGACTGGGAATCGCGATAATTACCATCACCGCACCCTGTGTATCGAAAGGAGCTAAGGATTCCACTCGGATTGCTTGAAATGGTTCGATATCACGATATATCACTCTATGAGACTTGGAATCGCGATATTTACGTTTCCCAGACGCCGTGAATCCAAAAGAGCTATGTATTCACTTCGCACGCCTCGCAATCGTTCGATTAAACGATAAATCATCCTATGAGTCCCGAAATCGGGATATTTACGTTTTCCAAACGCTGTGAATCGAAAGGAGCTAAGGCTTCAGATCCCAAACCCCGCAATCGTTCGATTAAACGATAAATCACTCTAGGAGACTCGGAATCGCGATAATTACCTTCACCGGAACCTGTGTATCGAAAGGAGCTAAGGATTCAACACGGATGGCTTGCAATGGTTCGATATAACGATAAATCACTCTATGAGACTTGGAATCGGGATATTTACGTTTCCCAGACGCCGTGTATCCAAAAGAGCTATGGATTCACTTCCCAAGCCTCGCAGTCGTTCGATATAACGATAAATCCCTCTATGAGACTCGGAATTGCGAAAATCACCTTCACCGCACCCTGTGTATCGAAAGGAGCTAAGCATTCAACTCGGATGGCTTCCAATGTTTCGATATAACGATAAATCACTCTAGGAGACTTGGAATCGCGATAATTACCTTCACCGCAACCTGTGTATCGATAGGAGCCAAGGATTCAACACGGATGGCTTGCAAATGTTCGATATAACGGTAAATCACCCTATGAGTCTCGAAATCGCGATATTTACGTTTTCTAAACGCTGTGTATCAAAAGGAGCTAAGGCTTCACTTCGCAAGCCTCGTAACAATTCGATATCACGATAAATCACTCTAGGAGACTCGGAATCGCGATAATTACCTTCACCGCACCCTGTGTATCGAAAGGAGCGAAGAATTCACTTCCCAATCCTCGCAATCGTTCGATATAACGATAAATCACCCTATGAGTCTCGAAATCGCGATATTTACGTTTTCTAAACGCTGTGTATCAAAAGAATCTAAGTATTCACTTCTCAAACCTCGCAATCGTTCGATATAACGATAAATCACTCTAGGAGACTGGGAATCGCGATAATTACCATCACCGCACCCTGTGTATCGAAAGGAGCTAAGGATTCCACTCGGATTGCTTGAAATGGTTCGATATCACGATATATCACTCTATGAGACTTGGAATCGCGATATTTACGTTTCCCAGACGCCGTGAATCCAAAAGAGCTATGTATTCACTTCGCACGCCTCGCAATCGTTCGATTAAACGATAAATCACCCTATGAGTCTCGAAATCGGGAAATTTACGATTTCCAAACGCTGTGTATCGAAAGGAGCTAAGGCTTCAGATCCCAAACCGCGCAATCGTTCGATTAAACGATAAATCACTCTAGGAGACTCCGAATCGCGATAATTACCTTCACCGCAACCTGTGTATCGAAAGGAGCTGAGGATTCAACACGGATGGCTTGCAATGGTTCGGTATAACGATAAATCACTCTATGAGACTTGGAATCGGGATATTTACGTTTTCCAAACGCTGTGTTTCTATGGGAGCTAAGGATTCACTTCCCAAGCCTCGCAAACGTTCAATGTAACGTTAAATCACTCTATGTGACTCGGAATCGGGATATTTACGTTTTCCAAACGCTGTGTTTCGAAAGGAGCTAAGGCTTCACTTCGCAAGCCTCGTAACCGTTCGATATCACGATAAATCACTCTAGGAGACTGGGAATCGCGATAATTACCATCACCACACCCTGTGTATCGAAAGGAGCTAAGCATTCAACTCGGATGGCTTCCAATGATTCGATATAACGATAAATCACTCTAGGAGACTTGGAATCGCGATAATTACCTTCACAGCACGCTGTGTATCGAAAGGAGCTAAGTATTCACTTCACATACCTCGCAATCGATCAATGTAACGCTAAATCACTCTATGAGACTTGGAATCGCGATAATTACCTTCACCGCAACCTGTGTAGCGATAGGAGCCAAGGATTCAACACGGATGGCTTGCAAATGTTCGATATAACGGTAAATCACCCTATGAGTCTCGAAATCGCGATATTTACGTTTTCTAAACGCTGTGTATCAAAAGAATCTAAGTATTCACTTCTCAAGCCTCGAAATCGTTCGATATAACGATAAATCACTCTAGGAGACTGGGAATCGCGATAATTACCATCACCGCACCCTGTGTATCGAAAGGAGCTAAGGATTCAACTCGGACTGCTTGAAATGGTTGGATATAACGATAAATCACCCTATGAAACTCGAAATCGCGATATTTACGTTTTCCACACGCTGTGTATCAACAGCAGCTAAGGCTTCACTTCGCAAGCCTCGTAACCATTCGATATCACGATAAATCATTCTAGGAGACTGGGAATCGCGATAATTACCATCACCGCACCCTGTGTATCGAAAGGAGCTAAGGATTTCACTCGGATTGCTTGAAATGGTTCGATATCACGATATATCACTCTATGAGACTTGGAATCGCGATATTTACGTTTCCCAGACGCCGTGTATCCAAAAGAGCTATGTATTCACTTCGCACGCCTCGCAATCGTTCGATTAAACGATAAATCACCCTATGAGTCTCGAAATCGGGAAATATACGTTTTCCAAACGCTGTGTATCGAAAGGAGCTAAGGCTTCAGATCCCAAACCGCGCAATCGTTCGATTAAACGACAAATCACTCTAGGAGACTCCGAATCGCGATAATTATGAGACTTGGAATCGGGATATTTACGTTTTCCAAACGCTGTGTTTCTATGGGAGCTAAGGATTCACTTCCCAAGCCTCGCAAACGTTCAATGTAACGTTAAATCACTCTATGAGACTCGGAATCGCGATAATAACCTTCACCGCACCCTGTGTATCGAAAGGAGCTAAGCATTCAACTCGGATGGCTTCCAATGTTTCGATATAACGATAAATCACTCTATGAGACTTGGAATCGCGATATTTACGTTTCCCAGACGCCGTGTATCCAAAAGAGCTATGGATTCACTTCCCAAGCCTCGCAGTCGATCGATATAACGATAAATCCCTCTATGAGACTCGGAATTGCGAAAATCACCTTCACCGCACCCTGTGTATCGAAAGGAGCTAAGCATTCAACTCGGATGGCTTCCAATGTTTCGATATAACGATAAATCCCTCTATGAGACTCGGAATTGCGAAAATCACCTTCACCGCACCCTGTGTATCGAAAGGAGCTAAGCATTCAACTCGGATGGCTTCCAATGTTTCGATATAACGATAAATCACTCTAGGAGACTGGGAATCGCGATAATTACCATCACCGCACCCTGTGTATCGAAAGGAGCTAAGGATTCCACTCGGATTGCTTGAAATGGTTCGATATCACGATATATCACTCTATGAGACTGGGAATCGCGATATTTACGTTTTCTAAACGCCGTGTATCAAAAGAATCTAAGTATTCACTTCTCAAGCCTCGCAATCGTTCGATATAACGATAAATCACTCTAGGAGACTGCGAATCGCGATAATTACCTTCACCGCAACCTGTGTATCGATAGGAGCCAAGGATTCAACACGGATGGCTTGCAAATGTTCGATATCACGATAAATCACTCTAAGAGACTCGGAATCGCGATAATTACCTTCACCGCACCCTGTGTATAGAAAGGAGCGAAGAATTCACTTCCCAATCCTCGCAATCGTTCGATATAACGATAAATCACCCTATGACACTCGAAATCGCGATATTTACGTTTTCCAAACGCTGTGTATCGAAAGAATCTAAGTATTCACTTCTCAAGCCTCGCAATCGTTCGATATAACGATAAATCACTCTAGGAGACTGGGAATCGCGATAATTACCATCACCGCACCCTGTGTATCGAAAGGAGCTAAGGATTCAACTCGGATTGCTTGAAAAGGTTCGATATAACGATAAATCACCCTATGAAACTCGAAATCGCGATATTTACGTTTTCCACACGCTGTGTATCCAAAGGATTTAAGTATTCACTTCGCAAGCCTCGCAATCGTTCGATATAACGATAAATCACTCTATGAGACTCGGAATTGCGAAAATCACCTTCACCGCAACCTGTGTATCGAATGGAGCCAAGGATTCAACACGGATGGCTTGCAAATGTTGGATATAACGGTAAATCACCCTATGAGTCTCGAAATCGCGATATTTACGTTTCCCAGACGCTGTGTATCCAAAGGAGGTAAGTATTCACTTCGCAAGCCTCGTAACCGTTCGATATCACGATAAATCACTCTAGGAGACTCGGAATCGCGATAATTACCTTCACCGCAACCTGTGTATCGATAGGAGCCAAGGATTCAACACGGATGGCTTGCAAATGTTCGATATAACGATAAATCACTCTATGAGACTTGGAATCGGGATATTTACGTTTCCCAAACGCTGTGTTTCGATGGGAGCTAAGGATTCACTTCCCAAGCCTCGCAAACGTTCAATGTAACGTTAAATCACTCTATGAGACTCGGAATCGGGATATTTACGTTTCCCAGACGCCGTGTATCCAAAAGAGCTATGGATTCACTTCCCAAGCCTCGCAGTCGTTCGATATAACGATAAATCACTCTAGGAGACTGGGAATCGCGATAATTACCATCACCGCACCCTGTGTATCGAAAGGAGCTGAGCCTTCACTTCGCAAGCCTCGTAACCGTTCGATATCACGATAAATCACTCTATGAGACTCGGAATCGGGATATTTACGTTTTCCAAACGCTGTGTTTCGAAAGGAGCTAAGCCTTCACTTCGCAAGCCTCGTAACCGTTCGATATCACGATAAATCACTCTAGGAGACTCGGAATCGCGATAATTACCTTCACCGCACCCTGTGTATTGAAAGGAGCGAAGAATTCACTTCCCAATCCTCGCAATCGTTCGATATAACCATAAATCACGCTATGACACTCGAAATCGCGATATTTACGTTTTCCAAACGCTGTGTATCGAAAGAATCTAAGTATTCACTTCTCAAGCCGCGCAGTCGTTCGATATAACGATAAATCACTCTATGAGACTGGGAATCGCGATAATTACCATCACCGCACCCTGTGTATCGAAAGGAGCTAAGGATTCCACTCGGATTGCTTGAAATGGTTCGATATCACGATATATCACTCTATGAGACTTGGAATCGCGATATTTACGTTTCCCAGACGCCGTGAATCCAAAAGAGCTATGTATTCACTTCGCACGCCTCGCAATCGTTCGATTAAACGATAAATCACCCTATGAGTCTCGAAATCGGGAAATTTACGATTTCCAAACGCTGTGTATCGAAAGGAGCTAAGGCTTCAGATCCCAAACCGCGCAATCGTTCGATTAAACGATAAATCACTCTAGGAGACTCCGAATCGCGATAATTACCTTCACCGCAACCTGTGTATCGAAAGGAGCTGAGGATTCAACACGGATGGCTTGCAATGGTTCGGTATAACGATAAATCACTCTATGAGACTTGGAATCGGGATATTTACGTTTTCCAAACGCTGTGTTTCTATGGGAGCTAAGGATTCACTTCCCAAGCCTCGCAAACGTTCAATGTAACGTTAAATCACTCTATGTGACTCGGAATCGGGATATTTACGTTTTCCAAACGCTGTGTTTCGAAAGGAGCTAAGGCTTCACTTCGCAAGCCTCGTAACCGTTCGATATCACGATAAATCACTCTAGGAGACTGGGAATCGCGATAATTACCATCACCACACCCTGTGTATCGAAAGGAGCTAAGCATTCAACTCGGATGGCTTCCAATGTTTCGATATAACGATAAATCACTCTAGGAGACTCGGAATCGCGATAATTACCTTCACCGCACCCTGTGTATAGAAAGGAGCGAAGAATTCACTTCCCAATCCTCGCAATCGTTCGATATAACGATAAATCACCCTATGACACTCGAAATCGCGATATTTACGTTTTCCAAACGCTGTGTATCGAAAGAATCTAAGTATTCACTTCTCAAGCCTCGCAATCGTTCGATATAACGATAAATCACTCTAGGAGACTGGGAATCGCGATAATTACCATCACCGCACCCTGTGTATCGAAAGGAGCTAAGGATTCAACTCGGATTGCTTGAAAAGGTTCGATATAACGATAAATCACCCTATGAAACTCGAAATCGCGATATTTACGTTTTCCACACGCTGTGTATCAACAGCAGCTAAGGCTTCACTTCCCAAACAGCGCAATCGTTCTATTAAACGATAAATCACTCTATGAGACTCGGAATCGGGATATTTACGTTTTCCAAACGCTGTGTATCGAAAGGAGCTAAGGCTTCAGATCCCAAACCGCGCAATCGTTCGATTAAACGATAAATCACTCTAGGTGACTCGGAATCGCGATAATTACCTTGACCGCAATCTGTGTATCGAAAGGAGCTAAGGTTTCAACACGGATGGCTTGCAATGGTTCGATATAACGATAAATCACTCTATGAGACTGGGAATCGCGATATTTACGTTTCCCAGACGCTGTGTATCCAAAGGAGGTAAGTATTCTCTTCGCAAGCCTCGCAATCGTTCGATATAACGATAAATCACTCTAGGAGACTCGGAATCGCGATAATTACCTTCACCGCACCCTGTGTATCGAAAGGAGCTAAGCATTCAACTCGGATGGCTTCCAATGTTTCGATATAACGATAAATCACTCTAGGAGACTTGGAATCGCGATAATTACCTTCACCGCAACCTGTGTATCGATAGGAGCCAAGGATTCAACACGGATGGCTTGCAAATGTTCGATATAACGGTAAATCACCCTATGAGTCTCGAAATCGCGATATTTACGTTTTCTAAACGCTGTGTATCAATAGGAGCTAAGGCTTCACTTCGCAAGCCTCGTAACCATTCGATATCACGATAAATCACTCTAGGAGACTCGGAATCGCGATAATTACCTTCACCGCACCCTGTGTATCGAAAGGAGCTAAGGATTCCACTCGGATTGCTTGAAATGGTTCGATATCACGATATATCACTCTATGAGACTTGGAATCGCGATATTTACGTTTCCCAGACTCCGTGTATCCAAAAGAGCTATGTATTCACTTCGCACGCCTCGCAACGTTCGATTAAACGATAAATCACTCTAGGAGACTGTTAATCGCGATAATTACCATCACCGCACCCTGTGTACCGAAAGGAGCTAAGGATTCAACTCGGATTGCTTGAAAAGGTTCGATATAACGATAAATCACCCTATGAGTCTCGAAATCGCGATATTTACGTTTTCTAAACGCTGTGTATCAAAAGAATCTAAGTATTCACTTCTCAAACCTCGCAATCGTTCGATATAACGATAAATCACCCTATGAGTCTCGAAATCGCGATATTTACGTTTTCTAAACGCTGTGTATCAAAAGAATCTAAGTATTCACTTCTCAAACCTCGCAATCGTTCGATATAACGATAAATCACTTTAGGTGACTGGGAATCGCGATAATTACCATCACCGCACCCTGTGTATCGAAAGGAGCTAAGGATTCCACTCGGATTGCTTGAAATGGTTCGATATCACGATATATCACTCTATGAGACTTGGAATCGCGATATTTACGTTTCCCAGACGCCGTGTATCCAAAAGAGCTATGTATTCACTTCGCACGCCTCGCAATCGTTCGATTAAACGATAAATCATCCTATGAGTCCCGAAATCGGGATATTTACGTTTTCCAAACGCTGTGAATCGAAAGGAGCTAAGGCTTCAGATCCCAAACCCCGCAATCGTTCGATTAAACGATAAATCACTCTAGGAGACTCGGAATCGCGATAATTACCTTCACCGGAACCTGTGTATCGAAAGGAGCTAAGGATTCAACACGGATGGCTTGCAATGGTTCGATATAACGATAAATCACTCTATGAGACTTGGAATCGGGATATTTACGTTTCCCAGACGCCGTGTATCCAAAAGAGCTATGGATTCACTTCCCAAGCCTCGCAGTCGTTCGATATAACGATAAATCCCTCTATGAGACTCGGAATTGCGAAAATCACCTTCACCGCACCCTGTGTATCGAAAGGAGCTAAGCATTCAACTCGGATGGCTTCCAATGTTTCGATATAACGATAAATCACTCTAGGAGACTTGGAATCGCGATAATTACCTTCACCGCAACCTGTGTATCGATAGGAGCCAAGGATTCAACACGGATGGCTTGCAAATGTTCGATATAACGGTAAATCACCCTATGAGTCTCGAAATCGCGATATTTACGTTTTCTAAACGCTGTGTATCAAAAGGAGCTAAGGCTTCACTTCGCAAGCCTCGTAACAATTCGATATCACGATAAATCACTCTAGGAGACTCGGAATCGCGATAATTACCTTCACCGCACCCTGTGTATCGAAAGGAGCGAAGAATTCACTTCCCAATCCTCGCAATCGTTCGATATAACGATAAATCACCCTATGAGTCTCGAAATCGCGATATTTACGTTTTCTAAACGCTGTGTATCAAAAGAATCTAAGTATTCACTTCTCAAACCTCGCAATCGTTCGATATAACGATAAATCACTCTAGGAGACTGGGAATCGCGATAATTACCATCACCGCACCCTGTGTATCGAAAGGAGCTAAGGATTCCACTCGGATTGCTTGAAATGGTTCGATATCACGATATATCACTCTATGAGACTTGGAATCGCGATATTTACGTTTCCCAGACGCCGTGAATCCAAAAGAGCTATGTATTCACTTCGCACGCCTCGCAATCGTTCGATTAAACGATAAATCACCCTATGAGTCTCGAAATCGGGAAATTTACGATTTCCAAACGCTGTGTATCGAAAGGAGCTAAGGCTTCAGATCCCAAACCGCGCAATCGTTCGATTAAACGATAAATCACTCTAGGAGACTCCGAATCGCGATAATTACCTTCACCGCAACCTGTGTATCGAAAGGAGCTGAGGATTCAACACGGATGGCTTGCAATGGTTCGGTATAACGATAAATCACTCTATGAGACTTGGAATCGGGATATTTACGTTTTCCAAACGCTGTGTTTCTATGGGAGCTAAGGATTCACTTCCCAAGCCTCGCAAACGTTCAATGTAACGTTAAATCACTCTATGTGACTCGGAATCGGGATATTTACGTTTTCCAAACGATGTGTTTCGAAAGGAGCTAAGGCTTCACTTCGCAAGCCTCGTAACCGTTCGATATCACGATAAATCACTCTAGGAGACTGGGAATCGCGATAATTACCATCACCACACCCTGTGTATCGAAAGGAGCTAAGCATTCAACTCGGATGGCTTCCAATGATTCGATATAACGATAAATCACTCTAGGAGACTTGGAATCGCGATAATTACCTTCACAGCACGCTGTGTATCGAAAGGAGCTAAGTATTCACTTCACAAACCTCGCAATCGATCAATGTAACGCTAAATCACTCTATGAGACTTGGAATCGCGATAATTACCTTCACCGCAACCTGTGCAGCGATAGGAGCCAAGGATTCAACACGGATGGCTTGCAAATGTTCGATATAACGGTAAATCACCCTATGAGTCTCGAAATCGCGATATTTACGTTTTCTAAACGCTGTGTATCAAAAGAATCTAAGTATTCACTTCTCAAGCCTCGAAATCGTTCGATATAACGATAAATCACTCTAGGAGACTGGGAATCGCGATAATTACCATCACCGCACCCTGTGTATCGAAAGGAGCTAAGGATTCAACTCGGACTGCTTGAAATGGTTGGATATAACGATAAATCACCCTATGAAACTCGAAATCGCGATATTTACGTTTTCCACACGCTGTGTATCAACAGCAGCTAAGGCTTCACTTCGCAAGCCTCGTAACCATTCGATATCACGATAAATCATTCTAGGAGACTGGGAATCGCGATAATTACCATCACCGCACCCTGTGTATCGAAAGGAGCTAAGGATTTCACTCGGATTGCTTGAAATGGTTCGATATCACGATATATCACTCTATGAGACTTGGAATCGCGATATTTACGTTTCCCAGACGCCGTGTATCCAAAAGAGCTATGTATTCACTTCGCACGCCTCGCAATCGTTCGATTAAACGATAAATCACCCTATGAGTCTCGAAATCGGGAAATATACGTTTTCCAAACGCTGTGTATCGAAAGGAGCTAAGGCTTCAGATCCCAAACCGCGCAATCGTTCGATTAAACGACAAATCACTCTAGGAGACTCCGAATCGCGATAATTATGAGACTTGGAATCGGGATATTTACGTTTTCCAAACGCTGTGTTTCTATGGGAGCTAAGGATTCACTTCCCAAGCCTCGCAAACGTTCAATGTAACGTTAAATCACTCTATGAGACTCGGAATCGCGATAATAACCTTCACCGCACCCTGTGTATCGAAAGGAGCTAAGCATTCAACTCGGATGGCTTCCAATGTTTCGATATAACGATAAATCACTCTATGAGACTTGGAATCGCGATATTTACGTTTCCCAGACGCCGTGTATCCAAAAGAGCTATGGATTCACTTCCCAAGCCTCGCAGTCGATCGATATAACGATAAATCCCTCTATGAGACTCGGAATTGCGAAAATCACCTTCACCGCACCCTGTGTATCGAAAGGAGCGAAGAATTCACTTCCCAATCCTCGCAATCGTTCGATATAACGATAAATCACCCTATGACACTCGAAATCGCGATATTTACGTTTTCCAAACGCTGTGTATCGAAAGAATCTAAGTATTCACTTCTCAAGCCTCGCAATCGTTCGATATAACGATAAATCACTCTAGGAGACTGGGAATCGCGATAATTACCATCACCGCACCCTGTGTATCGAAAGGAGCTAAGGATTCAACTCGGATTGCTTGAAAAGGTTCGATATAACGATAAATCACCCTATGAAACTCGAAATCGCGATATTTACGTTTTCCACACGCTGTGTATCCAAAGGATTTAAGTATTCACTTCGCAAGCCTCGCAATCGTTCGATATAACGATAAATCACTCTATGAGACTCGGAATTGCGAAAATCACCTTCACCGCAACCTGTGTATCGAAAGGAGCCAAGGATTCAACACGGATGGCTTGCAAATGTTGGATATAACGGTAAATCACCCTATGAGTCTCGAAATCGCGATATTTACGTTTCCCAGACGCTGTGTATCCAAAGGAGGTAAGTATTCACTTCGCAAGCCTCGTAACCGTTCGATATCACGATAAATCACTCTAGGAGACTCGGAATCGCGATAATTACCTTCACCGCAACCTGTGTATCGATAGGAGCCAAGGATTCAACACGGATGGCTTGCAAATGTTCGATATAACGATAAATCACTCTATGAGACTTGGAATCGGGATATTTACGTTTCCCAAACGCTGTGTTTCGATGGGAGCTAAGGATTCACTTCCCAAGCCTCGCAAACGTTCAATGTAACGTTAAATCACTCTATGAGACTCGGAATCGGGATATTTACGTTTCCCAGACGCCGTGTATCCAAAAGAGCTATCTATTCACTTCCCAAGCCTCGCAGTCGTTCGATATAACGATAAATCACTCTAGGAGACTGGGAATCGCGATAATTACCATCACCGCACCCTGTGTATCGAAAGGAGCTGAGCCTTCACTTCGCAAGCCTCGTAACCGTTCGATATCACGATAAATCACTCTATGAGACTCGGAATCGGGATATTTACGTTTTCCAAACGCTGTGTTTCGAAAGGAGCTAAGCCTTCACTTCGCAAGCCTCGTAACCGTTCGATATCACGATAAATCACTCTAGGAGACTCGGAATCGCGATAATTACCTTCACCGCAACCTGTGTATCGAAAGGAGCGAAGAATTCACTTCCCAATCCTCGCAATCGTTCGATATAACCATAAATCACGCTATGACACTCGAAATCGCGATATTTACGTTTTCCAAACGCTGTGTATCGAAAGAATCTAAGTATTCACTTCTCAAGCCGCGCAGTCGTTCGATATAACGATAAATCACTCTATGAGACTGGGAATCGCGATAATTACCATCACCGCACCCTGTGTATCGAAAGGAGCTAAGGATTCCACTCGGATTGCTTGAAATGGTTCGATATCACGATATATCACTCTATGAGACTTGGAATCGCGATATTTACGTTTCCCAGACGCCGTGAATCCAAAAGAGCTATGTATTCACTTCGCACGCCTCGCAATCGTTCGATTAAACGATAAATCACCCTATGAGTCTCGAAATCGGGAAATTTACGATTTCCAAACGCTGTGTATCGAAAGGAGCTAAGGCTTCAGATCCCAAACCGCGCAATCGTTCGATTAAACGACAAATCACTCTAGGAGACTCCGAATCGCGATAATTATGAGACTTGGAATCGGGATATTTACGTTTTCCAAACGCTGTGTTTCTATGGGAGCTAAGGATTCACTTCCCAAGCCTCGCAAACGTTCAATGTAACGTTAAATCACTCTATGAGACTCGGAATCGCGATAATTACCTTCACCGCACCCTGTGTATCGAAAGGAGCTAAGCATTCAACTCGGATGGCTTCCAATGTTTCGATATAACGATAAATCACTCTATGAGACTTGGAATCGCGATATTTACGTTTCCCAGACGCCGTGTATCCAAAAGAGCTATGGATTCACTTCCCAAGCCTCGCAGTCGATCGATATAACGATAAATCCCTCTATGAGACTCGGAATTGCGAAAATCACCTTCACCGCACCCTGTGTATCGAAAGGAGCTAAGCATTCAACTCGGATGGCTTCCAATGTTTCGATATAACGATAAATCCCTCTATGAGACTCGGAATTGCGAAAATCACCTTCACCGCACCCTGTGTATCGAAAGGAGCTAAGCATTCAACTCGGATGGCTTCCAATGTTTCGATATAACGATAAATCACTCTAGGAGACTGGGAATCGCGATAATTACCATCACCGCACCCTGTGTATCGAAAGGAGCTAAGGATTCCACTCGGATTGCTTGAAATGGTTCGATATCACGATATATCACTCTATGAGACTGGGAATCGCGATATTTACGTTTTCTAAACGCCGTGTATCAAAAGAATCTAAGTATTCACTTCTCAAGCCTCGCAATCGTTCGATATAACGATAAATCACTCTAGGAGACTGCGAATCGCGATAATTACCTTCACCGCAACCTGTGTATCGATAGGAGCCAAGGATTCAACACGGATGGCTTGCAAATGTTCGATATAACGGTAAATCACCCTATGAGTCTCGAAATCGCGATATTTACGTTTTCTAAACGCTGTGTATCAAAAGGAGCTAAGGCTTCACTTCGCAAGCCTCGTAACCATTCGATATCACGATAAATCACTCTAGGAGACTCGGAATTGCGATAATTACCTTCACCGCACCCTGTGTATCGAAAGGAGCGAAGAATTCACTTCCTAATCCTCGCAATCGTTCGATATAACGATAAATCACTCTAGGAGACTGGGAATCGCGATATTTACGTTTTCTAAACGCTGTGTATCAAAAGAATCTAAGTATTCACTTCTCAAGCCTCGCAATCGTTCGATATAACGATAAATCACTCTAGGAGACTCGGAATCGCGATAATTACCATCACCGCACCCTGTGTATCGAAAGGAGCTAAGGATTCAACTCGCATTGCTTGAAATGGTTCGATATCACGATAAATCACTCTAAGAGACTCGGAATCGCGATAATTACCTTCACCGCACCCTGTGTATAGAAAGGAGCGAAGAATTCACTTCCCAATCCTCGCAATCGTTCGATATAACGATAAATCACCCTATGACACTCGAAATCGCGATATTTACGTTTTCCAAACGCTGTGTATCGAAAGAATCTAAGTATTCACTTCTCAAGCCTCGCAATCGTTCGATATCACGATAAATCACTCTAAGAGACTCGGAATCGCGATAATTACCTTCACCGCACCCTGTGTATAGAAAGGAGCGAAGAATTCACTTCCCAATCCTCGCAATCGTTCGATATAACGATAAATCACCCTATGACACTCGAAATCGCGATATTTACGTTTTCCAAACGCTGTGTATCGAAAGAATCTAAGTATTCACTTCTCAAGCCTCGCAATCGTTCGATATAACGATAAATCACTCTAGGAGACTGGGAATCGCGATAATTACCATCACCGCACCCTGTGTATCGAAAGGAGCTAAGGATTCAACTCGGATTGCTTGAAATGGTTCGATATCACGATATATCACTCTATGAGACTTGGAATCGCGATATTTACGTTTCCCAGACACCGTGTATCCAAAAGAGCTATGTATTCACTTCGCACGCCTCGCAATCGTTCGATATAACGATAAATCACTCTATGAGACTTGGAATCGGGATATTTACGTTTCCCAAACGCTGTGTTTCGATGGGAGCTAAGGATTCACTTCCCAAGCCTCGCAAACGTTCAATGTAACGTTAAATCACTCTATGAGACTCGGAATCGGGATATTTACGTTTTCCAAACGCTGTGTTTCGAAAGGAGCTGAGCCTTCACTTCGCAAGCCTCGTAACCATTCGATATCACGATAAATCACTCTAGGAGACTCGGAATCGCGATAATTACCTTCACCGCACCCTGTGTATCGAAAGGAGCGAAGAATTCACTTCCCAATCCTCGCAATCGTTCGATATAACGATAAATCACGCTATGACACTCGAAATCGCGATATTTACGTTTTCCAAACGTTGTGTATCGAAAGAATCTAAGTATTCACTTCTCAAGCCTCGCAATCGTTCGATATAACGAGAAATCACTCTAGGAGACTGGGAATCGCGATAATTACCATCACCGCACCCTGTGTATCGAAAGGAGCTAAGGATTCAACACGGATGGCTTGCAATGGTTCGATATAACGATAAATCACTCTAGGAGACTGGGAATCGCGATAATTACCTTCACAGTACGCTGTGTATCGAAAGGAGCTAAGTATTCACTTCACAAACCTCGCAATCGATCAATGTAACGTTAAATCACTCTATGAGACTCGGAATTGCGAAAATCACCTTCACCGCAACCTGCATATCGAAAGGAGCCAAGGATTCAACACGGATGGCTTGCAAATGTTCGATATAACGGTAAATCACCCTATGAGTCTCGAAATCGCGATATTTACGTTTTCCACGCGCTGTGTATCGAAAGAATCTAAGTATTCATTTCCCAAGCCTCGCAGTCGTTCGATATAACGATAAATCCCTCTATGAGACTCGGAATTGCGAAAATCACCTTCACCGCACCCTGTGTATCGAAAGGAGCTAAGCATTCAACTCGGATGGCTTCCAAATGTTCGATATCACGATATATCACTCTATGAGACTTGGAATCGCGATATTTACGTTTCCCAGACGCCGTGTAACCAAAAGAGCTATGTATTCACTTCGCACGCCTCGCAATCGTTCGATATAACGATAAACCACTCTATGAGACTTGGAATCGGGATATTTACGTTTCCCAAACGCTGTGTTTCGATGGGAGCTAAGGATTCACTTCCCAAGCCTCGCAAACGTTCAATGTAACGTTAAATCACTCTATGAGACTCGGAATCGGGATATTTACGTTTTCCAAACGCTGTGTTTCGAAAGGAGCTGAGCCTTCACTTCGCAAGCCTCGTAACCGTTCGATATCACGATAAATCACTCTATGAGACTCGGAATCGGGATATTTACGTTTTCCAAACGCTGTGTTTCGAAAGGAGCTAAGCCTTCACTTCGCAATCCTCGCAATCGTTCGATATAACGATAAATCACGATATGACACTCGAAATCGCGATATTTACGTTTTCCAAACGCTGTGTATCGAAAGAATCTAAGTATTCACTTCTCAAGCCGCGCAGTCGTTCGATATAACGATAAATCACTCTATGAGACTGGGAATCGCGATAATTACCATCACCGCACCCTGTGTATCGAAAGGAGCTAAGGATTCAACTCGGATTGCTTGAAATGGTTCGATATCACGATAAATCACTCTAGGAGACTCGGAATCGCGATAATTACCTTCACCGCACCCTGTGTATCGAAAGGAGCGAAGAATTCACTTCCCAATCCTCGCAATCGTTCGATATAACGATAAATCACCCTATGAAACTCGAAATCGCGATATTTACGTTTTCCACACGCTGTGTATCAACAGCAGCTAAGGCTTCACTTCCCAAACAGCGCAATCGTTCGATTAAACGATAAATCACTCTATGAGACTCGGAATCGGGATATTTACGTTTTCCAAACGCTGTGTATCGAAAGGAGCTAAGGAATCAACACGGATGGCTTGCAATGGTTCGATATAACGATAAATCATTCTATGAGACTTGGAATCGGGATATTTACGTTTTCCAAACGCTGTGTATCGAAAGGAGCTAAGGAATCAACACGGATGGCTTGCAATGGTTCGATATAACGATAAATCATTCTATGAGACTTGGAATCGGGATATTTACGTTTTCCAAATTCTGTGTTTCGAAAGGAGCTAAGGCTTCACTTCGCAAGCCTCGCAATCGTTCGATATAACGATAAATCACCCTATGAGACTGGGAATCCCGATATTTACGTTTCCCAGACGCTGTGTATCCAAAGGAGGTAAGTATTAACTTTACAAGCCTCGCAATCGTTCGATATAACGATAAATCACTCTATGAGACTCGGAATTGCGAATATCACCTTCACCGCAACCTGTGTATCGAAAGGAGCCAAGGATTCAACACGGATGGCTTGCAAATGTTGGATATAACGGTAAATCACCCTATGAGTCTCGAAATCGCGATATTTACGTTTTCCACACGCTGTGTATCGAAAGAATCTAAGTATTCACTTCCCAAGCCTCGTAGTCGTTCGATATAACGATAAATCCCTCTATGACAGTCGGAATTGCGAAAATCACCTTCACCGCACGCTGTGTATCGAAAGGAGCTAAGCATTCAACTCGGATGGCTTCCAATGCTTCGATATAACGATAAATCACTCTAGGAGACTTGGAATCGCGATAATTACCTTCACCGCAACCTGTGTATCGATAGGAGCCAAGGATTCAACACGGATGGCTTGCAAATGTTCGATATAACGGTAAATCACTCTATGAGACTTGGAATCGCGATATTTACGTTTCCCAGACGCCGTGTATCCAACAGAGCTATGTATTCACTTCGCACGCCTCGCAATCGTTCGATTAAACGATAAATCACCCTATGAGTCTCGAAATCGGGATATTTACGTTTTCCAAACGCTGTGTATCGAAAGGAGCTAAGGCTTCAGATCCCAAACCGCGCAATCGTTCGATTAAACGATAAATCACTCTATGAGACTCGGAATTGCGAAAATCACCTTCACCGCAACCTGTGTATCGAAAGGAGCCAAGGATTCAACACGGATGGCTTGCAAATGTTGGATATAACGGTAAATCACCCTATGAGTCTCGAAATCGCGATATTTACGTTTTCCACACGCTGTGTATCGAAAGAATCTAAGTATTCACTTCCCAAGCCTCGTAGTCGTTCGATATAACGATAAATCCCCCTATGACAGTCGGAATTGCGAAAATCACCTTCACCGCACGCTGTGTATCGAAAGGAGCTGAGCCTTCACTTCGCAAGCCTCGTAACCGTTCGATATCACGATAAATCACTCTATGAGACTCGGAATCGGGATATTTACGTTTTCCAAACGCTGTGTTTCGAAAGGAGCTAAGCCTTCACTTCGCAAGCCTCGTAACCGTTCGATATCACGATAAATCACTCTAGGAGACTCGGAATCGCGATAATTACCTTCACCGCACCCTGTGTATCGAAAGGAGCGAAGAATTCACTTCCCAATCCTCGCAATCGTTCGATATAACGATAAATCACGATATGACACTCGAAATCGCGATATTTACGTTTTCTAAACGCTGTGTATCGAAAGAATCTAAGTATTCACTTCTCAAGCCGCGCAGTCGTTCGATATAACGATAAATCACTCTATGAGACTGGGAATCGCGATAATTACCATCACCGCACCCTGTGTATCGAAAGGAGCTAAGGATTCAACTCGGATTGCTTGAAATGGTTCGATATCACGATTAATCACTCTAAGAGACTCGGAATCGCGATAATTACCTTCACCGCACCCTCTGTATCGAAAGGAGCGAAGAATTCACTTCACAATCCTCGCAATCGTTCGATATAACGATAAATCACCCTATGACATTCGAAATCGCGATATTTACGTTTTCCAAACGCTGTGTATCGAAAGGAGCTAAGGCTTCAGATCCCAAACCGCGCAATCGTTCGATTAAACGATAAATCACTCTATGAGACTCGGAATTGCGAAAATCACCTTCACCGCAACCTGTGTATCGAAAGGAGCCAACGATTCAACACGGATGGCTTGCAAATGTTCGATATAACGATAAATCACGCTATGACACTCGAAATCGCGATATTTACGTTTTCCAAACGCTGTGTATCGAAAGAATCTAAGTATTCACTTCTCAAGCCGCGCAGTCGTTCGATATAACGATAAATCACTCTATGAGACAGGTAATCGCGATAATTACCATCACCGCACCCTGTGTATCGAAAGGAGCTAAGGATTCAACTCGGATTGCTTGAAATAGTTCGATATCACGATAAATCACTCTAAGAGACTCGGAATCGCGATAATTACCTTCACCGCACCCTCTGTATCGAAAGGAGCGAAGAATTCACTTCACAATCCTCGCAATCGTTCGATATAACGATAAATCACCCTATAACATTCGAAATCGCGATATTTACGTTTTCCAAACGCTGTGTATCGAAAGAATCTAAGTATTCACTTCTCAAGCCTCGCAATCGTTCGATATAACGATAAATCACTCTAGGAGACTGGGAATCGCGATAATTACCATCACCGCACCCTGTGTATCGAAAGGAGCTAAGGATTCAACTCGGATTGCTTGAAATGGTTCGATATCACGATATATCACTCTATGAGACTTGGAATCGCGATATTTACGTTTCCCAGACGCCGTGTATCCAAAAGAGCTATGTATTCACTTCGCACGCCTCGCAATCGTTCGATTAAACGATAAATCACCCTATGAGTCTCGAAATCGGGATATTTACGTTTTCCAAACGCTGTGAATCGAAAGGAGCTAAGGCTTCAGATCCCAAACCCCGCAATCGTTCGATTAAACGATAAATCACTCTAGGAGACTCGGAATCGCGATAATTACCTTCACCGGAACCTGTGTATCGAAAGGAGCTAAGGATTCAACACGGATGGCTTGCAATGGTTCGATATAACGATAAATCACTCTATGAGACTTGGAATCGGGATATTTACGTTTCCCAAACGCTGTGTTTCGATGGGAGCTAAGGATTCACTTCCCAAGCCTCGCAAACGTTCAATGTAACGTTAAATCACTCTATGAGACTCGGAATCGGGATATTTACGTTTTCCAAACGCTGTGTTTCGAAAGGAGCTGAGCCTTCACTTCGCAAGCCTCGTAACCATTCGATATCACGATAAATCACTCTAGGAGACTCGGAATCGCGATAATTACCTTCACCGCACCCTGTGTATCGAAAGGAGCGAAGAATTCACTTCCCAATCCTCGCAATCGTTCGATATAACGATAAATCACGCTATGACACTCGAAATCGCGATATTTACGTTTTCCAAACGTTGTGTATCGAAAGAATCTAAGTATTCACTTCTCAAGCCTCGCTATCGTTCGATATAACGAGAAATCACTCTAGGAGACTGGGAATCGCGATAATTACCATCACCGCAACCTGTGTATCGAAAGGAGCCAAGGATTCAACACGGATGGCTTGCAAATGTTGGATATAACGGTAAATCACCCTATGAGTCTCGAAATCGCGATATTTACGTTTTCCACACGCTGTGTATCGAAAGAATCTAAGTATTCACTTCCCAAGCCTCGTAGTCGTTCGATATAACGATAAATCCCCCTATGACAGTCGGAATTGCGAAAATCACCTTCACCGCACCCTGTGTATCGAAAGGAGCGAAGAATTCACTTCCCAATCCTCGCAATCGTTCGATATAACGATAAATCACGCTATGACACTCGAAATCGCGATATTTACGTTTTCCAAACGTTGTGTATCGAAAGAATCTAAGTATTCACTTCTCAAGCCGCGCAGTCGTTCGATATAACGATAAATCACTCTATGAGACTGGGAATCGCGATAATTACCATCACCGCACCCTGTGTATCGAAAGGAGCTAAGGATTCAACTCGGATTGCTTGAAATGGTTCGATATCACGATTAATCACTCTAAGAGACTCGGAATCGCGATAATTACCTTCACCGCACCCTCTGTATCGAAAGGAGCGAAGAATTCACTTCACAATCCTCGCAATCGTTCGATATAACGATAAATCACCCTATGACATTCGAAATCGCGATATTTACGTTTTCCAAACGCTGTGTATCGAAAGGAGCTAAGGCTTCAGATCCCAAACCGCGCAATCGTTCGATTAAACGATAAATCACTCTATGAGACTCGGAATTGCGAAAATCACCTTCACCGCAACCTGTGTATCGAAAGGAGCCAACGATTCAACACGGATGGCTTGCAAATGTTCGATATAACGATTAATCACACTAGGAGACTGGGAATCGCGATATTTACGTTTTCCAAACGCTGTGTTTCGAAAGGAGCTAAGGTTTCACTTCGCAAGCCTCGTAACCGTTCGATATCACGATAAATCACTCTAGGAGACTCGGAATCGCGATAATTACCATCACCGCACCCTGTGTATCGAAAGGAGCTAAGGATTCAACTCGGATTGCTTGAAATGGTTCGATATCACGATATATCACTCTATGAGACTTGGAATCGCGATATTTACGTTTCCCAGACGCCGTGAATCCAAAAGAGCTATGTATTCACTTCGCACGCCTCGCAATCGTTCGATATAACGATAAACCACTCTATGAGACTTGGAATCGGGATATTTACGTTTCCCAAACGCTGTGTTTCGATGGGAGCTAAGGATTCACTTCCCAAGCCTCGCAAACGTTCAATGTAACGTTAAATCACTCTATGAGACTCGGAATTGGGATATTTACGTTTTCCAAACGCTGTGTTTCGAAAGGAGCTGAGCCTTCACTTCGCAAGCCTCGTAACCGTTCGATATCACGATAAATCACTCTATGAGACTCGGAATCGGGATATTTACGTTTTCCAAACGCTGTGTTTCGAAAGGAGCTAAGCCTTCACTTCGCAAGCCTCGTAACCGTTCGATATCACGATAAATCACTCTAGGAGACTCGGAATCGAGATAATTACCTTCACCGCACCCTGTGTATCGAAAGGAGCGAAGAATTCACTTCCCAATCCTCGCAATCGTTCGATATAACGATAAATCACGCTATGACACTCGAAATCGCGATATTTACGTTTTCCAAACGCTGTGTATCGAAAGAATCTAAGTATTCACTTCTCAAGCCGCGCAGTCGTTCGATATAACGATAAATCACTCTATGAGACAGGGAATCGCGATAATTACCATCACCGCACCCTGTGTATCGAAAGGAGCTAAGGATTCAACTCGGATTGCTTGAAATGGTTCGATATCACGATAAATCACTCTAAGAGACTCGGAATCGCGATAATTACCTTCACCGCACCCTCTGTATCGAAAGGAGCGAAGAATTCACTTCACAATCCTCGCAATCGTTCGATATAACGATAAATCACCCTATAACATTCGAAATCGCGATATTTACGTTTTCCAAACGCTGTGTATCGAAAGAATCTAAGTATTCACTTCTCAAGCCTCGCAATCGTTCGATATAACGATAAATCACTCTAGGAGACTGGGAATCGCGATAATTACCATCACCGCACCCTGTGTATCGAAAGGAGCTAAGGATTCAACTCGGATTGCTTGAAATGGTTCGATATCACGATATATCACTCTATGAGACTTGGAATCGCGATATTTACGTTTCCCAGACGCCGTGTATCCAAAAGAGCTATGTATTCACTTCGCACGCCTCGCAATCGTTCGATATAACGATAAATCACTCTATGAGACTTGGAATCGGGATATTTACGTTTCCCAAACGCTGTGTTTCGATGGGAGCTAAGGATTCACTTCCCAAGCCTCGCAAACGTTCAATGTAACGTTAAATCACTCTATGAGACTCGGAATCGGGATATTTACGTTTTCCAAACGCTGTGTTTCGAAAGGAGCTGAGCCTTCACTTCGCAAGCCTCGTAACCATTCGATATCACGATAAATCACTCTAGGAGACTCGGAATCGCGATAATTACCTTCACCGCACCCTGTGTATCGAAAGGAGCAAAGAATTCACTTCCCAATCCTCGCAATCGTTCGATATAACGATAAATCACGCTATGACACTCGAAACCGCGATATTTACGTTTTCCAAACGTTGTGTATCGAAAGAATCTAAGTATTCACTTCTCAAGCCTCGCTATCGTTCGATATAACGAGAAATCACTCTAGGAGACTGGGAATCGCGATAATTACCATCACCGCAACCTGTGTATCGAAAGGAGCCAAGGATTCAACACGGATGGCTTGCAAATGTTGGATATAACGGTAAATCACCCTATGAGTCTCGAAATCGCGATATTTACGTTTTCCACACGCTGTGTATCGAAAGAATCTAAGTATTCACTTCCCAAGCCTCGTAGTCGTTCGATATAACGATAAATCCCTCTATGACAGTCGGAATTGCGAAAATCACCTTCACCGCACGCTGTGTATCGAAAGGAGCTAAGCATTCAACTCGGATGGCTTCCAATGCTTCGATATAACGATAAATCACTCTAGGAGACTTGGAATCGCGATAATTACCTTCACCGCAACCTGTGTATCGATAGGAGCCAAGGATTCAACACGGATGGCTTGCAAATGTTCGATATAACGGTAAATCACCCTATGAGTCTCGAAATCGCGATATTTACGTTTCCCAGACGCTGTGTATCCAAAGGAGGTAAGTATTCACTTCGCAAGCCTCGTAACCGTTCGATATCACGATAAATCACTCTAGGAGACTCGGAATCGCGATAATTACCTTCACCGCAACCTGTGTATCGATAGGAGCCAAGGATTCAACACGGATGGCTTGCAAATGTTCGATATAACGATAAATCACTCTATGAGACTTGGAATCGCGATATTTACGTTTCCCAGACGCCGTGTATCCAACAGAGCTATGTATTCACTTCGCACGCCTCGCAATCGTTCGATTAAACGATAAATCACCCTATGAGTCTCGAAATCGGGATATTTACGTTTTCCAAACGCTGTGTATCGAAAGGAGCTAAGGCTTCAGATCCCAAACCGCGCAATCGTTCGATTAAACGATAAATCACTCTATGAGACTCGGAATTGCGAAAATCACCTTCACCGCAACCTGTGTATCGAAAGGAGCCAACGATTCAACACGGATGGCTTGCAAATGTTCGATATAACGATTAATCACACTAGGAGACTGGGAATCGCGATATTTACGTTTTCCAAACGCTGTGTTTCGAAAGGAGCTAAGGTTTCACTTCGCAAGCCTCGTAACCGTTCGATATCACGATAAATCACTCTAGGAGACTCGGAATCGCGATAATTACCATCACCGCACCCTGTGTATCGAAAGGAGCTAAGGATTCAACTCGGATTGCTTGAAATGGTTCGATATCACGATATATCACTCTATGAGACTTGGAATCGCGATATTTACGTTTCCCAGACGCCGTGAATCCAAAAGAGCTATGTATTCACTTCGCACGCCTCGCAATCGTTCGATATAACGATAAACCACTCTATGAGACTTGGAATCGGGATATTTACGTTTCCCAAACGCTGTGTTTCGATGGGAGCTAAGGATTCACTTCCCAAGCCTCGCAAACGTTCAATGTAACGTTAAATCACTCTATGAGACTCGGAATTGGGATATTTACGTTTTCCAAACGCTGTGTTTCGAAAGGAGCTGAGCCTTCACTTCGCAAGCCTCGTAACCGTTCGATATCACGATAAATCACTCTATGAGACTCGGAATCGGGATATTTACGTTTTCCAAACGCTGTGTTTCGAAAGGAGCTAAGCCTTCACTTCGCAAGCCTTGTAACCGTTCGATATCACGATAAATCACTCTAGGAGACTCGGAATCGAGATAATTACCTTCACCGCACCCTGTGTATCGAAAGGAGCGAAGAATTCACTTCCCAATCCTCGCAATCGTTCGATATAACGATAAATCACGCTATGACACTCGAAATCGCGATATTTACGTTTTCCAAACGCTGTGTATCGAAAGAATCTAAGTATTCACTTCTCAAGCCGCGCAGTCGTTCGATATAACGATAAATCACTCTATGAGACTGGGAATCGCGATAATTACCATCACCGCACCCTGTGTATCGAAAGGAGCTAAGGATTCAACTCGGATTGCTTGAAATGGTTCGATATCACGATAAATCACTCTAAGAGACTCGGAATCGCGATAATTACCTTCACCGCACCCTCTGTATCGAAAGGAGCGAAGAATTCACTTCACAATCCTCGCAATCGTTCGATATAACGATAAATCACCCTATAACATTCGAAATCGCGATATTTACGTTTTCCAAACGCTGTGTATCGAAAGAATCTAAGTATTCACTTCTCAAGCCTCGCAATCGTTCGATATAACGATAAATCACTCTAGGAGACTGGGAATCGCGATAATTACCATCACCGCACCCTGTGTATCGAAAGGAGCTAAGGATTCAACTCGGATTGCTTGAAATGGTTCGATATCACGATATATCACTCTATGAGACTTGGAATCGCGATATTTACGTTTCCCAGACGCCGTGTATCCAAAAGAGCTATGTATTCACTTCGCACGCCTCGCAATCGTTCGATATAACGATAAATCACTCTATGAGACTTGGAATCGGGATATTTACGTTTCCCAAACGCTGTGTTTCGATGGGAGCTAAGGATTCACTTCCCAAGCCTCGCAAACGTTCAATGTAACGTTAAATCACTCTATGAGACTCGGAATCGGGATATTTACGTTTTCCAAACGCTGTGTTTCGAAAGGAGCTGAGCCTTCACTTCGCAAGCCTCGTAACCATTCGATATCACGATAAATCACTCTAGGAGACTCGGAATCGCGATAATTACCTTCACCGCACCCTGTGTATCGAAAGGAGCGAAGAATTCACTTCCCAATCCTCGCAATCGTTCGATATAACGATAAATCACGCTATGACACTCGAAATCGCGATATTTACGTTTTCCAAACGTTGTGTATCGAAAGAATCTAAGTATTCACTTCTCAAGCCTCGCAATCGTTCGATATAACGAGAAATCACTCTAGGAGACTGGGAATCGCGATAATTACCATCACCGCACCCTGTGTATCGAAAGGAGCTAAGGATTCAACACGGATGGCTTGCAATGGTTCGATATAACGATAAATCACTCTAGGAGACTGGGAATCGCGATAATTACCTTCACAGTACGCTGTGTATCGAAAGGAGCTAAGTATTCACTTCACAAACCTCGCAATCGATCAATGTAACGTTAAATCACTCTATGAGACTCGGAATTGCGAAAATCACCTTCACCGCAACCTGCATATCGAAAGGAGCCAAGGATTCAACACGGATGGCTTGCAAATGTTCGATATAACGGTAAATCACCCTATGAGTCTCGAAATCGCGATATTTACGTTTTCCACACGCTGTGTATCGAAAGAATCTAAGTATTCACTTCCCAAGCCTCGTAGTCGTTCGATATAACGATAAATCCCTCTATGACAGTCGGAATTGCGAAAATCACCTTCACCGCACGCTGTGTATCGAAAGGAGCTAAGCATTCAACTCGGATGGCTTCCAATGCTTCGATATAACGATAAATCACTCTAGGAGACTTGGAATCGCGATAATTACCTTCACCGCAACCTGTGTATCGATAGGAGCCAAGGATTCAACACGGATGGCTTGCAAATGTTCGATATAACGGTAAATCACTCTATGAGACTTGGAATCGCGATATTTACGTTTCCCAGACGCCGTGTATCCAACAGAGCTATGTATTCACTTCGCACGCCTCGCAATCGTTCGATTAAACGATAAATCACCCTATGAGTCTCGAAATCGGGATATTTACGTTTTCCAAACGCTGTGTATCGAAAGGAGCTAAGGCTTCAGATCCCAAACCGCGCAATCGTTCGATTAAACGATAAATCACTCTATGAGACTCGGAATTGCGAAAATCACCTTCACCGCAACCTGTGTATCGAAAGGAGCCAACGATTCAACACGGATGGCTTGCAAATGTTCGATATAACGATTAATCACACTAGGAGACTGGGAATCGCGATATTTACGTTTTCCAAACGCTGTGTTTCGAAAGGAGCTAAGGTTTCACTTCGCAAGCCTCGTAACCGTTCGATATCACGATAAATCACTCTAGGAGACTCGGAATCGCGATAATTACCATCACCGCACCCTGTGTATCGAAAGGAGCTAAGGATTCAACTCGGATTGCTTGAAATGGTTCGATATCACGATATATCACTCTATGAGACTTGGAATCGCGATATTTACGTTTCCCAGACGCCGTGAATCCAAAAGAGCTATGTATTCACTTCGCACGCCTCGCAATCGTTCGATATAACGATAAACCATTCTATGAGACTTGGAATCGGGATATTTACGTTTCCCAAACGCTGTGTTTCGATGGGAGCTAAGGATTCACTTCCCAAGCCTCGCAAACGTTCAATGTAACGTTAAATCACTCTATGAGACTCGGAATTGGGATATTTACGTTTTCCAAACGCTGTGTTTCGAAAGGAGCTGAGCCTTCACTTCGCAAGCCTCGTAACCGTTCGATATCACGATAAATCACTCTATGAGACTCGGAATCGGGATATTTACGTTTTCCAAACGCTGTGTTTCGAAAGGAGCTAAGCCTTCACTTCGCAAGCCTCGTAACCGTTCGATATCACGATAAATCACTCTAGGAGACTCGGAATCGAGATAATTACCTTCACCGCACCCTGTGTATCGAAAGGAGCGAAGAATTCACTTCCCAATCCTCGCAATCGTTCGATATAACGATAAATCACGCTATGACACTCGAAATCGCGATATTTACGTTTTCCAAACGCTGTGTATCGAAAGAATCTAAGTATTCACTTCTCAAGCCGCGCAGTCGTTCGATATAACGATAAATCACTCTATGAGACAGGTAATCGCGATAATTACCATCACCGCACCCTGTGTATCGAAAGGAGCTAAAGATTCAACTCGGATTGCTTGAAATGGTTCGATATCACGATAAATCACTCTAAGAGACTCGGAATCGCGATAATTACCTTCACCGCACCCTCTGTATCGAAAGGAGCGAAGAATTCACTTCACAATCCTCGCAATCGTTCGATATAACGATAAATCACCCTATAACATTCGAAATCGCGATATTTACGTTTTCCAAACGCTGTGTATCGAAAGAATCTAAGTATTCACTTCTCAAGCCTCGCAATCGTTCGATTAAACGATAAATCACCCTATGAGTCTCGAAATCGGGATATTTACGTTTTCCAAACGCTGTGAATCGAAAGGAGCTAAGGCTTCAGATCCCAAACCCCGCAATCGTTCGATTAAACGATAAATCACTCTAGGAGACTCGGAATCGCGATAATTACCTTCACCGGAACCTGTGTATCGAAAGGAGCTAAGGATTCAACACGGATGGCTTGCAATGGTTCGATATAACGATAAATCACTCTATGAGACTTGGAATCGGGATATTTACGTTTCCCAAACGCTGTGTTTCGATGGGAGCTAAGGATTCACTTCCCAAGCCTCGCAAACGTTCAATGTAACGTTAAATCACTCTATGAGACTCGGAATCGGGATATTTACGTTTTCCAAACGCTGTGTTTCGAAAGGAGCTGAGCCTTCACTTCGCAAGCCTCGTAACCATTCGATATCACGATAAATCACTCTAGGAGACTCGGAATCGCGATAATTACCTTCACCGCACCCTGTGTATCGAAAGGAGCGAAGAATTCACTTCCCAATCCTCGCAATCGTTCGATATAACGATAAATCACGCTATGACACTCGAAATCGCGATATTTACGTTTTCCAAACGTTGTGTATCGAAAGAATCTAAGTATTCACTTCTCAAGCCTCGCTATCGTTCGATATAACGAGAAATCACTCTAGGAGACTGGGAATCGCGATAATTACCATCACCGCAACCTGTGTATCGAAAGGAGCCAAGGATTCAACACGGATGGCTTGCAAATGTTGGATATAACGGTAAATCACCCTATGAGTCTCGAAATCGCGATATTTACGTTTTCCACACGCTGTGTATCGAAAGAATCTAAGTATTCACTTCCCAAGCCTCGTAGTCGTTCGATATAACGATAAATCCCCCTATGACAGTCGGAATTGCGAAAATCACCTTCACCGCACGCTGTGTATCGAAAGGAGCTGAGCCTTCACTTCGCAAGCCTCGTAACCGTTCGATATCACGATAAATCACTCTATGAGACTCGGAATCGGGATATTTACGTTTTCCAAACGCTGTGTTTCGAAAGGAGCTAAGCCTTCACTTCGCAAGCCTCGTAACCGTTCGATATCACGATAAATCACTCTAGGAGACTCGGATCGCGATAATTACCTTCACCGCACCCTGTGTATCGAAAGGAGCGAAGAATTCACTTCCCAATCCTCGCAATCGTTCGATATAACGATAAATCACGATATGACACTCGAAATCGCGATATTTACGTTTTCTAAACGCTGTGTATCGAAAGAATCTAAGTATTCACTTCTCAAGCCGCGCAGTCGTTCGATATAACGATAAATCACTCTATGAGACTGGGAATCGCGATAATTACCATCACCGCACCCTGTGTATCGAAAGGAGCTAAGGATTCAACTCGGATTGCTTGAAATGGTTCGATATCACGATTAATCACTCTAAGAGACTCGGAATCGCGATAATTACCTTCACCGCACCCTCTGTATCGAAAGGAGCGAAGAATTCACTTCACAATCCTCGCAATCGTTCGATATAACGATAAATCACCCTATGACATTCGAAATCGCGATATTTACGTTTTCCAAACGCTGTGTATCGAAAGGAGCTAAGGCTTCAGATCCCAAACCGCGCAATCGTTCGATTAAACGATAAATCACTCTATGAGACTCGGAATTGCGAAAATCACCTTCACCGCAACCTGTGTATCGAAAGGAGCCAACGATTCAACACGGATGGCTTGCAAATGTTCGATATAACGATTAATCACACTAGGAGACTGGGAATCGCGATATTTACGTTTTCCAAACGCTGTGTTTCGAAAGGAGCTAAGGTTTCACTTCGCAAGCCTCGTAACCGTTCGATATCACGATAAATCACTCTAGGAGACTCGGAATCGCGATAATTACCATCACCGCACCCTGTGTATCGAAAGGAGCTAAGGATTCAACTCGGATTGCTTGAAATGGTTCGATATCACGATATATCACTCTATGAGACTTGGAATCGCGATATTTACGTTTCCCAGACGCCGTGAATCCAAAAGAGCTATGTATTCACTTCGCACGCCTCGCAATCGTTCGATATAACGATAAACCACTCTATGAGACTTGGAATCGGGATATTTACGTTTCCCAAACGCTGTGTTTCGATGGGAGCTAAGGATTCACTTCCCAAGCCTCGCAAACGTTCAATGTAACGTTAAATCACTCTATGAGACTCGGAATTGGGATATTTACGTTTTCCAAACGCTGTGTTTCGAAAGGAGCTGAGCCTTCACTTCGCAAGCCTCGTAACCGTTCGATATCACGATAAATCACTCTATGAGACTCGGAATCGGGATATTTACGTTTTCCAAACGCTGTGTTTCGAAAGGAGCTAAGCCTTCACTTCGCAAGCCTCGTAACCGTTCGATATCACGATAAATCACTCTAGGAGACTCGGAATCGAGATAATTACCTTCACCGCACCCTGTGTATCGAAAGGAGCGAAGAATTCACTTCCCAATCCTCGCAATCGTTCGATATAACGATAAATCACGCTATGACACTCGAAATCGCGATATTTACGTTTTCCAAACGCTGTGTATCGAAAGAATCTAAGTATTCACTTCTCAAGCCGCGCAGTCGTTCGATATAACGATAAATCACTCTATGAGACAGGGAATCGCGATAATTACCATCACCGCACCCTGTGTATCGAAAGGAGCTAAGGATTCAACTCGGATTGCTTGAAATGGTTCGATATCACGATAAATCACTCTAAGAGACTCGGAATCGCGATAATTACCTTCACCGCACCCTCTGTATCGAAAGGAGCGAAGAATTCACTTCACAATCCTCGCAATCGTTCGATATAACGATAAATCACCCTATAACATTCGAAATCGCGATATTTACGTTTTCCAAACGCTGTGTATCGAAAGAATCTAAGTATTCACTTCTCAAGCCTCGCAATCGTTCGATATAACGATAAATCACTCTAGGAGACTGGGAATCGCGATAATTACCATCACCGCACCCTGTGTATCGAAAGGAGCTAAGGATTCAACTCGGATTGCTTGAAATGGTTCGATATCACGATATATCACTCTATGAGACTTGGAATCGCGATATTTACGTTTCCCAGACGCCGTGTATCCAAAAGAGCTATGTATTCACTTCGCACGCCTCGCAATCGTTCGATATAACGATAAATCACTCTATGAGACTTGGAATCGGGATATTTACGTTTCCCAAACGCTGTGTTTCGATGGGAGCTAAGGATTCACTTCCCAAGCCTCGCAAACGTTCAATGTAACGTTAAATCACTCTATGAGACTCGGAATCGGGATATTTACGTTTTCCAAACGCTGTGTTTCGAAAGGAGCTGAGCCTTCACTTCGCAAGCCTCGTAACCATTCGATATCACGATAAATCACTCTAGGAGACTCGGAATCGCGATAATTACCTTCACCGCACCCTGTGTATCGAAAGGAGCAAAGAATTCACTTCCCAATCCTCGCAATCGTTCGATATAACGATAAATCACGCTATGACACTCGAAATCGCGATATTTACGTTTTCCAAACGTTGTGTATCGAAAGAATCTAAGTATTCACTTCTCAAGCCTCGCTATCGTTCGATATAACGAGAAATCACTCTAGGAGACTGGGAATCGCGATAATTACCATCACCGCAACCTGTGTATCGAAAGGAGCCAAGGATTCAACACGGATGGCTTGCAAATGTTGGATATAACGGTAAATCACCCTATGAGTCTCGAAATCGCGATATTTACGTTTTCCACACGCTGTGTATCGAAAGAATCTAAGTATTCACTTCCCAAGCCTCGTAGTCGTTCGATATAACGATAAATCCCTCTATGACAGTCGGAATTGCGAAAATCACCTTCACCGCACGCTGTGTATCGAAAGGAGCTAAGCATTCAACTCGGATGGCTTCCAATGCTTCGATATAACGATAAATCACTCTAGGAGACTTGGAATCGCGATAATTACCTTCACCGCAACCTGTGTATCGATAGGAGCCAAGGATTCAACACGGATGGCTTGCAAATGTTCGATATAACGGTAAATCACCCTATGAGTCTCGAAATCGCGATATTTACGTTTCCCAGACGCTGTGTATCCAAAGGAGGTAAGTATTCACTTCGCAAGCCTCGTAACCGTTCGATATCACGATAAATCACTCTAGGAGACTCGGAATCGCGATAATTACCTTCACCGCAACCTGTGTATCGATAGGAGCCAAGGATTCAACACGGATGGCTTGCAAATGTTCGATATAACGATAAATCACTCTATGAGACTTCGAATCGCGATATTTACGTTTCCCAGACGCCGTGTATCCAACAGAGCTATGTATTCACTTCGCACGCCTCGCAATCGTTCGATTAAACGATAAATCACCCTATGAGTCTCGAAATCGGGATATTTACGTTTTCCAAACGCTGTGTATCGAAAGGAGCTAAGGCTTCAGATCCCAAACCGCGCAATCGTTCGATTAAACGATAAATCACTCTATGAGACTCGGAATTGCGAAAATCACCTTCACCGCAACCTGTGTATCGAAAGGAGCCAACGATTCAACACGGATGGCTTGCAAATGTTCGATATAACGATTAATCACACTAGGAGACTGGGAATCGCGATATTTACGTTTTCCAAACGCTGTGTTTCGAAAGGAGCTAAGGTTTCACTTCGCAAGCCTCGTAACCGTTCGATATCACGATAAATCACTCTAGGAGACTCGGAATCGCGATAATTACCATCACCGCACCCTGTGTATCGAAAGGAGCTAAGGATTCAACTCGGATTGCTTGAAATGGTTCGATATCACGATATATCACTCTATGAGACTTGGAATCGCGATATTTACGTTTCCCAGACGCCGTGAATCCAAAAGAGCTATGTATTCACTTCGCACGCCTCGCAATCGTTCGATATAACGATAAACCACTCTATGAGACTTGGAATCGGGATATTTACGTTTCCCAAACGCTGTGTTTCGATGGGAGCTAAGGATTCACTTCCCAAGCCTCGCAAACGTTCAATGTAACGTTAAATCACTCTATGAGACTCGGAATTGGGATATTTACGTTTTCCAAACGCTGTGTTTCGAAAGGAGCTGAGCCTTCACTTCGCAAGCCTCGTAACCGTTCGATATCACGATAAATCACTCTATGAGACTCGGAATCGGGATATTTACGTTTTCCAAACGCTGTGTTTCGAAAGGAGCTAAGCCTTCACTTCGCAAGCCTTGTAACCGTTCGATATCACGATAAATCACTCTAGGAGACTCGGAATCGAGATAATTACCTTCACCGCACCCTGTGTATCGAAAGGAGCGAAGAATTCACTTCCCAATCCTCGCAATCGTTCGATATAACGATAAATCACGCTATGACACTCGAAATCGCGATATTTACGTTTTCCAAACGCTGTGTATCGAAAGAATCTAAGTATTCACTTCTCAAGCCGCGCAGTCGTTCGATATAACGATAAATCACTCTATGAGACTGGGAATCGCGATAATTACCATCACCGCACCCTGTGTATCGAAAGGAGCTAAGGATTCAACTCGGATTGCTTGAAATGGTTCGATATCACGATAAATCACTCTAAGAGACTCGGAATCGCGATAATTACCTTCACCGCACCCTCTGTATCGAAAGGAGCGAAGAATTCACTTCACAATCCTCGCAATCGTTCGATATAACGATAAATCACCCTATAACATTCGAAATCGCGATATTTACGTTTTCCAAACGCTGTGTATCGAAAGAATCTAAGTATTCACTTCTCAAGCCTCGCAATCGTTCGATATAACGATAAATCACTCTAGGAGACTGGGAATCGCGATAATTACCATCACCGCACCCTGTGTATCGAAAGGAGCTAAGGATTCAACTCGGATTGCTTGAAATGGTTCGATATCACGATATATCACTCTATGAGACTTGGAATCGCGATATTTACGTTTCCCAGACGCCGTGTATCCAAAAGAGCTATGTATTCACTTCGCACGCCTCGCAATCGTTCGATATAACGATAAATCACTCTATGAGACTTGGAATCGGGATATTTACGTTTCCCAAACGCTGTGTTTCGATGGGAGCTAAGGATTCACTTCCCAAGCCTCGCAAACGTTCAATGTAACGTTAAATCACTCTATGAGACTCGGAATCGGGATATTTACGTTTTCCAAACGCTGTGTTTCGAAAGGAGCTGAGCCTTCACTTCGCAAGCCTCGTAACCATTCGATATCACGATAAATCACTCTAGGAGACTCGGAATCGCGATAATTACCTTCACCGCACCCTGTGTATCGAAAGGAGCGAAGAATTCACTTCCCAATCCTCGCAATCGTTCGATATAACGATAAATCACGCTATGACACTCGAAATCGCGATATTTACGTTTTCCAAACGTTGTGTATCGAAAGAATCTAAGTATTCACTTCTCAAGCCTCGCAATCGTTCGATATAACGAGAAATCACTCTAGGAGACTGGGAATCGCGATAATTACCATCACCGCACCCTGTGTATCGAAAGGAGCTAAGGATTCAACACGGATGGCTTGCAATGGTTCGATATAACGATAAATCACTCTAGGAGACTGGGAATCGCGATAATTACCTTCACAGTACGCTGTGTATCGAAAGGAGCTAAGTATTCACTTCACAAACCTCGCAATCGATCAATGTAACGTTAAATCACTCTATGAGACTCGGAATTGCGAAAATCACCTTCACCGCAACCTGCATATCGAAAGGAGCCAAGGATTCAACACGGATGGCTTGCAAATGTTCGATATAACGGTAAATCACCCTATGAGTCTCGAAATCGCGATATTTACGTTTTCCACGCGCTGTGTATCGAAAGAATCTAAGTATTCACTTCCCAAGCCTCGCAGTCGTTCGATATAACGATAAATCCCTCTATGAGACTCGGAATTGCGAAAATCACCTTCACCGAACCCTGTGTATCGAAAGGAGCTAAGCATTCAACTCGGATGGCTTCCAATGTTTCGATATAACGATAAATCACTCTAGGAGACTTGGAATCGCGATAATTACCTTCACCGCAACCTGTGTAGCGATAGTAGCCAAGGATTCAACACGGATGGCTTGCAAATGTTCGATATAACGGTAAATCACCCTATGAGTCTCGAAATCGCGATATTTACGTTTTCTAAACGCTGTGTATCAAAAGAATCTAAGTATTCACTTCTCAAGCCTCGCAATCGTTCGATATAACGATAAATCACTCTAGGAGACTTGGAATCGCGATAATTACCTTCACCGCAACCTGTGTAGCGATAGGAGCCAAGGATTCAACACGGATGGCTTGCAAATGTTCGATATCACGATATATCACTCTATGAGACTTGGAATCGCGATATTTACGTTTCCCAGACGCCGTGTAACCAAAAGAGCTATGTATTCACTTCGCACGCCTCGCAATCGTTCGATATAACGATAAACCACTCTATGAGACTTGGAATCGGGATATTTACGTTTCCCAAACGCTGTGTTTCGATGGGAGCTAAGGATTCACTTCCCAAGCCTCGCAAACGTTCAATGTAACGTTAAATCACTCTATGAGACTCGGAATCGGGATATTTACGTTTTCCAAACTCTGTGTTTCGAAAGGAGCTGAGCCTTCACTTCGCAAGCCTCGTAACCGTTCGATATCACGATAAATCACTCTATGAGACTCGGAATCGGGATATTTACGTTTTCCAAACGCTGTGTTTCGAAAGTAGCTAAGCCTTCACTTCGCAAGCCTCGTAACCGTTCGATATCACGATAAATCACTCTAGGAGACTCGGAATCGCGATAATTACCTTCACCGCACCCTGTGTATCGAAAGGAGCGAAGAATTCACTTCCCAATCCTCGCAATCGTTCGATATAACGATAAATCACCCTATGAGACTGGGAATCCCGATATTTACGTTTCCCAGACGCTGTGTATCCAAAGGAGGTAAGTATTCACTTTACAAGCCTCGCAATCGTTCGATATAACGATAAATCACTCTATGAGACTCGGAATTGCGAAAATCACCTTCACCGCAACCTGTGTATCGAAAGGAGCCAAGGATTCAACACGGATGGCTTGCAAATGTTGGATATAACGGTAAATCACCCTATTAGTCTCGAAATCGCGATATTTACGTTTTCCACACGCTGTGTATCGAAAGAATCTAAGTATTCACTTCCCAAGCCTCGTAGTCGTTCGATATAACGATAAATCCCTCTATGACAGTCGGAATTGCGAAAATCACCTTCACCGCACGCTGTGTATCGAAAGGAGCTAAGCATTCAACTCGGATGGCTTCCAATGCTTCGATATAACGATAAATCACTCTAGGAGACTTGGAATCGCGATAATTACCTTCACCGCAACCTGTGTATCGATAGGAGCCAAGGATTCAACACGGATGGCTTGCAAATGTTCGATATAACGGTAAATCACCCTATGAGTCTCGAAATCGCGATATTTACGTTTCCCAGACGCTGTGTATCCAAAGGAGGTAAGTATTCACTTCGCAAGCCTCGTAACCGTTCGATATCACGATAAATCACTCTAGGAGACTCGGAATCGCGATAATTACCTTCACCGCAACCTGTGTATCGATAGGAGCCAAGGATTCAACACGGATGGCTTGCAAATGTTCGATATAACGATAAATCACTCTATGAGACTTGGAATCGCGATATTTACGTTTCCCAGACGCCGTGTATCCAACAGAGCTATGTATTCACTTCGCACGCCTCGCAATCGTTCGATTAAACGATAAATCACCCTATGAGTCTCGAAATCGGGATATTTACGTTTTCCAAACGCTGTGTATCGAAAGGAGCTAAGGCTTCAGATCCCAAACCGCGCAATCGTTCGATTAAACGATAAATCACTCTATGAGACTCGGAATTGCGAAAATCACCTTCACCGCAACCTGTGTATCGAAAGGAGCCAACGATTCAACACGGATGGCTTGCAAATGTTCGATATAACGATTAATCACACTAGGAGACTGGGAATCGCGATATTTACGTTTTCCAAACGCTGTGTATCCAAAGGAGGTAAGTATTCACTTCGCAAGCCTCGTAACCGTTCGATATCACGATAAATCACTCTAGGAGACTCGGAATCGCGATAATTACCATCACCGCACCCTGTGTATCGAAAGGAGCTAAGGATTCAACTCGGATTGCTTGAAATGGTTCGATATCACGATATATCACTCTATGAGACTTGGAATCGCGATATTTACGTTTCCCAGACGCCGTGAATCCAAAAGAGCTATGTATTCACTTCGCACGCCTCGCAATCGTTCGATATAACGATAAACCACTCTATGAGACTTGGAATCGGGATATTTACGTTTCCCAAACGCTGTGTTTCGATGGGAGCTAAGGATTCACTTCCCAAGCCTCGCAAACGTTCAATGTAACGTTAAATCACTCTATGAGACTCGGAATTGGGATATTTACGTTTTCCAAACGCTGTGTTTCGAAAGGAGCTGAGCCTTCACTTCGCAAGCCTCGTAACCGTTCGATATCACGATAAATCACTCTATGAGACTCGGAATCGGGATATTTACGTTTTCCAAACGCTGTGTTTCGAAAGGAGCTAAGCCTTCACTTCGCAAGCCTCGTAACCGTTCGATATCACGATAAATCACTCTAAGAGACTCGGAATCGCGATAATTACCTTCACCGCACCCTGTGTATCGAAAGGAGCTAAGGATTCAACTCGGATTGCTTGAAATGGTTCGATATAACGATAAATCACCCTATGAAACTCGAAATCGCGATATTTACGTTTTCCACACGCTGTGTATCAACAGCAGCTAAGGCTTCACTTCCCAAACAGCGCAATCGTTCGATTAAACGATAAATCACTCTATGAGACTCGGAATCGGGATATTTACGTTTTCCAAACGCTGTGTATCGAAAGGAGCTAAGGAATCAACACGGATGGCTTGGAATGGTTCGATATAACGATAAATCATTCTATGAGACTTGGAATCGGGATATTTACGTTTTCCAAATTCTGTGTTTCGAAAGGAGCTAAGGCTTCACTTCGCAAGCCTCGCAATCGTTCGATATAACGATAAATCACCCTATGAGACTGGGAATCCCGATATTTACGTTTCCCAGACGCTGTGTATCCAAAGGATTTAAGTATTCACTTCGCAAGCCTCGCAATCGTTCGATATAACGATAAATCACTCTATGAGACTCGGAATTGCGAAAATCACCTTCACCGCAACCTGTGTATCGAAAGGAGCTAAGCATTCAACTCGGATGGCTTCCAATGCTTCGATATAACGATAAATCACTCTAGGAGACTTGGAATCGCGATAATTACCTTCACCGCAACCTGTGTATCGATAGGAGCCAAGGATTCAACACGGATGGCTTGCAAATGTTGGATATAACGGTAAATCACCCTATGAGTCTCGAAATCGCGATATTTACGTTTTCCACACGCTGTGTATCGAAAGAATCTAAGTATTCACTTCCCAAACAGCGCAATCGTTCGATATAACGATAAATCCCTCTATGACAGTCGGAATTGCGAAAATCACCTTCACCGCACGCTGTGTATCGAAAGGAGCTAAGCATTCAACTCGGATGGCTTCCAATGCTTCGATATAACGATAAATCACTCTAGGAGACTTGGAATCGCGATAATTACCTTCACCGCAACCTGTGTATCGATAGGAGCCAAGGATTCAACACGGATGGCTTGCAAATGTTCGATATAACGGTAAATCACCCTATGAGTCTCGAAATCGCGATATTTACGTTTCCCAGACGCTGTGTATCCAAAGGAGGTAAGTATTCACTTCGCAAGCCTCGTAACCGTTCGATATCACGATAAATCACTCTAGGAGACTCGGAATCGCGATAATTACCTTCACCGCAACCTGTGTATCGATAGGAGCCAAGGATTCAACACGGATGGCTTGCAAATGTTCGATATAACGATAAATCACTCTATGAGACTTGGAATCGCGATATTTACGTTTCCCAGACGCCGTGTATCCAACAGAGCTATGTATTCACTTCGCACGCCTCGCAATCGTTCGATTAAACGATAAATCACCCTATGAGTCTCGAAATCGGGATATTTACGTTTTCCAAACGCTGTGTATCGAAAGGAGCTAAGGCTTCAGATCCCAAACCGCGCAATCGTTCGATTAAACGATAAATCACTCTATGAGACTCGGAATTGCGAAAATCACCTTCACCGCAACCTGTGTATCGAAAGGAGCCAACGATTCAACACGGATGGCTTGCAAATGTTCGATATAACGATTAATCACACTAGGAGACTGGGAATCGCGATATTTACGTTTTCCAAACGCTGTGTATCGAAAGAATCTAAGTATTCACTTCTCAAGCCTCGCAATCGTTCGATATAACGATAAATCACTCTAGGAGACTGGGAATCGCGATAATTACCATCACCGCACCCTGTGTATCGAAAGGAGCTAAGGATTCAACTCGGATTGCTTGAAATGGTTCGATATAACGATAAATCACCCTATGAGACTGGGAATCCCGATATTTACGTTTCCCAGACGCTGTGTATCCAAAGGATTTAAGTATTCACTTCGCAAGCCTCGCAATCGTTCGATATAACGATAAATCACTCTATGAGACTCGGAATTGCGAAAATCACCTTCACCGCAACCTGTGTATCGAAAGGAGCCAAGGATTCAACACGGATGGCTTGCAAATGTTGGATATAACGGTAAATCACCCTATGAGTCTCGAAATCGCGATATTTACGTTTTCCACACGCTGTGTATCGAAAGAATCTAAGTATTCACTTCCCAAACAGCGCAATCGTTCGATATAACGATAAATCCCTCTATGACAGTCGGAATTGCGAAAATCACCTTCACCGCACGCTGTGTATCGAAAGGAGCTAAGCATTCAACTCGGATGGCTTCCAATGCTTCGATATAACGATAAATCACTCTAGGAGACTTGGAATCGCGATAATTACCTTCACCGCAACCTGTGTATCGATAGGAGCCAAGGATTCAACACGGATGGCTTGCAAATGTTCGATATAACGGTAAATCACCCTATGAGTCTCGAAATCGCGATATTTACGTTTCCCAGACGCTGTGTATCCAAAGGAGGTAAGTATTCACTTCGCAAGCCTCGTAACCGTTCGATATCACGATAAATCACTCTAGGAGACTCGGAATCGCGATAATTACCTTCACCGCAACCTGTGTATCGATAGGAGCCAAGGATTCAACACGGATGGCTTGCAAATGTTCGATATAACGATAAATCACTCTATGAGACTTGGAATCGCGATATTTACGTTTCCCAGACGCCGTGTATCCAACAGAGCTATGTATTCACTTCGCACGCCTCGCAATCGTTCGATTAAACGATAAATCACCCTATGAGTCTCGAAATCGGGATATTTACGTTTTCCAAACGCTGTGTATCGAAAGGAGCTAAGGCTTCAGATCCCAAACCGCGCAATCGTTCGATTAAACGATAAATCACTCTATGAGACTCGGAATTGCGAAAATCACCTTCACCGCAACCTGTGTATCGAAAGGAGCCAACGATTCAACACGGATGGCTTGCAAATGTTCGATATAACGATTAATCACACTAGGAGACTGGGAATCGCGATATTTACGTTTTCCAAACGCTGTGTTTCGAAAGGAGCTAAGGTTTCACTTCGCAAGCCTCGTAACCGTTCGATATCACGATAAATCACTCTAGGAGACTCGGAATCGCGATAATTACCATCACCGCACCCTGTGTATCGAAAGGAGCTAAGGATTCAACTCGGATTGCTTGAAATGGTTCGATATCACGATATATCACTCTATGAGACTTGGAATCGCGATATTTACGTTTCCCAGACGCCGTGTATCCAAAAGAGCTATGTATTCACTTCGCACGCCTCGCAATCGTTCGATGTAACGATAAACCACTCTATGAGACTTGGAATCGGGATATTTACGTTTCCCAAACGCTGTGTTTCGATGGGAGCTAAGGATTCACTTCCCAAGCCTCGCAAACGTTCAATGTAACGTTAAATCACTCTATGAGACTCGGAATCGGGATATTTACGTTTTCCAAACGCTGTGTTTCGAAAGGAGCTGAGCCTTCACTTCGCAAGCCTCGTAACCGTTCGATATCACGATAAATCACTCTATGAGACTCGGAATCGGGATATTTACGTTTTCCAAACGCTGTGTTTCGAAAGGAGCTAAGCCTTCACTTCGCAAGCCTCGTAACCGTTCGATATCACGATAAATCACTCTAGGAGACTCGGAATCGCGATAATTACCTTCACCGCACCCTGTGTATCGAAAGGAGCGAAGAATTCACTTCCCAATCCTCGCAATCGTTCGATATAACCATAAATCACGCTATGACACTCGAAATCGCGATATTTACGTTTTCCAAACGCTGTGTATCGAAAGGAGCTAAGGTTTCACTTCGCAAGCCTCGTAACCGTTCGATATCACGATAAATCACTCTAGGAGACTCGGAATCGCGATAATTACCATCACCGCACCCTGTGTATCGAAAGGAGCTAAGGATTCAACTCGGATTGCTTGAAATGGTTCGATATCACGATATATCACTCTATGAGACTTGGAATCGCGATATTTACGTTTCCCAGACGCCGTGTATCCAAAAGAGCTATGTATTCACTTCGCACGCCTCGCAATCGTTCGATGTAACGATAAACCACTCTATGAGACTTGGAATCGGGATATTTACGTTTCCCAAACGCTGTGTTTCGATGGGAGCTAAGGATTCACTTCCCAAGCCTCGCAAACGTTCAATGTAACGTTAAATCACTCTATGAGACTGGGAATCGCGATAATTACCATCACCGCACCCTGTGTATCGAAAGGAGCTAAGGATTCAACTCGGATTGCTTGAAATGGTTCGATATCACGATAAATCACTCTAGGAGACTCGGAATCGCGATAATTACCTTCACCGCAACCTGTGTATCGATAGGAGCCAAGGATTCAACACGGATGGCTTGCAAATGTTCGATATAACGATAAATCACTCTATGAGACTTGGAATCGCGATATTTACGTTTCCCAGACGCCGTGTATCCAACAGAGCTATGTATTCACTTCGCACGCCTCGCAATCGTTCGATTAAACGATAAATCACCCTATGAGTCTCGAAATCGGGATATTTACGTTTTCCAAACGCTGTGTATCGAAAGGAGCTAAGGCTTCAGATCCCAAACCGCGCAATCGTTCGATTAAACGATAAATCACTCTATGAGACTCGGAATTGCGAAAATCACCTTCACCGCAACCTGTGTATCGAAAGGAGCCAACGATTCAACACGGATGGCTTGCAAATGTTCGATATAACGATTAATCACACTAGGAGACTGGGAATCGCGATATTTACGTTTTCCAAACGCTGTGTTTCGAAAGGAGCTAAGGTTTCACTTCGCAAGCCTCGTAACCGTTCGATATCACAATAAATCACTCTAGGAGACTCGGAATCGCGATAATTACCTTCACCGCACCCTGTGTATCGAAAGGAGCGAAGAATTCACTTCCCAATCCTCGCAATCGTTCGATATAACGATAAATCACGCTATGACACTCGAAATCGCGATATTTACGTTTTCCAAACGCTGTGTATCGAAAGAATCTAAGTATTCACTTCTCAAGCCTCGCAATCGTTCGATATAACGATAAATCACTCTAGGAGACTGGGAATCGCGATAATTACCATCACCGCACCCTGTGTATCGAAAGGAGCTAAGGATTCAACTCGGATTGCTTGAAATGGTTCGATATAACGATAAATCACCCTATGAAACTCGAAATCGCGATATTTACATTTTCCACACGCTGTGTATCAACAGCAGCTAAGGCTTCACTTCCCAAACAGCGCAATCGTTCGATTAAACGATAAATCACTCTATGCGACTCGGAATCGGGATATTTACGTTTTCCAAACGCTGTGTATCGAAAGGAGCTAAGGAATCAACACGGATGGCATGCAATGGTTCGATATAACGATAAATCATTCTATGAGACTTGGAATCGGGATATTTACGTTTTCCAAACGCTGTGTTTCGAAAGGAGCTAAGGCTTCACTTCGCAAGCCTCGCAATCGTTCGATATAACGATAAATCACCCTATGAGACTGGGAATCCCGATATTTACGTTTCCCAGACGCTGTGTATCCAAAGGAGGTAAGTATTCACTTCGCAATCCTCGCAATCGTTCGATATAACGATAAATCACTCTATGAGACTCGGAATTGCGAAAATCACCTTCACCGCAACCTGTGTATCGAAAGGAGCCAAGGATTCAACACGGATGGCTTGCAAATGTTGGATATAACGGTAAATCACCCTATGAGTCTCGAAATCGCGATATTTACGTTTTCCACACGCTGTGTATCGAAAGAATCTAAGTATTCACTTCCCAAGCCTCGTAGTCTTTCGATATAACGATAAATCCCTCTATGTATCGAAAGGAGCTAAGCATTCAACTCGGATGGCTTCCAATGCTTCGATATAACGATAAATCACTCTAGGAGACTTGGAATCGCGATAATTACCTTCACCGCAACCTGTGTATCGATAGGAGCCAAGGATTCAACACGGATGGCTTGCAAATGTTCGATATAACGGTAAATCACCCTATGAGTCTCGAAATCGCGATATTTACGTTTCCCAGACGCTGTGTATCCAAAGGAGGTAAGTAATCACTTCGCAAGCCTCGTAACCGTTCGATATCACGATAAATCACTCTAGGAGACTCGGTATCGCGATAATTACCTTCACCGCAACCTGTGTATCGAAAGGAGCTAAGGATTCAACACGGATGGCTTGCAATGGTTCGATATAACGATAAATCACTCTATGAGACTTGGAATCGCGATATTTACGTTTCCCAGACGCCGTGTATCCAACAGAGCTATGTATTCACTTCGCACGCCTCGCAATCGTTCGATTAAACGATAAATCACCCTATGAGTCTCGAAATCGGGATATTTACGTTTTCCAAACGCTGTGTATCGAAAGGAGCTAAGGCTTCAGATCCCAAACCGCGCAATCGTTCGATTAAACGATAAATCACTCTATGAGACTCCGAATTGCGAAAATCACCTTCACCGCAACCTGTGTATCGAAAGGAGCCAAGGATTCAACACGGATGGCTTGCAAATGTTCGATATAACGATTAATCACACTAGGAGACTGGGAATCGCGATATTTACGTTTTCCAAACGCTGTGTATCGATGGGAGCTAAGGATTCACTTTCCAAGCCTCGCAAAAGTTCAATGTAACGAGAAATCACTCTATGAGACTCGGAATCGGGATATTTACGTTTTCCAAACGCTGTGTTTCGAAAGGAGCTAAGGCTTCACTTCGCAAGCCTCGTAACCGTTCGATATCACGATAAATCACTCTAGGAGACTGGGAATCGCGATAATTACCATCACCACACCCTGTGTATCGAAATGAGCTAAGGATTCAACACGGATGGCTTGCAATGGTTCGATATAACGATAAATCACTCTAGGAGACTGGGAATCGCGATAATTACCTTCACAGCACGCTGTGTATCGAAAGGAGCTAAGTATTCACTTCACAAACCTCGCAATCGTTCAATGTAACGTTAAATCACTCTATGAGACACGGAATTGCGAAAATCAACTTCACCGCAACCTGCATATCGAAAGGAGCCAAGGATTCAACACGGATGGCTTGCAAATGTTCGATATAACGGTAAATCACCCTATGAGTCTCGAAATCGCGATATTTACGTTTTCCACACGCTGTGTATCGAAAGAATCTAAATATTCACTTCCCAAGCCTCGCAGTCGTTCGATATAACGATAAATCCCTCTATGAGACTCGGAATTGCGAAAATCACCTTCACCGCACCCTGTGTATCGAAAGGAGCTAAGCATTCAACTCGGATGGCTTCCAATGTTTCGATATAACGATAAATCACTCTAGGAGACTTGGAATCGCGATAATTACCTTCACCGCAACCTGTGTATCGATAGGAGCCAACGATTCAACACGGATGGCTTGCAAATGTTCGATATAACGATTAATCACACTAATAGACTGGGAATCGCGATATTTACGTTTTCCAAACGCTGTGTTTCGAAAGGAGCTAAGGTTTCACTTCGCAAGCCTCGTAACCGTTCGATATCACGATAAATCACTCTAGGAGACTCGGAATCGCGATAATTACCTTCACCGCACCCTGTGTATCGAAAGGAGCGAAGAATTCACCTCCCAATCCTCGCAATCGTTCGATATAACGATAAATCCCTCTATGAGACTCGGAATTGCGAAAATCACCTTCACCGCACCCTGTGTATCGAAAGGAGCTAAGCATTCAACTCGGATGGCTTCCAATGTTTCGATATAACGATAAATCACCCTATGAGTCTCGAAATCGCGATATTTACGTTTTCTAAACGCTGTGTATCAAAAGGAGCTAAGGCTTCATTTCGCAATCCTCGTAACCATTCGATATCACGATAAATCACTCTAGGAGACTCGGAATCGCGATAATTACCTTCACCGCACCCTGTGTATCGAAAGGAGCTAAGGATTCAACTCGGATTGCTTGAAATGGTTCGATATCACGATATATCACTCTATGAGACTTGGAATCGCGATATTTACGTTTCCCAGACGCCGTGTATCCAAAAGAGCTATGTATTCACTTCGCACGCCTCGCAATCGTTCGATTAAACGATAAATCACCCTATGAGTCTCGAAATCGGAAAATTTACGTTTTCCAAACGCTGTGTATCGAAAGGAGCTAAGGCTTCACTTCGCAAGCCTCGTAACCGTTCGATATCACGATAAATCACTCTAGGAGACTCCGAATCGCGATAATTACCTTCACCGCAACCTGTGTATCGAAAGGAGCTAAGGATTCAACACGGATGGCTTGCAATGGTTCGGTATAACGATAAATCACTCTATGAGACTCGGAATCGGGATATTTACGTTTTCCAAACGCTGTGTTTCGAAAGGAGCTAAGGCTTCACTTCGCAAGCCTCGTAACCGTTCGATATCACGATAAATCACTCTAGGAGACTGGGAATCGCGATAATTACCATCACCACACCCTGTGTATCGAAAGGAGCTAAGGATTCAACACGGATGGCTTGCAAATGTTCGATATAACGGTAAATCACCCTATGAGTCTCGAAATCGCGATATTTACGTTTTCCACAATCTGTGTATCGAAAGAATCTAAGTATTCACTTCCCAAGCCTCGCAGTCGTTCGATATAACGATAAATCCCTCTATGAGACTCGGATTTGCGAAAATCACCTTCACCGCACCCTGTGTATCGAAAGGAGCTAAGCATTCAACTCGGATGGCTTCCAATGTTTCGATATAACGATAAATCACTCTAGGAGACTTGGAATCGCGATAATTACCTTCACCGCAACCTGTGTAGCGATAGGAGCCAAGGATTCAACACGGATGGCTTGCAAATGTTCGATATAACGGTAAATCACCCTATGAGTCTCGAAATCGCGATATTTACGTTTTCTAAACGCTGTGTATCAAAAGAATCTAAGTATTCACTTCTCAAGCCTCGCAATCGTTCGATATAACGATAAATCACTCTAGGAGACTGGGAATCGCGATAATTACCATCACCGCACCCTGTGTATCGAAAGGAGCTAAGGATTCAACTCGGATTGCTTGAAATGGTTCGATATCACGATATATCACTCTATGAGACTTGGAATCGCGATATTTACGTTTCCCAGACGCCGTGTATCCAAAAGAGCTATGTATTCACTTCGCACGCCTCGCAATCGTTCGATTAAACGATAAATCACCCTATGAGTCTCGAAATCGGGATATTTACGTTTTCCAAACGCTGTGAATCGAAAGGAGCTATGGCTTCAGATCCCAAACCCCGCAATCGTTCGATTAAACGATAAATCACTCTAGGAGACTCGGAATCGCGATAATTACCTTCACCGGAACCTGTGTATCGAAAGGAGCTAAGGATTCAACACGGATGGCTTGCAATGGTTCGATATAACGATAAATCACTCTATGAGACTTGGAATCGGGATATTTACGTTTCCCAAACGCTGTGTTTCGATGGGAGCTAAGGATTCACTTCCCAAGCCTCGCAAACGTTCAATGTAACGTTAGATCACTCTATGAGACTCGGAATCGGGATATTTACGTTTTCCAAACGCCGTGTTTCGAAAGGAGCTAAGCCTTCACTTCGCAAGCCTCGTAACCGTTCGATATCACGATAAATCACTCTAGGAGACTCGGAATCGCGATAATTACCTTCACCGCACCCTGTGTATCGAAAGGAGCGAAGAATTCACTTCCCAATCCTCGCAATCGTTCGATATAACGATAAATCACGCTATGACACTCGAAATCGCGATATTTACGTTTTCCAAACGCTGTGTATCGAAAGAATTTAAGTATTCACTTCTCAAGCCTCGCAATCGTTCGATATAACGATAAATCACTCTAGGAGACTGGGAATCGCGATAATTACCATCACCGCACCCTGTGTATCGAAAGGAGCTAAGGATTCAACTCGGATTGCTTGAAATGGTTCGATATCACGATAAATCACTCTAAAAGACTCGGAATCGCGATAATTACCTTCACCGCACCCTGTGTATCGAAAGGAGCGAAGAATTCACTTCCCAATCCTCGCAATCGTTCGATATAACGATAAATTCACCCTATGACACTCGAAATCGCGATATTTACGTTTTCCAAACGCTGTGTATCGAAAGAATTTAAGTATTCACTTCTCAAGCCTCGCAATCGTTCGATATAACGATAAATCACTCTAGGAGACTGGGAATCGCGATAATTACCATCACCGCACCCTGTGTATCGAAAGGAGCTAAGGATTCAACTCGGATTGCTTGAAATGGTTCGATATCACGATAAATCACTCTAAAAGACTCGGAATCGCGATAATTACCTTCACCGCACCCTGTGTATCGAAAGGAGCGAAGAATTCACTTCCCAATCCTCGCAATCGTTCGATATAACGATAAATTCACCCTATGACACTCGAAATCGCGATATTTACGTTTTCCAAACGCTGTGTATCGAAAGAATCTAAGTATTCACTTCCCAAGCCTCGCAGTCGTTCGATATAACGATAAATCCCTCTATGAGACTCAGAATTGCGAAAATTACCATCACCGCACCCTGTGTATCGAAAGGAGCTAAGGATTCAACTCGGATTGCTTGAAATGGTTCGATATCACGATATATCACTCTATGAGACTTGGAATCGCGATATTTACGTTTCCCAGACGCCGTGTATCCAAAAGAGCTATGTATTCACTTCGCACGCCTCGCAATCGTTCGATTAAACGATAAATCACCCTATGAGTCTCGAAATCGGGAAATTTACGTTTTCCAAACGCTGTGTATCGAAAGGAGCTAAGGCTTCAGATCCCAAACCGCGCAATCGTTCGATTAAACGATAAATCACTCTAGGAGACTCGGAATCGCGATAATTACCTTCACCGCACCCTGTGTATCGAAAGGAGCGAAGAATTCACTTCCCAATCCTCGCAATCGTTCGATATAACGATAAATCACCCTATGAGTCTCGAAATCGCGATATTTACGTTTTCTAAACGCTGTGTATCAAAAGAATCTAAGTATTCACTTCTCAAACCTCGCAATCGTTCGATATAACGATAAATCACTCTAGGAGACTGGGAATCGCGATAATTACCATCACCGCACCCTGTGTATCGAATGGAGCTAAGGATTCAACTCGGATTGCTTGAAATGGTTCGATATCACGATATATCACTCTATGAAACTTGGAATCGCGATATTTACGTTTCCCAGACGCCGTGTATCCAAAAGAGCTATGTATTCACTTCGCACGCCTCGCAATCGTTCGATTAAACGATAAATCACCCTATGAGTCTCGAAATCGGGAAATTTACGTTTTCCAAACGCTGTGTATCGAAAGGAGCTAAGGCTTCAGATCCCAAACCGCGCAATCGTTCGATTAAACGATAAATCACTCTAGGATACTCCGAATCGCGATAATTACCTTCACCGCAACCTGTGTATCGAAAGGAGCTAATGATTCACACGGATGGCTTGCAATGGTTCGGTATAACGATAAATCACTCTAGGAGACTGGGAATCGCGATAATTACCTTCACAGCACGCTGTGTATCGAAAGGAGCTAAGGCTTCAGATCCCAAACCGCGCAATCGTTCGATTAAACGATAAATCACTCTAGGAGACTCCGAATCGCGATAATTACCTTCACCGCAAACTGTGTATCGAAAGGAGCTAAGGATTCAACACGGATGGCATGCAATGGTTCGGTATAACGATAAATCACTCTATGGGACTTGGAATCGGGATATTTACGTTTTCCAAACGCTGTGTTTCTATGGAAGCTAAGGATTCACTTCCCAAGCCTCGCAAACGTTCAATGTAACGTTAAATCACTCTATGAAACTCGGAATCGGGATATTTACGTTTTCCAAACGCTGTGTTTCGAAAGGAGCTAAGGCTTCACTTCGCAAGCCTCGTAACCGTTCGATATCACGATAAATCACTCTAGGAGACTGGGAATCGCGATAATTACCAGCACCACACCCTGTGTATCGAAAGGAGCTAAGGATTCAACACGGATGGCTTGCAATGGTTCGATATAACGGTAAATCACCCTATGAGTCTCGAAATCGCGATATTTACGTTTTCCACACGCTGTGTATCGAAAGAATCTAAGTATTCACTTCCCAAGCCTCGCAGTCGTTCGATATAACGATAAATCACTCTATGAGACTCAGAATTGCGAAAATTACCATCACCGCACCCTGTGTATCGAAAGGAGCTAAGGATTCAACTCGGATTGCTTGAAATGGTTCGATATCACGATATATCACTCTATGAGACTTGGAATCGCGATATTTACGTTTCCCAGACGCCGTGTATCCAAAAGAGCTATGTATTCACTTCGCACGCCTCGCAATCGTTCGATTAAACGATAAATCACCCTATGAGTCTCGAAATCGGGAAATTTACGTTTTCCAAACGCTGTGTATCGAAAGGAGCTAAGGCTTCAGATCCCAAACCGCGCAATCGTTCGATTAAACGATAAATCACTCTAGGAGACTCCGAATCGCGATAATTACGTTTTCTAAACGCTGTGTATCAAAAGAATCTAAGTATTCACTTCTCAAACCTCGCAATCGTTCGATATAACGATAAATCACTCTAGGAGACTGGGAATCGCGATAATTACCATCACCGCACCCTGTGTATCGAAAGGAGCTAAGGATTCCACTCGGATTGCTTGAAATGGTTCGATATCACGATATATCACTCTATGAGACTTGGAATCGCGATATTTACGTTTCCCAGACGCCGTGTATCCAAAAGAGCTATGTATTCACTTCGCACGCCTCGCAATCATTCGATTAAACGATAAATCACCCTATGAGTCTCGAAATCGGGATATTTACGTTTTCCAAACGCTGTGTATCAAAAGAATCTAAGTATTCACTTCTCAAACCTCGCAATCGTTCGATATAACGATAAATCCCTCTATGAGACTCGGAATTGCGAAAATCACCTTCACCGCACCCTGTGTATCGAAAGGAGCTAAGGATTCAACTCGGATTGCTTGAAATGGTTCGATATCACGATATATCACTCTATGAAACTTGGAATCGCGATATTTACGTTTCCCAGACGCCGTGTATCCAAAAGAGCTATGTATTCACTTCGCACGCCTCGCAATCGTTCGATTAAACGATAAATCACCCTATGAGTCTCGAAATCGGAAAATTTACGTTTTCCAAACGCTGTGTATCGAAAGGAGCTAAGGCTTCAGATCCCAAACCGCGCAATCGTTCGATTAAACGATAAATCACTCTAGGAGACTCCGAATCGCGATAATTACCTTCATCGCAACCTGTGTATCGAAAGGAGCTAAGGATTCAACACGGATGGCTTGCAATGGTTCGGTATAACGATAAATCACTCTATGAGACTCGGAATCGGGATATTTACGTTTTCCAAACGCTGTGTTTCGAAAGGAGCTAAGGCTTCACTTCGCAAGCCTCGTAACCGTTCGATATCACGATAAATCACTCTAGGAGACTGGGAATCGCGATAATTACCATCACCACACCCTGTGTATCGAAAGGAGCTAAGGATTCAACACGGATGGCTTGCAATGGTTCGATATAACGATAAATCACTCTAGGAGACTGGGAATCGCGATAATTACCTTCACAGCACGCTGTGTATCGAAAGGAGCTAAGTATTCACTTCACAAACCTCGCAATCGATCAATGTAACGTTAAATCACTCTATGGGACTCGGAATTGCGAAAATCACCTTCACCGCAACCTGCATATCGAAAGGAGCCAAGGATTCAACACGGATGGCTTGCAAATGTTCGATATAACGGTAAATCACCCTATGAGTCTCGAAATCGCGATATTTACGTTTTCCACACGCTGTGTATCGAAAGAATCTAAGTATTCACTTCCCAAGCCTCGCAGTCGTTCGATATAACGATAAATCCCTCTATGAGACTCGGATTTGCGAAAATCACCTTCACCGCACCCTGTGTATCGAAAGGAGCTAAGCATTCAACTCGGATGGCTTCCAATGTTTCGATATAACGATAAATCACTCTAGGAGACTTGGAATCGCGATAATTACCTTCACCGCAACCTGTGTAGCGATAGGAGCCAAGGATTCAACACGGATGGCTTGCAAATGTTCGATATAACGGTAAATCACCCTATGAGTCTCGAAATCGCGATATTTACGTTTTCTAAACGCTGTGTATCAAAAGAATCTATGTATTCACTTCTCAAGCCTCGCAATCGTTCGATATAACGATAAATCACTCTAGGAGACTGGGAATCGCGATAATTACCATCACCGCACCCTGTGTATCGAAAGGAGCTAAGGATTCAACTCGGATTGCTTGAAATGGTTCGATATCACGATATATCACTCTATGAGACTTGGAATCGCGATATTTACGTTTCCCAGACGCCGTGTATCCAAAAGAGCTATGTATTCACTTCGCACGCCTCGCAATCGTTCGATTAAACGATAAATCACCCTATGAGTCTCGAAATCGGGATATTTACGTTTTCCAAACGCTGTGAATCGAAAGGAGCTAAGGCTTCAGATCCCAAACCCCGCAATCGTTCGATTAAACGATAAATCACTCTAGGAGACTCGGAATCGCGATAATTACCTTCACCGGAACCTGTGTATCGAAAGGAGCTAAGGATTCAACACGGATGGCTTGCAATGGTTCGATATAACGATAAATCACTCTATGAGACTTGGAATCGGGATATTTACGTTTCCCAAACGCTGTGTTTCGATGGGAGCTAAGGATTCACTTCCCAAGCCTCGCAAACGTTCAATGTAACGTTAAATCACTCTATGAGACTCGGAATCGGGATATTTACGTTTTCCAAACGCTGTGTTTCGAAAGGAGCTAAGCCTTCACTTCGCAAGCCTCGTAACCGTTCGATATCACGATAAATCACTCTAGGAGACTCGGAATCGCGATAATTACCTTCACCGCACCCTGTGTATCGAAAGGAGCGAAGAATTCACTTCCCAATCCTCGCAATCGTTCGATATAACGATAAATCACGCTATGACACTCGAAATCGCGATATTTACGTTTTCCAAACGCTGTGTATCGAAAGAATTTAAGTATTCACTTCTCAAGCCTCGCAATCGTTCGATATAACGATAAATCACTCTAGGAGACTGGGAATCGCGATAATTACCATCACCGCACCCTGTGTATCGAAAGGAGCTAAGGATTCAACTCGGATTGCTTGAAATGGTTCGATATCACGATAAATCACTCTAAAAGACTCGGAATCGCGATAATTACCTTCACCGCACCCTGTGTATCGAAAGGAGCGAAGAATTCACTTCCCAATCCTCGCAATCGTTCGATATAACGATAAATTCACCCTATGACACTCGAAATCGCGATATTTACGTTTTCCAAACGCTGTGTATCGAAAGAATCTAAGTATTCACTTCCCAAGCCTCGCAGTCGTTCGATATAACGATAAATCCCTCTATGAGACTCAGAATTGCGAAAATTACCATCACCGCACCCTGTGTATCGAAAGGAGCTAAGGATTCAACTCGGATTGCTTGAAATGGTTCGATATCACGATACATCACTCTATGAGACTTGGAATCGCGATATTTACGTTTCCCAGACGCCGTGTATCCAAAAGAGCTATGTATTCACTTCGCACGCCTCGCAATCGTTCGATTAAACGATAAATCACCCTATGAGTCTCGAAATCGGGAAATTTACGTTTTCCAAACGCTGTGTATCGAAAGGAGCTAAGGCTTCAGATCCCAAACCGCGCAATCGTTCGATTAAACGATAAATCACTCTAGGAGACTCGGAATCGCGATAATTACCTTCACCGCACCCTGTGTATCGAAAGGAGCGAAGAATTCACTTCCCAATCCTCGCAATCGTTCGATATAACGATAAATCACCCTATGAGTCTCGAAATCGCGATATTTACGTTTTTTAAACGCTGTGTATCAAAAGAATCTAAGTATTCACTTCTCAAACCTCGCAATCGTTCGATTAAACGATAAATCACTCTAGGAGACTCCGAATCGCGATAATTACCATCACCGCACCCTGTGTATCGAAAGGAGCTAAGGATTCAACTCGGATTGCTTGAAATGGTTCGATATCACGATATATCACTCTATGAGACTTGGAATCGCGATATTTACGTTTCCCAGACGCCGTGTATCCAAAAGAGCTATGTATTCACTTCGCACGCCTCGCAATCGTTCGATTAAACGATAAATCACCCTATGAGTCTCGAAATCGGGAAATTTACGTTTTCCAAACGCTGTGTATCGAAAGGAGCTAAGGCTTCAGATCCCAAACCGCGCAATCGTTCGATTAAACGATAAATCACTCTAGGATACTCCGAATCGCGATAATTACCTTCACCGCAACCTGTGTATCGAAAGGAGCTAAGGATTCACACGGATGGCTTGCAATGGTTCGGTATAACGATAAATCACTCTAGGAGACTGGGAATCGCGATAATTACCTTCACAGCACGCTGTGTATCGAAAGGAGCTAAGGCTTCAGATCCCAAACCGCGCAATCGTTCGATTAAACGATAAATCACTCTAGGAGACTCCGAATCGCGATAATTACCTTCACCGCAAACTGTGTATCGAAAGGAGCTAAGGATTCAACACGGATGGCTTGCAATGGTTCGGTATAACGATAAATCACTCTATGGGACTTGGAATCGGGATATTTACGTTTTCCAAACGCTGTGTTTCTATGGAAGCTAAGGATTCACTTCCCAAGCCTCGCAAACGTTCAATGTAACGTTAAATCACTCTATGAGACTTGGAATCGGGATATTTACGTTTTCCAAACGCTGTGTTTCGAAAGGAGCTAAGGCTTCACTTCGCAAGCCTCGTAACCGTTCGATATCACGATAAATCACTCTAGGAGACTGGGAATCGCGATAATTACCAGCACCACACCCTGTGTATCGAAAGGAGCTAAGGATTCAACACGGATGGCTTGCAATGGTTCGATATAACGATAAATCACTCTAGGAGACTGGGAATCGCGATAATTACCTTCACAGCACGCTGTGTATCGAAAGGAGCTAAGTATTCACTTGACAAACCTCGCAATCGATCAATGTAACGTTAAATCACTCTATGAGACTCGGAATTGCGAAAATCACCTTCACCGCAACCTGCATATCGAAAGGAGCCAAGGATTCAACACGTATGGCTTGCAAATGTTCGATATAACGGTAAATCACCCTATGAGTCTCGAAATCGCGATATTTACGTTTTCCACACGCTGTGTATCGAAAGAATCTAAGTATTCACTTCCCAAGCCTCGCAGTCGTTCGATATAACGATAAATCCCTCTATGAGACTCAGAATTGCGAAAATTACCATCACCGCACCCTGTGTATCGAAAGGAGCTAAGGATTCAACTCGGATTGCTTGAAATGGTTCGATATCACGATATATCACTCTATGAGACTTGGAATCGCGATATTTACGTTTCCCAGACGCCGTGTATCCAAAAGAGCTATGTATTCACTTCGCACGCCTCGCAATCGTTCGATTAAACGATAAATCACCCTATGTGTCTCGAAATCGGGAAATTTACGTTTTCCAAACGCTGTGTATCGAAAGGAGCTAAGGCTTCAGATCCCAAACCGCGCAATCGTTCGATTAAACGATAAATCACTCTAGGAGACTCCGAATCGCGATAATTACCATCACCGCACCCTGTGTATCGAAAGGAGCTAAGGATTCAACTCGGATTGCTTGAAATGGTTCGATATCACGATATATCACTCTATGAGACTTGGAATCGCGATATTTACGTTTCCCAGACGCCGTGTATCCAAAAGAGCTATGTATTCACTTCGCACGCCTCGCAATCGTTCGATTAAACGATAAATCACCCTATGAGTCTCGAAATCGGGAAATTTACGTTTTCCAAACGCTGTGTATCGAAAGGAGCTAAGGCTTCAGATCCCAAACCGCGCAATCGTTCGATTAAACGATAAATCACTCTAGAATACTCCGAATCGCGATAATTACCTTCACCGCAACCTGTGTATCGAGAGGAGCTAAGGATTCACACGGATGGCTTGCAATGGTCGGTATAACGATAAATCACTCTAGGAGACTGGGAATCGCGATAATTACCTTCACAGCACGCTGTGTATCGAAAGGAGCTAAGGCTTCAGATCCCAAACCGCGCAATCGTTCGATTAAACGATAAATCACTCTAGGAGACTCCGAATCGCGATAATTACCTTCACCGCAAACTGTGTATCGAAAGGAGCTAAGGATTCAACACGGATGGCTTGCAATGGTTCGGTATAACGATAAATCACTCTATGGGACTTGGAATCGGGATATTTACGTTTTCCAAACGCTGTGTTTCTATGGAAGCTAAGGATTCACTTCCCAAGCCTCGCAAACGTTCAATGTAACGTTAAATCACTCTATGAGACTCGGAATCGGGATATTTACGTTTTCCAAACGCTGTGTTTCGAAAGGAGCTAAGGCTTCACTTCGCAAGCCTCGTAACCGTTCGATATCACGATAAATCACTCTAGGAGACTGGGAATCGCGATAATTACCAGCACCACACCCTGTGTATCGAAAGGAGCTAAGGATTCAACACGGATGTCTTGCAATGGTTCGATATAACGATAAATCACTCTAGGAGACTGGGAATCGCGATAATTACCTTCACAGCACGCTGTGTATCGAAAGGAGCTAAGTATTCACTTGACAAACCTCGCAATCGATCAATGTAACGTTAAATCACTCTATGAGACTCGGAATTGCGAAAATCACCTTCACCGCAACCTGCATATCGAAAGGAGCCAAGGATTCAACACGTATGGCTTGCAAATGTTCGATATAACGGTAAATCACCCTATGAGTCTCGAAATCGCGATATTTACGTTTTCCACACGCTGTGTATCGAAAGAATCTAAGTATTCACTTCCCAAGCCTCGCAGTCGTTCGATATAACGATAAATCCCTCTATGAGACTCAGAATTGCGAAAATTACCATCACCGCACCCTGTGTATCGAAAGGAGCTAAGGATTCAACTCGGATTGCTTGAAATGGTTCGATATCACGATATATCACTCTATGAGACTTGGAATCGCGATATTTACGTTTCCCAGACGCCGTGTATCCAAAAGAGCTATGTATTCACTTCGCACGCCTCGCAATCGTTCGATTAAACGATAAATCACCCTATGTGTCTCGAAATCGGGAAATTTACGTTTTCCAAACGCTGTGTATCGAAAGGAGCTAAGGCTTCAGATCCCAAACCGCGCAATCGTTCGATTAAACGATAAATCACTCTAGGAGACTCCGAATCGCGATAATTACCATCACCGCACCCTGTGTATCGAAAGGAGCTAAGGATTCAACTCGGATTGCTTGAAATGGTTCGATATCACGATATATCACTCTATGAGACTTGGAATCGCGATATTTACGTTTCCCAGACGCCGTGTATCCAAAAGAGCTATGTATTCACTTCGCACGCCTCGCAATCGTTCGATTAAACGATAAATCACCCTATGAGTCTCGAAATCGGGAAATTTACGTTTTCCAAACGCTGTGTATCGAAAGGAGCTAAGGCTTCAGATCCCAAACCGCGCAATCGTTCGATTAAACGATAAATCACTCTAGGATACTCCGAATCGCGATAATTACCTTCACCGCAACCTGTGTATCGAAAGGAGCTAAGGATTCACACGGATGGCTTGCAATGGTTCGGTATAACGATAAATCACTCTAGGAGACTGGGAATCGCGATAATTACCTTCACAGCACGCTGTGTATCGAAAGGAGCTAAGGCTTCAGATCCCAAACCGCGCAATCGTTCGATTAAACGATAAATCACTCTAGGAGACTCCGAATCGCGATAATTACCTTCACCGCAAACTGTGTATCGAAAGGAGCTAAGGATTCAACACGGATGGCTTGCAATGGTTCGGTATAACGATAAATCACTCTATGGGACTTGGAATCGGGATATTTACGTTTTCCAAACGCTGTGTTTCTATGGAAGCTAAGGATTCACTTCCCAAGCCTCGCAAACGTTCAATGTAACGTTAAATCACTCTATGAGACTCGGAATCGGGATATTTACGTTTTCCAAACGCTGTGTTTCGAAAGGAGCTAAGGCTTCACTTCGCAAGCCTCGTAACCGTTCGATATCACGATAAATCACTCTAGGAGACTGGGAATCGCGATAATTACCAGCACCACACCCTGTGTATCGAAAGGAGCTAAGGATTCAACACGGATGGCTTGCAATGGTTCGATATAACGATAAATCACTCTAGGAGACTGGGAATCGCGATAATTACCTTCACAGCACGCTGTGTATCGAAAGGAGCTAAGTATTCACTTGACAAACCTCGCAATCGATCAATGTAACGTTAAATCACTCTATGAGACTCGGAATTGCGAAAATCACCTTCACCGCAACCTGCATATCGAAAGGAGCCAAGGATTCAACACGTATGGCTTGCAAATGTTCGATATAACGGTAAATCACCCTATGAGTCTCGAAATCGCGATATTTACGTTTTCCACACGCTGTGTATCGAAAGAATCTAAGTATTCACTTCCCAAGCCTCGCAGTCGTTCGATATAACGATAAATCCCTCTATGAGACTCAGAATTGCGAAAATTACCATCACCGCACCCTGTGTATCGAAAGGAGCTAAGGATTCAACTCGGATTGCTTGAAATGGTTCGATATCACGATATATCACTCTATGAGACTTGGAATCGCGATATTTACGTTTCCCAGACGCCGTGTATCCAAAAGAGCTATGTATTCACTTCGCACGCCTCGCAATCGTTCGATTAAACGATAAATCACCCTATGAGTCTCGAAATCGGGAAATTTACGTTTTCCAAACGCTGTGTATCGAAAGGAGCTAAGGCTTCAGATCCCAAACCGCGCAATCGTTCGATTAAACGATAAATCACTCTAGGATACTCCGAATCGCGATAATTACCTTCACCGCAACCTGTGTATCGAAAGGAGCTAAGGAATCACACGGATGGCTTGCAATGGTTCGGTATAACGATAAATCACTCTAGGAGACTGGGAATCGCGATAATTACCTTCACAGCACGCTGTGTATCGAAAGGAGCTAAGGCTTCAGATCCCAAACCGCGCAATCGTTCGATTAAACGATAAATCACTCTAGGAGACTCCGAATCGCGATAATTACCTTCACCGCAAACTGTGTATCGAAAGGAGCTAAGGATTCAACACGGATGGCTTGCAATGGTTCGGTATAACGATAAATCACTCTATGGGACTTGGAATCGGGATATTTACGTTTTCCAAACGCTGTGTTTCTATGGAAGCTAAGGATTCACTTCCCAAGCCTCGCAAACGTTCAATGTAACGTTAAATCACTCTATGAGACTCGGAATCGGGATATTTACGTTTTCCAAACGCTGTGTTTCGAAAGGAGCTAAGGCTTCACTTCGCAAGCCTCGTAACCGTTCGATATCACGATAAATCACTCTAGGAGACTGGGAATCGCGATAATTACCAGCACCACACCCTGTGTATCGAAAGGAGCTAAGGATTCAACACGGATGGCTTGCAATGGTTCGATATAACGATAAATCACTCTAGGAGACTGGGAATCGCGATAATTACCTTCACAGCACGCTGTGTATCGAAAGGAGCTAAGTATTCACTTGACAAACCTCGCAATCGATCAATGTAACGTTAAATCACTCTATGAGACTCGGAATTGCGAAAATCACCTTCACCGCAACCTGCATATCGAAAGGAGCCAAGGATTCAACACGTATGGCTTGCAAATGTTCGATATAACGGTAAATCACCCTATGAGTCTCGAAATCGCGATATTTACGTTTTCCACACGCTGTGTATCGAAAGAATCTAAGTATTCACTTCCCAAGCCTCGCAGTCGTTCGATATAACGATAAATCCCTCTATGAGACTCAGAATTGCGAAAATTACCATCACCGCACCCTGTGTATCGAAAGGAGCTAAGGATTCAACTCGGATTGCTTGAAATGGTTCGATATCACGATATATCACTCTATGAGACTTGGAATCGCGATATTTACGTTTCCCAGACGCCGTGTATCCAAAAGAGCTATGTATTCACTTCGCACGCCTCGCAATCGTTCGATTAAACGATAAATCACCCTATGAGTCTCGAAATCGGGAAATTTACGTTTTCCAAACGCTGTGTATCGAAAGGAGCTAAGGCTTCAGATCCCAAACCGCGCAATCGTTCGATTAAACGATAAATCACTCTAGGAGACTCCGAATCGCGATAATTACGTTTTCTAAACGCTGTGTATCAAAAGAATCTAAGTATTCACTTCTCAAACCTCGCAATCGTTCGATATAACGATAAATCACTCTAGGAGACTGGGAATCGCGATAATTACCATCACCGCACCCTGTGTATCGAAAGGAGCTAAGGATTCCACTCGGATTGCTTGAAATGGTTCGATATCACGATATATCACTCTATGAGACTTGGAATCGCGATATTTACGTTTCCCAGACGCCGTGTATCCAAAAGAGCTATGTATTCACTTCGCACGCCTCGCAATCGTTCGATTAAACGATAAATCACCCTATGAGTCTCGAAATCGGGATATTTACGTTTTCCAAACGCTGTGTATCGAAAGGAGCTAAGGCTTCAGATCCCAAACCGCGCAATCGTTCGATTAAACGATAAATCACTCTAGGAGACTCGGAATCGCGATAATTACCTTCACCGCACCCTGTGTATCGAAAGGAGCGAAGAATTCACTTCCCAATCCTCGCAATCGTTCGATATAACGATAAATCACCCTATGAGTCTCGAAATCGCGATATTTACGTTTTCTAAACGCTGTGTATCAAAAGAATCTAAGTATTCACTTCTCAAACCTCGCAATCGTTCGATATGACGATAAATCCCTCTATGAGACTCGGAATTGCGAAAATCACCTTCACCGCACCCTGTGTATCGAAAGGAGCTAAGCATTCAACTCGGATGGCTTCCAATGTTTCGATATAACGATAAATCACCCTATGAGTCTCGAAATCGCGATATTTACGTTTTCTAAACGCTGTGTATCAAAAGGAGCTAAGGCTTCATTTCGCAAGCCTCGTAACCATTCGATATCACGATAAATCACTCTAGGAGACTCGGAATCGCGATAATTACCTTCACCGCACCCTGTGTATCGAAAGGAGCTAAGGATTCAACTCGGATTGCTTGAAATGGTTCGATATCACGATATATCACTCTATGAGACTTGGAATCGCGATATTTACGTTTCCCAGACGCCGTGTATCCAAAAGAGCTATGTATTCACTTCGCACGCCTCGCAATCGTTCGATTAAACGATAAATCACCCTATGAGTCTCGAAATCGGAAAATTTACGTTTTCCAAACGCTGTGTATCGAAAGGAGCTAAGGCTTCAGATCCCAAACCGCGCAATCGTTCGATTAAACGATAAATCACTCTAGGAGACTCCGAATCGCGATAATTACCTTCACCGCAACCTGTGTATCGAAAGGAGCTAAGGATTCAACACGGATGGCTTGCAATGGTTCGGTATAACGATAAATCACTCTATGAGACTCGGAATCGGGATATTTACGTTTTCCAAACGCTGTGTTTCGAAAGGAGCTAAGGCTTCACTTCGCAAGCCTCGTAACCGTTCGATATCACGATAAATCACTCTAGGAGACTGGGAATCGCGATAATTACCATCACCACACCCTGTGTATCGAAAGGAGCTAAGGATTCAACACGGATGGCTTGCAATGGTTCGATATAACGATAAATCACTCTAGGAGACTGGGAATCGCGATAATTACCTTCACAGCACGCTGTGTATCGAAAGGAGCTAAGTATTCACTTCACAAACCTCGCAATCGATCAATGTAACGTTAAATCACTCTATGGGACTCGGAATTGCGAAAATCACCTTCACCGCAACCTGCATATCGAAAGGAGCCAAGGATTCAACACGGATGGCTTGCAAATGTTCGATATAACGGTAAATCACCCTATGAGTCTCGAAATCGCGATATTTACGTTTTCCACACGCTGTGTATCGAAAGAATCTAAGTATTCACTTCCCAAGCCTCGCAGTCGTTCGATATAACGATAAATCCCTCTATGAGACTCGGATTTGCGAAAATCACCTTCACCGCACCCTGTGTATCGAAAGGAGCTAAGCATTCAACTCGGATGGCTTCCAATGTTTCGATATAACGATAAATCACTCTAGGAGACTTGGAATCGCGATAATTACCTTCACCGCAACCTGTGTAGCGATAGGAGCCAAGGATTCAACACGGATGGCTTGCAAATGTTCGATATAACGGTAAATCACCCTATGAGTCTCGAAATCGCGATATTTACGTTTTCTAAACGCTGTGTATCAAAAGAATCTAAGTATTCACTTCTCAAGCCTCGCAATCGTTCGATATAACGATAAATCACTCTAGGAGACTGGGAATCGCGATAATTACCATCACCGCACCCTGTGTATCGAAAGGAGCTAAGGATTCAACTCGGATTGCTTGAAATGGTTCGATATCACGATATATCACTCTATGAGACTTGGAATCGCGATATTTACGTTTCCCAGACGCCGTGTATCCAAAAGAGCTATGTATTCACTTCGCACGCCTCGCAATCGTTCGATTAAACGATAAATCACCCTATGAGTCTCGAAATCGGGATATTTACGATTTCCAAACGCTGTGAATCGAAAGGAGCTAAGGCTTCAGATCCCAAACCCCGCAATCGTTCGATTAAACGATAAATCACTCTAGGAGACTCGGAATCGCGATAATTACCTTCACCGGAACCTGTGTATCGAAAGGAGCTAAGGATTCAACACGGATGGCTTGCAATGTTTCGATATAACGATAAATCACTCTATGAGACTTGGAATCGGGATATTTACGTTTCCCAAACGCTGTGTTTCGATGGGAGCTAAGGATTCACTTCCCAAGCCTCGCAAACGTTCAATGTAACGTTAAATCACTCTATGAGACTCGGAATCGGGATATTTACGTTTTCCAAACGCTGTGTTTCGAAAGGAGCTAAGCCTTCACTTCGCAAGCCTCGTAACCGTTCGATATCACGATAAATCACTCTAGGAGACTCAGAATTGCGAAAATTACCATCACCGCACCCTGTGTATCGAAAGGAGCTAAGGATTCAACTCGGATTGCTTGAAATGGTTCGATATCACGATACATCACTCTATGAGACTTGGAATCGCGATATTTACGTTTCCCAGACGCCGTGTATCCAAAAGAGCTATGTATTCACTTCGCACGCCTCGCAATCGTTCGATTAAACGATAAATCACCCTATGAGTCTCGAAATCGGGAAATTTACGTTTTCCAAACGCTGTGTATCGAAAGGAGCTAAGGCTTCAGATCCCAAACCGCGCAATCGTTCGATTAAACGATAAATCACTCTAGGAGACTTGGAATCGCGATAATTACCTTCACCGCACCCTGTGTATCGAAAGGAGCGAAGAATTCACTTCCCAATCCTCGCAATCGTTCGATATAACGATAAATCACCCTATGAGTCTCGAAATCGCGATATTTACGTTTTTTAAACGCTGTGTATCAAAAGAATCTAAGTATTCACTTCTCAAACCTCGCAATCGTTCGATATAACGATAAATCACTCTAGGAGACTGGGAATCGCGATAATTACCATCACCGCACCCTGTGTATCGAAAGGAGCTAAGGATTCCACTCGGATTGCTTGAAATGGTTCGATATCACAATATATCACTCTATGAAACTTGGAATCGCGATATTTACGTTTCCCAGACGCCGTGTATCCAAAAGAGCTATGTATTCACTTCGCACGCCTCGAAATCGTTCGATTAAACGATAAATCACCCTATGAGTCTCGAAATCGGGAAATTTACGTTTTCCAAACGCTGTGTATCGAAAGGAGCTAAGGCTTCAGATCCCAAACCGCGCAATCGTTCGATTAAACGATAAATCACTCTAGGATACTCCGAATCGCGATAATTACCTTCACCGCAACCTGTGTATCGAAAGGAGCTAAGGATTCACACGGATGGCTTGCAATGGTTCGGTATAACGATAAATCACTCTAGGAGACTGGGAATCGCGATAATTACCTTCACAGCACGCTGTGTATCGAAAGGAGCTAAGTATTCACTTGACAAACCTCGCAATCGATCAATGTAACGTTAAATCACTCTATGAGACTCGGAATTGCGAAAATCACCTTCACCGCAACCTGCATATCGAAAGGAGCCAAGGATTCAACACGTATGGCTTGCAAATGTTCGATATAACGGTAAATCACCCTATGAGTCTCGAAATCGCGATATTTAGGTTTTCCACACGCTGTGTATCGAAAGAATCTAAGTATTCACTTCCCAAGCCTCGCAGTCGTTCGATATAACGATAAATCCCTCTATGAGACTCAGAATTGCGAAAATTACCATCACCGCACCCTGTGTATCGAAAGGAGCTAAGGATTCAACTCGGATTGCTTGAAATGGTTCGATATCACGATATATCACTCTATGAGACTTGGAATCGCGATATTTACGTTTCCCAGACGCCGTGTATCCAAAAGAGCTATGTATTCACTTCGCACGCCTCGCAATCGTTCGATTAAACGATAAATCACCCTATGTGTCTCGAAATCGGGAAATTTACGTTTTCCAAACGCTGTGTATCGAAAGGAGCTAAGGCTTCAGATCCCAAACCGCGCAATCGTTCGATTAAACGATAAATCACTCTAGGAGACTCCGAATCGCGATAATTACCATCACCGCACCCTGTGTATCGAAAGGAGCTAAGGATTCAACTCGGATTGCTTGAAATGGTTCGATATCACGATATATCACTCTATGAGACTTGGAATCGCGATATTTACGTTTCCCAGACGCCGTGTATCCAAAAGAGCTATGTATTCACTTCGCACGCCTCGCAATCGTTCGATTAAACGATAAATCACTCTAGGAGACTCCGAATCGCGATAATTACCTTCACCGCAAACTGTGTATCGAAAGGAGCTAAGGATTCAACACGGATGGCTTGCAATGGTTCGGTATAACGATAAATCACTCTAGGAGACTGGGAATCGCGATAATTACCATCACCGCACCCTGTGTATCGAAAGGAGCTAAGGATTCCACTCGGATTGCTTGAAATGGTTCGATATCACGATATATCACTCTATGAAACTTGGAATCGCGATATTTACGTTTCCCAGACGCCGTGTATCCAAAAGAGCTATGTATTCACTTCGCACGCCTCGCAATCGTTCGATTAAACGATAAATCACCCTATGAGTCTCGAAATCGGGAAATTTACGTTTTCCAAACGCTGTGTATCGAAAGGAGCTAAGGCTTCAGATCCCAAACCGCGCAATCGTTCGATTAAACGATAAATCACTCTAGGATACTCCGAATCGCGATAATTACCTTCACCGCAACCTGTGTATCGAAAGGAGCTAAGGATTCACACGGATGGCTTGCAATGGTTCGGTATAACGATAAATCACTCTAGGAGACTGGGAATCGCGATAATTACCTTCACAGCACGCTGTGTATCGAAAGGAGCTAAGGCTTCAGATCCCAAACCGCGCAATCGATCGATTAAACGATAAATCACTCTAGGAGACTCCGAATCGCGATAATTACCTTCACCGCAAACTGTGTATCGAAAGGAGCTAAGGATTCAACACGGATGGCTTGCAATGGTTCGGTATAACGATAAATCACTCTATGGGACTTGGAATCGGGATATTTACGTTTTCCAAACGCTGTGTTTCTATGGAAGCTAAGGATTCACTTCCCAAGCCTCGCAAACGTTCAATGTAACGTTAAATCACTCTATGAGACTCGGAATCGGGATATTTACGTTTTCCAAACGCTGTGTTTCGAAAGGAGCTAAGGCTTCACTTCGCAAGCCTCGTAACCGTTCGATATCACGATAAATCACTCTAGGAGACTGGGAATCGCGATAATTACCAGCACCACACCCTGTGTATCGAAAGGAGCTAAGGATTCAACACGGATGGCTTGCAATGGTTCGATATAACGATAAATCACTCTAGGAGACTGGGAATCGCGATAATTACCTTCACAGCACGCTGTGTATCGAAAGGAGCTAAGTATTCACTTGACAAACCTCGCAATCGATCAATGTAACGTTAAATCACTCTATGAGACTCGGAATTGCGAAAATCACCTTCACCGCAACCTGCATATCGAAAGGAGCCAAGGATTCAACACGTATGGCTTGCAAATGTTCGATATAACGGTAAATCACCCTATGAGTCTCGAAATCGCGATATTTACGTTTTCCACACGCTGTGTATCGAAAGAATCTAAGTATTCACTTCCCAAGCCTCGCAGTCGTTCGATATAACGATAAATCCCTCTATGAGACTCAGAATTGCGAAAATTACCATCACCGCACCCTGTGTATCGAAAGGAGCTAAGGATTCAACTCGGATTGCTTGAAATGGTTCGATATCACGATATATCACTCTATGAGACTTGGAATCGCGATATTTACGTTTCCCAGACGCCGTGTATCCAAAAGAGCTATGTATTCACTTCGCACGCCTCGCAATCGTTCGATTAAACGATAAATCACCCTATGTGTCTCGAAATCGGGAAATTTACGTTTTCCAAACGCTGTGTATCGAAAGGAGCTAAGGCTTCAGATCCCAAACCGCGCAATCGTTCGATTAAACGATAAATCACTCTAGGAGACTCCGAATCGCGATAATTACCATCACCGCACCCTGTGTATCGAAAGGAGCTAAGGATTCAACTCGGATTGCTTGAAATGGTTCGATATCACGATATATCACTCTATGAGACTTGGAATCGCGATATTTACGTTTCCCAGACGCCGTGTATCCAAAAGAGCTATGTATTCACTTCGCACGCCTCGCAATCGTTCGATTAAACGATAAATCACCCTATGAGTCTCGAAATCGGGAAATTTACGTTTTCCAAACGCTGTGTATCGAAAGGAGCTAAGGCTTCAGATCCCAAACCGCGCAATCGTTCGATTAAACGATAAATCACTCTAGGATACTCCGAATCGCGATAATTACCTTCACCGCAACCTGTGTATCGAAAGGAGCTAAGGAATCACACGGATGGCTTGCAATGGTTCGGTATAACGATAAATCACTCTAGGAGACTGGGAATCGCGATAATTACCTTCACAGCACGCTGTGTATCGAAAGGAGCTAAGGCTTCAGATCCCAAACCGCGCAATCGTTCGATTAAACGATAAATCACTCTAGGAGACTCCGAATCGCGATAATTACCTTCACCGCAAACTGTGTATCGAAAGGAGCTAAGGATTCAACACGGATGGCTTGCAATGGTTCGGTATAACGATAAATCACTCTATGGGACTTGGAATCGGGATATTTACGTTTTCCAAACGCTGTGTTTCTATGGAAGCTAAGGATTCACTTCCCAAGCCTCGCAAACGTTCAATGTAACGTTAAATCACTCTATGAGACTCGGAATCGGGATATTTACGTTTTCCAAACGCTGTGTTTCGAAAGGAGCTAAGGCTTCACTTCGCAAGCCTCGTAACCGTTCGATATCACGATAAATCACTCTAGGAGACTGGGAATCGCGATAATTACCAGCACCACACCCTGTGTATCGAAAGGAGCTAAGGATTCAACACGGATGGCTTGCAATGGTTCGATATAACGATAAATCACTCTAGGAGACTGGGAATCGCGATAATTACCTTCACAGCACGCTGTGTATCGAAAGGAGCTAAGTATTCACTTGACAAACCTCGCAATCGATCAATGTAACGTTAAATCACTCTATGAGACTCGGAATTGCGAAAATCACCTTCACCGCAACCTGCATATCGAAAGGAGCCAAGGATTCAACACGTATGGCTTGCAAATGTTCGATATAACGGTAAATCACCCTATGAGTCTCGAAATCGCGATATTTACGTTTTCCACACGCTGTGTATCGAAAGAATCTAAGTATTCACTTCCCAAGCCTCGCAGTCGTTCGATATAACGATAAATCCCTCTATGAGACTCAGAATTGCGAAAATTACCATCACCGCACCCTGTGTATCGAAAGGAGCTAAGGATTCAACTCGGATTGCTTGAAATGGTTCGATATCACGATATATCACTCTATGAGACTTGGAATCGCGATATTTACGTTTCCCAGACGCCGTGTATCCAAAAGAGCTATGTATTCACTTCGCACGCCTCGCAATCGTTCGATTAAACGATAAATCACCCTATGAGTCTCGAAATCGGGAAATTTATGTTTTCCAAACGCTGTGTATCGAAAGGAGCTAAGGCTTCAGATCCCAAACCGCGCAATCGTTCGATTAAACGATAAATCACTCTAGGAGACTCCGAATCGCGATAATTACGTTTTCTAAACGCTGTGTATCAAAAGAATCTAAGTATTCACTTCTCAAACCTCGCAATCGTTCGATATAACGATAAATCACTCTAGGAGACTGGGAATCGCGATAATTACCATCACCGCACCCTGTGTATCGAAAGGAGCTAAGGATTCCACTCGGATTGCTTGAAATGGTTCGATATCACGATATATCACTCTATGAGACTTGGAATCGCGATATTTACGTTTCCCAGACGCCGTGTATCCAAAAGAGCTATGTATTCACTTCGCACGCCTCGCAATCGTTCGATTAAACGATAAATCACCCTATGAGTCTCGAAATCGGGATATTTACGTTTTCCAAACGCTGTGTATCGAAAGGAGCTAAGGCTTCAGATCCCAAACCGCGCAATCGTTCGATTAAACGATAAATCACTCTAGGAGACTCGGAATCGCGATAATTACCTTCACCGCACCCTGTGTATCGAAAGGAGCGAAGAATTCACTTCCCAATCCTCGCAATCGTTCGATATAACGATAAATCACCCTATGAGTCTCGAAATCGCGATATTTACGTTTTCTAAACGCTGTGTATCAAAAGAATCTAAGTATTCACTTCTCAAACCTCGCAATCGTTCGATATGACGATAAATCCCTCTATGAGACTCGGAATTGCGAAAATCACCTTCACCGCACCCTGTGTATCGAAAGGAGCTAAGCATTCAACTCGGATGGCTTCCAATGTTTCGATATAACGATAAATCACCCTATGAGTCTCGAAATCGCGATATTTACGTTTTCTAAACGCTGTGTATCAAAAGGAGCTAAGGCTTCATTTCGCAAGCCTCGTAACCATTCGATATCACGATAAATCACTCTAGGAGACTCGGAATCGCGATAATTACCTTCACCGCACCCTGTGTATCGAAAGGAGCTAAGGATTCAACTCGGATTGCTTGAAATGGTTCGATATCACGATATATCACTCTATGAGACTTGGAATCGCGATATTTACGTTTCCCAGACGCCGTGTATCCAAAAGAGCTATGTATTCACTTCGCACGCCTCGCAATCGTTCGATTAAACGATAAATCACCCTATGAGTCTCGAAATCGGAAAATTTACGTTTTCCAAACGCTGTGTATCGAAAGGAGCTAAGGCTTCAGATCCCAAACCGCGCAATCGTTCGATTAAACGATAAATCACTCTAGGAGACTCCGAATCGCGATAATTACCTTCACCGCAACCTGTGTATCGAAAGGAGCTAAGGATTCAACACGGATGGCTTGCAATGGTTCGGTATAACGATAAATCACTCTATGAGACTCGGAATCGGGATATTTACGTTTTCCAAACGCTGTGTTTCGAAAGGAGCTAAGGCTTCACTTCGCAAGCCTCGTAACCGTTCGATATCACGATAAATCACTCTAGGAGACTGGGAATCGCGATAATTACCATCACCACACCCTGTGTATCGAAAGGAGCTAAGGATTCAACACGGATGGCTTGCAATGGTTCGATATAACGATAAATCACTCTAGGAGACTGGGAATCGCGATAATTACCTTCACAGCACGCTGTGTATCGAAAGGAGCTAAGTATTCACTTCACAAACCTCGCAATCGATCAATGTAACGTTAAATCACTCTATGGGACTCGGAATTGCGAAAATCACCTTCACCGCAACCTGCATATCGAAAGGAGCCAAGGATTCAACACGGATGGCTTGCAAATGTTCGATATAACGGTAAATCACCCTATGAGTCTCGAAATCGCGATATTTACGTTTTCCACACGCTGTGTATCGAAAGAATCTAAGTATTCACTTCCCAAGCCTCGCAGTCGTTCGATATAACGATAAATCCCTCTATGAGACTCGGATTTGCGAAAATCACCTTCACCGCACCCTGTGTATCGAAAGGAGCTAAGCATTCAACTCGGATGGCTTCCAATGTTTCGATATAACGATAAATCACTCTAGGAGACTTGGAATCGCGATAATTACCTTCACCGCAACCTGTGTAGCGATAGGAGCCAAGGATTCAACACGGATGGCTTGCAAATGTTCGATATAACGGTAAATCACCCTATGAGTCTCGAAATCGCGATATTTACGTTTTCTAAACGCTGTGTATCAAAAGAATCTAAGTATTCACTTCTCAAGCCTCGCAATCGTTCGATATAACGATAAATCACTCTAGGAGACTGGGAATCGCGATAATTACCATCACCGCACCCTGTGTATCGAAAGGAGCTAAGGATTCAACTCGGATTGCTTGAAATGGTTCGATATCACGATATATCACTCTATGAGACTTGGAATCGCGATATTTACGTTTCCCAGACGCCGTGTATCCAAAAGAGCTATGTATTCACTTCGCACGCCTCGCAATCGTTCGATTAAACGATAAATCACCCTATGAGTCTCGAAATCGGGATATTTACGTTTTCCAAACGCTGTGAATCGAAAGGAGCTAAGGCTTCAGATCCCAAACCCCGCAATCGTTCGATTAAACGATAAATCACTCTAGGAGACTCGGAATCGCGATAATTACCTTCACCGGAACCTGTGTATCGAAAGGAGCTAAGGATTCAACACGGATGGCTTGCAATGGTTCGATATAACGATAAATCACTCTATGAGACTTGGAATCGGGATATTTACGTTTCCCAAACGCTGTGTTTCGATGGGAGCTAAGGATTCACTTCCCAAGCCTCGCAAACGTTCAATGTAACGTTAAATCACTCTATGAGACTCGGAATCGGGATATTTACGTTTTCCAAACGCTGTGTTTCGAAAGGAGCTAAGCCTTCACTTCGCAAGCCTCGTAACCGTTCGATATCACGATAAATCACTCTAGGAGACTCAGAATTGCGAAAATTACCATCACCGCACCCTGTGTATCGAAAGGAGCTAAGGATTCAACTCGGATTGCTTGAAATGGTTCGATATCACGATACATCACTCTATGAGACTTGGAATCGCGATATTTACGTTTCCCAGACGCCGTGTATCCAAAAGAGCTATGTATTCACTTCGCACGCCTCGCAATCGTTCGATTAAACGATAAATCACCCTATGAGTCTCGAAATCGGGAAATTTACGTTTTCCAAACGCTGTGTATCGAAAGGAGCTAAGGCTTCAGATCCCAAACCGCGCAATCGTTCGATTAAACGATAAATCACTCTAGGAGACTCGGAATCGCGATAATTACCTTCACCGCACCCTGTGTATCGAAAGGAGCGAAGAATTCACTTCCCAATCCTCGCAATCGTTCGATATAACGATAAATCACCCTATGAGTCTCGAAATCGCGATATTTACGTTTTTTAAACGCTGTGTATCAAAAGAATCTAAGTATTCACTTCTCAAACCTCGCAATCGTTCGATATAACGATAAATCACTCTAGGAGACTGGGAATCGCGATAATTACCATCACCGCACCCTGTGTATCGAAAGGAGCTAAGGATTCCACTCGGATTGCTTGAAATGGTTCGATATCACAATATATCACTCTATGAAACTTGGAATCGCGATATTTACGTTTCCCAGACGCCGTGTATCCAAAAGAGCTATGTATTCACTTCGCACGCCTCGAAATCGTTCGATTAAACGATAAATCACCCTATGAGTCTCGAAATCGGGAAATTTACGTTTTCCAAACGCTGTGTATCGAAAGGAGCTAAGGCTTCAGATCCCAAACCGCGCAATCGTTCGATTAAACGATAAATCACTCTAGGAGACTCCGAATCGCGATAATTACCATCACCGCAACCTGTGTATCGAAAGGAGCTAAGGATTCACACGGATGGCTTGCAATGGTTCGGTATAACGATAAATCACTCTAGGAGACTGGGAATCGCGATAATTACCTTCACAGCACGCTGTGTATCGAAAGGAGCTAAGTATTCACTTGACAAACCTCGCAATCGATCAATGTAACGTTAAATCACTCTATGAGACTCGGAATTGCGAAAATCACCTTCACCGCAACCTGCATATCGAAAGGAGCCAAGGATTCAACACGTATGGCTAGCAAATGTTCGATATAACGGTAAATCACCCTATGAGTCTCGAAATCGCGATATTTACGTTTTCCACACGCTGTGTATCGAAAGAATCTAAGTATTCACTTCCCAAGCCTCGCAGTCGTTCGATATAACGATAAATCCCTCTATGAGACTCAGAATTGCGAAAATTACCATCACCGCACCCTGTGTATCGAAAGGAGCTAAGGATTCAACTCGGATTGCTTGAAATGGTTCGATATCACGATATATCACTCTATGAGACTTGGAATCGCGATATTTACGTTTCCCAGACGCCGTGTATCCAAAAGAGCTATGTATTCACTTCGCACGCCTCGCAATCGTTCGATTAAACGATAAATCACCCTATGTGTCTCGAAATCGGGAAATTTACGTTTTCCAAACGCTGTGTATCGAAAGGAGCTAAGGCTTCAGATCCCAAACCGCGCAATCGTTCGATTAAACGATAAATCACTCTAGGAGACTCCGAATCGCGATAATTACCATCACCGCACCCTGTGTATCGAAAGGAGCTAAGGATTCAACTCGGATTGCTTGAAATGGTTCGATATCACGATATATCACTCTATGAGACTTGGAATCGCGATACTTACGTTTCCCAGACGCCGTGTATCCAAAAGAGCTATGTATTCACTTCGCACGCCTCGCAATCGTTCGATTAAACGATAAATCACTCTAGGAGACTCCGAATCGCGATAATTACCTTCACCGCAAACTGTGTATCGAAAGGAGCTAAGGATTCAACACGGATGGCTTGCAATGGTTCGGTATAACGATAAATCACTCTAGGAGACTGGGAATCGCGATAATTACCATCACCGCACCCTGTGTATCGAAAGGAGCTAAGGATTCCACTCGGATTGCTTGAAATGGTTCGATATCACGATATATCACTCTATGAAACTTGGAATCGCGATATTTACGTTTCCCAGACGCCGTGTATCCAAAAGAGCTATGTATTCACTTCGCACGCCTCGCAATCGTTCGATTAAACGATAAATCACCCTATGAGTCTCGAAATCGGGAAATTTACGTTTTCCAAACGCTGTGTATCGAAAGGAGCTAAGGCTTCAGATCCCAAACCGCGCAATCGTTCGATTAAACGATAAATCACTCTAGGATACTCCGAATCGCGATAATTACCTTCACCGCAACCTGTGTATCGAAAGGAGCTAAGGATTCACACGGATGGCTTGCAATGGTTCGGTATAACGATAAATCACTCTAGGAGACTGGGAATCGCGATAATTACCTTCACAGCACGCTGTGTATCGAAAGGAGCTAAGGCTTCAGATCCCAAACCGCGCAATCGATCGATTAAACGATAAATCACTCTAGGAGACTCCGAATCGCGATAATTACCTTCACCGCAACCTGAGTATCGAAAGGAGCTAAGGATTCAACACGGATGGCTTGCAATGGTTCGGTATAACGATAAATCACTCTATGGGACTTGGAATCGGGATATTTACGTTTTCCAAACGCTGTGTTTCGAAAGGAGCTAAGGCTTCACTTCGCAAGCCTCGTAACCGTTCGATATAACGATAAATCACTCTATGAGACTCGGATTTGCGAAAATCACCTTCACCGCAACCTGTGTATCGAAAGGAGCCAAGGATTCAACACGGATGGCTTGCAAATGTTGGATATAACGGTAAATCACCCTATGAGTCTCGAAATCGCGATATTTACGTTTTCCAAACGCTGTGTTTCTATGGGAGCTAAGGATTCACTTCCCAAGCCTCGCAAACGTTCAATGTAACGTTAAATCACTCTATGAGACTCGGAATCGGGATATTTACGTTTTCCAAACGCTGTGTTTCGAAAGGAGCTAAGGCTTCACTTCGCAAGCCTCGTAACCGTTCGATATCACGATAAATCACTCTAGGAGACTGGGAATCGCGATAATTACCAGCACCACACCCTGTGTATCGAAAGGAGCTAAGGATTGAACACGGATGGCTTGCAATGGTTCGATATAACGATAAATCACTCTAGGAGACTGGGAATCGCGATAATTACCTTCACAGCACGCTGTGTATCGAAAGGAGCTAAGTATTCACTTGACAAACCTCGCAATCGATCAATGTAACGTTAAATCACTCTATGAGACTCGGAATTGCGAAAATCACCTTCACCGCAACCTGCATATCGAAAGGAGCCAAGGATTCAACACGTATGGCTTGCAAATGTTCGATATAACGGTAAATCACCCTATGAGTCTCGAAATCGCGATATTTACGTTTTCCACACGCTGTGTATCGAAAGAATCTAAGTATTCACTTCCCAAGCCTCGCAGTCGTTCGATATAACGATAAATCCCTCTATGAGACTCAGAATTGCGAAAATTACCATCACCGCACCCTGTGTATCGAAAGGAGCTAAGGATTCAACTCGGATTGCTTGAAATGGTTCGATATCACGATATATCACTCTATGAGACTTGGAATCGCGATATTTACGTTTCCCAGACGCCGTGTATCCAAAAGAGCTATGTATTCACTTCGCACGCCTCGCAATCGTTCGATTAAACGATAAATCACCCTATGTGTCTCGAAATCGGGAAATTTACGTTTTCCAAACGCTGTGTATCGAAAGGAGCTAAGGCTTCAGATCCCAAACCGCGCAATCGTTCGATTAAACGATAAATCACTCTAGGAGACTCCGAATCGCGATAATTACCATCACCGCACCCTGTGTATCGAAAGGAGCTAAGGATTCAACTCGGATTGCTTGAAATGGTTCGATATCACGATATATCACTCTATGAGACTTGGAATCGCGATATTTACGTTTCCCAGACGCCGTGTATCCAAAAGAGCTATGTATTCACTTCGCACGCCTCGCAATCGTTCGATTAAACGATAAATCACTCTAGGAGACTCCGAATCGCGATAATTACCTTCACCGCAAACTGTGTATCGAAAGGAGCTAAGGATTCAACACGGATGGCTTGCAATGGTTCGGTATAACGATAAATCACTCTAGGAGACTGGGAATCGCGATAATTACCATCACCGCACCCTGTGTATCGAAAGGAGCTAAGGATTCCACTCGGATTGCTTGGAATGGTTCGATATCACGATATATCACTCTATGAAACTTGGAATCGCGATATTTACGTTTCCCAGACGCCGTGTATCCAAAAGAGCTATGTATTCACTTCGCACGCCTCGCAATCGTTCGATTAAACGATAAATCACCCTATGAGTCTCGAAATCGGGAAATTTACGTTTTCCAAACGCTGTGTATCGAAAGGAGCTAAGGCTTCAGATCCCAAACCGCGCAATCGTTCGATTAAACGATAAATCACTCTAGGATACTCCGAATCGCGATAATTACCTTCACCGCAACCTGTGTATCGAAAGGAGCTAAGGATTCACACGGATGGCTTGCAATGGTTCGGTATAACGATAAATCACTCTAGGAGACTGGGAATCGCGATAATTACCTTCACAGCACGCTGTGTATCGAAAGGAGCTAAGGCTTCAGATCCCAAACCGCGCAATCGATCGATTAAACGATAAATCACTCTAGGAGACTCCGAATCGCGATAATTACCTTCACCGCAACCTGAGTATCGAAAGGAGCTAAGGATTCAACACGGATGGCTTGCAATGGTTCGGTATAACGATAAATCACTCTATGGGACTTGGAATCGGGATATTTACGTTTTCCAAACGCTGTGTTTCTATGGGAGCTAAGGATTCACTTCCCAAGCCTCGCAAACGTTCAATGTAACGTTAAATCACTCTATGAGACTCGGAATCGGGATATTTACGTTTTCCAAACGCTGTGTTTCGAAAGGAGCTAAGGCTTCACTTCGCAAGCCTCGTAACCGTTCGATATAACGATAAATCACTCTATGAGACTCGGATTTGCGAAAATCACCTTCACCGCAACCTGTGTATCGAAAGGAGCCAAGGATTCAACACGGATGGCTTGCAAATGTTGGATATAACGGTAAATCACCCTATGAGTCTCGAAATCGCGATATTTACGTTTTCCAAACGCTGTGTTTCTATGGGAGCTAAGGATTCACTTCCCAAGCCTCGCAAACGTTCAATGTAACGTTAAATCACTCTATGAGACTCGGAATCGGGATATTTACGTTTTCCAAACGCTGTGTTTCGAAAGGAGCTAAGGCTTCACTTCGCAAGCCTCGTAACCGTTCGATATCACGATAAATCACTCTAGGAGACTGGGAATCGCGATAATTACCAGCACCACACCCTGTGTATCGAAAGGAGCTAAGGATTGAACACGGATGGCTTGCAATGGTTCGATATAACGATAAATCACTCTAGGAGACTGGGAATCGCGATAATTACCTTCACAGCACGCTGTGTATCGAAAGGAGCTAAGTATTCACTTGACAAACCTCGCAATCGATCAATGTAACGTTAAATCACTCTATGAGACTCGGAATTGCGAAAATCACCTTCACCGCAACCTGCATATCGAAAGGAGCCAAGGATTCAACACGTATGGCTTGCAAATGTTCGATATAACGGTAAATCACCCTCTGAGTCTCGAAATCGCGATATTTACGTTTTCCAAACGCTGTGTTTCTATGGGAGCTAAGGATTCACTTCCCAAGCCTCGCAAACGTTCAATGTAACGTTAAATCACTCTATGAGACTCGGAATCGGGATATTTACGTTTTCCAAACGCTGTGTTTCTATGGGAGCTAAGGATTCACTTCCCAAGCCTCGCAATCGATCAATGTAACGTTAAATCACTCTATGAGACTCGGAATTGCGAAAATCACCTTCACCGCAACCTGCATATCGAAAGGAGCCAAGGATTCAACACGGATGGCTTCCAATGTTTCGATATAACGATAAATCACTCTAGGAGACTTGGAATCGCGATAATTACCTTCACCGCAACCTGTGTAGCGATAGGAGCCAAGGATTCAACACGGATGGCTTGCAAATGTTCGATATAACGGTAAATCACCCTATGAGTCTCGAAATCGCGATATTTACGTTTTCCACACGCTGTGTATCGAAAGAATCTAAGTATTCACTTCCCAAGCCTCGCAGTCGTTCGATATAACGATAAATCCCTCCATGAGACTCAGAATTGCGAAAATCACCTTCACCGCACCCTGTGTATCGAAAGGAGCTGAGCATTCAACTCGGATGGCTTCCAATGTTTCGATATAACGATAAATCACTCTAGGAGACTTGGAATCGCGATAATTACCTTCACCGCAACCTGTGTAGCGATAGGAGCCAAGGATTCAACACGGATGGCTTGCAAATGTTCGATATAACGGTAAATCACCCTATGAGTCTCGAAATCGCGATATTTACGTTTTCCACACGCTGTGTATCGAAAGAATCTAAGTATTCACTTCCCAAGCCTCGCAGTCGTTCGATATAACGATAAATCCCTCTATGAGACTCGGAATTGCGAAAATCACCTTCACCGCAACCTGTGTATCGAAAGGAGCTAAGGATTCAACTCGGATTGCTTGAAATGGTTCGATATCACGATATATCACTCTATGAGACTTGGAATCGCGATATTTACGTTTCCCAGACGCCGTGTATCCAAAAGAGCTATGTATTCACTTCGCACGCCTCGCAATCGTTCGATTAAACGATAAATCACCCTATGAGTCTCGAAATCGGGAAATTTACGTTTTCCAAACGCTGTGTATCGAAAGGAGCTAAGGCTTCAGATCCCAAACCGCGCAATCGTTCGATTAAACGATTAATCACTCTAGGAGACTCGGAATCGCGATAATTACCTTCACCGCACCCTGTGTATCGAAAGGAGCGAAGAATTCACTTCCCAATCCTCGCAATCGTTCGATATAACGATAAATCACCCTATGAGTCTCGAAATCGCGATATTTACGTTTTTTAAACGCTGTGTATCAAAAGAATCTAAGTATTCACTTCTCAAACCTCGCAATCGTTCGATATAACGATAAATCACTCTAGGAGACTGGGAATCGCGATAATTACCATCACCGCACCCTGTGTATCGAAAGGAGCTAAGGATTCCACTCGGATTGCTTGAAATGGTTCGATATCACGATATATCACTCTATGAAACTTGGAATCGCGATATTTACGTTTCCCAGACGCCGTGTATCCAAAAGAGCTATGTATTCACTTCGCACGCCTCGCAATCGTTCGATCAAACGATAAATCACCCTATGAGTCTCGAAATCGGGATATTTACGTTTTCCAAACGCTGTGAATCGAAAGGAGCTAAGGCTTCAGATCCCAAACCGCGCAATCGTTCGATTAAACGATAAATCACTCTAGGATACTCCGAATCGCGATAATTACATTCACCGCAACCTGTGTATCGAAAGGAGCTAAGGATTCACACGGATGGCTTGCAATGGTTCGGTATAACGATAAATCACTCTAGGAGACTGGGAATCGCGATAATTACCTTCACAGCACGCTGTGTATCGAAAGGAGCTAAGGCTTCAGATCCCAAACCGCGCAATCGATCGATTAAACGATAAATCACTCTAGGAGACTCCGAATCGCGATAATTACCTTCACCGCAACCTGAGTATCGAAAGGAGCTAAGGATTCAACACGGATGGCTTGCAATGGTTCGGTATAACGGTAAATCACCCTATGAGTCTCGAAATCGCGATATTTACGTTTTCCAAACGCTGTGTTTCTATGGGAGCTAAGGATTCACTTCCCAAGCCTCGCAAACGTTCAATGTAACGTTAAATCACTCTATGAGACTCGGAATCGGGATATTTACGTTTTCCAAACGCTGTGTTTCGAAAGGAGCTAAGGCTTCACTTCGCAAGCCTCGTAACCGTTCGATATAACGATAAATCACTCTATGAGACTCGGATTTGCGAAAATCACCTTCACCGCAACCTGTGTATCGAAAGGAGCCAAGGATTCAACACGGATGGCTTGCAAATGTTGGATATAACGGTAAATCACCCTATGAGTCTCGAAATCGCGATATTTACGTTTTCCAAACGCTGTGTTTCTATGGGAGCTAAGGATTCACTTCCCAAGCCTCGCAAACGTTCAATGTAACGTTAAATCACTCTATGAGACTCGGAATCGGGATATTTACGTTTTCCAAACGCTGTGTTTCGAAAGGAGCTAAGGCTTCACTTCGCAAGCCTCGTAACCGTTCGATATCACGATAAATCACTCTAGGAGACTGGGAATCGCGATAATTACCAGCACCACACCCTGTGTATCGAAAGGAGCTAAGGATTGAACACGGATGGCTTGCAATGGTTCGATATAACGATAAATCACTCTAGGAGACTGGGAATCGCGATAATTACCTTCACAGCACGCTGTGTATCGAAAGGAGCTAAGTATTCACTTGACAAACCTCGCAATCGATCAATGTAACGTTAAATCACTCTATGAGACTCGGAATTGCGAAAATCACCTTCACCGCAACCTGCATATCGAAAGGAGCCAAGGATTCAACACGTATGGCTTGCAAATGTTCGATATAACGGTAAATCACCCTATGAGTCTCGAAATCGCGATATTTACGTTTTCCAAACGCTGTGTTTCTATGGGAGCTAAGGATTCACTTCCCAAGCCTCGCAAACGTTCAATGTAACGTTAAATCACTCTATGAGACTCGGAATCGGGATATTTACGTTTTCCAAACGCTGTGTTTCTATGGGAGCTAAGGATTCACTTCCCAAGCCTCGCAATCGATCAATGTAACGTTAAATCACTCTATGAGACTCGGAATTGCGAAAATCACCTTCACCGCAACCTGCATATCGAAAGGAGCCAAGGATTCAACACGGATGGCTTCCAATGTTTCGATATAACGATAAATCACTCTAGGAGACTTGGAATCGCGATAATTACCTTCACCGCAACCTGTGTAGCGATAGGAGCCAAGGATTCAACACGGATGGCTTGCAAATGTTCGATATAACGGTAAATCACCCTATGAGTCTCGAAATCGCGATATTTACGTTTTCCACACGCTGTGTATCGAAAGAATCTAAGTATTCACTTCCCAAGCCTCGCAGTCGTTCGATATAACGATAAATCCCTCCATGAGACTCAGAATTGCGAAAATCACCTTCACCGCACCCTGTGTATCGAAAGGATCTGAGCATTCAACTCGGATGGCTTCCAATGTTTCGATATAACGATAAATCACTCTAGGAGACTTGGAATCGCGATAATTACCTTCACCGCAACCTGTGTAGCGATAGGAGCCAAGGATTCAACACGGATGGCTTGCAAATGTTCGATATAACGGTAAATCACCCTATGAGTCTCGAAATCGCGATATTTACGTTTTCCACACGCTGTGTATCGAAAGAATCTAAGTATTCACTTCCCAAGCCTCGCAGTCGTTCGATATAACGATAAATCCCTCTATGAGACTCGGAATTGCGAAAATCACCTTCACCGCAACCTGTGTATCGAAAGGAGCTAAGGATTCAACTCGGATTGCTTGAAATGGTTCGATATCACGATATATCACTCTATGAGACTTGGAATCGCGATATTTACGTTTCCCAGACGCCGTGTATCCAAAAGAGCTATGTATTCACTTCGCACGCCTCGCAATCGTTCGATCAAACGATAAATCACCCTATGAGTCTCGAAATCGGGATATTTACGTTTTCCAAACGCTGTGAATCGAAAGGAGCTAAGGCTTCAGATCCCAAACCCCGCAATCGTTCGATTAAACGATAAATCACTCTAGGAGACTCGGAATCGCGATAATTACCTTCACCGGAACCTGTGTATCGAAAGGAGCTAAGGATTCAACACGGATGGCTTGCAATGGTTCGATATAACGATAAATCACTCTATGAGACTTGGAATCGGGATATTTACGTTTCCCAAACGCTGTGTTTCGATGGGAGCTAAGGATTCACTTCCCAAGCCTCGCAAACGTTCAATGTAACGTTAAATCACTCTATGAGACTCGGAATCGGGATATTTACGTTTTCCAAACGCTGTGTTTCGAAAGGAGCTAAGCCTTCACTTCGCAAGCCTCGTAACCGTTCGATATCACGATAAATCACTCTAGGAGACTCGGAATCGCGATAATTACCTTCACCGCACCCTGTGTATCGAAAGGAGCGAAGAATTCACTTCCCAATCCTCGCAATCGTTCGATATAACGATAAATCACGCTATGACACTCGAAATCGCGATATTTACGTTTTCCAAACGCTGTGTATCGAAAGAATCTAAGTATTCACTTCTCAAGCCTCGCAATCGTTCGATATAACGATAAATCACTCTAGGAGACTGGGAATCGCGATAATTACCATCACCGCACCCTGTGTATCGAAAGGAGCTAAGGATTCAACTCGGATTGCTTGAAATGGTTCGATATCAGGATAAATCACTCTAAGAGACTCGGAATCGCGATAATTACCTCCACCGCACCCTGTGTATCGAAAGGAGCGAAGAATTCACTTCCCAATCCTCGCAATCGTTCGATATAACGATAAATTCACCCTATGACACTCGAAATCGCGATATTTACGTTTTCCAAACGCTGTGTATCGAAAGAATCTAAGTATTCACTTCTCAAGCCTCGCAATCGTTCGATATAACGATAAATCACTCTAGAAGACTGGGAATCGCGATAATTACCATCACCGCACCCGGTGTATCGAAAGGAGCTAAGGATTCAACTCGGATTGCTTGAAATGGTTCGATATCACGATATATCACTCTATGAGACTTGGAATCGCGATATTTACGTTTCCCAGACGCCGTGTATCCAAAAGAGCTATGTATTCACTTCGCACGCCTCGCAATCGTTCGATTAAACGATAAATCACCCTATGAGTCTCGAAATCGGGATATTTACGTTTTCCAAACGCTGTGAATCGAAAGGAGCTAAGGCTTCAGATCCCAAACCCCGCAATCGTTCGATTAAACGATAAATCACTCTAGGAGACTCGGAATCGCGATAATTACCTTCACCGGAACCTGTGTATTGAAAGGAGCTAAGGATTTAACACGGATGGCTTGCAATGGTTCGATATAACGATAAATCACTCTATGAGACTTGGAATCGGGATATTTACGTTTCCCAAACGCTGTGTTTCGATGGGAGCTAAGGATTCACTTCCCAAGCCTCGCAAACATTCAATGTAACGTTAAATCACTCTATGAGACTCGGAATCGGGATATTTACGTTTTCCAAACGCTGTGTTTCGAAAGGAGCTAAGCCTTCACTTCGCAAGCCTCGTAACCGTTCGATATCACGATAAATCACTCTAGGAGACTCGGAATCGCGATAATTACCTTCACAGCACGCTGTGTATCGAAAGGAGCTAAGGCTTCAGATCCCAAACCGCGCAATCGTTCGATTAAACGATAAATCACTCTAGGAGACTCCGAATCGCGATAATTACCTTCACCGCAAACTGTGTATCGAAAGGAGCTAAGGATTCAACACGGATGGCTTGCAATGGTTCGGTATAACGATAAATCACTCTATGGGACTTGGAATCGGGATATTTACGTTTTCCAAACGCTGTGTTTCTATGGAAGCTAAGGATTCACTTCCCAAGCCTCGCAAACGTTCAATGTAACGTTAAATCACTCTATGAAACTCGGAATCGGGATATTTACGTTTTCCAAACGCTGTGTTTCGAAAGGAGCTAAGGCTTCACTTCGCAAGCCTCGTAACCGTTCGATATCACGATAAATCACTCTAGGAGACTGGGAATCGCGATAATTACCAGCACCACACCCTGTGTATCGAAAGGAGCTAAGGATTCAACACGGATGGCTTGCAATGGTTCGATATAACGATAAATCACTCTAGGAGACTGGGTATCGCGATAATTACCTTCACAGCACGCTGTGTATCGAAAGGAGCTAAGTATTCACTTGACAAACATCGCAATCGATCAATGTAACGTTAAATCACTCTATGAGACTCGGAATTGCGAAAATCACCTTCACCGCAACCTGCATATCGAAAGGAGCCAAGGATTCAACACGTATGGCTTGCAAATGTTCGATATAACGGTAAATCACCCTATGAGTCTCGAAATCGCGATATTTACGTTTTCCACACGCTGTGTATCGAAAGAATCTAAGTATTCACTTCCCAAGCCTCGCAGTCGTTCGATATAACGATAAATCCCTCTATGAGACTCAGAATTGCGAAAATTACCATCACCGCACCCTGTGTATCGAAAGGAGCTAAGGATTCAACTCGGATTGCTTGAAATGGTTCGATATCACGATATATCACTCTATGAGACTTGGAATCGCGATATTTACGTTTCCCAGACGCCGTGTATCCAAAAGAGCTATGTATTCACTTCGCACGCCTCGCAATCGTTCGATTAAACGATAAATCACCCTATGTGTCTCGAAATCGGGAAATTTACGTTTTCCAAACGCTGTGTATCGAAAGGAGCTAAGGCTTCAGATCCCAAACCGCGCAATCGTTCGATTAAACGATAAATCACTCTAGGAGACTCCGAATCGCGATAATTACCATCACCGCACCCTGTGTATCGAAAGGAGCTAAGGATTCAACTCGGATTGCTTGAAATGGTTCGATATCACGATATATCACTCTATGAGACTTGGAATCGCGATATTTACGTTTCCCAGACGCCGTGTATCCAAGAGAGCTATGTATTCACTTCGCACGCCTCGCAATCGTTCGATTAAACGATAAATCACCCTATGAGTCTCGAAATCGGGATATTTACGTTTTCCAAACGCTGTGTATCGAAAGGAGCTAAGGCTTCAGATCCCAAACCGCGCAATCGTTCGATTAAACGATAAATCACTCTAGGAGACTCGGAATCGCGATAATTACCTTCACCGCACCCTGTGTATCGAAAGGAGCGAAGAATTCACTTCCCAATCCTCGCAATCGTTCGATATAACGATAAATCACCCTATGAGTCTCGAAATCGCGATATTTACGTTTTCTAAACGCTGTGTATCAAAAGAATCTAAGTATTCACTTCTCAAACCTCGCAATCGTTCGATATAACGATAAATCACTCTAGGAGACTGGGAATCGCGATAATTACCATCACCGCACCCTGTGTATCGAAAGGAGCTAAGGATTCCACTCGGATTGCTTGAAATGGTTCGATATCACGATATATCACTCTATGAAACTTGGAATCGCGATATTTACGTTTCCCAGACGCCGTGTATCCAAAAGAGCTATGTATTCACTTCGCACGCCTCGCAATCGTTCGATTAAACGATAAATCACAATATGAGTCTCGAAATCGGGAAATTTACGTTTTCCAAACGCTGTGTATCGAAAGGAGCTAAGGCTTCAGATCCCAAACCGCGCAATCGTTCGATTAAACGATAAATCACTCTAGGATACTCCGAATCGCGATAATTACCTTCACCGCAACCTGTGTATCGAAAGGAGCTAAGGATTCACACGGATGGCTTGCAATGGTTCGGTATAACGATAAATCACTCTAGGAGACTGGGAATCGCGATAATTACCTTCACAGCACGCTGTGTATCGAAAGGAGCTAAGGCTTCAGATCCCAAACCGCGCAATCGATCGATTAAACGATAAATCACTCTAGGAGACTCCGAATCGCGATAATTACCTTCACCGCAACCTGTGTATCGAAAGGAGCTAAGGATTCAACACGGATGGCTTGCAATGGTTCGGTATAACGATAAATCACTCTATGGGACTTGGAATCGGGATATTTACGTTTTCCAAACGCTGTGTTTCTATGGGAGCTAATGATTCACTTCCCAAGCCTCGCAAACGTTCAATGTAACGTTAAATCACTCTATGAGACTCGGAATCGGGATATTTACGTTTTCCAAACGCTGTGTTTCGAAAGGAGCTAAGGCTTCACTTCGCAAGCCTCGTAACCGTTCGATATAACGATAAATCACTCTATGAGACTCGGATTTGCGAAAATCACCTTCACCGCAACCTGTGTATCGAAAGGAGCCAAGGATTCAACACGGATGGCTTGCAAATGTTGGATATAACGGTAAATCACCCTATGAGTCTCGAAATCGCGATATTTACGTTTTCCAAACGCTGTGTTTCTATGGGAGCTAAGGATTCACTCCCCAAGCCTCGCAAACGTTCAATGTAACGTTAAATCACTCTATGAGACTCGGAATCGGGATATTTACGTTTTCCAAACGCTGTGTTTCGAAAGGAGCTAAGGCTTCACTTCGCAAGCCTCGTAACCGTTCGATATCACGATAAATCACTCTAGGAGACTGGGAATCGCGATAATTACCAGCACCACACCCTGTGTATCGAAAGGAGCTAAGGATTGAACACGGATGGCTTGCAATGGTTCGATATAACGATAAATCACTCTAGGAGACTGGGAATCGCGATAATTACCTTCACAGCACGCTGTGTATCGAAAGGAGCTAAGTATTCACTTGACAAACCTCGCAATCGATCAATGTAACGTTAAATCACTCTATGAGACTCGGAATTGCGAAAATCACCTTCACCGCAACCTGCATATCGAAAGGAGCCAAGGATTCAACACGTATGGCTTGCAAATGTTCGATATAACGGTAAATCACCCTATGAGTCTCGAAATCGCGATATTTACGTTTTCCAAACGCTGTGTTTCTATGGGAGCTAAGGATTCACTTCCCAAGCCTCGCAAACGTTCAATGTAACGTTAAATCACTCTATCAGAATCGGAATCGGGATATTTACGTTTTCCAAACGCTGTGTTTCTATGGGAGCTAAGGATTCACTTCCCAAGCCTCGCAATCGATCAATGTAACGTTAAATCACTCTATGAGACTCGGAATTGCGAAAATCACCTTCACCGCAACCTGCATATCGAAAGGAGCCAAGGATTCAACACGGATGGCTTCCAATGTTTCGATATAACGATAAATCACTCTAGGAGACTTGGAATCGCGATAATTACCTTCACCGCAACCTGTGTAGCGATAGGAGCCAAGGATTCAACACGGATGGCTTGCAAATGTTCGATATAACGGTAAATCACCCTATGAGTCTCGAAATCGCGATATTTACGTTTTCCACACGCTGTGTATCGAAAGAATCTAAGTATTCACTTCCCAAGCCTCGCAGTCGTTCGATATAACGATAAATCCCTCCATGAGACTCAGAATTGCGAAAATCACCTTCACCGCACCCTGTGTATCGAAAGGAGCTGAGCATTCAACTCGGATGGCTTCCAATGTTTCGATATAACGATAAATCACTCTAGGAGACTTGGAATCGCGATAATTACCTTCACCGCAACCTGTGTAGCGATAGGAGCCAAGGATTCAACACGGATGGCTTGCAAATGTTCGATATAACGGTAAATCACCCTATGAGTCTCGAAATCGCGATATTTACGTTTTCCACACGCTGTGTATCGAAAGAATCTAAGTATTCACTTCCCAAGCCTCGCAGTCGTTCGATATAACGATAAATCCCTCTATGAGACTCGGAATTGCGAAAATCACCTTCACCGCAACCTGTGTATCGAAAGGAGCTAAGGATTCAACTCGGATTGCTTGAAATGGTTCGATATCACGATATATCACTCTATGAGACTTGGAATCGCGATATTTACGTTTCCCAGACGCCGTGTATCCAAAAGAGCTATGTATTCACTTCGCACGCCTCGCAATCGTTCGATCAAACGATAAATCACCCTATGAGTCTCGAAATCGGGATATTTACGTTTTCCAAACGCTGTGAATCGAAAGGAGCTAAGGCTTCAGATCCCAAACCCCGCAATCGTTCGATTAAACGATAAATCACTCTAGGAGACTCGGAATCGCGATAATTACCTTCACCGGAACCTGTGTATCGAAAGGAGCTAAGGATTCAACACGGATGGCTTGCAATGGTTCGATATAACGATAAATCACTCTATGAGACTTGGAATCGGGATATTTACGTTTCCCAAACGCTGTGTTTCGATGGGAGCTAAGGATTCACTTCCCAAGCCTCGCAAACGTTCAATGTAACGTTAAATCACTCTATGAGACTCGGAATCGGGATATTTACGTTTTCCAAACGCTGTGTTTCGAAAGGAGCTAAGCCTTCACTTCGCAAGCCTCGTAACCGTTCGATATCACGATAAATCACTCTAGGAGACTCGGAATCGCGATAATTACCTTCACCGCACCCTGTGTATCGAAAGGAGCGAAGAATTCACTTCCCAATCCTCGCAATCGTTCGATATAACGATAAATCACGCTATGACACTCGAAATCGCGATATTTACGTTTTCCAAACGCTGTGTATCGAAAGAATCTAAGTATTCACTTCTCAAGCCTCGCAATCGTTCGATATAACGATAAATCACTCTAGGAGACTGGGAATCGCGATAATTACCATCACCGCACCCTGTGTATCGAAAGGAGCTAAGGATTCAACTCGGATTGCTTGAAATGGTTCGATATCAGGATAAATCACTCTAAGAGACTCGGAATCGCGATAATTACCTCCACCGCACCCTGTGTATCGAAAGGAGCGAAGAATTCACTTCCCAATCCTCGCAATCGTTCGATATAACGATAAATTCACCCTATGACACTCGAAATCGCGATATTTACGTTTTCCAAACGCTGTGTATCGAAAGAATCTAAGTATTCACTTCTCAAGCCTCGCAATCGTTCGATATAACGATAAATCACTCTAGAAGACTGGGAATCGCGATAATTACCATCACCGCACCCGGTGTATCGAAAGGAGCTAAGGATTCAACTCGGATTGCTTGAAATGGTTCGATATCACGATATATCACTCTATGAGACTTGGAATCGCGATATTTACGTTTCCCAGACGCCGTGTATCCAAAAGAGCTATGTATTCACTTCGCACGCCTCGCAATCGTTCGATTAAACGATAAATCACCCTATGAGTCTCGAAATCGGGATATTTACGTTTTCCAAACGCTGTGAATCGAAAGGAGCTAAGGCTTCAGATCCCAAACCCCGCAATCGTTCGATTAAACGATAAATCACTCTAGGAGACTCGGAATCGCGATAATTACCTTCACCGGAACCTGTGTATTGAAAGGAGCTAAGGATTTAACACGGATGGCTTGCAATGGTTCGATATAACGATAAATCACTCTATGAGACTTGGAATCGGGATATTTACGTTTCCCAAACGCTGTGTTTCGATGGGAGCTAAGGATTCACTTCCCAAGCCTCGCAAACATTCAATGTAACGTTAAATCACTCTATGAGACTCGGAATCGGGATATTTACGTTTTCCAAACGCTGTGTTTCGAAAGGAGCTAAGCCTTCACTTCGCAAGCCTCGTAACCGTTCGATATCACGATAAATCACTCTAGGAGACTCGGAATCGCGATAATTACCTTCACAGCACGCTGTGTATCGAAAGGAGCTAAGGCTTCAGATCCCAAACCGCGCAATCGTTCGATTAAACGATAAATCACTCTAGGAGACTCCGAATCGCGATAATTACCTTCACCGCAACCTGTGTATCGAAAGGAGCCAAGGATTCAACACGGATGGCTTGCAAATGTTGGATATAACGGTAAATCACCCTATGAGTCTCGAAATCGCGATATTTACGTTTTCCAAACGCTGTGTTTCTATGGGAGCTAAGGATTCACTTCCCAAGCCTCGCAAACGTTCAATGTAACGTTAAATCACTCTATGAGACTCGGAATCGGGATATTTACGGTTTCCAAACGCTGTGTTTCGAAAGGAGCTAAGGCTTCACTTCGCAAGCCTCGTAACCGTTCGATATCACGATAAATCACTCTAGGAGACTGGGAATCGCGATAATTACCAGCACCACACCCTGTGTATCGAAAGGAGCTAAGGATTGAACACGGATGGCTTGCAATGGTTCGATATAACGATAAATCACTCTAGGAGACTGGGAATCGCGATAATTACCTTCACAGCACGCTGTGTATCGAAAGGAGCTAAGTATTCACTTGACAAACCTCGCAATCGATCAATGTAACGTTAAATCACTCTATGAGACTCGGAATTGCGAAAATCACCTTCACCGCAACCTGCATATCGAAAGGAGCCAAGGATTCAACACGTATGGCTTGCAAATGTTCGATATAACGGTAAATCACCCTATGAGTCTCGAAATCGCGATATTTACGTTTTCCAAACGCTGTGTTTCTATGGGAGCTAAGGATTCACTTCCCAAGCCTCGCAAACGTTCAATGTAACGTTAAATCACTCTATGAGACTCGGAATCGGGATATTTACGTTTTCCAAACGCTGTGTTTCTATGGGAGCTAAGGATTCACTTCCCAAGCCTCGCAATCGATCAATGTAACGTTAAATCACTCTATGAGACTCGGAATTGCGAAAATCACCTTCACCGCAACCTGCATATCGAAAGGAGCCAAGGATTCAACACGGATGGCTTCCAATGTTTCGATATAACGATAAATCACTCTAGGAGACTTGGAATCGCGATAATTACCTTCACCGCAACCTGTGTAGCGATAGGAGCCAAGGATTCAACACGGATGGCTTGCAAATGTTCGATATAACGGTAAATCACCCTATGAGTCTCGAAATCGCGATATTTACGTTTTCCACACGCTGTGTATCGAAAGAATCTAAGTATTCACTTCCCAAGCCTCGCAGTCGTTCGATATAACGATAAATCCCTCCATGAGACTCAGAATTGCGAAAATCACCTTCACCGCACCCTGTGTATCGAAAGGAGCTGAGCATTCAACTCGGATGGCTTCCAATGTTTCGATATAACGATAAATCACTCTAGGAGACTTGGAATCGCGATAATTACCTTCACCGCAACCTGTGTAGCGATAGGAGCCAAGGATTCAACACGGATGGCTTGCAAATGTTCGATATAACGGTAAATCACCCTATGAGTCTCGAAATCGCGATATTTACGTTTTCCACACGCTGTGTATCGAAAGAATCTAAGTATTCACTTCCCAAGCCTCGCAGTCGTTCGATATAACGATAAATCCCTCTATGAGACTCGGAATTGCGAAAATCACCTTCACCGCAACCTGTGTATCGAAAGGAGCTAAGGATTCAACACGGATGGCTTGCAATGGTTCGATATAACGATAAATCACTCTATGAGACTTGGAATCGGGATATTTACGTTTCCCAAACGCTGTGTTTCGATGGGAGCTAAGGATTCACTTCCCAAGCCTCGCAAACGTTCAATGTAACGTTAAATCACTCTATGAGACTCGGAATCGGGATATTTACGTTTTCCAAACGCTGTGTTTCGAAAGGAGCTAAGCCTTCACTTCGCAAGCCTCGTAACCGTTCGATATCACGATAAATCACTCTAGGAGACTCGGAATCGCGATAATTACCTTCACCGCACCCTGTGTATCGAAAGGAGCGAAGAATTCACTTCCCAATCCTCGCAATCGTTCGATATAACGATAAATCACGCTATGACACTCGAAATCGCGATATTTACGTTTTCCAAACGCTGTGTATCGAAAGAATCTAAGTATTCACTTCTCAAGCCTCGCAATCGTTCGATATAACGATAAATCACTCTAGGAGACTGGGAATCGCGATAATTACCATCACCGCACCCTGTGTATCGAAAGGAGCTAAGGATTCAACTCGGATTGCTTGAAATGGTTCGATATCAGGATAAATCACTCTAAGAGACTCGGAATCGCGATAATTACCTCCACCGCACCCTGTGTATCGAAAGGAGCGAAGAATTCACTTCCCAATCCTCGCAATCGTTCGATATAACGATAAATTCACCCTATGACACTCGAAATCGCGATATTTACGTTTTCCAAACGCTGTGTATCGAAAGAATCTAAGTATTCACTTCTCAAGCCTCGCAATCGTTCGATATAACGATAAATCACTCTAGAAGACTGGGAATCGCGATAATTACCATCACCGCACCCGGTGTATCGAAAGGAGCTAAGGATTCAACTCGGATTGCTTGAAATGGTTCGATATCACGATATATCACTCTATGAGACTTGGAATCGCGATATTTACGTTTCCCAGACGCCGTGTATCCAAAAGAGCTATGTATTCACTTCGCACGCCTCGCAATCGTTCGATTAAACGATAAATCACCCTATGAGTCTCGAAATCGGGATATTTACGTTTTCCAAACGCTGTGAATCGAAAGGAGCTAAGGCTTCAGATCCCAAACCCCGCAATCGTTCGATTAAACGATAAATCACTCTAGGAGACTCGGAATTGCGATAATTACCTTCACCGGAACCTGTGTATTGAAAGGAGCTAAGGATTTAACACGGATGGCTTGCAATGGTTCGATATAACGATAAATCACTCTATGAGACTTGGAATCGGGATATTTACGTTTCCCAAACGCTGTGTTTCGATGGGAGCTAAGGATTCACTTCCCAAGCCTCGCAAACATTCAATGTAACGTTAAATCACTCTATGAGACTCGGAATCGGGATATTTACGTTTTCCAAACGCTGTGTTTCGAAAGGAGCTAAGCCTTCACTTCGCAAGCCTCGTAACCGTTCGATATCACGATAAATCACTCTAGGAGACTCGGAATCGCGATAATTACCTTCACAGCACGCTGTGTATCGAAAGGAGCTAAGGCTTCAGATCCCAAACCGCGCAATCGTTCGATTAAACGATAAATCACTCTAGGAGACTCCGAATCGCGATAATTACCTTCACCGCAAACTGTGTATCGAAAGGAGCTAAGGATTCAACACGGATGGCTTGCAATGGTTCGGTATAACGATAAATCACTCTATGGGACTTGGAATCGGGATATTTACGTTTTCCAAACGCTGTGTTTCTATGGAAGCTAAGGATTCACTTCCCAAGCCTCGCAAACGTTCAATGTAACGTTAAATCACTCTATGAAACTCGGAATCGGGATATTTACGTTTTCCAAACGCTGTGTTTCGAAAGGAGCTAAGGCTTCACTTCGCAAGCCTCGTAACCGTTCGATATCACGATAAATCACTCTAGGAGACTGGGAATCGCGATAATTACCAGCACCACACCCTGTGTATCGAAAGGAGCTAAGGATTCAACACGGATGGCTTGCAATGGTTCGATATAACGATAAATCACTCTAGGAGACTGGGTATCGCGATAATTACCTTCACAGCACGCTGTGTATCGAAAGGAGCTAAGTATTCACTTGACAAACATCGCAATCGATCAATGTAACGTTAAATCACTCTATGAGACTCGGAATTGCGAAAATCACCTTCACCGCAACCTGCATATCGAAAGGAGCCAAGGATTCAACACGTATGGCTTGCAAATGTTCGATATAACGGTAAATCACCCTATGAGTCTCGAAATCGCGATATTTACGTTTTCCACACGCTGTGTATCGAAAGAATCTAAGTATTCACTTCCCAAGCCTCGCAGTCGTTCGATATAACGATAAATCCCTCTATGAGACTCAGAATTGCGAAAATTACCATCACCGCACCCTGTGTATCGAAAGGAGCTAAGGATTCAACTCGGATTGCTTGAAATGGTTCGATATCACGATATATCACTCTATGAGACATGGAATCGCGATATTTACGTTTCCCAGACGCCGTGTATCCAAAAGAGCTATGTATTCACTTCGCACGCCTCGCAATCGTTCGATTAAACGATAAATCACCCTATGTGTCTCGAAATCGGGAAATTTACGTTTTCCAAACGCTGTGTATCGAAAGGAGCTAAGGCTTCAGATCCCAAACCGCGCAATCGTTCGATTAAACGATAAATCACTCTAGGAGACTCCGAATCGCGATAATTACCATCACCGCACCCTGTGTATCGAAAGGAGCTAAGGATTCAACTCGGATTGCTTGAAATGGTTCGATATCACGATATATCACTCTATGAGACTTGGAATCGCGATATTTACGTTTCCCAGACGCCGTGTATCCAAGAGAGCTATGTATTCACTTCGCACGCCTCGCAATCGTTCGATTAAACGATAAATCACCCTATGAGTCTCGAAATCGGGATATTTACGTTTTCCAAACGCTGTGTATCGAAAGGAGCTAAGGCTTCAGATCCCAAACCGCGCAATCGTTCGATTAAACGATAAATCACTCTAGGAGACTCGGAATCGCGATAATTACCTTCACCGCACCCTGTGTATCGAAAGGAGCGAAGAATTCACTTCCCAATCCTCGCAATCGTTCGATATAACGATAAATCACCCTATGAGTCTCGAAATCGCGATATTTACGTTTTCTAAACGCTGTGTATCAAAAGAATCTAAGTATTCACTTCTCAAACCTCGCAATCGTTCGATATAACGATAAATCACTCTAGGAGACTGGGAATCGCGATAATTACCATCACCGCACCCTGTGTATCGAAAGGAGCTAAGGATTCCACTCGGATTGCTTGAAATGGTTCGATATCACGATATATCACTCTATGAAACTTGGAATCGCGATATTTACGTTTCCCAGACGCCGTGTATCCAAAAGAGCTATGTATTCACTTCGCACGCCTCGCAATCGTTCGATTAAACGATAAATCACCCTATGAGTCTCGAAATCGGGAAATTTACGTTTTCCAAACGCTGTGTATCGAAAGGAGCTAAGGCTTCAGATCCCAAACCGCGCAATCGTTCGATTAAACGATAAATCACTCTAGGATACTCCGAATCGCGATAATTACCTTCACCGCAACCTGTGTATCGAAAGGAGCTAAGGATTCACACGGATGGCTTGCAATGGTTCGGTATAACGATAAATCACTCTAGGAGACTGGGAATCGCGATAATTACCTTCACAGCACGCTGTGTATCGAAAGGAGCTAAGGCTTCAGATCCCAAACCGCGCAATCGATCGATTAAACGATAAATCACTCTAGGAGACTCCGAATCGCGATAATTACCTTCACCGCAACCTGTGTATCGAAAGGAGCTAAGGATTCAACACGGATGGCTTGCAATGGTTCGGTATAACGATAAATCACTCTATGGGACTTGGAATCGGGATATTTACGTTTTCCAAACGCTGTGTTTCTATGGGAGCTAATGATTCACTTCCCAAGCCTCGCAAACGTTCAATGTAACGTTAAATCACTCTATGAGACTCGGAATCGGGATATTTACGTTTTCCAAACGCTGTGTTTCGAAAGGAGCTAAGGCTTCACTTCGCAAGCCTCGTAACCGTTCGATATAACGATAAATCACTCTATGAGACTCGGATTTGCGAAAATCACCTTCACCGCAACCTGTGTATCGAAAGGAGCCAAGGATTCAACACGGATGGCTTGCAAATGTTGGATATAACGGTAAATCACCCTATGAGTCTCGAAATCGCGATATTTACGTTTTCCAAACGCTGTGTTTCTATGGGAGCTAAGGATTCACTTCCCAAGCCTCGCAAACGTTCAATGTAACGTTAAATCACTCTATGAGACTCGGAATCGGGATATTTACGTTTTCCAAACGCTGTGTTTCGAAAGGAGCTAAGGCTTCACTTCGCAAGCCTCGTAACCGTTCGATATCACGATAAATCACTCTAGGAGACTGGGAATCGCGATAATTACCAGCACCACACCCTGTGTATCGAAAGGAGCTAAGGATTCAACACGGATGGCTTGCAATGGTTCGATATAACGATAAATCACTCTAGGAGACTGGGAATCGCGATAATTACCTTCACAGCACGCTGTGTATCGAAAGGAGCTAAGTATTCACTTGACAAACCTCGCAATCGATCAATGTAACGTTAAATCACTCTATGAGACTCGGAATTGCGAAAATCACCTTCACCGCAACCTGCATATCGAAAGGAGCCAAGGATTCAACACGTATGGCTTGCAAATGTTCGATATAACGGTAAATCACCCTATGAGTCTCGAAATCGCGATATTTACGTTTTCCACACGCTGTGTATCGAAAGAATCTAAGTATTCACTTCCCAAGCCTCGCAGTCGTTCGATATAACGATAAATCCCTCTATGAGACTCAGAATTGCGAAAATTACCATCACCGCACCCTGTGTATCGAAAGGAGCTAAGGATTCAACTCGGATTGCTTGAAATGGTTCGATATCACGATATATCACTCTATGAGACTTGGAATCGCGATATTTACGTTTCCCAGACGCCGTGTATCCAAAAGAGCTATGTATTCACTTCGCACGCCTCGCAATCGTTCGATTAAACGATAAATCACCCTATGTGTCTCGAAATCGGGAAATTTACGTTTTCCAAACACTGTGTATCGAAAGGAGCTAAGGCTTCAGATCCCAAACCGCGCAATCGTTCGATTAAACGATAAATCACTCTAGGAGACTCCGAATCGCGATAATTACCATCACCGCACCCTGTGTATCGAAATGAGCTAAGGATTCAACTCGGATTGCTTGAAATGGTTCGATATCACGATATATCACTCTATGAGACTTGGAATCGCGATATTTACGTTTCCCAGACGCCGTGTATCCAAAAGAGCTATGTATTCACTTCGCACGCCTCGCAATCGTTCGATTAAACGATAAATCACCCTATGAGTCTCGAAATCGGGATATTTACGTTTTCCAAACGCTGTGTATCGAAAGGAGCTAAGGCTTCAGATCCCAAACCGCGCAATCGTTCGATTAAACGATAAATCACTCTAGGATACTCCGAATCGCGATAATTACCTTCACCGCAACCTGTGTATCGAAAGGAGCTAAGGATTCACACGGATGGCTTGCAATGGTTCGGTATAACGATAAATCACTCTAGGAGACTGGGAATCGCGATAATTACCTTCACAGCACGCTGTGTATCGAAAGGAGCTAAGGCTTCAGATCCCAAACCGCGCAATCGATCGATTAAACGATAAATCACTCTAGGAGACTCCGAATCGCGATAATTACCTTCACCGCAACCTGAGTATCGAAAGGAGCTAAGGATTCAACACGGATGGCTTGCAATGGTTCGGTATAACGATAAATCACTCTATGGGACTTGGAATCGGGATATTTACGTTTTCCAAACGCTGTGTTTCTATGGGAGCTAAGGATTCACTTCCCAAGCCTCGCAAACGTTCAATGTAACGTTAAATCACTCTATGAGACTCGGAATCGGGATATTTACGTTTTCCAAACGCTGTGTTTCGAAAGGAGCTAAGGCTTCACTTCGCAAGCCTCGTAACCGTTCGATATAACGATAAATCACTCTATGAGACTCGGATTTGCGAAAATCACCTTCACCGCAACCTGTGTATCGAAAGGAGCCAAGGATTCAACACGGATGGCTTGCAAATGTTGGATATAACGGTAAATCACCCTATGAGTCTCGAAATCGCGATATTTACGTTTTCCAAACGCTGTGTTTCTATGGGAGCTAAGGATTCACTTCCCAAGCCTCGCAAACGTTCAATGTAACGTTAAATCACTCTATGAGACTCGGAATCGGGATATTTACGTTTTCCAAACGCTGTGTTTCGAAAGGAGCTAAGGCTTCACTTCGCAAGCCTCGTAACCGTTCGATATCACGATAAATCACTCTAGGAGACTGGGAATCGCGATAATTACCAGCACCACACCCTGTGTATCGAAAGGAGCTAAGGATTGAACACGGATGGCTTGCAATGGTTCGATATAACGATAAATCACTCTAGGAGACTGGGAATCGCGATAATTACCTTCACAGCACGCTGTGTATCGAAAGGAGCTAAGTATTCACTTGACAAACCTCGCAATCGATCAATGTAACGTTAAATCACTCTATGAGACTCGGAATTGCGAAAATCACCTTCACCGCAACCTGCATATCGAAAGGAGCCAAGGATTCAACACGTATGGCTTGCAAATGTTCGATATAACGGTAAATCACCCTATGAGTCTCGAAATCGCGATATTTACGTTTTCCAAACGCTGTGTTTCTATGGGAGCTAAGGATTCACTTCCCAAGCCTCGCAAACGTTCAATGTAACGTTAAATCACTCTATGAGACTCGGAATCGGGATATTTACGTTTTCCAAACGCTGTGTTTCTATGGGAGCTAAGGATTCACTTCCCAAGCCTCGCAATCGATCAATGTAACGTTAAATCACTCTATGAGACTCGGAATTGCGAAAATCACCTTCACCGCAACCTGCATATCGAAAGGAGCCAAGGATTCAACACGGATGGCTTCCAATGTTTCGATATAACGATAAATCACTCTAGGAGACTTGGAATCGCGATAATTACCTTCACCGCAACCTGTGTAGCGATAGGAGCCAAGGATTCAACACGGATGGCTTGCAAATGTTCGATATAACGGTAAATCACCCTATGAGTCTCGAAATCGCGATATTTACGTTTTCCACACGCTGTGTATCGAAAGAATCTAAGTATTCACTTCCCAAGCCTCGCAGTCGTTCGATATAACGATAAATCCCTCTATGAGACTCGGAATTGCGAAAATCACCTTCACCGCAACCTGTGTATCGAAAGGAGCTAAGGATTCAACTCGGATTGCTTGAAATGGTTCGATATCACGATATATCACTCTATGAGACTTGGAATCGCGATATTTACGTTTCCCAGACGCCGTGTATCCAAAAGAGCTATGTATTCACTTCGCACGCCTCGCAATCGTTCGATCAAACGATAAATCACCCTATGAGTCTCGAAATCGGGATATTTACGTTTTCCAAACGCTGTGAATCGAAAGGAGCTAAGGCTTCAGATCCCAAACCGCGCAATCGATCGATTAAACGATAAATCACTCTAGGAGACTCCGAATCGCGATAATTACCTTCACCGCAACCTGTGTATCGAAAGGAGCTAAGGATTCAACACGGATGGCTTGCAATGGTTCGGTATAACGATAAATCACTCTATGGGACTTGGAATCGGGATATTTACGTTTTCCAAACGCTGTGTTTCGAAAGGAGCTAAGCCTTCACTTCGCAAGCCTCGTAACCGTTCGATATCACGATAAATCACTCTAGGAGACTCGGAATCGCGATAATTACCTTCACCGCACCCTGTGTATCGAAAGGAGCGAAGAATTCACTTCCCAATCCTCGCAATCGTTCGATATAACGATAAATCACCCTATGAGTCTCGAAATCGCGATATTTACGTTTTCTAAACGCTGTGTATCAAAAGAATCTAAGTATTCACTTCTCAAACCTCGCAATCGTTCGATATAACGATAAATCACTCTAGGAGACTGGGAATCGCGATAATTACCATCACCGCACCCTGTGTATCGAAAGGAGCTAAGGATTCCACTCGGATTGCTTGAAATGGTTCGATATCACGATATATCACTCTATGAAACTTGGAATCGCGATATTTACGTTTCCCAGACGCCGTGTATCCAAAAGAGCTATGTATTCACTTCGCACGCCTCGCAATCGTTCGATTAAACGATAAATCACCCTATGAGTCTCGAAATCGGGAAATTTACGTTTTCCAAACGCTGTGTATCGAAAGGAGCTAAGGCTTCAGATCCCAAACCGCGCAATCGTTCGATTAAACGATAAATCACTCTAGGATACTCCGAATCGCGATAATTACCTTCACCGCAACCTGTGTATCGAAAGGAGCTAAGGATTCACACGGATGGCTTGCAATGGTTCGGTATAACGATAAATCACTCTAGGAGACTGGGAATCGCGATAATTACCTTCACAGCACGCTGTGTATCGAAAGGAGCTAAGGCTTCAGATCCCAAACCGCGCAATCGATCGATTAAACGATAAATCACTCTAGGAGACTCCGAATCGCGATAATTACCTTCACCGCAACCTGAGTATCGAAAGGAGCTAAGGATTCAACACGGATGGCAAGCAATGGTTCGGTATAACGATAAATCACTCTATGGGACTTGGAATCGGGATATTTACGTTTTCCAAACGCTGTGTTTCTATGGGAGCTAAGGATTCACTTCCCAAGCCTCGCAAACGTTCAATGTAACGTTAAATCACTCTATGAGACTCGGAATCGGGATATTTACGTTTTCCAAACGCTGTGTTTCGAAAGGAGCTAAGGCTTCACTTCGCAAGCCTCGTAACCGTTCGATATAACGATAAATCACTCTATGAGACTCGGATTTGCGAAAATCACCTTCACCGCAACCTGTGTATCGAAAGGAGCCAAGGATTCAACACGGATGGCTTGCAAATGTTGGATATAACGGTAAATCACCCTATGAGTCTCGAAATCGCGATATTTACGTTTTCCAAACGCTGTGTTTCTATGGGAGCTAAGGATTCACTTCCCAAGCCTCGCAAACGTTCAATGTAACGTTAAATCACTCTATGAGACTCGGAATCGGGATATTTACGTTTTCCAAACGCTGTGTTTCGAAAGGAGCTAAGGCTTCACTTCGCAAGCCTCGTAACCGTTCGATATCACGATAAATCACTCTAGGAGACTGGGAATCGCGATAATTACCAGCACCACACCCTGTGTATCGAAAGGAGCTAAGGATTGAACACGGATGGCTTGCAATGGTTCGATATAACGATAAATCACTCTAGGAGACTGGGAATCGCGATAATTACCTTCACAGCACGCTGTGTATCGAAAGGAGCTAAGTATTCACTTGACAAACCTCGCAATCGATCAATGTAACGTTAAATCACTCTATGAGACTCGGAATTGCGAAAATCACCTTCACCGCAACCTGCATATCGAAAGGAGCCAAGGATTCAACACGTATGGCTTGCAAATGTTCGATATAACGGTAAATCACCCTATGAGTCTCGAAATCGCGATATTTACGTTTTCCAAACGCTGTGTTTCTATGGGAGCTAAGGATTCACTTCCCAAGCCTCGCAAACGTTCAATGTAACGTTAAATCACTCTATGAGACTCGGAATCGGGATATTTACGTTTTCCAAACGCTGTGTTTCTATGGGAGCTAAGGATTCACTTCCCAAGCCTCGCAATCGATCAATGTAACGTTAAATCACTCTATGAGACTCGGAATTGCGAAAATCACCTTCACCGCAACCTGCATATCGAAAGGAGCCAAGGATTCAACACGGATGGCTTCCAATGTTTCGATATAACGATAAATCACTCTAGGAGACTTGGAATCGCGATAATTACCTTCACCGCAACCTGTGTAGCGATAGGAGCCAAGGATTCAACACGGATGGCTTGCAAATGTTCGATATAACGGTAAATCACCCTATGAGTCTCGAAATCGCGATATTTACGTTTTCCACACGCTGTGTATCGAAAGAATCTAAGTATTCACTTCCCAAGCCTCGCAGTCGTTCGATATAACGATAAATCCCTCCATGAGACTCAGAATTGCGAAAATCACCTTCACCGCACCCTGTGTATCGAAAGGAGCTGAGCATTCAACTCGGATGGCTTCCAATGTTTCGATATAACGATAAATCACTCTAGGAGACTTGGAATCGCGATAATTACCTTCACCGCAACCTGCGTAGCGATAGGAGCCAAGGATTCAACACGGATGGCTTGCAAATGTTCGATATAACGGTAAATCACCCTATGAGTCTCGAAATCGCGATATTTACGTTTTCCACACGCTGTGTATCGAAAGAATCTAAGTATTCACTTCCCAAGCCTCGCAGTCGTTCGATATAACGATAAATCCCTCTATGAGACTCGGAATTGAGAAAATCACCTTCACCGCAACCTGTGTATCGAAAGGAGCTAAGGATTCAACTCGGATTGCTTGAAATGGTTCGATATCACGATATATCACTCTATGAGACTTGGAATCGCGATATTTACGTTTCCCAGACGCCGTGTATCCAAAAGAGCTATGTATTCACTTCGCACGCCTCGCAATCGTTCGATCAAACGATAAATCACCCTATGAGTCTCGAAATCGGGATATTTACGTTTTCCAAACGCTGTGAATCGAAAGGAGCTAAGGCTTCAGATCCCAAACCCCGCAATCGTTCGATTAAACGATAAATCACTCTAGGAGACTCGGAATCGCGATAATTACCTTCACCGGAACCTGTGTATCGAAAGGAGCTAAGGATTCAACACGGATGGCTTGCAATGGTTCGATATAACGATAAATCACTCTATGAGACTTGGAATCGGGATATTTACGTTTCCCAAACGCTGTGTTTCGATGGGAGCTAAGGATTCACTTCCCAAGCCTCGCAAACGTTCAATGTAACGTTAAATCACTCTATGAGACTCGGAATCGGGATATTTACGTTTTCCAAACGCTGTGTTTCGAAAGGAGCTAAGCCTTCACTTCGCAAGCCTCGTAACCGTTCGATATCACGATAAATCACTCTAGGAGACTCGGAATCGCGATAATTACCTTCACCGCACCCTGTGTATCGAAAGGAGCGAAGAATTCACTTCCCAATCCTCGCAATCGTTCGATATAACGATAAATCACCCTATGAGTCTCGAAATCGCGATATTTACGTTTTCTAAACGCTGTGTATCAAAAGAATCTAAGTATTCACTTCTCAAACCTCGCAATCGTTCGATATAACGATAAATCCCTCTAGGAGACTGGGAATCGCGAAAATTACCATCACCGCACCCTGTGTATCGAAAGGAGCTAAGGATTCAACTCGGATTGCTTGAAATGGTTCGATATCACGATAAATCACTCTAAGAGACTCGGAATCGCGATAATTACCTCCACCGCACCCTGTGTATCGAAAGGAGCGAAGAATTCACTTCCCAATCCTCGCAATCGTTCGATATAACGATAAATTCACCCTATGACACTCGAAATCGCGATATTTACGTTTTCCAAACGCTGTGTATCGAAAGAATCTAAGTATTCACTTCTCAAGCCTCGCAATCGTTCGATATAACGATAAATCACTCTAGAAGACTGGGAATCGCGATAATTACCATCACCGCACCCTGTGTATCGAAAGGAGCTAAGGATTCAACTCGGATTGCTTGAAATGGTTCGATATCACGATATATCACTCTATGAGACTTGGAATCGCGATATTTACGTTTCCCAGACGCCGTGTATCCAAAAGAGCTATGTATTCACTTCGCACGCCTCGCAATCGTTCGATTAAACGATAAATCACCCTATGAGTCTCGAAATCGGGATATTTACGTTTTCCAAACGCTGTGAATCGAAAGGAGCTAAGGCTTCAGATCCCAAACCCCGCAATCGTTCGATTAAACGATAAATCACTCTAGGAGACTCGGAATCGCGATAATTACCTTCACCGGAACCTGTGTATTGAAAGGAGCTAAGGATTTAACACGGATGGCTTGCAATGGTTCGATATAACGATAAATCACCCTATGAGTCTCGAAATCGCGATATTTACGTTTTCCAAACGCTGTGTTTCTATGGGAGCTAAGGATTCACTTCCCAAGCCTCGCAAACGTTCAATGTAACGTTAAATCACTCTATGAGACTCGGAATCGGGATATTTACGTTTTCCAAACGCTGTGTTTCGAAAGGAGCTAAGGCTTCACTTCGCAAGCCTCGTAACCGTTCGATATCACGATAAATCACTCTAGGAGACTGGGAATCGCGATAATTACCAGCACCACACCCTGTGTATCGAAAGGAGCTAAGGATTGAACACGGATGGCTTGCAATGGTTCGATATAACGATAAATCACTCTAGGAGACTGGGAATCGCGATAATTACCTTCACAGCACGCTGTGTATCGAAAGGAGCTAAGTATTCACTTGACAAACCTCGCAATCGATCAATGTAACGTTAAATCACTCTATGAGACTCGGAATTGCGAAAATCACCTTCACCGCAACCTGCATATCGAAAGGAGCCAAGGATTCAACACGTATGGCTTGCAAATGTTCGATATAACGGTAAATCACCCTATGAGTCTCGAAATCGCGATATTTACGTTTTCCAAACGCTGTGTTTCTATGGGAGCTAAGGATTCACTTCCCAAGCCTCGCAAACGTTCAATGTAACGTTAAATCACTCTATGAGACTCGGAATCGGGATATTTACGTTTTCCAAACGCTGTGTTTCTATGGGAGCTAAGGATTCACTTCCCAAGCCTCGCAATCGATCAATGTAACGTTAAATCACTCTATGAGACTCGGAATTGCGAAAATCACCTTCACCGCAACCTGCATATCGAAAGGAGCCAAGGATTCAACACGGATGGCTTCCAATGTTTCGATATAACGATAAATCACTCTAGGAGACTTGGAATCGCGATAATTACCTTCACCGCAACCTGTGTAGCGATAGGAGCCAAGGATTCAACACGGATGGCTTGCAAATGTTCGATATAACGGTAAATCACCCTATGAGTCTCGAAATCGCGATATTTACGTTTTCCACACGCTGTGTATCGAAAGAATCTAAGTATTCACTTCCCAAGCCTCGCAGTCGTTCGATATAACGATAAATCCCTCTATGAGACTCGGAATTGCGAAAATCACCTTCACCGCAACCTGTGTATCGAAAGGAGCTAAGGATTCAACTCGGATTGCTTGAAATGGTTCGATATCACGATATATCACTCTATGAGACTTGGAATCGCGATATTTACGTTTCCCAGACGCCGTGTATCCAAAAGAGCTATGTATTCACTTCGCACGCCTCGCAATCGTTCGATCAAACGATAAATCACCCTATGAGTCTCGAAATCGGGATATTTACGTTTTCCAAACGCTGTGAATCGAAAGGAGCTAAGGCTTCAGATCCCAAACCCCGCAATCGTTCGATTAAACGATAAATCACTCTAGGAGACTCGGAATCGCGATAATTACCTTCACCGGAACCTGTGTATCGAAAGGAGCTAAGGATTCAACACGGATGGCTTGCAATGGTTCGATATAACGATAAATCACTCTATGAGACTTGGAATCGGGATATTTACGTTTCCCAAACGCTGTGTTTCGATGGGAGCTAAGGATTCACTTCCCAAGCCTCGCAAACGTTCAATGTAACGTTAAATCACTCTATGAGACTCGGAATCGGGATATTTACGTTTTCCAAACGCTGTGTTTCGAAAGGAGCTAAGCCTTCACTTCGCAAGCCTCGTAACCGTTCGATATCACGATAAATCACTCTAGGAGACTCGGAATCGCGATAATTACCTTCACCGCACCCTGTGTATCGAAAGGAGCGAAGAATTCACTTCCCAATCCTCGCAATCGTTCGATATAACGATAAATCACCCTATGAGTCTCGAAATCGCGATATTTACGTTTTCTAAACGCTGTGTATCAAAAGAATCTAAGTATTCACTTCTCAAACCTCGCAATCGTTCGATATAACGATAAATCACTCTAGGAGACTGGGAATCGCGATAATTACCATCACCGCACCCTGTGTATCGAAAGGAGCTAAGGATTCCACTCGGATTGCTTGAAATGGTTCGATATCACGATATATCACTCTATGAAACTTGGAATCGCGATATTTACGTTTCCCAGACGCCGTGTATCCAAAAGAGCTATGTATTCACTTCGCACGCCTCGCAATCGTTCGATTAAACGATAAATCACCCTATGAGTCTCGAAATCGGGAAATTTACGTTTTCCAAACGCTGTGTATCGAAAGGAGCTAAGGCTTCAGATCCCAAACCGCGCAATCGTTCGATTAAACGATAAATCACTCTAGGATACTCCGAATCGCGATAATTACCTTCACCGCAACCTGTGTATCGAAAGGAGCTAAGGATTCACACGGATGGCTTGCAATGGTTCGGTATAACGATAAATCACTCTAGGAGACTGGGAATCGCGATAATTACCTTCACAGCACGCTGTGTATCGAAAGGAGCTAAGGCTTCAGATCCCAAACCGCGCAATCGATCGATTAAACGATAAATCACTCTAGGAGACTCCGAATCGCGATAATTACCTTCACCGCAACCTGAGTATCGAAAGGAGCTAAGGATTCAACACGGATGGCAAGCAATGGTTCGGTATAACGATAAATCACTCTATGGGACTTGGAATCGGGATATTTACGTTTTCCAAACGCTGTGTTTCTATGGAAGCTAAGGATTCACTTCCCAAGCCTCGCAAACGTTCAATGTAACGTTAAATCACTCTATGAGACTCGGAATCGGGATATTTACGTTTTCCAAACGCTGTGTTTCGAAAGGAGCTAAGGCTTCACTTCGCAAGCCTCGTAACCGTTCGATATAACGATAAATCACTCTATGAGACTCGGATTTGCGAAAATCACCTTCACCGCAACCTGTGTATCGAAAGGAGCCAAGGATTCAACACGGATGGCTTGCAAATGTTGGATATAACGGTAAATCACCCTATGAGTCTCGAAATCGCGATATTTACGTTTTCCAAACGCTGTGTTTCTATGGGAGCTAAGGATTCACTTCCCAAGCCTCGCAAACGTTCAATGTAACGTTAAATCACTCTATGAGACTCGGAATCGGGATATTTACGTTTTCCAAACGCTGTGTTTCGAAAGGAGCTAAGGCTTCACTTCGCAAGCCTCGTAACCGTTCGATATCACGATAAATCACTCTAGGAGACTGGGAATCGCGATAATTACCAGCACCACACCCTGTGTATCGAAAGGAGCTAAGGATTGAACACGGATGGCTTGCAATGGTTCGATATAACGATAAATCACTCTAGGAGACTGGGAATCGCGATAATTACCTTCACAGCACGCTGTGTATCGAAAGGAGCTAAGTATTCACTTGACAAACCTCGCAATCGATCAATGTAACGTTAAATCACTCTATGAGACTCGGAATTGCGAAAATCACCTTCACCGCAACCTGCATATCGAAAGGAGCCAAGGATTCAACACGTATGGCTTGCAAATGTTCGATATAACGGTAAATCACCCTATGAGTCTCGAAATCGCGATATTTACGTTTTCCAAACGCTGTGTTTCTATGGGAGCTAAGGATTCACTTCCCAAGCCTCGCAAACGTTCAATGTAACGTTAAATCACTCTATGAGACTCGGAATCGGGATATTTACGTTTTCCAAACGCTGTGTTTCTATGGGAGCTAAGGATTCACTTCCCAAGCCTCGCAATCGATCAATGTAACGTTAAATCACTCTATGAGACTCGGAATTGCGAAAATCACCTTCACCGCAACCTGCATATCGAAAGGAGCCAAGGATTCAACACGGATGGCTTCCAATGTTTCGATATAACGATAAATCACTCTAGGAGACTTGGAATCGCGATAATTACCTTCACCGCAACCTGTGTAGCGATAGGAGCCAAGGATTCAACACGGATGGCTTGCAAATGTTCGATATAACGGTAAATCACCCTATGAGTCTCGAAATCGCGATATTTACGTTTTCCACACGCTGTGTATCGAAAGAATCTAAGTATTCACTTCCCAAGCCTCGCAGTCGTTCGATATAACGATAAATCCCTCCATGAGACTCAGAATTGCGAAAATCACCTTCACCGCACCCTGTGTATCGAAAGGAGCTGAGCATTCAACTCGGATGGCTTCCAATGTTTCGATATAACGATAAATCACTCTAGGAGACTTGGAATCGCGATAATTACCTTCACCGCAACCTGTGTAGCGATAGGAGCCAAGGATTCAACACGGATGGCTTGCAAATGTTCGATATAACGGTAAATCACCCTATGAGTCTCGAAATCGCGATATTTACGTTTTCCACACGCTGTGTATCGAAAGAATCTAAGTATTCACTTCCCAAGCCTCGCAGTCGTTCGATATAACGATAAATCCCTCTATGAGACTCGGAATTGAGAAAATCACCTTCACCGCAACCTGTGTATCGAAAGGAGCTAAGGATTCAACTCGGATTGCTTGAAATGGTTCGATATCACGATATATCACTCTATGAGACTTGGAATCGCGATATTTACGTTTCCCAGACGCCGTGTATCCAAAAGAGCTATGTATTCACTTCGCACGCCTCGCAATCGTTCGATCAAACGATAAATCACCCTATGAGTCTCGAAATCGGGATATTTACGTTTTCCAAACGCTGTGAATCGAAAGGAGCTAAGGCTTCAGATCCCAAACCCCGCAATCGTTCGATTAAACGATAAATCACTCTAGGAGACTCGGAATCGCGATAATTACCTTCACCGGAACCTGTGTATCGAAAGGAGCTAAGGATTCAACACGGATGGCTTGCAATGGTTCGATATAACGATAAATCACTCTATGAGACTTGGAATCGGGATATTTACGTTTCCCAAACGCTGTGTTTCGATGGGAGCTAAGGATTCACTTCCCAAGCCTCGCAAACGTTCAATGTAACGTTAAATCACTCTATGAGACTCGGAATCGGGATATTTACGTTTTCCAAACGCTGTGTTTCGAAAGGAGCTAAGCCTTCACTTCGCAAGCCTCGTAACCGTTCGATATCACGATAAATCACTCTAGGAGACTCGGAATCGCGATAATTACCTTCACCGCACCCTGTGTATCGAAAGGAGCGAAAAATTCACTTCCCAATCCTCGCAATCGTTCGATATAACGATAAATCACCCTATGAGTCTCGAAATCGCGATATTTACGTTTTCTAAACGCTGTGTATCAAAAGAATCTAAGTATTCACTTCTCAAACCTCGCAATCGTTCGATATAACGATAAATCCCTCTAGGAGACTGGGAATCGCGAAAATTACCATCACCGCACCCTGTGTATCGAAAGGAGCTAAGGATTCAACTCGGATTGCTTGAAATGGTTCGATATCACGATAAATCACTCTAAGAGACTCGGAATCGCGATAATTACCTCCACCGCACCCTGTGTATCGAAAGGAGCGAAGAATTCACTTCCCAATCCTCGCAATCGTTCGATATAACGATAAATTCACCCTATGACACTCGAAATCGCGATATTTACGTTTTCCAAACGCTGTGTATCGAAAGAATCTAAGTATTCACTTCTCAAGCCTCGCAATCGTTCGATATAACGATAAATCACTCTAGAAGACTGGGAATCGCGATAATTACCATCACCGCACCCTGTGTATCGAAAGGAGCTAAGGATTCAACTCGGATTGCTTGAAATGGTTCGATATCACGATATATCACTCTATGAGACTTGGAATCGCGATATTTACGTTTCCCAGACGCCGTGTATCCAAAAGAGCTATGTATTCACTTCGCACGCCTCGCAATCGTTCGATTAAACGATAAATCACCCTATGAGTCTCGAAATCGGGATATTTACGTTTTCCAAACGCTGTGAATCGAAAGGAGCTAAGGCTTCAGATCCCAAACCCCGCAATCGTTCGATTAAACGATAAATCACTCTAGGAGACTCGGAATCGCGATAATTACCTTCACCGGAACCTGTGTATTGAAAGGAGCTAAGGATTTAACACGGATGGCTTGCAATGGTTCGATATAACGATAAATCACTCTATGAGACTTGGAATCGGGATATTTACGTTTCCCAAACGCTGTGTTTCGATGGGAGCTAAGGATTCACTTCCCAAGCCTCGCAAACATTCAATGTAACGTTAAATCACTCTATGGGACTTGGAATCGGGATATTTACGTTTTCCAAACGCTGTGTTTCTATGGGAGCTAAGGATTCACTTCCCAAGCCTCGCAAACGTTCAATGTAACGTTAAATCACTCTATGAGACTCGGAATCGGGATATTTACGTTTTCCAAACGCTGTGTTTCGAAAGGAGCTAAGGCTTCACTTCGCAAGCCTCGTAACCGTTCGATATCACGATAAATCACTCTAGGAGTCTGGGAATCGCGATAATTACCATCACCACACCCTGTGTATCGAACTGAGCTAAGGATTCAACACGGATGGCTTGCAATGGTTCGATATAACGATAAATCACTCTAGGAGACTGGGAATCGCGATAATTACCTTCACAGCACGCTGTGTATCGAAAGGAGCTAAGTATTCACTTCACAAACCTCGCAATCGATCAATGTAACGTTAAATCACTCTATGAGACTCGGAATTGCGAAAATCACCTTCACCGCAACCTGCATATCGAAAGGAGCCAAGGATTCAACACGGATGGCTTGCAAATGTTCGATATAACGGTAAATCACCCTATGAGTCTCGAAATCGCGATATTTACGTTTTCCACACGCTGTGTATCAACAGCAGCTAAGGCTTCACTTCGCAAGCCTCGTAACCATTCGATATCACGATAAATCACTCTAGGAGACTCGGAATCGCGATAATTACCTTCACCGCACCCTGTGTATCGAAAGGAGCGAAGAATTCACTTCCCAATCCTCGCAATCGTTCGATATAACGATAAATCACCCTATGAGTCTCAAAATCGCGATATTTACGTTTTTTAAACGCTGTGTATCAAAAGAATCTAAGTATTCACTTCTCAAACCTCGCAATCGTTCGATATAACGATAAATCACTCTAGGAGACTGGGAATCGCGATAATTACCATCACCGCACCCTGTGTATCGAAAGGAGCTAAGGATTCCACTCGGATTGCTTGAAATGGTTCGATATCACGATATATCACTCTATGAAACTTGGAATCGCGATATTTACGTTTCCCAGACGCCGTGTATCCAAAAGAGCTATGTATTCACTTCGCACGCCTCGCAATCGTTCGATTAAACGATAAATCACCCTATGAGTCTCGAAATCGGGAAATTTACGTTTTCCAAACGCTGTGTATCGAAAGGAGCTAAGGCTTCAGATCCCAAACCGCGCAATCGTTCGATTAAACGATAAATCACTCTAGGATACTCCGAATCGCGATAATTACCTTCACCGCAACCTGTGTATCGAAAGGAGCTAAGGATTCACACGGATGGCTTGCAATGGTTCGGTATAACGATAAATCACTCTAGGAGACTGGGAATCGCGATAATTACCTTCACAGCACGCTGTGTATCGAAAGGAGCTAAGGCTTCAGATCCCAAACCGCGCAATCGTTCGATTAAACGATAAATCACTCTAGGAGACTCCGAATCGCGATAATTACCTTCACCGCAAACTGTGTATCGAAAGGAGCTAAGGATTCAACACGGATGGCTTGCAATGGTTCGGTATAACGATAAATCACTCTATGGGACTTGGAATCGGGATATTTACGTTTTCCAAACGCTGTGTTTCTATGGGAGCTAAGGATTCACTTCCCAAGCCTCGCAAACGTTCAATGTAACGTTAAATCACTCTATGAGACTCGGAATCGGGATATTTACGTTTTCCAAACGCTGTGTTTCGAAAGGAGCTAAGGCTTCACTTCGCAAGCCTCGTAACCGTTCGATATCACGATAAATCACTCTAGGAGACTGGGAATCGCGATAATTACCAGCACCACACCCTGTGTATCGAAAGGAGCTAAGGATTCAACACGGATGGCTTGCAATGGTTCGATATAACGATAAATCACTCTAGGAGACTGGGAATCGCGATAATTACCTTCACAGCACGCTGTGTATCGAAAGGAGCTAAGTATTCAGTTGACAAACCTCGCAATCGATCAATGTAACGTTAAATCACTCTATGAGACTCGGAATTGCGAAAATCACCTTCACCGCAACCTGCATATCGAAAGGAGCCAAGGATTCAACACGTATGGCTTGCAAATGTTCGATATAACGGTAAATCACCCTATGAGTCTCGAAATCGCGATATTTACGTTTTCCACACGCTGTGTATCGAAAGAATCTAAGTATTCACTTCCCAAGCCTCGCAGTCGTTCGATATAACGATAAATCCCTCTATGAGACTCAGAATTGCGAAAATTACCATCACCGCACCCTGTGTATCGAAAGGAGCTAAGGATTCAACTCGGATTGCTTGAAATGGTTCGATATCACGATATATCACTCTATGAGACTTGGAATCGCGATATTTACGTTTCCCAGACGCCGTGTATCCAAAAGAGCTATGTATTCACTTCGCACGCCTCGCAATCGTTCGATTAAACGATAAATCACCCTATGTGTCTCGAAATCGGGAAATTTACGTTTTCCAAACGCTGTGTATCGAAAGGAGCTAAGGCTTCAGATCCCAAACCGCGCAATCGTTCGATTAAACGATAAATCACTCTAGGAGACTCCGAATCGCGATAATTACCATCACCGCACCCTGTGTATCGAAAGGAGCTAAGGATTCAACTCGGATTGCTTGAAATGGTTCGATATCACGATATATCACTCTATGAGACTTGGAATCGCGATATTTACGTTTCCCAGACGCCGTGTATCCAAAAGAGCTATGTATTCACTTCGCACGCCTCGCAATCGTTCGATTAAACGATAAATCACTCTAGGAGACTCCGAATCGCGATAATTACCTTCACCGCAAACTGTGTATCGAAAGGAGCTAAGGATTCAACACGGATGGCTTGCAATGGTTCGGTATAACGATAAATCACTCTAGGAGACTGGGAATCGCGATAATTACCATCACCGCACCCTGTGTATCGAAAGGAGCTAAGGATTCCACTCGGATTGCTTGAAATGGTTCGATATCACGATATATCACTCTATGAAACTTGGAATCGCGATATTTACGTTTCCCAGACGCCGTGTATCCAAAAGAGCTATGTATTCACTTCGCACGCCTCGCAATCGTTCGATTAAACGATAAATCACCCTATGAGTCTCGAAATCGGGAAATTTACGTTTTCCAAACGCTGTGTATCGAAAGGAGCTAAGGCTTCAGATCCCAAACCGCGCAATCGTTCGATTAAACGATAAATCACTCTAGGATACTCCGAATCGCGATAATTACCTTCACCGCAACCTGTGTATCGAAAGGAGCTAAGGATTCACACGGATGGCTTGCAATGGTTCGGTATAACGATAAATCACTCTAGGAGACTGGGAATCGCGATAATTACCTTCACAGCACGCTGTGTATCGAAAGGAGCTAAGGCTTCAGATCCCAAACCGCGCAATCGATCGATTAAACGATAAATCACTCTAGGAGACTCCGAATCGCGATAATTACCTTCACCGCAACCTGAGTATCGAAAGGAGCTAAGGATTCAACACGGATGGCTTGCAATGGTTCGGTATAACGATAAATCACTCTATGGGACTTGGAATCGGGATATTTACGTTTTCCAAACGCTGTGTTTCTATGGGAGCTAAGGATTCACTTCCCAAGCCTCGCAAACGTTCAATGTAACGTTAAATCACTCTATGAGACTCGGAATCGGGATATTTACGTTTTCCAAACGCTGTGTTTCGAAAGGAGCTAAGGCTTCACTTCGCAAGCCTCGTAACCGTTCGATATAACGATAAATCACTCTATGAGACTCGGATTTGCGAAAATCACCTTCACCGCAACCTGTGTATCGAAAGGAGCCAAGGATTCAACACGGATGGCTTGCAAATGTTGGATATAACGGTAAATCACCCTATGAGTCTCGAAATCGCGATATTTACGTTTTCCAAACGCTGTGTTTCTATGGGAGCTAAGGATTCACTTCCCAAGCCTCGCAAACGTTCAATGTAACGTTAAATCACTCTATGAGACTCGGAATCGGGATATTTACGTTTTCCAAACGCTGTGTTTCGAAAGGAGCTAAGGCTTCACTTCGCAAGCCTCGTAACCGTTCGATATCACGATAAATCACTCTAGGAGACTGGGAATCGCGATAATTACCAGCACCACACCCTGTGTATCGAAAGGAGCTAAGGATTGAACACGGATGGCTTGCAATGGTTCGATATAACGATAAATCACTCTAGGAGACTGGGAATCGCGATAATTACCTTCACAGCACGCTGTGTATCGAAAGGAGCTAAGTATTCACTTGACAAACCTCGCAATCGATCAATGTAACGTTAAATCACTCTATGAGACTCGGAATCGGGATATTTACGTTTTCCAAACGCTGTGTTTCTATGGGAGCTAAGGATTCACTTCCCAAGCCTCGCAATCGATCAATGTAACGTTAAATCACTCTATGAGACTCGGAATTGCGAAAATCACCTTCACCGCAACCTGCATATCGAAAGGAGCCAAGGATTCAACACGGATGGCTTCCAATGTTTCGATATAACGATAAATCACTCTAGGAGACTTGGAATCGCGATAATTACCTTCACCGCAACCTGTGTAGCGATAGGAGCCAAGGATTCAACACGGATGGCTTGCAAATGTTCGATATAACGGTAAATCACCCTATGAGTCTCGAAATCGCGATATTTACGTTTTCCACACGCTGTGTATCGAAAGAATCTAAGTATTCACTTCCCAAGCCTCGCAGTCGTTCGATATAACGATAAATCCCTCCATGAGACTCAGAATTGCGAAAATCACCTTCACCGCACCCTGTGTATCGAAAGGAGCTGAGCATTCAACTCGGATGGCTTCCAATGTTTCGATATAACGATAAATCACTCTAGGAGACTTGGAATCGCGATAATTACCTTCACCGCAACCTGTGTAGCGATAGGAGCCAAGGATTCAACACGGATGGCTTGCAAATGTTCGATATAACGGTAAATCACCCTATGAGTCTCGAAATCGCGATATTTACGTTTTCCACACGCTGTGTATCGAAAGAATCTAAGTATTCACTTCCCAAGCCTCGCAGTCGTTCGATATAACGATAAATCCCTCTATGAGACTCGGAATTGCGAAAATCACCTTCACCGCAACCTGTGTATCGAAAGGAGCTAAGGATTCAACTCGGATTGCTTGAAATGGTTCGATATCACGATATATCACTCTATGAGACTTGGAATCGCGATATTTACGTTTCCCAGACGCCGTGTATCCAAAAGAGCTATGTATTCACTTCGCACGCCTCGCAATCGTTCGATTAAACGATAAATCACCCTATGAGTCTCGAAATCGGGAAATTTACGTTTTCCAAACGCTGTGTATCGAAAGGAGCTAAGGCTTCAGATCCCAAACCGCGCAATCGTTCGATTAAACGATAAATCACTCTAGGAGACTCGGAATCGCGATAATTACCTTCACCGCACCCTGTGTATCGAAAGGAGCGAAGAATTCACTTCCCAATCCTCGCAATCGTTCGATATAACGATAAATCACCCTATGAGTCTCGAAATCGCGATATTTACGTTTTTTAAACGCTGTGTATCAAAAGAATCTAAGTATTCACTTCTCAAACCTCGCAATCGTTCGATATAACGATAAATCACTCTAGGAGACTGGGAATCGCGATAATTACCATCACCGCACCCTGTGTATCGAAAGGAGCTAAGGATTCCACTCGGATTGCTTGAAATGGTTCGATATCACGATATATCACTCTATGAAACTTGGAATCGCGATATTTACGTTTCCCAGACGCCGTGTATCCAAAAGAGCTATGTATTCACTTCGCACGCCTCGCAATCGTTCGATCAAACGATAAATCACCCTATGAGTCTCGAAATCGGGATATTTACGTTTTCCAAACGCTGTGAATCGAAAGGAGCTAAGGCTTCAGATCCCAAACCCCGCAATCGTTCGATTAAACGATAAATCACTCTAGGAGACTCGGAATCGCGATAATTACCTTCACCGCAACCTGTGTATCGAAAGGAGCTAAGGATTCACACGGATGGCTTGCAATGGTTCGGTATAACGATAAATCACTCTAGGAGACTGGGAATCGCGATAATTACCTTCACAGCACGCTGTGTATCGAAAGGAGCTAATTATTCACTTGACAAACCTCGCAATCGATCAATGTAACGTTAAATCACTCTATGAGACTCGGAATTGCGAAAAGCACCTTCACCGCAACCTGCATATCGAAAGGAGCCAAGGATTCAACACGTATGGCTTGCAAATGTTCGATATAACGGTAAATCACCCTATGAGTCTCGAAATCGCGATATTTACGTTTTCCACACGCTGTGTATCGAAAGAATCTAAGTATTCACTTCCCAAGCCTCGCAGTCGTTCGATATAACGATAAATCCCTCTATGAGACTCAGAATTGCGAAAATTACCATCACCGCACCCTGTGTATCGAAAGGAGCTAAGGATTCAACTCGGATTGCTTGAAATGGTTCGATATCACGATATATCACTCTATGAGACTTGGAATCGCGATATTTACGTTTCCCAGACGCCGTGTATCCAAAAGAGCTATGTATTCACTTCGCACGCCTCGCAATCGTTCGATTAAACGATAAATCACCCTATGTGTCTCGAAATCGGGAAATTTACGTTTTCCAAACGCTGTGTATCGAAAGGAGCTAAGGCTTCAGATCCCAAACCGCGCAATCGTTCGATTAAACGATAAATCACTCTAGGAGACTCCGAATCGCGATAATTACCATCACCGCACCCTGTGTATCGAAAGGAGCTAAGGATTCAACTCGGATTGCTTGAAATGGTTCGATATCACGATATATCACTCTATGAGACTTGGAATCGCGATATTTACGTTACCCAGACGCCGTGTATCCAAAAGAGCTATGTATTCACTTCGCACGCCTCGCAATCGTTCGATTAAACGATAAATCACTCTAGGAGACTCCGAATCGCGATAATTACCTTCACCGCAAACTGTGTATCGAAAGGAGCTAAGGATTCAACACGGATGGCTTGCAATGGTTCGGTATAACGATAAATCACTCTAGGAGACTGGGAATCGCGATAATTACCATCACCGCACCCTGTGTATCGAAAGGAGCTAAGGATTCCACTCGGATTGCTTGAAATGGTTCGATATCACGATATATCACTCTATGAAACTTGGAATCGCGATATTTACGTTTCCCAGACGCCGTGTATCCAAAAGAGCTATGTATTCACTTCGCACGCCTCGCAATCGTTCGATTAAACGATAAATCACCCTATGAGTCTCGAAATCGGGAAATTTACGTTTTCCAAACGCTGTGTATCGAAAGGAGCTAAGGCTTCAGATCCCAAACCGCGCAATCGTTCGATTAAACGATAAATCACTCTAGGATACTCCGAATCGCGATAATTACCTTCACCGCAACCTGTGTATCGAAAGGAGCTAAGGATTCACACGGATGGCTTGCAATGGTTCGGTATAACGATAAATCACTCTAGGAGACTGGGAATCGCGATAATTACCTTCACAGCACGCTGTGTATCGAAAGGAGCTAAGGCTTCAGATCCCAAACCGCGCAATCGATCGATTAAACGATAAATCACTCTAGGAGACTCCGAATCGCGATAATTACCTTCACCGCAACCTGAGTATCGAAAGGAGCTAAGGATTCAACACGGATGGCTTGCAATGGTTCGGTATAACGATAAATCACTCTATGGGACTTGGAATCGGGATATTTACGTTTTCCAAACGCTGTGTTTCTATGGGAGCTAAGGATTCACTTCCCAAGCCTCGCAAACGTTCAATGTAACGTTAAATCACTCTATGAGACTCGGAATCGGGATATTTACGTTTTCCAAACGCTGTGTTTCGAAAGGAGCTAAGGCTTCACTTCGCAAGCCTCGTAACCGTTCGATATAACGATAAATCACTCTATGAGACTCGGATTTGCGAAAATCACCTTCACCGCAACCTGTGTATCGAAAGGAGCCAAGGATTCAACACGGATGGCTTGCAAATGTTGGATATAACGGTAAATCACCCTATGAGTCTCGAAATCGCGATATTTACGTTTTCCAAACGCTGTGTTTCTATGGGAGCTAAGGATTCACTTCCCAAGCCTCGCAAACGTTCAATGTAACGTTAAATCACTCTATGAGACTCGGAATCGGGATATTTACGTTTTCCAAACGCTGTGTTTCGAAAGGAGCTAAGGCTTCACTTCGCAAGCCTCGTAACCGTTCGATATCACGATAAATCACTCTAGGAGACTGGGAATCGCGATAATTACCAGCACCACACCCTGTGTATCGAAAGGAGCTAAGGATTGAACACGGATGGCTTGCAATGGTTCGATATAACGATAAATCACTCTAGGAGACTGGGAATCGCGATAATTACCTTCACAGCACGCTGTGTATCGAAAGGAGCTAAGTATTCACTTGACAAACCTCGCAATCGATCAATGTAACGTTAAATCACTCTATGAGACTCGGAATCGGGATATTTACGTTTTCCAAACGCTGTGTTTCTATGGGAGCTAAGGATTCACTTCCCAAGCCTCGCAATCGATCAATGTAACGTTAAATCACTCTATGAGACTCGGAATTGCGAAAATCACCTTCACCGCAACCTGCATATCGAAAGGAGCCAAGGATTCAACACGGATGGCTTCCAATGTTTCGATATAACGATAAATCACTCTAGGAGACTTGGAATCGCGATAATTACCTTCACCGCAACCTGTGTAGCGATAGGAGCCAAGGATTCAACACGGATGGCTTGCAAATGTTCGATATAACGGTAAATCACCCTATGAGTCTCGAAATCGCGATATTTACGTTTTCCACACGCTGTGTATCGAAAGAATCTAAGTATTCACTTCCCAAGCCTCGCAGTCGTTCGATATAACGATAAATCCCTCCATGAGACTCAGAATTGCGAAAATCACCTTCACCGCACCCTGTGTATCGAAAGGAGCTGAGCATTCAACTCGGATGGCTTCCAATGTTTCGATATAACGATAAATCACTCTAGGAGACTTGGAATCGCGATAATTACCTTCACCGCAACCTGTGTAGCGATAGGAGCCAAGGATTCAACACGGATGGCTTGCAAATGTTCGATATAACGGTAAATCACCCTATGAGTCTCGAAATCGCGATATTTACGTTTTCCACACGCTGTGTATCGAAAGAATCTAAGTATTCACTTCCCAAGCCTCGCAGTCGTTCGATATAACGATAAATCCCTCTATGAGACTCGGAATTGCGAAAATCACCTTCACCGCAACCTGTGTATCGAAAGGAGCTAAGGATTCAACTCGGATTGCTTGAAATGGTTCGATATCACGATATATCACTCTATGAGACTTGGAATCGCGATATTTACGTTTCCCAGACGCCGTGTATCCAAAAGAGCTATGTATTCACTTCGCACGCCTCGCAATCGTTCGATTAAACGATAAATCACCCTATGAGTCTCGAAATCGGGAAATTTACGTTTTCCAAACGCTGTGTATCGAAAGGAGCTAAGGCTTCAGATCCCAAACCGCGCAATCGTTCGATTAAACGATAAATCACTCTAGGAGACTCGGAATCGCGATAATTACCTTCACCGCACCCTGTGTATCGAAAGGAGCGAAGAATTCACTTCCCAATCCTCGCAATCGTTCGATATAACGATAAATCACCCTATGAGTCTCGAAATCGCGATATTTACGTTTTTTAAACGCTGTGTATCAAAAGAATCTAAGTATTCACTTCTCAAACCTCGCAATCGTTCGATATAACGATAAATCACTCTAGGAGACTGGGAATCGCGATAATTACCATCACCGCACCCTGTGTATCGAAAGGAGCTAAGGATTCCACTCGGATTGCTTGAAATGGTTCGATATCACGATATATCACTCTATGAAACTTGGAATCGCGATATTTACGTTTCCCAGACGCCGTGTATCCAAAAGAGCTATGTATTCACTTCGCACGCCTCGCAATCGTTCGATCAAACGATAAATCACCCTATGAGTCTCGAAATCGGGATATTTACGTTTTCCAAACGCTGTGAATCGAAAGGAGCTAAGGCTTCAGATCCCAAACCCCGCAATCGTTCGATTAAACGATAAATCACTCTAGGAGACTCGGAATCGCGATAATTACCTTCACCGCAACCTGTGTATCGAAAGGAGCTAAGGATTCACACGGATGGCTTGCAATGGTTCGGTATAACGATAAATCACTCTAGGAGACTGGGAATCGCGATAATTACCTTCACAGCACGCTGTGTATCGAAAGGAGCTAATTATTCACTTGACAAACCTCGCAATCGATCAATGTAACGTTAAATCACTCTATGAGACTCGGAATTGCGAAAATCACCTTCACCGCAACCTGCATATCGAAAGGAGCCAAGGATTCAACACGTATGGCTTGCAAATGTTCGATATAACGGTAAATCACCCTATGAGTCTCGAAATCGCGATATTTACGTTTTCCACACGCTGTGTATCGAAAGAATCTAAGTATTCACTTCCCAAGCCTCGCAGTCGTTCGATATAACGATAAATCCCTCTATGAGACTCAGAATTGCGAAAATTACCATCACCGCACCCTGTGTATCGAAAGGAGCTAAGGATTCAACTCGGATTGCTTGAAATGATTCGATATCACGATATATCACTCTATGAGACTTGGAATCGCGATATTTACGTTTCCCAGACGCCGTGTATCCAAAAGAGCTATGTATTCACTTCGCACGCCTCGCAATCGTTCGATTAAACGATAAATCACCCTATGTGTCTCGAAATCGGGAAATTTACGTTTTCCAAACGCTGTGTATCGAAAGGAGCTAAGGCTTCAGATCCCAAACCGCGCAATCGTTCGATTAAACGATAAATCACTCTAGGAGACTCCGAATCGCGATAATTACCATCACCGCACCCTGTGTATCGAAAGGAGCTAAGGATTCAACTCGGATTGCTTGAAATGGTTCGATATCACGATATATCACTCTATGAGACTTGGAATCGCGATATTTACGTTTCCCAGACGCCGTGTATCCAAAAGAGCTATGTATTCACTTCGCACGCCTCGCAATCGTTCGATTAAACGATAAATCACTCTAGGAGACTCCGAATCGCGATAATTACCTTCACCGCAAACTGTGTATCGAAAGGAGCTAAGGATTCAACACGGATGGCTTGCAATGGTTCGGTATAACGATAAATCACTCTAGGAGACTGGGAATCGCGATAATTACCATCACCGCACCCTGTGTATCGAAAGGAGCTATGGATTCCACTCGGATTGCTTGAAATGGTTCGATATCACGATATATCACTCTATGAAACTTGGAATCGCGATATTTACGTTTCCCAGACGCCGTGTATCCAAAAGAGCTATGTATTCACTTCGCACGCCTCGCAATCGTTCGATTAAACGATAAATCACCCTATGAGTCTCGAAATCGGGAAATTTACGTTTTCCAAACGCTGTGTATCGAAAGGAGCTAAGGCTTCAGATCCCAAACCGCGCAATCGTTCGATTAAACGATAAATCACTCTAGGATACTCCGAATCGCGATAATTACATTCACCGCAACCTGTGTATCGAAAGGAGCTAAGGATTCAACTCGGATTGCTTGAAATGGTTCGATATCACGATATATCACTCTATGAGACTTGGAATCGCGATATTTACGTTTCCCAGACGCCGTGTATCCAAAAGAGCTATGTATTCACTTCGCACGCCTCGCAATCGTTCGATTAAACGATAAATCACTCTAGGAGACTCCGAATCGCGATAATTACCTTCACCGCAAACTGTGTATCGAAAGGAGCTAAGGATTCAACACGGATGGCTTGCAATGGTTCGGTATAACGATAAATCACTCTAGGAGACTGGGAATCGCGATAATTACCATCACCGCACCCTGTGTATCGAAAGGAGCTAAGGATTCCACTCGGATTGCTTGAAATGGTTCGATATCACGATATATCACTCTATGAAACTTGGAATCGCGATATTTACGTTTCCCAGACGCCGTGTATCCAAAAGAGCTATGTATTCACTTCGCACGCCTCGCAATCGTTCGATTAAACGATAAATCACCCTATGAGTCTCGAAATCGGGAAATTTACGTTTTCCAAACGCTGTGTATCGAAAGGAGCTAAGGCTTCAGATCCCAAACCGCGCAATCGTTCGATTAAACGATAAATCACTCTAGGATACTCCGAATCGCGATAATTACCTTCACCGCAACCTGTGTATCGAAAGGAGCTAAGGATTCACACGGATGGCTTGCAATGGTTCGGTATAACGATAAATCACTCTAGGAGACTGGGAATCGCGATAATTACCTTCACAGCACGCTGTGTATCGAAAGGAGCTAAGGCTTCAGATCCCAAACCGCGCAATCGATCGATTAAACGATAAATCACTCTAGGAGACTCCGAATCGCGATAATTACCTTCACCGCAACCTGAGTATCGAAAGGAGCTAAGGATTCAACACGGATGGCTTGCAATGGTTCGGTATAACGATAAATCACTCTATGGGACTTGGAATCGGGATATTTACGTTTTCCAAACGCTGTGTTTCTATGGGAGCTAAGGATTCACTTCCCAAGCCTCGCAAACGTTCAATGTAACGTTAAATCACTCTATGAGACTCGGAATCGGGATATTTACGTTTTCCAAACGCTGTGTTTCGAAAGGAGCTAAGGCTTCACTTCGCAAGCCTCGTAACCGTTCGATATAACGATAAATCACTCTATGAGACTCGGATTTGCGAAAATCACCTTCACCGCAACCTGTGTATCGAAAGGAGCCAAGGATTCAACACGGATGGCTTGCAAATGTTGGATATAACGGTAAATCACCCTATGAGTCTCGAAATCGCGATATTTACGTTTTCCAAACGCTGTGTTTCTATGGGAGCTAAGGATTCACTTCCCAAGCCTCGCAAACGTTCAATGTAACGTTAAATCACTCTATGAGACTCGGAATCGGGATATTTACGTTTTCCAAACGCTGTGTTTCGAAAGGAGCTAAGGCTTCACTTCGCAAGCCTCGTAACCGTTCGATATCACGATAAATCACTCTAGGAGACTGGGAATCGCGATAATTACCAGCACCACACCCTGTGTATCGAAAGGAGCTAAGGATTGAACACGGATGGCTTGCAATGGTTCGATATAACGATAAATCACTCTAGGAGACTGGGAATCGCGATAATTACCTTCACAGCACGCTGTGTATCGAAAGGAGCTAAGTATTCACTTGACAAACCTCGCAATCGATCAATGTAACGTTAAATCACTCTATGAGACTCGGAATCGGGATATTTACGTTTTCCAAACGCTGTGTTTCTATGGGAGCTAAGGATTCACTTCCCAAGCCTCGCAATCGATCAATGTAACGTTAAATCACTCTATGAGACTCGGAATTGCGAAAATCACCTTCACCGCAACCTGCATATCGAAAGGAGCCAAGGATTCAACACGGATGGCTTCCAATGTTTCGATATAACGATAAATCACTCTAGGAGACTTGGAATCGCGATAATTACCTTCACCGCAACCTGTGTAGCGATAGGAGCCAAGGATTCAACACGGATGGCTTGCAAATGTTCGATATAACGGTAAATCACCCTATGAGTCTCGAAATCGCGATATTTACGTTTTCCACACGCTGTGTATCGAAAGAATCTAAGTATTCACTTCCCAAGCCTCGCAGTCGTTCGATATAACGATAAATCCCTCCATGAGACTCAGAATTGCGAAAATCACCTTCACCGCACCCTGTGTATCGAAAGGAGCTGAGCATTCAACTCGGATGGCTTCCAATGTTTCGATATAACGATAAATCACTCTAGGAGACTTGGAATCGCGATAATTACCTTCACCGCAACCTGTGTAGCGATAGGAGCCAAGGATTCAACACGGATGGCTTGCAAATGTTCGATATAACGGTAAATCACCCTATGAGTCTCGAAATCGCGATATTTACGTTTTCCACACGCTGTGTATCGAAAGAATCTAAGTATTCACTTCCCAAGCCTCGCAGTCGTTCGATATAACGATAAATCCCTCTATGAGACTCGGAATTGCGAAAATCACCTTCACCGCAACCTGTGTATCGAAAGGAGCTAAGGATTCAACTCGGATTGCTTGAAATGGTTCGATATCACGATAAATCACTCTATGAGACTTGGAATCGCGATATTTACGTTTCCCAGACGCCGTGTATCCAAAAGAGCTATGTATTCACTTCGCACGCCTCGCAATCGTTCGATTAAACGATAAATCACCCTATGAGTCTCGAAATCGGGAAATTTACGTTTTCCAAACGCTGTGTATCGAAAGGAGCTAAGGCTTCAGATCCCAAACCGCGCAATCGTTCGATTAAACGATAAATCACTCTAGGAGACTCGGAATCGCGATAATTACCTTCACCGCACCCTGTGTATCGAAAGGAGCGAAGAATTCACTTCCCAATCCTCGCAATCGTTCGATATAACGATAAATCACCCTATGAGTCTCGAAATCGCGATATTTACGTTTTTTAAACGCTGTGTATCAAAAGAATCTAAGTATTCACTTCTCAAACCTCGCAATCGTTCGATATAACGATAAATCACTCTAGGAGACTGGGAATCGCGATAATTACCATCACCGCACCCTGTGTATCGAAAGGAGCTAAGGATTCCACTCGGATTGCTTGAAATGGTTCGATATCACGATATATCACTCTATGAAACTTGGAATCGCGATATTTACGTTTCCCAGACGCCGTGTATCCAAAAGAGCTATGTATTCACTTCGCACGCCTCGCAATCGTTCGATCAAACGATAAATCACCCTATGAGTCTCGAAATCGGGATATTTACGTTTTCCAAACGCTGTGAATCGAAAGGAGCTAAGGCTTCAGATCCCAAACCCCGCAATCGTTCGATTAAACGATAAATCACTCTAGGAGACTCGGAATCGCGATAATTACCTTCACCGCAACCTGTGTATCGAAAGGAGCTAAGGATTCACACGGATGGCTTGCAATGGTTCGGTATAACGATAAATCACTCTAGGAGACTGGGAATCGCGATAATTACCTTCACAGCACGCTGTGTATCGAAAGGAGCTAAGTATTCACTTGACAAACCTCGCAATCGATCAATGTAACGTTAAATCACTCTATGAGACTCGGAATTGCGAAAATCACCTTCACCGCAACCTGCATATCGAAAGGAGCCAAGGATTCAACACGTATGGCTTGCAAATGTTCGATATAACGGTAAATCACCCTATGAGTCTCGAAATCGCGATATTTACGTTTTCCACACGCTGTGTATCGAAAGAATCTAAGTATTCACTTCCCAAGCCTCGCAGTCGTTCGATATAACGATAAATCCCTCTATGAGACTCAGAATTGCGAAAATTACCATCACCGCACCCTGTGTATCGAAAGGAGCTAAGGATTCAACTCGGATTGCTTGAAATGGTTCGATATCACGATATATCACTCTATGAGACTTGGAATCGCGATATTTACGTTTTCCAGACGCCGTGTATCCAAAAGAGCTATGTATTCACTTCGCACGCCTCGCAATCGTTCGATTAAACGATAAATCACCCTATGTGTCTCGAAATCGGGAAATTTACGTTTTCCAAACGCTGTGTATCGAAAGGAGCTAAGGCTTCAGATCCCAAACCGCGCAATCGTTCGATTAAACGATAAATCACTCTAGGAGACTCCGAATCGCGATAATTACCATCACCGCACCCTGTGTATCGAAAGGAGCTAAGGATTCAACTCGGATTGCTTGAAATGGTTCGATATCACGATATATCACTCTATGAGACTTGGAATCGCGATATTTACGTTTCCCAGACGCCGTGTATCCAAAAGAGCTATGTATTCACTTCGCACGCCTCGCAATCGTTCGATTAAACGATAAATCACTCTAGGAGACTCCGAATCGCGATAATTACCTTCACCGCAAACTGTGTATCGAAAGGAGCTAAGGATTCAACACGGATGGCTTGCAATGGTTCGGTATAACGATAAATCACTCTAGGAGACTGGGAATCGCGATAATTACCATCACCGCACCCTGTGTATCGAAAGGAGCTAAGGATTCCACTCGGATTGCTTGAAATGGTTCGATATCACGATATATCACTCTATGAAACTTGGAATCGCGATATTTACGTTTCCCAGACGCCGTGTATCCAAAAGAGCTATGTATTCACTTCGCACGCCTCGCAATCGTTCGATTAAACGATAAATCACCCTATGAGTCTCGAAATCGGGAAATATACGTTTTCCAAACGCTGTGTATCGAAAGGAGCTAAGGCTTCAGATCCCAAACCGCGCAATCGTTCGATTAAACGATAAATCACTCTAGGATACTCCGAATCGCGATAATTACATTCACCGCAACCTGTGTATCGAAAGGAGCTAAGGATTCACACGGATGGCTTGCAATGGTTCGGTATAACGATAAATCACTCTAGGAGACTGGGAATCGCGATAATTACCTTCACAGCACGCTGTGTATCGAAAGGAGCTAAGGCTTCAGATCCCAAACCGCGCAATCGATCGATTAAACGATAAATCACTCTAGGAGACTCCGAATCGCGATAATTACCTTCACCGCAACCTGAGTATCGAAAGGAGCTAAGGATTCAACACGGATGGCTTGCAATGGTTCGGTATAACGATAAATCACTCTATGGGACTTGGAATCGGGATATTTACGTTTTCCAAACGCTGTGTTTCTATGGGAGCTAAGGATTCACTTCCCAAGCCTCGCAAACGTTCAATGTAACGTTAAATCACTCTATGAGACTCGGAATCGGGATATTTACGTTTTCCAAACGCTGTGTTTCGAAAGGAGCTAAGGCTTCACTTCGCAAGCCTCGTAACCGTTCGATATAACGATAAATCACTCTATGAGACTCGGATTTGCGAAAATCACCTTCACCGCAACCTGTGTATCGAAAGGAGCCAAGGATTCAACACGGATGGCTTGCAAATGTTGGATATAACGGTAAATCACCCTATGAGTCTCGAAATCGCGATATTTACGTTTTCCAAACGCTGTGTTTCTATGGGAGCTAAGGATTCACTTCCCAAGCCTCGCAAACGTTCAATGTAACGTTAAATCACTCTATGAGACTCGGAATCGGGATATTTACGTTTTCCAAACGCTGTGTTTCGAAAGGAGCTAAGGCTTCACTTCGCAAGCCTCGTAACCGTTCGATATCACGATAAATCACTCTAGGAGACTGGGAATCGCGATAATTACCAGCACCACACCCTGTGTATCGAAAGGAGCTAAGGATTGAACACGGATGGCTTGCAATGGTTCGATATAACGATAAATCACTCTAGGAGACTGGGAATCGCGATAATTACCTTCACAGCACGCTGTGTATCGAAAGGAGCTAAGTATTCACTTGACAAACCTCGCAATCGATCAATGTAACGTTAAATCACTCTATGAGACTCGGAATTGCGAAAATCACCTTCACCGCAACCTGCATATCGAAAGGAGCCAAGGATTCAACACGTATGGCTTGCAAATGTTCGATATAACGGTAAATCACCCTATGAGTCTCGAAATCGCGATATTTACGTTTTCCAAACGCTGTGTTTCTATGGGAGCTAAGGATTCACTTCCCAAGCCTCGCAAACGTTCAATGTAACGTTAAATCACTCTATGAGACTCGGAATCGGGATATTTACGTTTTCCAAACGCTGTGTTTCTATGGGAGCTAAGGATTCACTTCGCAAGCCTCGCAATCGATCAATGTAACGTTAAATCACTCTATGAGACTCGGAATTGCGAAAATCACCTTCACCGCAACCTGCATATCGAAAGGAGCCAAGGATTCAACACGGATGGCTTCCAATGTTTCGATATAACGATAAATCACTCTAGGAGACTTGGAATCGCGATAATTACCTTCACCGCAACCTGTGTAGCGATAGGAGCCAAGGATTCAACACGGATGGTTTGCAAATGTTCGATATAACGGTAAATCACCCTATGAGTCTCGAAATCGCGATATTTACGTTTTCCACACGCTGTGTATCGAAAGAATCTAAGTATTCACTTCCCAAGCCTCGCAGTCGTTCGATATAACGATAAATCCCTCCATGAGACTCAGAATTGCGAAAATCACCTTCACCGCACCCTGTGTATCGAAAGGAGCTGAGCATTCAACTCGGATGGCTTCCAATGTTTCGATATAACGATAAATCACTCTAGGAGACTTGGAATCGCGATAATTACCTTCACCGCAACCTGTGTAGCGATAGGAGCCAAGGATTCAACACGGATGGCTTGCAAATGTTCGATATAACGGTAAATCACCCTATGAGTCTCGAAATCGCGATATTTACGTTTTCCACACGCTGTGTATCGAAAGAATCTAAGTATTCACTTCCCAAGCCTCGCAGTCGTTCGATATAACGATAAATCCCTCTATGAGACTCGGAATTGCGAAAATCACCTTCACCGCAACCTGTGTATCGAAAGGAGCTAAGGATTCAACTCGGATTGCTTGAAATGGTTCGATATCACGATATATCACTCTATGAGACTTGGAATCGCGATATTTACGTTTCCCAGACGCCGTGTATCCAAAAGAGCTATGTATTCACTTCGCACGCCTCGCAATCGTTCGATCAAACGATAAATCACCCTATGAGTCTCGAAATCGGGATATTTACGTTTTCCAAACGCTGTGAATCGAAAGGAGCTAAGGCTTCAGATCCCAAACCCCGCAATCGTTCGATTAAACGATAAATCACTCTAGGAGACTCGGAATCGCGATAATTACCTTCACCGGAACCTGTGTATCGAAAGGAGCTAAGGATTCAACACGGATGGCTTGCAATGGTTCGATATAACGATAAATCACTCTATGAGACTTGGAATCGGGATATTTACGTTTCCCAAACGCTGTGTTTCGATGGGAGCTAAGGATTCACTTCCCAAGCCTCGCAAACGTTCAATGTAACGTTAAATCACTCTATGAGACTCGGAATCGGGATATTTACGTTTTCCAAACGCTGTGTTTCGAAAGGAGCTAAGCCTTCACTTCGCAAGCCTCGTAACCGTTCGATATCACGATAAATCACTCTAGGAGACTCGGAATCGCGATAATTACCTTCACCGCACCCTGTGTATCGAAAGGAGCGAAGAATTCACTTCCCAATCCTCGCAATCGTTCGATATAACGATAAATCACGCTATGACACTCGAAATCGCGATATTTACGTTTTCCAAACGCTGTGTATCGAAAGAATCTAAGTATTCACTTCTCAAGCCTCGCAATCGTTCGATATAACGATAAATCACTCTAGGAGACTGGGAATCGCGATAATTACCATCACCGCACCCTGTGTATCGAAAGGAGCTAAGGATTCAACTCGGATTGCTTGAAATGGTTCGATATCAGGATAAATCACTCTAAGAGACTCGGAATCGCGATAATTACCTCCACCGCACCCTGTGTATCGAAAGGAGCGAAGAATTCACTTCCCAATCCTCGCAATCGTTCGATATAACGATAAATTCACCCTATGACACTCGAAATCGCGATATTTACGTTTTCCAAACGCTGTGTATCGAAAGAATCTAAGTATTCACTTCTCAAGCCTCGCAATCGTTCGATATAACGATAAATCACTCTAGAAGACTGGGAATCGCGATAATTACCATCACCGCACCCGGTGTATCGAAAGGAGCTAAGGATTCAACTCGGATTGCTTGAAATGGTTCGATATCACGATATATCACTCTATGAGACTTGGAATCGCGATATTTACGTTTCCCAGACGCCGTGTATCCAAAAGAGCTATGTATTCACTTCGCACGCCTCGCAATCGTTCGATTAAACGATAAATCACCCTATGAGTCTCGAAATCGGGATATTTACGTTTTCCAAACGCTGTGAATCGAAAGGAGCTAAGGCTTCAGATCCCAAACCCCGCAATCGTTCGATTAAACGATAAATCACTCTAGGAGACTCGGAATCGCGATAATTACCTTCACCGGAACCTGTGTATTGAAAGGAGCTAAGGATTTAACACGGATGGCTTGCAATGGTTCGATATAACGATAAATCACTCTATGAGACTTGGAATCGGGATATTTACGTTTCCCAAACGCTGTGTTTCGATGGGAGCTAAGGATTCACTTCCCAAGCCTCGCAAACATTCAATGTAACGTTAAATCACTCTATGAGACTCGGAATCGGGATATTTACGTTTTCCAAACGCTGTGTTTCGAAAGGAGCTAAGCCTTCACTTCGCAAGCCTCGTAACCGTTCGATATCACGATAAATCACTCTAGGAGACTCGGAATCGCGATAATTACCTTCACAGCACGCTGTGTATCGAAAGGAGCTAAGGCTTCAGATCCCAAACCGCGCAATCGTTCGATTAAACGATAAATCACTCTAGGAGACTCCGAATCGCGATAATTACCTTCACCGCAAACTGTGTATCGAAAGGAGCTAAGGATTCAACACGGATGGCTTGCAATGGTTCGGTATAACGATAAATCACTCTATGGGACTTGGAATCGGGATATTTACGTTTTCCAAACGCTGTGTTTCTATGGAAGCTAAGGATTCACTTCCCAAGCCTCGCAAACGTTCAATGTAACGTTAAATCACTCTATGAAACTCGGAATCGGGATATTTACGTTTTCCAAACGCTGTGTTTCGAAAGGAGCTAAGGCTTCACTTCGCAAGCCTCGTAACCGTTCGATATCACGATAAATCACTCTAGGAGACTGGGAATCGCGATAATTACCAGCACCACACCCTGTGTATCGAAAGGAGCTAAGGATTCAACACGGATGGCTTGCAATGGTTCGATATAACGATAAATCACTCTAGGAGACTGGGAATCGCGATAATTACCTTCACAGCACGCTGTGTATCGAAAGGAGCTAAGTATTCACTTGACAAACATCGCAATCGATCAATGTAACGTTAAATCACTCTATGAGACTCGGAATTGCGAAAATCACCTTCACCGCAACCTGCATATCGAAAGGAGCCAAGGATTCAACACGTATGGCTTGCAAATGTTCGATATAACGGTAAATCACCCTATGAGTCTCGAAATCGCGATATTTACGTTTTCCAAACGCTGTGTTTCTATGGGAGCTAAGGATTCACTTCCCAAGCCTCGCAAACGTTCAATGTAACGTTAAATCACTCTATGAGACTCGGAATCGGGATATTTACGTTTTCCAAACGCTGTGTTTCTATGGGAGCTAAGGATTCACTTCCCAAGCCTCGCAATCGATCAATGTAACGTTAAATCACTCTATGAGACTCGGAATTGCGAAAATCACCTTCACCGCAACCTGCATATCGAAAGGAGCCAAGGATTCAACACGGATGGCTTCCAATGTTTCGATATAACGATAAATCACTCTATGAGACTCGGAATCGGGATATTTACGTTTTCCAAACGCTGTGTTTCGAAAGGAGCTAAGGCTTCACTTCGCAAGCCTCGTAACCGTTCGATATCACGATAAATCACTCTAGGAGACTGGGAATCGCGATAATTACCAGCACCACACCCTGTGTATCGAAAGGAGCTAAGGATTCAACACGGATGGCTTGCAATGGTTCGATATAACGATAAATCACTCTAGGAGACTGGGAATCGCGATAATTACCTTCACAGCACGCTGTGTATCGAAAGGAGCTAAGTATTCACTTGACAAACCTCGCAATCGATCAATGTAACGTTAAATCACTCTATGAGACTCGGAATTGCGAAAATCACCTTCACCGCAACCTGCATATCGAAAGGAGCCAAGGATTCAACACGTATGGCTTGCAAATGTTCGATATAACGGTAAATCACCCTATGAGTCTCGAAATCGCGATATTTACGTTTTCCACACGCTGTGTATCGAAAGAATCTAAGTATTCACTTCCCAAGCCTCGCAGTCGTTCGATATAACGATAAATCCCTCTATGAGACTCAGAATTGCGAAAATTACCATCACCGCACCCTGTGTATCGAAAGGAGCTAAGGATTCAACTCGGATTGCTTGAAATGGTTCGATATCACGATATATCACTCTATGAGACTTGGAATCGCGATATTTACGTTTCCCAGACGCCGTGTATCCAAAAGAGCTATGTATTCACTTCGCACGCCTCGCAATCGTTCGATTAAACGATAAATCACCCTATGTGTCTCGAAATCGGGAAATTTACGTTTTCCAAACACTGTGTATCGAAAGGAGCTAAGGCTTCAGATCCCAAACCGCGCAATCGTTCGATTAAACGATAAATCACTCTAGGAGACTCCGAATCGCGATAATTACCATCACCGCACCCTGTGTATCGAAATGAGCTAAGGATTCAACTCGGATTGCTTGAAATGGTTCGATATCACGATATATCACTCTATGAGACTTGGAATCGCGATATTTACGTTTCCCAGACGCCGTGTATCCAAAAGAGCTATGTATTCACTTCGCACGCCTCGCAATCGTTCGATTAAACGATAAATCACCCTATGAGTCTCGAAATCGGGATATTTACGTTTTCCAAACGCTGTGTATCGAAAGGAGCTAAGGCTTCAGATCCCAAACCGCGCAATCGTTCGATTAAACGATAAATCACTCTAGGATACTCCGAATCGCGATAATTACCTTCACCGCAACCTGTGTATCGAAAGGAGCTAAGGATTCACACGGATGGCTTGCAATGGTTCGGTATAACGATAAATCACTCTAGGAGACTGGGAATCGCGATAATTACCTTCACAGCACGCTGTGTATCGAAAGGAGCTAAGGCTTCAGATCCCAAACCGCGCAATCGATCGATTAAACGATAAATCACTCTAGGAGACTCCGAATCGCGATAATTACCTTCACCGCAACCTGAGTATCGAAAGGAGCTAAGGATTCAACACGGATGGCTTGCAATGGTTCGGTATAACGATAAATCACTCTATGGGACTTGGAATCGGGATATTTACGTTTTCCAAACGCTGTGTTTCTATGGGAGCTAAGGATTCACTTCCCAAGCCTCGCAAACGTTCAATGTAACGTTAAATCACTCTATGAGACTCGGAATCGGGATATTTACGTTTTCCAAACGCTGTGTTTCGAAAGGAGCTAAGGCTTCACTTCGCAAGCCTCGTAACCGTTCGATATAACGATAAATCACTCTATGAGACTCGGATTTGCGAAAATCACCTTCACCGCAACCTGTGTATCGAAAGGAGCCAAGGATTCAACACGGATGGCTTGCAAATGTTGGATATAACGGTAAATCACCCTATGAGTCTCGAAATCGCGATATTTACGTTTTCCAAACGCTGTGTTTCTATGGGAGCTAAGGATTCACTTCCCAAGCCTCGCAAACGTTCAATGTAACGTTAAATCACTCTATGAGACTCGGAATCGGGATATTTACGTTTTCCAAACGCTGTGTTTCGAAAGGAGCTAAGGCTTCACTTCGCAAGCCTCGTAACCGTTCGATATCACGATAAATCACTCTAGGAGACTGGGAATCGCGATAATTACCAGCACCACACCCTGTGTATCGAAAGGAGCTAAGGATTGAACACGGATGGCTTGCAATGGTTCGATATAACGATAAATCACTCTAGGAGACTGGGAATCGCGATAATTACCTTCACAGCACGCTGTGTATCGAAAGGAGCTAAGTATTCACTTGACAAACCTCGCAATCGATCAATGTAACGTTAAATCACTCTATGAGACTCGGAATTGCGAAAATCACCTTCACCGCAACCTGCATATCGAAAGGAGCCAAGGATTCAACACGTATGGCTTGCAAATGTTCGATATAACGGTAAATCACCCTATGAGTCTCGAAATCGCGATATTTACGTTTTCCAAACGCTGTGTTTCTATGGGAGCTAAGGATTCACTTCCCAAGCCTCGCAAACGTTCAATGTAACGTTAAATCACTCTATGAGACTCGGAATCGGGATATTTACGTTTTCCAAACGCTGTGTTTCTATGGGAGCTAAGGATTCACTTCCCAAGCCTCGCAATCGATCAATGTAACGTTAAATCACTCTATGAGACTCGGAATTGCGAAAATCACCTTCACCGCAACCTGCATATCGAAAGGAGCCAAGGATTCAACACGGATGGCTTCCAATGTTTCGATATAACGATAAATCACTCTAGGAGACTTGGAATCGCGATAATTACCTTCACCGCAACCTGTGTAGCGATAGGAGCCAAGGATTCAACACGGATGGCTTGCAAATGTTCGATATAACGGTAAATCACCCTATGAGTCTCGAAATCGCGATATTTACGTTTTCCACACGCTGTGTATCGAAAGAATCTAAGTATTCACTTCCCAAGCCTCGCAGTCGTTCGATATAACGATAAATCCCTCTATGAGACTCGGAATTGCGAAAATCACCTTCACCGCAACCTGTGTATCGAAAGGAGCTAAGGATTCAACTCGGATTGCTTGAAATGGTTCGATATCACGATATATCACTCTATGAGACTTGGAATCGCGATATTTACGTTTCCCAGACGCCGTGTATCCAAAAGAGCTATGTATTCACTTCGCACGCCTCGCAATCGTTCGATCAAACGATAAATCACCCTATGAGTCTCGAAATCGGGATATTTACGTTTTCCAAACGCTGTGAATCGAAAGGAGCTAAGGCTTCAGATCCCAAACCGCGCAATCGATCGATTAAACGATAAATCACTCTAGGAGACTCCGAATCGCGATAATTACCTTCACCGCAACCTGTGTATCGAAAGGAGCTAAGGATTCAACACGGATGGCTTGCAATGGTTCGGTATAACGATAAATCACTCTATGGGACTTGGAATCGGGATATTTACGTTTTCCAAACGCTGTGTTTCGAAAGGAGCTAAGCCTTCACTTCGCAAGCCTCGTAACCGTTCGATATCACGATAAATCACTCTAGGAGACTCGGAATCGCGATAATTACCTTCACCGCACCCTGTGTATCGAAAGGAGCGAAGAATTCACTTCCCAATCCTCGCAATCGTTCGATATAACGATAAATCACCCTATGAGTCTCGAAATCGCGATATTTACGTTTTCTAAACGCTGTGTATCAAAAGAATCTAAGTATTCACTTCTCAAACCTCGCAATCGTTCGATATAACGATAAATCACTCTAGGAGACTGGGAATCGCGATAATTACCATCACCGCACCCTGTGTATCGAAAGGAGCTAAGGATTCCACTCGGATTGCTTGAAATGGTTCGATATCACGATATATCACTCTATGAAACTTGGAATCGCGATATTTACGTTTCCCAGACGCCGTGTATCCAAAAGAGCTATGTATTCACTTCGCACGCCTCGCAATCGTTCGATTAAACGATAAATCACCCTATGAGTCTCGAAATCGGGAAATTTACGTTTTCCAAACGCTGTGTATCGAAAGGAGCTAAGGCTTCAGATCCCAAACCGCGCAATCGTTCGATTAAACGATAAATCACTCTAGGATACTCCGAATCGCGATAATTACCTTCACCGCAACCTGTGTATCGAAAGGAGCTAAGGATTCACACGGATGGCTTGCAATGGTTCGGTATAACGATAAATCACTCTAGGAGACTGGGAATCGCGATAATTACCTTCACAGCACGCTGTGTATCGAAAGGAGCTAAGGCTTCAGATCCCAAACCGCGCAATCGATCGATTAAACGATAAATCACTCTAGGAGACTCCGAATCGCGATAATTACCTTCACCGCAACCTGAGTATCGAAAGGAGCTAAGGATTCAACACGGATGGCAAGCAATGGTTCGGTATAACGATAAATCACTCTATGGGACTTGGAATCGGGATATTTACGTTTTCCAAACGCTGTGTTTCTATGGGAGCTAAGGATTCACTTCCCAAGCCTCGCAAACGTTCAATGTAACGTTAAATCACTCTATGAGACTCGGAATCGGGATATTTACGTTTTCCAAACGCTGTGTTTCGAAAGGAGCTAAGGCTTCACTTCGCAAGCCTCGTAACCGTTCGATATAACGATAAATCACTCTATGAGACTCGGATTTGCGAAAATCACCTTCACCGCAACCTGTGTATCGAAAGGAGCCAAGGATTCAACACGGATGGCTTGCAAATGTTGGATATAACGGTAAATCACCCTATGAGTCTCGAAATCGCGATATTTACGTTTTCCAAACGCTGTGTTTCTATGGGAGCTAAGGATTCACTTCCCAAGCCTCGCAAACGTTCAATGTAACGTTAAATCACTCTATGAGACTCGGAATCGGGATATTTACGTTTTCCAAACGCTGTGTTTCGAAAGGAGCTAAGGCTTCACTTCGCAAGCCTCGTAACCGTTCGATATCACGATAAATCACTCTAGGAGACTGGGAATCGCGATAATTACCAGCACCACACCCTGTGTATCGAAAGGAGCTAAGGATTGAACACGGATGGCTTGCAATGGTTCGATATAACGATAAATCACTCTAGGAGACTGGGAATCGCGATAATTACCTTCACAGCACGCTGTGTATCGAAAGGAGCTAAGTATTCACTTGACAAACCTCGCAATCGATCAATGTAACGTTAAATCACTCTATGAGACTCGGAATTGCGAAAATCACCTTCACCGCAACCTGCATATCGAAAGGAGCCAAGGATTCAACACGTATGGCTTGCAAATGTTCGATATAACGGTAAATCACCCTATGAGTCTCGAAATCGCGATATTTACGTTTTCCAAACGCTGTGTTTCTATGGGAGCTAAGGATTCACTTCCCAAGCCTCGCAAACGTTCAATGTAACGTTAAATCACTCTATGAGACTCGGAATCGGGATATTTACGTTTTCCAAACGCTGTGTTTCTATGGGAGCTAAGGATTCACTTCCCAAGCCTCGCAATCGATCAATGTAACGTTAAATCACTCTATGAGACTCGGAATTGCGAAAATCACCTTCACCGCAACCTGCATATCGAAAGGAGCCAAGGATTCAACACGGATGGCTTCCAATGTTTCGATATAACGATAAATCACTCTAGGAGACTTGGAATCGCGATAATTACCTTCACCGCAACCTGTGTAGCGATAGGAGCCAAGGATTCAACACGGATGGCTTGCAAATGTTCGATATAACGGTAAATCACCCTATGAGTCTCGAAATCGCGATATTTACGTTTTCCACACGCTGTGTATCGAAAGAATCTAAGTATTCACTTCCCAAGCCTCGCAGTCGTTCGATATAACGATAAATCCCTCCATGAGACTCAGAATTGCGAAAATCACCTTCACCGCACCCTGTGTATCGAAAGGAGCTGAGCATTCAACTCGGATGGCTTCCAATGTTTCGATATAACGATAAATCACTCTAGGAGACTTGGAATCGCGATAATTACCTTCACCGCAACCTGTGTAGCGATAGGAGCCAAGGATTCAACACGGATGGCTTGCAAATGTTCGATATAACGGTAAATCACCCTATGAGTCTCGAAATCGCGATATTTATGTTTTCCACACGCTGTGTATCGAAAGAATCTAAGTATTCACTTCCCAAGCCTCGCAGTCGTTCGATATAACGATAAATCCCTCTATGAGACTCGGAATTGAGAAAATCACCTTCACCGCAACCTGTGTATCGAAAGGAGCTAAGGATTCAACTCGGATTGCTTGAAATGGTTCGATATCACGATATATCACTCTATGAGACTTGGAATCGCGATATTTACGTTTCCCAGACGCCGTGTATCCAAAAGAGCTATGTATTCACTTCGCACGCCTCGCAATCGTTCGATCAAACGATAAATCACCCTATGAGTCTCGAAATCGGGATATTTACGTTTTCCAAACGCTGTGAATCGAAAGGAGCTAAGGCTTCAGATCCCAAACCCCGCAATCGTTCGATTAAACGATAAATCACTCTAGGAGACTCGGAATCGCGATAATTACCTTCACCGGAACCTGTGTATCGAAAGGAGCTAAGGATTCAACACGGATGGCTTGCAATGGTTCGATATAACGATAAATCACTCTATGAGACTTGGAATCGGGATATTTACGTTTCCCAAACGCTGTGTTTCGATGGGAGCTAAGGATTCACTTCCCAAGCCTCGCAAACGTTCAATGTAACGTTAAATCACTCTATGAGACTCGGAATCGGGATATTTACGTTTTCCAAACGCTGTGTTTCGAAAGGAGCTAAGCCTTCACTTCGCAAGCCTCGTAACCGTTCGATATCACGATAAATCACTCTAGGAGACTCGGAATCGCGATAATTACCTTCACCGCACCCTGTGTATCGAAAGGAGCGAAGAATTCACTTCCCAATCCTCGCAATCGTTCGATATAACGATAAATCACCCTATGAGTCTCGAAATCGCGATATTTACGTTTTCTAAACGCTGTGTATCAAAAGAATCTAAGTATTCACTTCTCAAACCTCGCAATCGTTCGATATAACGATAAATCCCTCTAGGAGACTGGGAATCGCGAAAATTACCATCACCGCACCCTGTGTATCGAAAGGAGCTAAGGATTCAACTCGGATTGCTTGAAATGGTTCGATATCACGATAAATCACTCTAAGAGACTCGGAATCGCGATAATTACCTCCACCGCACCCTGTGTATCGAAAGGAGCGAAGAATTCACTTCCCAATCCTCGCAATCGTTCGATATAACGATAAATTCACCCTATGACACTCGAAATCGCGATATTTACGTTTTCCAAACGCTGTGTATCGAAAGAATCTAAGTATTCACTTCTCAAGCCTCGCAATCGTTCGATATAACGATAAATCACTCTAGAAGACTGGGAATCGCGATAATTACCATCACCGCACCCTGTGTATCGAAAGGAGCTAAGGATTCAACTCGGATTGCTTGAAATGGTTCGATATCACGATATATCACTCTATGAGACTTGGAATCGCGATATTTACGTTTCCCAGACGCCGTGTATCCAAAAGAGCTATGTATTCACTTCGCACGCCTCGCAATCGTTCGATTAAACGATAAATCACCCTATGAGTCTCGAAATCGGGATATTTACGTTTTCCAAACGCTGTGAATCGAAAGGAGCTAAGGCTTCAGATCCCAAACCCCGCAATCGTTCGATTAAACGATAAATCACTCTAGGAGACTCGGAATCGCGATAATTACCTTCACCGGAACCTGTGTATTGAAAGGAGCTAAGGATTTAACACGGATGGCTTGCAATGGTTCGATATAACGATAAATCACCCTATGAGTCTCGAAATCGCGATATTTACGTTTTCCAAACGCTGTGTTTCTATGGGAGCTAAGGATTCACTTCCCAAGCCTCGCAAACGTTCAATGTAACGTTAAATCACTCTATGAGACTCGGAATCGGGATATTTACGTTTTCCAAACGCTGTGTTTCGAAAGGAGCTAAGGCTTCACTTCGCAAGCCTCGTAACCGTTCGATATCACGATAAATCACTCTAGGAGACTGGGAATCGCGATAATTACCAGCACCACACCCTGTGTATCGAAAGGAGCTAAGGATTGAACACGGATGGCTTGCAATGGTTCGATATAACGATAAATCACTCTAGGAGACTGGGAATCGCGATAATTACCTTCACAGCACGCTGTGTATCGAAAGGAGCTAAGTATTCACTTGACAAACCTCGCAATCGATCAATGTAACGTTAAATCACTCTATGAGACTCGGAATTGCGAAAATCACCTTCACCGCAACCTGCATATCGAAAGGAGCCAAGGATTCAACACGTATGGCTTGCAAATGTTCGATATAACGGTAAATCACCCTATGAGTCTCGAAATCGCGATATTTACGTTTTCCAAACGCTGTGTTTCTATGGGAGCTAAGGATTCACTTCCCAAGCCTCGCAAACGTTCAATGTAACGTTAAATCACTCTATGAGACTCGGAATCGGGATATTTACGTTTTCCAAACGCTGTGTTTCTATGGGAGCTAAGGATTCACTTCCCAAGCCTCGCAATCGATCAATGTAACGTTAAATCACTCTATGAGACTCGGAATTGCGAAAATCACCTTCACCGCAACCTGCATATCGAAAGGAGCCAAGGATTCAACACGGATGGCTTCCAATGTTTCGATATAACGATAAATCACTCTAGGAGACTTGGAATCGCGATAATTACCTTCACCGCAACCTGTGTAGCGATAGGAGCCAAGGATTCAACACGGATGGCTTGCAAATGTTCGATATAACGGTAAATCACCCTATGAGTCTCGAAATCGCGATATTTACGTTTTCCACACGCTGTGTATCGAAAGAATCTAAGTATTCACTTCCCAAGCCTCGCAGTCGTTCGATATAACGATAAATCCCTCTATGAGACTCGGAATTGCGAAAATCACCTTCACCGCAACCTGTGTATCGAAAGGAGCTAAGGATTCAACTCGGATTGCTTGAAATGGTTCGATATCACGATATATCACTCTATGAGACTTGGAATCGCGATATTTACGTTTCCCAGACGCCGTGTATCCAAAAGAGCTATGTATTCACTTCGCACGCCTCGCAATCGTTCGATCAAACGATAAATCACCCTATGAGTCTCGAAATCGGGATATTTACGTTTTCCAAACGCTGTGAATCGAAAGGAGCTAAGGCTTCAGATCCCAAACCCCGCAATCGTTCGATTAAACGATAAATCACTCTAGGAGACTCGGAATCGCGATAATTACCTTCACCGGAACCTGTGTATCGAAAGGAGCTAAGGATTCAACACGGATGGCTTGCAATGGTTCGATATAACGATAAATCACTCTATGAGACTTGGAATCGGGATATTTACGTTTCCCAAACGCTGTGTTTCGATGGGAGCTAAGGATTCACTTCCCAAGCCTCGCAAACGTTCAATGTAACGTTAAATCACTCTATGAGACTCGGAATCGGGATATTTACGTTTTCCAAACGCTGTGTTTCGAAAGGAGCTAAGCCTTCACTTCGCAAGCCTCGTAACCGTTCGATATCACGATAAATCACTCTAGGAGACTCGGAATCGCGATAATTACCTTCACCGCACCCTGTGTATCGAAAGGAGCGAAGAATTCACTTCCCAATCCTCGCAATCGTTCGATATAACGATAAATCACCCTATGAGTCTCGAAATCGCGATATTTACGTTTTCTAAACGCTGTGTATCAAAAGAATCTAAGTATTCACTTCTCAAACCTCGCAATCGTTCGATATAACGATAAATCACTCTAGGAGACTGGGAATCGCGATAATTACCATCACCGCACCCTGTGTATCGAAAGGAGCTAAGGATTCCACTCGGATTGCTTGAAATGGTTCGATATCACGATATATCACTCTATGAAACTTGGAATCGCGATATTTACGTTTCCCAGACGCCGTGTATCCAAAAGAGCTATGTATTCACTTCGCACGCCTCGCAATCGTTCGATTAAACGATAAATCACCCTATGAGTCTCGAAATCGGGAAATTTACGTTTTCCAAACGCTGTGTATCGAAAGGAGCTAAGGCTTCAGATCCCAAACCGCGCAATCGTTCGATTAAACGATAAATCACTCTAGGATACTCCGAATCGCGATAATTACCTTCACCGCAACCTGTGTATCGAAAGGAGCTAAGGATTCACACGGATGGCTTGCAATGGTTCGGTATAACGATAAATCACTCTAGGAGACTGGGAATCGCGATAATTACCTTCACAGCACGCTGTGTATCGAAAGGAGCTAAGGCTTCAGATCCCAAACCGCGCAATCGATCGATTAAACGATAAATCACTCTAGGAGACTCCGAATCGCGATAATTACCTTCACCGCAACCTGAGTATCGAAAGGAGCTAAGGATTCAACACGGATGGCAAGCAATGGTTCGGTATAACGATAAATCACTCTATGGGACTTGGAATCGGGATATTTACGTTTTCCAAACGCTGTGTTTCTATGGGAGCTAAGGATTCACTTCCCAAGCCTCGCAAACGTTCAATGTAACGTTAAATCACTCTATGAGACTCGGAATCGGGATATTTACGTTTTCCAAACGCTGTGTTTCGAAAGGAGCTAAGGCTTCACTTCGCAAGCCTCGTAACCGTTCGATATAACGATAAATCACTCTATGAGACTCGGATTTGCGAAAATCACCTTCACCGCAACCTGTGTATCGAAAGGAGCCAAGGATTCAACACGGATGGCTTGCAAATGTTGGATATAACGGTAAATCACCCTATGAGTCTCGAAATCGCGATATTTACGTTTTCCAAACGCTGTGTTTCTATGGGAGCTAAGGATTCACTTCCCAAGCCTCGCAAACGTTCAATGTAACGTTAAATCACTCTATGAGACTCGGAATCGGGATATTTACGTTTTCCAAACGCTGTGTTTCGAAAGGAGCTAAGGCTTCACTTCGCAAGCCTCGTAACCGTTCGATATCACGATAAATCACTCTAGGAGACTGGGAATCGCGATAATTACCAGCACCACACCCTGTGTATCGAAAGGAGCTAAGGATTGAACACGGATGGCTTGCAATGGTTCGATATAACGATAAATCACTCTAGGAGACTGGGAATCGCGATAATTACCTTCACAGCACGCTGTGTATCGAAAGGAGCTAAGTATTCACTTGACAAACCTCGCAATCGATCAATGTAACGTTAAATCACTCTATGAGACTCGGAATTGCGAAAATCACCTTCACCGCAACCTGCATATCGAAAGGAGCCAAGGATTCAACACGTATGGCTTGCAAATGTTCGATATAACGGTAAATCACCCTATGAGTCTCGAAATCGCGATATTTACGTTTTCCAAACGCTGTGTTTCTATGGGAGCTAAGGATTCACTTCCCAAGCCTCGCAAACGTTCAATGTAACGTTAAATCACTCTATGAGACTCGGAATCGGGATATTTACGTTTTCCAAACGCTGTGTTTCTATGGGAGCTAAGGATTCACTTCCCAAGCCTCGCAATCGATCAATGTAACGTTAAATCACTCTATGAGACTCGGAATTGCGAAAATCACCTTCACCGCAACCTGCATATCGAAAGGAGCCAAGGATTCAACACGGATGGCTTCCAATGTTTCGATATAACGATAAATCACTCTAGGAGACTTGGAATCGCGATAATTACCTTCACCGCAACCTGTGTAGCGATAGGAGCCAAGGATTCAACACGGATGGCTTGCAAATGTTCGATATAACGGTAAATCACCCTATGAGTCTCGAAATCGCGATATTTACGTTTTCCACACGCTGTGTATCGAAAGAATCTAAGTATTCACTTCCCAAGCCTCGCAGTCGTTCGATATAACGATAAATCCCTCCATGAGACTCAGAATTGCGAAAATCACCTTCACCGCACCCTGTGTATCGAAAGGAGCTGAGCATTCAACTCGGATGGCTTCCAATGTTTCGATATAACGATAAATCACTCTAGGAGACTTGGAATCGCGATAATTACCTTCACCGCAACCTGTGTAGCGATAGGAGCCAAGGATTCAACACGGATGGCTTGCAAATGTTCGATATAACGGTAAATCACCCTATGAGTCTCGAAATCGCGATATTTACGTTTTCCACACGCTGTGTATCGAAAGAATCTAAGTATTCACTTCCCAAGCCTCGCAGTCGTTCGATATAACGATAAATCCCTCTATGAGACTCGGAATTGAGAAAATCACCTTCACCGCAACCTGTGTATCGAAAGGAGCTAAGGATTCAACTCGGATTGCTTGAAATGGTTCGATATCACGATATATCACTCTATGAGACTTGGAATCGCGATATTTACGTTTCCCAGACGCCGTGTATCCAAAAGAGCTATGTATTCACTTCGCACGCCTCGCAATCGTTCGATCAAACGATAAATCACCCTATGAGTCTCGAAATCGGGATATTTACGTTTTCCAAACGCTGTGAATCGAAAGGAGCTAAGGCTTCAGATCCCAAACCCCGCAATCGTTCGATTAAACGATAAATCACTCTAGGAGACTCGGAATCGCGATAATTACCTTCACCGGAACCTGTGTATCGAAAGGAGCTAAGGATTCAACACGGATGGCTTGCAATGGTTCGATATAACGATAAATCACTCTATGAGACTTGGAATCGGGATATTTACGTTTCCCAAACGCTGTGTTTCGATGGGAGCTAAGGATTCACTTCCCAAGCCTCGCAAACGTTCAATGTAACGTTAAATCACTCTATGAGACTCGGAATCGGGATATTTACGTTTTCCAAACGCTGTGTTTCGAAAGGAGCTAAGCCTTCACTTCGCAAGCCTCGTAACCGTTCGATATCACGATAAATCACTCTAGGAGACTCGGAATCGCGATAATTACCTTCACCGCACCCTGTGTATCGAAAGGAGCGAAGAATTCACTTCCCAATCCTCGCAATCGTTCGATATAACGATAAATCACCCTATGAGTCTCGAAATCGCGATATTTACGTTTTCTAAACGCTGTGTATCAAAAGAATCTAAGTATTCACTTCTCAAACCTCGCAATCGTTCGATATAACGATAAATCCCTCTAGGAGACTGGGAATCGCGAAAATTACCATCACCGCACCCTGTGTATCGAAAGGAGCTAAGGATTCAACTCGGATTGCTTGAAATGGTTCGATATCACGATAAATCACTCTAAGAGACTCGGAATCGCGATAATTACCTCCACCGCACCCTGTGTATCGAAAGGAGCGAAGAATTCACTTCCCAATCCTCGCAATCGTTCGATATAACGATAAATTCACCCTATGACACTCGAAATCGCGATATTTACGTTTTCCAAACGCTGTGTATCGAAAGAATCTAAGTATTCACTTCTCAAGCCTCGCAATCGTTCGATATAACGATAAATCACTCTAGAAGACTGGGAATCGCGATAATTACCATCACCGCACCCTGTGTATCGAAAGGAGCTAAGGATTCAACTCGGATTGCTTGAAATGGTTCGATATCACGATATATCACTCTATGAGACTTGGAATCGCGATATTTACGTTTCCCAGACGCCGTGTATCCAAAAGAGCTATGTATTCACTTCGCACGCCTCGCAATCGTTCGATTAAACGATAAATCACCCTATGAGTCTCGAAATCGGGATATTTACGTTTTCCAAACGCTGTGAATCGAAAGGAGCTAAGGCTTCAGATCCCAAACCCCGCAATCGTTCGATTAAACGATAAATCACTCTAGGAGACTCGGAATCGCGATAATTACCTTCACCGGAACCTGTGTATTGAAAGGAGCTAAGGATTTAACACGGATGGCTTGCAATGGTTCGATATAACGATAAATCACTCTATGAGACTTGGAATCGGGATATTTACGTTTCCCAAACGCTGTGTTTCGATGGGAGCTAAGGATTCACTTCCCAAGCCTCGCAAACATTCAATGTAACGTTAAATCACTCTATGAGACTCGGAATCGGGATATTTACGTTTTCCAAACGCTGTGTTTCGAAAGGAGCTAAGCCTTCACTTCGCAAGCCTCGTAACCGTTCGATATCACGATAAATCACTCTAGGAGACTCGGAATCGCGATAATTACCTTCACCGCACCCTGTGTATCGAAAGGAGCGAAGAATTCACTTCCCAATCCTCGCAACCGTTCGATATAACGATAAATCACGCTATGACACTCGAAATCGCGATATTTACGTTTTCCAAACGCTGTGTATCGAAAGAATCTAAGTATTCACTTCTCAAGCCTCGCAATCGTTCGATATAACGATAAATCACTCTAGGAGACTGGGAATCGCGATAATTACCATCACCGCACCCTGTGTATCGAAAGGAGCTAAGGATTCCACTCGGATTGCTTGAAATGGATCGATATCACGATATATCACTCTATGAAACTTGGAATCGCGATATTTACGTTTCCCAGACGCCGTGTATCCAACAGAGCTATGTATTCACTTCGCACGCCTCGCAATCGTTCGATTAAACGATAAATCACCCTATGAGTCTCGAAATCGGGAAATTTACGTTTTCCAAACGCTGTGTATCGAAAGGAGCTAAGGCTTCAGATCCCAAACCGCGCAATCGTTCGATTAAACGATAAATCACTCTAGGATACTCCGAATCGCGATAATTACCTTCACCGCAACCTGTGTATCGAAAGGAGCTAAGGATTCACACGGATGGCTTGCAATGGTTCGGTATAACGATAAATCACTCTAGGAGACTGGGAATCGCGATAATTACCTTCACAGCACGCTGTGTATCGAAAGGAGCTAAGGCTTCAGATCCCAAACCGCGCAATCGTTCGATTAAACGATAAATCACTCTAGGAGACTCCGAATCGCGATAATTACCTTCACCGCAAACTGTGTATCGAAAGGAGCTAAGGATTCAACACGGATGGCTTGCAATGGTTCGGTATAACGATAAATCACTCTATGGGACTTGGAATCGGGATATTTACGTTTTCCAAACGCTGTGTTTCTATGGGAGCTAAGGATTCACTTCCCAAGCCTCGCAAACGTTCAATGTAACGTTAAATCACTCTATGAGACTCGGAATCGGGATATTTACGTTTTCCAAACGCTGTGTTTCGAAAGGAGCTAAGGCTTCACTTCGCAAGCCTCGTAACCGTTCGATATCACGATAAATCACTCTAGGAGTCTGGGAATCGCGATAATTACCATCACCACACCCTGTGTATCGAACTGAGCTAAGGATTCAACACGGATGGCTTGCAATGGTTCGATATAACGATAAATCACTCTAGGAGACTGGGAATCGCGATAATTACCTTCACAGCACGCTGTGTATCGAAAGGAGCTAAGTATTCACTTCACAAACCTCGCAATCGATCAATGTAACGTTAAATCACTCTATGAGACTCGGAATTGCGAAAATCACCTTCACCGCAACCTGCATATCGAAAGGAGCCAAGGATTCAACACGGATGGCTTGCAAATGTTCGATATAACGGTAAATCACCCTATGAGTCTCGAAATCGCGATATTTACGTTTTCCACACGCTGTGTATCAACAGCAGCTAAGGCTTCACTTCGCAAGCCTCGTAACCATTCGATATCACGATAAATCACTCTAGGAGACTCGGAATCGCGATAATTACCTTCACCGCACCCTGTGTATCGAAAGGAGCGAAGAATTCACTTCCCAATCCTCGCAATCGTTCGATATAACGATAAATCACCCTATGAGTCTCAAAATCGCGATATTTACGTTTTTTAAACGCTGTGTATCAAAAGAATCTAAGTATTCACTTCTCAAACCTCGCAATCGTTCGATATAACGATAAATCACTCTAGGAGACTGGGAATCGCGATAATTACCATCACCGCACCCTGTGTATCGAAAGGAGCTAAGGATTCCACTCGGATTGCTTGAAATGGTTCGATATCACGATATATCACTCTATGAAACTTGGAATCGCGATATTTACGTTTCCCAGACGCCGTGTATCCAAAAGAGCTATGTATTCACTTCGCACGCCTCGCAATCGTTCGATTAAACGATAAATCACCCTATGAGTCTCGAAATCGGGAAATTTACGTTTTCCAAACGCTGTGTATCGAAAGGAGCTAAGGCTTCAGATCCCAAACCGCGCAATCGTTCGATTAAACGATAAATCACTCTAGGATACTCCGAATCGCGATAATTACCTTCACCGCAACCTGTGTATCGAAAGGAGCTAAGGATTCACACGGATGGCTTGCAATGGTTCGGTATAACGATAAATCACTCTAGGAGACTGGGAATCGCGATAATTACCTTCACAGCACGCTGTGTATCGAAAGGAGCTAAGGCTTCAGATCCCAAACCGCGCAATCGTTCGATTAAACGATAAATCACTCTAGGAGACTCCGAATCGCGATAATTACCTTCACCGCAAACTGTGTATCGAAAGGAGCTAAGGATTCAACACGGATGGCTTGCAATGGTTCGGTATAACGATAAATCACTCTATGGGACTTGGAATCGGGATATTTACGTTTTCCAAACGCTGTGTTTCTATGGGAGCTAAGGATTCACTTCCCAAGCCTCGCAAACGTTCAATGTAACGTTAAATCACTCTATGAGACTCGGAATCGGGATATTTACGTTTTCCAAACGCTGTGTTTCGAAAGGAGCTAAGGCTTCACTTCGCAAGCCTCGTAACCGTTCGATATCACGATAAATCACTCTAGGAGACTGGGAATCGCGATAATTACCAGCACCACACCCTGTGTATCGAAAGGAGCTAAGGATTCAACACGGATGGCTTGCAATGGTTCGATATAACGATAAATCACTCTAGGAGACTGGGAATCGCGATAATTACCTTCACAGCACGCTGTGTATCGAAAGGAGCTAAGTATTCAGTTGACAAACCTCGCAATCGATCAATGTAACGTTAAATCACTCTATGAGACTCGGAATTGCGAAAATCACCTTCACCGCAACCTGCATATCGAAAGGAGCCAAGGATTCAACACGTATGGCTTGCAAATGTTCGATATAACGGTAAATCACCCTATGAGTCTCGAAATCGCGATATTTACGTTTTCCACACGCTGTGTATCGAAAGAATCTAAGTATTCACTTCCCAAGCCTCGCAGTCGTTCGATATAACGATAAATCCCTCTATGAGACTCAGAATTGCGAAAATTACCATCACCGCACCCTGTGTATCGAAAGGAGCTAAGGATTCAACTCGGATTGCTTGAAATGGTTCGATATCACGATATATCACTCTATGAGACTTGGAATCGCGATATTTACGTTTCCCAGACGCCGTGTATCCAAAAGAGCTATGTATTCACTTCGCACGCCTCGCAATCGTTCGATTAAACGATAAATCACCCTATGTGTCTCGAAATCGGGAAATTTACGTTTTCCAAACGCTGTGTATCGAAAGGAGCTAAGGCTTCAGATCCCAAACCCCGCAATCGTTCGATTAAACGATAAATCACTCTAGGAGACTCCGAATCGCGATAATTACCATCACCGCACCCTGTGTATCGAAAGGAGCTAAGGATTCAACTCGGATTGCTTGAAATGGTTCGATATCACGATATATCACTCTATGAGACTTGGAATCGCGATATTTACGTTTCCCAGACGCCGTGTATCCAAAAGAGCTATGTATTCACTTCGCACGCCTCGCAATCGTTCGATTAAACGATAAATCACTCTAGGAGACTCCGAATCGCGATAATTACCTTCACCGCAAACTGTGTATCGAAAGGAGCTAAGGATTCAACACGGATGGCTTGCAATGGTTCGGTATAACGATAAATCACTCTAGGAGACTGGGAATCGCGATAATTACCATCACCGCACCCTGTGTATCGAAAGGAGCTAAGGATTCCACTCGGATTGCTTGAAATGGTTCGATATCACGATATATCACTCTATGAAACTTGGAATCGCGATATTTACGTTTCCCAGACGCCGTGTATCCAAAAGAGCTATGTATTCACTTCGCACGCCTCGCAATCGTTCGATTAAACGATAAATCACCCTATGAGTCTCGAAATCGGGAAATTTACGTTTTCCAAACGCTGTGTATCGAAAGGAGCTAAGGCTTCAGATCCCAAACCGCGCAATCGTTCGATTAAACGATAAATCACTCTAGGATACTCCGAATCGCGATAATTACCTTCACCGCAACCTGTGTATCGAAAGGAGCTAAGGATTCACACGGATGGCTTGCAATGGTTCGGTATAACGATAAATCACTCTAGGAGACTGGGAATCGCGATAATTACCTTCACAGCACGCTGTGTATCGAAAGGAGCTAAGGCTTCAGATCCCAAACCGCGCAATCGATCGATTAAACGATAAATCACTCTAGGAGACTCCGAATCGCGATAATTACCTTCACCGCAACCTGAGTATCGAAAGGAGCTAAGGATTCAACACGGATGGCTTGCAATGGTTCGGTATAACGATAAATCACTCTATGGGACTTGGAATCGGGATATTTACGTTTTCCAAACGCTGTGTTTCTATGGGAGCTAAGGATTCACTTCCCAAGCCTCGCAAACGTTCAATGTAACGTTAAATCACTCTATGAGACTCGGAATCGGGATATTTACGTTTTCCAAACGCTGTGTTTCGAAAGGAGCTAAGGCTTCACTTCGCAAGCCTCGTAACCGTTCGATATAACGATAAATCACTCTATGAGACTCGGATTTGCGAAAATCACCTTCACCGCAACCTGTGTATCGAAAGGAGCCAAGGATTCAACACGGATGGCTTGCAAATGTTGGATATAACGGTAAATCACCCTATGAGTCTCGAAATCGCGATATTTACGTTTTCCAAACGCTGTGTTTCTATGGGAGCTAAGGATTCACTTCCCAAGCCTCGCAAACGTTCAATGTAACGTTAAATCACTCTATGAGACTCGGAATCGGGATATTTACGTTTTCCAAACGCTGTGTTTCGAAAGGAGCTAAGGCTTCACTTCGCAAGCCTCGTAACCGTTCGATATCACGATAAATCACTCTAGGAGACTGGGAATCGCGATAATTACCAGCACCACACCCTGTGTATCGAAAGGAGCTAAGGATTGAACACGGATGGCTTGCAATGGTTCGATATAACGATAAATCACTCTAGGAGACTGGGAATCGCGATAATTACCTTCACAGCACGCTGTGTATCGAAAGGAGCTAAGTATTCACTTGACAAACCTCGCAATCGATCAATGTAACGTTAAATCACTCTATGAGACTCGGAATCGGGATATTTACGTTTTCCAAACGCTGTGTTTCTATGGGAGCTAAGGATTCACTTCCCAAGCCTCGCAATCGATCAATGTAACGTTAAATCACTCTATGAGACTCGGAATTGCGAAAATCACCTTCACCGCAACCTGCATATCGAAAGGAGCCAAGGATTCAACACGGATGGCTTCCAATGTTTCGATATAACGATAAATCACTCTAGGAGACTTGGAATCGCGATAATTACCTTCACCGCAACCTGTGTAGCGATAGGAGCCAAGGATTCAACACGGATGGCTTGCAAATGTTCGATATAACGGTAAATCACCCTATGAGTCTCGAAATCGCGATATTTACGTTTTCCACACGCTGTGTATCGAAAGAATCTAAGTATTCACTTCCCAAGCCTCGCAGTCGTTCGATATAACGATAAATCCCTCCATGAGACTCAGAATTGCGAAAATCACCTTCACCGCACCCTGTGTATCGAAAGGAGCTGAGCATTCAACTCGGATGGCTTCCAATGTTTCGATATAACGATAAATCACTCTAGGAGACTTGGAATCGCGATAATTACCTTCACCGCAACCTGTGTAGCGATAGGAGCCAAGGATTCAACACGGATGGCTTGCAAATGTTCGATATAACGGTAAATCACCCTATGAGTCTCGAAATCGCGATATTTACGTTTTCCACACGCTGTGTATCGAAAGAATCTAAGTATTCACTTCCCAAGCCTCGCAGTCGTTCGATATAACGATAAATCCCTCTATGAGACTCGGAATTGCGAAAATCACCTTCACCGCAACCTGTGTATCGAAAGGAGCTAAGGATTCAACTCGGATTGCTTGAAATGGTTCGATATCACGATATATCACTCTATGAGACTTGGAATCGCGATATTTACGTTTCCCAGACGCCGTGTATCCAAAAGAGCTATGTATTCACTTCGCACGCCTCGCAATCGTTCGATTAAACGATAAATCACCCTATGAGTCTCGAAATCGGGAAATTTACGTTTTCCAAACGCTGTGTATCGAAAGGAGCTAAGGCTTCAGATCCCAAACCGCGCAATCGTTCGATTAAACGATAAATCACTCTAGGAGACTCGGAATCGCGATAATTACCTTCACCGCACCCTGTGTATCGAAAGGAGCGAAGAATTCACTTCCCAATCCTCGCAATCGTTCGATATAACGATAAATCACCCTATGAGTCTCGAAATCGCGATATTTACGTTTTTTAAACGCTGTGTATCAAAAGAATCTAAGTATTCACTTCTCAAACCTCGCAATCGTTCGATATAACGATAAATCACTCTAGGAGACTGGGAATCGCGATAATTACCATCACCGCACCCTGTGTATCGAAAGGAGCTAAGGATTCCACTCGGATTGCTTGAAATGGTTCGATATCACGATATATCACTCTATGAAACTTGGAATCGCGATATTTACGTTTCCCAGACGCCGTGTATCCAAAAGAGCTATGTATTCACTTCGCACGCCTCGCAATCGTTCGATCAAACGATAAATCACCCTATGAGTCTCGAAATCGGGATATTTACGTTTTCCAAACGCTGTGAATCGAAAGGAGCTAAGGCTTCAGATCCCAAACCCCGCAATCGTTCGATTAAACGATAAATCACTCTAGGAGACTCGGAATCGCGATAATTACCTTCACCGCAACCTGTGTATCGAAAGGAGCTAAGGATTCACACGGATGGCTTGCAATGGTTCGGTATAACGATAAATCACTCTAGGAGACTGGGAATCGCGATAATTACCTTCACAGCACGCTGTGTATCGAAAGGAGCTAATTATTCACTTGACAAACCTCGCAATCGATCAATGTAACGTTAAATCACTCTATGAGACTCGGAATTGCGAAAATCACCTTCACCGCAACCTGCATATCGAAAGGAGCCAAGGATTCAACACGTATGGCTTGCAAATGTTCGATATAACGGTAAATCACCCTATGAGTCTCGAAATCGCGATATTTACGTTTTCCACACGCTGTGTATCGAAAGAATCTAAGTATTCACTTCCCAAGCCTCGCAGTCGTTCGATATAACGATAAATCCCTCTATGAGACTCAGAATTGCGAAAATTACCATCACCGCACCCTGTGTATCGAAAGGAGCTAAGGATTCAACTCGGATTGCTTGAAATGGTTCGATATCACGATATATCACTCTATGAGACTTGGAATCGCGATATTTACGTTTCCCAGACGCCGTGTATCCAAAAGAGCTATGTATTCACTTCGCACGCCTCGCAATCGTTCGATTAAACGATAAATCACCCTATGTGTCTCGAAATCGGGAAATTTACGTTTTCCAAACGCTGTGTATCGAAAGGAGCTAAGGCTTCAGATCCCAAACCGCGCAATCGTTCGATTAAACGATAAATCACTCTAGGAGACTCCGAATCGCGATAATTACCATCACCGCACCCTGTGTATCGAAAGGAGCTAAGGATTCAACTCGGATTGCTTGAAATGGTTCGATATCACGATATATCACTCTATGAGACTTGGAATCGCGATATTTACGTTACCCAGACGCCGTGTATCCAAAAGAGCTATGTATTCACTTCGCACGCCTCGCAATCGTTCGATTAAACGATAAATCACTCTAGGAGACTCCGAATCGCGATAATTACCTTCACCGCAAACTGTGTATCGAAAGGAGCTAAGGATTCAACACGGATGGCTTGCAATGGTTCGGTATAACGATAAATCACTCTAGGAGACTGGGAATCGCGATAATTACCATCACCGCACCCTGTGTATCGAAAGGAGCTAAGGATTCCACTCGGATTGCTTGAAATGGTTCGATATCACGATATATCACTCTATGAAACTTGGAATCGCGATATTTACGTTTCCCAGACGCCGTGTATCCAAAAGAGCTATGTATTCACTTCGCACGCCTCGCAATCGTTCGATTAAACGATAAATCACCCTATGAGTCTCGAAATCGGGAAATTTACGTTTTCCAAACGCTGTGTATCGAAAGGAGCTAAGGCTTCAGATCCCAAACCGCGCAATCGTTCGATTAAACGATAAATCACTCTAGGATACTCCGAATCGCGATAATTACCTTCACCGCAACCTGTGTATCGAAAGGAGCTAAGGATTCACACGGATGGCTTGCAATGGTTCGGTATAACGATAAATCACTCTAGGAGACTGGGAATCGCGATAATTACCTTCACAGCACGCTGTGTATCGAAAGGAGCTAAGGCTTCAGATCCCAAACCGCGCAATCGATCGATTAAACGATAAATCACTCTAGGAGACTCCGAATCGCGATAATTACCTTCACCGCAACCTGAGTATCGAAAGGAGCTAAGGATTCAACACGGATGGCTTGCAATGGTTCGGTATAACGATAAATCACTCTATGGGACTTGGAATCGGGATATTTACGTTTTCCAAACGCTGTGTTTCTATGGGAGCTAAGGATTCACTTCCCAAGCCTCGCAAACGTTCAATGTAACGTTAAATCACTCTATGAGACTCGGAATCGGGATATTTACGTTTTCCAAACGCTGTGTTTCGAAAGGAGCTAAGGCTTCACTTCGCAAGCCTCGTAACCGTTCGATATAACGATAAATCACTCTATGAGACTCGGATTTGCGAAAATCACCTTCACCGCAACCTGTGTATCGAAAGGAGCCAAGGATTCAACACGGATGGCTTGCAAATGTTGGATATAACGGTAAATCACCCTATGAGTCTCGAAATCGCGATATTTACGTTTTCCAAACGCTGTGTTTCTATGGGAGCTAAGGATTCACTTCCCAAGCCTCGCAAACGTTCAATGTAACGTTAAATCACTCTATGAGACTCGGAATCGGGATATTTACGTTTTCCAAACGCTGTGTTTCGAAAGGAGCTAAGGCTTCACTTCGCAAGCCTCGTAACCGTTCGATATCACGATAAATCACTCTAGGAGACTGGGAATCGCGATAATTACCAGCACCACACCCTGTGTATCGAAAGGAGCTAAGGATTGAACACGGATGGCTTGCAATGGTTCGATATAACGATAAATCACTCTAGGAGACTGGGAATCGCGATAATTACCTTCACAGCACGCTGTGTATCGAAAGGAGCTAAGTATTCACTTGACAAACCTCGCAATCGATCAATGTAACGTTAAATCACTCTATGAGACTCGGAATTGCGAAAATCACCTTCACCGCAACCTGCATATCGAAAGGAGCCAAGGATTCAACACGTATGGCTTGCAAATGTTCGATATAACGGTAAATCACCCTATGAGTCTCGAAATCGCGATATTTACGTTTTCCAAACGCTGTGTTTCTATGGGAGCTAAGGATTCACTTCCCAAGCCTCGCAAACGTTCAATGTAACGTTAAATCACTCTATGAGACTCGGAATCGGGATATTTACGTTTTCCAAACGCTGTGTTTCTATGGGAGCTAAGGATTCACTTCGCAAGCCTCGCAATCGATCAATGTAACGTTAAATCACTCTATGAGACTCGGAATTGCGAAAATCACCTTCACCGCAACCTGCATATCGAAAGGAGCCAAGGATTCAACACGGATGGCTTCCAATGTTTCGATATAACGATAAATCACTCTAGGAGACTTGGAATCGCGATAATTACCTTCACCGCAACCTGTGTAGCGATAGGAGCCAAGGATTCAACACGGATGGCTTGCAAATGTTCGATATAACGGTAAATCACCCTATGAGTCTCGAAATCGCGATATTTACGTTTTCCACACGCTGTGTATCGAAAGAATCTAAGTATTCACTTCCCAAGCCTCGCAGTCGTTCGATATAACGATAAATCCCTCCATGAGACTCAGAATTGCGAAAATCACCTTCACCGCACCCTGTGTATCGAAAGGAGCTGAGCATTCAACTCGGATGGCTTCCAATGTTTCGATATAACGATAAATCACTCTAGGAGACTTGGAATCGCGATAATTACCTTCACCGCAACCTGTGTAGCGATAGGAGCCAAGGATTCAACACGGATGGCTTGCAAATGTTCGATATAACGGTAAATCACCCTATGAGTCTCGAAATCGCGATATTTACGTTTTCCACACGCTGTGTATCGAAAGAATCTAAGTATTCACTTCCCAAGCCTCGCAGTCGTTCGATATAACGATAAATCCCTCTATGAGACTCGGAATTGCGAAAATCACCTTCACCGCAACCTGTGTATCGAAAGGAGCTAAGGATTCAACTCGGATTGCTTGAAATGGTTCGATATCACGATATATCACTCTATGAGACTTGGAATCGCGATATTTACGTTTCCCAGACGCCGTGTATCCAAAAGAGCTATGTATTCACTTCGCACGCCTCGCAATCGTTCGATCAAACGATAAATCACCCTATGAGTCTCGAAATCGGGATATTTACGTTTTCCAAACGCTGTGAATCGAAAGGAGCTAAGGCTTCAGATCCCAAACCCCGCAATCGTTCGATTAAACGATAAATCACTCTAGGAGACTCGGAATCGCGATAATTACCTTCACCGGAACCTGTGTATCGAAAGGAGCTAAGGATTCAACACGGATGGCTAGCAATGGTTCGATATAACGATAAATCACTCTATGAGACTTGGAATCGGGATATTTACGTTTCCCAAACGCTGTGTTTCGATGGGAGCTAAGGATTCACTTCCCAAGCCTCGCAAACGTTCAATGTAACGTTAAATCACTCTATGAGACTCGGAATCGGGATATTTACGTTTTCCAAACGCTGTGTTTCGAAAGGAGCTAAGCCTTCACTTCGCAAGCCTCGTAACCGTTCGATATCACGATAAATCACTCTAGGAGACTCGGAATCGCGATAATTACCTTCACCGCACCCTGTGTATCGAAAGGAGCGAAGAATTCACTTCCCAATCCTCGCAATCGTTCGATATAACGATAAATCACGCTATGACACTCGAAATCGCGATATTTACGTTTTCCAAACGCTGTGTATCGAAAGAATCTAAGTATTCACTTCTCAAGCCTCGCAATCGTTCGATATAACGATAAATCACTCTAGGAGACTGGGAATCGCGATAATTACCATCACCGCACCCTGTGTATCGAAAGGAGCTAAGGATTCAACTCGGATTGCTTGAAATGGTTCGATATCAGGATAAATCACTCTAAGAGACTCGGAATCGCGATAATTACCTCCACCGCACCCTGTGTATCGAAAGGAGCGAAGAATTCACTTCCCAATCCTCGCAATCGTTCGATATAACGATAAATTCACCCTATGACACTCGAAATCGCGATATTTACGTTTTCCAAACGCTGTGTATCGAAAGAATCTAAGTATTCACTTCTCAAGCCTCGCAATCGTTCGATATAACGATAAATCACTCTAGAAGACTGGGAATCGCGATAATTACCATCACCGCACCCGGTGTATCGAAAGGAGCTAAGGATTCAACTCGGATTGCTTGAAATGGTTCGATATCACGATATATCACTCTATGAGACTTGGAATCGCGATATTTACGTTTCCCAGACGCCGTGTATCCAAAAGAGCTATGTATTCACTTCGCACGCCTCGCAATCGTTCGATTAAACGATAAATCACCCTATGAGTCTCGAAATCGGGATATTTACGTTTTCCAAACGCTGTGAATCGAAAGGAGCTAAGGCTTCAGATCCCAAACCCCGCAATCGTTCGATTAAACGATAAATCACTCTAGGAGACTCGGAATCGCGATAATTACCTTCACCGGAACCTGTGTATTGAAAGGAGCTAAGGATTTAACACGGATGGCTTGCAATGGTTCGATATAACGATAAATCACTCTATGAGACTTGGAATCGGGATATTTACGTTTCCCAAACGCTGTGTTTCGATGGGAGCTAAGGATTCACTTCCCAAGCCTCGCAAACATTCAATGTAACGTTAAATCACTCTATGAGACTCGGAATCGGGATATTTACGTTTTCCAAACGCTGTGTTTCGAAAGGAGCTAAGCCTTCACTTCGCAAGCCTCGTAACCGTTCGATATCACGATAAATCACTCTAGGAGACTCGGAATCGCGATAATTACCTTCACAGCACGCTGTGTATCGAAAGGAGCTAAGGCTTCAGATCCCAAACCGCGCAATCGTTCGATTAAACGATAAATCACTCTAGGAGACTCCGAATCGCGATAATTACCTTCACCGCAAACTGTGTATCGAAAGGAGCTAAGGATTCAACACGGATGGCTTGCAATGGTTCGGTATAACGATAAATCACTCTATGGGACTTGGAATCGGGATATTTACGTTTTCCAAACGCTGTGTTTCTATGGAAGCTAAGGATTCACTTCCCAAGCCTCGCAAACGTTCAATGTAACGTTAAATCACTCTATGAAACTCGGAATCGGGATATTTACGTTTTCCAAACGCTGTGTTTCGAAAGGAGCTAAGGCTTCACTTCGCAAGCCTCGTAACCGTTCGATATCACGATAAATCACTCTAGGAGACTGGGAATCGCGATAATTACCAGCACCACACCCTGTGTATCGAAAGGAGCTAAGGATTCAACACGGATGGCTTGCAATGGTTCGATATAACGATAAATCACTCTAGGAGACTGGGAATCGCGATAATTACCTTCACAGCACGCTGTGTATCGAAAGGAGCTAAGTATTCACTTGACAAACATCGCAATCGATCAATGTAACGTTAAATCACTCTATGAGACTCGGAATTGCGAAAATCACCTTCACCGCAACCTGCATATCGAAAGGAGCCAAGGATTCAACACGTATGGCTTGCAAATGTTCGATATAACGGTAAATCACCCTATGAGTCTCGAAATCGCGATATTTACGTTTTCCACACGCTGTGTATCGAAAGAATCTAAGTGTTCACTTCCCAAGCCTCGCAGTCGTTCGATATAACGATAAATCCCTCTATGAGACTCAGAATTGCGAAAATTACCATCACCGCACCCTGTGTATCGAAAGGAGCTAAGGATTCAACTCGGATTGCTTGAAATGGTTCGATATCACGATATATCACTCTATGAGACTTGGAATCGCGATATTTACGTTTCCCAGACGCCGTGTATCCAAAAGAGCTATGTATTCACTTCGCACGCCTCGCAATCGTTCGATTAAACGATAAATCACCCTATGTGTCTCGAAATCGGGAAATTTACGTTTTCCAAACGCTGTGTATCGAAAGGAGCTAAGGCTTCAGATCCCAAACCGCGCAATCGTTCGATTAAACGATAAATCACTCTAGGAGACTCCGAATCGCGATAATTACCATCACCGCACCCTGTGTATCGAAAGGAGCTAAGGATTCAACTCGGATTGCTTGAAATGGTTCGATATCACGATATATCACTCTATGAGACTTGGAATCGCGATATTTACGTTTCCCAGACGCCGTGTATCCAAGAGAGCTATGTATTCACTTCGCACGCCTCGCAATCGTTCGATTAAACGATAAATCACCCTATGAGTCTCGAAATCGGGATATTTACGTTTTCCAAACGCTGTGTATCGAAAGGAGCTAAGGCTTCAGATCCCAAACCGCGCAATCGTTCGATTAAACGATAAATCACTCTAGGAGACTCGGAATCGCGATAATTACCTTCACCGCACCCTGTGTATCGAAAGGAGCGAAGAATTCACTTCCCAATCCTCGCAATCGTTCGATATAACGATAAATCACCCTATGAGTCTCGAAATCGCGATATTTACGTTTTCTAAACGCTGTGTATCAAAAGAATCTAAGTATTCACTTCTCAAACCTCGCAATCGTTCGATATAACGATAAATCACTCTAGGAGACTGGGAATCGCGATAATTACCATCACCGCACCCTGTGTATCGAAAGGAGCTAAGGATTCCACTCGGATTGCTTGAAATGGTTCGATATCACGATATATCACTCTATGAAACTTGGAATCGCGATATTTACGTTTCCCAGACGCCGTGTATCCAAAAGAGCTATGTATTCACTTCGCACGCCTCGCAATCGTTCGATTAAACGATAAATCACCCTATGAGTCTCGAAATCGGGAAATTTACGTTTTCCAAACGCTGTGTATCGAAAGGAGCTAAGGCTTCAGATCCCAAACCGCGCAATCGTTCGATTAAACGATAAATCACTCTAGGATACTCCGAATCGCGATAATTACCTTCACAGCACGCTGTGTATCGAAAGGAGCTAAGGCTTCAGATCCCAAACCGCGCAATCGATCGATTAAACGATAAATCACTCTAGGAGACTCCGAATCGCGATAATTACCTTCACCGCAACCTGTGTATCGAAAGGAGCTAAGGATTCAACACGGATGGCTTGTAATGGTTCGGTATAACGATAAATCACTCTATGGGACTTGGAATCGGGATATTTACGTTTTCCAAACGCTGTGTTTCTATGGGAGCTAAGGAATCACTTCCCAAGCCTCGCAAACGTTCAATGTAACGTTAAATCACTCTATGAGACTCGGAATCGGGATATTTACGTTTTCCAAACGCTGTGTTTCGAAAGGAGCTAAGGCTTCACTTCGCAAGCCTCGTAACCGTTCGATATAACGATAAATCACTCTATGAGACTCGGATTTGCAAAAATCACCTTCACCGCAACCTGTGTATCGAAAGGAGCCAAGGATTCAACACGGATGGCTTGCAAATGTTGGATATAACGGTAAATCACCCTATGAGTCTCGAAATCGCGATATTTACGTTTTCCAAACGCTGTGTTTCTATGGGAGCTAAGGATTCACTTCCCAAGCCTCGCAAACGTTCAATGTAACGTTAAATCACTCTATGAGACTCGGAATCGGGATATTTACGTTTTCCAAACGCTGTGTTTCGAAAGGAGCTAAGGCTTCACTTCGCAAGCCTCGTAACCGTTCGATATCACGATAAATCACTCTAGGAGACTGGGAATCGCGATAATTACCAGCACCACACCCTGTGTATCGAAAGGAGCTAAGGATTCAACACGGATGGCTTGCAATGGTTCGATATAACGATAAATCACTCTAGGAGACTGGGAATCGCGATAATTACCTTCACAGCACGCTGTGTATCGAAAGGAGCTAAGTATTCACTTGACAAACCTCGCAATCGATCAATGTAACGTTAAATCACTCTATGAGACTCGGAATTGCGAAAATCACCTTCACCGCAACCTGCATATCGAAAGGAGCCAAGGATTCAACACGTATGGCTTGCAAATGTTCGATATAACGGTAAATCACCCTATGAGTCTCGAAATCGCGATATTTACGTTTTCCACACGCTGTGTATCGAAAGAATCTAAGTATTCACTTCCCAAGCCTCGCAGTCGTTCGATATAACGATAAATCCCTCTATGAGACTCAGAATTGCGAAAATTACCATCACCGCACCCTGTGTATCGAAAGGAGCTAAGGATTCAACTCGGATTGCTTGAAATGGTTCGATATCACGATATATCACTCTATGAGACTTGGAATCGCGATATTTACGTTTCCCAGACGCCGTGTATCCAAAAGAGCTATGTATTCACTTCGCACGCCTCGCAATCGTTCGATTAAACGATAAATCACCCTATGAGTCTCGAAATCGGGAAATTTACGTTTTCCAAACGCTGTGTATCGAAAGGAGCTAAGGCTTCAGATCCCAAACCGCGCAATCGTTCGATTAAACGATAAATCACTCTAGGATACTCCGAATCGCGATAATTACCTTCACAGCACGCTGTGTATCGAAAGGAGCTAAGGATTCAACTCGGATTGCTTGAAATGGTTCGATATCACGATATATCACTCTATGAGACTTGGAATCGCGATATTTACGTTTCCCAGACGCCGTGTATCCAAGAGAGCTATGTATTCACTTCGCACGCCTCGCAATCGTTCGATTAAACGATAAATCACCCTATGAGTCTCGAAATCGGGATATTTACGTTTTCCAAACGCTGTGTATCGAAAGGAGCTAAGGCTTCAGATCCCAAACCGCGCAATCGTTCGATTAAACGATAAATCACTCTAGGAGACTCCGAATCGCGATAATTACCATCACCGCACCCTGTGTATCGAAAGGAGCTAAGGATTCAACTCGGATTGCTTGAAATGGTTCGATATCACGATATATCACTCTATGAGACTTGGAATCGCGATATTTACGTTTCCCAGACGCCGTGTATCCAAAAGAGCTATGTATTCACTTCGCACGCCTCGCAATCGTTCGATTAAACGATAAATCACTCTAGGAGACTCCGAATCGCGATAATTACCTTCACCGCAAACTGTGTATCGAAAGGAGCTAAGGATTCAACACGGATGGCTTGCAATGGTTCGGTATAACGATAAATCACTCTAGGAGACTGGGAATCGCGATAATTACCATCACCGCACCCTGTGTATCGAAAGGAGCTAAGGATTCCACTCGGATTGCTTGAAATGGTTCGATATCACGATATATCACTCTATGAAACTTGGAATCGCGATATTTACGTTTCCCAGACGCCGTGTATCCAAAAGAGCTATGTATTCACTTCGCACGCCTCGCAATCGTTCGATTAAACGATAAATCACCCTATGAGTCTCGAAATCGGGAAATATACGTTTTCCAAACGCTGTGTATCGAAAGGAGCTAAGGCTTCAGATCCCAAACCGCGCAATCGTTCGATTAAACGATAAATCACTCTAGGATACTCCGAATCGCGATAATTACATTCACCGCAACCTGTGTATCGAAAGGAGCTAAGGATTCACACGGATGGCTTGCAATGGTTCGGTATAACGATAAATCACTCTAGGAGACTGGGAATCGCGATAATTACCTTCACAGCACGCTGTGTATCGAAAGGAGCTAAGGCTTCAGATCCCAAACCGCGCAATCGATCGATTAAACGATAAATCACTCTAGGAGACTCCGAATCGCGATAATTACCTTCACCGCAACCTGAGTATCGAAAGGAGCTAAGGATTCAACACGGATGGCTTGCAATGGTTCGGTATAACGATAAATCACTCTATGGGACTTGGAATCGGGATATTTACGTTTTCCAAACGCTGTGTTTCTATGGGAGCTAAGGATTCACTTCCCAAGCCTCGCAAACGTTCAATGTAACGTTAAATCACTCTATGAGACTCGGAATCGGGATATTTACGTTTTCCAAACGCTGTGTTTCGAAAGGAGCTAAGGCTTCACTTCGCAAGCCTCGTAACCGTTCGATATCACGATAAATCACTCTAGGAGACTGGGAATCGCGATAATTACCAGCACCACACCCTGTGTATCGAAAGGAGCTAAGGATTGAACACGGATGGCTTGCAATGGTTCGATATAACGATAAATCACTCTAGGAGACTGGGAATCGCGATAATTACCTTCACAGCACGCTGTGTATCGAAAGGAGCTAAGTATTCACTTGACAAACCTCGCAATCGATCAATGTAACGTTAAATCACTCTATGAGACTCGGAATTGCGAAAATCACCTTCACCGCAACCTGCATATCGAAAGGAGCCAAGGATTCAACACGTATGGCTTGCAAATGTTCGATATAACGGTAAATCACCCTATGAGTCTCGAAATCGCGATATTTACGTTTTCCAAACGCTGTGTTTCTATGGGAGCTAAGGATTCACTTCCCAAGCCTCGCAAACGTTCAATGTAACGTTAAATCACTCTATGAGACTCGGAATCGGGATATTTACGTTTTCCAAACGCTGTGTTTCTATGGGAGCTAAGGATTCACTTCCCAAGCCTCGCAATCGATCAATGTAACGTTAAATCACTCTATGAGACTCGGAATTGCGAAAATCACCTTCACCGCAACCTGCATATCGAAAGGAGCCAAGGATTCAACACGGATGGCTTCCAATGTTTCGATATAACGATAAATCACTCTAGGAGACTTGGAATCGCGATAATTACCTTCACCGCAACCTGTGTAGCGATAGGAGCCAAGGATTCAACACGGATGGCTTGCAAATGTTCGATATAACGGTAAATCACCCTATGAGTCTCGAAATCGCGATATTTACGTTTTCCACACGCTGTGTATCGAAAGAATCTAAGTATTCACTTCCCAAGCCTCGCAGTCGTTCGATATAACGATAAATCCCTCCATGAGACTCAGAATTGCGAAAATCACCTTCACCGCACCCTGTGTATCGAAAGGAGCTGAGCATTCAACTCGGATGGCTTCCAATGTTTCGATATAACGATAAATCACTCTAGGAGACTTGGAATCGCGATAATTACCTTCACCGCAACCTGTGTAGCGATAGGAGCCAAGGATTCAACACGGATGGCTTGCAAATGTTCGATATAACGGTAAATCACCCTATGAGTCTCGAAATCGCGATATTTACGTTTTCCACACGCTGTGTATCGAAAGAATCTAAGTATTCACTTCCCAAGCCTCGCAGTCGTTCGATATAACGATAAATCCCTCTATGAGACTCGGAATTGCGAAAATCACCTTCACCGCAACCTGTGTATCGAAAGGAGCTAAGGATTCAACTCGGATTGCTTGAAATGGTTCGATATCACGATATATCACTCTATGAGACTTGGAATCGCGATATTTACGTTTCCCAGACGCCGTGTATCCAAAAGAGCTATGTATTCACTTCGCACACCTCGCAATCGTTCGATCAAACGATAAATCACCCTATGAGTCTCGAAATCGGGATATTTACGTTTTCCAAACGCTGTGAATCGAAAGGAGCTAAGGCTTCAGATCCCAAACCCCGCAATCGTTCGATTAAACGATAAATCACTCTAGGAGACTCGGAATCGCGATAATTACCTTCACCGGAACCTGTGTATCGAAAGGAGCTAAGGATTCAACACGGATGGCTTGCAATGGTTCGATATAACGATAAATCACTCTATGAGACTTGGAATCGGGATATTTACGTTTCCCAAACGCTGTGTTTCGATGGGAGCTAAGGATTCACTTCCCAAGCCTCGCAAACGTTCAATGTAACGTTAAATCACTCTATGAGACTCGGAATCGGGATATTTACGTTTTCCAAACGCTGTGTTTCGAAAGGAGCTAAGCCTTCACTTCGCAAGCCTCGTAACCGTTCGATATCACGATAAATCACTCTAGGAGACTCGGAATCGCGATAATTACCTTCACAGCACGCTGTGTATCGAAAGGAGCTAAGGCTTCAGATCCCAAACCGCGCAATCGTTCGATTAAACGATAAATCACTCTAGGAGACTCCGAATCGCGATAATTACCTTCACCGCAAACTGTGTATCGAAAGGAGCTAAGGATTCAACACGGATGGCTTGCAATGGTTCGGTATAACGATAAATCACTCTATGGGACTTGGAATCGGGATATTTACGTTTTCCAAACGCTGTGTTTCTATGGAAGCTAAGGATTCACTTCCCAAGCCTCGCAAACGTTCAATGTAACGTTAAATCACTCTATGAAACTCGGAATCGGGATATTTACGTTTTCCAAACGCTGTGTTTCGAAAGGAGCTAAGGCTTCACTTCGCAAGCCTCGTAACCGTTCGATATCACGATAAATCACTCTAGGAGACTGGGAATCGCGATAATTACCAGCACCACACCCTGTGTATCGAAAGGAGCTAAGGATTCAACACGGATGGCTTGCAATGGTTCGATATAACGATAAATCACTCTAGGAGACTGGGAATCGCGATAATTACCTTCACAGCACGCTGTGTATCGAAAGGAGCTAAGTATTCACTTGACAAACATCGCAATCGATCAATGTAACGTTAAATCACTCTATGAGACTCGGAATTGCGAAAATCACCTTCACCGCAACCTGCATATCGAAAGGAGCCAAGGATTCAACACGTATGGCTTGCAAATGTTCGATATAACGGTAAATCACCCTATGAGTCTCGAAATCGCGATATTTACGTTTTCCACACGCTGTGTATCGAAAGAATCTAAGTGTTCACTTCCCAAGCCTCGCAGTCGTTCGATATAACGATAAATCCCTCTATGAGACTCAGAATTGCGAAAATTACCATCACCGCACCCTGTGTATCGAAAGGAGCTAAGGATTCAACTCGGATTGCTTGAAATGGTTCGATATCACGATATATCACTCTATGAGACTTGGAATCGCGATATTTACGTTTCCCAGACGCCGTGTATCCAAAAGAGCTATGTATTCACTTCGCACGCCTCGCAATCGTTCGATTAAACGATAAATCACCCTATGTGTCTCGAAATCGGGAAATTTACGTTTTCCAAACGCTGTGTATCGAAAGGAGCTAAGGCTTCAGATCCCAAACCGCGCAATCGTTCGATTAAACGATAAATCACTCTAGGAGACTCCGAATCGCGATAATTACCATCACCGCACCCTGTGTATCGAAAGGAGCTAAGGATTCAACTCGGATTGCTTGAAATGGTTCGATATCACGATATATCACTCTATGAGACTTGGAATCGCGATATTTACGTTTCCCAGACGCCGTGTATCCAAGAGAGCTATGTATTCACTTCGCACGCCTCGCAATCGTTCGATTAAACGATAAATCACCCTATGAGTCTCGAAATCGGGATATTTACGTTTTCCAAACGCTGTGTATCGAAAGGTGCTAAGGCTTCAGATCCCAAACCGCGCAATCGTTCGATTAAACGATAAATCACTCTAGGAGACTCGGAATCGCGATAATTACCTTCACCGCACCCTGTGTATCGAAAGGAGCGAAGAATTCACTTCCCAATCCTCGCAATCGTTCGATATAACGATAAATCACCCTATGAGTCTCGAAATCGCGATATTTACGTTTTCTAAACGCTGTGTATCAAAAGAATCTAAGTATTCACTTCTCAAACCTCGCAATCGTTCGATATAACGATAAATCACTCTAGGAGACTGGGAATCGCGATAATTACCATCACCGCACCCTGTGTATCGAAAGGAGCTAAGGATTCCACTCGGATTGCTTGAAATGGTTCGATATCACGATATATCACTCTATGAAACTTGGAATCGCGATATTTACGTTTCCCAGACGCCGTGTATCCAAAAGAGCTATGTATTCACTTCGCACGCCTCGCAATCGTTCGATTAAACGATAAATCACCCTATGAGTCTCGAAATCGGGAAATTTACGTTTTCCAAACGCTGTGTATCGAAAGGAGCTAAGGCTTCAGATCCCAAACCGCGCAATCGTTCGATTAAACGATAAATCACTCTAGGATACTCCGAATCGCGATAATTACCTTCACAGCACGCTGTGTATCGAAAGGAGCTAAGGCTTCAGCTCCCAAACCGCGCAATCGATCGATTAAACGATAAATCACTCTAGGAGACTCCGAATCGCGATAATTACCTTCACCGCAACCTGTGTATCGAAAGGAGCTAAGGATTCAACACGGATGGCTTGCAATGGTTCGGTATAACGATAAATCACTCTATGGGACTTGGAATCGGGATATTTACGTTTTCCAAACGCTGTGTTTCTATGGGAGCTAAGGAATCACTTCCCAAGCCTCGCAAACGTTCAATGTAACGTTAAATCACTCTATGAGACTCGGAATCGGGATATTTACGTTTTCCAAACGCTGTGTTTCGAAAGGAGCTAAGGCTTCACTTCGCAAGCCTCGTAACCGTTCGATATAACGATAAATCACTCTATGAGACTCGGATTTGCGAAAATCACCTTCACCGCAACCTGTGTATCGAAAGGAGCCAAGGATTCAACACGGATGGCTTGCAAATGTTGGATATAACGGTAAATCACCCTATGAGTCTCGAAATCGCGATATTTACGTTTTCCAAACGCTGTGTTTCTATGGGAGCTAAGGATTCACTTCCCAAGCCTCGCAAACGTTCAATGTAACGTTAAATCACTCTATGAGACTCGGAATCGGGATATTTACGTTTTCCAAACGCTGTGTTTCGAAAGGAGCTAAGGCTTCACTTCGCAAGCCTCGTAACCGTTCGATATCACGATAAATCACTCTAGGAGACTGGGAATCGCGATAATTACCAGCACCACACCCTGTGTATCGAAAGGAGCTAAGGATTCAACACGGATGGCTTGCAATGGTTCGATATAACGATAAATCACTCTAGGAGACTGGGAATCGCGATAATTACCTTCACAGCACGCTGTGTATCGAAAGGAGCTAAGTATTCACTTGACAAACCTCGCAATCGATCAATGTAACGTTAAATCACTCTATGAGACTCGGAATTGCGAAAATCACCTTCACCGCAACCTGCATATCGAAAGGAGCCAAGGATTCAACACGTATGGCTTGCAAATGTTCGATATAACGGTAAATCACCCTATGAGTCTCGAAATCGCGATATTTACGTTTTCCACACGCTGTGTATCGAAAGAATCTAAGTATTCACTTCCCAAGCCTCGCAGTCGTTCGATATAACGATAAATCCCTCTATGAGACTCAGAATTGCGAAAATTACCATCACCGCACCCTGTGTATCGAAAGGAGCTAAGGATTCAACTCGGATTGCTTGAAATGGTTCGATATCACGATATATCACTCTATGAGACTTGGAATCGCGATATTTACGTTTCCCAGACGCCGTGTATCCAAAAGAGCTATGTATTCACTTCGCACGCCTCGCAATCGTTCGATTAAACGATAAATCACCCTATGAGTCTCGAAATCGGGAAATTTACGTTTTCCAAACGCTGTGTATCGAAAGGAGCTAAGGCTTCAGATCCCAAACCGCGCAATCGTTCGATTAAACGATAAATCACTCTAGGATACTCCGAATCGCGATAATTACCTTCACAGCACGCTGTGTATCGAAAGGAGCTAAGGATTCAACTCGGATTGCTTGAAATGGTTCGATATCACGATATATCACTCTATGAGACTTGGAATCGCGATATTTACGTTTCCCAGACGCCGTGTATCCAAGAGAGCTATGTATTCACTTCGCACGCCTCGCAATCGTTCGATTAAACGATAAATCACCCTATGAGTCTCGAAATCGGGATATTTACGTTTTCCAAACGCTGTGTATCGAAAGGAGCTAAGGCTTCAGATCCCAAACCGCGCAATCGTTCGATTAAACGATAAATCACTCTAGGAGACTCGGAATCGCGATAATTACCTTCACCGCACCCTGTGTATCGAAAGGAGCGAAGAATTCACTTCCCAATCCTCGCAATCGTTCTATATAACGATAAATCACCCTATGAGTCTCGAAATCGCGATATTTACGTTTTCTAAACGCTGTGTATCAAAAGAATCTAAGTATTCACTTCTCAAACCTCGCAATCGTTCGATATAACGATAAATCACTCTAGGAGACTGGGAATCGCGATAATTACCATCACCGCACCCTGTGTATCGAAAGGAGCTAAGGATTCCACTCGGATTGCTTGAAATGGTTCGATATCACGATATATCACTCTATGAAACTTGGAATCGCGATATTTACGTTTCCCAGACGCCGTGTATCCAAAAGAGCTATGTATTCACTTCGCACGCCTCGCAATCGTTCGATTAAACGATAAATCACCCTATGAGTCTCGAAATCGGGAAATTTACGTTTTCCAAACGCTGTGTATCGAAAGGAGCTAAGGCTTCAGATCCCAAACCGCGCAATCGTTCGATTAAACGATAAATCACTCTAGGATACTCCGAATCGCGATAATTACCTTCACAGCACGCTGTGTATCGAAAGGAGCTAAGGCTTCAGATCCCAAACCGCGCAATCGATCGATTAAACGATAAATCACTCTAGGAGACTCCGAATCGCGATAATTACCTTCACCGCAACCTGTGTATCGAAAGGAGCTAAGGATTCAACACGGATGGCTTGCAATGGTTCGGTATAACGATAAATCACTCTATGGGACTTGGAATCGGGATATTTACGTTTTCCAAACGCTGTGTTTCTATGGGAGCTAAGGATTCACTTCCCAAGCCTCGCAAACGTTCAATGTAACGTTAAATCACTCTATGAGACTCGGAATCGGGATATTTACGTTTTCCAAACGCTGTGTTTCGAAAGGAGCTAAGGCTTCACTTCGCAAGCCTCGTAACCGTTCGATATAACGATAAATCACTCTATGAGACTCGGATTTGCGAAAATCACCTTCACCGCAACCTGTGTATCGAAAGGAGCCAAGGATTCAACACGGATGGCTTGCAAATGTTGGATATAACGGTAAATCACCCTATGAGTCTCGAAATCGCGATATTTACGTTTTCCAAACGCTGTGTTTCTATGGGAGCTAAGGATTCACTTCCCAAGCCTCGCAAACGTTCAATGTAACGTTAAATCACTCTATGAGACTCGGAATCGGGATATTTACGTTTTCCAAACGCTGTGTTTCGAAAGGAGCTAAGGCTTCACTTCGCAAGCCTCGTAACCGTTCGATATCACGATAAATCACTCTAGGAGACTGGGAATCGCGATAATTACCAGCACCACACCCTGTGTATCGAAAGGAGCTAAGGATTCAACACGGATGGCTTGCAATGGTTCGATATAACGATAAATCACTCTAGGAGACTGGGAATCGCGATAATTACCTTCACAGCACGCTGTGTATCGAAAGGAGCTAAGTATTCACTTGACAAACCTCGCAATCGATCAATGTAACGTTAAATCACTCTATGAGACTCGGAATTGCGAAAATCACCTTCACCGCAACCTGCATATCGAAAGGAGCCAAGGATTCAACACGTATGGCTTGCAAATGTTCGATATAACGGTAAATCACCCTATGAGTCTCGAAATCGCGATATTTACGTTTTCCACACGCTGTGTATCGAAAGAATCTAAGTATTCACTTCCCAAGCCTCGCAGTCGTTCGATATAACGATAAATCCCTCTATGAGACTCAGAATTGCGAAAATTACCATCACCGCACCCTGTGTATCGAAAGGAGCTAAGGATTCAACTCGGATTGCTTGAAATGGTTCGATATCACGATATATCACTCTATGAGACTTGGAATCGCGATATTTACGTTTCCCAGACGCCGTGTATCCAAAAGAGCTATGTATTCACTTCGCACGCCTCGCAATCGTTCGATTAAACGATAAATCACCCTATGTGTCTCGAAATCGGGAAATTTACGTTTTCCAAACACTGTGTATCGAAAGGAGCTAAGGCTTCAGATCCCAAACCGCGCAATCGTTCGATTAAACGATAAATCACTCTAGGAGACTCCGAATCGCGATAATTACCATCACCGCACCCTGTGTATCGAAAGGAGCTAAGGATTCAACTCGGATTGCTTGAAATGGTTCGATATCACGATATATCACTCTATGAGACTTGGAATCGCGATATTTACGTTTCCCAGACGCCGTGTATCCAAAAGAGCTATGTATTCACTTCGCACGCCTCGCAATCGTTCGATTAAACGATAAATCACCCTATGAGTCTCGAAATCGGGATATTTACGTTTTCCAAACGCTGTGTATCGAAAGGAGCTAAGGCTTCAGATCCCAAACCGCGCAATCGTTCGATTAAACGATAAATCACTCTAGGAGACTCGGAATCGCGATAATTACCTTCACCGCACCCTGTGTATCGAAAGGAGCGAAGAATTCACTTCCCAATCCTCGCAATCGTTCGATATAACGATAAATCACCCTATGAGTCTCGAAATCGCGATATTTACGTTTTCTAAACGCTGTGTATCAAAAGAATCTAAGTATTCACTTCTCAAACCTCGCAATCGTTCGATATAACGATAAATCACTCTAGGAGACTGGGAATCGCGATAATTACCATCACCGCACCCTGTGTATCGAAAGGAGCTAAGGATTCCACTCGGATTGCTTGAAATGGTTCGATATCACGATATATCACTCTATGAAACTTGGAATCGCGATATTTACGTTTCCCAGACGCCGTGTATCCAAAAGAGCTATGTATTCACTTCGCACGCCTCGCAATCGTTCGATTAAACGATAAATCACCCTATGAGTCTCGAAATCGGGAAATTTACGTTTTCCAAACGCTGTGTATCGAAAGGAGCTAAGGCTTCAGATCCCAAACCGCGCAATCGTTCGATTAAACGATAAATCACTCTAGGATACTCCGAATCGCGATAATTACCTTCACCGCAACCTGTGTATCGAAAGGAGCTAAGGATTCACACGGATGGCTTGCAGTGGTTCGGTATAACGATAAATCACTCTAGGAGACTGGGAATCGCGATAATTACCTTCACAGCACGCTGTGTATCGAAAGGAGCTAAGGCTTCAGATCCCAAACCGCGCAATCGAACGATTAAACGATAAATCACTCTAGGAGACTCCGAATCGCGATAATTACCTTCACCGCAACCTGAGTATCGAAAGGAGCTAAGGATTCAACACGGATGGCTTGCAATGGTTCGGTATAACGATAAATCACTCTATGGGACTTGGAATCGGGATATTTACGTTTTCCAAACGCTGTGTTTCGAAAGGAGCTAAGGCTTCACTTCGCAAGCCTCGTAACCGTTCGATATCACGATAAATCACTCTAGGAGACTGGGAATCGCGATAATTACCAGCACCACACCCTGTGTATCGAAAGGAGCTAAGGATTGAACACGGATGGCTTGCAATGGTTCGATATAACGATAAATCACTCTAGGAGACTGGGAATCGCGATAATTACCTTCACAGCACGCTGTGTATCGAAAGGAGCTAAGTATTCACTTGACAAACCTCGCAATCGATCAATGTAACGTTAAATCACTCTATGAGACTCGGAATTGCGAAAATCACCTTCACCGCAACCTGCATATCGAAAGGAGCCAAGGATTCAACACGTATGGCTTGCAAATGTTCGATATAACGGTAAATCACCCTATGAGTCTCGAAATCGCGATATTTACGTTTTCCAAACGCTGTGTTTCTATGGGAGCTAAGGATTCACTTCCCAAGCCTCGCAAACGTTCAATGTAACGTTAAATCACTCTATGAGACTCGGAATCGGGATATTTACGTTTTCCAAACGCTGTGTTTCTATGGGAGCTAAGGATTCACTTCCCAAGCCTCGCAATCGATCAATGTAACGTTAAATCACTCTATGAGACTCGGAATTGCGAAAATCACCTTCACCGCAACCTGCATATCGAAAGGAGCCAAGGATTCAACACGGATGGCTTCCAATGTTTCGATATAACGATAAATCACTCTAGGAGACTTGGAATCGCGATAGTTACCTTCACCGCAACCTGTGTAGCGATAGGAGCCAAGGATTCAACACGGATGGCTTGCAAATGTTCGATATAACGGTAAATCATCCTATGAGTCTCGAAATCGCGATATTTACGTTTTCCACACGCTGTGTATCGAAAGAATCTAAGTATTCACTTCCCAAGCCTCGCAGTCGTTCGATATAACGATAAATCCCTCCATGAGACTCAGAATTCCGAAAATCACCTTCACCGCACCCTGTGTATCGAAAGGAGCTGAGCATTCAACTCGGATGGCTTCCAATGTTTCGATATAACGATAAATCACTCTAGGAGACTTGGAATCGCGATATTTACGTTTCCCAGACGCCGTGTATCCAAAAGAGCTATGTATTCACTTCGCACGCCTCGCAATCGTTCGATCAAACGATAAATCACCCTATGAGTCTCGAAATCGGGATATTTACGTTTTCCAAACGCTGTGAATCGAAAGGAGCTAAGGCTTCAGATCCCAAACCCCGCAATCGTTCGATTAAACGATAAATCACTCTAGGAGACTCGGAATCGCGATAATTACCTTCACCGGAACCTGTGTATCGAAAGGAGCTAAGGATTCAACACGGATGGCTTGCAATGGTTCGATATAACGATAAATCACTCTATGAGACTTGGAATCGGGATATTTACGTTTCCCAAACGCTGTGTTTCGATGGGAGCTAAGGATTCACTTCCCAAGCCTCGCAAACGTTCAATGTAACGTTAAATCACTCTATGAGACTCGGAATCGGGATATTTACGTTTTCCAAACGCTGTGTTTCGAAAGGAGCTAAGCCTTCACTTCGCAAGCCTCGTAACCGTTCGATATCACGATAAATCACTCTAGGAGACTCGGAATCGCGATAATTACCTTCACCGCACCCTGTGTATCGAAAGGAGCGAAGAATTCACTTCCCAATCCTCGCAATCGTTCGATATAACGATAAATCACCCTATGAGTCTCGAAATCGCGATATTTACGTTTTCTAAACGCTGTGTATCAAAAGAATCTAAGTATTCACTTCTCAAACCTCGCAATCGTTCGATATAACGATAAATCACTCTAGGAGACTGGGAATCGCGATAATTACCATCACCGCACCCTGTGTATCGAAAGGAGCTAAGGATTCCACTCGGATTGCTTGAAATGGTTCGATATCACGATATATCACTCTATGAAACTTGGAATCGCGATATTTACGTTTCCCAGACGCCGTGTATCCAAAAGAGCTATGTATTCACTTCGCACGCCTCGCAATCGTTCGATTAAACGATAAATCACCCTATGAGTCTCGAAATCGGGAAATTTACGTTTTCCAAACGCTGTGTATCGAAAGGAGCTAAGGCTTCAGATCCCAAACCGCGCAATCGTTCGATTAAACGATAAATCACTCTAGGATACTCCGAATCGCGATAATTACCTTCACCGCAACCTGTGTATCGAAAGGAGCTAAGGATTCACACGGATGGCTTGCAATGGTTCGGTATAACGATAAATCACTCTAGGAGACTGGGAATCGCGATAATTACCTTCACAGCACGCTGTGTATCGAAAGGAGCTAAGGCTTCAGATCCCAAACCGCGCAATCGATCGATTAAACGATAAATCACTCTAGGAGACTCCGAATCGCGATAATTACCTTCACCGCAACCTGAGTATCGAAAGGAGCTAAGGATTCAACACGGATGGCAAGCAATGGTTCGGTATAACGATAAATCACTCTATGGGACTTGGAATCGGGATATTTACGTTTTCCAAACGCTGTGTTTCTATGGGAGCTAAGGCTTCACTTCGCAAGCCTCGTAACCGTTCGATATCACGATAAATCACTCTAGGAGACTGGGAATCGCGATAATTACCAGCACCACACCCTGTGTATCGAAAGGAGCTAAGGATTGAACACGGATGGCTTGCAATGGTTCGATATAACGATAAATCACTGTAGGAGACTGGGAATCGCGATAATTACCTTCACAGCACGCTGTGTATCGAAAGGAGCTAAGTATTCACTTGTCAAACCTCGCAATCGATCAATGTAACGTTAAATCACTCTATGAGACTCGGAATTGCGAAAATCACCTTCACCGCAACCTGCATATCGAAAGGAGCCAAGGATTCAACACGTATGGCTTGCAAATGTTCGATATAACGGTAAATCACCCTATGAGTCTCGAAATCGCGATATTTACGTTTTCCAAACGCTGTGTTTCTATGGGAGCTAAGGATTCACTTCCCAAGCCTCGCAAACGTTCAATGTAACGTTAAATCACTCTATGAGACTCGGAATCGGGATATTTACGTTTTCCAAACGCTGTGTTTCTATGGGAGCTAAGGATTCACTTCCCAAGCCTCGCAATCGATCAATGTAACGTTAAATCACTCTATGAGACTCGGAATTGCGAAAATCACCTTCACCGCAACCTGCATATCGAAAGGAGCCAAGGATTCAACACGGATGGCTTCCAATGTTTCGATATAACGATAAATCACTCTAGGAGACTTGGAATCGCGATAATTACCTTCACCGCAACCTGTGTAGCGATAGGAGCCAAGGATTCAACACGGATGGCTTGCAAATGTTCGATATAACGGTAAATCACCCTATGAGTCTCGAAATCGCGATATTTACGTTTTCCACACGCTGTGTATCGAAAGAATCTAAGTATTCACTTCCCAAGCCTCGCAGTCGTTCGATATAACGATAAATCCCTCCATGAGACTCAGAATTGCGAAAATCACCTTCACCGCACCCTGTGTATCGAAAGGAGCTGAGCATTCAACTCGGATGGCTTCCAATGTTTCGATATAACGATAAATCACTCTAGGAGACTTGGAATCGCGATAATTACCTTCACCGCAACCTGTGTAGCGATAGGAGCCAAGGATTCAACACGGATGGCTTGCAAATGTTCGATATAACGGTAAATCACCCTATGAGTCTCGAAATCGCGATATTTACGTTTTCCACACGCTGTGTATCGAAAGAATCTAAGTATTCACTTCCCAAGCCTCGCAGTCGTTCGATATAACGATAAATCCCTCTATGAGACTCGGAATTGAGAAAATCACCTTCACCGCAACCTGTGTATCGAAAGGAGCTAAGGATTCAACTCGGATTGCTTGAAATGGTTCGATATCACGATATATCACTCTATGAGACTTGGAATCGCGATATTTACGTTTCCCAGACGCCGTGTATCCAAAAGAGCTATGTATTCACTTCGCACGCCTCGCAATCGTTCGATCAAACGATAAATCACCCTATGAGTCTCGAAATCGGGATATTTACGTTTTCCAAACGCTGTGAATCGAAAGGAGCTAAGGCTTCAGATCCCAAACCCCGCAATCGTTCGATTAAACGATAAATCACTCTAGGAGACTCGGAATCGCGATAATTACCTTCACCGGAACCTGTGTATCGAAAGGAGCTAAGGATTCAACACGGATGGCTTGCAATGGTTCGATATAACGATAAATCACTCTATGAGACTTGGAATCGGGATATTTACGTTTCCCAAACGCTGTGTTTCGATGGGAGCTAAGGATTCACTTCCCAAGCCTCGCAAACGTTCAATGTAACGTTAAATCACTCTATGAGACTCGGAATCGGTATATTTACGTTTTCCAAACGCTGTGTTTCGAAAGGAGCTAAGCCTTCACTTCGCAAGCCTCGTAACCGTTCGATATCACGATAAATCACTCTAGGAGACTCGGAATCGCGATAATTACCTTCACCGCACCCTGTGTATCGAAAGGAGCGAAGAATTCACTTCCCAATCCTCGCAATCGTTCGATATAACGATAAATCACCCTATGAGTCTCGAAATCGCGATATTTACGTTTTCTAAACGCTGTGTATCAAAAGAATCTAAGTATTCACTTCTCAAACCTCGCAATCGTTCGATATAACGATAAATCCCTCTAGGAGACTGGGAATCGCGATAATTACCATCACCGCACCCTGTGTATCGAAAGGAGCTAAGGATTCAACTCGGATTGCTTGAAATGGTTCGATATCACGATAAATCACTCTAAGAGACTCGGAATCGCGATAATTACCTCCACCGCACCCTGTGTATCGAAAGGAGCGAAGAATTCACTTCCCAATCCTCGCAATCGTTCGATATAACGATAAATTCACCCTATGACACTCGAAATCGCGATATTTACGTTTTCCAAACGCTGTGTATCGAAAGAATCTAAGTATTCACTTCTCAAGCCTCGCAATCGTTCGATATAACGATAAATCACTCTAGAAGACTGGGAATCGCGATAATTACCATCACCGCACCCTGTGTATCGAAAGGAGCTAAGGATTCAACTCGGATTGCTTGAAATGGTTCGATATCACGATATATCACTCTATGAGACTTGGAATCGCGATATTTACGTTTCCCAGACGCCGTGTATCCAAAAGAGCTATGTATTCACTTCGCACGCCTCGCAATCGTTCGATTAAACGATAAATCACCCTATGAGTCTCGAAATCGGGATATTTACGTTTTCCAAACGCTGTGAATCGAAAGGAGCTAAGGCTTCAGATCCCAAACCCCGCAATCGTTCGATTAAACGATAAATCACTCTAGGAGACTCGGAATCGCGATAATTACCTTCACCGGAACCTGTGTATTGAAAGGAGCTAAGGATTTAACACGGATGGCTTGCAATGGTTCGATATAACGATAAATCACTCTATGAGACTTGGAATCGGGATATTTACGTTTCCCAAACGCTGTGTTTCGATGGGAGCTAAGGATTCACTTCCCAAGCCTCGCAAACATTCAATGTAACGTTAAATCACTCTATGAGACTCGGAATCGGGATATTTACGTTTTCCAAACGCTGTGTTTCGAAAGGAGCTAAGCCTTCACTTCGCAAGCCTCGTAACCGTTCGATATCACGATAAATCACTCTAGGAGACTCGGAATCGCGATAATTACCTTCACCGCACCCTGTGTATCGAAAGGAGCGAAGAATTCACTTCCCAATCCTCGCAACCGTTCGATATAACGATAAATCACGCTATGACACTCGAAATCGCGATATTTACGTTTTCCAAACGCTGTGTATCGAAAGAATCTAAGTATTCACTTCTCAAGCCTCGCAATCGTTCGATATAACGATAAATCACTCTAGGAGACTGGGAATCGCGATAATTACCATCACCGCACCCTGTGTATCGAAAGGAGCTAAGGATTCCACTCGGATTGCTTGAAATGGTTCGATATCACGATATATCACTCTATGAAACTTGGAATCGCGATATTTACGTTTCCCAGACGCCGTGTATCCAACAGAGCTATGTATTCACTTCGCACGCCTCGCAATCGTTCGATTAAACGATAAATTACCCTATGAGTCTCGAAATTGGGAAATTTACGTTTTCCAAACGCTGTGTATCGAAAGGAGCTAAGGCTTCAGATCCCAAACCGCGCAATCGTTCGATTAAACGATAAATCACTCTAGGAGACTCCGAATCGCGATAATTACCTTCACCGCAACCTGTGTATCGAAAGGAGCTAAGGATTCAACACGGATGGCTTGCAATGGTTCGGTATAACGATAAATCACTCTATGAGACTTGGAATCGGGATATTTACGTTTTCCAAACGCTGTGTTTCTATGGGAGCTAAGTATTCACTTCCCAAGCCTCGCAAACGTTCAATGTAACGTTAAATCACTCTATGAGACTCGGAATCGGGATATTTACGTTTTCCAAACGCTGTGTTTCGAAAGGAGCTAAGGCTTCACTTCGCAAGCCTCGTAACCGTTCGATATCACGATAAATCACTCTAGGAGTCTGGGAATCGCGATAATTACCATCACCACACCCTGTGTATCGAAAGGAGCTAAGGATTCAACACGGATGGCTTGCAATGGTTCGATATAACGATAAATCACTCTAGGAGACTGGGAATCGCGATAATTACCTTCACAGCACGCTGTGTATCGAAAGGAGCTAAGTATTCACTTCACAAACCTCGCAATCGATCAATGTAACGTTAAATCACTCTATGAGACTCGGAATTGCGAAAATCACCTTCACCGCAACCTGCATATCGAAAGGAGCCAAGGATTCAACACGGATGGCTTGCAAATGTTCGATATAACGGTAAATCACCCTATGAGTCTCGAAATCGCGATATTTACGTTTTCCACACGCTGTGTATCAACAGCAGCTAAGGCTTCACTTCGCAAGCCTCGTAACCATTCGATATCACGATAAATCACTCTAGGAGACTCGGAATCGCGATAATTACCTTCACCGCACCCTGTGTATCGGAAGGAGCGAAGAATTCACTTCCCAATCCTCGCAATCGTTCGATATAACGATAAATCACCCTATGAGTCTCAAAATCGCGATATTTACGTTTTTTAAACGCTGTGTATCAAAAGAATCTAAGTATTCACTTCTCAAACCTCGCAATCGTTCGATATAACGATAAATCACTCTAGGAGACTGGGAATCGCGATAATTACCATCACCGCACCCTGTGTATCGAAAGGAGCTAAGGATTCCACTCGGATTGCTTGAAATGGTTCGATATCACGATATATCACTCTATGAAACTTGGAATCGCGATATTTACGTTTCCCAGACGCCGTGTATCCAAAAGAGCTATGTATTCACTTCGCACGCCTCGCAATCGTTCGATTAAACGATAAATCACCCTATGAGTATCGAAATCGGGAAATTTACGTTTTCCAAACGCTGTGTATCGAAAGGAGCTAAGGCTTCAGATCCCAAACCGCGCAATCGTTCGATTAAACGATAAATCACTCTAGGATACTCCGAATCGCGATAATTACCTTCACCGCAACCTGTGTATCGAAAGGAGCTAAGGATTCACACGGATGGCTTGCAATGGTTCGGTATAACGATAAATCACTCTAGGAGACTGGGAATCGCGATAATTACCTTCACAGCACGCTGTGTATCGAAAGGAGCTAAGGCTTCAGATCCCAAACCGCGCAATCGTTCGATTAAACGATAAATCACTCTAGGAGACTCCGAATCGCGATAATTACCTTCACCGCAAACTGTGTATCGAAAGGAGCTAAGGATTCAACACGGATGGCTTGCAATGGTTCGGTATAACGATAAATCACTCTATGGGACTTGGAATCGGGATATTTACGTTTTCCAAACGCTGTGTTTCTATGGGAGCTAAGGATTCACTTCCCAAGCCTCGCAAACGTTCAATGTAACGTTAAATCAGTCTATGAGACTCGGAATCGGGATATTTACGTTTTCCAAACGCTGTGTTTCGAAAGGAGCTAAGGCTTCACTTCGCAAGCCTCGTAACCGTTCGATATCACGATAAATCACTCTAGGAGACTGGGAATCGCGATAATTACCAGCACCACACCCTGTGTATCGAAAGGAGCTAAGGATTCAACACGGATGGCTTGCAATGGTTCGATATAACGATAAATCACTCTAGGAGACTGGGAATCGCGATAATTACCTTCACAGCACGCTGTGTATCGAAAGGAGCTAAGTATTCACTTGACAAACCTCGCAATCGATCAATGTAACGTTAAATCACTCTATGAGACTCGGAATTGCGAAAATCACCTTCACCGCAACCTGCATATCGAAAGGAGCCAAGGATTCAACACGTATGGCTTGCAAATGTTCGATATAACGGTAAATCACCCTATGAGTCTCGAAATCGCGATATTTACGTTTTCCACACGCTGTGTATCGAAAGAATATAAGTATTCACTTCCCAAGCCTCGCAGTCGTTCGATATAACGATAAATCCCTCTATGAGACTCAGAATTGCGAAAATTACCATCACCGCACCCTGTGTATCGAAAGGAGCTAAGGATTCAACTCGGATTGCTTGAAATGGTTCGATATAACGATAAATCACTCTAGGAGACTGGGAATCGCGATAATTACCTTCACAGCACGCTGTGTATCGAAAGGAGCTAAGTATTCACTTGACAAACCTCGCAATCGATCAATGTAACGTTAAATCACTCTATGAGACTCGGAATTGCGAAAATCACCTTCACCGCAACCTGCATATCGAAAGGAGCCAAGGATTCAACCCGTATGGCTTGCAAATGTTCGATATAACGGTAAATCACCCTATGAGTCTCGAAATCGCGATATTTACGTTTTCCAAACGCTGTGTTTCTATGGGAGCTAAGGATTCACTTCCCAAGCCTCGCAAACGTTCAATGTAACGTTAAATCACTCTATGAGACTCGGAATCGGGATATTTACGTTTTCCAAACGCTGTGTTTCTATGGGAGCTAAGGATTCACTTCCCAAGCCTCGCAATCGATCAATGTAACGTTAAATCACTCTATGAGACTTGGAATCGCGATATTTACGTTTCCCAGACGCCGTGTATCCAAAAGAGCTATGTATTCACTTCGCACGCCTCGCAATCGTTCGATTAAACGATAAATCACCCTATGTGTCTCGAAATCGGGAAATTTACGTTTTCCAAACGCTGTGTATCGAAAGGAGCTAAGGCTTCAGATCCCAAACCGCGCAATCGTTCGATTAAACGATAAATCACTCTAGGAGACTCCGAATCGCGATAATTACCATCACCGCACCCTGTGTATCGAAAGGAGCTAAGGCTTCAGATCCCAAACCGCGCAATCGTTCGATTAAACGATAAATCACTCTAGGAGACTCCGAATCGCGATAATTACCTTCACCGCAAACTGTGTATCGAAAGGAGCTAAGGATTCAACACGGATGGCTTGCAATGGTTCGGTATAACGATAAATCACTCTATGGGACTTGGAATCGGGATATTTACGTTTTCCAAACGCTGTGTTTCTATGGGAGCTAAGGATTCACTTCCCAAGCCTCGCAAACGTTCAATGTAACGTTAAATCACTCTATGGGACTCGGAATCGGGATATTTACGTTTTCCAAACGCTGTGTTTCGAAAGGAGCCAAGGATTCAACACTTATGGCTTGCAAATGTTCGATATAACGGTAAATCACCCTATGAGTCTCGAAATCGCGATATTTACGTTTTCCACACGCTGTGTATCGAAAGAATATAAGTATTCACTTCCCAAGCCTCGCAGTCGTTCGATATAACGATAAATCCCTCTATGAGACTCAGAATTGCGAAAATTACCATCACCGCACCCTGTGTATCGAAAGGAGCTAAGGATTCAACTCGGATTGCTTGAAATGGTTCGATATAACGATAAATCACTCTAGGAGACTGGGAATCGCGATAATTACCTTCACAGCACGCTGTGTATCGAAAGGAGCTAAGTATTCACTTGACAAACCTCGCAATCGATCAATGTAACGTTAAATCACTCTATGAGACTCGGAATTGCGAAAATCACCTTCACCGCAACCTGCATATCGAAAGGAGCCAAGGATTCAACCCGTATGGCTTGCAAATGTTCGATATAACGGTAAATCACCCTATGAGTCTCGAAATCGCGATATTTACGTTTTCCAAACGCTGTGTTTCTATGGGAGCTAAGGATTCACTTCCCAAGCCTCGCAAACGTTCAATGTAACGTTAAATCACTCTATGAGACTCGGAATCGGGATATTTACGTTTTCCAAACGCTGTGTTTCTATGGGAGCTAAGGATTCACTTCCCAAGCCTCGCAATCGATCAATGTAACGTTAAATCACTCTATGAGACTTGGAATCGCGATATTTACGTTTTCCAAACGCTGTGTATCGAAAGGAGCTAAGGCTTCAGATCCCAAACCGCGCAATCGTTCGATTAAACGATAAATCACTCTAGGAGACTCCGAATCGCGATAATTACCATCACCGCACCCTGTGTATCGAAAGGAGCTAAGGATTCAACTCGGATTGCTTGAAATGGTTCGATATCACGATATATCACTCTATGAGACTTGGAATCGCGATATTTACGTTTCCCAGACGCCGTGTATCCAAAAGAGCTATGTATTCACTTCGCACGCCTCGCAATCGTTCGATTAAACGATAAATCACCCTATGAGTCTCGAAATCGGGATATTTACGTTTTCCAAACGCTGTGTATCGAAAGGAGCTAAGACTTCAGATCCCAAACCGCGCAATCGTTCGATTAAACGATAAATCACTCTAGGAGACTCGGAATCGCGATAATTACCTTCACCGCACCCTGTGTATCGAAAGGAGCGAAGAATTCACTTCCCAATCCTCGCAATCGTTCGATATAACGATAAATCACCCTATGAGTCTCGAAATCGCGATATTTACGTTTTCTAAACGCTGTGTATCAAAAGAATCTAAGTATTCACTTCTCAAACCTCGCAATCGTTCGATATAACGATAAATCACTCTAGGAGACTGGGAATCGCGATAATTACCATCACCGCACCCTGTGTATCGAAAGGAGCTAAGGATTCCACTCGGATTGCTTGAAATGGTTCGATATCACGATATATCACTCTATGAAACTTGGAATCGCGATATTTACGTTTCCCAGACGCCGTGTATCCAAAAGAGCTATGTATTCACTTCGCACGCCTCGCAATCGTTCGATTAAACGATAAATCACCCTATGAGTCTCGAAATCGGGAAATTTACGTTTTCCAAACGCTGTGTATCGAAAGGAGCTAAGGCTTCAGATCCCAAACCGCGCAATCGTTCGATTAAACGATAAATCACTCTAGGAGACTCCGAATCGCGATAATTACCTTCACCGCAACCTGTGTATCGAAAGGAGCTAAGGATTCAACACGGATGGCTTGCAATGGTTCGGTATAACGATAAATCACTCTATGAGACTTGGAATCGGGATATTTACGTTTTCCAAACGCTGTGTTTCTATGGGAGCTAAGTATTCACTTCCCAAGCCTCGCAAACGTTCAATGTAACGTTAAATCACTCTATGAGACTCGGAATCGGGATATTTACGTTTTCCAAACGCTGTGTTTCGAAAGGAGCTAAGGCTTCACTTCGCAAGCCTCGTAACCGTTCGATATCACGATAAATCACTCTAGGAGTCTGGGAATCGCGATAATTACCATCACCACACCCTGTGTATCGAAAGGAGCTAAGGATTCAACTCGGATTGCTTGAAATGGTTCGATATCACGATATATCACTCTATGAGACTTGGAATCGCGATATTTACGTTTCCCAGACGCCGTGTATCCAAAAGAGCTATGTATTCACTTCGCACGCCTCGCAATCGTTCGATTAAACGATAAATCACCCTATGAGTCTCGAAATCGGGATATTTACGTTTTCCAAACGCTGTGTATCGAAAGGAGCTAAGGCTTCAGATCCCAAACCGCGCAATCGTTCGATTAAACGATAAATCACTCTAGGAGACTCGGAATCGCGATAATTACCTTCACCGCACCCTGTGTATCGAAAGGAGCGAAGAATTCACTTCCCAATCCTCGCAATCGTTCGATATAACGATAAATCACCCTATGAGTCTCGAAATCGCGATATTTACGTTTTCTAAACGCTGTGTATCAAAAGAATCTAAGTATTCACTTCTCAAACCTCGCAATCGTTCGATATAACGATAAATCACTCTAGGAGACTGGGAATCGCGATAATTACCATCACCGCACCCTGTGTATCGAAAGGAGCTAAGGATTCCACTCGGATTGCTTGAAATGGTTCGATATCACGATATATCACTCTATGAAACTTGGAATCGCGATATTTACGTTTCCCAGACGCCGTGTATCCAAAAGAGCTATGTATTCACTTCGCACGCCTCGCAATCGTTCGATTAAACGATAAATCACCCTATGAGTCTCGAAATCGGGAAATTTACGTTTTCCAAACGCTGTGTATCGAAAGGAGCTAAGGCTTCAGATCCCAAACCGCGCAATCGTTCGATTAAACGATAAATCACTCTAGGATACTCCGAATCGCGATAATTACCTTCACCGCAACCTGTGTATCGAAAGGAGCTAAGGATTCACACGGATGGCTTGCAATGGTTCGGTATAACGATAAATCACTCTAGGAGACTGGGAATCGCGATAATTACCTTCACAGCACGCTGTGTATCGAAAGGAGCTAAGGCTTCAGATCCCAAACCGCGCAATCGATCGATTAAACGATAAATCACTCTAGGAGACTCCGAATCGCGATAATTACCTTCACCGCAACCTGTGTATCGAAAGGAGCTAAGGATTCAACACGGATGGCTTGCAACGGTTCGGTATAACGATAAATCACTCTATGGGACTTGGAATCGGGATATTTACGTTTTCCAAACGCTGTGTTTCTATGGGAGCTAAGGATTCACTTCCCAAGCCTCGCAAACGTTCAATGTAACGTTAAATCACTCTATGAGACTCGGAATCGGGATATTTACGTTTTCCAAACGCTGTGTTTCGAAAGGAGCTAAGGCTTCACTTCGCAAGCCTCGTAACCGTTCGATATAACGATAAATCACTCTATGAGACTCGGATTTGCGAAAATCACCTTCACCGCAACCTGTGTATCGAAAGGAGCCAAGGATTCAACACGGATGGCTTGCAAATGTTGGATATAACGGTAAATCACCCTATGAGTCTCGAAATCGCGATATTTACGTTTTCCAAACGCTGTGTTTCTATGGGAGCTAAGGATTCACTTCCCAAGCCTCGCAAACGTTCAATGTAACGTTAAATCACTCTATGAGACTCGGAATCGGGATATTTACGTTTTCCAAACGCTGTGTTTCGAAAGGAGCTAAGGCTTCACTTCGCAAGCCTCGTAACCGTTCGATATCACGATAAATCACTCTAGGAGACTGGGAATCGCGATAATTACCAGCACCACACCCTGTGTATCGAAAGGAGCTAAGGATTCAACACGGATGGCTTGCAATGGTTCGATATAACGATAAATCACTCTAGGAGACTGGGAATCGCGATAATTACCTTCACAGCACGCTGTGTATCGAAAGGAGCTAAGTATTCACTTGACAAACCTCGCAATCGATCAATGTAACGTTAAATCACTCTATGAGACTCGGAATTGCGAAAATCACCTTCACCGCAACCTGCATATCGAAAGGAGCCAAGGATTCAACACGTATGGCTTGCAAATGTTCGATATAACGGTAAATCACCCTATGAGTCTCGAAATCGCGATATTTACGTTTTCCAAACGCTGTGTTTCTATGGGAGCTAAGGATTCACTTCCCAAGCCTCGCAAACGTTCAATGTAACGTTAAATCACTCTATGAGACTCGGAATCGGGATATTTACGTTTTCCAAACGCTGTGTTTCGAAAGGAGCTAAGCCTTCACTTCGCAAGCCTCGTAACCGTTCGATATCACGATAAATCACTCTAGGAGACTCGGAATCGCGATAATTACCTTCACCGCACCCTGTGTATCGAAAGGAGCGAAGAATTCACTTCCCAATCCTCGCAATCGTTCGATATAACGATAAATCACCCTATGAGTCTCGAAATCGCGATATTTACGTTTTCTAAACGCTGTGTATCAAAAGAATCTAAGTATTCACTTCTCAAACCTCGCAATCGTTCGATATAACGATAAATCACTCTAGGAGACTGGGAATCGCGATAATTACCATCACCGCACCCTGTGTATCGAAAGGAGCTAAGGATTCCACTCGGATTGCTTGAAATGGTTCGATATCACGATATATCACTCTATGAAACTTGGAATCGCGATATTTACGTTTCCCAGACGCCGTGTATCCAAAAGAGCTATGTATTCACTTCGCACGCCTCGCAATCGTTCGATTAAACGATAAATCACCCTATGAGTCTCGAAATCAGGAAATTTACGTTTTCCAAACGCTGTGTATCGAAAGGAGCTAAGGCTTCAGATCCCAAACCGCGCAATCGTTCGATTAAACGATAAATCACTCTAGGAGACTCCGAATCGCGATAATTACCTTCACCGCAACCTGTGTATCGAAAGGAGCTAAGGATTCAACACGGATGGCTTGCAATGGTTCGGTATAACGATAAATCACTCTATGAGACTTGGAATCGGGATATTTACGTTTTCCAAACGCTGTGTTTCTATGGGAGCTAAGTATTCACTTCCCAAGCCTCGCAAACGTTCAATGTAACGTTAAATCACTCTATGAGACTCGGAATCGGGATATTTACGTTTTCCAAACGCTGTGTTTCGAAAGGAGCTAAGGCTTCACTTCGCAAGCCTCGTAACCGTTCGATATCACGATAAATCACTCTAGGAGTCTGGGAATCGCGATAATTACCATCACCACACCCTGTGTATCGAAAGGAGCTAAGGATTCAACACGGATGGCTTGCAATGGTTCGATATAACGATAAATCACTCTAGGAGACTGGGAATCGCGATAATTACCTTCACAGCACGCTGTGTATCGAAAGGAGCTAAGTATTCACTTCACAAACCTCGCAATCGATCAATGTAACGTTAAATCACTCTATGAGACTCGGAATTGCGAAAATCACCTTCACCGCAACCTGCATATCGAAAGGAGCCAAGGATTCAACACGGATGGCTTGCAAATGTTCGATATAACGGTAAATCACCCTATGAGTCTCGAAATCGCGATATTTACGTTTTCCACACGCTGTGTATCAACAGCAGCTAAGGCTTCACTTCGCAAGCCTCGTAACCATTCGATATCACGATAAATCACTCTAGGAGACTCGGAATCGCGATAATTACCTTCACCGCACCCTGTGTATCGAAAGGAGCGAAGAATTCACTTCCCAATCCTCGCAATCGTTCGATATAACGATAAATCACCCTATGAGTCTCAAAATCGCGATATTTACGTTTTTTAAACGCTGTGTATCAAAAGAATCTAAGTATTCACTTCTCAAACCTCGCAATCGTTCGATATAACGATAAATCACTCTAGGAGACTGGGAATCGCGATAATTACCATCACCGCACCCTGTGTATCGAAAGGAGCTAAGGATTCCACTCGGATTGCTTGAAATGGTTCGATATCACGATATATCACTCTATGAAACTTGGAATCGCGATATTTACGTTTCCCAGACGCCGTGTATCCAAAAGAGCTATGTATTCACTTCGCACGCCTCGCAATCGTTCGATTAAACGATAAATCACCCTATGAGTCTCGAAATCGGGAAATTTACGTTTTCCAAACGCTGTGTATCGAAAGGAGCTAAGGCTTCAGATCCCAAACCGCGCAATCGTTCGATTAAACGATAAATCACTCTAGGAGACTCGGAATCGCGATAATTACCTTCACAGCACGCTGTGTATCGAAAGGAGCTAAGGCTTCAGATCCCAAACCGCGCAATCGTTCGATTAAACGATAAATCACTCTAGGAGACTCCGAATCGCGATAATTACCTTCACCGCAAACTGTGTATCGAAAGGAGCTAAGGATTCAACACGGATGGCTTGCAATGGTTCGGTATAACGATAAATCACTCTATGGGACTTGGAATCGGGATATTTACGTTTTCCAAACGCTGTGTTTCTATGGGAGCTAAGGATTCACTTCCCAAGCCTCGCAAACGTTCAATGTAACGTTAAATCACTCTATGAGACTCGGAATCGGGATATTTACGTTTTCCAAACGCTGTGTTTCGAAAGGAGCTAAGGCTTCACTTCGCAAGCCTCGTAACCGTTCGATATCACGATAAATCACTCTAGGAGACTGGGAATCGCGATAATTACCAGCACCACACCCTGTGTATCGAAAGGAGCTAAGGATTCAACACGGATGGCTTGCAATGGTTCGATATAACGATAAATCACTCTAGGAGACTGGGAATCGCGATAATTACCTTCACAGCACGCTGTGTATCGAAAGGAGCTAAGTATTCACTTGACAAACCTCGCAATCGATCAATGTAACGTTAAATCACTCTATGAGACTCGGAATTGCGAAAATCACCTTCACCGCAACCTGCATATCGAAAGGAGCCAAGGATTCAACACGTATGGCTTGCAAATGTTCGATATAACGGTAAATCACCCTATGAGTCTCGAAATCGCGATATTTACGTTTTCCACACGCTGTGTATCGAAAGAATATAAGTATTCACTTCCCAAGCCTCGCAGTCGTTCGATATAACGATAAATCCCTCTATGAGACTCAGAATTGCGAAAATTACCATCACCGCACCCTGTGTATCGAAAGGAGCTAAGGATTCAACTCGGATTGCTTGAAATGGTTCGATATAACGATAAATCACTCTAGGAGACTGGGAATCGCGATAATTACCTTCACAGCACGCTGTGTATCGAAAGGAGCTAAGTATTCACTTGACAAACCTCGCAATCGATCAATGTAACGTTAAATCACTCTATGAGACTCGGAATTGCGAAAATCACCTTCACCGCAACCTGCATATCGAAAGGAGCCAAGGATTCAACCCGTATGGCTTGCAAATGTTCGATATAACGGTAAATCACCCTATGAGTCTCGAAATCGCGATATTTACGTTTTCCAAACGCTGTGTTTCTATGGGAGCTAAGGATTCACTTCCCAAGCCTCGCAAACGTTCAATGTAACGTTAAATCACTCTATGAGACTCGGAATCGGGATATTTACGTTTTCCAAACGCTGTGTTTCTATGGGAGCTAAGGATTCACTTCCCAAGCCTCGCAATCGATCAATGTAACGTTAAATCACTCTATGAGACTTGGAATCGCGATATTTACGTTTCCCAGACGCCGTGTATCCAAAAGAGCTATGTATTCACTTCGCACGCCTCGCAATCGTTCGATTAAACGATAAATCACCCTATGTGTCTCGAAATCGGGAAATTTACGTTTTCCAAACGCTGTGTATCGAAAGGAGCTAAGGCTTCAGATCCCAAACCGCGCAATCGTTCGATTAAACGATAAATCACTCTAGGAGACTCCGAATCGCGATAATTACCATCACCGCACCCTGTGTATCGAAAGGAGCTAAGGATTCAACTCGGATTGCTTGAAATGGTTCGATATCACGATATATCACTCTATGAGACTTGGAATCGCGATATTTACGTTTCCCAGACGCCGTGTATCCAAAAGAGCTATGTATTCACTTCGCACGCCTCGCAATCGTTCGATTAAACGATAAATCACCCTATGAGTCTCGAAATCGGGATATTTACGTTTTCCAAACGCTGTGTATCGAAAGGAGCTAAGGCTTCAGATCCCAAACCGCGCAATCGTTCGATTAAACGATAAATCACTCTAGGAGACTCGGAATCGCGATAATTACCTTCACCGCACCCTGTGTATCGAAAGGAGCGAAGAATTCACTTCCCAATCCTCGCAATCGTTCGATATAACGATAAATCACCCTATGAGTCTCGAAATCGCGATATTTACGTTTTCTAAACGCTGTGTATCAAAAGAATCTAAGTATTCACTTCTCAAACCTCGCAATCGTTCGATATAACGATAAATCACTCTAGGAGACTGGGAATCGCGATAATTACCATCACCGCACCCTGTGTATCGAAAGGAGCTAAGGATTCCACTCGGATTGCTTGAAATGGTTCGATATCACGATATATCACTCTATGAAACTTGGAATCGCGATATTTACGTTTCCCAGACGCCGTGTATCCAAAAGAGCTATGTATTCACTTCGCACGCCTCGCAATCGTTCGATTAAACGATAAATCACCCTATGAGTCTCGAAATCGGGAAATTTACGTTTTCCAAACGCTGTGTATCGAAAGGAGCTAAGGCTTCAGATCCCAAACCGCGCAATCGTTCGATTAAACGATAAATCACTCTAGGAGACTCCGAATCGCGATAATTACCTTCACCGCAACCTGTGTATCGAAAGGAGCTAAGGATTCAACACGGATGGCTTGCAATGGTTCGGTATAACGATAAATCACTCTATGAGACTTGGAATCGGGATATTTACGTTTTCCAAACGCTGTGTTTCTATGGGAGCTAAGTATTCACTTCCCAAGCCTCGCAAAATTTCAATGTAACGTTAAATCACTCTATGAGACTCGGAATCGGGATATTTACGTTTTCCAAACGCTGTGTTTCGAAAGGAGCTAAGGCTTCACTTCGCAAGCCTCGTAACCGTTCGATATCACGATAAATCACTCTAGGAGTCTGGGAATCGCGATAATTACCATCACCACACCCTGTGTATCGAAAGGAGCTAAGGATTCAACTCGGATTGCTTGAAATGGTTCGATATCACGATATATCACTCTATGAGACTTGGAATCGCGATATTTACGTTTCCCAGACGCCGTGTATCCAAAAGAGCTATGTATTCACTTCGCACGCCTCGCAATCGTTCGATTAAACGATAAATCACCCTATGAGTCTCGAAATCGGGATATTTACGTTTTCCAAACGCTGTGTATCGAAAGGAGCTAAGGCTTCAGATCCCAAACCGCGCAATCGTTCGATTAAACGATAAATCACTCTAGGAGACTCGGAATCGCGATAATTACCTTCACCGCACCCTGTGTATCGAAAGGAGCGAAGAATTCACTTCCCAATCCTCGCAATCGTTCGATATAACGATAAATCACCCTATGAGTCTCGAAATCGCGATATTTACGTTTTCTAAACGCTGTGTATCAAAAGAATCTAAGTATTCACTTCTCAAACCTCGCAATCGTTCGATATAACGATAAATCACTCTAGGAGACTGGGAATCGCGATAATTACCATCACCGCACCCTGTGTATCGAAAGGAGCTAAGGATTCCACTCGGATTGCTTGAAATGGTTCGATATCACGATATATCACTCTATGAAACTTGGAATCGCGATATTTACGTTTCCCAGACGCCGTGTATCCAAAAGAGCTATGTATTCACTTCGCACGCCTCGCAATTGTTCGATTAAACGATAAATCACCCTATGAGTCTCGAAATCGGGAAATTTACGTTTTCCAAACGCTGTGTATCGAAAGGAGCTAAGGCTTCAGATCCCAAACCGCGCAATCGTTCGATTAAACGATAAATCACTCTAGGATACTCCGAATCGCGATAATTACCTTCACCGCAACCTGTGTATCGAAAGGAGCTAAGGATTCACACGGATGGCTTGCAATGGTTCGGTATAACGATAAATCACTCTAGGAGACTGGGAATCGCGATAATTACCTTCACAGCACGCTGTGTATCGAAAGGAGCTAAGGCTTCAGATCCCAAACCGCGCAATCGATCGATTAAACGATAAATCACTCTAGGAGACTCCGAATCGCGATAATTACCTTCACCGCAACCTGTGTATCGAAAGGAGCTAAGGATTCAACACGGATGGCTTGCAACGGTTCGGTATAACGATAAATCACTCTATGGGACTTGGAATTGGGATATTTACGTTTTCCAAACGCTGTGTTTCTATGGGAGCTAAGGATTCACTTCCCAAGCCTCGCAAACGTTCAATGTAACGTTAAATCACTCTATGAGACTCGGAATCGGGATATTTACGTTTTCCAAACGCTGTGTTTCGAAAGGAGCTAAGGCTTCACTTCGCAAGCCTCGTAACCGTTCGATATAACGATAAATCACTCTATGAGACTCGGATTTGCGAAAATCACCTTCACCGCAACCTGTGTATCGAAAGGAGCCAAGGATTCAACACGGATGGCTTGCAAATGTTGGATATAACGGTAAATCACCCTATGAGTCTCGAAATCGCGATATTTACGTTTTCCAAACGCTGTGTTTCTATGGGAGCTAAGGATTCACTTCCCAAGCCTCGCAAACGTTCAATGTAACGTTAAATCACTCTATGAGACTCGGAATCGGGATATTTACGTTTTCCAAACGCTGTGTTTCGAAAGGAGCTAAGGCTTCACTTCGCAAGCCTCGTAACCGTTCGATATAACGATAAATCACTCTATGAGACTCGGATTTGCGAAAATCACCTTCACCGCAACCTGTGTATCGAAAGGAGCCAAGGATTCAACACGGATGGCTTGCAAATGTTGGATATAACGGTAAATCACCCTATGAGTCTCGAAATCGCGATATTTACGTTTTCCAAACGCTGTGTTTCTATGGGAGCTAAGGATTCACTTCCCAAGCCTCGCAAACGTTCAATGTAACGTTAAATCACTCTATGAGACTCGGAATCGGGATATTTACGTTTTCCAAACGCTGTGTTTCGAAAGGAGCTAAGGCTTCACTTCGCAAGCCTCGTAACCGTTCGATATCACGATAAATCACTCTAGGAGACTGGGAATCGCGATAATTACCAGCACCACACCCTGTGTATCGAAAGGAGCTAAGGATTCAACACGGATGGCTTGCAATGGTTCGATATAACGATAAATCACTCTAGGAGACTGGGAATCGCGATAATTACCTTCACAGCACGCTGTGTATCGAAAGGAGCTAAGTATTCACTTGACAAACCTCGCAATCGATCAATGTAACGTTAAATCACTCTATGAGACTCGGAATTGCGAAAATCACCTTCACCGCAACCTGCATATCGAAAGGAGCCAAGGATTCAACACGTATGGCTTGCAAATGTTCGATATAACGGTAAATCACCCTATGAGTCTCGAAATCGCGATATTTACGTTTTCCAAACGCTGTGTTTCTATGGAGCTAAGGATTCACTTCCCAAGCCTCGCAAACGTTCAATGTAACGTTAAATCACTCTATGAGACTCGGAATCGGGATATTTACGTTTTCCAAACGCTGTGTTTCGAAAGGAGCTAAGCCTTCACTTCGCAAGCCTCGTAACCGTTCGATATCACGATAAATCACTCTAGGAGACTCGGAATCGCGATAATTACCTTCACCGCACCCTGTGTATCGAAAGGAGCGAAGAATTCACTTCCCAATCCTCGCAATCGTTCGATATAACGATAAATCACCCTATGAGTCTCGAAATCGCGATATTTACGTTTTCTAAACGCTGTGTATCAAAAGAATCTAAGTATTCACTTCTCAAACCTCGCAATCGTTCGATATAACGATAAATCACTCTAGGAGACTGGGAATCGCGATAATTACCATCACCGCACCCTGTGTATCGAAAGGAGCTAAGGATTCCACTCGGATTGCTTGAAATGGTTCGATATCACGATATATCACTCTATGAAACTTGGAATCGCGATATTTACGTTTCCCAGACGCCGTGTATCCAAAAGAGCTATGTATTCACTTCGCACGCCTCGCAATCGTTCGATTAAACGATAAATCACCCTATGAGTCTCGAAATCAGGAAATTTACGTTTTCCAAACGCTGTGTATCGAAAGGAGCTAAGGCTTCAGATCCCAAACCGCGCAATCGTTCGATTAAACGATAAATCACTCTAGGAGACTCCGAATCGCGATAATTACCTTCACCGCAACCTGTGTATCGAAAGGAGCTAAGGATTCAACACGGATGGCTTGCAATGGTTCGGTATAACGATAAATCACTCTATGAGACTTGGAATCGGGATATTTACGTTTTCCAAACGCTGTGTTTCTATGGGAGCTAAGTATTCACTTCCCAAGCCTCGCAAACGTTCAATGTAACGTTAAATCACTCTATGAGACTCGGAATCGGGATATTTACGTTTTCCAAACGCTGTGTTTCGAAAGGAGCTAAGGCTTCACTTCGCAAGCCTCGTAACCGTTCGATATCACGATAAATCACTCTAGGAGTCTGGGAATCGCGATAATTACCATCACCACACCCTGTGTATCGAAAGGAGCTAAGGATTCAACACGGATGGCTTGCAATGGTTCGATATAACGATAAATCACTCTAGGAGACTGGGAATCGCGATAATTACCTTCACAGCACGCTGTGTATCGAAAGGAGCTAAGTATTCACTTCACAAACCTCGCAATCGATCAATGTAACGTTAAATCACTCTATGAGACTCGGAATTGCGAAAATCACCTTCACCGCAACCTGCATATCGAAAGGAGCCAAGGATTCAACACGGATGGCTTGCAAATGTTCGATATAACGGTAAATCACCCTATGAGTCTCGAAATCGCGATATTTACGTTTTCCACACGCTGTGTATCAACAGCAGCTAAGGCTTCACTTCGCAAGCCTCGTAACCATTCGATATCACGATAAATCACTCTAGGAGACTCGGAATCGCGATAATTACCTTCACCGCACCCTGTGTATCGAAAGGAGCGAAGAATTCACTTCCCAATCCTCGCAATCGTTCGATATAACGATAAATCACCCTATGAGTCTCAAAATCGCGATATTTACGTTTTTTAAACGCTGTGTATCAAAAGAATCTAAGTATTCACTTCTCAAACCTCGCAATCGTTCGATATAACGATAAATCACTCTAGGAGACTGGGAATCGCGATAATTACCATCACCGCACCCTGTGTATCGAAAGGAGCTAAGGATTCCACTCGGATTGCTTGAAATGGTTCGATATCACGATATATCACTCTATGAAACTTGGAATCGCGATATTTACGTTTCCCAGACGCCGTGTATCCAAAAGAGCTATGTATTCACTTCGCACGCCTCGCAATCGTTCGATTAAACGATAAATCACCCTATGAGTCTCGAAATCGGGAAATTTACGTTTTCCAAACGCTGTGTATCGAAAGGAGCTAAGGCTTCAGATCCCAAACCGCGCAATCGTTCGATTAAACGATAAATCACTCTAGGAGACTCGGAATCGCGATAATTACCTTCACAGCACGCTGTGTATCGAAAGGAGCTAAGGCTTCAGATCCCAAACCGCGCAATCGTTCGATTAAACGATAAATCACTCTAGGAGACTCCGAATCGCGATAATTACCTTCACCGCAAACTGTGTATCGAAAGGAGCTAAGGATTCAACACGGATGGCTTGCAATGGTTCGGTATAACGATAAATCACTCTATGGGACTTGGAATCGGGATATTTACGTTTTCCAAACGCTGTGTTTCTATGGGAGCTAAGGATTCACTTCCCAAGCCTCGCAAACGTTCAATGTAACGTTAAATCACTCTATGAGACTCGGAATCGGGATATTTACGTTTTCCAAACGCTGTGTTTCGAAAGGAGCTAAGGCTTCACTTCGCAAGCCTCGTAACCGTTCGATATCACGATAAATCACTCTAGGAGACTGGGAATCGCGATAATTACCAGCACCACACCCTGTGTATCGAAAGGAGCTAAGGATTCAACACGGATGGCTTGCAATGGTTCGATATAACGATAAATCACTCTAGGAGACTGGGAATCGCGATAATTACCTTCACAGCACGCTGTGTATCGAAAGGAGCTAAGTATTCACTTGACAAACCTCGCAATCGATCAATGTAACGTTAAATCACTCTATGAGACTCGGAATTGCGAAAATCACCTTCACCGCAACCTGCATATCGAAAGGAGCCAAGGATTCAACACGTATGGCTTGCAAATGTTCGATATAACGGTAAATCACCCTATGAGTCTCGAAATCGCGATATTTACGTTTTCCACACGCTGTGTATCGAAAGAATATAAGTATTCACTTCCCAAGCCTCGCAGTCGTTCGATATAACGATAAATCCCTCTATGAGACTCAGAATTGCGAAAATTACCATCACCGCACCCTGTGTATCGAAAGGAGCTAAGGATTCAACTCGGATTGCTTGAAATGGTTCGATATAACGATAAATCACTCTAGGAGACTGGGAATCGCGATAATTACCTTCACAGCACGCTGTGTATCGAAAGGAGCTAAGTATTCACTTGACAAACCTCGCAATCGATCAATGTAACGTTAAATCACTCTATGAGACTCGGAATTGCGAAAATCACCTTCACCGCAACCTGCATATCGAAAGGAGCCAAGGATTCAACCCGTATGGCTTGCAAATGTTCGATATAACGGTAAATCACCCTATGAGTCTCGAAATCGCGATATTTACGTTTTCCACACGCTGTGTATCGAAAGAATATAAGTATTCACTTCCCAAGCCTCGCAGTCGTTCGATATAACGATAAATCCCTCTATGAGACTCAGAATTGCGAAAATTACCATCACCGCACCCTGTGTATCGAAAGGAGCTAAGGATTCAACTCGGATTGCTTGAAATGGTTCGATATAACGATAAATCACTCTAGGAGACTGGGAATCGCGATAATTACCTTCACAGCACGCTGTGTATCGAAAGGAGCTAAGTATTCACTTGACAAACCTCGCAATCGATCAATGTAACGTTAAATCACTCTATGAGACTCGGAATTGCGAAAATCACCTTCACCGCAACCTGCATATCGAAAGGAGCCAAGGATTCAACCCGTATGGCTTGCAAATGTTCGATATAACGGTAAATCACCCTATGAGTCTCGAAATCGCGATATTTACGTTTTCCAAACGCTGTGTTTCTATGGGAGCTAAGGATTCACTTCCCAAGCCTCGCAAACGTTCAATGTAACGTTAAATCACTCTATGAGACTCGGAATCGGGATATTTACGTTTTCCAAACGCTGTGTTTCTATGGGAGCTAAGGATTCACTTCCCAAGCCTCGCAATCGATCAATGTAACGTTAAATCACTCTATGAGACTTGGAATCGCGATATTTACGTTTCCCAGACGCCGTGTATCCAAAAGAGCTATGTATTCCCTTCGCACGCCTCGCAATCGTTCGATTAAACGATAAATCACCCTATGTGTCTCGAAATCGGGAAATTTACGTTTTCCAAACGCTGTGTATCGAAAGGAGCTAAGGCTTCAGATCCCAAACCGCGCAATCGTTCGATTAAACGATAAATCACTCTAGGAGACTCGGAATCGCGATAATTACCTTCACCGCACCCTGTGTATCGAAAGGAGCGAAGAATTCACTTCCCAATCCTCGCAATCGTTCGATATAACGATAAATCACCCTATGAGTCTCAAAATCGCGATATTTACGTTTTTTAAACGCTGTGTATCAAAAGAATCTAAGTATTCACTTCTCAAACCTCGCAATCGTTCGATATAACGATAAATCACTCTAGGAGACTGGGAATCGCGATAATTACCATCACCGCACCCTGTGTATCGAAAGGAGCTAAGGATTCCACTCGGATTGCTTGAAATGGTTCGATATCACGATATATCACTCTATGAAACTTGGAATCGCGATATTTACGTTTCCCAGACGCCGTGTATCCAAAAGAGCTATGTATTCACTTCGCACGCCTCGCAATCGTTCGATTAAACGATAAATCACCCTATGAGTCTCGAAATCGGGAAATTTACGTTTTCCAAACGCTGTGTATCGAAAGGAGCTAAGGCTTCAGATCCCAAACCGCGCAATCGTTCGATTAAACGATAAATCACTCTAGGAGACTCGGAATCGCGATAATTACCTTCACAGCACGCTGTGTATCGAAAGGAGCTAAGGCTTCAGATCCCAAACCGCGCAATCATTCGATTAAACGATAAATCACTCTAGGAGACTCCGAATCGCGATAATTACCTTCACCGCAAACTGTGTATCGAAAGGAGCTAAGGATTCAACACGGATGGCTTGCAATGGTTCGGTATAACGATAAATCACTCTATGGGACTTGGAATCGGGATATTTACGTTTTCCAAACGCTGTGTTTCTATGGGAGCTAAGGATTCACTTCCCAAGCCTCGCAAACGTTCAATGTAACGTTAAATCACTCTATGAGACTCGGAATCGGGATATTTACGTTTTCCAAACGCTGTGTTTCGAAAGGAGCTAAGGCTTCACTTCGCAAGCCTCGTAACCGTTCGATATCACGATAAATCACTCTAGGAGACTGGGAATCGCGATAATTACCAGCACCACACCCTGTGTATCGAAAGGAGCTAAGGATTCAACACGGATGGCTTGCAATGGTTCGATATAACGATAAATCACTCTAGGAGACTGGGAATCGCGATAATTACCTTCACAGCACGCTGTGTATCGAAAGGAGCTAAGTATTCACTTGACAAACCTCGCAATCGATCAATGTAACGTTAAATCACTCTATGAGACTCGGAATTGCGAAAATCACCTTCACCGCAACCTGCATATCGAAAGGAGCCAAGGATTCAACACGTATGGCTTGCAAATGTTCGATATAACGGTAAATCACCCTATGAGTCTCGAAATCGCGATATTTACGTTTTCCACACGCTGTGTATCGAAAGAATATAAGTATTCACTTCCCAAGCCTCGCAGTCGTTCGATATAACGATAAATCCCTCTATGAGACTCAGAATTGCGAAAATTACCATCACCGCACCCTGTGTATCGAAAGGAGCTAAGGATTCAACACGGATGGCTTGCAATGGTTCGATATAACGATAAATCACTCTAGGAGACTGGGAATCGCGATAATTACCTTCACAGCACGCTGTGTATCGAAAGGAGCTAAGTATTCACTTGACAAACCTCGCAATCGATCAATGTAACGTTAAATCACTCTATGAGACTCGGAATTGCGAAAATCACCTTCACCGCAACCTGCATATCGAAAGGAGCCAAGGATTCAACACGTATGGCTTGCAAATGTTCGATATAACGGTAAATCACCCTATGAGTCTCGAAATCGCGATATTTACGTTTTCCAAACGCTGTGTTTCTATGGGAGCTAAGGATTCACTTCCCAAGCCTCGCAAACGTTCAATGTAACGTTAAATCACTCTATGAGACTCGGAATCGGGATATTTACGTTTTCCAAACGCTGTGTTTCGAAAGGAGCTAAGCCTTCACTTCGCAAGCCTCGTAACCGTTCGATATCACGATAAATCACTCTAGGAGACTCGGAATCGCGATAATTACCTTCACCGCACCCTGTGTATCGAAAGGAGCGAAGAATTCACTTCCCAATCCTCGCAATCGTTCGATATAACGATAAATCACCCTATGAGTCTCGAAATCGCGATATTTACGTTTTCTAAACGCTGTGTATCAAAAGAATCTAAGTATTCACTTCTCAAACCTCGCAATCGTTCGATATAACGATAAATCACTCTAGGAGACTGGGAATCGCGATAATTACCATCACCGCACCCTGTGTATCGAAAGGAGCTAAGGATTCCACTCGGATTGCTTGAAATGGTTCGATATCACGATATATCACTCTATGAAACTTGGAATCGCGATATTTACGTTTCCCAGACGCCGTGTATCCAAAAGAGCTATGTATTCACTTCGCACGCCTCGCAATCGTTCGATTAAACGATAAATCACCCTATGAGTCTCGAAATCGGGAAATTTACGTTTTCCAAACGCTGTGTATCGAAAGGAGCTAAGGCTTCAGATCCCAAACCGCGCAATCGTTCGATTAAACGATAAATCACTCTAGGAGACTCCGAATCGCGATAATTACCTTCACCGCAACCTGTGTATCGAAAGGAGCTAAGGATTCAACACGGATGGCTTGCAATGGTTCGGTATAACGATAAATCACTCTATGAGACTTGGAATCGGGATATTTACGTTTTCCAAACGCTGTGTTTCTATGGGAGCTAAGTATTCACTTCCCAAGCCTCGCAAACGTTCAATGTAACGTTAAATCACTCTATGAGACTCGGAATCGGGATATTTACGTTTTCCAAACGCTGTGTTTCGAAAGGAGCTAAGGCTTCACTTCGCAAGCCTCGTAACCGTTCGATATCACGATAAATCACTCTAGGAGTCTGGGAATCGCGATAATTACCATCACCACACCCTGTGTATCGAAAGGAGCTAAGGATTCAACACGGATGGCTTGCAATGGTTCGATATAACGATAAATCACTCTAGGAGACTGGGAATCGCGATAATTACCTTCACAGCACGCTGTGTATCGAAAGGAGCTAAGTATTCACTTCACAAACCTCGCAATCGATCAATGTAACGTTAAATCACTCTATGAGACTCGGAATTGCGAAAATCACCTTCACCGCAACCTGCATATCGAAAGGAGCCAAGGATTCAACACGGATGGCTTGCAAATGTTCGATATAACGGTAAATCACCCTATGAGTCTCGAAATCGCGATATTTACGTTTTCCACACGCTGTGTATCGAAAGAATATAAGTATTCACTTCCCAAGCCTCGCAGTCGTTCGATATAACGATAAATCCCTCTATGAGACTCAGAATTGCGAAAATTACCATCACCGCACCCTGTGTATCGAAAGGAGCTAAGGATTCAACTCGGATTGCTTGAAATGGTTCGATATAACGATAAATCACTCGAGGAGACTGGGAATCGCGATAATTACCTTCACAGCACGCTGTGTATCGAAAGGAGCTAAGTATTCACTTGACAAACCTCGCAATCGATCAATGTAACGTTAAATCACTCTATGAGACTCGGAATTGCGAAAATCACCTTCACCGCAACCTGCATATCGAAAGGAGCCAAGGATTCAACCCGTATGGCTTGCAAATGTTCGATATAACGGTAAATCACCCTATGAGTCTCGAAATCGCGATATTTACGTTTTCCAAACGCTGTGTTTCTATGGGAGCTAAGGATTCACTTCCCAAGCCTCGCAAACGTTCAATGTAACGTTAAATCACTCTATGAGACTCGGAATCGGGATATTTACGTTTTCCAAACGCTGTGTTTCTATGGGAGCTAAGGATTCACTTCCCAAGCCTCGCAATCGATCAATGTAACGTTAAATCACTCTATGAGACTTGGAATCGCGATATTTACGTTTCCCAGACGCCGTGTATCCAAAAGAGCTATGTATTCACTTCGCACGCCTCGCAATCGTTCGATTAAACGATAAATCACCCTATGTGTCTCGAAATCGGGAAATTTACGTTTTCCAAACGCTGTGTATCGAAAGGAGCTAAGGCTTCAGATCCCAAACCGCGCAATCGTTCGATTAAACGATAAATCACTCTAGGAGACTCCGAATCGCGATAATTACCATCACCGCACCCTGTGTATCGAAAGGAGCTAAGGATTCAACTCGGATTGCTTGAAATGGTTCGATATCACGATATATCACTCTATGAGACTTGGAATCGCGATATTTACGTTTCCCAGACGCCGTGTATCCAAAAGAGCTATGTATTCACTTCGCACGCCTCGCAATCGTTCGATTAAACGATAAATCACCCTATGAGTCTCGAAATCGGGATATTTACGTTTTCCAAACGCTGTGTATCGAAAGGAGCTAAGGCTTCAGATCCCAAACCGCGCAATCGTTCGATTAAACGATAAATCACTCTAGGAGACTCGGAATCGCGATAATTACCTTCACCGCACCCTGTGTATCGAAAGGAGCGAAGAATTCACTTCCCAATCCTCGCAATCGTTCGATATAACGATAAATCACCCTATGAGTCTCGAAATCGCGATATTTACGTTTTCTAAACGCTGTGTATCAAAAGAATCTAAGTATTCACTTCTCAAACCTCGCAATCGTTCGATATAACGATAAATCACTCTAGGAGACTGGGAATCGCGATAATTACCATCACCGCACCCTGTGTATCGAAAGGAGCTAAGGATTCCACTCGGATTGCTTGAAATGGTTCGATATCACGATATATCACTCTATGAAACTTGGAATCGCGATATTTACGTTTCCCAGACGCCGTGTATCCAAAAGAGCTATGTATTCACTTCGCACGCCTCGCAATCGTTCGATTAAACGATAAATCACCCTATGAGTCTCGAAATCGGGAAATTTACGTTTTCCAAACGCTGTGTATCGAAAGGAGCTAAGGCTTCAGATCCCAAACCGCGCAATCGTTCGATTAAACGATAAATCACTCTAGGATACTCCGAATCGCGATAATTACCTTCACCGCAACCTGTGTATCGAAAGGAGCTAAGGATTCACACGGATGGCTTGCAATGGTTCGGTATAACGATAAATCACTCTAGGAGACTGGGAATCGCGATAATTACCTTCACAGCACGCTGTGTATCGAAAGGAGCTAAGGCTTCAGATCCCAAACCGCGCAATCGATCGATTAAACGATAAATCACTCTAGGAGACTCCGAATCGCGATAATTACCTTCACCGCAACCTGTGTATCGAAAGGAGCTAAGGATTCAACACGGATGGCTTGCAATGGTTCGGTATAACGATAAATCACTCTATGGGACTTGGAATCGGGATATTTACGTTTTCCAAACGCTGTGTTTCTATGGGAGATAAGGATTCACTTCCCAAGCCTCGCAAACGTTCAATGTAACGTTAAATCACTCTATGAGACTCGGAATCGGGATATTTACGTTTTCCAAACGCTGTGTTTCGAAAGGAGCTAAGGCTTCACTTCGCAAGCCTCGTAACCGTTCGATATAATGATAAATCACTCTATGAGACTCGGATTTGCGAAAATCACCTTCACCGCAACCTGTGTATCGAAAGGAGCCAAGGATTCAACACGGATGGCTTGCAAATGTTGGATATAACGGTAAATCACCCTATGAGTCTCGAAATCGCGATATTTACGTTTTCCAAACGCTGTGTTTCTATGGGAGCTAAGGATTCACTTCCCAAGCCTCGCAAACGTTCAATGTAACGTTAAATCACTCTATGAGACTCGGAATCGGGATATTTACGTTTTCCAAACGCTGTGTTTCGAAAGGAGCTAAGGCTTCACTTCGCAAGCCTCGTAACCGTTCGATATCACGATAAATCACTCTAGGAGACTGGGAATCGCGATAATTACCAGCACCACACCCTGTGTATCGAAAGGAGCTAAGGATTCAACACGGATGGCTTGCAATGGTTCGATATAACGATAAATCACTCTAGGAGACTGGGAATCGCGATAATTACCTTCACAGCACGCTGTGTATCGAAAGGAGCTAAGTATTCACTTGACAAACCTCGCAATCGATCAATGTAACGTTAAATCACTCTATGAGACTCGGAATTGCGAAAATCACCTTCACCGCAACCTGCATATCGAAAGGAGCCAAGGATTCAACACGTATGGCTTGCAAATGTTCGATATAACGGTAAATCACCCTATGAGTCTCGAAATCGCGATATTTACGTTTTCCAAACGCTGTGTTTCTATGGGAGCTAAGGATTCACTTCCCAAGCCTCGCAAACGTTCAATGTAACGTTAAATCACTCTATGAGACTCGGAATCGGGATATTTACGTTTTCCAAACGCTGTGTTTCGAAAGGAGCTAAGCCTTCACTTCGCAAGCCTCGTAACCGTTCGATATCACGATAAATCACTCTAGGAGACTCGGAATCGCGATAATTACCTTCACCGCACCCTGTGTATCGAAAGGAGCGAAGAATTCACTTCCCAATCCTCGCAATCGTTCGATATAACGATAAATCACCCTATGAGTCTCGAAATCGCGATATTTACGTTTTCTAAACGCTGTGTATCAAAAGAATCTAAGTATTCACTTCTCAAACCTCGCAATCGTTCGATATAACGATAAATCACTCTAGGAGACTGGGAATCGCGATAATTACCATCACCGCACCCTGTGTATCGAAAGGAGCTAAGGATTCCACTCGGATTGCTTGAAATGGTTCGATATCACGATATATCACTCTATGAAACTTGGAATCGCGATATTTACGTTTCCCAGACGCCGTGTATCCAAAAGAGCTATGTATTCACTTCGCACGCCTCGCAATCGTTCGATTAAACGATAAATCACCCTATGAGTCTCGAAATCGGGAAATTTACGTTTTCCAAACGCTGTGTATCGAAAGGAGCTAAGGCTTCAGATCCCAAACCGCGCAATCGTTCGATTAAACGATAAATCACTCTAGGATACTCAGAATCGCGATAATTACCTTCACCGCAACCTGTGTATCGAAAGGAGCTAAGGATTCACACGGATGGCTTGCAATGGTTCGGTATAACGATAAATCACTCTAGGAGACTGGGAATCGCGATAATTACCTTCACAGCACGCTGTGTATCGAAAGGAGCTAAGGCTTCAACTCGGATTGCTTGAAATGGTTCGATATCACGATAAATCACTCTAAGAGACTCGGAATCGCGATAATTACCTCCACCGCACCCTGTGTATCGAAAGGAGCGAAGAATTCACTTCCCAATCCTCGCAATCGTTCGATATAACGATAAATTCACCCTATGACACTCGAAATCGCGATATTTACGTTTTCCAAACGCTGTGTATCGAAAGAATCTAAGTATTCACTTCTCAAGCCTCGCAATCGTTCGATATAACGATAAATCACTCTAGAAGACTGGGAATCGCGATAATTACCATCACCGCACCCTGTGTATCGAAAGGAGCTAAGGATTCAACTCGGATTGCTTGAAATGGTTCGATATAACGATAAATCACTCTATGAGACTTGGAATCGGGATATTTACGTTTCCCAAACGCTGTGTTTCGATGGGAGCTAAGGATTCACTTCCCAAGCCTCGCAAACGTTCAATGTAACGTTAAATCACTCTATGAGACTCGGAATCGGGATATTTACGTTTTCCAAACGCTGTGTTTCGAAAGGAGCTAAGGCTTCACTTCGCAAGCCTCGTAACCGTTCGATATCACGATAAATCACTCTAGGAGACTGGGAATCGCGATAATTACCAGCACCACACCCTGTGTATCGAAAGGAGCTAAGGATTGAACACGGATGGCTTGCAATGGTTCGATATAACGATAAATCACTCTAGGAGACTGGGAATCGCGATAATTACCTTCACAGCACGCTGTGTATCGAAAGGAGCTAAGTATTCACTTGACAAACCTCGCAATCTATCAATGTAACGTTAAATCACTCTATGAGACTCGGAATTGCGAAAATCACCTTCACCGCAACCTGCATATCGAAAGGAGCCAAGGATTCAACACGTATGGCTTGCAAATGTTCGATATAACGGTAAATCACCCTATGAGTCTCGAAATCGCGATATTTACGTTTTCCAAACGCTGTGTTTCTATGGGAGCTAAGGATTCACTTCCCAAGCCTCGCAAACGTTCAATGTAACGTTAAATCACTCTATGAGACTCGGAATCGGGATATTTACGTTTTCCAAACGCTGTGTTTCTATGGGAGCTAAGGATTCACTTCCCAAGCCTCGCAATCGATCAATGTAACGTTAAATCACTCTATGAGACTCGGAATTGCGAAAATCACCTTCACCGCAACCTGCATATCGAAAGGAGCCAAGGATTCAACACGGATGGCTTCCAATGTTTCGATATAACGATAAATCACTCTAGGAGACTTGGAATCGCGATAATTACCTTCACCGCAATCTGTGTAGCGATAGGAGCCAAGGATTCAACACGGATGTCTTGCAAATGTTCGATATAACGGTAAATCACCCTATGAGTCTCGAAATCGCGATATTTACGTTTTCCACACGCTGTGTATCGAAAGAATCTAAGTATTCACTTCCCAAGCCTCGCAGTCGTTCGATATAACGATAAATCCCTCCATGAGACTCAGAATTGCGAAAATCACCTTCACCGCACCCTGTGTATCGAAAGGAGCTGAGCATTCAACTCGGATGGCTTCCAATGTTTCGATATAACGATAAATCACTCTAGGAGACTTGGAATCGCGATAATTACGTTTCCCAGACGCCGTGTATCCAAAAGAGCTATGTATTCACTTCGCACGCCTCGCAATCGTTCGATCAAACGATAAATCACCCTATGAGTCTCGAAATCGGGATATTTACGTTTTCCAAACGCTGTGAATCGAAAGGAGCTAAGGCTTCAGATCCCAAACCCCGCAATCGTTCGATTAAACGATAAATCACTCTAGGAGACTCGGAATCGCGATAATTACCTTCACCGGAACCTGTGTATCGAAAGGAGCTAAGGATTCAACACGGATGGCTTGCAATGGTTCGATATAACGATAAATCACCCTATGAGTCTCGAAATCGCGATATTTACGTTTTCTAAACGCTGTGTATCAAAAGAATCTAAGTATTCACTTCTCAAACCTCGCAATCGTTCGATATAACGATAAATCACTCTAGGAGACTGGGAATCGCGATAATTACCATCACCGCACCCTGTGTATCGAAAGGAGCTAAGGATTCAACTCGGATTGCTTGAAATGGTTCGATATCACGATAAATCACTCTAAGAGACTCGGAATCGCGATAATTACCTCCACCGCACCCTGTGTATCGAAAGGAGCGAAGAATTCACTTCCCAATCCTCGCAATCGTTCGATATAACGATAAATTCACCCTATGACACTCGAAATCGCGATATTTACGTTTTCCAAACGCTGTGTATCGAAAGAATCTAAGTATTCACTTCTCAAGCCTCGCAATCGTTCGATATAACGATAAATCACTCTAGAAGACTGGGAATCGCGATAATTACCATCACCGCACCCTGTGTATCGAAAGGAGCTAAGGATTCAACTCGGATTGCTTGAAATGGTTCGATATCACGATATATCACTCTATGAGACTTGGAATCGCGATATTTACGTTTCCCAGACGCCGTGTATCCAAAAGAGCTATGTATTCACTTCGCACGCCTCGCAATCGTTCGATTAAACGATAAATCACCCTATGAGTCTCGAAATCGGGATATTTACGTTTTCCAAACGCTGTGAATCGAAAGGAGCTAAGGCTTCAGATCCCAAACCCCGCAATCGTTCGATTAAACGATAAATCACTCTAGGAGACTCGGAATCGCGATAATTACCTTCACCGGAACCTGTGTATTGAAAGGAGCTAAGGATTTAACACGGATGGCTTGCAATGGTTCGATATAACGATAAATCACTCTATGAGACTTGGAATCGGGATATTTACGTTTCCCAAACGCTGTGTTTCGATGGGAGCTAAGGATTCACTTCCCAAGCCTCGCAAACATTCAATGTAACGTTAAATCACTCTATGAGACTCGGAATCGGGATATTTACGTTTTCCAAACGCTGTGTTTCGAAAGGAGCTAAGCCTTCACTTCGCAAGCCTCGTAACCGTTCGATATCACGATAAATTACTCTAGGAGACTCGGAATCGCGATAATTACCTTCACCGCACCCTGTGTATCGAAAGGAGCGAAGAATTCACTTCCCAATCCTCGCAACCGTTCGATATAACGATAAATCACGCTATGACACTCGAAATCGCGATATTTACGTTTTCCAAACGCTGTGTATCGAAAGAATCTAAGTATTCACTTCTCAAGCCTCGCAATCGTTCGATATAACGATAAATCCCTCTAGGAGACTGGGAATCGCGATAATTACCATCACCGCACCCTGTGTATCGAAAGGAGCTAAGGATTCCACTCGGATTGCTTGAAATGGTTCGATATCACGATATATCACTCTATGAAACTTGGAATCGCGATATTTACGTTTCCCAGACGCCGTGTATCCAACAGAGCTATGTATTCACTTCACACGCCTCGCAATCGTTCGATTAAACGATAAATCACCCTATGAGTCTCGAAATCGGGAAATTTACGTTTTCCAAACGCTGTGTATCGAAAGGAGCTAAGGCTTCAGATCCCAAACCGCGCAATCGTTCGATTAAACGATAAATCACTCTAGGAGACTCCGAATCGCGATAATTACCTTCACCGCAAACTGTGTATCGAAAGGAGCTAAGGATTCAACACGGATGGCTTGCAATGGTTCGGTATAACGATAAATCACTCTATGGGACTTGGAATCGGGATATTTACGTTTTCCAAACGCTGTGTTTCTATGGGAGCTAAGGATTCACTTCCCAAGCCTCGCAAACGTTCAATGTAACGTTAAATCACTCTATGAGACTCGGAATCGGGATATTTACGTTTTCCAAACGCTGTGTTTCGAAAGGAGCTAAGGCTTCACTTCGCAAGCCTCGTAACCGTTCGATATCACGATAAATCACTCTAGGAGACTGGGAATCGCGATAATTACCAGCACCACACCCTGTGTATCGAAAGGAGCTAAGGATTCAACACGGATGGCTTGCAATGGTTCGATATAACGATAAATCACTCTAGGAGACTGGGAATCGCGATAATTACCTTCACAGCACGCTGTGTATCGAAAGGAGCTAAGTATTCACTTGACAAACCTCGCAATCGATCAATGTAACGTTAAATCACTCTATGAGACTCGGAATTGCGAAAATCACCTTCACCGCAACCTGCATATCGAAAGGAGCCAAGGATTCAACACGTATGGCTTGCAAATGTTCGATATAACGGTAAATCACCCTATGAGTCTCGAAATCGCGATATTTACGTTTTCCACACGCTGTGTATCGAAAGAATATAAGTATTCACTTCCCAAGCCTCGCAGTCGTTCGATATAACGATAAATCCCTCTATGAGACTCAGAATTGCGAAAATTACCATCACCGCACCCTGTGTATCGAAAGGAGCTAAGGATTCAACTCGGATTGCTTGAAATGGTTCGATATCACGATATATCACTCTATGAGACTTGGAATCGCGATATTTACGTTTCCCAGACGCCGTGTATCCGAAAGAGCTATGTATTCACTTCGCACGCCTCGCAATCGTTCGATTAAACGATAAATCACCCTATGAGTCTCGAAATCGGGATATTTACGTTTTCCAAACGCTGTGTATCGAAAGGAGCTAAGGCTTCAGATCCCAAACCGCGCAATCGTTCGATTAAACGATAAATCACTCTAGGAGACTCGGAATCGCGATAATTACCTTCACCGCACCCTGTGTATCGAAAGGAGCGAAGAATTCACTTCCCAATCCTCGCAATCGTTCGATATAACGATAAATCACCCTATGAGTCTCGAAATCGCGATATTTACGTTTTCTAAACGCTGTGTATCAAAAGAATCTAAGTATTCACTTCTCAAACCTCGCAATCGTTCGATATAACGATAAATCACTCTAGGAGACTGGGAATCGCGATAATTACCATCACCGCACCCTGTGTATCGAAAGGAGCTAAGGATTCAACTCGGATTGCTTGAAATGGTTCGATATCACGATAAATCACTCTAAGAGACTCGGAATCGCGATAATTACCTCCACCGCACCCTGTGTATCGAAAGGAGCGAAGAATTCACTTCCCAATCCTCGCAATCGTTCGATATAACGATAAATTCACCCTATGACACTCGAAATCGCGATATTTACGTTTTTTCCAAACGCTGTGTATCGAAAGAATCTAAGTATTCACTTCTCAAGCCTCGCAATCGTTCGATATAACGATAAATCACTCTAGAAGACTGGGAATCGCGATAATTACCATCACCGCACCCTGTGTATCGAAAGGAGCTACGGATTCAACTCGGATTGCTTGAAATGGTTCGATATCACGATATATCACTCTATGAGACTTGGAATCGCGATATTTACGTTTCCCAGACGCCGTGTATCCAAAAGAGCTATGTATTCACTTCGCACGCCTCGCAATCGTTCGATTAAACGATAAATCACCCTATGAGTCTCGAAATCGGGATATTTACGTTTTCCAAACGCTGTGAATCGAAAGGAGCTAAGGCTTCAGATCCCAAACCCCGCAATCGTTCGATTAAACGATAAATCACTCTAGGAGACTCGGAATCGCGATAATTACCTTCACCGGAACCTGTGTATTGAAAGGAGCTAAGGATTTAACACGGATGGCTTGCAATGGTTCGATATAACGATAAATCACTCTATGAGACTTGGAATCGGGATATTTACGTTTCCCAAACGCTGTGTTTCGATGGGAGCTAAGGATTCACTTCCCAAGCCTCGCAAACATTCAATGTAACGTTAAATCACTCTATGAGACTCGGAATCGGGATATTTACGTTTTCCAAACGCTGTGTTTCGAAAGGAGCTAAGCCTTCACTTCGCAAGCCTCGTAACCGTTCGATATCACGATAAATCACTCTAGGAGACTCGGAATCGCGATAATTACCTTCACCGCACCCTGTGTATCGAAAGGAGCGAAGAATTCACTTCCCAATCCTCGCAACCGTTCGATATAACGATAAATCACGCTATGACACTCGAAATCGCGATATTTACGTTTTCCAAACGCTGTGTATCGAAAGAATCTAAGTATTCACTTCTCAAGCCTCGCAATCGTTCGATATAACGATAAATCCCTCTAGGAGACTGGGAATCGCGATAATTACCATCACCGCACCCTGTGTATCGAAAGGAGCTAAGGATTCCACTCGGATTGCTTGAAATGGTTCGATATCACGATATATCACTCTATGAAACTTGGAATCGCGATATTTACGTTTCCCAGACGCCGTGTATCCAACAGAGCTATGTATTCACTTCACACGCCTCGCAATCGTTCGATTAAACGATAAATCACCCTATGAGTCTCGAAATCGGGAAATTTACGTTTTCCAAACGCTGTGTATCGAAAGGAGCTAAGGCTTCAGATCCCAAACCGCGCAATCGTTCGATTAAACGATAAATCACTCTAGGAGACTCCGAATCGCGATAATTACCTTCACCGCAAACTGTGTATCGAAAGGAGCTAAGGATTCAACACGGATGGCTTGCAATGGTTCGGTATAACGATAAATCACTCTATGGGACTTGGAATCGGGATATTTACGTTTTCCAAACGCTGTGTTTCTATGGGAGCTAAGGATTCACTTCCCAAGCCTCGCAAACGTTCAATGTAACGTTAAATCACTCTATGAGACTCGGAATCGGGATATTTACGTTTTCCAAACGCTGTGTTTCGAAAGGAGCTAAGGCTTCACTTCGCAAGCCTCGTAACCGTTCGATATCACGATAAATCACTCTAGGAGACTGGGAATCGCGATAATTACCAGCACCACACCCTGTGTATCGAAAGGAGCTAAGGATTCAACACGGATGGCTTGCAATGGTTCGATATAACGATAAATCACTCTAGGAGACTGGGAATCGCGATAATTACCTTCACAGCACGCTGTGTATCGAAAGGAGCTAAGTATTCACTTGACAAACCTCGCAATCGATCAATGTAACGTTAAATCACTCTATGAGACTCGGAATTGCGAAAATCACCTTCACCGCAACCTGCATATCGAAAGGAGCCAAGGATTCAACACGTATGGCTTGCAAATGTTCGATATAACGGTAAATCACCCTATGAGTCTCGAAATCGCGATATTTACGTTTTCCACACGCTGTGTATCGAAAGAATATAAGTATTCACTTCCCAAGCCTCGCAGTCGTTCGATATAACGATAAATCCCTCTATGAGACTCAGAATTGCGAAAATTACCATCACCGCACCCTGTGTATCGAAAGGAGCTAAGGATTCAACTCGGATTGCTTGAAATGGTTCGATATCACGATATATCACTCTATGAGACTTGGAATCGCGATATTTACGTTTCCCAGACGCCGTGTATCCGAAAGAGCTATGTATTCACTTCGCACGCCTCGCAATCGTTCGATTAAACGATAAATCACCCTATGAGTCTCGAAATCGGGATATTTACGTTTTCCAAACGCTGTGTATCGAAAGGAGCTAAGGCTTCAGATCCCAAACCGCGCAATCGTTCGATTAAACGATAAATCACTCTAGGAGACTCGGAATCGCGATAATTACCTTCACCGCACCCTGTGTATCGAAAGGAGCGAAGAATTCACTTCCCAATCCTCGCAATCGTTCGATATAACGATAAATCACCCTATGAGTCTCGAAATCGCGATATTTACGTTTTCTAAACGCTGTGTATCAAAAGAATCTAAGTATTCACTTCTCAAACCTCGCAATCGTTCGATATAACGATAAATCACTCTAGGAGACTGGGAATCGCGATAATTACCATCACCGCACCCTGTGTATCGAAAGGAGCTAAGGATTCCACTCGGATTGCTTGAAATGGTTCGATATCACGATATATCACTCTATGAAACTTGGAATCGCGATATTTACGTTTCCCAGACGCCGTGTATCCAAAAGAGCTATGTATTCACTTCGCACGCCTCGCAATCGTTCGATTAAACGATAAATCACCCTATGAGTCTCGAAATCGGGAAATTTACGTTTTCCAAACGCTGTGTATCGAAAGGAGCTAAGGCTTCAGATCCCAAACCGCGCAATCGTTCGATTAAACGATAAATCACTCTAGGATACTCCGAATCGCGATAATTACCTTCACCGCAACCTGTGTATCGAAAGGAGCTAAGGATTCACACGGATGGCTTGCAATGGTTCGGTATAACGATAAATCACTCTAGGAGACTGGGAATCGCGATAATTACCTTCACAGCACGCTGTGTATCGAAAGGAGCTAAGGCTTCAGATCCCAAACCGCGCAATCGATCGATTAAACGATAAATCACTCTAGGAGACTCCGAATCGCGATAATTACCTTCACCGCAACCTGTGTATCGAAAGGAGCTAATAATTCAACACGGATGGCTTGCAATGGTTCGGTATAACGATAAATCACTCTATGGGACTTGGAATCGGGATATTTACGTTTTCCAAACGCTGTGTTTCTATGGGAGCTAAGGATTCACTTCCCAAGCCTCGCAAACGTTCAATGTAACGTTAAATCACTCTAGGAGACTGGGAATCGCGATAATTACCATCACCGCACCCTGTGTATCGAAAGGAGCTAAGGATTCAACTCGGATTGCTTGAAATGGTTGGATATAACGATAAATCACCCTATGAAACTCGAAATCGCGATATTTACGTTTTCCACACGCTGTGTATCAACAGCAGCTAAGGCTTCACTTCGCAAGCCTCGTAACCATTCGATATCACGATAAATCACTCTAGGAGACTCGGAATCGCGATAATTACCTTCACCGCACCCTGTGTATCGAAAGGAGCGAAGAATTCACTTCCCAATCCTCGCAATCGTTCGATATAACGATAAATCACCCTATGAGTCTCGAAATCGAGATATTTACGTTTTCTAAACGCTGTGTATCAAAAGAATCTAAGTATTCACTTCTCAAGCCTCGCAATCGTTCGATATAACGATAAATCACTCTAGGAGACTGGGAATCGCGATAATTACCATCACCGCACCCTGTGTATCGAAAGGAGCTAAGGATTCAACTCGGAGTGCTTGAAATGGTTCGATATCACGATATATCACTCTATGAGACTTGGAATCGCGATATTTACGTTTCCCAGACGCCGTGTATCCAAAAGAGCTATGTATTCACTTCGCACGCCTCGCAATCGTTCGATTAAACGATAAATCACCCTATGAGTCTCGAAATCGGGATATTTACGTTTTCCAAACGCTGTGTATCGAAATGAGCTAAGGCTTCAGATCCCAAACCGCGCAATCGTTCGATATCACGATAAATCACTCTAGGAGACTGGGAATCGCGATAATTACCATCACCACACCCTGTGTATCGAAAGGAGCTAAGGATTCAACACGGATGGCTTGCAATGGTTCGATATAACGACAAATCACTCTAGGAGACTGGGAATCGCGATAATTACCTTCACAGCACGCTGTGTATCGAAAGGAGCTAAGTATTCACTTCACAAACCTCGCAATCGATCAATGTAACGTTAAATCACTCTATGAGACTCGGAATTGCGAAAATCACCTTCACCGCAACCTGCATATCGAAAGGAGCCAAGGATTCAACACGGATGGCTTGCAAATGTTCGATATAACGGTAAATCACCCTATGAGTCTCGAAATCGCGATATTTACGTTTTCCACACGCTGTGTATCGAAAGAATCTAAGTATTCACTTCCCAAGCCTCGCAGTCGTTCGATATAACGATAAATCCCTCTATGAGACTCGGAATTGCGAAAATCACCTTCACCGCAACCTGTGTATCGAAAGGAGCTAAGGATTCAACTCGGATTGCTTGAAATGGTTCGATATCACGATATATCACTCTATGAGACTTGGAATCGCGATATTTACGTTTCCCAGACGCCGTGTATCCAAAAGAGCTATGTATTCACTTCGCACGCCTCGCAATCGTTCGATCAAACGATAAATCACCCTATGAGTCTCGAAATCGGGATATTTACGTTTTCCAAACGCTGTGAATCGAAAGGAGCTAAGGCTTCAGATCCCAAACCCCGCAATCGTTCGATTAAACGATAAATCACTCTAGGAGACTCGGAATCGCGATAATTACCTTCACCGGAACCTGTGTATCGAAAGGAGCTAAGGATTCAACACGGATGGCTTGCAATGGTTCGATATAACGATAAATCACTCTATGAGACTTGGAATCGGGATATTTACGTTTCCCAAACGCTGTGTTTCGATGGGAGCTAAGGATTCACTTCCCAAGCCTCGCAAACGTTCAATGTAACGTTAAATCACTCTATGAGACTCGGAATCGGGATATTTACGTTTTCCAAACGCTGTGTTTCGAAAGGAGCTAAGCCTTCACTTCGCAAGCCTCGTAACCGTTCGATATCACGATAAATCACTCTAGGAGACTCGGAATCGCGATAATTACCTTCACCGCACCCTGTGTATCGAAAGGAGCGAAGAATTCACTTCCCAATCCTCGCAATCGTTCGATATAACGATAAATCACACTATGACACTCGAAATCGCGATATTTACGTTTTCCAAACGCTGTGTATCGAAAGAATCTAAGTATTCACTTCTCAAGCCTCGCAATCGTTCGATATAACGATAAATCACTCTAGGAGACTGGGAATCGCGATAATTACCATCACCGCACCCTGTGTATCGAAAGGAGCTAAGGATTCAACTCGGATTGCTTGAAATGGTTGGATATAACGATAAATCACCCTATGAAACTCGAAATCGCGATATTTACGTTTTCCACACGCTGTGTATCAACAGCAGCTAAGGCTTCACTTCGCAAGCCTCGTAACCATTCGATATCACGATAAATCACTCTAGGAGACTCGGAATCGCGATAATTACCTTCACCGCACCCTGTGTATCGAAAGGAGCGAAGAATTCACTTCCCAATCCTCGCAATCGTTCGATATAACGATAAATCACCCTATGAGTCTCGAAATCGAGATATTTACGTTTTCTAAACGCTGTGTATCAAAAGAATCTAAGTATTCACTTCTCAAGCCTCGCAATCGTTCGATATAACGATAAATCACTCTAGGAGACTGGGAATCGCGATAATTACCATCACCGCACCCTGTGTATCGAAAGGAGCTAAGGATTCAACTCGGATTGCTTGAAATGGTTCGATATCACGATATATCACTCTATGAGACTTGGAATCGCGATATTTACGTTTCCCAGACGCCGTGTATCCAAAAGAGCTATGTATTCACTTCGCACGCCTCGCAATCGTTCGATTAAACGATAAATCACCCTATGAGTCTCGAAATCGGGATATTTACGTTTTCCAAACGCTGTGTACCGAAATGAGCTAAGGCTTCAGATCCCAAACCGCGCAATCGTTCGATATCACGATAAATCACTCTAGGAGACTGGGAATCGCGATAATTACCATCACCACACCCTGTGTATCGAAAGGAGCTAAGGATTCAACACGGATGGCTTGCAATGGTTCGATATAACGACAAATCACTCTAGGAGACTGGGAATCGCGATAATTACCTTCACAGCACGCTGTGTATCGAAAGGAGCTAAGTATTCACTTCACAAACCTCGCAATCGATCAATGTAACGTTAAATCACTCTATGAGACTCGGAATTGCGAAAATCACCTTCACCGCAACCTGCATATCGAAAGGAGCCAAGGATTCAACACGGATGGCTTGCAAATGTTCGATATAACGGTAAATCACCCTATGAGTCTCGAAATCGCGATATTTACGTTTTCCACACGCTGTGTATCGAAAGAATCTAAGTATTCACTTCCCAAGCCTCGCAGTCGTTCGATATAACGATAAATCCCTCTATGAGACTCGGAATTGCGAAAATCACCTTCACCGCAACCTGTGTATCGAAAGGAGCTAAGGATTCAACTCGGATTGCTTGAAATGGTTCGATATCACGATATATCACTCTATGAGACTTGGAATCGCGATATTTACGTTTCCCAGACGCCGTGTATCCAAAAGAGCTATGTATTCACTTCGCACGCCTCGCAATCGTTCGATATAACGATAAATCACTCTAGGAGACTGGGAATCGCGATAATTACCATCACCGCACCCTGTGTATCGAAAGGAGCTAAGGATTCAACTCGGATTGCTTGAAATGGTTCGATATCACGATATATCACTCTATGAGACTTGGAATCGCGATATTTACGTTTCCCAGACGCCGTGTATCCAAAAGAGCTATGTATTCACTTCGCACGCCTCGCAATCGTTCGATTAAACGATAAATCACCCTATGAGTCTCGAAATCGGGATATTTACGTTTTCCAAACGCTGTGTACCGAAATGAGCTAAGGCTTCAGATCCCAAACCGCGCAATCGTTCGATATCACGATAAATCACTCTAGGAGACTGGGAATCGCGATAATTACCATCACCACACCCTGTGTATCGAAAGGAGCTCAGGATTCAACACGGATGGCTTGCAATGGTTCGATATAACGACAAATCACTCTAGGAGACTGGGAATCGCGATAATTACCTTCACAGCACGCTGTGTATCGAAAGGAGCTAAGTATTCACTTCACAAACCTCGCAATCGATCAATGTAACGTTAAATCACTCTATGAGACTCGGAATTGCGAAAATCACCTTCACCGCAACCTGCATATCGAAAGGAGCCAAGGATTCAACACGGATGGCTTGCAAATGTTCGATATAACGGTAAATCACCCTATGAGTCTCGAAATCGCGATATTTACGTTTTCCACACGCTGTGTATCGAAAGAATCTAAGTATTCACTTCCCAAGCCTCGCAGTCGTTCGATATAACGATAAATCCCTCTATGAGACTCGGAATTGCGAAAATCACCTTCACCGCAACCTGTGTATCGAAAGGAGCTAAGGATTCTACTCGGATTGCTTGAAATGGTTCGATATCACGATATATCACTCTATGAGACTTGGAATCGCGATATTTACGTTTCCCAGACGCCGTGTATCCAAAAGAGCTATGTATTCACTTCGCACGCCTCGCAATCGTTCGATCAAACGATAAATCACCCTATGAGTCTCGAAATCGGGATATTTACGTTTTCCAAACGCTGTGAATCGAAAGGAGCTAAGGCTTCAGATCCCAAACCCCGCAATCGTTCGATTAAACGATAAATCACTCTAGGAGACTCGGAATCGCGATAATTACCTTCACCGGAACCTGTGTATCGAAAGGAGCTAAGGATTCAACACGGATGGCTTGCAATGGTTCGATATAACGATAAATCACTCTATGAGACTTGGAATCGGGATATTTACGTTTCCCAAACGCTGTGTTTCGATGGGAGCTAAGGATTCACTTCCCAAGCCTCGCAAACGTTCAATGTAACGTTAAATCACTCTATGAGACTCGGAATCGGGATATTTACGTTTTCCAAACGCTGTGTTTCGAAAGGAGCTAAGCCTTCACTTCGCAAGCCTCGTAACCGTTCGATATCACGATAAATCACTCTAGGAGACTCGGAATCGCGATAATTACCTTCACCGCACCCTGTGTATCGAAAGGAGCGAAGAATTCACTTCCCAATCCTCGCAATCGTTCGATATAACGATAAATCACGCTATGACACACGAAATCGCGATGTTTACGTTTTCCAAACGCTGTGTATCGAAAGAATCTAAGTATTCACTTCTCAAGCCTCGCAATCGTTCGATATAACGATAAATCACTCTAGGAGACTGGGAATCGCGATAATTACCATCACCGCACCCTGTGTATCGAAAGGAGCTAAGGATTCAACTCGGATTGCTTGAAATGGTTGGATATAACGATAAATCACCCTATGAAACTCGAAATCGCGATATTTACGTTTTCCACACGCTGTGTATCAACAGCAGCTAAGGCTTCACTTCGCAAGCCTCGTAACCATTCGATATCACGATAAATCACTCTAGGAGACTCGGAATCGCGATAATTACCTTCACCGCACCCTGTGTATCGAAAGGAGCGAAGAATTCACTTCCCAATCCTCGCAATCGTTCGATATAACGATAAATCACCCTATGAGTCTCGAAATCGAGATATTTACGTTTTCTAAACGCTGTGTATCAAAAGAATCTAAGTATTCACTTCTCAAGCCTCGCAATCGTTCGATATAACGATAAATCACTCTAGGAGACTGGGAATCGCGATAATTACCATCACCGCACCCTGTGTATCGAAAGGAGCTAAGGATTCAACTCGGATTGCTTGAAATGGTTCGATATCACGATATATCACTCTATGAGACTTGGAATCGCGATATTTACGTTTCCCAGACGCCGTGTATCCAAAAGAGCTATGTATTCACTTCGCACGCCTCGCAATCGTTCGATTAAACGATAAATCACCCTATGAGTCTCGAAATCGGGATATTTACGTTTTCCAAACGCTGTGAATCGAAAGGAGCTAAGGCTTCAGATCCCAAACCCCGCAATCGTTCGATTAAACGATAAATCACTCTAGGAGACTCGGAATCGCGATAATTACCTTCACCGGAACCTGTGTATCGAAAGGAGCTAAGGATTCAACACGGATGGCTTGCAATGGTTCGATATAACGATAAATCACTCTATGAGACTTGGAATCGGGATATTTACGTTTCCCAAACGCTGTGTTTCGATGGGAGCTAAGGATTCACTTCCCAAGCATCGCAAACGTTCAATGTAACGTTAAATCACTCTATGAGACTCGGAATCGGGATATTTACGTTTTCCAAACGCTGTGTTTCGAAAGGAGCTAAGCCTTCACTTCGCAAGCCTCGTAACCGTTCGATAAAACGATAAATCACTCTAGGAGACTGGGAATCGCGATAATTACCTTCACCGCACCCTGTGTATCGAAAGGAGCGAAGAATTCACTTCACAAACCACGCAATCGATCAATGTAACGTTAAATCACTCTATGAGACTCGGAATTGCGAAAATCACCTTCACCGCAACCTGCATATCGAAAGGAGCCAAGGATTCAACACGGATGGCTTGCAAATGTTCGATATAACGGTAAATCACCCTATGAGTCTCGAAATCGCGATATTTACGTTTTCCACACGCTGTGTATCGAAAGAATCTAAGTATTCACTTCCCAAGCCTCGCAGTCGTTCGATATAACGATAAATCCCTCTATGAGACTCGGAATTGCGAAAATCACCTTCACCGCACCCTGTGTATCGAAAGGAGATAAGCATTCAACTCGGATGGCTTCCAATGTTTCGATATAACGATAAATCACTGTAGGAGACTTGGAATCGCGATAATTACCTTCACCGCAACCTGTGTAGCGATAGGAGCCAAGGATTCAACACGGATGGCTTGCAAATGTTCGATATAACGGTAAATCACTCTATGAGACTCGGAATCGGGATATTTACGTTTTCCAAACGCTGTGTATCGAAAGAATCTAAGTATTCACTTCTCAAGCCTCGCAATCGTTCGATATAACGATAAACACTCTAGGAGACTGGGAATCGCGATAATTACCATCACCGCACCCTGTGTATCGAAAGGAGCTAAGGATTCAACTCGGATTGCTTGAAATGGTTCGATATCACGATAAATCACTCTAAGAGACTCGGAATCGCGATAATTACCTTCACCGCACCCTGTGTATCGAAAGGAGCGAAGAATTCACTTCCCAATCCTCGCAATCGTTCGATATAACGATAAATCACGCTATGACACTCGAAATCGCGATATTTACGTTTTCCAAACGCTGTGTATCGAAAGAATCTAAGTATTCACTTCTCAAGCCTCGCAATCGTTCGATATAACGATAAATCACTCTAGGAGACTGGGAATCGATATAATTACCATCACCGCACCCTGTGTATCGAAAGGAGCTAAGGATTCAACTCGGATTGCTTGAAATGGTTCGATATCACGATAAATCACTCTAAGAGACTCGGAATCGCGATAATTACCTTCACCGCACCCTGTGTATCGAAAGGAGCGAAGAATTCACTTCCCAATCCTCGCAATCGTTCGATATAACGATAAATTCACCCAATGACACTGGAAATCGCGATATTTACGTTTTTCAAACGCTGTGTATCGAAAGAATCTAAGTATTCACTTCTCAAGCCTCGCAATCGTTCGATTAAACGATAAATCACTCTATGAGACTCGGAATTGCGAAAATCATCTTCACCGCAACCTGCATATCGAATTGAGCCAAGGATTCAACACGGATGGCTTGCAAATGTTCGATATAACGGTAAATCACCCTATGAGTCTCGAAATCGGGATATTTACGTTTTCCAAACGCTGTGAATCGAAAGGAGCTAAGGCTTCAGATCCCAAACCCCGCAATCGTTCGATTAAACGATAAATCACTCTAGGAGACTCGGAATCGCGATAATTACCTTCACCGGAACCTGTGTATCGAAAGGAGCTAAGGATTCACTTCCCAAGCCTCGCAAACGTTCAATGTAACGTTAAATCACTCTATGAGACTCGGAATCGGGATATTTACGTTTTCCAAACGCTGTGTTTCGAAAGGAGCTAAGCCTTCACTTCGCAAGCCTCGTAACCGTTCGATATCACGATAAATCACTCTAGGAGACTCGGAATCGCGATAATTACCTTCACCGCACCCTGTGTATCGAAAGGAGCGAAGAATTCACTTCCCAATCCTCGCAATCGTTCGATATAACGATAAATCACGCTATGACACTCGAAATCGCGATATTTACGTTTTCCAAACGCTGTGTATCGAAAGAATCTAAGTATTCACTTCTCAAGCCTCGCAATCGTTCGATATCACGATAAATCACTCTAGGAGACTGGGAATCGATATAATTACCATCACCGCACCCTGTGTATCGAAAGGAGCTAAGGATTCAACTCGGATTGCTTGAAATGGTTCGATATCACGATAAATCACTCTAAGAGACTCGGAATCGCGATAATTACCTTCACCGCACCCTGTGTATCGAAAGGAGCGAAGAATTCACTTCCCAATCCTCGCAATCGTTCGATATAACGATAAATCACGCTATGACACTCGAAATCGCGATATTTACATTTTCCAAACGCTGTGTATCGAAAGAATCTAAGTATTCACTTCTCAAGCCTCGCAATCGTTCGATATAACGATAAATCACTCTAGGAGACTGGGAATCGATATAATTACCATCACCGCACCCTGTGTATCGAAAGGAGCTAAGGATTCAACTCGGATTGCTTGAAATGGTTCGATATCACGATAAATCACTCTAAGAGACTCGGAATCGCGATAATTACCTTCACCGCACCCTGTGTATCGAAAGGAGCGAAGAATTCACTTCCCAATCCTCGCAATCGTTCGATATAACGATAAATTCACCCAATGACACTGGAAATCGCGATATTTACGTTTTTCAAACGCTGTGTATCGAAAGAATCTAAGTATTCACTTCTCAAGCCTCGCAATCGTTCGATTAAACGATAAATCACTCTATGAGACTCGGAATTGCGAAAATCATCTTCACCGCAACCTGCATATCGAATTGAGCCAAGGATTCAACACGGATGGCTTGCAAATGTTCGATATAACGGTAAATCACCCTATGAGTCTCGAAATCGGGATATTTACGTTTTCCAAACGCTGTGAATCGAAAGGAGCTAAGGCTTCAGATCCCAAACCCCGCAATCGTTCGATTAAACGATAAATCACTCTAGGAGACTCGGAATCGCGATAATTACCTTCACCGGAACCTGTGTATCGAAAGGAGCTAAGGATTCACTTCCCAAGCCTCGCAAACGTTCAATGTAACGTTAAATCACTCTATGAGACTCGGAATCGGGATATTTACGTTTTCCAAACGCTGTGTTTCGAAAGGAGCTAAGCCTTCACTTCGCAAGCCTCGTAACCGTTCGATATCACGATAAATCACTCTAGGAGACTCGGAATCGCGATAATTACCTTCACCGCACCCTGTGTATCGAAAGGAGCGAAGAATTCACTTCCCAATCCTCGCAATCGTTCGATATAACGATAAATCACGCTATGACAATCGAAATCGCGATATTTACGTTTTCCAAACGCTGTGTATCGAAAGAATCTAAGTATTCACTTCTCAAGCCTCGCAATCGTTCGATATCACGATAAATCACTCTAGGAGACTGGGAATCGATATAATTACCATCACCGCACCCTGTGTATCGAAAGGAGCTAAGGATTCAACTCGGATTGCTTGAAATGGTTCGATATCACGATAAATCACTCTAAGAGACTCGGAATCGCGATAATTACCTTCACCGCACCCTGTGTATCGAAAGGAGCGAAGAATTCACTTCCCAATCCTCGCAATCGTTCGATATAACGATAAATCACGCTATGACACTCGAAATCGCGATATTTACATTTTCCAAACGCTGTGTATCGAAAGAATCTAAGTATTCACTTCTCAAGCCTCGCAATCGTTCGATATAACGATAAATCACTCTAGGAGACTGGGAATCGATATAATTACCATCACCGCACCCTGTGTATCGAAAGGAGCTAAGGATTCAACTCGGATTGCTTGAAATGGTTCGATATCACGATAAATCACTCTAAGAGACTCGGAATCGCGATAATTACCTTCACCGCACCCTGTGTATCGAAAGGAGCGAAGAATTCACTTCCCAATCCTCGCAATCGTTCGATATAACGATAAATTCACCCAATGACACTCGAAATCGCGATATTTACGTTTTCCAAACGCTGTGTATCAAAAGAATCTAAGTATTCACTTCTCAAGCCTCGCAATCGTTCGATATCACGATAAATCACTCTAGGAGACTCGGAATCGCGATAATTACCATCACCGCACCCTGTGTATCGAAAGGAGCTAAGGATTCAACTCGGATTGCTTGAAATGGTTGGATATAACGATAAATCACCCTATGAAACTCGAAATCGCGATATTTACGTTTTCCACACGCTGTGTATCAACAGCAGCTAAGGCTTCACATCGCAAGCCTCGCAATCGTTCGATATAACGATAAATCACTCTAGGAGACTGGGAATCGCGATAATTACCATCACCGCACCCTGTGTATCGAAAGGAGCTAAGGATTCAACTCGGATTGCTTGAAATGGTTCGATATCACGATATATCACTCTATGAGACTTGGAATCGCGATATTTACGTTTCCCAGACGCCGTGTATCCAAAAGAGCTATGTATTCACTTCGCACGCCTCGCAATCGTTCGATTAAACGATAAATCACCCTATGAGTCTCGAAATCGGGATATTTACGTTTTCCAAACGCTGTGAATCGAAAGGAGCTAAGGCTTCAGATCCCAAACCCCGCAATCGTTCGATTAAACGATAAATCACTCTAGGAGACTCGGAATCGCGATAATTACCTTCACCGGAACCTGTGTATTGAAAGGAGCTTAGGATTCAACACGGATGGCTTGCAATGGTTTAATATAACGATAAATCACTCTATGAGACTTGGAATCGGGATATTTACGTTTTCCAAACGCTGTGTTTCGATGGGAGCTAAGGATTCACTTCCCAAGCCTCGCAAACGTTCAATGTAACGTTAAATCACTCTATGAGACTCGAAATCGCGATATTTACGTTTTCCAAACGCTGTGTATCGAAAGAATCTAAGTATTCACTTCTCAAGCCTCGCAATCGTTCGATATAACGATAAATCACTCTAGGAGACTGGGAATCGATATAATTACCATCACCGCACCCTGTGTATCGAAAGGAGCTAAGGATTCAACTCGGATTGCTTGAAATGGTTCGATATCACGATAAATCACTCTAAGAGACTCGGAATCGCGATATTTACGTTTTCCACACGCTGTGTATCAACAGCAGCTAAGGCTTCACTTCGCAAGCCTCGCAATCGTTCGATATAACGATAAATCACTCTAGGAGACTGGGAATCGCGATAATTACCATCACCGCACCCTGTGTATCGAAAGGAGCTAAGGATTCAACTCGGATTGCTTGAAATGGTTCGATATCACGATATATCACTCTATGAGACTTGGAATCGCGATATTTACGTTTCCCAGACGCCGTGTATCCAAAAGAGCTATGTATTCACTTCGCACGCCTCGCAATCGTTCGATTAAACGATAAATCACCCTATGAGTCTCGAAATCGGGATATTTACGTTTTCCAAACGCTGTGAATCGAAAGGAGCTAAGGCTTCAGATCCCAAACCCCGCAATCGTTCGATTAAACGATAAATCACTCTAGGAGACTCGGAATCGCGATAATTACCTTCACCGGAACCTGTGTATTGAAAGGAGCTAAGGATTCAACACGGATGGCTTGCAATGGTTCGATATAACGATAAATCACTCTATGAGACTTGGAATCGGGATATTTACGTTTCCCAAACGCTGTGTTTCGATGGGAGCTAAGGATTCACTTCCCAAGCCTCGCAAACGTTCAATGTAACGTTAAATCACTCTATGAGACTCGGAATCGGGATATTTACGTTTTCCAAACGCTGTGTTTCGAAAGGAGCTAAGCCTTCACTTCGCGAGCCTCGTAACCGTTCGATATCACGATAAATCACTCTAGGAGACTCGGAATCGCGATAATTACCTTCACCGCACCCTGTGTATCGAAAGGAGCTAAGGATTCAACACGGATGGCTTGCAATGGTTCGATATAACGATAAATCACTCTAGGAGACTGGGAATCGCGATAATTACCTTCACAGCACGCTGTGTATCGAAAGGAGCTAAGTATTCACTTCACAAACCTCGCAATCGTTCAATGTAACGTTAAATCACTCTATGAGACTCGGAATTGCGAAAATCAACTTCACCGCAACCTGCATATCGAAAGGAGCCAAGTATTCAACACGGATGGCTTCCAATGTTTCGATATAACGATAAATCACTCTAGGAGACTGGGAATCGCGATAATTACCTTCACAGCACGCTGTGTATCGAAAGGAGCTAAGTATTCACTTCACAAACCTCGCAATCGTTCAATGTAACGTTAAATCACTCTATGAGACTCGGAATTGCGAAAATCAACTTCACCGCAACCTGCATATCGAAAGGAGCCAAGTATTCAACACGGATGGCTTCCAATGTTTCGATATAACGATAAATCACTCTAGGAGACTGGGAATCGCGATAATTACCTTCACAGCACGCTGTGTATCGATGGGAGCTAAGGATTCACTTCCCAAGCCTCGCAAACGTTCAATGTAACGTTAAATCACTCTATGAGACTTGGAATCGGGATATTTACGTTTTCCAAACGCTGTGTTTCGAAAGGAGCTAAGGCTTCACTTCGCAAGCCTCGCAATCGTTCGATATAACGATAAATCACTCTATGAGACTCGGATTTGCGAAAATCACCTTCACCGCAACCTGTGTATCGAAAGGAGCCAAGGATTCAACACGGATGGCTTGCAAATGTTCGATATAACGGTAAATCACCCTATGAGTCTCGAAATCGCGATATTTACGTTTTCTAAACGCTGTGTATCAAAAGGAGCTAAGGCTTCACTTCGCAAGCCTCGTAACCGTTCGATATCACGATAAATCACTCTAGGAGACTCGGAATCGCGATAATTACCTTCACCGCACCCTGTGTATCGAAAGGAGCGAAGTATTCACTACCCAAACCTCGCAATCGTTCGATATAACGATAAATCAATCTGGGAGACTCGGAATCGCGTTATTTCCATTTTAAACACACAGTGTATCGATATTAGCTAAGGATTAACTTCCCAATCCTCGCAAACGTTCAATATAACGATAAATCACTGTATGAGACTCGGAATCGGGATATTTACGTTTTTCAAACTCTGCGTATCGAAATGAGCTAAGGATTCACTTCCCAAGCCTCGTAATCGTTCCATATAACGATAAATCACTCTAGGAGACTCGGAATCGCGATATTTACGTTTTCCAAACGCTGTGTATCGATGGGAGCTAAGGATTCACTTCCCAAGCCTCGCAAACGTTCAATGTAACGAGAAATCACTCTATGAGACTCGGACTCGGGATATTTACGTTTTCCACACGCTGTGTATCGACAGAATCTAAGTATTCACTTCCCAAGTCTCGTAGTCGTTCGATATAACGATAAATCACTCTATGAGACTCGGAATTGCGAAAATCACCTTCACCGCAACCTGTGTATCGAAATTAGCTAAGCATTCAACTCGGATGGCTTCCAATGCTTCGATATAACGATAAATCACTCTAGGAGACTAGGAATCGCGATAATTTCCTTCACCGCAACCTGTGTATCGAAAGGAGCCAAGGATTCAACACGGATGGCTTGCAAATGTTCGATATAACGGTAAATCACCCTATGAGTCTCGAAATCGCGATATTTACGTTTCCCAGACGCCGTGTATCCAAAGGAGCTAAGTATTCACTTCGCACGCCTCGCAATTGTTCGATATAACGATAAATCACTCTATGAGACTCGGAATCGCGATAATTACCTTCACCGCACCCTGTGTATCGAAAGGAGCGAAGTATTCACTACCCAAACCTCGCAATCGTTCGATATAACGATAAATCAATCTGGGAGACTCGGAATCGCGTTATTTCCATTTTAAACACACAGTGTATCGATATTAGCTAAGGATTAACTTCCCAATCCTCGCAAACGTTCAATGTAACGTTAAATCACTCTATGAGACTCGGAATCGGGATATTTACGTTTTCCAAACGCTGTGTATCGAGAGAATCTAAGTATTCACTTCTCAAGCCTCGCAATCGTTCGATATAACGATAAACACTCTAGGAGACTGGGAATCGCGATAATTACCATCACCGCACCCTGTGTATCGAAAGGAGCTAAGGATTCAACTCGGATTGCTTGAAATGGTTCGATATAACGATAAATCACTCTAGGAGACTCGGAATCGCGATATTTACGTTTTCCACACGCTGTGTATCCAAAGGAGCTAAGGAGTAAATTGCCGATCCTCGCAATCGTTGGATATACCGATAAATCACTCTATAATACACGGAATCGCGATATTTACCTTTTCCACGTTCTGTGTATCGATATTAGCTAAGGATTTACTTGCCAATCCTCGCAATCGTTCAATGTAACGACCAATCACTGTATGAGACTCGGAATCGCGATATATACGTTTTTCAAACTCTGTGTATCGTATAATTACCTTCACCGCACCCTGTGTATCGAAAGGAGCTAAGACTTCACTTCGCAAGCCCCGCAATCGTTCGATATAACGATAATTCACGCTATATGTATCGGGATTGGGATATTTACCTTTTCCACACGCTGTGTATCGAAACGAACTAAATTAGCACTTCCGGAATTCTGTCGATCCCGAACGTTTGGAAATAGTGAAGAAAGCGACTCGGTGCCTCTTACAGTAATGTGGGATTGGGCGTCTCCATCAAAGAACAACGTTAAAAGGAACAAACGATATAAGGAATATGGGGAAGGGGCCGTGGCGCAAATGGACTGATCAGTGCCTAGTAATACGACGATCTCTGGTTCGATTCCCGAAGCCTGCCCTTCCTTTTTATTCGGTTCCTACAGTAATTGATCGTTGCATGGAAAGATTGCGAGAACTAGAAAGTGATGCATTACCTGGTTTCCATACAGAACGATTGGAAAAGGTAAAGATCGAGTTCCGAGCCTCCCAGACTGAATTATAGTTATCTCGATTAATTAGGAGTCCTGGAAATTGAATCCTTAGCTGGTTTCCGTCGAGAACGATTGCAGAAGGTCAATATCGGGTTTCCGATCCTCTTAGAGTGATTTATCGTTCCATCGAATCATTGCGAGGGCTGGATAGTGATACCTTGCCTTGTGCCGATACAGAGCGATCGGGCGAGGTAAAGATCGCGATTGCGAGCCTCTTAGAGAGATTTATCGTTATTTCGCAACATTGCGAGGGCTGAAAAGTGAATACATAGCTTGTTTCCATACAGAACGATTCTAAATTGTAAATATCGAGTTTCCGATCGTCCAAGAGTGATTTATCGTTCCATCGAATCATTGCGAGGTCCGGAAAGTGAATCCTTAGCTTCTGTCGACACAGGACGGTAGGAAACTTTAAATGTCTTGATTCCGACCCTCCTAGAGGGATTTATTGTTATATCAAACTATTGTGAGATCTGGAAACTGAATGCTTAACTTTTGTCGAGATAAAACGATGGAAAATTAATCTAATTAGTTATTAATGAGCGAAATTGTTTCTAGTCATAAATAATCACTACTGCAGACTATCATTGTCTTGGCTGGAATTACCACTAAACATGACCGAAATTGTGTTTGGTTGCAAACAACCAGTACTGAAGATTAAACATTTTCAGTATCTGATAACGATTATAGATGGCGAAATATTTTTCGTTACTGATGACGGATATCCGTGGCTGAGTTTCCTTTTTTATGGGGGGTAACAAATATCGATATTCCAATTTTTTGTTTGTGTGATGGCCTATCGTCAAATTCTATTACCTGTAGGAAAATTCCTACGAACATTGTATGTCAGCGCGTATATACCTTAATACTGTTAATATTATCATAATTAGTATGTGTCATCGATATAAAATGTATTATAGAGTTTGCATTTATATATAGTGTGCGAAGTGATGTTATCGTGAAATTAAGTGATCGTGCAGGGATACACAAAATCAGCTGTTGAGCGATGCTTAGATCTGGATTCGCACAAAGTTAGTAAGGTTAATTCGTGTCCGGATGGGTAAATTTAACTAGCTTTCCTAACATTAGTTGTGCAAATCGTTTTTCTTACAAACATAATTTATCCACCTGAAAACGTACTCATAAAACAATATATTTCTTCATAAGTATTAGAACACTTTAATCCTTTCGGATAATGATTAAACGTATCGAACCCCGCAATTACAAAACTTATTAATTTATTTCGTATAAATGAATAACGAATAATTCTACAGTGTTCTTAATTAAGACAATGCATTAACATTTGCCGCACACTTTCCTCTATGACCTCGATGCCCCTATCACAACATTCCGCTGGTGATCGGTTCGCTCCTGAACGCGCGTCAACCGATGCCCAGCGGGTGTTTTCATTGGCCAGTGTTTTTCGCTAATAACTCAAAAACGGAACTATAAATAACATTTTGGTCAAGGAAACAGTTGTTCAGAATCGCCCCAACTACAACCTATTCTCCGATGTTCCCTGGCTTTTATGCCACCCTGTATACAGGGTGGCCCGTAAGTCTCGCAGTATTTTTAAATTTCGCGTAACTGAGGTGATGCTGAACCATTTTTTCCACAGTTCACAGTTCCTGATCTATGTTAACAATTTTATGCTACGAAACGCACGTTCCGGCGATCGATACCGATCTGATTCGCATGTAACGCAGCAAAACAAATGTGGACAAAATTATGCCTCGTGTATGAAAGGGATCATGAACAGTTAAAATACAATCAGTTACAAAAGTCCTTCGGTATAGAATATGATACAAATTTAGACATAGCTACACATATAAGCAGACTAGTGAATATGACACACAGATTAAGAAATTTGTATAGAGAAATAGATGATGAATTGTTGATGGCTAAAATATTACGAACACTGCCACAAGAATTTGAACACTTTTGAAGTGCATGGGAGTCCTCACCCAAAAGTAAAAGAATATTGGAAAATTTAACAACAAGACTTCTGCAGAAGAAGATAGGCTGGTAGGAAAGGCGGACCTAGCAAATGCAATAACATATAAACCCAAAGAACGAAAATGTTATAAGTGCAATTCAACGAATTATATTGCATGGCAATGCAAAAATAAAACAATCGATATAAATAAGGTGAGATGTTACAGGTGCAATAAACAAAGTTATGCAATAGCAATGTAATGCAATCCAAAAAAAAATGGAAGACAAAGCATGTTCCATTTGCAAACAGATAAATCACACAAAAAAACAGTGTTATTACAGAAATAAAAGTGCACAAGAATCGGATAAAACGCTTATAGGAAACAAATTGGCATTTTTAACAAGAAAACTAAAAACTACAAACGAGTGGATAGTAGACTCACAACGAAGGTTAGTCAACCCGAAGATTCCGAAAATTATGAAACTTTGCATACAAGTAAATTAAGTCATCCGTAATACAACCCTATTTTCCAATTGTGCCATAACTCGGTTTTAACGGGTGAAATCAGCCCTTGATAAAATCGAGAATTTTCTTTTTCATAAGATATCTTAGGAACACTGAGAAATATCTGAAAAAAGTTTAATTCAAACTTGCATCGTTTTATTCTGCGTACTTAACTGCGTAAAAAATTTGTTGGAAAAATACGTGGTTTTCGAGTTACCCCTCACCGCACCCCCTCCGCCCTAAGAAAATATTGTTTACTATTGATGCTGAAATACCTCTGGATACACTGTTTTCATATCTCTAAATGATATATGTGTTAAATTTTTTGTTAAATAAAAAAAGCATTATTATCGAGTTTGGAGTCCATTTACGCTCTTTTCTTCAATAAACTGGTCTCACAACGCAATACTTAAATAATTTACGTTTATTTTAAGTCCATTTACATAAAAATTATTGACATTAAGTTCAATTGTAGCAGTATAACAGTTTTTAATAATAAAATAAGCATTTAAACGTTTAGATTCTCTTTTTGCACATTTTTCCACATCGATGGATTGTCTAAGTAACAAACGACAAAAATAGAAAAACTCACGGTTTGTAATTGGTACAATAATGATATTGGTGGTAGAAATGTGCGAAACAAAAGTACTCGCCACAACAAGCACATCGCATAAAGATCGCCCCACCACAAATACTACACTTGGGTATAGTTTTTTTCACTCCTGTAGTAACAGAAATCTACGGGATTTTGGAACTCGTTAGGATGCGTTTCTAGATATCCGCTTTTAAACGCTTGAATCTGGGCCAAGAAAGTTGGTTATAGATTAACGACTGCTATTTAATTATTTCATTGCGTGAATGCAGATTGTTATTTTCGTCCAAGAGAATTACATTATCCGGAAATGTCCGTACAAAATTTTGCCACATGCACATTAATAAAAACTGTTTTACTCCTATAATTAAATTTAATAGGAATAATTTGGATATAAGCGAACTTAAAACAAATGAAAATTATATAAGTATTATGTTGTGAGAGCAGTTTATTAATGAAAAGAGCGTAAATGGACTCCAAACTCGTTAATCATGCTTTTTTATTTTTCAAAAAAATTCGACACATATATCATTTAGAGATATGAAATTTGGTATCCAGAGGTATTTCAGCATGAATAGTAAACAATATTTTCTTAGGGCGGAAGTGGTGGGGCGACGGGTAATTCGAAAACCGCGTATTTTTCCAACAAATTTTTTACGCAGTTAAGTAAACACAATAAAACGATACAAGTTTGAAGTAAACTTTTTACAGATATCTCTCAGCGTTCCTGAGATATCTCACGAAAAAGAAAATTCCCGATTTTTTCCAAGGGCTGATTTCACCCTTTAAAACCGAGTTATGGCACAATTGTAAACGAAGGTTATATTACGGATGACATACTATACTTGGATGCAAAGTTTCATAATTTTCGGAATCTTCGGGTTGCCTAACCTTCCTTGTCCGACATAACGTCACACATGACCAACACTACAGAAGACATGCTGATAACAAGAAGAATAAAATCAATAATAGGGGTAGCAAAGGCAAATGAATCTATGAAAGCTGAAACCGTAGGTAGCATGGAATTTGAACAATACTACTTGAGAAACATAATGCTAGTTCCTGAACTGTGTACAAATTTATTCAGTCTCAGAAATTGATAAGAATTTAGGAAAAGTAATTTCTGAAAACCGAATGGTAATAATAGAAAGAAATCATTAACAAAATCTAATAGGTGAAAGAACTGAGTTCGGGCGGTTCAAAATAAAACTGAAAAATGAAAAAGTAAAGAAGACAAACATAGCATTTAATGATGAAAACAATATAAAAAGCTGGCACAGGAAGCTAAGACATTTAAGTAAGCAAAGTATGTTGAAAGTATTGGATCTAAGTAAGGGAATAGACATTAACAAGACTGAATTCGCAAAATGTGATCTGACCTGTGAAGTATGTATGAAAGCAAGACAAATATAATTGTCGTTTTCAGAAGTAAGATCAAAAGCAAGAAGACCATTTCCAATAAGTCACACAAATGTTTGTGGCCATTAGAATCTAAAACATGGGATGAGAAAAGATATTTTATAACCTTCTTGGATGATTTTATTCATTACGTTGAAGCAAGACTGATGAAGCACAACTCAGAATTACAAGAAATGATAAAAGAGTTTGTAAATAAAGTAGAAGACAGATGGGGCAAAAAGTGTCAAAATTGCGATTTGATAATGGATATGAGTACATATATAAGGAAATAATAAACTGGACGAAAAACAAAGGAATAGAACTTAACAGAACAGTGCCACGTACAGCATAATTAAATGGAAAGGCAGAAAGATTAAATAGAACACTAATAGAGAAAACAAGAGCACTTTTATTTGACTCAGACTAATGAAAAGACATATGGGGAGAAGCACTACAACATACCTATTAAACAGAACTCCCACTTCAACAAATAACAAAACACCTATAGAAAATTGGCAAATCAAAATACCAAATTTAAGAAGAATACAAATATTTGGAAGAATTGTTTATGAAGAAGAATCACTCAGAAGATGACAAAGAAGAAGAACATGTCCACAAAGATATGGACTAAAATCATACTTAATATTCGAGGAAGCAGTGACTAGAACTGAGAAGTTGGAATAGAAAAAAGCCATTGAAGAAGCTAAAGGGAAGCGAATATTGTCACGTAAATGGGTATTTAAAATCAAAGAAGATGGAAAATACAGTGCAAAATTAGTTGCACGAGGATGTGAACAAAAGTATGAAGAAGATTACCACGAATACAGTCCAGTAGTGAATATCACAGCATTGAGAACAATAATGGCATTAACTGTAAAAGAGTGAAAACAAATAATTACGTTTGATATAAAACGGCATTTTTATATGTTGAGTTGAAAGAAGCTTTACAAAGACGGGCGCTGTCATTGGCCAGTGTTTTTCGTTAATAACTCAATAACGAAACTATGTATGACATTTTTGCCAAGGAAAAAGTTGTTTATCTACCCCTCAGCTATACCCCAATTCTCGATGTTCCCTGAGTCTTCTGACACCCTGTATATAGTCTGTATCCTACGGCTTCCTGATTTCGCACTAGGTTCGTCCGTACGTTTTCCAACCTCCGAACAGCTCTCCCACTTCGCGCCGGGTTCGTCTGTGAATAAACCAAACTCATAGTAGCTCCCCGATTTCGCATCGGGTTCGTCCACGACGTTTCACCCTCCTGCGGATCCCTGATTTCGCATCAGGTTCGTCCGCGCTTGACTCTATTCCTTAGGCTCCCAGATTTCGCATTGGGTGCGTCCTCGTTTCATACATCCCGTGCACTTTACTAACAAATTCTCAACCGTATTCCTTGGGTTATATCAACCTCGCCGGCCTAGGCGTTGCCCACAGCTATGGCTCGTAAGAACCCCGTTATCTGTTTATGGTAACCGAAAGAATTTTAGTGCGTTTTCCCATCACAGACGCGAGCTCGAAAACGCGGTGAGAGCGACGTATAGAATATTCTACATACGTAACAGTATAGAAAAGAACGAAGACACTGTAGGGCTGAAGCAGATTAATTACACAAAAAATATAACCTAGCAATATAAAATGGACCACGCAAACTCAACAAATATTCCAATAGAAATAAATCAGACCAGGAGTGAAACAAAAAGAGACTAACAATTTTCCTTGTAGAGAATGTATAGGAAGTTTACTATATCTAAGCAATTGGACGAAACCTGATATAGCTTACACAGTGAATTATACCAGTAGATTTGTTGGAAAAGAAACGGACGAAGACATACAAAATGTAAAAATGATAATACGGTATTTAAAGAATAATATTGTTATTAGCCAGGGCTGTGGGCAATTGCCCAGACCGGCGATGTTGATATTACCCAAGAGACTTGTTAATTTGTCTCAATGCTTTAAATTAGTATTCAATACAACTCGAGCGGTTATGTTGTATTCGTGGGAACGTTACTACTCCATTACTAGGAGCCGCCACCTTGTCGTGGTGTAGGGGCTTAAGTAGCCGTGATGAGGCCCAAGGTCATGCCGGCGGGAGCTACATTCCCGGCAGGTCCAGAGATGCCGGAAGGGCTTCGGATGAACGGTGAAAACTAAGCAGCGGCTCACCGTGATTTGTGAATGGGCTGCGGTCGATGCTCTATGGATATTCCCGGCAGACTAACCAAGGGGGGAGTCGTTGCCCCACGACCGGAGTGGCGAATGATGTTAGTACCTGACCTCTGCGGTAGTAATAAGGGTAATCGTTAGTCCTAAAATTATGGCAAATATCCCGTGAACCCGTATGTTAAACGTGGAAGAACCGCTCACGCGTTCACTGTCCGGAGAAAATGACGGGGTTGAAGTGGGATATTCGGGCGCAGGTATGGAGGATTACCTGGTCAGTATTTCCCCATAACCGACGCTGCGTAAGTTAAATCGCAGCACGTCTAGCCCGAGGTTTGGGTCTGGCATCGGCTCGGATCCGGCGTCGCTCAATCAATAGGGGTGGCGTTAAACTTTAGCTTCAAATATGGCGAAGGCCTATCCCGTACCATTTTTCTACAGAGTCGCCTGGTGCCGATAGGACTGACTATCTGAAAAACCGCTTCTCGGCTTCGGCATCCTTAACTGGGGTAAAACTTAAACACGGAAGTGCCCCCACTGCGGTTGGGGTCCCATGATGGGCGAAGTGTTCAAATATTACATACCATATTATGTAAAAAATAGCCGCAAAAACAAGAGCATGAAGGGAGGAGGGAGCGCGCTCAAGCAGCGCGAGTCGGGCGAGTCGGGCCCCACACACAGGGCAAGCTGTGGTGTGCGATGGTGACATGGAGGCTACCCCAGGAACATTGAGGGGTAGCGTAAGAAGGAGGGAGGCGCCGCAGATCATCGAAGCGACCTGCACCATATCGGACGACGAGTGCAACACGGAGTCGAGCGTGTCGACCGTCACAGGCAGGAAAGGCCGAGTCGGAGGCCGAGAGTCTCTAAAGAGCCGGTCGCAAGACGGATGTATGCCAAGGGGAGGAGGTTAGGAAGCCCCGATGAGAACCTATCCCCGCCCAGGAACCCCTCTGCAACAAAAAAGATGCCGACGGTGGTGGAGGTGGCTACGCTCACCGTCAGCGCTGCAGCCACCGAAATGGCGAAGTGGTCGGCCACGACGAACGCGCAACACATCGAGGAGGAAAATCTCCGACTGCGCGGGCAGGTGGCTGACCTGGAGTTGGCAGTCGCTGCGGCGAGAACGGTCCGTGCAGGAACAGTAATGGAGACGGGGGAGGATAACGGAGCGGTCCGCAAGACCAAGGAGAGAGAGGAGAAGGCGAGGGCCACTTTCCCCTCCTCCACCGTGAGTGCCCCGTCCATCAACGAAGAGCGTTTAGGGGCATTCTTCGACACCTTCATGGGGCGTGTGGAAAGGAAGCTCGCCTCCATCAAGAAGGATTTGTCGGCTTGGTGTGCGAGAAACGCTCCCCGGGGGGCCACGTCGGCGGCACGGCGGCCAGAGACACCAGGGGTGGCCCGCACCAGGGAAGTGAGGGCGGAAGCAATGGCGGTGAGCGGTCGGGGGGAGCTTGCCGCACCTGCGGCAACACGACCCCGGGCACTGTCTCCTGCGCCGACGCTGGGGCCCTCCCCCATCCCACAGACGACGAGGGGCGGCGACAATTGGGTCGGCGCGGCCGGAAGAAAGGACAATATGGCGGAAAAGCAGCAGCAACAGCAGCAGCAGCCGACAAGGTAGAACGGAGGGGAGGGAGCCAAGGCCGGCCCTCCCAAGGTCCAGCTGCGGAGGCCCCCGCGCACGGAAGCGGTCGCCCTAACCATCAGGGTGTGAAGTAATTTTCACAATGAGAAATATATATATAAGAAAAAATGTCGAGGTCATATGTCGTAGCATACGAGACTCGTATTTATTCAAATAAATATTACAATAAAGAAATTACAAAGATTATTGTCGTAATATTGACAGTATGCACGTATTAGGTTGATGAGCACGAACGAACTCGTATTCTGTTTCAGAGGGTTTTTATATCTATTGGGAAGGTAGGGTGGGAGTTGAGGTTTGAATCAGCATTCTGAGAGTTGTTTTGATAAAAGTTATTCTGGAAAATCTGGGTCTTATCGGAAGGTGATTGCTTATGCCGGATATGATTAGGAAAGGATGGATGGAATTTATTGCTGTGACATTCCCCCCCTTCTTAGAATTGAACTTAGTCCTCTAAGTTTTCTTCAGGATCCTCTTCTTGAATCTGACCCTTTGTGGTTGTAATAAGAATCGCTCTTCTTCTTCAGGATATTCCAATGCTGGTGGGTTGATTGTGGTATACAAGTTGAGTGGAGCACTTGGTGTTGGTTGTTGTTGAATTACTTCGTTGCGAATTTGTGCTCCTTTCTTAATATTACATCATAATAAATGAATACAAAGTCTGTTCGGTAGACATTCAATCAAATATACCTGTTTTGTTTAGTACATAGATTCCTATAAGTCCTATTGATATGTAGCCTAATATTTGTACAAAGCTTAAACCATATTCTTTTAAGTGTTTCATTCTGTGTTCGAAATTTAAACTGGATATTTCTGTTTCGATTTGATCTATCGTCGTTCGGTAAGAGCCTAAGTTCTTATTAAGTATCTTTGGTGTGTTTTCTAATTTATCTAGTAAGTGAATATAACTATCATTTGATTTTAATTGCAAATTCTTTGTTTTTATATCGTATGAAATTTCGTTTCGCGTTTCGCCTATTCGCATGTGTTCGTTCGCATATAGAATATCGCAAGAATCGTTAGCGCTAATAATTGAGGTAGTATATAACGTATGGATGCTATGTTCAGCTGAGCATATGACGTTTAGCTGAATTAATTTCTCTGGTATTGCAAGGTACATATTATTTTTGTCTAATGGTATGAAACTAATTCCTTTGATTTTATATACTGTTATTTGACAATGGATAATGTAAGATTTAAAATTCATTATTTCGCTGTTACAATCTGATTCAGATGTTTTGTCGTGTACCGGTTGAGTTTGTTTACATATGGTAACAGTTTTTGTTTTACAGTGTTTTAAAAGATATTCCTCATCTACATTAATGTATGTTAAACTGGAAGTTAAAAATATAGGATGTTCTATGATTGGCGCTAAGAATATGTTGTTCTGTTTTGTCGGTATTGGATAAGCTTTGTTTATTTCCCATTCTTGTGAAAGTACTAGTGGTATAATTATTTCATAAAATATTTTGCCTTTGATAGTGAATAATTGAAGCTCACTGATGTCTAATATAATTTGAAAATGTTCGATCTTTGGACTAATAGCAATGTTCCGCGGCAAATCCTCGGAACCAGCACGCGGAATATATTACCCACCTAATAAAAAGTCGGCTAATAATCTGCAGAAAGAACAACCTTCGACATGCAGATGGTTAAGGCGTTTATGACGCGCTAGCAATAAAACTGTTTTTTAAGAAGCCATTATTGTCCACAATCCGTCAGGATATAACAAATTAAGCATATACGGCCTCAACAGTCAATTGCATGCGTCATAAACGTGAATTTCCAAAAGGGCCCACAGCTGTGTCGCAGCAGGCGAGACCAGGTCAGGCTCTGGGACCCTGGCGGAAATTCCCGTGCGTTGCCAGGTCAAGACGGTCAGGTTGCACCCCCCCCCCCCCTTTGTACAGAGCGCAACGAGCGCAAACAGGGATGGGTGTGTCCTCGTATTAAAAAGCACGCTGATTGGCATTTAGTCCTTTTTTCTAATATCCAATAAGCGTGCCAAAATGTTACTTCCGAGTCGACGTGATGCGATGCACTCGACGAGGAAGTCAGTCGTTTATCAGGACTCCGTGAGTCGTGAACCAAACTCGTATAGTAGTTTCCAAGGACTCGTACAGTCATCACAGAATTCCGTCGGTCGTTCCACTGAACTACGTCGATTATCTTTCAGAACTTAGAGTCGTGAGTTAAAGTTCAAACGGTCCATACGTAGAGTCCAACACTCCCGTATTAGAAACTGCCACTTGACGTGCTACATTCAGAGTCTATGACTCAATTCCAGTTAAGGTCTAACACTCTCCATAGAGTTTTGACTTACTATAATTAGAGTCCATTACTCAATTCATTATTCAGATTTAATACTTTAAATTCAGAGTCTATATAGTCCACATCCTACGTCTAAAGGAGTCTCTGACAGGGTCTTAACAAGAGAAGGGGACACCATAAATCCTCCTTCTCCTTGTCTGAGTCGTTGACTCAGCGGTACGAGAAACCGTATACTCTCCTACCTCAAGACTCCAGTACATTAGAAAAGGAGAGGCCGTATTCTCTCCTCCTTCTTCTGTCAGTCTTTGACTCTGAAGTGCGAGAAGCAGCATGCCCTCCCATTGCAAGACACCAGGTGACGACTTTGACTCAGAAATTAGAGAAACAGTATAATCTCTTACCTGAAAACGTACGGGAAACAGTATCTTTCCCCAACATTATTTCACTAGATATTACACACTCAATAGATCCGTTTTATTATTACGTTTTCCTTTATTATCAGTCTATTCTTATTCAGTCAAAAATGAGATTCATTAACTAAGTTAACACTCAAATCAATTTATCACCCCTATCTCCGTAAAAGGTCGTAGGGTCATACGTGTGCAACGGTGTCGATAGAAATCGAAACGGAGATTTACAACCTCCGTATACTTGGCTCTCAACGCATCCTGTAGTATCATCGAAGCCGCGTATTGCGTAAAAACAAGCAATATTATATTCGTGATTTCCTAACGATTGAGTCTATGCTTTAGTAAAATCTTCTGGCTGGATAATTTGTGGACTTACGATTCCTGGTTTGCCTAAAATTATAGTGTTGAGAAATTCATCAAGTTGAAAGTGTAAAGATTGTATGGCTACATCGAGTTTGAGTATCAATTTAGTAAGTACGCGGTCTTGCTTATTATTTTGTTGTTCATTTCGTATGTCGTTATATGCTTTTTCTAAGTTTTGTAAACTTTCGGTATTAATAATCTTTTTTATAAGAGTGGTTTGATTAGCTATGATTGTCTTAATTTGTTTGTTACTGTCAAATAATCTATCAATGTTTTTATTTATTAATTCTAAACCATCATTGTCAAGAGTTCCGAATAAGCTTTTTGAAATAGATCCTATTGCATTAATTAAACCTCTCTTATTTACATTGCGAGTTAATAATTGAAGATGTCTTGCTAAATTTTGTAAATTGTTAAATGTAAATGTAAAATATAAATGTAATGATTTAATAAACCTCTCCAAATTGATTCTGTCTGTTGTGTTTTTAAAGGTACTAAGATTAAATATTTAGTCAGTTCGTCGTGTATAGAAAGAATATATTGATTACCTCGCTTTGACTTTTGTAAAGGTCCAAGTATATCCATTGCTATTTTTTCGTTTGACTCTAAGGGTGTGTCAGTTAATTGGGGTTCTTCTCTAGGTCTAATTCTTGTTAATTTTGCTCTCTGACATGTATCACATTTCACTATATGATCTTTAATTTTATTAAATATGTTTTCCATTCTATACTTCATTTTAATTGTATTATATGTTTTCTGTATTCCGGGGTGACCCGGAAAATCATGATTTTCTCTAAGCACTTTCCTTATTTCTTCTTCTGTTAATTGTTTAACTGGTTCCCATGCAAATTCTAATTCTTTAACTGTATCATTGAAAAATAATAAAAATCTCTTAATAGTATTCTTTTCTACTTCAGAAAAGTTTTCATCTCCTATTCCTATTTTATTTTGGTTTTCAATAATTAAATCTAGCTTTAATAACCATTTACCATAATTACTAGCGTCTGTTGTTAGTGTAAATTGTTTATTAAAGTCTGGGAATTTTAATACTGGGGATGTACATAATTTGTCTTTTAATGTGTCAAAACTTGTCTGTGTCTGTTCAGTCCAATGAAAAGGAACGTCCTTCTTAGTTAAATCAGTTAATGGTTTCGCTATCTTGCTAAAATTTCTAATGAATTTTCTATAATAACCTGCTAGTCCAAGAAATGATTTTATGTTTGTTGGTGTTTTAGTTGTTTTAAAGTTTTTAACTGCGTCTATTTTCTTTGGGTTTGGTTTAATTCCTTCAGCTGTAACAATGTGACCTAAGTATTCTAATTCTGGTTTTAAAATTTCACACTTGTCCGGTTGCAACTTCAAACCTAGTTCTCTTAGACGTTGTAATACAATTGCTAAATTTTTATTATGTTCTTCGATTGACTGTCCAAATATAATTTTGTCAAGGTATACGAAACAGTGTTTATTAATCAGTCCTCGTAATGCTGTGTCCATCATTCTTTGAAATGTTGCCGGAGCATTTTTAAGTCCAAATGGCATTCGGTTATAATGGAAATGTCCTTGTGGGGTAGAAAAGACTGTGTATATCTTAGTTGCTCGTCCATAGGGATCTGATGGAATACAGAGGATAAGTCTAGGGCTGAGAAAAATTTAGAGCTTCCAAGTTGTGAAAGGATATCGTCAATATTAGGCAATGGATAAGCGTCTTAGTCTGTCAATTCATTGAGTTTACGAAAATCAATCACTATTCCCCATTTTTGTTTTCCTGATGCATCTGATTTCTTGGGAATGGCCCATACTGGTGAATTGTAAGGTGAATCGCTTGGTTCAATTATATTTTTATCTAGCATTTCTTTCATTTGTTTATTTATTTCTTCTTTAGGGCATTCTGGGGGTTTATATGATTTTGTATTAATAATTTTATTTTCTCTCAGTACGATAGTATGTTTTGCAAGATTAGTACATGGTAAAAGACTTTTCTCAAGGTTAAACACATCAATATAAAAGAGTAAAAGTTTTTCTAATGGTTTTCTTAAACATGGCTCAACATGTGATAAACGAATTAATTCTTTGAATGTTACTGCTTGATCATACGTATTTGAGTTCTCAATTAGATTAGTGATTTGAGTTTTGGACTCACCACAATTGATAAAGCATACTCGTGTTGGTTTGCCTTCCAGATATACAATTTTGTCTTTCCGTTCGTTTGATTCGATTATTTCTGATGGCTGAAATTTTAAAATAGTATTACTTAATTGTAAATAATCGTTTGTAAGGTTGAATTTAAATTGTTTCATTGCTGGTAAACCAAATATACCGTCTTCTATTATAGGGAAATCATTATCTACTATATAAAATTTAATTTGTTGTTCAAGAAGATTGAGAAGAGCAAATTCATTGAATTTCAATTTAGAATGACCTATTGCAAATTGTTTTAAATTATCATCACTGAACGTGTTCATTCCATTTACACTCTGTCTTTTTACAATGTTTATTCCTGCTCCTGAATCAACAAGCAGTCGGTATTGTCCGTGTCTTCCTCGTAGTTGTATGGTTGGTAGTTGTCCGGTTGTTGCGTTGATTCGAATTGTGAAATCTTCTCTTCTTCCGAGTTGAGATTGTGGATTTTGGGTGGTGCTCGTTCTTGAGGCGTTCTTATTTGAAAATTTGTACACTGGTTAGCGGTGTGACCGATTCTTCCGCAATTGAAGCACTTTAGCTGTTGCCTTTCGTTGAGCGGTCTTCTTTCTGGCTGGTTGAATGTTGTTTTCTGTGCTGTGGCTGGATACGTACTGGATTGTTGATGTGGTGGGGACACTCTGGCTGTTGGGCGATAAGCTCTCTCTTGCGTTGGCTTAGACATCTGAATAGGGCGTTGTCGTCTAGCTGCGTCATATCGTTCTTCTCGAAGGTATCGTGCTATGCCAGAAGCTACTTTTTCTGCTTCTACTAATGTTGCTGGTTTACTTGTGAATATCATGTGGCCTATTTCTCGTTTTAACCCGTTCATATAGACCCTAGTCACTCTCTTCATTGTAGCTTCCATCATTACTCTTCTTGTTATGGGTTGTGGATATTCGTTCGTAATTGCGTTTGTTAGTTTGTTTAAGATTCTTCTGAACCGTATATTGAAACTCTGAACTGGTTCGTTTATTCCCTGTTTTATTTCGCGTAGCTGTTCTTGATATTCATCCGTGGATGCTTGACTCGCGACATTGTTTCTTAATGCTTCGTATAGATCGGCGTAATCTTCTATACTTATATTCCTAATACTCTGTGCTGCTTTTCCAACTATTTTTTCTACTTTAATAGCTTTTAATAAAAGATTTTGTTTCGTACACATGTTCCTAAGAGATCTAATTTCTTTGATAAAATCTTCAACACCTACGTCGTCGTCTCCATTTAGTACCGGGATATAGCGTATGGCATCCTTGGCTCGTAATGTAGGAGTTTCTTGTGGTTGCGGTTGAATTAGAAGTTGATTGATATTGGTAGGAACTCGTGGTCTTTGGGTAGTCGGTGCGAGGATTGAAGGTTCGTCTTCCGTAAAAATCGAAGTAAAGTCGTCACTATCCTCTACTATGTTTAGACCTGCGATGTTTCTTCCTATTGCCTCGATTTCTTTTACGCGTTTCTTATTTTCTTTATCAGCTATTTGTAACGCGAACTCCAATGCAGTTACTTTCCTATTATACTGTTCTTGTTGTTGCAATATGGTATCATTCTGCCTTTTGATCATTTCCATAAGTTCTTTAATTTGAGCGTCGGTAGATGTACTCGGTGTTTTACTCATGGTTTTAATTGATTCGATACTGTCACTACTAAAGTTAGTTGTATCGCTTGAAAAGCTATCCTTCCTGACGCGGTATGTCACAAAAGAAGCCAGTTTACTTACTTCTTGACTATTCAGCTCTTGATCTCCAGTATGCGTTGAACCGTAGTTTCTTACTGCTCTGGTTGATCGTCTTGACTCGTCTTGACAGTTACGATGGTCCGTGATAGAATCTTCACTGATTTGACCGTAGCCCGTTATGCGTAGTAACGTTTAATCAAGCGAGAGACTATCCTGGCAGGATCGCCAAAATGTGAAGTAATTTTCACAATGAGAAATATATATATAAAAAAAAAATGTCGAGCTCATATGTAGTAGCATACGAGACTCGTATTTATTCAAATAAATATTACAATAAAGAAATTACAAAGATTATTGTCGTAATATTGACAGTATACACGTATTAGGTTGATGAGCACGAACGAACTCGTCTTCTGTTTCAGAGGGTTTTTATATCTATTGGGAAGGTAGGGTGGGAGTTGAGGTTTGAATCAGCATTCTGAGAGTTGTTTTGATAAAAGTTATTCTGGAAAATCTGGGTCTTATCGGAAGGTGATTGCTTATACCGGATATTATTAGGAAAGGATGGAAGGAATTTATTGCTGTGACAAGGCAGTGGGCGAAGACGACGTACGCGGAGGCAATGAACTCAGCCAGTAAAATAGACCTGGCGGAGCTCAACATTACGGAGCTGCGACCCAAAAGGGCGGTCACCGGGGGGCTGCTCCTGGATATTCCTGTGCCGGAGGGGGCCGCAAAGGCGGACGCTCTCGCAGCAAAAATGCGGGAGGTCCTGACCGCGGAGGAAAGGGTCACTGTGGCGCGCGTGTGTAGAGGCGGTGGCGGACCGCCTGCTGCAGTGCTTCCGCTGCTTGGAGGCGGGACACGTCAGGCAGCAGAGCACCAGCACTGTGGACCACAGACAGCGCTGCCACAACTGCGGGAGCGCCGAGCACAGGGTGGCGCAATGCAACAGCGCCCCGAAATGTCCCCTGCGCTCCGACCTCGGAAGACCCTCGGGGCATAGGATGGGGACAAAAGGGTGCGCGCCCCCGCCCAGAGGAAGGTGGAAGCAGGGAGCCAGAGGAACAACACAAATCCAGGCCCTGACACTGGCAGCCCTGAGCCTGTAGGGGTGAAATACAACGGGGGCGGCAGCACCGGGGGCTCCTGGCCCAGTGAGGAAGGGAGCGGAGGAGGCGATACCACCACCGGCGACCCCAGCCGCGACGGAGGAGAAGAGGCCCGTGGAGGGAGGGGCCATGGTCCTGCTGCTTCAGGCCAACCTTAACCACTCGGACGGTGCACAGGACATGCTTGTCCAGCACATGGTCGAGTGGGGTGTTGGGTTGGCGTTCGCTGCTGAGCCATACAGGATCCCGGACCACCAGAACTGGGTGGCTGACCCGGGTGGCTCAGTAGCGATAGTCCTGGGGGGGGGGCGACGCCGCTGCCGTTCTCTCTTCTATAGAGTGGCGATAGATACGTCACGGCACATTGGGGAGACCTGCTGGTGGTGGGGGTCTACGCGCCGCCTCGCTGGGACCGCGGGTCCTTCGAGGAATTTCTGGAAGGGGTCGCGAGATGCGTATCGCGGTATCGGCCCCGTCCGGCTATCGTCCTGGGGGATTTCAACTCCAAATCCCAGGCCTGGTGTCCCCCCGTGACGGACCTGAGGGACGAGGAGGTGTAGGACTGGGCGGGCGGCTCCAACCTCCGATTGTTGAATCGGGGGTCCAACAGCACCTGCGTTCGGTACCAAGGGGAGTCCATTGTCGACCTAATATGGGTCTCCCCTCGGTGGTGTAGCGCGTAAGGGGCTGGAGGATGGCGCAAGAGGTGGAAACGTTAAGCGACCACCTCTAAATTCTGATGGAGGTGCGCGCCACCCGGACCGCGGACCGCCGAGAAGGGGAAGGAGGGGTGGCGAGTGCGAGTCCACTGATTCTCCCCCCTCGAGCAAGAAGAAGTGGGCGCTGAAGCGCCTGAACGAGGACGCGCTGATGGTAGCGTCTCTCGCCGTGGCCTGGCCCGAGATCCCGGCTGGGCTAGTCGTGGACGTCGAGGAGGAAGTAGCGCGGTTCCAAAGGGGTATGGTGGCGATATGCGAGGCTGCCATGCCCCGGTCCCGCCGCCGAAACGACGGGCGACGTATTGGTGGTCGCAGGAGATAGCGCGGATAAGCCACACCTGCGCACGCGCCCGAAGACGGCTGCAGAGGGCCCGTCGAAGACGACACCGCGACCTGATGAGGGAGCGTCAGCTGTACGAGGGCTACCGGGACGAAGTGGTGGCCCTCGAGCTGGCCATCAAGAAGGCCAGCGTCTGGTCCGAGGTCCTCCAGGACCTGAACCGTGTCCCCTGGGGGCGCCCGTACAGGGTGGTGATGGGCAGACATCGCCCATGGGTGCCCCCCGTGACGGAAACCCTGGATCCCGGGTTCCTGGACAGGGTGGTGAGCACCCTGTCTCCGCATACGAGGGGGGAGGGCTGGCACCGGAGCTCGGGCAGCCGGACACGAACACCTGGTTCGACGACATGGGGGTCACGGCGGAGGAGTTAGCCGTGGCCGTCAGGAAGACGCTCGACGGTGAACGCTGTCGGCCGCCTAAAGTCCCTTTCGGACTCGGCCACATCCGAGGGGGGTGGGGTGGCGTTGGCGTTGAGCTTAGATGTCACCAACGCCTTTAAATCTCTCCCCTGCGGCCGAATAGGGGAGGGGGCGCTTGAAGAGCACGGAGTGCCCCTCTACGCGAGGAGGGTCCTGACGGACTACCTGAGGGACAGCCGCCCCTCCAGTGGTGGTGTAAAGCGGTGTCGGCCCGGGAGGCGACTGGAGGTGTTCGCGGAGGACGCGGAGTCCTCCTGTTACCCCGCAGGGCTGCCCGATAGCCGGAAGTAGCCGCGTGTATAGCGAAGCTGGGGTTGGACTCGCCGGCCCTTTTCCGTCGGCGGAACCTGCCCCCCCCCCCTCTGTTCGGCGAGGTAGCAGAGGCGGCGCGACCGAGAGTGCAGTGGTGTTCCCCCTCCGCCCTCGGAATGGCGCGACAGCTGGCAAGTGGACCGGCGGGGCACCAAGTGCGAACAGGTTTCCCTTTCACGTCGGATATTGCCCCCGGCGCGGCAGTGTACAGGAAAGGATTGTCCTTTTGACCCTCCCGAGGACAAGGGCTGCGACAACCAGGGCGTGGGGAGGCACCGGAAGTTTTCTCCGGAGTTCCCGGGGCCTCCCCAATAAGTGCAGAGGGGAGGCAACCGAGGTGGTTTTAGTCCATAAAAATCCGACACTACCTCCTGCTCCTCCCCAGGGCAGGACGTGTCTTCTGAAGATTTCCACCTCGTAAAAAAGAAAAAAGTTACTACTAATATAAGGAATTACGGAGGAAAGATAGGTTTGACGAATCTAATCGATTTAATAGCGAACAATTTATATATATTCAAATCAGTCGTTGGTACAAACGTGATTGTCGCGGTATTTGAATAGTGTGTCAATTATTACCTAAGTACTTGCACGGTGTTGACGCACTGGCGATGCGAGGTCGAAGAATGGTTACAATAGTACGCCGAAAGATCTTCAACCGAACTTGCTGATTCCAACGGGTTAACTTTTATTCTGATCGGTGCCCTAAGCCCGAACTCATTGAATGTAATTGACTCTGTACGAGCGTAATACGACGTGTCAATCCCCGTAACTGTCTAGTTATTAACCGAAGATGATCAGAATGGAATGCTTTATATAGTCCCAAAATGTACAGAGGGGCGTATTTGGGGTTTCCATATAAGATAAGATCACGGAGAGCTCGTCGGGTCGCGCGTGTACTTAATCGGGCTTGACCCAGCTAATCAATATCAAAGGCTCTTCTTGTCCGTGTACGATAATGATAGAAATCCTTGGGCCCAGTCGAGGAAACTGCGACTTCCCATCTTGCGCAAGCTTGAGCGGCACGTACAAGAGCAGCGTATAGAATATTATTATTATAGAATATTATTCATACGTAACAATATTAACCTGGGACTATAATAGGGAGAAAAACAAACAATTTGTGAAGCAGAAGAACTGATCTGCTACAGTGACTCAGATTTTGCTGAATATGAAGAAACGAGGAGAGGTGATACAGGATTGGCTATAATGTATGCTGGAGGACTGGTGAGTTTGAAAAGTATAAGACAATTAGTGGTCACACTGTTAAGCACGGAAGCTGAATTAGTAGCTGCAACTGAATGCATAACAGAATGTTAATTACATACCACTGTATGTAAAATCGTTACTTAAAGAACTTAAAGAACACTTAAAGACGTGTGCGCGCGCGCGACACGCACATTCACGAACGTAGGCGCAATTGTAGTGCGTGTGGAAACAAGTACGAATCAGATCGGTATCGATCGCGGGGATGTGCGTTTCGTGGCATAAAATTGTTAAGATAGGTCAGGCAATGACCATCTGCCAAGGACACACTTCCGTCGAAGCAGATTACTTCGCGAACGGAAGGGTAGGTTTATTTAACTATCTTTTTCTAACAGTAATTATCCATACATTTTTTAACGAATAAAAGTATGGAATAATTATTAAATGACTTGTTAATTTAATTGTTATTCATGAATAACGAATAATTAAACATTATTCTTAATTTAAGACGACGTAATACTTGCCGTACGTTGCCCCTCGATGCACCCGATGACAACCTCGCTCGCTCATTGGCCAGCGTTTTTCGTTAATATCTCAAAAACGATGCTACTGACAATATTTTAGTCAGGAAAAAAGTTGTTCAGCATGACCTCATCTACGCGAAATTTAAAAATACTGCGAGACTTACAGGCTACCCTGTATATTAAAAAGCAACACTCCGGATAACTCTAATCTTGGCAACGATATTGTTTTTAACGGCGCAAATCGAAATTTTGAACATAAAAGTTTGGTTCCCCAATAGGCTGCACCGCCGCTTGATTTTAGGCTGTCGCAAGCACCATATGCCAGGTCGGATGCGTGCGCTAACCCATGAAACTCGATATAAGCTGCTACATCGAGTTTGTGCCGAAGAATTTTTAATTCAATCAGGTGTGGCAATTCCTCTCTGTAATCTGTCCACTACATAGCTCTTGAAATAGCGACTCATCCCATCCTGTTTTTTTCTGCCATAGCTGTTGCATTATCAATTTCGCGCGAGTAATGACAGGGCCAACTCAACCTAACAGACCGAATATTTGGGAAATTTGCGATAATATCGACCGTTTCGTTATTCGTTTATGAATTGATGGAGTGATTCTAAAATATAATTCGTCCTATTCTGGCGACCAATGTAATCCGAGGACCTTAGATTCTTCATCCGCGCTCAAATTCTTATCTTCCGAATGGAGGGTGTGTTGACTGAATTCTGGGCAGTTTGTAGCCCATTTTCTTAAACGCGAACCTGGCCATTGCAAAATGTTCGATAACCTTTCTTGTGTCTCCCTTAATTGTGGGATTGTATCGAGACAAGTTAGTAAATGGTCGTATCGGCGACAATTGGCTCACCTATTCGTCCATTGGGAGAAATAATTCGGGACTTCTCATCGTACAGCAGTATCGAGTGTCTTAGCCGTCGGCAAGAATGTCGTTTCCTGCCAGAAAAGGGTGCAGTTTGAGCAACGGGCTCTTCAACGGGAGATCGCGGCCTTGTCGGACCGCTTGGATCTCAAGAGGAGAGGCTGAGCGCTGGGCTGTTTTGCACCAATACAGTCGTGTGCCGCGGATTTCTGCAGTTGCTAATTGTTCTTACGTAATACGCGGCTTCGATGCTACCATCGGATGTAACGAGATCCTTAGTATACGGAGTTTGTAAGTCTCCGTTCCGAATTTCTTCGACACCATCGCGCACGTGTGACCCTACGACCGATTAAGGAGATAGGGGTGGTATATTGAATAACTGCTGGTTTAACGTAACGATTGATAACTGTTTTAATTTCTATTAACGAATAAATATATAACGGATCGTACAATGGTGCTTAGTATACTGCACAGTGAACAATTTATGAGAAGATAACGTTTCCCGTTTGATTTGAAGTAGGAGAATATTACGGTTTTTCCTGCTTCTGAGTGAAGACAAGTTAACGAAATGAGAAGATGATACTTTAACTTACACTCTTGAGAAGAAGACAAACACCTGAAGAAGGAGAGGATACTGCTTCTCCTTTTCAGTGTGCTGGGTAGGACCCTGTCTTGGACTCTGTCCTAGACCGTCTTAGACTGACTTCCTCGTCGAATGTGCTCCAGCACATCGACTCGGATGTGTGTTTTAGGCACGCTGATTGGACATTAGGAAAAATGACTAATTTCCAATCAGCGTGTTTTTAAGGTGTGGTCGCACCCTTCCTGAGCGCCCGAAGCGTGTTTCCTGAAGGGAGGGGGTGCGTCCTTACGCGTTGCAGATTATTTGCAACGCCACGGAATTTCCACCGGGGTCCTAGTGCTTTACCTGGTCGTGCCTGCTGGGTCCCAGCTACGAGGCCCTTTTGGAAAGTCACGTTTATGACGCATGCAATTAACTGCTGAGGGCGTATGTGCGTAATTTCGTATAGTTCGACGGATTATAGAATAAAACGACTTCCTCAAAAACAGTTCTATTACTTGCGCGTCATAAACGCCCTAACAATCTGCACATCGAAGGTTGTTCTTTGTACCGATTGCTAGCCGTATTTTTATGGGGGTAGCCATTTATTTTTCTATGGGTTACGCGGGTTTGCCGCGTAACACTAATCGCGACAGAATCTTTGGCTCCGGCGATAGCTTGGTTCTAATATATGCTACGAATCATAGAATGTATACGGTGACTCGAAGGAGTTTTGGCCACTAAGAGAAATGCTCGGGCAATTCCATAGATTTGGTCTCTGAAGCTACATTGTCAATTTAGGCCCTGCGACATCCTGGCGTCAGGGAAGCGCCGTCATCCGGGTTTGCTTTCCGATAGTCAGCTCGTCGCGCAGGCCAATGCGAAGGCGCTTTGCTAAGATACGGTGGCTCGTGCCACCAGATTACGTAATTTCTGAGTTCTCTCGGATGGATGCCGCGGGTGGCACAATCAGCGGTATTGGAGGCCAGAGGGACATGTCTCCATGTGACCCACGGTAGTCACGTCTGAATATCCGCAACGGGATTAGCCACGAATGTTATCCATGTAGAGGCATGTTAATTCAACCAATCGAGAACGACTGTAGAGTCAGTCTAGCAGTATATAGCTGCGTTAGCGCACCGCATAGTAGATGAAATTGATTCTCAGAGTTTTAACAACAGAAAGGCGGCATTCAATTCGAGACGAGGAATGTATTTTAAGCCGAATGTTTCAGGTATAGTGTTTTAAGTAGGAAGACTTTCGTCCCAGCCGCTCTCGCGCACCCATAGATCTTTTATCAAAATCTTCGCTGTAATTATAATAGGAGTGGCCTATCCCTATGGGTCGAATAGTATTGTGATGGAAGAGAGCGCGGTTCTTTTCGTTGAGCCAATGTCCAATCTTGCCGAAAGTCGCGCCATTAAAGATTTGCGCCAAGTAGTAGATATATCGTAGTTCTGTCGTAAGGCTCCGGGTCTGCGACCTCCGGGCCTTGCAAATGCGGCCAAGATATGACAGGGCGAGTCTTCGTTGCCACATAAGAAGTGATACGCTAAAAAACGTACGCGCGTATTAGTAAGGACGGTTCATTGTTATGCACAGGTTGCATCGCGAGACCGAGATATGATTGGGACTCGTTTTGCATCTCGGAGTTAGCAACGTCTGCGGGAGAGTTTCGGCTATGAAACTCTATGTGGAACCTTGATCAAGTAGGGCTTAGGTTTGTATGGGTTTGCCTTCGATCGTGCGGAGGATTACACGTGCTGTCGCAAGAATAGCATCTCTACATTTATAACATCTTAATTGGTTGGGACACTCGCTCGGGCTGTCTCCTTTACGCAGGCAATTCACACAACATTTCAACCGTATTACAAGGGCGTATCAGTGTTCTTGATGTGCGCGTTGATATTCGTCACACCGATAGAGAGCGTGATTTCCGGAACAATGTGGTAATTTTGATAAACTCGCGATACGTTGAAGCACGTCCGCTAGAGACGTTTTTGCGACCATTCGATGCACATCGGATGGAACCGCGGGGGTCCCATCTAACCCTTGCAATCGGTTGGCAATGAACTGTCCTAGCGACGGAGGATCTTATGAATCGTCGAGTCGCAGTTGAAATTCTTGCCGCATTCGCAGAGCAAGATTTTTGTTAAAAGTATGGACAAGCCAATCGTCCCACGTGTCAACGGGACGATCGAGATTTTGTAGAACAGCGACGGACGAGTTCGCTATATCGCGCAATGCCCGAAGGCCACTTGCAGACTCGAACTTAGCGACCGACATATCGGTAATCTCGTTTAAATGAGTGGATATAAGTAACTGAGTTTTCTGGTATTCGTCGGTAAGCTTTTACAATGCGTGTGGGAAATTTGTGTCTGTTACTCTAATATTACAAAGTAGGCATATAGAACATATAGTCAGCGGCCACTAAGTACAGCTCCTCCGCCTTGGAGAAGATCTCCTTCCTGAACTATTCCACCTCCTTGCGGTTAGCATCCTTTGCACATTTCAACGCCTTATGGATCAAGTACTCACTGGACTTCAATAGACAAATCTTCTTGTTTGCTTGGACGATATTTTGGTATATGCTCCATCGTTTCGAGAACATAATATTAAAGTTAAAACCTTATTAAACCACCTTAAAGATCATGGATTAACCCTTCATATCAATAAACGTGAATTCCTACGGAAAGAAGGTGCATATTTAGGACACATTATATCAAAAAATGGAGTCAGGCCTGATCCTAAGAAATTAAAAGTGGTTAAAGATTTTCCTACACCCACTACACAGAAGAATATTCAACAATTCTTTGAATTTCAAGGATATTACCGAAGATTCATAACTAATTTCACTTCAAAAGCAAAGCTTATGATTAACTTGTTAGGGAAAGGCATGAAATTCAAGTGGACTCGAGAACAAGCTGAGAGTTTCAAACAATTATGCAACGAATTGTGCCAGCAACCCATTCTACAGTATCCAGATTTCGATAAACTATTCATCGTTACAACATCGATGCATCCGAATATGCTGTCGGGGCCGTACTCAGTCAAGGAGAGATAGGAGGCGACCTGCAGATTGCCTACACGACTCGCAGTGTAAATAAACCCGAGAGGATTTATTCAGGTACGCAATAGGGATATTTGACAATGGTATACGCCGTAAGATATATCAGGCCTTATATTTATGGAACCAAATTTACACTAATTACAGACCATAGAGCACTTGCTTCGATACACCTGTAAAGGATCCGACTTCCAGACCCATGAAGTGGAAACTTAGACTTTTGGAGTGTAAGTACTAGCTTGTTCATAAAGCTGGAAAGATACCAAAAACACAGACGCTTTATCGCGTAACCTCACTTCTGTCTGTTTACCACTTCTTCCACGGGAATGCAGGGATACCGACTTGAAAGTTCAGATGCCAACAATAGAAGCTAATACCAATGGACAGTGTAATACTCAATTGGACACTGCGTTCGGGAATTATGTCGAGTTAGAGAAAAGCGACCCTAATCATTCCGAATTTCTGCAACCGGAGATTTCCATAAATTACCAGTCAACGATTTTCTCATGGCATTCGATGAAGTTTTCACTGCAGCAGCTTAACAGATTAGTATTTGCAATTGTATCACCATTACACCATCCATAGAAGACAGACAGGAAATAATCCGCGAAGCTCATGATACTTATATGGACGACACAAAGGAATAACGAAGGCATATAAAGGCATTTTGTCAAAATTCCATTGGCCGCAAATGCCCAACGAAATTCAAGATTACATCCGGCAATGCCAAAGTTGTCAAGAACAAACATTATTTCGAGCAAAAACGAGTCAGTTGTTACGAACCGGGGCTGTGGGCAACGAACCATGTTACGAACCTGATACGAAATCAGGGAGCCGCAGGAGGGTGCAACGTCGTAGAAGAACCCGATGCGAAATCGGGGAGCTGCTAGGAGGTTGGTTTGTTCACAGACGAACCCGGCGCGAAGCCGGGGAGCTGTTCGGAGGTTGGAAAACGTACGGACGAACCTGATACGAAATCAGGGAGCCGGAGGATACAGATGAACCTGGTGCAAAACCAGGGAGCTGTAGGAGGGGTTAGTTTTCGTGGACGAACCCGATGCGAAATCGGGGAGAGACTGGGTTGGAGTATTTGTAATTGCTTTGTTTGGTTAAGGCGTGCGAACGAACCTGATGCGAAATAAGGGAGTCGCAGGAAATGTTAGTTTGTCTCGTAACTTTAAATTAATATTCGATACAACTCGAGCGGTTAAGTTGTATCTGTGGGAACGTTACTACTGATATAAAAGATTACGGAGTAAAGATTGATTTAATATATATATATAATAGCTCCGAATAGCTCCCTGGTCATGCGCCAGGTTCGTCTGTGAATAATCCAGCCTCCCAGCAGCTCTCCGATTTCGTATCGGCTCCGTCTGCAAACTTCTTTCTAGTGGCTCCTGATTTCGCATCATGTTCGCCTGCGTACCTAACTAACAAATTCTCAACCATATTCTCTGGCTAAGATACTCCTCGCCGGCCTCTCGTGTTGATAAACAGCCCAGCTCGTAACAAGAATCACCCCAACAACACCCCATCATCGGGTGATTAGTTATTTACAGTAAGTTTACAGTAAACTAAGAAGAATATGAGTTGAACTATTTGCATTGAATTTGACTTGAAAATATCTGAATGCAATTTTTAATATTTCCAACATGTTACAAGTTAATAATAATAACAACATGATTCAACTGCAGAAATATGTAACTATCCAAACTGTTTCAATGAAGAATCGTCACTTTTAAAATATTTCTAAAGTAAATTATTAAACATTGTTGGAGTTGGCCTGAACGGTTGAAACTTCTTATATCCAAGCATTTCTTAATCCTTTATGATCGACGACTTTTTCGGTCGAGTGAAATAGCAACTCGAGATGATTTACGCATATGTGGCCGAAACAAATAATGGAGCGTGACCTTAGATTGCCACCATATATGGTGCATATAACCATATATGCACGAATCTATGTTTACATGCGGACTCGGTCGCAATCTAAGGTCACGCTCTATTATTATTTTTTGTAATGTATTATTATGCGTATTCCAATATGTTACAGTATTTATTGTAATGCACATTACTATTTTGCATTAACCTTCTATTCTTATTCTAATAAATAAGTATAATTTAAATTGTATCTTGTTTAATTCACTGTATTATTATATTTATTTTAATGTACTTTAGTATTTTACATTATCCTGTTATTATTAGTTTAAAAAGAGCAACGCGTTTTTGTAACTGTGGTACGTATTTAATCAGTATACACAAGTCAATATAATTCGATAAATATTAGTATCATGAAGCAGAAAAAAGTTTCTGATTAACTTTGGCGCCGACTACTCTAGCGAGCTCGAGCGGAAGCTCTGCTCACCAGAGCGAACTGCGTTGTTCTTGTTTTCATCTATTTTCCGAGGGAGTATAGCCCGGGCGTTTTAATACTACCTCTATTCTTACAAATATAAATCATCTTTCTTCAAAGGCTGCGTTTTAATCAAATCCTTATCAATCAAATTAAAGTTCCATTATTCCTCAAACATAACTATGTATTACTTATTTAATAGTTATACACATAGTAATGTCTAGTTTTCCTACTTAAAATACGACAAACACGCCCCGTTTAATTAGATTAGAGTCTTTAATTAGTGCAACAATGAGAATTACATTAAATATCTGACGAAAAAGCGGAAAGTGCTTGGCAAACTATAATCTATATAGTTTTTAGAATATAATGGTTAAGAGCTTTTTCGTGAGAAATCTAGAGATATCGCGAAATTAAAAAATGTTTATATGGCATTTATTATGGAGTGAAACAAGGCTCCATTTTTAATTTAAAGTCTTTTTTTCTTAATTTTGGGATTATTATACCAGCAAGATTATGTACTGCACAAATCTTTCAAGTAAAGTCGAAAAACCGAGGTACTGAATAACAAATGAAGAAAAGAACATATTTTGAATGGGTATTTATTATTGGTTACTCTAGATGACCTAACGCGACAAAATGAAAAAAAATTGTTGTACATAATTGGAAATGGTTCATAGTTTCTTGCCTATAAAGTGAAATTCTCAAATTCGAATTTATTTTGTCCCAATGTCGAACGATACAATAGGGTCGCCCCACTGTTCACCGTGGTGACTAAAAGTCGCCTCTCGAACGCAAAGAGTTAATATTCAGGGTAAACCGTTTAGGGCACCTTAATGTGTGGGGAGACGCGGGCTTGATAAGGACAGGCGGCGCCTGGACTTGGGGAGTCTACTGTGTTTAGGGCGATCTAGCGGCGGCATCGAGCTCATAGTTCGCTGATAAATCGATAATATAGTTGACTGAGAATTTGCGAATAGTTAAAAGATAGTTTTCCCGCTAAGATATACAGCTAAATCATTCTTAGTTTCTCGAGCTTGAATTTCTTGTATCTTAAAACTGCTTCGTTGCTTGCCTTTATAGTTTAGCGAGTGCTTGCTCGATAAACGCACTGATTCGGCTTATTCGCGTGCTTGAACTTTTGTGCTTTATTGCTTGCTACTTATTTCTTTGTAAATATTAATAATTATGACTTAGCGAGGTTGTTATTTAACAAACTTTATTAAGTTTAAGAACACGAGACATTATTTTTACACTTGTGTACTACAAAGGTAGGCTTCGAGGCAAAGCGGAAACTTAAGGGGACTGATTTCTAACCCTTTCAAGAGAAAAGGCGAAACCTCCCGAACAGTCATTATTTTCGAACTTTTATGGAGCGGTGGGAACGATTATGGACAAATAAAAGTTTCAGTGTAGTACACATTGTTTTCTATTACAAAATGTGTTTTTATTTTCTTCGAGAAGATATACAATTTGCTCATAAAAATTTGGTAAATTGGTGTAACGATTTGAAGTAATAGCTTGAGGGATATTCCCAGATGCCCATACATTAGAGAAAACTGCATGTCTTAATGATTTAAACTTTCTGGGTACTCGGATCATTGTGATGCTTCTTGTTTATAAGTTTCCTCGGGATAAATGTAGAATATAGATTGTTTGCCAGTAGGCTTGGCTGGGCTCATAAAAAAAAGTAACAACTAACATATTGTTGACTCAATGTGGTACAGTGATTTGATAAGCGTTGATTTATACCTTGTGCAAGGTTAACAAAAATATAATAATATGTTACCACTATCGCAGATCGATGTTACGTCTTTCTTTTGGTGGAAGTTAATGTAAGGAAGATGCCGTATAATAGTTTATAAGAATCAAAATTAACATTAACAAATATTTTTAACATCACATTCTATTGGAAACTGCGAAGTAGATTGGCTTGGTTCGCATACATATGTGTGAGAGCGAATGAGACTTTTTTATTTTTTCTTATTTCGGCGCGCTGTATTGTGCCGTCATCGGAACGGGACAGTTTGTGTATGTTATACATATTATACTAAAGCATCTAATACCAACACATTCGTCAAATCAAAGGTGTGGAATAAAGCTGGCATAGTCGGGACACGAAATATTTTTTACACCTTGTACGGAGATTTCAATCCCATAACCCACATTCCACCTCAAATTTCTTACTACGCAAAAACTTCTTATTTTACTTCGTCATAGTTTTCATACTTTAATTCCCATTTTTATTACATATTTACAAGTGAATGTATCGTATATAGAGTATCTTAATATAAACAACAAATTCGCATACACAAAACAGTCAGATTTATCAAATTCGCGTTCGTACTTAATACATTTAGTAAAATTACAAACCACAGAACTAAATTACAATGTCACATACACATAGTAAAGGCACCTGCCATCAATACAAATTGTGAATCATTGTTGAGTGTATGCACGCATGCGCGCGCGCACACACACATTAAAGATGGTTTCTGATAATACACTTCGTGCACAGTGTGCATCTGCATTTCTTTTTATAATAATAATATTTAATCCTGCATTGATGTTTTAATACTTTTATACGAAATTCTAAAGGATGAAAATTTAAATTTGATACTGTTATTTATGTACACATGCGTGGACATTATAAACAATGTAGATCACATAGTTAAATATCAAATCCCTTAGCCTTGTCAATTGTGAATGATTGAATATATTGTGGTAGATGTAATTTATTAAACCAAGTAATTATATGAAGCAACCAAAACACCATATATAGTAATTATTCAAAGACCGTTGTAAAGTTTATTGTATAGTACATACTGGTATCGTAAACTAAAAAAATATAAAGATTATTATACGTGTATAAAATGCTACAAAATAGTTAAATCAGTCTTACTGACCAAATTTAAATTCAACTAATCACTATCTCTTAAAAATGTATAGATTAAATTTATTATCACACGTTTATTATTAATATATTGGGGACACTCAGTGTTCTTTTGCATTTCTTTCCTATAGATTTAATATTTTACAATCTACAATTGTTCAGATCATTTGATGTCAATTTCTGTTAACTACTTTGACCTCTTATCGTGTTACTGAAGAGCATGTACTTATCCTAGGACAAGCCCCAATTATTTATTAGACGCGTACATCAACATGATACTATACGTAGTACTCATTGACATTCAGAGCGTCTGTATCGTTATCCTATACACAACTCTCTTGAGTTGAAATTAACGGTGTACGAACAGTAACAACTTCCCTTGTGGCATGTTTTCCACTCATTGTCGAAATATTAAAGTCATGAAAGGTAGTCCTCGTCGATAAAGATGCTAATGTGTACGGTGGTGCTGTAGAAGTATCAATTTTCAATGGTCTTGTATTATGATCTATACACGAATAAATTGCTGCCTCATTTGCACATGGTTTACCTACGATCATATTGCTTCCATAATTCTGAAGCGTACTTAAACTATCGATCCCGCTAATGCCTGTCAGTTTTGTGTCGTTTGCCAATGTTGATAATGTTGTTGGGCGTACAAGGCTGAGTTCAGCGTACGTCATTTCATCAGAAAACTGAAATAAAGAAAAAACGTTCATGTTTCCACTTTCAGCATATAATTATATTAATATGAATATTGCGAATTATTTACGTAGATCCATTAAGATAATGAGCTCGATCAACAGGTTTGATCTACTAACAATAGAAATGCTTGTAATCTAAGCAATATTTGGTAAATCACAGTAAATATTCTTACATCGAAGCATAGGTTTAGCTCTGTATATGACTTCTGACACACCGGGTGATTCGGGTAAGTGCGTAACCCCCATTATTCGTAAACTATTTGTTTGTAAACCCTTAGCCGCGATAGATTGTAATAGTCGTACGAGCAGTTTCGCGATTTTGGAGAATCAAGCGTGCACGAGCGATCGCTGGCTTCGCCGAAAAATGAATATCGATATGTCATGGAGGGTCAGGGACCCTTTAAGGAGATCGAATCTTTTAAGGCCAAATCCGAATCGATCTAAGCTCCATTGTAAAGAAACGGGCGTTAGTGAAAACAGAAAATTGGCAGGTTCAATTTTTTGTAGGTTCAATCCCCCTTGGGTTTTTCTTTACATTAATTTATCAATATTTGTTTAGTAATATGTTACAAACATTTGTCGAATATTTTTATTTAATGTACATAAATCTGCAATTAGAGCGCTTTTCGTGCTACCGTTTCTATTGAAGTGTATATTGCCAATTATGGTATTGTTTAATATTTCTAACATTAGAATATAACGTATGAAGCGCATTTTCAGACGTCATAGATCAGGGGTGGCCAAATAATTTTTTGTTCGTTAACTAAAGTAAACAAGCAAGGTTGACACAGCTTCGACCACGTATAAGCTTCCCAGTAGGTGAGATCGTCGTCAAATGCTTGCTTGATTTAGTGTAAAAAAAAACAAGGAATAGGTATATTAGGTACAATAAAGTTAACATTTATATTGATTTGACCTAGCTCCGCGGGCCCTGTGTTGCCCACGTCTGTCTTCGATTGAACAGCCGCAGATGAAGTGTAGAAAAACTCGTGTGGTGTTTTACTACTATTTCGCCTTTCTTTTAGACCACACAATTATTCCTTTTTGACAAATAATTATTGTTGCGAATGCAATTATACCATCAGAAATATAGGAAAATATTTATTTTTAGAGATTTTATGCGAGTACGGAATACGCATGCAGGATGGCTCAAAACCCTGGGAACATCGGGAGGGGGGGGGGGGGGGGTGTGTGTGGCTGGTGTGACTCTGAACAACTTTTTCCTTGACCGAAATGTTGGTTGAAGCTTCGAAAAACACTGGCCAATGATAGCGCCCGCTGGGCATCGGCTGACAAGCGCCAACCGTTCACCTACGGTCGGTCGTGAAGGGGCATCGAGGGCACCGAGGGAAGCGTGCGGCAAATGTGCCATCGTCATAATTAAGAATAATGTGGAATTATTCGTTATTCGTGGATAAGAAATACACTAATAAGTCGTGTAATAACCGTGCTCGATACGTTTATTCATTATCCGAAAGGGATGAAGTGTTTTATTACTTATGAAAAAAATGCTTTCTTTTATCAGTACGTTTTCAGGTGGATAAATTAGGTTTTGAGAAAAACGATTTGCATAACTAATGTTAGGAAAAGCTTGTTAAACTTACGAATTAACCTGCTTAATATTATGCGAATCCTTACCTAAACCACCCTCATGTTACGGCCGGGTTAGTATCCTTGCACGATCACTTCACTTCACGGTCATATTCACCTACCACTGTGAGGTCTGGGGATATGTATGTTTTCGAAAATGAATTGCTTTTGCTACGCTTAAACTTGGGGGGCTCTGATGGGAGCCGATTACAGACTTTAATGTGCTGAATACGAATCTGCTGTGGGATATGGTGATAGGGAATGGAATAACCTCCCATTCAATACTTGACGCAAGCTTTATTGTACTCAAATCTTTAACCAAGACTCTTCTTGAACTCTGCTCGCTCACTGACTCTCGCACGCATCATTCGCTCCATATATTCTCTCACTCGCAGCTTCTCTCTCGTTCTACCCCTCGTTCGTTCTCACTCATTCGGACCCACACCGACACACACATCCTTGCCACGTGTCACAGGTCGACAACGGGTCACCATGCACTCAAAGTTTCTCGTGCATTCCTAGAAAGCATTCGCCCTTTCCTAGAGATAAACATTCGTTCGACATCTCCACTAACACTTCTCATTCGCACCACACGCTACATCCGATACTTCCAGTCACAAAACGGTTTTGCCTTAAACCTAAGGCGGAGACGTGGTGCCCGGTCGCAAACAAGTTTGCCTCGCTCTGGCGGGCGACATGCAGGGAACGGGGAGAGAGGTGGCGGCAATTTCGCCGCTATTTGTTTGGCAATTGATAATATCGTTGCCCACTGCCTTCGACTCCACTCGCTTCGATACAGATTACAAACATTTAAATGTCTTTAAACAATGATCAAAGTGAAAAGCACCCCTCCCATGTAAAAAGTGCTTCATCTATCCACAAAACGGACTTGCAGAACGATGGATTTCGCTCGATTTTGTCCAAAAGCCACTTTTATATTCGACCCGTTCGATGTAATCCCTGAAAGACAATGTGTGTATCCATACATGCTTGTGTGGGTGCATACGTTGTCCCCGCAAGTAGTCGTCCACTGTTGTCAGACTGACACTAAAATAAAGCATAAAAGTACACCACTGTAAAAATTCCATTTCTATTATAAAATGTTTATGTATTTGTAAACTTAGACTTACCCACCCGCCTGCTGAATTCTTTCACACTCAGCGTGCCATCCCGGTCGAACTGTGCCTGTATTTCGTCCAACCGTGCCGTCGGAATTCGATACGATCGGCCCGTTTCAGATCGATCAGTTCTGACCGATTATTTGGATTAACGGGCAGATAACGCCGACCAACAATCCTTCGCACCCGGATCGTTTTCTGAGCTCATGTTTCAAGGAACGCATCTTCGTTGTCAAAAATGTGGTAATTGTTTTTAGGAAGTAGTAATGACCGTTGTTACGCGACAAATCCGCGGAACCAACAGACGAAATAAAGGACCCCCTCATAAAAAGGCGGCTAGCAATCTGCATAAAGAACAACCTTCGAAGTTATGACCCGAAAGCAAGAGAACTGTTTTTGCGGAAACCGCTTTTCTCCATAATCCATTAGGATAAAAGAAATTAAGCATACACGGCCTCAACAGTCAATTGCATGCGTCATAAACATGAATTTTCAAAAGGGCCCATAGTTACGCCCGAGCAGGCAAGACCAGGTCAAACTCTGGGATCCTGCCGGAAATTCCCGTGCATTGGCAGGTCAGCCGAGATGGTCTGGGATGCACCCTCTCCTTTGGAAGGCGCGCTTCGAGCGTAAAAAAGGAAGGTCCGCGTCTTCAAAACACGCTCGTTGGCATTTACTCATTTTTCCTAATGTCCAATCAGCGTGCCAAAAAGTTAGTTCCGAGTCAACGTGATACGACACACTCGACGAGGCAGACGGTCATCATTCAGAACTCAGTCAGTCGTGTGTAGGAGTTCAAACGGTCCATAGTTAGAGTCTAACAATCTCCGTTCAGAATCTGTCACCTTACATTTAGAATCGGACATCATCCATTCGGAAAACTACGTACTTTTCTATCAAATTTTTTACGCAGTTTAGTAAACACAATAAAACAATGCAAGTTATAATTAAACTTTTTCAGATATCTCTCAGCGTTCCTGAGATATCTCACGAAAAAGAAAATACTCGATATGCATTACGCGTGCAATGATGTCGATAAAAATGGAAACGGAGATTTATGACCTCCGTATACTAGGCTCGCAATGCATCCGATAGTAACGTCGAACCCGCGTATTATGTAAAAACAACCGTGCAACCATATCGGTCACTCTGTGACGAATGAATACAGCACTGTGTAATGAGAAGTTGATCTCTAGCCAAAATTCAAATTCTCGTCCTCGCAAACTGTTGGATTTGGCAAGCATTCCCACTCGCTTCTATACGAACACGCACACGCATCCGCGCCATCTCCAAATTTAGTGGAAACCGGCGGCAGAAACCAATCACACACAGCAGCATCGTGTGTTGTCTGCGTCGCAGCGTGAGGGTTGACACTACAATGTCATCTACATTAAAGAACAGGTGCGTGTGAGTTTGAAGCGAGCGCGAATGTATAAGCTAGCAGAGTCATTCCGCATACCTAACGAGCAAAAAGAATCGTACAAATACGGAATATGTATTATAAAATGTTTATACGTAGCAAAAGCAATTTATTTTCAAATACATATCTCCACACTTCACAGTAAGAAGTTAATGTGACAGTGGAGTGAAATGATCGTGAAATAAAGTTATCGCAGAGTGATGTGAACGTGCAAGGATACTAACCCAGCCGTACCATCAGCAGTTGTTCGTTACCTAAGTCAGTTTAGGTTTAGCCAGCGTTTCTAACATTAGTTATGCAAATCGTTTTTGTTAAAACATAATTTATCCACCTGAAAACATACGGTTAAAAACAGTTTTTTTTTCATGAGTAATAAAACACTATTTCTTTCGGATAATGAATAAACGTATCGAACACGGTTATTAAGCGACTAATTAGATTACTTCTTATATATGAATAACGAATAATTCCACATTATTCTTAATTAAGACGATGTAACATTTGCCGCACGCTTCCCTCGGTGCCCTCGATGACCCATAACGACCAACCGCAAGTGATCGGTTCGCACCTGAGCGCGCGTCAACCGGCGCCCGCCGGGCCCTCTCATTGGACAGTGTTTTTTGTTAATAACACAAAAACGAAGCCGCAAACAACATAGTTGTCCATGGAAAAGTTGTTCAGAATCACCGCAGTTACCCCCCATTTCCCAATGTTCCACCCCATTTCCCGATGATCACACTGTTCAACACGGGTCTGATTTTGTAACCGTCAATAGGCATTTCTTGTAGACTTTAATGTGCGGAATACGAATCTGCAATCGGTTTTCTCCAGATCGTACCATGTTTGAAAACATATGTTTTGTAAAAATCGCAAATTTTTAATTTTGGTGGTGATTTGTACTTTTGCGGTTATAGTTATTCAGTTGCGCTTGGTGCCCATTGATTCTTTGAACTTTCACGAATAAAATGATATAATTGGTTGTTAGTTTATAAACATTTAAATGTGTTTAAATAATGATCAAAGTAAAAAGGACACCGAAAATATACCTATTTGAAAGGAACGCATCAATAGAAGTTACAAAATGATTTTTGTATTCAATATACAAGCGAAATAGCTTAATAAAACACGTAGCGGCAACAGTAACACTCTGCAGAAGTACTGCGCGTCTAGTGATTCCGATACTCTGAGCGATAAGCAACTGCCGTCGCCAGTGGTGCTCTAACACGAAAATTATTTTCCAACTTCCGTTGATGCTATCCTTTGCAGAAAGGTCTGCTCTATCGCGTGGCATAAATTGATTTTCTCCTGGATCCTTAGCTTCTGAAATGAGTTGAAAGATATCAACCAAAATGGGTGTATTTTCGGTGTCCTTTTCGCTTTGATCATTATTTAAACACATTTAAATGTTTATAATTTAACTAATTAAACTAATCATTTCATTAGTAAAACTTTAATGAATCATTGGGCACCAAGCGCAACTAAATATCTATTACCGAAAAAGTACAAAAGGCTTCTAAAGTTTAAAATTTGCGAGTTTTGTGGAAATTGATGTTTTCAAAAATGTTGAGTTATATAGAAAAACGTATTGCAGATTCGTATTCAGCACATTAAAGTCTACCAGAAACGCCTATTGAAGTTTACGAAATAAAAAAAAATTTATATTTGTTGATCAGGGTTATTAATGAAGGGATTGTTTACATCCACTTAAAATTTGAATAGAAATAGCTCGATACGAAGCGCCAGCAAATCTTCGGATTTTCATAGGACGCGACCCTCAATTACCACCGAGTATGTATCATTATTCCCGTCAATCGTCCATTTTAGGCACATGCTGATTTACGGCAGTATTTTCTCATTGCCAGACATGGCACAAAATGGAATAAATCATCTTGGTACTTTGTTAATTAAATCCGTTTATTTAAACCATCCTGATAACTCACATATGCACGTGCAGATGTAAAGCTGCCCTACTTATCATATAAACCATTTAAACAGTTATTGTAGTGTAAATTAGTGTTGTATTTTCAATCTAGCGCCCGACGAAAAATTGTAGCCATTAAAGACACATTAATATATTACTTATTAGTTCATTGTCTTCAACTTCAACATTCATAATAAATTGTAATACTTAGAATAGGACTACTCACCGGCAAAGTTGGATAATTATTATATTCTTGCGAGAACGTTGGCAGTCCATGCAGATGATTGACTTGTTGTATAGAAATCGAAGTTGGTGGATGTCCATCTGGTGTACCTTGTGCAACCGTAGGAGTGCCAGATATTGATCTCTTCAATTGGTAGTCTGAATCTTGCAATTTAAAATAACTTCATTATTATAATAGTATAGGTATTTTTCATGTTAGAAAACAATATTCTTGTTACGTGTAGAGAATATTTCTCATACACCGCTCTAACAAGTGTTTTCCGAGCTTGCGTTAGAAGGAAAGGCGCCCAAAGATTCCTTTCGGCTACCGTATACAAATAATGAGTGATCTAATCACGACTAGCTGAATCGTGACTGATTAGGTGCAGGCGTGACTTGTCGGAGACTTCGAGGTTTACCTTATATTGAACCCTCTAATGGGGCCCCATGCACTTTGGGGACTATACAGGATGTCTCTTAATTATTGGAACTCACGGAAATGAAGGATTGCTGGGAAGTTATCGTTAGAGGTCACACAGCTGCCCCGCAGCGCCCGAGGTTTGTGACCGAGGTCGATTTAGCCGCCAGGATCGACACAATGTTAAGCAGGTTAATTCGTGGACAAATGGATAAGTTTAACTAACTTTTTATAACATTACTTATGCGAATCGCTTCTCTTAAAACATAATTTATCCACCTTAAACGTACTGTTAAATCAAAATTTCTGTCACCAATAAAAAACACTTTATTCCTTTCGGATAAGATATAAAAGTATCGAAGACAGTTATGTAGTAGTTTATTTGTTATTCATGAATAACGCATAATTACATATTATTTTTAATTTAAGACGTTGTAACACGCTGTACCAATGCGTTGGTTCACAACCACGACCAACCACAGTTGAAAGACACGCGCTTGGATCGCATGCTCTACGGGTCAATAATTCAAAAACAAAGCTTCAACCAACATTTTGGTAAAAGAAAAAGTTGTCAAAAATCAACTCAGGAACCCCTCATTTCCCGATGTTACCACTAGATACGGGCAACGTTGTATATGCATACGTGCCGTCGCCCTTTGTCAATTGCCATAGCCAATAAGGACAATGCGTGTGATAGGAGCAGAGTGAGAACGCAATATCCTCTGACTAGCCATCTCCTGGCGAACGCATTATACCTTTAATTGTTTATATCTTTAAAACTATTGAATAACTGAGGTTAATACTTGGCACGTATCATAAGGCGCCTATACAGGGGCCACACACACACGCACACACACCGTCTCCAAATTTAGTGGAAATCGGCGGCAGATGCCGATCACACCTGGCAGCATCGGCCCTTGCGTGGACTACGTCGCAGTGCGAGCGTTGGCAGTACAATGTTATCACATTAAAGACATGTGTGCGTGGGGAAGCCAGTGCCAACGTTTTAGCTGCCAGAGCCATGCTGCTAACCGAGCGAGCAACATGAATCGTACAAACGCAGAATATTACAAAATGTTCAAGCGTAGGAAGAATAAATTGTTTTTAAGTACCCCCACATTTCACAGTGGCAAGTGAAGTGATCGTGCAAGGGTACTAAACCGGCCATAACATCAGCTGTTGAGCGTTACCTAGGTCAGGATTCACACAATGTTAACCAGATTAATTCGTGAACGAATGGGTAAGTTTAACTACCTTTTCCTAATATTAGTATGCGAATCGCTTTTCTTAAAACATAATTTATCCACCTGAAAACGTACTGATAAAAGCAAGTATTTTTTTCATAAGTAATAAAACACTTCATTCCTTTCGGATAATGAATAAACGTATCGAACACGGTTATTACACGATTTATTAATTAATTAAGACGATGTAACATTTGCCGCATGCTTTCTTCGGTACCCTCGATGCCCCCATCACGACCAACCGCAAGTGATCGGTTCGAACCTGAGCGCGCGTCGGCCGATGCCCACCGGGCGCTCTCATTGGCCAGTGTTTTTCGTTAATAACTCAAAAACGAAACTATGTATGACATTTTTGCCAAGGAAGAAGTTGTTTATCGACCCCCCAGCTATACCCCAATTCTCGATGTTCCCTGAGTCTTCTGACACCCTGTATACTATCGCCTTACAAAAGCTCGTTAAAATCGAAGTCGGGCAATTTGATTCGTTTCCTTGTCAGTGATTTTCGTAGGCTGCTGGATCTTTTGTTGACGAATGACTCATCAGGTCTTATATGTCCCGATGTAACATTTGCCGTTCGATTTCCTCGATATCCTCGACGCCCCCGTACGCGACGGAGTACGGGACAGAGGTAGGCACCGGAGCGCGCTCTGTACAGGCGCTCTAATTGGGCAGTGTTTATGGTTAATAACTCGAAAACGAAGTTTCAGACAACACTTTCATCAAGAAAAAAGTTGTTCAGAATCATACCAGCTATCCCCCATTTTCCGATGTTCCGGTAGTTACGGGACACCCTGCATAATCAGATTGACTGTAGTTGCACAAAAATGGGTCTGGAGCCGGATTTTATTCTTTCAATATTCTTTAAATCTTGCAAATGTATCTCTTCAAGAATTTTATGGATTATTGTTATCGCTTCCCCAAGAGCAGGTATCTTTCTACAAAATTTACATTGCTGATGAACAGCATGGATTTATCCACGGGAGGTCGACGGCAACTGATCTTGTACTTTACCAATCTTGCCTCTCACGAGAATTAGACAGTGGCAACCAGGTCGATGCCATCTATATGGATTTTCAAAAGGCCTTTGACTCACTCAACCACGAGTTACTGATTACGGTTACTGAGACCCCAATTGTCCGACTTCGATTTTCACGAGCTTTTGTAATATGATAGTATATAGGCTCCTAATGATTGGTGTCAAATGTTAGCTTCAGACACTCAATAGTTTGAAAGATATAAACAATGAGAGGTATGGACCTATGTTTGTTCTATGAGTATTTACACATTTTATAGAATCTGCGATAGCGTCGTGTGATAGTTCGGTGGCTCGTACTACGAAAGCCCTGGGTTCGATTCATCCAAAGTACTTTTTTTTCATTTTATTGTGAGTGTATCGTACACGATACAAATACAAAAGAATGACTAATAATAATAAAAGGCTCTGATCTTTAAATATGCATGGTATGCATCAAAATTAACTTCGTCAAGAGAAATATTTCTTTACGTTAATCAAGTTGCTTTTCCAGACGAAGGAATGCAAAACAAGTGTGAGTGCAGTAAACAAGGTTTTATTGTGTGTTCATGGTGCCGAAAGTTTTATCCCATTTCGAATATGGATCAATCATCTGGAATCCTGCACAGCAATACCTCGTTAACTTATTAGACGGTGTGCAGCACAGATTTGTGTAGGTATGTTTTTTATAAGCTCAATAAACCGATGGCATTTACGTGTCGCAACTATATCGGCATTCTAAACCATCTTAGGTAAAATACACTCGAAAAAAGAAAGCTTACAGCGGATCTTGCCTTTCTCTGGAAGGTCTTAAAACAGTGTATCACCGGTCCAGCGATCTAGGAGCTCCTTAAATGCTATGTGTCTGCGAGAAATCTCTTTTACACATGTCTCAACCGTTCGCTGGTAGGTGAAAGAAGTTGCACTAACAGATTACTTTCAGCCACAAATGCTCGTTACAACAGCGTTGATTTCTTCAACGGAACAATAGCATCCTTTAAAAAGGACGTACTAACTTCGTGCAAAGCTACTCCTTAGTCACTTATGTATTAAATAATGTCAGTCTCATATTATGCAAAATCATACTCACGTAAAATTAAGACTTTTGGTCTGTTAAATAAATAAATGGAAATCCTATCTTTACCCCATAATCCCTATAATACTTGCAGCAACGTTATCACTGATACAACTTTACCGCTCGAGTCGTATCAAACTATAATTAAGAGTTGCGAGACCAGGAAACTACTTCAACCCAATGGCTCCCCGATTTGCAATCGGGTTCGCCAACAAAGCATAACCCTCCCTATAGCTCCCTGATTTCGCATCCGGTTCGCTCTCGTTTACAACTATCCTAACGGCTCCCCGGTATCGCAGCAGGTTCGTCCGCACCCCTAACTAACAAACTTGTAAACACAAATGGTGTCATATTCGTGTAGGTCGGATTCTGAACAACATTTACGTTTGCAAAATGTTGGTTCAACCCTCATTTAATGAAATATTAACGAAAAGGACTGACCAACTAGGGCGCGCACAAGGTGAACAAATGTGTCGGGAACATGTCGATGTAGCAAAGTTATATGGAATAATGGAATAAAAATTATATGGAATAATAATACAAAAATTAAGATTAAAGTCGAATTATTCGTTATTCATGTATAATGCATACGTTGAATAATTCGAAATTAAAAGTGGCCGTGCAATGAAAGGGATAGTGAAGCGAGTTCATGGACCCGGCCGTAACATCAACTGTTGAGGATTGCCTTGAAAGATCAGGATTAACACAATGTCAACAATTTGCAGGTTAATTCGTGCACGAATGGGCAAGTTTTTCATAAGTAATAAAACGCCTTATTTGTTTCGGGTAACGAATTGAGGTATCGATAACAGTTGTTAAACGACTTAATAATTTATTTGTTATTCGTGAAGAACGATTTATTCCACATTATTTTTAATTTAAAGCGATGTAACATTTGCGCCATACTTCCCTCAATACCCACGCTGCACAGTGGTCCGAAACCGTAAAAACACGAACTAAATTCAATTTTTCAACCTTCTTGGAAATGAATGAAATTTTAGGTGTAGCTTCTGATATGTATGGACTAAATCTTGGTGTAAAAATAAATTGTCGCAGAGCACCGGTAATTGCCTGAGACACCCTCAAAGGGGGGGAAAAATGTTCACTTTAAAACGATCTCATTTCTTTCTGAATTTGCTATACTTTTCGGTGCTATATTTTTTTACAGAGTGGAGCTAACTCAAATCTGATTATATATTTTTAAAGAGTGTTCTTTCAGCTACAAGTACATGTAACATGAAAGGTATCTACGTATTTAAACCCTATGAAAAATACCTTTTCGCGTATCCCTATTTTTCCCCCGTTTTTCCACTTTAATGTAGTTTATAAAAGGGATCGGTAGCGATCGGTGCGCTAAAATTTATATGGAAGTATTTGTTAATACCTACTTAAGATAGCTGCATAAAAATTTTTTGCAAATATTTGCAACTTTGAAAGTTATTACAATATATGTGCAGTCAGCGCGCTGTTTTTCCACTTTAATGTAGTTAATAAAAGGGATCGGTCGCGATCGGTGCGCTAAAATTTATATGGAAGTATTTGTTAATACCTACTTAAGATAGCTGCATAAAAATTTTTTGCAAATATTTGCAACTTTGAAAGTTATTACAATATATGTGCAGTCAGCGCGCTGTTTTTCCACTTTAATGTAGTTTATAAAAGGGATCGGTCGCGATCGGTGCGCTAAAATTTATATGGAAGTATTTGTTAATACCTACTTAAGATAGCTGCATAAAAATTTTATGCAAATATTTGCAACTTTGAAAGTTATTACAATATATGTGCAGTCAGCGCGCTGTTTTTCCACTTTAATGTAGTTTATAAAAGGGATCGGTCGCGATCGGTGCGCTAAAATTTATATGGAAGTATTTGTTAATACCTACTTAAGATAGCTGCATAAAAATTTTCTGCAAATATTTGCAACTTTGAAAGTTATTACAATATATGTGCAGTCAGCGCGCCGAACTGCGGGGGAAAAACGTCAATTAGACGTTTTCCTTAAAACGCCAAAGTGCCCTACATAGAAGTAAATCCATTAATGGATTTGTTGTATTGTATTGACTAAATTCTTTTTGTTTAATAACAACGACCCTGTTATAAACTTCGAGGGGTTTGACTCTGGTTTAATCCTGAAAAACATTAATCCTGCCATGCAAAGGCCTACTTTCGCTCATTCTTTACTGGCTAAGCAATTAAGGTAATTAAAGTGTTTATCACCCCTTCCGTGCATTCAAATAACCGAAATAATAAAACACTCAGTAATGTGTAGTTCGTATATTCGATATAGATCGGTTGAAAGCAATAAAGTCATAAAACATGTTGGATACCCGCGGTGGATATCACGAATGTGCCAGAAAGTGAAACGGAGTCGGAAAGTGACGTGACCTCATCAGAAGATGAAATGTAGGGTAATGTAAATTTAGTTGTAAACCATTTACTTTTTTTCAAAAATTGTTTATTTAATTTAAATTTTTTAAATAATTTTGTATATATTTTTCATTTTAAATCTTTTGCTAACATGTTCGTTCAGTTAAATAACATCATAAACGCGCATTTGGATGGATAGATTCAACATCCCATTGTCGAACTATTTCCATATTAACTATATAATTTCAGTTAAGTTTTTTACAGATTATGAATCTCAATGATGAAATCAGTATGGTAAGAGTCGTGATATCGGCTGTAACAAATTTTATTTACTGCTACCTGAGAGATATCTACGCACCACAAAAAATATCAGAACCATTTTCGACCAAACAATATTTTATCCAATATTATTGTTAAAATAATTATAAAAAGAGAATTTTTAGTTGCAATTATATTCTATAACTCAAAAACTACCTAAAATCTTTCTATTCATAATGAATAATGTGTAAATAACAGTGCTATGAATTTAGTTCGTGTTTTTACGGTTTGGGACCACTGTGCGCTGCAGCCTAGTTACGGAACACCCTGTATATTCTGAAAGTTCTTGTACAATGCATGTTGCGATGCATGCATCGACTCTAGGTTTCGTGAAACCTTGCATCAGTTTCTGCAACGGTTGAAAGACGTGCTTCAAAATGTCGGATTCTCTTCGAATTCCAGTGTTATCGGCTATTGTAGGAAAGTATGTAAATCATAAAAAATAAACAGTTGAAGACTAAAACGAATTGGGCAACAAGATGGTTAATCGAGAGAAACGGATTTTTTAATTTGGCATTGTTTAAATATCTGAAAACCAATGAACCTAGTGATTATAGTGTTACGAGCCGAGGGCAAAGGGGCACAGCTGCGAAGCCGAGGATCGGTTTTTATGAATTTGTTAGTCGCGGACGGCCAGTGCGATTTTCGTCACTGGGGCCCGGGTAGATAGGAAGTGCGTGAACTTGCCGATGCCTCTTTCATCACCGGGTGTCACAGGAAGGTAAAGGTTCTCGTGGACAAACCAACGCCTCTTTCATCGTCGGGAGCCACAGGATGGTAAGATTTCGTGGACAAACCAGCGCCTATTTCATCGCCGGGAGCCACAGGAAGGTTTGCGTGGACAAACCAGCGCCTCTTTCATCGCCGGGAGCCACAGGAAGGTTTGCGTGGACAAACCAGCGCCTCTTTCATCGCTGCGAGCCACAGGATTGTTAGTAAAAAGTACTCGTAACGTATAACGATACACCTCGAGCGGTTAAGGTGTATCTGCTTCGTGGGAAGTTACTGCCAATGACTGGTTGAGGAGACTCAATGATTAAAATGCGTACGGTTATATTAAACTTGTATTTTCTGCGCTATGTTCTATTACAATTGAATTAAACAAAATCCACCCTTCTCAATCTGTACGGTTTTAAGAGTTACTACCGACCAACGAAGGCCTAACGATATACTACAATATATATATCGCTTAAAAACGAATTTAAATAAGATTGCTTGAAAGGGACTCGGTACCCGATCTCGCTGAGCTCAAAGCGTCAAAATGTTCAGTACAGGAGTGTGCACGAAGCTAGATTAAAACTGAGCCGCCGAGGGCAGAATTCATGCCCTTTTTATACTCGAAAGCCGGACCAAAAAGCTGGTGGGGGCATGGAAAATTCCAGGGGAGTCCGGGAAGATTCCCCCGAAAAAGGGTCACGTCATCGCGACGTCGCGGAAGGGGCAGACTCGACTGCATGCACCCTCGATTTCCAAATAAAGGCGTAGTAGGAGGAAGAAAAAATGGAATAATTGTTCCTACGTAACAATAGAAATTATGGATGATGTTGCTCTTAATTATTTATTGGAGAAAATTCGCCCTAAGACTGAAAAACAAAATACTACGATGAGAGATGCAATTAGAGCTGAAGAAAGACTTTCTGTAACACAATTAGTCACAGGAAAGAGGTATAAGGATTTAAAATTTTGTACTGCAATTTCACCGTAATTAGTGAGGAAAACCATCCCTGAATTATATGTATACTGCTATTTACGAAGAATTAACAGAAGGATTTTCAAAAGTAAAGTTAAATTTTTTAGTTTCAAAATTTGTATAGAAATCAGGTAACCAAAAATTGGTAAGAAAACTAAAAAAGCCTGCAAAATTATAGTGGTGTATTACGTGGAATGTAATATGGGGAAATGTTTTTTGGAGTACTGGTTGTTGAATTTGACGGATATTGAAGTGGCGGGTTCTATGGAACGTGATTAATTTTAGGATATTTATATATTCTTGGATTGTTTGGTTCTATATATGATTTCCCATTTAATCAACCCAATTTTGCGTAGTAGATCGTATCTTGTATCATTTTCCCCGTAAAAATTAATTGTTCTTTTATTGAACGCAAATCGTAAGCAATTTTTCCACCGTAATGTAAAATTTATCTTCATGTGAAATTCCATTATATCGTTACAGAGTTTCGGTAGCCAAACAAAATAAATTCTACTTCACAGTTTTCCTCTTCCTTGGTCGTGTATTATGAGTAATCTCCAAAAGATTATCATTGTTTTGTGACGTTGACACTTGCTGCACATCTTGTATAAAATCGAATGTACAGCTAAACAGTGTTTCCTAAAACACAACATAAAAATTATACAACATAAGAAAAAGTAAGAAGTTAATGAAGAAGAATGTAGAGCAGTGTCTGCAGAATTTAAACAACGATGGTATTGTGATACATGCTGTGAAGTCACAAATACCAAACACATTAATATAATCAAACCTCCAAACAGTGGATCAATTATGAGGATATACAGGGTGGCATCCTTACCCTTTCGTTCGCGAAGTAATCTGCTTCGACGGAAGTGGGTCCTTGGCAGATGATCATTGCACCGATCCTGACCTGTCTTAACAATTTTATGCCACGAAATGCACGTCTCGGCGATCGATACCGATCTGATTCGCACTTGTTTCCACGCGCACTACCATTACGACTACGTTCGTTAATGTGCGTGTCGCGTAACGACGAAGCTTTATACGTTTCGGATAACTAATAAAAGTATGGAAAATTTATTAAACGACTTGTCAATTTAAAATTTATTCGTGAATAACGAATAATTAAACATTATTCTTAATTTAAGACGATGTAATATTCGCCGTACGTTGCCGTTGGATGCACCGGAACACGATCGCGCGCAGTTGTACCTGAGTACGTCCTACACGGGCGCTCTCATTGGCAAGTGTTTTTCGTTAATAACTCAAAAACGAAGCTTCATACAATATTTTGTTCCAGGAAAGATTTGTTCAGAATCACCTCAGTTACCCCACATTTCCAGATACGGGGAGACTTACGGGCTACCCTGTATAATGGCGCCTCTTTTCCTAAATGGCTCTCTCCGCAACTCACTAAACTGGCCAAAGAGAAACGGTGGGACCATATACGATACAAAGAGTGTAGTCTCGTTATGTAGTCTCGCAGACTACATAGTTTACTCCTCGTTCCGATCCGAATGCATGATGCACACCATACTGAAGCATCGCTGTCCAGTAGACGAAATATAAAGCCTTCTTGGAATTTTGTAAACGCCATGCCCAAAACTCGAAAACCTCCGGGAGAATTACATTTATACAACTGTAAGACTACCTCATCCAAAGATATTGCCCATTTGTTTGCGTTGCACTTTGCCCCTGTATACTCTTCTGATGCTTCGACGAATTTTCGTTCCTGCCAGACCACTGAATTATCCAATAACCACATCAGTATTAGTGATATTTATAAAAAGTTATCAAATTTAAACACAAATAAAGGAGCCGGAATCGACGGCATTCCAACTATATTTTTCAAATCATGTAGCTTCATTTTGTCTCGGCCAATATGGATCATTTTTAATGTGTCACTAACCCTCGGCTTGTTTCCCGAAATATGGAAAACAAGTTCGGTTACGCCATTACTTAAATTCGGGGATCCATCTATATTCAGATACTACACAGACCGCTATGTAAGCTTGACGTACTCACAAAACTTTTCGAAACCCCTAGTTGTACATGCTGTTACGAGCCGAGGGCAAAGGGGCACAGCTGCGGAGCCGAGGTTTGGTTATTTAAGAGTTTGTTAGTTACGGTCAGCCAGTGCGTATTTCGTCACTGGGAGCCGTGTAGATAGGTTGTTCGTGAACTTGCCGATGCCTATTTCATCACCGGGTGTCACAGGAAGATAAAGGTAATCGTGGACAAACCAACGCCTATTTCATCGCCGGGAGCCACAGGATTGTTAGTAAAAATGCCCTCGTAACTTATAGCGATACACCTCGAGCGGCTAAGGTGTATCTGTTTGGTGGGAAGTTACCGCTAATGATTGGTAGAGGAGATTCAATGAGAAAATGCGTACGATGGTATTAAGCGTGTATTTTCTACTCTTTTGTTATACTACAGTCAGATTGTAATCTACAAAATCCACATTTCTCAATCTGTACGGATTGGAAATGTATACTGCCCAACAAAAAGGCCCGACGATATACCTTAAATATGTATATCGTTTTAAAAAATGAACTTGTGAGAATTACTCGACGGGGACTCGGAACCGATCTCGCTGAGCTAGAATATCAAAATAGTCGATACGGAACGTACTCGAAGCTAGATTAATACTGAGCCGACGAGAGCAGAATTCGTGCCCCTTTTATACCCAAAAGCCGGCCCAAAAAGCTGGTGGGGGCACGGAATATTCCATTGGAGTCCGGAAAGATCCTTATTATTATTCGCGGACGACCTAAAGATATTTAAAACCGTAGCAAACGCATCTGACTGTTTCTACCTTCAACTGGGTATTTAGAACATTGCGCACTGGTGTCGCGTCAATGGGATGTCCCTAAATTCCTCTAAATACAATGTGATGAAGTCTCATTGTCATGTTGACCCTATTTCTCTCAATTATAAGAATAAGAAGTGCTGGGGAGCACTTCGTTATCTATTATTTTCGAGACCTGTGACCTAGGCGTTCGTTTCTTATCACTCCTAGATTTCTTTCCGCACACAGCTCACATTGCGAAGGAAACTATAAAAAATCTAGGGTTCATTAAGCGTAACGTAACTGCCTTTAGAAATAATGATTCGGTTAAGCTACTTTACTCTGCCCTAATTAGACCGTGGCTAGAATATGCATACACGATTTGGTCGCCAAATCAACAAAAATACAGGCAAATAGGTGAAACTGTCCAACGTAAGTTTCTTAGGTTTGCAGCCAACAAGTTTGGAAACCCCGTGCATTTGTCCGATCACGACGATGGTGCTATCATAAGCAAAATAAACATAAAGTCGCTTGAGCATCGAAGAACCATACACGATCTTCTATTCTTACACAGAATCTTAAGGGTCCCGACTCTTTTTGGGCCAACTCCGAATCGATCTAAACGCCATTGCAAAGAAACGGGCGTTAGTGCAAACAAAAAATTGTCAGGTTCCACATTTGACGTGTTGACATCTAAAGTCATTGCACAGAATTATAAACTGACGGTGTGACATCTAATGACATTAGGCAGAATTATAAACGGAGAGTGGGAGGCCATAGTTGCTAAATCACATAATTTGGTGGTTCTATCGCACTGTTGCCACATCTGTTACAATCCTGGCCATCAACAAAATGAATCGGCTCGAGCCGAGATTTTGATTCCTGCCTTATATTAGACATAGCTGCTGAATCGCTGGAAACTTTTTTGTAGGTTCGATCCCCCTCGGGTATATCTTGTTTACATTAATTTTTTTCTAATTCCTAACTATATGACAATGATCAATATTTGTTGACCAATGTTTTAAAAACATTTGTTAAATATACCATGTTAAAACATGATATATACGTAAATCTGAACTTAGAACGCTTTTTGTGTTACCGTTTCTCTTGCCAATTACGGTACTGTTTAATATTTCTAACATCAAAGTATACTGTTTGAAGCGCATTTTGAGACGTCTTAGATTGAGGAGTCGTCGATAAAGTGTAGGAAAACTCGTGTGATGCTTTACTACTATTGCGCCTTTCTTAAAGATCAGACTATTATTTCTTTTTTACAAATAATTATTGTTGCGAATGCAATTATACCATCAGAAATAAAAGAAGATATATATTTTTAGATATTTTGTACGAGTACCGAATATGCACATATTAATAATTTTAATTCATTTCATTCGCTTTTTCATTGCTATTGGTCATTGTGTAGAATGACAACCGAAAAATACGAATACATAGTTGATATTGTCATATCTATTACAGTTTTGCTTTTCGGAGAAACTTGAATAGATTCGACTCAAGTTGAGGTTTTGATTTTTGTCGTACATAAAAGAGAATAGTGCAAAATAGAAGAGATTGCAGGGTCATGTTGAACAAAACAGATTGATATAGCAATATTCATGTGTGTAATAATGGAACGTCTTCTTCATATTTTTCATGTATTTCATGTACTATATATACACACATATAATTTTATTAACTTCTTTGAAAATAATTTTTTGAACTTATGAGAGAAGGCTCATATTGCTGCTTGACATAGGTCAGGCCCAGCCAACTGGCGGGTCGCGGACCACGTGCGACATGCCTCCTAGTATGCGGTGTCACACCGATTCCCGTCTTGCTGTGCCTATCGTAGGTCTATCAGACGCACATAGTTCTATCTTTATCTATCATAGTGGTGGATCCTTGTCTAGCTGTGTCTATCTTTGTCTAGCATAACTTCTCTTGTGTTGGAGCGAAGCATAAAATGGACAAAAAGGACCATGGTGACATTGTATTGTTGTATAGACTACGGTCGTGAGAGCTAAACAAATCAACTTTTCAACACATACACGCCCACATAATCATTTAAATACCTATTAAAACGGCATCGATAATCTCACATATATTTTAATCATATTACAATTATATTATTGTTGTATAATGTAGTTAATATATTTCATATATATTAACACGGCAGCTTTATTGGTAATGTAAATGAAACACGACCAAATGTTTGAAATTTTGAGTTACACATTTTGACCTTTGAATTGACGTGTATACACGTCCAAATGTTACAAATATTAAACAGTACCATAATTGGTAAAACAGTAGAAAAAAGCGCCACAACTTCATATTTACGTAAATTAAATTAAATATTTAACAAGTATTTTTAAAACATTTGTAAATAAATATTGATCATTGCCATATAGTTAGTAATTTAAAAAAATTAATGTAAACAGACTGAACCCCAAGGGGACTGGAACCTACGAAAAAGGTTGCAGCGGCTCGAATTAACATCTCGACTCGAGCCGATTCATTTTGCTGATGGTTATAAGGTCTTGATACGTTGCGGCAACTGTTTTACTTGCGCCTGTGTTTTCGCATCAGGTATTCACGTATGAATCGCCGTTCATTGTGTGAAATTATAACTTACATTTACCGACTGATTTTTATGTTTATCGACTCCGACGATAACCTGGCCAAATGAACTAAAATGTGCCATAAACGCCACCGACGGAGAATCATTGAACTATTCTCACGTCGGATGCGTGCAGATCGTAAAACTGTTTCTCCGCTTTCCAGAAGTGATAGAATGTGAAAAATCGAATTTATGTGATTTTGTGCTAGTTCAAGGAAGCCCGATAGGGTGTTTTAGCAGTGAATAAACAATCAAATCGTTCAATATTTGCGAAATGTGAAGTGTGTTAAGATGCTGCAGCCATCTTGTTGCCTACATCGATGTCTGTCTCAAGCTTGCCAGTTTCAGAAATAACGTTATCCTGAACGAATGATGAATTCATTGATGTTCAAACATATCAGTCGGGCTGTGGTGAAGTCTACCCGTGTGTGGTATACCCATGAAAGGTTCATTAATGCAATTATAGAGACGCGGGATCGATTCTACGAAATCGAGCATCTCTCTCGCGCATGGCGTATACGTGCATGCTTTCCTTTGTTTGTGTGAGTGCACGCACACAGGTCATGGCGCATGGAGTCGGGGCCCTTAAATCGACATATATGTTGTCCCCTTCTGCTATCATACATAAACTTCCATGCTCGATCAAGGCCCTTATGATCGTCGCGTATTTTCCTACCGCACAGTATTCATTTACTCTGACCCCATAAGCAAAATATGGGACACTGCAAACAATTATTGCTCCAAGTTTGACTTTTTTATTACTTCGTTAAACTCTTTTAAGATAGCTGGGCACAAGTTATTCTGAATATTTGCACACGTTAATTGAAAAACATACACTTAACTTATGTCTCGTCCATTAGTTCTATTGTGTTCCCACGATAAAAATATGTCATTGACTTTGTAAATTAATGGGTTGTTTTCCCCGTTCCGATGCATAAATAATAATAAATATTTATTCATATCGGCACTGACGCACGTATTACGGATGAAGGAGTTTTACAAAGTACTAAATTCTATTAAAAATGAATGAACGGTTCCTTGAATTTGCCATCACTAGAGGTACCTAATGGTACTAAATATTTTCTACCCTTAGTTTTCGTGGCCGATGAAGCATTTCCGCTCCTTAAAAATGGACTGAAACCGTACCCTCAAAAAGGACCGACATTTGAACAACTAATTTTTAATTATTGACTAAGTCGTGGAAGAAGAATTGAAGAGAACGCATTCGGCATTACTGCTTCTTCATTTCAAGTATTGCAAACCGATATGGCTATTCATTAAGCCTTTTTCATAATTATTTATGGCGCATATCACTTGCAACGTATTCACATTTTTATGTCAGTGATATAGAAGATTCAGAAAGAGGAACTTCAGAAGAGGAAAGAGGTATTATACCTGGTAATTGGCGACAAAGTAGAACCAATTTAGAATCGTTAAAACGTACACCAAGTGGAACAACTACAGGAGCGAAACAAATTAGAGATGAAAGTAAAATTTATTTCAATAATGATAGCAGTGTTCCATTCGAAGAAAGAACGGCAGTTAATGATGGCATTTAATAAACATAATGTACTTTTTTATGAATATAAATACATACTTACTCCATCTCCTATATCATTTTCTGCCAATTGACTTTCTTCTTCCCCATCATCTGAATACCTTCCTCTGCGTGGTACTTCGCAGTCTACAATAAACTTCAGTTGGTCATAACACCATAATGTTGACCTACATACAACAGTGGTCGAACAGTCACTCCTTTTCGACGACAGCACTTTTTTGATTCTCTTCGAAAGGCTACATCTCAGAGTATGAATGTTTTGCCTACAAAGTCTTGGTTTGGCAGCTGGCAATTATTCTTTACAGTTTTCAATAAGTTCTTCGTTTGTCAAATTACGCATATTTCGATCACATTAATCCTATATATATCTATAAAATTTTCCCAAAATTTCTTGGGCTTGTCCGGTTTCATTGCACTACACTTATGATTTCACTGCTCACTTTGATACTGACGAGTCGGGCGTTGCTCACCAACGAAGCCGGAAATCTGATTCCTGAACTGATGCAAATTTCTGATGCCGAACTGTAAGTACACAGGGTGTTCCGTCTAACGCGACGCATGATTTCTCACCTACTTGAAGCGATCTGACGAAAAAAGTTTAGAACTAAAGTTGCAGGGCATAGAGTCTACAATAAATATCAGTGAACAAAATTTCGAAAACAGTTTAGTTTCATGGCGAATTCAAGGTCACTTTGCGTAAAACGAATAGGAATACATATCCATTTTCCCATATTGTAGAGGATATCGAGACGAATTCAAAAAACATGTTACATAACATTATAACTAACATAACATATTACTCGCTCTACAGTTGTGGAAATGTGAAATATTTAGCTTTTCGTCGTATTTGACTTTAAGACAGTGTAAACATTATTTGTTTACTACAACACTGCTGTATTTCAATCTGCAATTAATAATATTGAAGAATTGCAAGGAAGCATCAGCTCAACAATCTCAGCATGCAGGGCTGTGGGTCCAGCAAGTCTAATAGCAGCAACACATTCACACTTCCGTAAACGAGCAGTGTTTTCGATAGCAATTGGTTTATATTTCTGATTTATATTTATATTTCTCGATAGCAATTTATTTTAATAGAGCGTAAGAGCTGTTCAGATCGGTTAAGAGCGGGTAAGAGCGGTTAAGAGCGGGTAAGAGAGCGCACCAGATCGCGCTCCGCGCTATATACTCCCGTGCGGCAGGCGGAGTAGGGCGCTTTCTCCTGCAGCCCTGAAACCATTTCGTGGCGCGGAGACATCCAGCGCCCTCGCCTGGTCCCATTCCGCAACATTCCGCCCGCCTTGGCGTGCGTAGCGCGGCAAAATCCAGTAATGGCTAAGGAGTTGTGCGTGACCATGTGGCGGTGATCCGTGCTGCCTTAGTGTTCCGGCCATGCGTGCGGCAACGGGCACAGCTTCGCAATGGGCCTGGTTAGTGTAGAGAAGGCTGTTCGTATTGTGGCCACGCGTACCCTCCCATCATCGCCGGCGTGCGTGGCAGTGATTCGGCCCAATGGCCAGCGGGATGGAGGCATCACTTCGTTCCTGACCAGGCATAGATCACCAAATTTCAGGTCCGGCTGTTTGGTGCGCCATTTCCCTCGAGTCTGCAGCTGGTGAAGATATTCCGTGGACCACCTCGTCCAAAAATGGTCTCGCATTTGCTGCACGTGGTGCCATCGCCGCAACGGAGATAATTTGGACGTGGCTAATGAAGGTTCCGGTACAGAAATTATAGGAGCCCCAATGAGAAAATGCCCCGGAGTCAGAGCATCGGTAGAGTCGATCTCGTCGCTTAATACCGCCAGCGGCCTAGAATTCAGGCAAGCTTCAATTTGGGTGAGGAGAGTCGTCATTTCCTCGAAGGTCAAGCGGGTTTCCCCCATGACGCGGCGCAGATGGAACTTTGTTGATTTAACTGCAGCCTCCCAGATGCCGCCGAAGTGTGGCGCTCCAGGCGGATTGAAGCGCCAAGACGTTCCGTGAAGAGCAAGACTGGCAGCAACATCTGGCCTGTTGAGGAATGCGCTTGCAAATAGCTGCCGAAGTTCCCGGTCGGCTCCGACGAAGTTGGTGCCTTGGTCGCTGTACATCGTAGTTGGAATCCCTCGCCGTGAAGTGAAGCGGCGAAAAGCAGCGAGGAAGGCCTCCGTGGTGCAGTCGGAGACGAGCTCGAGATGTACCGCTTTCGTTGCTAGACATACAAAAAGAGCAACGTATGCCTTTCTAGCATGGTGACCTCTCCCCGGCGTAGTTTTAACAAGGAAGGGACCAGCGTAATCGACGCCGGTATGTGTAAATAGACGCGAAGGTTGAACGCGGGGAGAGGGGAGATCGCTCATTTGCTGGTGCGCCGTTTGGGCGCGCCAGCGCCAACAAACTGTGCACGAGGCGATCGCTTTTTTTACTGCGCGTCGCCCCGAGAGTATCCAGTAATTTCGTCGTAGCGACGCCAAGGTTAGCTGCGTCCCTCCATGGAGCAGCTTGAGGTGAGTGTCTCGTATCAGTAGCGCTATAAAGTGATCCTTTGATGGTAGAACGACAGGATGTTTTTCCAGGTCATTGAGGAGTGAGTGCTTCAGTCTTCCCCCCACACGAAGTAATCCTGTGCTGTCGATGAATGGCGCCAATCGAGATAGTGGTCCCCGTGAAATGTGGGCTCCACGTGCGAGGTGCTTCATCTCCGTGGGGAATTCAGCAAGCTGGTAACAACGTAATAAGGTGAGCCTTGCATTGTTCAACTCACTTGTAGTTAGGTGTGGCGATACTTGCGCGTGTTCGGCCTCATTCCTCGCGCTGCGAAGAAAGCGAAGGCACCAGCCAACTGTGCGTAGCAATTTTGATAGCGTAGAAAACCTCGAGATTAAATCAGTAATAAAACATGAGCCAGTGGTGGCAGCGAAGCAGCCCGTATGCGAAGAGCGAGCTTCCTGCTCGGTGACCCTCGCGTCAACCACATGGTTATTGTAGTTATAACCTGGTTGAGAAAGGAAGGACGGCCCCTTCCACCAAAGCTCCTTGTCTTGGAGCTGGCTGCCGAGCAAACCCCGAGATGCCATGTCGGCAGGGTTCAGGGCAGATTGCACGTGACGCCAATAAGCCGAGGGAAGTAAAGTTTGAATTTCAGCCACGCGGTTGGCGACGAAGGTTTTCCATCGGGTGGGGTGCCCTTGCAACCAGCTCAGGACCACCGTGGAATCCGACCACAAGTGTATGGTGCAGTCTCCTATTTTTAAGCTAGTTAATACTGTCTTGACCAGGCGAGCCAAGAGTGAAGCTGCGCACAGCTCGAGTCGGGGCAGAGAAACCTGCCGCAATGGAGCCACGCGTGTTTTGGCAGCCACAACTGAACACCAGGGCTGCGAACCATTATAGCTGGATCGCAGGTAAACAACTGCCGCGTACGCCCGCTCAGAGGCGTCGGCGAAGCCGTGGATTTCCACGTTAACGGGTCGTGCATTAGAGAAGAGCCATCGTGGGACTCGCAACGAGGAAATCAAGCGAAGGTGCTCATAATATTTACACCAATATTGTGCAAGCGTATCCGGAAGAGGATCATCCCAGTCGACCTTGAGCAACCATAGTGATTGCATAAAAATCTTGGCGGCTGTCACCACCGGTGCCAGAAAACCAAGAGGATCAAAAATACGAGCCACTTCTCGAAAAACTGTTCGTTTAGTGACCGGAGTGTTGGATTGCCGAGGCTGTAGCGTGAAGAGAAACGTGTCAGTGGCCGCCTGCCATTTCAAACCAAGAAGAGTGGCGACACCGTCAAAATTGCAGGCCAGCTCACCACCCCCATCTCGTGCTGCTTCGGGAAGCGCTGACACAAGCTCGGGCTTGTTAGAAGACCATTTTCTTAGATTAAAACCGCCCGCCTTGAGCAACGCTAACAGCTCACCTTGTAAGTAAAGTGCTTCCGCGATTGAGTCCGCTCCAGAAATAACGTCATCGACATAGACGTCGTTGAGTAAGCAAGTAGCAGCTCGCGGATAATTGTCTTGTTCGTCTCTGCTCAATTGATGAAGAGTGCGCACCGCCAGGTAGGGCGCACAGGAAGTGCCATAAGTGACTGTTAGGAGACGATAGTGCGTAGGAGGTTCTCCGGCAGTTTTCCGCCAGAGAATTCTATGAAAATCACAATCAGCGGGCGCTAGTTTAATTTGGCGGTACATTTTTTCAATGTCCGCAGAGAATACTACAGCGTGCTTCCTCCAGCGCAGCAGAAGAGAAAACAGTTCCGGCAAGAGGTTAGGGCCTGTGTGAAGCAAATCATTTAAGGATGCTCCCGAAGTAGTTTTTTGAGAAGCATTGAAAACAACGCGCAGTTTTGTTGTAGTGCTTGACTCGCGAAGGATTCCATGGTGTGGCATATAATACGAGGTCTTAGACGTTAGTTCGTCTAAGGGAACCGGCTCCATATGGCCGAGTTGCAAGTACTCCCACAAGAAGGAGTTATAGAGTTTCTCAATTTCTGGAGTTCGTCGTAATCGACGTTCCTGTTTCATAAGAAGAGTTTGAGCTAAGCTCATAGAATTTCCCAGTTTCGACGCAAGTTCGCGAAAGGGTAGTCGTACCTGATAGTTACCAGAAGAATGTCTAGAATGCGAAGAGAGAAAGTGACGTTCACAAGCTATTTCTTCGGCTGTAAGAGTATTGGAAGGTGCGGCGACCTCCTCGATTTCCCAAAATCGTTGAAGAAGTTGGGACAGGTGGTCCTCCAGAGTGGAACATTGCACCGTGATGGGCCGTTTTTGGGAAGATATGACTCCTTTCGACGGTGTGCAATGACCAGTGACAATCCACCCGAGCGAGGTGAATTGAGCGATGGGACTGTTGACCGGACCTTTGCGCAGGCCGTCACGTATTATTTGAGCATAGACGTCTGCTCCCAGAATAATGGCAACCCGCTCCGCAGTGCGAAAATCGGGGTCTGCTAGATCTAAATCTAACAGGTGTGAGAGGGGGAATTGAGAAGTTGGAGCGCGAGTGGGGCGGTAAGCGGATGGACGCGGCAGCACGTACGCGGTAGTGGTGGAGATCTCGGAGGGGTTTCGGTGGGAGGAGAAATTTACTGTGACTCTCCCCCTCGTGTATACCCCAGCCACCCCGACGCCCATAACCGGGAACCGCGCTGCTTCGCGACGCAGTTTCAAGTTTTGCACAAGATTTTCCTCCACTAACGAGACTTCGGAACACGGATCAATTAGTGCGCGAACAGCAACTTTCTCGCCCCAACCCGTCTGCACCAATATTTTAGCTGTCGCGAGTAGTATCGAAGACCGATTTTGAGGGCCCGACCAGGAAATTGGCGCGCAATGCGCCGCTTTGGCTTCCACCACCGGCTCTCGGTGATCGGCTTGACGCGACATAATTGAATCAGATTTATTATGGAGTAAAGTGTGATGCTTACCCCCGCACAGCTGGCAGCGCTTCGCTGACTTACACAAACGCGCGGAATGATCTCCCAGGCAATTGTAGCACAAGTTATTTTCTGCCACCACTTGTTTCCTTTCAGCAGCGGTCATCCCTTTGAATTTGGCACACAAGAGGATGAAATGATCCTCCGCGCACAAGGGACATCTCGCGTTCCTCCCTTCCGTCCTTGTAACTGTGTGGGCCTTGAATTTTGCTGAGGTTGCGTTGATTTTTAGGTGTCCTGGCATCGAGGTCGAAGGCGTACAGCTGGCGGAGGAATCCTCCATCGCTTCCAGTGCTCTCATTCGAGCGTTTAAGAAGTTCTGGAGTTGCTGGAACGTTGGAGGGTCGGTGGAGGCGCCGATAGACGTCTCCCACGCCATTCTAGTTCTGGCGTCCAGTTTGGTGACCGTGATGAAGACCAGCCAATCAACCCAATGCTGCACCGGTCGGCCCAGTGCCTTCAGTGCTTGAACTGCATCCAGCAGTCCGTTGAGTAGCGGTTTCAGTTGAGGCGCTGTTTCCCGCTTCATTAAAGGCAGCGCGGAAAGGGCAGCGAGTTGAGCGTTTATTTGAATCCGTAGATTTTCATAACGAGCCGTGATTGTTTCCCACGCCCCGTTGAAGCTCGCCTCCGTTAGGGGAACATTTTGTAGAAGTAGAGCCGGCTCGCCCGATAGACTCGTTTTTAGGTAGTGGAGCCGCTCTACTCCCGAAAGTGTTTTATTAGTTATCACCAGCGACGTGAATAGGTCTCTGAAGCTTGCCCATTCCCGGTAGTCGCCCGAAAAATGTGGCAGAGCGAGTTTGGGTAGGGATCGCGCCGCGGAAGGAACTAAGGGGACATTTGTAATTTCCGTTGATTTGTCTATCCAGTCCAGTAACGCTGCCTTTTGGTCCAGATATGCCTCCTCGCACAAGGCTAGATAGTCTTCTTGAAAGTAAGGCAGCTTCGTGTCCTCCTCGGACACGACATCCAGTAATTGATCGTGACCTTCCGAAAATGTGTTCCAATTTTTCTCCAGTAATTCCAAACGAGCAGTTAGAACTCCCTTGGTGATTTTTGCGACTTCCATCTTTTTCATGTTCTCCACGATTCGGCTTCCCGGTGAAATAAGGCCAATTGCTTAGCCGTGTATTTTTCCATTTTGTCTGTTATTAATTAATTAATGTTAAGATTTTGGTCACCCTTACCCGCACTTGTTGTGGCGCGCACTACCAATGTCGAATAAGAACCCGTTGTACACTCGCGAGAGGTCGAACAAGTAAGTTTGTTATAATTTAACTTGGCCGTTAAGCTTGTACCGTTAAATTTCGCTTATTAATTGTACCATCCGTTCTTACAAATAAATATAAATCCATAAATCCGTTATCACAAATCCGTTATCACACATCCGGCTCGAAGGACCAATGTTTTCGATAGCAATTGGTTTATATTTCTGATTTATATTTATATTTCTCGATAGCAATTTATTTTAATAGAGCGTAAGAGCTGTTCAGATCGGTTAAGAGCGGGTAAGAGCGGTTAAGAGCGGGTAAGAGAGCGCACCAGATCGCGCTCCGCGCTATATACTCCCGTGCGGCAGGCGGAGTAGGGCGCTTTCTCCTGCAGCCCTGGAACCATTTCGTGGCGCGGAGACATCCAGCGCCCTCGCCTGGTCCCAATCCGCAACAAGCAGAATATATATTGCGTCGCGGAATGCAGAACGCGGAATGCATTTCGAACATGCAATTTAAAGAAGTGCATTTTTCTTTTGTTCTAGTCACGCGTTTACATGCAGTAATATTTTCTAAAAGCTAAATATTTCACATTTCCAGTACTGTAGAGCGAGTAATATGTTAATTATAATGTCATGTAATATGTTTTTTGAATTCGTCTCGATGTTCTCTACAATATGGGAAAAATAGATATGTATTCCTATTCGTTTTAATCAATGTGACCTTGACTTCGCCATGAAACTAACGTGTTTTCGAAATTTCGTTTACTAATATTAGTTGTACACTTTATACCCTACAACTTTTATTGTGGTTGCAACTTTTTTTTATCAGATGGCTGCAAGTCGGTGAAAAATCGTGCGTCACGTTAGACGCAATTACACGAACATCGGCAAATGCGGGGTTGCTAGAATGATTCTGAACTTTCCCTGACTAAAATGTTGTCTGAAGCTTCGTTTTTGAGTTATTAACCAAAACCGATGCTCAATGAGAGCAGCCGTGGACCGCGCTCTGTCGCGTACCTCTTTACAGCGCTCGGCCGTGTAGGGCGGTGTCGAGGTTATCGAGGAAAGCGTACGGCAAATGTTACATCGTCTTTGTTGGAAACTATTGTTCGAAATAAAGAACAAAATTGATCTATTTTTTGGTATACCGATTAATCGATTTATTTCAGTCTGCTCTGGTCTATAGATTATATTGTTACGAGCCGGGGCTGTGGGCAACGCCTAGGCCGGCGAGGTTGATATAACCCAAGGAATACGGTTGAGAATTTGTTAGTAAGGTGCGCGGACGAACCCGATGCGAAATCGGGGAGCCGCTGGGATGTGTGAAACGAGGACGAACCCGATGCGAAGTCGGGGAGCCTCAGGAATAGAGTCAAGCGCGGACGAACCTGATGCGAAATCAGGGAGCCGCAGGAGGGTGAAAAGTCGTGGACGAACCCGATGCGAAATCGGGGAGCCACTAGGAAAGAAGTTCGCAGACGAACCCGATGCGAAATCGGGGAGCTGCTAGGAGGTTGGCTTATTCACAGACGAACCCGGCGCGTAGCCGGGGAGCTGTTCGGAAGTTGGAAAACGTACGGACGAACCTGATGCGAAACCAGGGAGCCGTAGGATACAGACGAACCTGGTGCGAAACCAGGGAGCTGTAGGATGGGTTAGATTTCGTGGACGAACCCGATGCGAAATCGGGGAGCCACTGGGTTGGAGTATTTATAGTTATTCTGCTTGGATAAGGCGTGCGAACGAACCTGATGCGAAATCAGGGAGTCGCTGGAAATGTTAGTTTGCCTCGTAACTTTTAAATTAATATTCGATACAACTCGAGCGGTTAAGTTGTATCTGTGGGAGCGTTACTTCTGATATAAAGGATCACGGAGTAAAGATTGGTTTAACGAATCTACTCGATTTAATGGTGAACAAATGGTATATATATTCAAAACAGTCGTCTGTACAATTGTAGTTGTCGCGATAAAATAATATAAAGTGTGTAATTTACCTAATATTTGGACGGTGTTGACGCACTGGCGATGCGGGGTCTGAGAGCCGCCTTTAAGAGTATGCCGAAAGAACTTCAACCGGACTAGCGGATTCTAACGGGTTAATCTATGATTCGAAAGGTGCGCTAAGCCCAATCTCACTTGATATAACTGACTCCGTACGAGCGTGGCACGACGTGACTTTACGCGTGACTATGTAACTCTGAACCGACGAGGGTAGAAACCAAAGGGTTTATATACCCCCGTAATGCGCGGGAACGCATTAGAATTTTCCATATAAGGAAATTAAGAAGTGTTCGTCGGACCACGCCCGTCTTGGTCGTGATGCAGCTGGTCGCACATGTTCTCAGGACCCCTTTATCTGTTTATGGAAACTGAAAGAATTTTAGGGCGTTTTCCCATCACAGACGCGAGCTCGAAAAACGCGTTGAGAGCGACGTATGGAATATTCTTCATACGCAACAATATGTAAAATGTCCGCGACATAAGTGTGACTTACTCGAGACGTTTCTTCGAAAGTATTCGGAGGTGCCTTCCTACGTGCCTTCGGAAACATAAATAAATAAAAGTATTTTATTCCACATTGAAATAGTTTATTACTAATACCCATATCCCAATAGCCTTGAATTCAAGATAATGTGGAATTTTTCGTTATTCATTAATAAGAAATAAATTAATAAATCGGTTAATAACTGTGTTCGATACTTTTATTTGTTATCCGAAAATAATCATGCGTTTTATTAGTTGTGAAAAATTTGCCCATTCGTCCACGAATTAACCTGTGTGGAAGTGAGCGCGAGCGTTTAAGCTGGAAGACTCATTCTTCTAACCGAACGAGCAACATGAATGGCGCGAGCACAGAATATTACGAAATGTATAGACGAGGGAACAATAAATTGTTTTTAAATATTCCCACATTTCACAGTGGCAAGCAAAAGTGACCGTGAAGTTATCGTGCAAGAAAATTAATCGTGCAGTGATGTGTGTTCACCGTCCCGGCCGTAACAACAGACGTTGAATCGAAGCAGGTTAATTCGTGGACGTGTGGGCAAATTTTTCACAAGTAATAAAACACATTATTCTTTTCGGATAACGAATAAAAGAGTAGATCACAGTTATTAAACGACTTATTACTTTCTTTCTTATTAATGAATAACCAAAAATTTCACATTATTCTTAATTAAAGCCGATGTGACGTTCCGTGACAACGCGATCCTTCACGACTAAGGTCGTGAACGATTAATAAAATGAATAATTAGTTTATTTCTTATTAATCAATAACGAAAAATTAGACATTATCTTTAATTTCAGACGATGTAACATTTGCCGTACGCTTTCCTCAATAACATCGATGCCCCCATACATGATCAAGCGCAGTTGAGAGACACGCGCCTGACAATGAGTGGGCGCTATACGGGCGCTCTCACTGAGCAGTGTTTTTGGTTAATAACTCAAAAACGAAGCCTCAAACAACATTTTGGTCCAGGAAAAGGTTGTTCGGTATCACCCAGCAACCCCCAATTTCCCGATGCTCGTGTAGTTACGGGACTCCCTATATACACATATTCCGGTTGCTATCAGAAACAATAATGAGGAGGAATAAAATTATTAATGGCATGATAATAAAAAATTGTCCAAACCATATTGGGTTTGGTTTCATTTTAATCAGGAGATTGTAATAAACTATTTGGTAAAATTTCATTTAAAACGGTCCAAAAATGAACCAGTTTTAATTTTTAATCTCGCTTGCATTAGTATTGGCTCTCACCGATATTCCATCTCGGTTCGGATTATACAGGGTGACAATAAACTCAGGGAACATCGATAATTAAGCTATAGCTGAGGGGTAGAAAAACAATATTTTCCTTGGCAAAAATGTCCTACATAGTTTCGTTTTTGAGTTATTAACGAAAAACACTGGCCAATGAGAGCGCCCGGCGGGCATCGGCCGACGCGCGCTCAGGTGCGAACCGATCACTTGCGGTTGGTCGTGATGGGGGCATCGAGGGTACCGCGGAAAGCATGCGGCAAATGTTACATCGTCTTAATTAAGAATCACGTGGAATTATTCATTATTCGTGAATAAGAAATACACTAATAAATCGTGTAATAACTGTGTTCGATACGTTTATTCATTATCCGAAAGGAATGAAGTGTTTTATTAATTATGAAAAAAATACTTTTTTTTATCAGTACGTTTTCAGGTGGATAAATTATGTATTAAGAAAAACGATTCGCATAACTAATGTTAGGAAAAGCTAGTTAAACTTACCCATTCGTTCACGAATTAACCTGGCTAACATTGTGTGAATCCTGACCTAGGCAACGCTCCATAGCTGAACCTGTTACGGCCGACTTTGTAACGTTGCACGATCGCTTCCCTTCACGATAACATCACTTCACGATAACTTCACTTCACTTCACGATAACTTCACTTGACGGTCGCTTTCACTTGACACTGTGAAATTTAGGTATAGTTAAAAACAATTTACTGTTCTTACGTTTAAAAATTGTGGCTCCGACAGGTGCCGATTGTTGGCCCCAAAAGGGGCCGATTGTGATGTCAATTTCGGTTTCTGAGGCTGTTCAGTACGGGTTCGACGTGGCCCCCTTCAACCTGTAATGTCTTTTACTAAATTCCGCATCGACGTACAATATCTTTCTTACAATGCACTCTTACAAACCTGTAATTTGTTCATTACGGGTTCGAAACGGGTTCCTCGAAACGAGGCCTCGGAAAACGATCTATGGGCGAAGGATCGTTGCTCGACGTTATCTACCCGATAATCCAAACAACGAATCAATCGGCGGTAGGACACTTAGGATCTGTATGCGACGCGTACGTGCAGTATCGGGCTCTGCGTTGATGTTGCCCAGATGCCCAGCTAGAGCGTACGCAATTCGAAAATTCTTGCACACGTATCGTACTGAACAGCCTCAGAAACCGAAATTGACATCACAATCGGCCCCTTTTGGGGCCAACAATCGGCACCTGTCGGAGCCACAATTTTTAAACGTAAGAACAGTAAATTGTTTTTAACTATACCTAAATTTCACAGTGTCAAGTGAAAGCGACCGTCAAGTGAAGTTATCGTGAAGTGAAGTGAAGTTATCGTGAAGTGATGTTATCGTGAAGGGAAGCGATCGTGCAACGTTACAAAGTCGGCCGTAACAGGTTCAGCTATGGAGCGTTGCCTAGGTCAGGATTCACACAATGTTAGCCAGGTTAATTCGTGAACGAATGGGTAAGTTTAACTAGCTTTTCCTAACATTAGTTATGCGAATCGTTTTTCTTAATACATAATTTATCCACCTGAAAACGTACTGATAAAAAAAAGTATTTTTTTCATAATTAATAAAACACTTCATTCCTTTCGGATAATGAATAAACGTATCGAACACAGTTATTACACGATTTATTAGTGTATTTCTTATTCACGAATAATGAATAATTCCACGTGATTCTTAATTAAGACGATGTAACATTTGCCGCATGCTTTCCGCGGTACCCTCGATGCCCCCATCACGACCAACCGCAAGTGATCGGTTCGCACCTGAGCGCGCGTCGGCCGATGCCCGCCGGGCGCTCTCATTGGCCAGTGTTTTTCGTTAATAACTCAAAAACGAAACTATGTAGGACATTTTTGCCAAGGAAAATATTGTTTTTCTACCCCTCAGCTATAGCTTAATTATCGATGTTCCCTGAGTTTATTGTCACCCTGTATGCTCAGCGCTCGACGCTTCACTGATTCCAAGGGGACCACCCCAAGTAGTGGGGATAGAAATGAACACTAAACCTAGACACAATATTGAACAGTATTCGAGATTTTACTGTACATTGCAACATGTATCACGAATGCTGGAAATCGATGCATGCATCGCCACATGTATCATCATGTAAGGGTCCCTTTAGAGAACATAACGACTCACATTTCGGTTCACATATTCGTTCTGCTGACAATGAGTCAAGCAACGTTTCCCAGACACATTTTCTTGGGTAATTAAGCATAATGAATAAATACCTTGTGCAATAAAATATTCCTTATATATATATATATATATATATATTTAGAGATATTATAACGTTATACCTTTATTTATAGGTACTACATCTGGATTTCTATCGTCAATGTCATATAAATCTTCGGAACTGGGTGCAGTGCATTTTTTCAGCGGTAGACCGTTGGGTCTTTGAGCTCTTCTGTCACTACGGAACTTCATAGCTGCTAAGACAGTAATTATAACTAAAAATAATACACTTGCCACTCCGATCAGTCCTCCTAATAATGGAGTAATTTCGAATGGAACTGGAATACCTGGAAACGAAACATTTATTCTGGTGCAAATTTTGCAAGATAAAGTTGAGTATAAATATTGTTGTTACAATCAGTATGATACATTTTTAGGGCATGAACGCCTGAAACGCGTCACCAAAATCATATATAGGGCAGCATACATACTGGTGGCCATAATTAATGAGACTGTGCTTCTTACGTGTAATAATCAGGTACATTTATCGTGGTAACACGTTACGATAATGCGTTAATAAATTGTTTAAACCTCATTCTGTATATTGTTCGATGTTGATGGCAGAAGAAATTTATTTTTCAGTTTATGAAGTAACTAAGTGTCATGAATTTACGATTTAGTTACGACTAACGGTCATTTAAATTTCAGGAGATGTACACAATGATAACATACTTACACTATCGGTCAAAAGATTGGTATCATTAGGCATTTGAAAGATAATCATTTCCAATAAAGATGAAGAATTTTACGTTAATAGTTTGTATAGTCTGGTCAATTAATATATTTTTGAATGTCAATCGTTCTAATATTAACCGCCGTGAGGCGTTGGAAGTGAAATTGATCAGCATTAGAAAAATATTAAAATGTTTAGAAAAACTCAAGCATGCTATGCTTCGGTGGAAAAAAATGGTGGTTCCACATTATGACTTTGCTTGTTTCATTGGTATGTTAGATATTGTAAATGTAATTAGTTGATATCTACCTTAACACGATTCAAAGTGTTAACGATAAACTAAATTACAATAAACATGAACTATTATTAACCCATTTTATTATACGACAGAATGAAAAATATACCCTTATCACTGAAATTTTTCACCAGTCGTTCATAATATGAATGCGCGTATATACAATACGCTCTGGCCATAATAACCAGGAAAATTGTGCGTATTTATACAGGGTGATCCATAATTATGAGAACTCCCGGAAATAGGAGGTTGCTGTGGTGACGCTGAACAACTTTTTCCTTTACAAAAATTTGGTTTGAAACTTCTGTTAAGGTGCGAGAAAGCAAGGTTTATGGCAGGGCAATTGACAACAGTTACGGAGTTCGTGACTGCGTTTTTCTACAAGTGCGCAAAGGGCGCGCGTAATGAGGATTTAAACAAGACCCTGCCATAAACATCGCTGCACCAAGGCATGATTCGGCCTCGACAGTTTACGGTGTCCGCGGCAGCGACTCGCCACCTGGCAAGGCCTGGTGCGTCGCCCACCCCCAAGTTCCCCTGTGGAAAATCACCGTGCCCCTTCCTAAAGAACATCAAGTCAAGGGCGTAATGGAAGGGGATAACACGATGACTTAAAACAAGAGGAACTTGGGAAAAATAGAATAGTAGTAGAAACCACAGAGAACAGCAAAGATAGAAGTCAGTAGAATTACTGACAAACCACCATCTACACATACACGATAGCTGTAACATAACGATACAATAAACTAGTCAATTGTTGTATAAACCCGGGTTACAATTAAATATTATCATCGCGGTCCCAAGCCGTACAACTTAGGTGGTCCTTCGAGTAACAACTAGACGGCACTTTGTGCAAATATCCAGGGAAGTTACGCCCCCTAACAACTTCATTTATGAATTATTGGCGAAAAACACTGGCCACTCAGAGCGCCGGGAGAACGCGCATTCAAGTTACAGCGTGTTACAGCGTCTTCAATTAATGTGCAATTATTCTTTATTCATGAATAACAAATAAACTAATAAGTAGTTCGATAACTGCGTTCGATACATTTATTCGTTTTATTACTTATAAAACAAAAATCATATCTTTAACAAGAAGTTTTAAGGTGGATAAAATATGTTTTAAGAAAACCGATTTGGATAACTAATCTCAGAAAAAGCTAGTTAGCCTTATCCATTCGTCTATCAATTGATGACACTGGGTCAATTCTGACGTTCTATGTAACCTCAACAGCTAATGTTACGGCCGGATCGGTGAACTCAATTCCTTTCAGATAACAGATCAAGGTAGTGATGAATCAACATAGTGATGAAAAACCAATAATTCCACATTATTTTTAATTTAAGAGGATGTTACAATACAACACGGTGTGCCAATGTGTTGATTCACGACTACGACCGTGTGCCCTTGAGAGCTGCGTGCAGGAGCGCTATTTACATGTTTTTCGTTAATAATTCATAAACGAAGCTGCAACGAACATTTTCGTAAAGGATAAAGTTTTTTAAAGTCACCTAAGCAAGCTCCCGTTTCTAGTAGTTCCCATAGTTAAGAGACACCCTGTATATTGATAAATCGCGAGACCCATGTATGATACAAGAACGTTGGATGGTTGCCCTCGTGGAATATCAGTACCAAATCATTTATGGAACGGGATCATTAAATTTGAATGCAGACGCTTTAAGTAGAAATGGTAGACGCATAGTTACTAAAGCGAGAACAGCCTGACGCAAGAACGTCGTTTTTTCCTAGCTCACATATAAAAAGCAACTATTTTTGGATTTCGAACTCGGAGACACTGTATTAAGACGATTACCTTTCGATAAGAGCGAACAGTTTCATACATAAATAGCCCGTAGAGCCCTAAGAGAAGTGCGCAGCTTAGTTATTAGCCCAGAATTTCTACGATTTATCATCAATCACATTCACCTATTACGAATTTCCACCATTTTAGATAACCTATTAAACCGTATAACATAGTATAATTCCTAGTGTATACCTAAATATACGCAGGAAACTAGCGCGCTCGTCGCACATTCGTCCGAAAAAGCCTCCATTTTTGTTAAATAAGTAATATCTACATAATAAACTAGAGAACATTGAATCTGCGAAATAACTCATTTAACAGATATTTATATACTTTCGTAGTTGCCAAATATAATATCAATGTAAAACAAATCAGAAGTTAAATATGGCCTTAATGTACACTGAACTAAATACAGGATAAACATATACAGGGTGGCCGTAACTCGCGCCGTATTTGGAAATGGGGTATAGGAGAGGTGATTCTAAGTAACTTTTTCCTTGACCAAAATATTATTCGAAATTTCGTTTTTGCGTTATTAACGAAAAACACTGGCCAATGAGAGGGCCCGTATAGCGCGCGCTGAGGCACCACTGTGCGCGGGCTTGATCGGGTGCATCGAGGGGCAACGTACGGCAAATATTACATCGTCTTAAATTAAAAATAATATGCAATTATTCATTGTTCATGAATAACAATTTAATTAACAAGTCGTTTAATAACTGCTCCATACTTTTATTCGTTTCGAATTACTTATGAAAAAAGTGGTTGGATAATTATTCTTAGAAAAGGGTAGTTAAATAAACTTACCCATTCGCCCACGAATTTACCTGCTTCGACGGAAATAGGGCCTTGGCAGTTGGTTACTGTACCGATCCTGATCTATCTAAACAATTTTATGCCACGAAACGCACGTCTCAGCGATCGATACCGATCTGATTCGCACTTGTTTCAACACGGACACGACACGCACATTAACGAACTTAGGCGTGATCGTAGATTAGACGAACCGAGTGAAACCTGTTTCCCGGACCTATGTTGCGTAAAGGAGCACTGTTCCGTTCGGCCTGCGGATCTATCGACAACACCCGCGATTAGCGGGATTGCTTCCCGGACCTATTTTGCATACAAGAACAATCCCAGGTTTTCGAAGGTTGACTGCCACATACGAGCAAATAAAAGTAACGTAGAGCTTAATCTCGTGGTTCGCTTTGAACCGTTCTATCTATACCTGAGTTGCGTTGGCATTCAGTCGAGCTACCACACCTTAGTACCGTACTCCACAGAGCTACGCTAGAGCCGTTAATTTTATAAATATACAGAGATCCGTCGATTAAAATAACGCTCCTTATTAAGGATTGAAGAAGCCCAGAGACGAGCCAGAGACGAGTAAAGACTTAGATGAGCGAATGACACTAAGATAGGTGGTCATGCAGGTATACGTAAAACCATAGGCCGTGTTCAGAATAATTACGCGTGGATAGGACCCCACGAAGAGCGATTGCCTCGTATGTCAGGAAGTGAAAGTAAATAGAAAGTCAGTCAAAAGCCCGCTGAAGATAACTGACTCACCTTTGAAATTTAATGACAAATTTGCTGTGGACATATTGTGGTATATGATGATAATGTTGAATGACTGTAACACCGGGTATATCAGGGACATCCAACCTTTTCTCCTCGAAGAGCCATCGAATCCCGACTACCAGTTAAAGTCGCCCCACTCCATTGCAAAGCCACATATGGGCCGGGATACAGGGGCAAGGCGGAAATCGGGAGCCCGTTCTTGGAATATGTCGCGGCGATAAGTCTGATGAATTGCGATGAATTGCGCAGATTGCCACCGTTTTTGGTAGGGTATGATTAAGAGGCCCTAGAATTGTTTTCTTTAGACATTCAGGTACGCCTGTTACGCGAGTGATGTCGGCATCTAACTTTTAATGTAAATTGTAAAAGTTTGCTCCAACGTTTTATGCTCTGCAGCTGGGCGACAAGATACAGCACATCATGGCCAGAGGATTAATCCGGCACCGCAAGGTTTCAGATTTGTTGATGGATAGATGGATGGATGGATGGATTAATATTACTTTCATTGTATTAGTATTCTAATATTGTTGGATGCCAGCAATAATCATGACAACATGATTATTATATTGAATTTATTACATTTTATTATTATATTACACAATATGACTTATTATATACAGGGTGCCCCGTAACAACCACAACATCGGGAAATCGGGGGTAGCTGGGATGATTCTAAGCAACTCTCTCCTTGACCAAAATGTTGCTTGAAGCTTTGTTATTTAGGTATTAACCAAAACCACTGGTCAATTAGAGCGCCTATACAGCGCGCGCTCTGGTTCCTACCTCTGTACTGTGATTGGTAGTGTACGGGGGCATCGGGGGTATCCGAGTAAAGCGTACGGCAAATGCTGCATCGTCATAATTAAGAATAATGTGGAATTATTCGTTACTCATGAATAACGACCACGACCGTACGAGATTGACGAAAGAAATAATTAGTTTATATCTTATTAATGAATAACGATGTAACATTTGCCGTACGCTTTCCTCGAAACCCTCGACGACCCCGTACCCAACCAAGGACAGTACAGAGGTAGGCACCAGGGCGCGCGCTGTACAGCCGCTCTAATTGGGCAGTGCTTTAGTGTAATAACTCAAAAACGAAGCTTCAAACAACATTTTGGTTAAGGAAAAAGTTGTACAAAATCACCCCAGCTACCTTCCATTTCCCGATGTTGCGGTAATTACGGAACACCTTGTATATGATGGTTTGCATGAGTGATCTGAATGAGTGCATTTGCTGTTTGTGGAAACGCGTGAAGGGAGTTTGGCTTTCAGCTTGGATACGATATCAACAATTTAGCGAAGCGATAACGGAATATTTTGTGAAACATTCAGTGCGGTGTATCGTTTAATAAATAATTTCTGTTCTTAACTCTCACTTTCCCTGCAATATGTTACCATACTGAAGACGCAGACGATTATAAATACTTACAATTCAGGATCAATTGTCGACATTTTTAGAAGCAGTACCATTAAGGGAACAACAAGCTCCGACGGTTGCCACATTTTTATTAAACAATTGAATTCGACGCTGTGGAACACCAGATTAGGCACTCGCTGACCAGGGCAATAACTTTACAGGAAATACTATGCATGACTTGTCTAACATAATAAGCTTTAATTTTCAACAGATTAATTCTTTCCACCCAGAATCAAGCGTGAATCTTGAGAGAACGCAATACTGAAGGATCACCTCAAATCCCAGCTAGATATTTCCGAGATTTTCGTACAGAAGAAGTGGAGCGACAAGACCCAAGCCGCAGTCTGTGAGTTTAACATAATTGTTCATTCTTAAACCAGCCGAACATCATTTTCGCTTGTATTCGAGAGATAGCCCCCATGACAATGACCCAGTTTCATCACGTCATTTCCGTCAAGACAGGTTAATTTGTGGTCGAAAGGATAACATTGGATAACATTAGTTATCCAAATTGCTTTTCTTAAAACACAATTTATCCAGCTCAAAACGTGCTGTAAAAAACATTTTTTTTTCACAAATAATAAGACACTAATCCTTTTGGATAACGAATAAAAGTGTCGAACCCAGTTATTAAACGACTTATTAGTTTATTTGAGATTAATGAATAACAAATAATTCCACAATATTCTTAATTTAAGACGATGTAACATTTGTCGCACGGTTCCCTCGATACCCACGCTGTGCCAATGGATTAACGACCACACCGAACACAATTGAGAGTCTCGCCCTCGTGGTGACATTTTGTTAACATTTTGTTAACGGGAAGCAGTTATTCAAAGTCACCTCAGCAACCCCCACGTTCCGGATTTTTCATATACTATGGAACACCCAGTAGAGCGGATGATTTGTGCTCGAGTCAGAATCATTAAGGAATTGATAGTGAGTGCGTAGAGAATCCAGAGTGATTGAGAGAGTGATTTGTTAGAGAATCGTGTTGAGTAGTATAGTGAGAAAAAGTCTCGACATTCTTTTAATAAAGTAGTAAGTACGTACAGTAAAGACTAACATGTATTAGTTCCCCTATTCCCCTATATTTCACTTTTGTGAGGTTTACGTATAGCCTTGCCGATCGGCAACATCAATCAGCAGTTAACCTTCCACGATGTTACTAGAGTTCTCGACGCACTGTCATATCTATTTCATCATGCACAGGGTATCTTACTTAAGTCTAAAAAGTTATAGATCTATTGGTTCCGGATAATGAACAAGATTATTGCTGGTTATATTGAAATTTAGTTGCTGCATAAGTGAAATACTTATTTCTTGAATGTGTCGAGCGGAAATATGTTTAGATTGTTATTTACCCGTCTGCTTTTCCGCAACTTTTAATGTAAATCCTTCCAACAGTGTAGGTTCACTTGTCCCTTTCGCATTTACAGCGTACAAAACCATACGGAGAATTCTGCCTGACTCTAAACCATGCACTGTGAAAACAGCATTTTCTTCGGATGTAATATTAGCTTGTAATATTCCAGTATGCTGATCGAAAACTTCAAGTAGAAAATGTTGTGGTTGGCCGCCATCGAATCCAGCGGAACATTCTACTGAGAGTGATTCGGTTGTTTGGTTAGATAAGGTGCAGTTGTAAAGAGATTCAGGTTTTCCTGTAAATAAAAATATTTGTATAATAAACGTAAATAAATATGAACTAATGTTCATGAAACACAAATACAGTATAAAATTTAAGGTACGATAGAAATTTTAATATTGCAATGTCTGGTGTAGCACATACATAAATTTTACATGTTACGCAAAATAAAATATTCCTTCTACATATTAAAGCGTGAAGGTGCATGTTTCAAATATTATACAGAATATATGAAATATGATCTGAACATATAAAACCAACGCGTTTAATCACGACTACGACCGAGCGGGCTTGAGGGCCACGTGGTTGTGCGCGTGATCTGCGGCCCTTTGATTAATATAAATAATTTCTACGTTCAACTACAAATTTCAATTACATAAGAATAACTGCTCTACAACATTTGTAGGAACATTTTCAAAGGCAATGAGCAGTAAATTTCTGTCTTCCAAACATCATCACATCACGTATAGTTGGATATTTGCACGTAAAAGGTGGAAAATATTCCTTTATCAAAAATTTGACCCAATCCAAGAAATTGTTAGTATTAGGAGCAGTTGAATATGTGTGGACTAATGCATTAACTTATTTTTCCTTCTTTGTGTACTCATAAACAAGCGTCATTGTTCAAAAGTTAACAGCTTTCATGACACGCGTTTCTTCCTTAAACATTCTCTGAAACGCCGTTTGTTTATTAGCCAATAAGCAAACACGATATAGTTTGAATTATATTTACTTGCTGATACTCATTAAATACGTACCACAAAATACGCATTGCTCTTATTAAACTAATATTAAAAGAATAACATAAAACAATAAATTACATTGTAATGGGATCCCTCTACGTGAAGGGGATAGTCACCGTTCATTTATCCAGTCAATCTTTTCCGGCATTTACCCAGCTTTCACTGTATATGAAAAGTAATAGTCACGGTTTTCAAAGGTGCTTGTATATCTTTGTTGCGGTTGATATTTAATATAATAAGTTGCCCCAAATATGTTTGTAACAATAAAAACTAATGTTGAGACAATTCTTGTATTCCTATAAAGGTAATCCCACGTAACTATCGTGACTAAATTAGAAGGTTTTCTTAAAATTTGACAAAAATTTTGTAAGACAAATGAAACGACATATAAAACTTCATAACTGTTGCCGATCAGAATTTTGCTGCTTGCATTGTGGGATATGGTGGTAGGATTCGAGAAAGGGGATGCAATAACTTCCCCTTCAACACTTGTAACTAGCTTTATTACACTGAGCCGTGGCACACGCTCGCGATACTCGCGATTACTCGTACTCAATTCTTAACAACGACTCTGCTTGAACTCTGCTCAAACTCTGAATCTCACTTGCAGCTTCTCTCTCATTCTATTCTTCATTCGTTCTCACTCATTCGGGCCCATACCGACACACACATCCTTGCAACGTGTCACAGGACGACAATACATGGACGGGTCACCATGCACTCAAGGCTTCCAATGCATTCCCAGAAAGCATTCGCTCTTTCCTAGAGATAAACATTCGCTTGACGTTTCCACTAACACTCTTCATTCGCACCTTATGCTACATTCGATTATTCCTGTCACACTACGGTTTTCACCAAAAGATTAGGCGAAGCTTGCTTATGACCGCCACAGAATTTTTGACGAAAACAAAGGCGTGTAATTTTTTTAAATAGAACTGCAGGATGTTCCGTAGCTATGGGAACTCTATGAGACTCTGAACAACTCTATCTTTATCATGGTGTTGGTTGAAGCTTTGTTTTTCAGATGTTAACGAAAAATTGGCCGATCAGAGGGCTGAAGCGCATGGCTCTCAACCGTGCTTGGTCGTAGTCGCGCTTGGCACAAATGACTGCAGCGTGGGTTTCGAGGAAAACGTGCAGCAAATGTCACTCAGACACGAATGAGTACAATATTGCGTAACGAAAAATTGAAGAAAGCTGCACGTGGCCAAACGATCACGATGCGACACAGGACACGGCAGCAAGAGCCGATGCCGGCTGTTCGATCGGTTTCTGCCGCCGATTCTCCGCTAAGCTTTGGGACGATGTATGTGTGTCCGCGCGTGTGCGAATAGAAATGAGTGCAAATACTTGGCAAAACGATCAGATAGTGGCCCACCCTGGAACCAGCGAAGCGTGAAGCGCCAAGCATGTAATCTGAACCCAGGTATACACGTATTGTACTTGTTATTGAAAATAATAATAAAGGAGAATAAAATTAGTAATACCGTGATAAGTAAAATTGCCCAAACCATATCGTGTTTGGTATCGTTTTGATCGGGATATTGTAACGAACATTTTGGTAAAATTTTATTTAAAACGGACCAAAAATGAACAAGTTTTAATATTTGAGTTTGATCGGGGTAGTGTTGTCTCACGTACACGGGTATTTAAACTTGCTTCTTTCCTGGAACGCTGCCCCGCATCTCGGCTGCCACAACATCAAAGGGGACCCGATCTCGCTCGAGAATCGTGTCTTCACACGATTAGTGTTCACATTCGGTCCCGAGCGAGGTATACTAATCGAGACATTACTGTATTACGCTACTTATTAGTTTATTAGTTATTCACGAATAAAGAATAATTCCACATTATTCTTAACATAAGACTATATAACACGTTGTGCCAATGCGTTGTTGCACAACCACGACTGAACGCGGTTGAGGGCCACACGCTGGAGTTCCCGCTTTACGGTCGCCCTGATTGCCCAGTATTTTTCGTTAATAATTGAAAAACGAAGTTTCAATCAACATGTTGGTCTTGGAAACAGATGCTCAGAGTTTCCCAAGAAACCCTCCGTTTTCGGGAGTTGTCATAGTTACGGATTACCCTGTGTAATATTCGGTGTCAAAATTGCAAAATCATTATTAAATAGGGGGAAAGTTACAAAATCATTTTCATTTTCAATATCAAAGTGAAACCGTTTGGCAAAACACGTGGCGGCGACAGTGGTACTCAATGACTGCGGCCCCCCGCTTATCACTCATTGTCAGCGTATCGGAGTCACTAGATACGCAATACTTCTGCTGACAATTAACAGTTACCAAGACTTTAACTGTTCCTCGTGCTACATTCCGTTACTCAATTTGATTAATCACGTATGACGATCCCTTCCACATATCGTTGACCCGCGAGCTGTCAATATGTCGTACATAATATTTTATGCAGATACGTACCAGCAGGTATGATGTGAAATACGCAGGCATTCTTTTGCTGACCAGCGGTATTACTAGCCCAGCAAAATACAGTGCCATAATCCATTTCTGTAATTGGTCGATAAATAAGTATGCTTTGACTGTGAATTGTTGAATTTTTGAATCGCGCCTGAGGTACATCTATCATTTCATCTGTATTATTAAAAGTCCAACGGAAGCTGTCTGGGGCTGGATAGGCTTCAACTCGACAAAGTACCTGCGCATCTTCATGTCGTGCTATCCCATAAATACGTTTTTGTTCCAGTGCGCAAATTGGTTTGTCTAGAAAAAGTGCATATAATATTGCAGTTTATTGTATCAAAAGTAACTGCAACTTCCGCAATTATTTGTATGATACAATTATCATTTCCACTAAAGTTGGAAAGATAAACGAAAAAAGTATCATACATTAAATAGTATTTGTATCACAACAAATTACATTCATCAAACGGAGGAAGCCATCGACTAGTTGAGATACATTGAGGGAGTTCCGAATCTCACAGTTCTCCCAAATACAAAATGTATTCACCACGTCGACGATTCAGTAACTTATTTTATTAAATTTATATTAAATCAATTTTATAACGTTGCGAAGGCATTGTACAGTGTGTGTATAAATGATGTGTAAGGGCCACCGCAGAAGAATTTTGCATCTTTGCATAGGAGGCATATGTTGCAACAGTGTGAAAAATAATTTATGCAAAATTATTTATAACAATAAAAATTAATAATAAATTTTATGATACCTGTGTACTATGTATTTGAGGTGTGTAGAGAAAAAGTCTGAAAGGAACCATACGGGGTGTTGCGTAACTATGAGAACTGCCGGAAGTCGGGGGTTGCTGGGGTGATTCTGAAAAACTTTTTCCTTTACCAAAATGTTGGTTGAAGCTTCGTTTTTGAGTTATTAACAAACAAAACTGACAAATCAGAGGGACCGAAGGCGTCGCACTGGCACAGCACGCTTGGTTCAGCGGACTACAGCGTGTGAAGCGTGTGGCAAATGCTATTACCTTAATTATGAATATTGTGGAATTATTTGTTATTCATTAGTAACAAAGAAACTAATAAGTCGTTTAGGAACTCTGTTCAATACTTTTATTCGTTATCCAACTGGAATAAAGTGTTTTATTTCGCGTCCCTCGATACCCTCGCTGCAGTTAGCTGTGCCAATGTGTCGGTTCACCACCACGGCCGGACGCGGTTGACAGCCACGCGCTCAAGCGCTGTGATTGGCCAGAATTTTCCGTTAATAATTCAAAAAGGAACCTTCAAGCAACATTTTGTCCAAGGAAAAAGTACTTTATATTCGCCTCAGCAACCCCCTATTTCCAGGTGTACCCATAGTTACGGAAAACCATGTACGGGGTGTACCACGTATCTCGGAAACCGTGCGCACGCGACTTGTACAAATGGCAACACAGCAAGAAATCGATACACGCATTATCTATACTCTGTTAATGAAGGTATAAATTTTACTACGGGGTTCAAGGCTTGGCATAATTGGCGAGACTAGTCGAAGATACGATTTAGGTTGTAAGAATGAGCAAATGGTTCGACTTCGGCTCGGCTCGGCTCCGCTTGGCACGGCTAATCTCAGGCGCGAGCGGCAGAGACCGAAAGTGAGAAGCCATTGTTGCCAAATCTTCGGTTCTGTGGCACTGTTGCCACATCTGTTACATATGCTGGCCAGCAGAAAAATGAATCGGCTCAAGCCGAGATTCTCATTTTTGCCAGACTTATTGTTAGACATAGCTGCTGAACCGCTGGAAACTTTTAGTAGGTTCTATCCGCCTCGTGTATATTTTTTTTACATTAATTGTTTTTTAATTCCTAACTATATGACAATGATCAATATTTGCTTACCAATATTTTAAAAACATTTGTTAAATATTTGGCTCTAATTAACTTAGAGCGATTTCAGTACTACTGTTTCACTTGTCATGTATCTTGCCAATTATGGTACTGTTTAATATTTCTAACATTAAAATAATATATCGCTTTATATTGTAATCCGTTTATGTAATTTAACAACGCAAATATGATCCCAATTGTATCGTGTTTAGTCTCATTTTGAGCATAAAACATGCATTAGTGTTATCTCTCAGATGCAAACACATTTATGTAACCTTTTACTGACACATAACCTTTCTTTCCTCTCTTTCTTTCACTCGCTGGCCCTTTCTGTGGCCGTCGATTAAATTTTGCTATTGCTCATTCTTTTGTTATGGCATGTTTACCCAGACATTGGTGACATTATTCAGATGAATAAGTGGAGCATAATGCATGGTGAACAGTAAATTTGCAAGTCCTCGAGAATCCGTACGTCTATTGGCCTGACCGTGATAAGATTTCCTTTCGGCAAAAAGATCGCGTGGGTGGTGGCCACCACGGTCGCCGGATTTAATGCTCTCAGACTTTTTCCTCGGTGCGTAACAAACCCTCAGGTAGCGATCGACCATGGGGTAAGTTCGGTGCGTCTCCGTCGATCACGGAGCACTTAAAACAGGTTATCTGATGTAGGGGTTCTACATACCACATGGTCTGGATCGGGTCATGATGGTTTACGTTAGGGCGCCACATAACGTAAACTATCTCAAGATCGTCGTTGATTAGGAGGACATGCAGTCGTTGTGTATCGGCCATTGAAGACAGCCGTAGCTAAGAATAGTTTAATAAAGTATTGTCTCCATCTATCGCTTATCGTGTCATCGTGTCCTTCAACAGCCTTTGGCTCCCATACTGAATATTTCTCTAGTTACTAATGACAGAAAGGTGGAAGTGTAGAGCAGATATGAAGGACAATCCTATTTTTTTAAATGAATTGATAGTTTTGAATAATGTTTAAATAATGATCAAAGTGAAAAGGAGACCGAAGGTACGCTCAATTTAGCCGATATCTTTCAATTTATTTCAAAAGCTAAGGGCCCAGGAGGAAATATAGCTATGCCACGCGTTAGAGCAGACCTTTCTGCAAAGGAAAGCATCAACGGAAGTGACAAAATCATTTTCATTTTCAATATCAACCCGAAACTGTTTAGCAAAACACGTAGCAGCGGCAGTGGTACTTTATGACGGTGCGGCGCACAGCGGGGCCATTTCTCGAAAAGCTGGCCAAAATTCAATTTTTGAAGTATTCAGCAGCTTGTTTTCAGTATAGCAGATTTGTTGTATATACATATATATCAATGAATCTAATGCCGCTTGAATTTTTTAAATATATTGATTGGTTACTGAGATATAGGCCGTCAAAGTAGAAGAAATTTCATGCTCCTTCGTATCTTGAAAATTGGATCTTGTTCATTGTGTCAGGGAAAGATTATCTTAACAAAATTGATATGTGAAACATTTGGCCATTAAAGTAGGTATTATAAACATCAATTTTCCACAGAAGTAAAGTAACATATTATTACCTTTTAATTTATTATTGTAATTCCGTTTTCAATACATCATTCATCTTACCATATCTTAATGAACCAGAAGGAAAACAATGTTATTATGTAACGATGTTATTCACGATGCTTCACGTTGGGACAAGTCTCTTGATATAAAGTTGCATGTCAGCTATGATATCTAGTTGAGAAAGTTTGCCCCTTTTTAAGATATTTAAATTTAAAGTATCAGGTAGAGGTATTTTCGGTCTGTGCCACTAGAGCGTAGTGGTGATATCTCGGGCAAAGGTTAATATATTTGTGAAAAATTTAATATGGTATAAAGAAATCTATCGAAGACACTAATATAATAGTAATAAATAATAATTAATAATAATAATGATGGATCCAAGATTGTGGCTTGATAATATGATTCCCTGAAATAAGTCAATTGGACAACATCACGAAGTCGTGCGTTCAGACTTGGAAGGTATACAAAGTGTAATGGACAGAGTAATCAGGCCTTCCGGTTATGTGTTGCGGGAATTATATATATTTATAACCCTGTTAATTACCTCGGGCCTCCAGTCATGAAGTCATCTGATCGAAATTACCCACTGAGACCCTTTGTACTCTTTTAGCAGTATTCAACTGTTCCGGAAAACGGACTGAACAAACTCAACATCCGGAAAATAAATTACCTCCTTTCCAAAACACAAATTTTCTTTTCTGCACACTTTTTAAGAACCAATGCCAAATCTTCTTTCCGCACCCTAACAATAGTAGCGACCAATAATTGAAAGATTATTCCTTGTGGCAGAATGATTAATTATAAAGAATTTGGAAATTATTGTATTGATACTGCAAAGGTGTATGTATCACTATATCACTGGTATTACATGCCACCCACGATACATAAAGTTTTAATCCATGGACCATCCATATTGAAAAATTGCGTTCTACCAATTGGATGTTTTACGGAGGAAGTCCTAGAATCTTGTCATAAGCTGTGTAAATTGTATTGAAGAGCTTATAGTCAAAAAGTATCTAGGCAGAAAAGAAATCGGGACATATTCCAAAGATTATTGCTCCTATAGATCCCTTCTTTATTCTTGGCAATACATTTGAACTACATGACCTACTAAACACAAATTTTGCAAAAGTAAAATTTTCAAAATAATTAATTTGAACCAAGTTTTGAAATTGGCGTCATTATATTAAATTAGACATTGTAATCACATAATTTTACTAAAAAATTGGAAAATAGTTAATTTTGACAAAAGCTAACTTAAAAGCAACGTTTATACTACTGATATTAGATCGGCCTGCATGAATTTTGCATTTTCTATAAGATATTTGAATTCAGCAACCCCAAAAACACAAGAATACAAATTCTTGTGAAAATCGTGTAAAATTATGAATTATGGCCAGCTTTTCTAGAAATTTCTCCACTGTGCGGCGGCTCCCCATGGCACTGTTGCCGCCGCGTATTTCACCAAACTATTTCGCTTGTACATTGAATACAAAAATCATTGTGTAACTACCACTGATGCTTTCCTTAGCAGGGGCTTTTCGGCCTCACAGACATGAAAGATTGCTTTACATTCTTAATTTATACCTTATATTACGTTCGCCATCATCTGCCTTATTCCTATTTACTTATTATCTATAACCTTATACTAACTGCCTTACACTAAACTGTATCTTATTTTTATTCGCCCTCGTTCTCTCTCCACCGTATTCAATGACATCCATTCCCACTCTTTCCCTCCTTATTCCTTCTTATTCTCTTTTATTTTTCTTTCCATCTCCCTTAACCACTTTTCCTGCCACTGAACAGATCTACTACCCCTATATTCCTTCTTTCCAGTTCCCTGCACTCCCATACCATGTACTCCAGTATCCCCCAACCCTCCTTGCACAATTTGAACCTCCTTTCTTCATCAGCCTTCCAATATCTGCTCCACAACTCTGTGTTCCCCCACCTCGCCCTTGCAATCAGCCTCTGGCTCTTTTCCCTACCCTCCTTGGTCAGGTACTCCGTTAGCACCCCTGTCTTTATATATTTATATCTATTATTATATCTACTTGTCCCCACTGCACTGCCTTGACCGTGTCCTTGAACCTGCTGGTCTCTTTCCTTCAGTCCCATCCGAACATTTTCCCCCTTACTTCTTAGGTGGCATTGTGGTCTTTTAAACTTTTTAGCCCCTTTCCAGATTGTGTGGTCGTTTTTGGAGACTGTAGTGACATGGTGCTCGAATGTTTGGTTTCGTGCATCCATTACAGAATTTGGAAGTTTCCGTCCTAGTTTATTGTATGAGTATCTGTCAGCGATGTTTCGCGTTCTTTACCACTTCTTTCATGCACTTCCTTCTGCTGCTACCAGCTCCGTTATATGTTTTGATTTTCCTTTGGATTAGCTGTTGTGTGGGTTGAGTTGCAGGCTGCTTCATGTCACGGCGGTCGCGCTTGTCCGTTTACTCCCGAGCATCGCGGGCCGGAGGAGAGGCAGCGCCGCCTATATGGGAATGTCGTGCGATCGATGGCGTTATATTGCGTCCCGATATGGACGTGCGCTTTGGCGGTCACACGGCGCAGCCGACAATTGCTGCGCCGCGTACACAGGAGGATGGTCATCAGGGTTGCTGGAGCATACCGCACGATATCCCACGAGGCGGCCCTGACACTGGCTGGCACTGTGCCCTTTGATTTTCTGGCGGAAGGAGACGCGACCATCTATGAGTGTCTCCGCCAAGATAGTAGTGATAGTAGTAGAGAGTGTCGGGATGCCCGGAGCACACGTTGGAGAAGTGCCCAGCGTTGACAAGCGAGCGTCGTGTCCTTGTGGCGGCCGCGGGGGTATACTTATCGCTATCGAGCATCGTTAGACATGGTGGGCAGCGAGTGTTCTTCGACAGTGGCCCCGCTGAGGTGGACTATGTCCGCACGTTTCCCGCGGGGTCGGTAACCCCCTTCGGAAGACTGCCACCGCTGACAGGAATATTGGCGGCCCTGCTGGGGAGTATCGTGTCCTTCCATTCCCTGCAGGATCGTCGGAGAACCGTGGGCGGCTCGAGTGGGGCCCCGAGTTGTCCAAGATGCAGCCAGGGAGGAAGGTCGCACCCAGTGTAACTCCTCGTGCGGCCTTACATCTAGGAGAACCGGAGAGTCCGACTGGCCCTCCCGAAGACAGGGTCGAAATAGCGTGGGCGCGGGGAAGCACCGGAAGATAGCTCCCGATGTCACGGAGCCTGCACCGCAGCGGCCGGGGAAGATGACCGGGGTGATTTTAGCCGGTAAAAATCTGGCACTACCAGGTGTCAGGCGAAGATTTCACCTCGAAAAAAAATGGGATTTTAAATGGGTGCTTTTTTGCCTTAACCTGGTTCTTAGTGCTCTGGATTTTAACCGTTTGGTGCTGAATTAATTCATGATTAGCAGTTTTGATTCGAATCATAATAGCTGTACCCTCGTGAGCCGTGGCATCTGGGTAAGGATTAGTAGTAGTAACATGCGTTTCGGATATTCAAGCTATATCACATTATGCATTATCAGGAAGTTTTGTACTTTTAGTTTGTGATTTACTAGACCATTGGTGCTCTAGAGTAGTATTCGTAATGCATTATCCATTATGAAGCAATTTTCTTAATGACCGTTGTTAGTATGTTTAGTATTATGCTGTTTTGGTGGAGAGGTTGTAGAAACGTTGCTTTAAGGGCTCCGACACATTTGCGCCCAACACCGAATCGATCTAAGCACCATTGCAAAGAAACGGGCGTTAATGAAAACAGAAAATTGGCAAATTCGACATTTGACGGCGGGACATCTAATGTCATTATACAGAATTATAAACTCACGGTGTGATGTGTAACGTCATCAGACACAATTATAAACGGAGAGTGGGAGGCCATAGTTGCCAAATCACAACATTTGAGAGTTCTGTGCTTAAATCCTGGCCAGCAGCAAAATAAATCGGCTCGAGCCGAGACATTCCTGTCTTATTGTGATTGTTTTACTTACTACTAGACTTATTGTTAGACATAGCTGCTGAACCGCTGGAAACTTTTAGTAGCTTCTATCCGCCTCGCGTATATTTTTTTTACATTAATTGTTTTTTAATTCCTAACTATATAACAATGATCAATATTTGCTTACCAAAATTTTAAAAACATTTGTTAAATATTTGGCCCCAGTTAACTTAAAGCGATTTTAGTGCTACTATTTCACTTGCCATGTATCCTGCCAATTATGGTACTATTTAATAATTCTAAAGTTAAAATAATATTGCAATCCGTTTCTGTAATTTAACAACGCAAATATGATCCCAATTATATCGTGTATAATAGATCTGATAATCCCAATAAATCTGAACTTAGAGCGTTTTTCGTGCTACCGTTTCAAACAGTGTGATGTTTTACTACTATTCCGCCTTTCTTTTAAACCACACAATTATTTCTTTTTTAGAAATAATTTTTCTTGCGAATGCAATTATACGATCAGTAATAGAGGGAAATATTTATTTTTAGAGATTTTATGCCAGTTCCGAATATGCCTATCTTGATAATTTTTAATTCATTTCATTCGCTTTTTGCTATTTCTTTGATCATTGTGTAGAATGACAAAGAAAGAACCCGGAGACATAGTTGATATTATTATATCTATTAGTCTTGCTTTTCAGGAAAACTTCAATAGATTCGACTCATGTTGAGGTTTTCATTCTTGCCAAACATAAAACAGATTAGTGCAAATGAAAGTGATTCCAGGGTCATGTTGAACAAAACAAATTGATGAAACAATATTACTGACGGTAACAATAAAACGTCTTATTCATACTTTTTAACACATAATCATTTGAGACGGCATCAAGGGCCGCAAGTTGTATCAAGTGAGATTGGGCTTAGGGCATCTTTCGAATCAGAGATTAACCCGCTGGACTCCGCTAGTTCGGTTGAAGTTCATTCGACATACAGTAATTCTTCTCTTGACGCTCACGACGATCTCTACCGAGCATGCTTACGAGTTAGCCCCACCACTGGAGGGGCCCCACTAGTTATGAGTCGACGAAGTAATTCGGCACCTTTTGATTAGCCGACACGACGCGGCCGCGACGGCCGCGTTTAACCATTAAAAGATTAAATGCTTCGTATCGGTGAGACAACGCTAATGCAACGGCGTAACATTTTTATTGTTACTTATATCGCTATAATTTTTGTTTTTTAATCATTGCTGAGATTGTGCTGATTAAAATGAGACCAAACGCGATAGAATTTGGATTATATTTACTTACTTACTTACTTACTTACAAGGATCCATACAAGAAAAGCTTGCGAACGGTCATGCTCAGTTTTTACTATAACTTTTCGGGCTTAGAGAATAGTCCAAATCGAAACATATATTCCAATAGGCCTCTTCAAGGTAAGATGCGCATTTATTGGTATGGTTTTATATTTTTCTGGAGGCCCATTCAAGCACATACTAATGAAATGAAACATGCAAAATTGAAATCATCAGCCGCAAATGAATACAATAACTGATCTCATTCCTCTCTTTTTTTCGCTCGCTGTCCCTTTCTGTGGCCGCCGATATCGGTGTCTCCACAGTAGCCGGGCTCTGACGGTTCTAGGAACCCAAATTTCTACGAACCCAAAGTTCGACCAAATTCGCTTGGCGCTTACGGCCGGTCCCGAATAGTAAGCACCAAGCGAAGAATTACTATACTCTAAGAGCGGCTCTCACACCCCGCAACGCCAGTGCGTCAACACGGTGCAAATATGCAGGCAACTTACACATTGCATATTATTTCATCGCGACAGAAACATTTATACTTATACTGATATTCTGAATATAAACTTTAATACGTTCACTTATAAATCGAGTAGATTCGTCAAACCTATATTTACCCCGCAATCCTTGCATACTAGTAAGAACGTATCCACTGATACAACTTCACATCTCGAGTTGTATCAAATATTAATTTAGAGTTACGAGGCAAATTAACATTTCTTGCGAATACCTGATCTCACATCAGGTACGTTCGTACGTCTTTATCCAAACAAGCAAACTATTCCAATCTACTGGCACCTCGATCTCGCATCGGGTTTGTCTACAAAATCTATGCCTTCCTACAGCTCCTTGGTATCGCACCAGGTTCGTCCGTCCCCTACTGCTCCCCAATTTCACGACGGATTCTCCGAATAATCCAACCTCCTTGCCCTCCGATGCATCCGATCACGACCGCGGGAGTTGTGCTTGAGCGCGCATTATACGGGCGCTCTCATTGGCCAGTATTTTTCGTTAATAACTCAAGAACGAAGCTTCAAACAATGTTATGGTCAAGGAAAAAGTTGTACAGAATCACCTCAGCTACCCCCCATTTCCGGATACGACGCCAGTTACGGGCCACCCTGTATGTTAACATAGCAGCTTTATGGGTAATATAAATATAAATTCTTAGCAGCTGTTTCATCGGTGGACGCGGCCTCGCCTTGTGTCTTCACACTGTGAAGTGCATGTCGTCGTCAAATCCAGTTAACCAGCCATTGCAGGCAGAAAATTTCAGCTTTTTAAAGTGGGATAAGGAACTAGACGGTTTGAAATCCTTCAGCTGATTGAAATATTGTTTAGCTTTCTCTTTAATTAAATCTCCGTCAATGGGGATTCGTTTTCAAGTTGAGTCTTTAATCCAAAATATGAGGGCCTTTTCCGTTTTCTCTATTACAACATTTCTTGAATATTATGCTCTTTTACCACTTTCGTTTGTTGCACAATTATTAGTGCCTTATTACAATTGATGCCAACACCGCATAAAAAAACCGCACAAAAGCCGGTTCGACTGTACTACTCTGCAGGGTCTTGCCTCTTTAATTTTACATGTATGATACACTATTTTATTCTGTTGGAACTTTTCAAGTTATTTCCTATAGCAGTCTGGAATAATTACATGTATTTTAATCGTTTCATTTGGTAGGGCCTTACATTGGTATTGTTCTTTATCTATCGTTAAAGTTATAAGTTATACCACTCATTGATAGTTTGCTAGCCTGTATATAAATATTGGCGGCGGTTTTTGTACATTTCTTGGTTAATCTGTATCGTTGATTGAATTATAAACAATTTCATTTACTTGCATGTATTCATGGGAATGTTGGGAGAGTTCTTCGAATCTGTTTCGTGTGCTGAGGTGACACGAGTTTCCTACTCTGGACGGCTCCGGTGAGGGGTTAGACATTTTTCTTTTCCTTATTACTTGTCACTGGTATTTGTCTATTGTTTCTGATTCATTGTGATCCACATGAGATGTATCGTTTGTTTTGTGGGGTCCGCATATTTGATTTAAGCCATGCGTGCAAGTCGGCTGGTGTGGACGAGTTTTCTGCCATCACTGGATTTATCTGACACTATATAGATGTACAGACACTTGGTGGTAGTTGCATTCCTCCACCGCACCAAGAATTTCGTAACGGTTAAGGTAAATAGATCTTACAGTTAAACTGTACTCTTCCCACAGTACACGTTTAGACGATAATCGAATACCTATTTAACACTGAAAACTTTAACGGTCTGTTTACAATCACGGAGCGGTTAGTAAGTCAACCATACAGCTCAGTGGCTGGTACCAGGCTGAACAAGGAATGTATGTGCTTTAAATGTTCGTACACATTATCAGAAATATCATTGCTGTAAATTAAATAGCGTCTAAATTAAGAAATTGTGCAATACCTCAAAAATACTAATAGCATTCAATAACAATGTCTCCCTAACTATACAGTGAAAAGATAAAACATAATTGCCTAGAATTACCCTCAACACTGACTGTTAAAGTTTTATTCAGTCAAAGAGTAGCCTCTATAGTATGTAATAAACTGTTAACACGTATCTGTCTTACATGCATACATGAAGTTCATCTTTAACAAATATAAATAGAAGAAAATATCAAGAAATGTTATTAGAAAACTTACACATAATTTTAAGTTCGACCTTATTGCTATAACCATCTCCTTCGACATTGCTAGCAATACAAGTGTAATTTCCGGCTTGAGAACGGTTAACCTTCCTCAAAACCAAATCATACTGTTGCACAATTACGCCAATCTTTGCATTGGTTTGAATCATATTTCCCTAAAAAAAAGTATAAATTTTAAATTTTGCCTATAATATCCTTAGGTTTCATACTAGATACCGGAAAAAGTTCGTGCGATTTTTATTTAATAAATCAGAATTGAATCTGCATCGATTTTGTGATATTATTGATGATAAATTTCAGGAAGATGGACTTTTATTGTCTTTATAGAGGAAGCTCATTGTCAAGGAATTACGCCGTTTTAATGACGTACTGAAAATAATGAATCATTAAAAAATTAAATCTTTTTGAGAGTATACATAATACAGTGTATACTAATAAATTACCTAAAAATGGAAATTCAACACACACATATGTAAGGACTGAATAAAACGGAAGGGCAGGCTTGGGGGGGGGGGGGGGAGTGGTCGAACCCGAGATCTTCGAGATTACTAGGCACTGAACAATCCATTTACGCCACGGCCCCTTTCCCATATTCGCTGTTCATTTCTACCTCTTAACTTCGTTCTTTGATGGAGGCGCCCGATCCCACAAATATATATTTAAGTTATTAATGAAACCGTGTGAGGGGTATCCATAAAGTAAGTTCCGTTCACAAATATTGCAGGCATCATTTAGGACAGTCACAGCGTGTTAATCAATAATTGTTCTGTATATTTAGCGTGTTCAAGACCATTGATGGATTTGAAGGACCAAAGACATGTTAAGCCAGCAGACATTTATCATCAAATTCACGAGGTATATGGAGATCGGATAGTGCAGATTAATATTTCCTCGTTTATTAAACCTATAGATTTATAAAACGTAATAAAAAATCATAGAAATAAGCGACGACTTCTTTGATGAATAAAACTGTTTTCGTTACATAAACCTGGCATTTCAAATTTGCATAAAATGTTTCCGGTACCTAACAATTTTAATATAAGTCTCGTAATGTTACCTGTGTATAGAGTGTATAAAAATCATGCACAAAGGCCACCGCAGGGAGATTGTACATATTTCGGATTGTGGATGTTTGAAAACAAAGTGGATGCAAAATTGTTAATAGCAATAAAAGTAGAAGTTAAAATTTTGTTTTGTAATGTATTCTTCTCAGGGAGTGGAAAAAAGTCTGGAAGAAATCATATGTTTCAAATGGATCGTTTGTGCAACATAAATTGTTAAAATTATTGCACAAATAAACTTGTGCAATTTACATGTAGGAAGAAACAAACATACCTAACGTCGATTCAGTCGTTCGACCAGAAGTTGCCTACTACAAACGGGGTTTAAAGAAACAGAACTGAAAACATTTGTTTCTCCATGGAAGTTTCATTAACAATCTTATTTGTTCAAGAACTTTAACAATTTGTATTAAGCAAACTGTACATTTGCGGTATATGGAACATTAGGAGGAAACAATATTCTGCGGCACCTAACAACAACGATCTGTCACGATCTCATCGACCTGTAATAATCGTGACATAAAAGTTTCTTACACCCTCTACATATAGTCACAGAAGAAAGAAAACTTAAAATTGACTTTTGTACGTATGAGTATCAGCATAATCTATATTAGACATTTCATATTATGTTTATAATACCCCTCTTTTCTCGAATATACCCTCACGCCGCATCATGTAATATACTGCATAGATGCACTTTGTATGATAATGTTTTTCTATACAGGGTGTCAGAAGACTCTGGGAACATCGAGAATTGGGGTGTAGCTGAGGTGTAGATGAACAACTTTTTCCTTGGTAATAATGTCATACATAGTTTCGTTTTTGAGTTATTAACGAAAAACACTGGCCAAGGAGAGCGCCCGGCGGGCATCGGCCGACGCGCGCTCAGGTGCGAACCGATCACGTGCGGTAGGTCGTGAAAGCATGAAGCAAATGTTACATCGTCTTAATTAAGAATAACGTGGAATTATTCATTATTCGCGAATAAGAAATACACTAATAAATCGTGTAATAACCGTGTTCGATACGTTTATTCATTATCCGAAAGGAATGAAATGTTTTATTATTTATGAAAAAAATACTTTTTTTTATCAGTACGACTTCAGGTGGATAAATTATGTTTTAAGAAAAATGACTCGCATACTAATGTTAGGAAAAGCTAGTTAAACTTACCCATTCGTTCACGAATTAATCTGCTTAACATTGTGTGAATCCTGACCTAGGTAACGCTCAACAGCTGATGTTACGGCCGGTTTAGTATCCTTAGCACGATCACTTCACTTCACGAAAGCTTCACCTGCCACTGTGAAATGTGGGGGTACTTAAAAACAATTTATTGTTCCTACGTTTGAACATTTTGTAATATTCTGCGTGTGTACGATTCATGTTGCTCGCTCGGTTAGCAGTATGGCTCTGGCAGCTTAAACGTTCGCACTCGCTTCCACACGCACACGCACACACAGCGTCTCCGAATTTAGTGGAAATCGGCGGCAGATGCCGATAACACAGGGCAGCATCGGCCCTTGCGTGGACTACGACGCAGCGCGAGCGTTGGCACTACAATTTTATCACATTGAAGAACATGTGTGCGTGTGGAAGCGGGTGCGAACGTTTAAGCTGCCAGAGCCATACTGCTAACCGAGCGAGCAACATGAATCGCACAAACGCAGAATATTACAAAATGTTCAAACGTAGGAACAATAAATTGTTTTTAAGTACCCCCACATTTCACAGTGGCAAGTGAAGCTTTCGTGAAGTGAAGTGATCGTGCTAAGGATACTAAACCGGCCGTAACATCAGCTGTTGAGCGCTACCTAGGTCAGGATTCACACAATCTTAAGCAGATTAATTCGTGAACGAATGGGTAAGTTTAACTAGCTTTTGCTAACATTAGTATGCGAATCGTTTTTCTTAAAACATAATTTATTCACCTGAAAACGTACTGATAAAAAAAAGTATTTGTTTCATAAGTAATAAAACACTTCATTCCTTTCGGGTAATGAATGAACGTATCGAAGACGGTTATTACAGGATTTATTAATGTATTTCTTATTCACGAATAATGAATAATTCCACGTTATTCTTAATTAAGACGATGTAACATTTGCCGCATGCTTTCCTCGGTACCCTCGATGCCCCATCACGACCTACCGCAAGTGATCGGTTCGCACCTGAGCGCGCGTCGGCGGATGCCCGGCGCGCGCTCTCCTTGGCCAGTGTTTGTCGTTAATAACTCAAAAACGAAACTATGTATGACATTATTACCAAGGAAAAAGTTGTTTACATACACCCCAGATATAAGTCAATCCTCGATGTTCCCTGAGTCTTCTGTCACCGTGTATAATACCTGTAACACATACTGCAAACCTTTGTTGTTAGGTAACAAGTTGTGAAATGATTTCATACTCAGTGCTAATCAAATTCATAAATCAAATGTGAATTGGCTTTATTATTTTAAGTGTGCGTCTAATCCAATTCGATCCATAATCGATTTTTTATCATGTTATTACTCTGTACTACACATATGTGTCTAGTAGCGTTTCCTGGCTTTCCCTTGCCTCTTGCCTCTTGCCTTACTTGTACATAGTGCAGTAGAAGTTATATTGAATATCGTGTCTTATACTTAAGTACATGTCCATATTTCAGTAAAACTTACATTATGTTTCCACACAACTTTATAAGCACTAGGATTAGCATGTGCTTTGCAATCAAAATACACGTCGTCACCTTCTTCAATGTCGTCTGGATTCATATTCGCGCCCAACTCCAGATGTAAAATTGGCACAACTGAAATGTAAAAGAAGAAACGTTATTAAAAATGTCATAACCAGTATACAATCTGTGTATGTAATCTATTGCACTCTGTGATTTAAAGTAAGTGAAGTTGCACTGACTTTGCGACATATCGCTTTGCAGTAAAACCTGAGTAAATGATAGAAAAAATTGACTGCATAAGTGATGGGTGTCTATCCCCTCCACTTGGGGGATCCCCAAGTGGGCGATTGAAACGCCCGACGGGGGAGCGGTGCAATATGATCCGATCCGGAATATCGGTGTGTCTAATACTAATTCAGCAATTAAACTTTTTATTTCTGACGTTTTCTTAATAAAGCTTTTACTAGCGTATTTGCGAGATTTTTGTGATTAAAATGAGACCAAGCACGATATAATTTGAATTATATTGACTTGTTGATACTAATTCAATACGTACCACAAAGTACAAAAACGCGGGGCTCTTATTAAACTAATAATAAAAAGATAATGTAAAATAATAAAGTATATTATAATAAATATAATAATACATTGAAATAAACAGGATTCAATTTGAATTATATTTACTTATTAGAATAAGAATAAAAGGATAACACAAAATACAGTAAAGTTTCGATATAAGCGAATGTTCGCTTATATTTTTCGACAACGTCGAACTTAAAAAAGGACAGCAAGTACAGATAGACAAAAAGACAAAAAGATAAACAGATAAAGACAAAAGATAAACTCTATTATATACTACAATACCTACAGTCGTGGATTAGTTTTTCAGTTAGATTTAATCTTTCTTAGTTTATTTTTTATTCAGTTAGATTTAGTCTTTGATTAGTTGTTGCGTCGCGACCATTCATGATAGTCGTACTGATCGCCAAAATTTTTTTGAAACATATCGCTGCTAATAAAAGTAGGCCATGCGACAGCCAGCACGAATATGTGGTACGACCAGGCTAGTTTTGAACGGTAAATAAAAACACTCATCGCAAAATAGGAAAAACGCGTACATCGGTATAGCGTCAGCAATTCGCGGAGGACAGCAACACAGGAAACAGGTAAGAAAGCGAGTTTACAAAGACTTGGAGCAACAGTTGCTTACGTGGTACATAGAACGGAGAACAATGGGTGACACGGTTTCAGATCTGGTAATTTTTGAAAAGCAGCTAAGCTAGGAAGAGATATCAGAATGTTCCAATTTCCAAATGGGCAAAGGGTGGGTCATAAACTTCGAAAGGCGCCACGGGATTAGACTTGTTCGTATACACTGCGAAAAAGCCAGTGCCGATGAAAATGGCCCGAAAAGATTCGTACGTGATTTCCAAGAAAGGACCGAGGAGGACAATCTTGAAAGTATTGTTACGAGCAGATGGCAAAGGGGCGTGGCTTGCGGAGCCATTGGTCGGTTGTTTAACAGTTTGTTAATTAACGGATGAACCAGTGAATATTTCATCATTGGGAGCCACAGGAAAGTATTCCTGAACGAACCAGTGCCTATTTCATCACCGGGAGCCATTATAATTGTGAAGTATGTAATCTCGTAACTTGTAATAAATCGATACACCTTGAACGATTAAGGTGCATCCATTTTGTGGAAATATAGTAATAAAAAGTGTACATTCTCTATTCTTCGGTTTCACTACTCGTTACGTACAGACTGTCGAGGAACTAAGTACCCACCTTTCTCAATCTTTACGGATACGAATACAATTTACGTACAAAGATGCCTAACAGTAGATTTATACTGCATGGTAATACGTATGTAACTTGCTCGAAAGAGAGCCCCGCGGATGAATTCCGTATTATTTTCATACCCAAATATTAATCTGAAACGATGGTGAGCGCACGTGATATTCCATGGGAGTCCAAAGGTTCCTCTGAAGGAACTGAGTTATTGCGTTATCGCGGCAGGGGGGATTCGACTGCGCATTACCAAATAAAGCCATAACGAAAGAAACGAAGTAAACGGAGTCTTCCGAAGTAAAAATATATCCAATGTTACGTAGGAAGTATTATTTCCTTTCTTCCTTCTATTATGCCCTTATTTGGATATCGAGGGTGCATGCAGTCGAGTCTGCCCCTTCCGCCACGTCGCGCTGACATGACCCTTTGGGGGGATCGTTCCGGACTCCCTTGGAAGATTCCGTGCCCCCACTAGCTTTTTGGTCCGGCTGTCGGGTATAAAAAGGGCACGAATTCTGCTTTCGGCGGCTCTGTATTTATCTATCTTCGAGTACATTCGGTATCGACTATACAGGGTGACAGAAGACTCGGGGAACATCGAGAATTGGGGTGTAGCTGAGGTGTAGATAAACAACTTTTTCCTTGGGAAAAATGTCATACATAGTTTCGTTTTTGAGTTATTAACGAAAAACACTGGCCAATGAGAGCGCCCGGCGGGCATCGGCCGACGCGCGCTCAGGTGTGACCCGATCACTTGCGGTTGGTCGTAGTGGGGGCATCGAGGGCACCGCGGAAAGCATGCGGCAAATGTTCCATCGTCTTAATTAAGAATAATGTGGAATTATTCATTATTCGTGAATAAGAAATACACTAATAAATCGTGTAATAACCGTGTTCGATACGTTTATTCATTGTCCGAAAGGAATGAAGTGTTATATTACTTATGGAAAAAAAACTTTTTTTATCAGTACGTTTTCAGGTGGATAAATTATGTATTAAGAAAAACGATTCGCATATCTAATGTTAGGAAAAGCTAGTTAAACTTACCCATTCGTTCACGAATTAACCTGCCTAACATTGCGTGAATCCTGACGTAGGCAACGGTCAACAGCTGATGCTGTTACGGCCAGCTTAGTATCCTTGCATGATCACTTCACGTCACGATAATGTTTACAAGTTCATTACTAATGCTTAAAAACAATTACCACATTTTCGCGGGGGAGACGCGTTCCGTATGTAACATTTGCCGCACGCTTTCCTCGATGCCCTCGACATCGATGAGAGAATGCTAATGCAATAATGGAAATTCTTTTGTTGTTACTTATTTTCTAATACATATTTCTAATACATTTGATGCGGATTTTATGTTTAAAATGAGACTCAGCGCGTTATCATACGGATCACATTTGTATCTAATGAAGTACAAAAATTGTTCATTATGTAAAATAAATAGGATCAAACGCGTGTGTAATCCCATTTAAAAATAAGGAACTTGTACTGTTGCATTCGCGTTGTATCACCATTGCGAAGGCTTTTAATCATTAGACGGGTATTATGACTTTCAGCCGTCGGAAAATTACCGATGCCACTGATATGACCAAGGCCTATCCAGTGGTGAAGATCATACATGGTAATTCATTGTTGACATGTTCCCGAGCATTCATCGAAAATTAACTGTACATTTACTTTTAATTTAACTGAACTAGATACTACCGCAACATAGATTTTTCAAATTAGTCAAAATTCTGCACACGGTTTACAACTAACTATGACTAGGTATTATGCAAAGTAATTAGTATCGCCAACGTATTGGAGTCATCTCGAACTTGAACCATTTGATGAATTCCCGAACTCCGCTTATACACGAACGTCTGTTTGAACGCAGCAAGTACTCGATAGTTTTAAATATAACGTACAATTCGCATTTTACACATTCGGCCTTACTAAGTAGGTTATCCAATAGATTCGTTTAAACTCTTATCAGTGTTGCGGTGTTGTCATGTCCAACGAGAAAAGGATAATTGGTTACATTCCAAGTACACACCCATCATCTAATGCAGAGGTGACGAACTGGCGGCCCGTGGGCCGCCAGTGGCTCTTTCGTTAGCCGTAGATGTCAGCCCCAGTATCTCAAATCTCATCCTACAGTACATCAACAAATGGAATTCTATCCAAGTTCCAACAAACCTTCTGTACGCGTTCGAACTGTCGCAGGTTGGTGAACCGATTGACGGAGGAAATGATGCACAGCCAGAGAGTTGCTTACTAACAATAAGTGGACTGTATGTTGTTTTTTGGTTGCGTGAATATTAAGAGGCTATCGTATGTTGTGTCCGGCGAGCAGACCACGAACCTTGGTTTTCGTATATTCAGTCTACGGTCAAGACCACGCCTTGAGGTCCGACTGTCGTTTCTCCTGAATTTCGTCTCTATCTTATTAACTAAATTGCTTATTTATACAGTTGTTCCTTCGCACGGAAGGTTTTTACGAAGGAACACCTTCAACTTATTGATCTGAAACTACAATATAATAAACAGTGTAACCAGGCCTTGTGCTACAAAAAATGTAGTTGGGTTAGGTTAGGTTTAATTGGTGACAACATACGGCATATGTGTCGAATTTACGGATACCCAATTACCAGTGAGTTAATTTTTCCGACCGTAGAGAAGGAACAATAACTACAAGAACTATCCGCGCAACCGACCCGCGACATATTCAAATCTGTGTTGGGGAGAAGAGAAATTAAACGACAGGGAAAAAACTGTTTGATATTGTACAGGACTCGCGCGTGCATTCTGTCCCCGAAAAACAAAGCCGTGAGAAATACTTGCAGCACCATGTGTTAAGGCAACAAATTAACTGTGCGGTCCTACATGTTCCGTCCTCAGACGGAATTTGTATTTATTTGAAGGCGCCAGGATTCTGAAGTATGGCGAGACTTTTCATAGTCGAGGCGCCAGTCTTCCTGGCGTACAAGTCGAAGTCAAGGGCCTCTTTGTACTCAGGCGATAAGGGCCTGTGAGGTCCGATGACAGAATTACCGGTCCTGCGGCGACGCTGGTCTTCCGCGTCCGTAGGGTTTCCCACGACGAGTTTTTCCCTTTCCCTAATTATTAGGGGAACATTTCAAATAGAAGAAATTGGTATAACGGTGAAGAGAATATCCCACTGAAACACAACAGCAACTAACTCTAAAGCTAGAAATTACTGAAAGAACTATATTCTATCCCTTACATAAGGAAGAAAGAATTAAAAAATAATTACAAATATGCCGATGCCCACCGAGAACGTTATGTATTGCTTGGATTAAATAGTTTTCCCGTTTGTGGATTATTCTCTAAAACTTGGGACTATTTTCAAAATTGAGATGTATTTTGCTCTGTTTGTAATTAAACATCTAAGTTGTGTAAAAAAAAGCTCCGGAATAAATTGTGGACCTAATACACTGTAACGCAACCTTTGAAGTGGCTCAAGAGTGATTCTGCGTTCGAATCGCAAAACGCGGTAGCTGTTCAGGAATGTTTGACCTTGGATGTATGCAACAACTTCAAATAAACGAACCAACTTTGTTTTTAACGCACCTCGAAGATCAATGTTTCTAATATACATCAAAGAGACTAGCATAATTGCTAAACACCGTGTAATTGCTCGATTGCTAAGAAAAAACAGACACTCAGATTTCTCTTAACGAGCCCCTATTATCAAATCATTAAAGCGGATGTTTTCGGATGTGTCCTGCGATTCTGGAATACTGCGGATTCGTGCGAATAGAAATGTAAAGACATGCGACTTAGTATCGTCATACGTGGGCACACATATTTGAATACTCACTCTATCCAGGAGCAATGCAACAGTGGAATATATTTTTACAAACATGTAACAAGAAGCTGTGTATATGATCTACATGTGGTTGACCTACTGACATTGGTTTAAATTCTATATATGGTCTAGAAGGAGCTACGGCCGATGAAACAACTCACTCAGTGTGTACAGAGTGCATGAGAAACCTATTGCGTGTTTAAGACCGCACGACCGAAGTGTAAACTTCGCTGGCGATTGTGATCTATTATAATTAATGTATGTATATATGAATAATATGAATATTATTGTGGGATCGGGCGCCTTCATCAAAGGAGGAAGGTAAGATGAACAAACGAACAGCGAATATAAGAGGCCGTGGTGTAAATGGACTGATCAGTGCCTAAAAATACGAAGATCTCGGATTCGATTCCCGAAGCCTGCGCTTCCTTTTTATTCAGCTTTCCTTTCGTTTTTATTTCTAGATCATTAACGATCTTATTACTTGGGCGAATCAGCAACAAGTCATAAAGCTATCTATTTTCATTCGTTTTCTGATTAGATCTACAATGTGTGCATTTATAACTATGTATCAATTATCTATTTAATTGTCAGATAATAAATTTCAGATTTAACTTTCACTGCCCAGCAAGAAGTGTGTACGTGATGCGCCTAAAGAAGTTTACACTTCAAGGATATAGTACGACAAAGTATAACAAATTCATAAAAAAATGGGATCGCTGTAAAGTAAATACCACGCGCGCGCGCGCACACACACGCGCCGATTTAGAGCATCTGTGCGGCGTTCAATGCACTGTAAAGTGCTTCATTTTCTAATGGTGCTAAATTATAATCTATGTTCACTTGTCGGTTTTCTTCATCTATTTTTGATAAATATTTTTGCTGTTTTATTTGTGTTTTAAGGTTTTCCTCTTGCGAAATTCCGGCACATCTTTTCACATAATCATTTACATTTTCTGAATAATCGTTTACAAGAATAGGTATTGTTGCGCAGCAGCTCGAATTCGAGTATATCTGGACTCGATACGACCGCGCTTACAACTAAGGTTAGACAACCCGAAGATTCAGAAAATTATAAAACCTTGCTACAAGTACAGTAAGTAATATAACCCTATATTTCGATTGTGCCATAATTCGGTTTTGAGGGGTGACAGCAGCCCTTGAAAAAAATTCAGAATTTTCTTTTTAGTGAAATATTTCAGGAAGACAGAGAGATATGAAAAAAGTCTGAGTAAAGTTTACTATTCGTACTTAAAGTAGCTTTGGCTACCCTCTTTTCATATCTCTAAATGATAATATGTGTTGCACTTTTCTTATAAATAAAAAGAAACCATTATTGTTAGCAAATTTCAAGTCCATTTACGCAGCTTTCTTTAATAAACGGCTCTCATAACGCAATACTTAAATAATTTACATTTATTTTAAGTTCATTTACATGAAAATTATACATATTAAATTTAATTGCAGCAGTACAACAGTTTTGATTAATAAAATGATTATTGAAATATTGAAATATTCTTTTTTAAGCCACCGACGAATACAATGAAAGTTACGGTTTACAATTAGTACAACAATAATATTCCCCGTGGCAATGTTTGAGACAAAAGTACTCGCCACACCATACATATCGGCTAATAGCGGCCGCTCCACAAGCATTGCACTCCAACTCGGTATCAGTATCATGTGATTCAGCGTGATCTAACGATACGGAGAACCCCTGTAAACATAAATCTTCAGACAATGTCTTAACATTAGACCCCGGATCTAGGACCTCGGACCTCAGACCACAGACGATGAATACGTATTGTCAATAATATTGAAAACCTTGAAATATTAATGATAATATTGGCCGCCTGAAGTTTCCGTTATCGTTACACTTATCCTCGAAATGTTACTTATTTTCTACATTTTTCCGATGATGCTTTTATATAAATGTTCGGGCGGAAGTTGCTCATTTACAGTTGTGTTTACGACAGTAGTCAAGTGTACACGGTGTGATTTAATTCAAAAATGTCGGGGCCCATTGCTTCAAAGCCATTTCTTTAAAACGAACTCTATTAATATCGCTAACCTAATAAACATGTTAGTCACTATGTTTCAAATCGCGAGTATAACGCAGACACCAATAAAGCCGGTAGAAGTTGACTTGCTTAATGAAGTTCGTGGTATTATAAATATTGGGTTGGTGCATAATTTTTGCCGCTTTTTAATTGGTGCATAATTTTTGCGGATTTTCTTAAACACATTCGGACACTTTCGGCTTTGTTCTTTTCGCAGAGATCGTGGGGATCCAACCCGCCAATTTCTATACTTTTCCGAGCTTCTTGAGACGATGAACGATGGTTGAATGGTCCACATTGAAGTCTTCAGCCAACATGTTCGTTGTCAAGCTTTCGTCCGCTTCCACTCTGCCAAAAGTGACTGGTCGTCCAAATTTAATGGTCGACCTCTTCCTTCTTCATCTGCGAGGTTTGTATCGCCGAATTGGAACTTCTTGAACCGTCTTTCAACTTGGCTTTTGCTGATTGTTCCTTAACCAAAAAGTTCGTTCAGATCGCGAAATGACTGTGATGCATTCCAACCTTTCTCGAAGTGGTAGAGCATAATATGGCGAATATGGATATGATTTTCGATACGCATTTCCACTAACTGAAAAGAGAGGATTATTTTTATGAAACAAATTTTTTAAGACGCCAATTTTCAAAGAAAAATGGTCGCAAAATTATGCACCAACCCAATAATTTCCAAAATACGTATTTCACACCATCAATCGAACATGATTATGTGCTTGAATTTGATGATCCATCAGAATCACATAGTGCTCAGATTGTAGATTATATTACGCCCACAGACTATGAAGATGATAATTTTGTTCCTGGAGAGCGTATTGTTGATGAGGTAGGTGGAAAATTCGACTTAAGTTATTAAAAAAAGCAGTCAAATTTTAGAGAAGCGGAAAACAAACACTTCGACCGCTTACAACAGTGCAAAAAAACTTTCGGAAGGTTAAATCATCTCATCAACTATACAGGAGGGCTACGAGTGTTGAGAAGGGTGGATCAAATCCAGATAAACTTACATTTGTTATGGAATATGTACTGCAAAAGTTTGAAGAAGCTTGTGAGAGGCGACCTATTGTGGATGACATTAATGTGAGATTATAGGCTCTGAAGGCAAAAGAGCTAGTAGTGGACCTACCCGAATTCAGGACAAGTAAATACTAGATTTGAAAATTCAAGAATATGCATGGGATCGTATCTCGCAAGATAACAACAATCAGAACACGATCTACGTTTCAAGATATTGGTAACTTACAAAATGTTGCAGCAATTTTTGTTTCCAACTTAAGATCTAGCATTCCAACAATCAAAGCTGAAGAACTTTATAATGTAGACGAAAGTAGCTTCAACCTTCAAATACATTCTGGACTAACATGTACAAAATCAGGAGTGAAAACAGTAGAAGCAGTGATTCAATCGATGTCCGCTACGACACACAGTTACCCCATTGTTCCTATTATTTCAGCAAGCGGGCGTCTGTTTTCCCCGTTTCACGCAGTTTTGAAATAGCCTACAGGAACATTTAGCCCGCGGGTGCAAGAAACACTATTCCGACCAAGCAATATTTACATCTAAGCTTCGAAATCAGGAATACTAACGTCAGAAAATTTCCAAACTTGGTTTAGCCAAGTACATCTGCCCAGTACTGGCCGTAAAAGCATACTACTACTCGATTCGTGGCTCGTGATTCGTGACACTGCCTAAATCAGTTAAATCAGTTGATTTCAGAATATCAAGAAGTGGCATTTTCAATCATTCTAAGTTTTGGATGTATTTCGTTTCCATATTTGGAAAAATTTTGTACGGACATTTTCCGAGAATGTAATTCTCCTGGACGAAGATATGAATCTGCATTTATACAATGAAATAATTAAATTGCACTCGTTAACCGATAATCAACTTTCTTCGGCCAGATTCAAAAATCTTTTTCAATATGCTTGGTTTAAAAACGGGTATTTAGAAACGTATACCAGCGAGTTAAAAAATCCTGTAGATTTCTGTTACTATAGGAGTGAAAAAGCTATACCAAAGTTTAGTATTTGAGCCGTGACGACCTTTATGCGGTGTGCGTGGTGTGGTACATTTTTTTCGACGAGCAATATCATTATCATACCAATTACAAACCGCGTTTTTTTCCTTTTTTGTCGTTTGTTACTTCAATGTATGAAAAATATACCAAAAGAGAATGGAAAAGTTGAAGTACTTATTTTATTATTAAAAACTGCTGTACTGCTACAATTAAATTTAATATAAATAATATTCATGTGAATGAACTTAAAATAAATGTAAATTATTTAAGTATTGTGTCATGACACCAGTTGATTAAAGAAAACTGCGTAAATGGACTTGAAATATGCTAATAATAATGGTTTTTTTTTATTTATAAGAAAATTTCAACACATATGTCATTTAGAGATATGAAAAGAGGGTATCCAGAGGTATTTCAGCACAAATAGTAAACACTGTTTCCTTGGGCGGAAGGGGTGAAGGGAAGGGTAACTCGGAAATCATTTACGCAGTTTAGTAAACACAATAAAGCGATGTCGTTTTACTTCAACTTTCTTCAGATATTTCTCGCGTTCCCGAGATATTTCACAAAATAGAAAATTCTCAATTTTTTTCACTGATTTCACATTTGACGCCTTCAAACCTAACCCGAACGGAATAATGGTTCAATCAAAAAATAGTGTTGCATTACGGATGACATACCGTAGTTATATGGAAAGTTCCACAATTTTCTGAATCTTCGGGTTACCTAATCTTACTTGTGTAGGCAAAATAAATAACCTTTCATTATCTTAATAAAAACTTTTACATCCTACTTGATTAGTGGTCAGGAATAGTCTGGCGGTTGCTGTTTTGCTACAGCGTTACCAAGAGAATAAATAAATAAACTAACAAATCAACATTAACAAAAACCTGTGGCTAATCGATATACAAAGATATACAACCACACAACCACACATGTCACATACATGACCTCTACACTTGTAACATCCGCGATATAAAACTCAATAGAATCAAGGAATCTTTTTCAAGTTCTGACGGAAGAAACGCAAAGTTCAAACTATTTAGTAAAGTAAATTAAGGTCACTAATTAGAACACCAACGGGCTATTGGTATCGTTATTACTGTTTCACGCAATTGACCAACAAAGCTGCATGAGCTATAGATGTGGACGAATCATGTGATAACGTGCATTCAATTTTAGTTTTACTCTTTCTATTCAAAAGTTTCAAGAAAAAGACATAACAAGTGAAGGAACTCTTTAAAAATTATAATATTTTCGTGTCTTTTGAAAAATATTTTATATGAATTATGGAAACATTTTTACTTACAAAATACGTTTAACTTCCATATGTCTTCTATTATAGCTTGCTGCACCTTTGGATTCTCTGCTCGACAAGTAATTGCTTTATCGTGATCAAGTAAAGTTGGTTTCAATGTTAGTATAGAATTCGTTATATTTCCATCCTGGGAAACCTTTAACATGAAAAATAAATACGCCACTGTAAAGTCACATGATATTAGAATGTTCTCAACTGTATTGATGTATATTTCTTGCGGGGGCTATTTAAGTAGTTATAAAAATATGGTATGTACATGCGGCAACACAGGGTGTTCCGTAATAACAAATCGGCCGAGAAATGGCGGTTGCTTGGGTGACTCTGAACAAACCTCTAGTTATCAAAATGTTCGTCGAAGCTTCGTTTTTGAATTATTAACGAAAAACACTGACAAATCAGAGCACTAAAGCGCGTGGCGCCATAAGAGGCTGGTCATGGGGGTGAACCAACGCAATGGGATAGCGTGTTACATCGCCTTAAGGTGGTAGACACGGCGCGTTATTTGAATTGTTAGAAACATTTGCTGCAAAAAGTTTTTCTAACTGTTCTCAATTGACTAGTCAGCCCCGTACATATGACTAAATGGTCACGAGATAGTTTTGAACAATACACTGTATTATGAAAACAAAAATGCAACAAAAGACTGGCTGCAGAAATGGGCTATTCCCTTCACGCGAGAGAATCCCCCTCGGCGATAGTGATGCTCGACGAGGAAGCGGTGTAATATGATCCGAACCGGAGTATCGGTGCGACTAATCCTAACTCAACGATGAAACATTTTTCTTTATTAATCTTTCTACATGTAACTTTTACCAATGTATCTGTGAAATTTTTCTGATTCAAATGAGATCAAACACGATATTGTTTGAATTATATTTATCTGTTGATACTTACTTTATGGTACGTATTTAATCAGTATCAACAAGTGAAAATAATTCAAGCTATGTCACGGTTAGCCTTACTTTAATCAGAAAAAACTCGCACACGCGTTAGCAAAGGTTTCGTTAAGGAAAAGTCAGAAAGTAAAAAATGAACAGTGCGGGACCCGAACCTGCAGGAAACTTTGCGGCGGCTCGGGACAAAATCTCCGCTCGAGCCGATTCATTTAGTTAGCTGATGGTAACATTTGTAACAGATGTTGCATCAGCGCGACAGAAGTCTTGATAAGTTGCAGCAAGTATGCCTTCGCGCATCACGTATTCACGTATGAATGAAATACATCAGGGAGTCAACTTTTAACTGATTCGGAGACATTTTCTTATAACATGTTTGATACAAAATAGTCAATAATTTCAAATTATTGCTGTAACTACCACATTATGAAAATATGATACCAGTACATCAATACTTCCAGTATTAGTAAAACAAGCCCCAATCTCCCCTTTTTTAGTTTAAATAATATGCCATATAATTATAACATAAATTCAACAGCGATTTGAAGTTATGTGTGTTTCAGTAAAAGCGTTTATTTATACAGTTCCCAGTCGATGTATGCCCAAAATGCATATAAGCTACCCTACAATCGTAAGAAAATGTATGCATTGATTGCATCAAGCTTTTACTGTAGCACATGTAACAAACCCACCCTTCTGTTATGCCATAATTCTACGTTGGATATTATGTCGGTATGCAGCTCGTTGCATTCCCCGTGCATCTACCACCTTAAATTAAGAATAATGTACAATTATTCGTTATTCATGAATAATAAATAAACTAATACGTCGTTGAATGACTATGTTCAATACTTTTATTCGGTATCCGAAGAGAATAAAATGTTTTATTATTTATTGTTTCGGATGGGTCGGTGGACGCTGGATTCGCTCAGCGCTGAGCGAGAAGGCAGGGCAGGCCGAAAGATAGAGAGCGACAAATACACCCTTTACGAAGTATATTTTTCAATCCAACACAGCACATACAAGACGATACCGACACAAATTAACGCAGACAGAATTTAGTGTGAAGTTTGAAGATCGTGTGTCTCAGCGATAGCTCGCCGATGTGGCGTCGAGAACGGTGTTCGTAATTCTGCCCGTTCCGAGCGAAACGCTTTATCGCGAAGGTTTAGCGCGGTTTTTCTGTCCTCATAGCGGGCGATGTGCCATTGGTGGAAAATGACGACACGGAATGGCGCTAGGCTCTTATTGGGCCATGGTGTCGTCAGACGATTTTGAGTCAAAAAAAATTGTTTTTGACTAACGCTGCCGGTTGCGAACGCCGCCGCCGCCAACGTTCGTTTGAATTTCAAACATACCGCCCGCCTTGAAACGGACGTTTCAACAAGTTGCCCTTGAGAGGCACGCAACTGGACACCGCCCGCCATGACATGGCCCGTTTTCGTGGCGCTAGGATGAGATGCGGCACGTTCTATCTACACTTATGGACTACGCAAACTTAGCCTAAATGTTAATTACATATGTGAGTCCCGACGCGGGCGATTACAATAATTTAAGCGGGTACATCGCTCTTGACGGGAAGCGCGCAAAGCTTGACGATCGGTCGCTTAAATTCGGAGGTCGCCGTTCTGACCGTAACGACGCGAGTAAGCCCGTCGGCCCCGGGATGCAGTTGTATAATTCGCCCGAGCTCCCACTTGCATGGTGGGAGTGTTGAGTTTCGGAGGAGGACTAGTTGCCTCAATTCGAGAGACGGGCGGATGTGCCGCCACCGCGTTCGTTGCTGTAGGGTGTTGACGTACTCCAGTTGCCATCGTTTCCAAAAACCTTCGGTCATGCGCTGCACGAGCTGCCAGCGTGACAACCGGTTTTCTGAAATGTGCAGCACCGATGGTTCCGGGGCAGTGTTGAGCGCGGACCCGATCAAGAAATGGCCTGGAGTGAGTGAATCGTAATCGTCGAGCGCGTCGGACAGAGGGGCCAGCGGACGAGAATTCAAGCAGGCTTCGACTCGGCATAGGAGCGTTGCGAACTCCTCGAACGTTAGGGTGTGTTCCCCGAGTACGCGGCGTAAGTGGTGTTTGACGCTTCGCACTCCAGCCTCCCATAAACCTCTGAAATGAGGTGCAGTCGGGGGAATAAAATGCCACGACACGTTGTCCCCTGCAGTGGCGTTTTGAAATGACGGGTCTCGCAGCGAGGCCCGGTACGCTTTGACCAATTCTCGGTCGGCGCCGACGAACGTGGTTCCGTTGTCCGAATAAACGGCAGTTGGGAGGCCACGGCGCGAGCAAAATCGCGAAAAGGCGTTTCGGAACGCGGCAGTGGTGTAATCGCTTACTAGTTCGAGATGGATGGCCCGCGTTGCGAGACACACGAAGAGCGCGATATAGGCCTTCCGAGAGGTGATCCCGCGCCCCGCAGAGGCTCGAATTTTCACGGGCCCGGCGTAGTCTAGGCCGCAGTTAACGAAGCTGCGACCGGGTGGAGTGACTCGAGAAGGTGGCAAGTCCCCCATCATTTGTTCGGGAATTCGCGCTCGCATCCGAACGCACGTGACACAGCGGTGTATCACCAATTTAACCTGGGAACGAGCACGCAGGATCCAGAATTCAGACCGAAGGGTGCTCAAGGTGAGTTGCGGACCCCCGTGCAATGTTCGCTGATGCGCTTGTTCGATGATAAGGTTGACCAACGGGTGCGCCGCGAGGAGAACCGGATGTCTCCGATGATACTGAACCGGAGCGTTTTTGATTCGTCCGCCGACGCGAATAATTCCGCTTGCGTCTATGAAGGGGTTGAGGCATGCCGTCGCGCTTCTCGCGGACACGGGCTTATTGTTTGACAAGGCCTGGAGCTCGGCCGCAAAAATTGTTTGTTGTATCGCTTTCAGCCAGAACGTCCGGGCAATCAAGCACTGTGCGGCCGTTAGCGCGGGTCCCGTAGCGCGAGGAGCGCGGCGTTCCCGTTTCCGATCGCGACAGTGCGCGATGAATAATTGCACATACGCGGTAACGCGAATTAATTTTGGCCACGTTGAATACCGCGACGCGAGTTCCCATTGTTCGGTTTGCGTCGCGCAGTGAACTCGGGTGACCTTCTCCTCCAGGGAGGTTTCGGCAGGGAGCGGAGGAGCCTCATGAGGCCATTGGTCAGCGGCTAGTCGAAGCCAAGGGGGCCCGTGCCACCATAGGCGGTGGTGGTTTAATTCGTGCCCCAACAATCCGCGGGACGCGCAGTCGGCCGGATTGTCCTGCGTTGGGACATGTCTCCACTCCGCTTGTGGCACTCTCGTCGCAATTTCGTGTACGCGATTCGCAACGAACGTGTTCCACCTCGATGGGTGATCGCGGAGCCACGCGAGAACTATGGTCGAATCGGTCCAACAATAGCACGAATGAGAGCGAGCACCGAGCGAGCTGCGAACGAACTCGATTAATCGCGCCAAAAGCACCGCGGCGGATAGCTCTAATCGTGGGATGGTCAGCGGAGTTATCGGAGCGACCCGCGACTTTCCGGCAAGTAGGGAAACTGAAACTGTGCCCGTTGCCGAAGTGGCTTTTAAATACACCGCGGCCGCGTACGCGACGTTGGACGCATCGGCGAATCCGTGAAGTTCGATTTGAACCGACTTCGAGGTCATCCCGGTCCACCGTTCGATCGTTAGGCCATTTAGGTGGCGTAATGCGGAATAAATCGTTGTCCATCGGGACACTTGATCGGGTGGAATCGGGTCGTCCCATGAAGCGCGGAGGCGCCAGAGGTCCTGGATGAAAATTTTCGCGGAGACTGTGACGGGGGTGACCCATCCTAACGGATCGTATAGTTTCGCGATCGTTGAAAGAATGGTTCGTTTCGTCATCGGAACGGGAGCATCGGTTGATACGGTAATTTGAAAGACATCGCGAGACGGGTTCCACCCGATTCCAAGCACTTTAACCCTTTCGTCCTCACCCAGTGTTTTCGTGCATGCTAAACCATGATTGGAAGGATCGATGTCTGCAAGGAGCGAAATCGAATTGCTCGCCCATTTTCGGAGCTCAAATTTCCCGCGACGTAGTAACGCGATAACCTGATCGCGACTTTGCCGGAGAGACACGATGTCTTCCCCGCCGAAGAGCACGTCGTCGACGTAAATCTGCTCCTGCAGTATCGGAGCGGCCAGCGGGAATTGATGGCCGTCGAGTTCCACGAGGCATTTGAGGACGCGAAGTGCGAGGAACGGGGCGCACGTCATCCCGTACGTCACGGTTGATAAACGGTATTCGCGAATCGGACCGGAAGGGGTTTTTTCCCATAAGATTCTTTGATAATCTGCATCGCGGGGGTCAACTCGAATTTGCCGGTACATCTTTTCGATGTCGGCAGCGTAGACGAATCGGTGATGTCGCCACCGGAGCACAACGGTTGACAGGTCAGTCTGCAATTTCGGCCCGGCGAGCAGATGATCATTCAACGACCGGCCGGTGGAAGTCCTGTGTGACGCATTGAAAACGACGCGCAAATGAGTGGTCGCGCTTCCAGTACGAAACACTGGATGGTGCGGAATGTAGATAGGCTCCGAAGAGTGATGCGATGCGGGTGCGCGCGTCATATGACCGAGCCGTTCGTACTCGGTCATGAAGTCGGCGTACTCGCGTTCGAGATCCGAGTTCGTCCTGAATTTGCGGACCAGAGAGCCGAGCATCTTCTCTGCTGCTGGACGCGTGGGACCGAGGTCGAGAGGAGGGTCTCGCGTGAGTGGAAGCCTGACAATGAATCGCCCGTCCGGCGCCCGCGAGTGCGTTGCCCGAAAATGCTCTTCGCATTTTGTCTCCGCCGGAGTAAGTAGCGCTTTCCGCGGGAGCTCCTCCACCTCCCAAAACCGCCGCAGTTCGTCCTCGAGGGTTAGGACGTGAGAACAGAGGCGCGTGGTGAGACAATTGTAGGGATGGGACGGAACTGGAGATGACTGGACGGGGCCGGAGATCACCCATCCGAAGATCGTGTTCTGCGCGACTGGCATCCCCGCGCCACCCCTCCGAAGGCCGTCCCGAAGAACGGCTCCGTATAAATCAGCACCGATAAGAATCTGAATCGGTTCATTCCCGGTGGGATCCGCGTCGGCCCACGGAAGATCGGCGAAGATGTCGAGGACCGGGGACTCGGGATGCCGAGGAGGAGGATAGGACGTGAGGGATTTGAGAACGAGAGCTGTCGTGGTAACCGCAGGAACGTCAGCGCAGCGCGAACAGACCGTGATTGATACCGCGTGTCGCACGGTGGTTGCGTGAATGTCGCCGACGGCGGAAATTTGCACGTTTGTACGCATGCGTTTGGCGCTTAATAATTGCGCAAGGTTTTCGCTAATGAAGGTTGCTTCGGACCCCTGATCGAGTAAAGCTCTCACTACTGCAGTTCGGCCGGTAGAAACGCTGACTTTGATTAATGCGGTAGCGAGTAGGATGCGCGACGAAGTTCGCGAATGTGTAGTCGCGGTCATGGAAGTCACGGCGGCATTGTCCATAGATTCCGCGGATGCGCGGGTGGGCACAATAGGCTTGCCGCCTGCTCGAGACTCGGAATCGTCGTGGAGTGTGCTATGGTGCTTTTTGTGGCACCGTCGACAGGTGTACTGGCTGCGGCAGTCCGCGACGGTGTGGGCGTCACTGAGACAGTTAAAACATCGATTCGCCCGAATAACAAACTCCCGGCGGCGACTCGGAGCCTCGGCAAGGAAGGAAGGGCACGAACTCAAGTAATGCCGCGCATTACAACGAGGGCACGATAGCCGTTTTGGATTTGCGTCGGTTGGAGTGGAGAAATTATCGGGTCCACGGATCGCCGTCGCGTTGGCGGCATGGACGCGCTGAATTCCCGCAGGTTTCATGATGTGCGTGGTCGGTAAGCTCGGAGCGAGCTCCTCGAGAGCTCGCGCGCGAGACTCTACAAATCGTGTTAACTTTTCGAAGCTGGGCATTTCGTCGGTGTGCGGCGAGGCGAGAGTCCATGCTTTTAAGGTCGACGGATCAAGCTTGTGGGATACCAGATGAACGAATATGTCACTCCATAATTCGGCAGGAGTTCGACCCAGCTGGGCGAGAGACGCCACGGCAACTTTGGATCGATCGACTAAAGCGCGTAGCTCTTCCGGTGCTTCTCGTTTTACCGCTGTTAACCCGATTAAACTCGACATGTGTACTTGGATCAGTCGACGCTTATTTTCGAATCGAGCGCTTAACGTGCGCCACGCGATCGAGAGGTTTTCGGCGGTTAGCGGAATGGTTTTGATCGCGTCGAGAGCCCGGCCTTTGAGCGACGACACGAGAAAATGCATTCGCACGAAGTCCGACAATTCCGGATTCGCTAGAATTAGAGCCGTGAACCGATCGCGAAACGTCTCCCACTCATTGCAGTCCCCATCGAACGGGGGGAGCTGCACTGGTGGAAGATGAGCGAGCGACACGCCGGACGTGCACGGTGTTGCAGTTCCCGATGGAGGCGCCGAAGATGAATTCACTTGACTTACAGTTGGTTCGAGGTTGGCTAGACAGTCCGCCATGAAGTCACGGGCTGCGGAGTAGGCATCCTCTGTTGTCTCCAGCTGGTCCCCCAAATTCGCAGAAGCTGCCGCTTCGTCGTCTGGCCGCTTGACACTCATCACCGTCGCGTGGGCTTTTTGGAATTCGTCCCAGGCCTCGTCGAGTTGGTGAATCCTGGATCGAATTTTGGCGGGAGTCCAATTGCCTTTCCCGATTTTTTTGAAGTTGTCCAGTGCTCTGGTTATGATGCGCTGCAGCATCGCCTGCTTGGCCGACGCGTTCTCCATCATTCGGGTTGATCGTGAGTTCACCTCCTATCCGGCTCGAAGGACCAAGTGTTTCGGATGGGTCGGTGGACGCTGGATTCGCTCAGCGCTGAGCGAGAAGGCAGGGCAGGCCGAAAGATAGAGAGCGACAAATACACCCTTTACGAAGTATATTTTTCAATCCAACACAGCACATACAAGACGATACCGACACAAATTAACGCAGACAGAATTTAGTGTGAAGTTTGAAGATCGTGTGTCTCAGCGATAGCTCGCCGATGTGGCGTCGAGAACGGTGTTCGTAATTCTGCCCGTTCCGAGCGAAACGCTTTATCGCGAAGGTTTAGCGCGGTTTTTCTGTCCTCATAGCGGGCGATGTGCCATTGGTGGAAAATGACGACACGGAATGGCGCTAGGCTCTTATTGGGCCATGGTGTCGTCAGACGATTTTGAGTCAAAAAAAATTGTTTTTGACTAACGCTGCCGGTTGCGAACGCCGCCGCCGCCAACGTTCGTTTGAATTTCAAACATTTATGGAAAAAATGGTTTCCCTAACAGCACGTTTTCAGGTGGATAAAATTATGTTTTAAGAAGAACGATTTGGATAACTGATGTTAGAAACAGATAATTAAACTTTGTGACTTCCTTATTAGTATAAACACAGGAATTTCGAGACGCGACTGAAGCGGGAGCCCGAAGGCACAATTTAATGTGGCCTCCAAAGTAAAATAGGCATGGATAAGAAAGGAATTTGGAGAAGTAACCAAGATATCGAACATCGTCGTAGATGAAATATGTTACATAAGACGTAGTTGGGAAATGCTATAAAAGCCCATAAACGGAACGCATAACCATTCATTCGAGATTCGGAATCCATTCCATCTCCAACGGTAACATTGGTTAAGATCAAGGGCATTGAAAATATCATAACCATTCATAATGAAGTAACTATTGTTTTTCAAAGCTCAGTTGTATTCACCCTCGCCTGTGACAACTTAGCCATTCGTGTATGAATTGTTGACCCTGGGTCGATCCTGTGTTTCTAGGCAATCCTCAACAGCTGATGTTACGGCCGGGTCGGTGAACAGACTTTATTACACGGCCACCTTTATTTTCCACCGTAAGATTTAGGGATGATTCGACAAGATCAATCAGCTGTTGAGGACTGCCTAAAAAGTCAGGATTGAGCCAGTGTCAACAATTCGTGGACGAATGGCTAAAGTTAATTACCTTTTTTAAAATCAGTCATTCAAATCGTTTTTATTAAAACATAATTTATTCACCTGAAAACGTGCTGTTAAAAGAAACATATTTTTACAAGTAATAAAACGCCTATTCCTTTCGGATAACGATTAATTCCACATTCTTCTTAATTTAAGACGATGTAACACGCTGTGCCAATGCGTTGGTTCGAAACCACCACCAACCGCGGTCGAGAATCACGCGCTTAAGAGGGCCGACTCCATGTGCAAGTGAAGTTTGTGCGTGGTTTCATGCAAACAACGGAAAGTATGCACGTATACGTCATGCCTGAGAGATACACTCAATTTCGTATATTTCGGTATTCGTCTCAATAATTGCAGAAATTAAATTTTTTCTTGGACAGCACACATGGGTAGACTTTACCAACGGATGGTGTGGTCCGTTTGAACGTCAATAAACACCGTTCGTTAAGAATAGTAGTATTTTTTAAACTGTAAGCCTCAGGCAGACATCGATGTAGGCAACAAGATGGCTGCCAGGATCTCGCCACGTTTCACATCAGCCGATTTTTCCTGTACACTCCATCTACGACTGTTCAATCTAAGACGTCTGGAAGTGCACTTCATACCTTACTGTAATTAGAAATATTAAACAGTACCATAATTGGTAAGGTACATGACAATAGAAACGGTAGCACGGAAGGCGCTCTAAGTTTACATTTACGTATATTAAACAAAAATATTTGACCAATGTTTTTAAGATATTTGATAGCAAATATTGATCATTGTCATATACTTAGGAATAGAAAGAAAATCAATGTTTATAAAAAAAGAACCCGAGGGAGACTCAAACTTACAAGTTATTTCATTCTTGCTACTCCTTTCGCTCACGCTGTCCTTTCTTATGTCCGACAGAAATCAAAATCTCGGCACGACCGATTCATTCTGCTGATGACCAGAAGCGTAATAAATATGACAACAGCGCGACATAACTCCCAAATGATGTGATTTGATAACTACGCTTTGTCATTCTGCACGCAATTCTGCATAATGACTAGATGTCACACAGTCAAATATCGACCCTGCCAATTTTGTTTCTCCAGTAACGCCGGTTTCTTTGCAATGTCGCTTAGATCGATTCGGAGTTGGCCTCACAGGTGTCGGCCCACTTATGCACAAGCTTTACGGACGCTTTGGTCGGCCAGAGTTTTCCGTTCTTAATTCACAAACGAATCTTCAACTGACATATTGGCGAAGGAAAAATTTCTGCAGAATCACCCCAGCAAACCCCCATTTCCCGATGTTACCACTAGTTACAGGCCTCCCTATATAGTAAAACGTAATTCTGTTCCAGAATTATTGTATCATACAATAAACAGCTAAAATGGAAATACCTTTTCTGTGTAGTTGTTTAGTCTCCTTCCATCCATGTACCAAGACATTTTTGCTGGTGGCCTTGAACCAACAGTCATACAATTTATATCGTATTTTCGATCGGCGCTAAGGGGAGCATGTTCGCTGCTCAATATTGTTACAGTCAACGGCTTCACTGAAAAGCAAAAGATTATGAAAACGTGCTGAATAGCAACAAATTCTTGCTGGGATATGCTCAACAATTATAATTTGACCACATTATTAATCCTAAGAATGTTGAGAGAAGCGGTCGGGGGGGGGGGGGCATCTCGAACTCACACCTTCTAAAATGTTAAAGGCTATAGGCGGATAAGGGTGTCAAATGTACCCCTAAACGAAATTCGACTTGTGAGGTGTCATTCGATAGCTTATCACAAAGACTAATTCGTACCATGTTTCAACTCTGTAGCTCGACTAGTAGTTTCCAATTTCAAAATGTGCAAAACTTTAGCAATATGTGCTTCCATAATGGAAGTGTCTCAGTTTTTCTTTTTCAAAGCTTTCTTACGCTAAAATAGAAGATATTGCTTTGAAGAACAACATTGTAATCATAGCACCATAGAATAAATACTCTTTATAACAGCTTTGGTGTGATCCAACTTGTTTCCAGTTATTTTGCATCCTACAATTATTATTTACTGTCAAGTACAGCTTCATGTTTGATATTCAAAAGTCCCCTTGCTATATGTGAAGAACGCTGTCGTGTGTTAGGTAGGTGCGGAACCGCTTCGAGTATCGGGATCCCGAACTTCGGGACGGAACGGAAAAGTTCGGGCGGTATAGTTCTGTAACCCTTGGGATCCCGAATGTTTCGGGACCTGAAATGTTCATGAGCCGAATCGTCCCGAATCGAGTTTCGCCGGAACTTTTCAGTCCCGTCCCGAACCCGAACTCGAACCCGAATCCGAACCCGAACCCGAAGCGAACTGTTCTTTGTGATTCTAGCAATCTTGTGCATGAACGTTTATTTGTGCGACATGTTTTTCCAATCTCGTAATAATAATAAACAATGAAACGAAGTTGTTATAAACGCAATACCATTTGTGTTCCATGCCGAAAAAATCGGATTCAGAATGAAGCTGGTTTCATATACGAGACATTTTTTTTATGTAAAGTGTGCCATCGCAACACTACGCCCCCAGGCGGTTTGGGACGGAGGTCTCACGACCCAACCATCCGGGAAGTGCCTCAGTACAAGGCGTGGAGTACGGGGAACATCGAAAGAAAGCTTAGGGGCACCCGAGGCGCCTTCTCATCACTGAGGTAGGCCACCGTGACGGTTTTAATCGGTTGAAATATAACATTACCGTGATCCATCCCCCAGGGACCAAAGTGTCTATGGAACATTTACCACACGTAAAAAGAAAGATGCAACAGAGTTAGCGGGGCATCCTGTATACCACCTTCCGACTACATCTCGCCATCTCCTAGTCACGGGCACGGGCTAGTAAGATTTACTGACAAGTCCGGTAGTAGGTTGAGGACAAAAACGCTCTACCGTTCCCCCGTTACGATTTATCCGCAAATCCATTCTACTCCTTGCATCAGATGAAGCTCCTACATAGATAAACAACTAACTTCTCTGTGCACTCGTATCGAATTATTGTGCATTGAATAGGTGATCACACTGTTTTTCTAGCTTTCATAAATATACGAAAAAGTCGTATGAACAGGGGACGGAAGCCTCATTCTTTCTAGAATATAAGCTTTTTATACTTTATACTTTTCTATTATACCATGTATAGCTGTTCTATGTACAGCTGCAAGCGGTATTCGTTGGTATTGTTACGTATGAAGAATATTCCATACGTCGCTCTCAACGCGTATTCGATGGTGGCTCGCGTCTGTGACGGAAAGCGCCCTAAAATGCTTTCGGTTACCATAAACAGACACAGGGGTCCTGAGCACATGTGCGACCAGCTGCATTATGGCCAAGACGAGTGCGGCCCGACGAAGCCTCCTAAGTTTTCTTATATGGAAAGTTCTAATGCATTTCCCCACATTTCGAGGGTATATAAACCATTTGGTTTCTACCCTCGTTGGTTCAGAGTTACATAGTCACGCGTGGAGTCACGTCGTGCCACGCTCGTACAGAGTCAGTTATATCAAGTGAGATTGGGCTTAGCGCACCTTTCGAGTCATAGATTAACCCGTTTGAATCCGCTAGTCCGGATCAAGTTCTTTCGGCATACTCTCAAAAGCGGCCCTCAGACCCCGCATCGCCAGTGCGTCAACACCGTGCAAATACTTATGTAACTTACACACTTGATATTATTTCATCGCGACAGTTACATATGTACAGACGACTGATCTGAACAGATATATAAATTGTTCACCACTAAATCGAGTAGATTCGTTAAACCTACCTTTGCCCCGTAATCCTTTACACCAGTAGTAACGTTCCCACAGATACAACTTAACCGCTCGAGTTGTACCGAATATCAATTTAGAGTTAGTAGACAAACTAACATTTCCTGCGACTCCCTGATTTCGCATCAGGTTCGTTCGCACGCCTTATCCAAACAAAGTAACTACAGCTACTCCAACCCAGTGGCTCCCCGATTTCGCATCGGGTTCGTCCACGAAACCTAACCCATCCTACAGCACCCCGGTTTCGCAACGGGTTCGTCTGCGAACTTCTTTCCTAGTGACTACCCGATTTCGCATCGGGTTCGTCCGTGCACCTTACTAACAAATTCTCAACCGTATTCATTGGGTAATATCAACCTCGCCGGTCAAGGTGTTGCCCAGAGCCCCGGCTCGTAACAGTAGCGTTCTTTCCTTGCAGAAGTAAACAATGTATCAAAAATATACTATAAAATGAATGTCCTATACGGATACCCATTGAGTAAATTCAGACACGGAGGACCTAACGGCTTTACATTTAGTAATTTTCCCTAATATTTTATACCAGGTCAAACCCGCAGTGTTACAGGAAGTATCGAATGCAGCATGAGATTCGAATGAGGGGGGTTAGTGGAAACGTCAAGCGAATATTTATCTCTAGGAAAGAGCGAATGCTTTCTGTCAATGCACGAGAAGCCGTGCATTGAGTGCATGATGGGTTTGAATGAGTGAGAGCGAATGAGGAATAGGACGAGAGAGAAGCTGCATCTGAGAGAATATGTGGGGCGAGTAATGTGTGCGAGTCAGAGTTTAAGCAGAGTTCAAGCAGACTCGTTGTAAAGAATTGAGTACGAGTAGTGACGAGTATCGCGAGCGTGTGCCACGGCTCAGTGTAATACAGCTAGTTATAAGTATTGAAGCGGAAGTTATTCTATCCCCTTTCTCGAACCATGTCCCACATATCCCATCAGCGTGCCGAAGATTACTTCTGAGTCGACGTTTTGATAAACGTTCGACGAGGAAGTCAGTTCCTTACCGACTACCTTCGAGACAAGCCGAGCCTTGCTCTTGTGTACTATCGCTTTACCCACGAAGCCAAGATAGAGCCTTACACCCTCGATATTGAATGTGCGCAAGCCCAGCCTTGAACCTTACCGATAGTGACGGAAAAAGAGCTCCGGAGTTTGATTTACGACCATTCATCGTTATTCCCGCCTTGATCCAAGTTACGAAAATCGTGACCGATACGACACCACAGCGTGAGTGTGAGCGATGGGAAGTGTGAAAGGTAGACAGCGTTATAAGAATACTGGGGACATAATAGAATAAATAAATATAAGGGCTGTCAAGAGAGTAAACGCAGGTTCCTGAGGGAGGATAGGAAGATCAATTAAGAAAAAAGATAAAAAAGAGTGGGTTTAGTGTAAGCGACGCGTACAGATAATGGTGAAAAGGAAACGAACTGTTACGGCAAAAATGAGTAAGAACGGAAAATCGACAGGAGAGGGGTCGAATATAGTAGGGGAGGCGGAAGACACCCCAAGAGTCGAAAAAATAAAAAGAGGCCGACCCCCGTGGAATAGAATAGGATGAGAGAAGATCGTAATAAAAGAAAAGTAGCACACTTCTGGAAGTCGGACCCAGAGGATGAGGCAGCTGAGAATGGCAATAACTGAATGACAATTGAGTCAAGTGACAACGTAGAGACAAGGAAGAAGGTGGATAACAAAAGGAATACGACAAAGAATCAAGGGGAAAGAAGAAGAAAAGAAGAAAGAAGGAGAAGAGAAGGAACTAGTCAGCCTGCTGACAGAACAGAAAAAGTCTTTCCGATATATGGCCCAAACACTGGAGAACGTGATTAAAGAGTTTACCAGAAGAGCAGGTGAAATTATGATAAGAGCCGCAGAAAGGAGAATGGGAAAGGAAAAGAGAGAGTGGATAACAGAAGTGGTAATGGAAGTGGGAAAGAAGCTAGAACAAACTATACCCGCGAAGGAAACAAGAGCAAAGCAAGAAGAAAAAGCAAGTTGTTTAAAGGAGCAATTGTTTAACGTGTTTGAATTAAAGGAAATTATAACAGCAGGAGAGAAAAGAGGGGAAAATAATATAATAATATGGAGATTGAAGTATAAGAAAACAGAAGCGAAAGAGAAAAGTTAGACAGAAAAGTGTGTACAGGAAAAATTCAAGATGAATAATGGGATAAAGGTAATGGAACCTATAGGAAGAGACCAAGAAAGCCATGTTATTTAGTACAGTTGGTAGACTGGGAAACGAAACAAAAATAATGATCGAAAAAAGCAAGAAAAGCTTAGGCGAGGTCTATATAGATCATAATTTAAAAGAAAACGAAATTATAGAGGGGAAATGGCATGATTGGGGCGGCGAGCGATCAGAAATACAGTAATTCTTCTCTTGGCGCTCACCACAATCTCTACCGAGCATGCTTACGAGTTATCCCCACCACTGGAGGGGCCCCACTAGTTATGAGTCGACGAAGTAATTCGGCACCTTTTGATTAGCCGACACGACGCGGCCGCGACGGCCGCGTTTAACCATTAAAAGATTAAATGCTTCGTATCGGTGAGGCAACGCTAATGCAACGGCGTAACATTTTTATTGTTACTTATATCGCTATAATGTTTGTTTTTTAATCATTGCTGAGATTGTGCTGATTAAAATGAGACCAAACGCGATAGAATTTGGATTATATTTACTTACTTACTTACTTACAAGGATCCATACAAGAAAAGCTTGCAAACGGTCGTGCTCAGTTTTTACTATAATTTTACGGGCTTAGAGAATAGTCCAAATCTAAACATATATTCCAATAGGCCTCTTCAAGGTAAGATGCGCATTTATTAGTATGGTTTTATATTTTTCTAGAAGCCCATGCAAGCAGATAATAATGAAATGCCACATGCAAAACTGAAATCATCTTCATGAAATCATCTTTTAATGACGCCCGACTTCTCATTCCTCTCTTTCTTTCGTATCGCTGTCCCTTTCTGTGCCCGCCGATATCCGTGTCTCCACAGTAGCCGGGCTCTGACGGGTCCGCCGAAATTTCTACGAACCCAATGTTCGACCAAATTCTCTTGGCGTTTACGGCCGGTCCCGAATAGTAAGCACCAAGCGAAGAATTACTGTAGTAGAAAGAAAGCTTTTTCAAACGGTGAATAAAGGCTGGGAAATAATAGAAAAGAACAGCAAGACAGTTTATAACAGTTTTTAAATACAGAAACTGAAGTAGATTGAGTTCAGTAAACCGGAGAAAGATGTAAGGAAAGGGGTAGTAAGTTGCAACAAAAATGCAGCGAGTAAGTATAAAGAATCAATAGACAAAATCGACTTTGAAGAAAGGATCGAGACAGGGAAAGCCTGGAAGCGACTAAAAAGAGCAGTACGGAACAATGTTGGAAGGAAGACTCTAAACAAGTACTGGGTGGAAGAGGAGAATAGGCGCTGCGTATTTTGCGGTCCCAGATCTCGGAACCTAGAGCACATGATAAGAGAGTGTAGGGAACTGGGAATGGGTGTCAGCTTAGATTAAGTAATAGATGAAAGGGGCAGGAAAAGCTCTGAACCGGTTAAGAAATCTAGAAAAGAAAAGGAAGGAAACAGGTAGGAGGACTAAGCAAGACTAGGTACATAGAACGCGTGCGCGCTCGAATTTGTGCAACTGGCAACAGCGCAAGAAGTCGATACACGCGTCATCTGTGAACTGTTGGTGAAGGTATAAAGTCTTGTGGGGGGCACGAGGTTTGGCAAGATTGGAGAGACTGGTATGAGATACGATTCGGGTTGTAAGAATGAGCAAACGGTTCGATTTGGGCTCGGCTCGACTAAACACGGGCCCGATCGGCATAGTTTCCAAATCTTCAGTTCTGTCGTACTGTTGCCAGATCGGTTACAATCCTGGCCATCGGCAACATGAATGGGTTCCTGCCGACATTTTGATTCCTGCCGGACATAGACATAGCTGCTGAACCATTGGAAACTTTGTTGTAGGTTCGATCCCCCGTTCATTCTTTGATATTCGTTAACGTTAATTCGTTATTCGTTCTTCATGAATAACAATTTAATTTACAAGTCATTTTATTCGTGTCCAAACAACCGATGAATCAAACGATCTGTTGGACAGTTGGTTTTACGGGCTTTCGGCTTACTGAGAATATTTTTTGAAATTTTCCAAACATTAATATGCTGCAGACCTGTGTGCCAAGCTCCGACAGATATGCAGAATTGTTGAGAAATATTTCGGTACATCAGTCCCCGTTCTCTCAGTAGCGGCACTTGGCGTCGATGCTCTGGCGTTACATTTTTGCCCTTACTCATGGCAACTTAGTTTGAATTTTTCTGTACACACTACCTTAAAACGGATAAACCAGCGATAACTGATCGTGAGGGCAACAAATTTAAAAGAAACTTTTGTAAACTTGAACGTTAATAATGTTCATCAGCATGTGCCCGCAACAATGTTGCCGAGTCAAGACGAAATGTTTTCTACGCCCGCTACTGTACATGCTGTTCCGTAACTATAGGGACCCCCGGAATTATCGGGTTACTGGGGTGATTCTGAACAACTTTTTCTTTGACCAAAACGTTGGTTGAAGCTTCGTTTATGAGTTAGTAACGAAAAAAAAACTGGCCAATTAGAACGTAGAGCGCGTGGCTCCTAACCGCGCTAGGTCGTGATCGTGAACCAACGCATTGGCACAGCGTGCTTGCCGCAGCTCACTGCAGCATGGGTATCGAGGGAAGCGTGGGGAAAATGTTACATCGTCTTAATTAAAAATAATGTGGAATTATTCCTTACTTATGAATAACAAATAAACTAATAAGTCGTTCAATAACCGTCCCGATACCTTTATTCGTTATCCGAAAGAAATAAAGTGTTTTATTACTTATGAAAATATTTTGAGCTAGATAAATTATGTTTTAAGAGAAACGATTTAGATAACTAATATTAGGAAAATCTAGTTAAACTTACCCATTCGCTCATGAATTAATCAGCATGATCACTTTTATTGCACGGTCACTTTTACTTTCCACTGCAACATTTAGGGATGATTCGACAGGATTTAATTGTTCTTGCGTATAACCAAGCGGCCATTCAGTGACAAATGAATACAATACTGCGTTACGAAAAGGTGAAGAAAGCTGCACGTGACTAACCGATTACGCTACGACTAAGGACACGGCATCAAGGGCCGATGAGGCCCTGCGTAATCAGTTTCTGCCACCGATTCTCCCCTAAGCTTGGAGACAGTGTGCGAATGTGCATGTACGTAAGGAAGCGTGTACGAATACTTGCCGAATCCATCCGATTTGTATCAACTGCAGAGACCGGTGCATCGGATCGATAGTGAATTAATCTCAATTCGGGCGTTAGATCAACTTGTCATTACGCAGGACTGTATTCATTCGATACTAAGTAAGTGACCGACTAGGTTACACATAAGAACAATAAGTCCCGTCGTATCATCCTTAAATCTTACAGTGGAAAGTATAAGTGGCCGTGCAGTGAAGCGACCCGTTTACTGACCCGGCCGTAACAGCAGCTTCTGACGGTTCAAGGATTGACCCAGGGTCAACAATTCGTGAACGAATGTGTAAGTTTAACTAGCTTTTTCTAACATTAGTTATCCAAATCGGTCTTTCTAAATCCAAATTTATGCACCTGAAAATGTGCTATTGATAAAAACATTTTTTTCACAAGTGTTTTGGATTTGATGGGTTTGTCCGCGAGATTCCATTAATTCTGGATTCGCTGACCGGTCAGCGTGGAGGTGGCAGGATGGGTAAGTGAATTAAGACTTGACGAACGGCACTTAAATATTTATTTCACACTGGAGTACAACACGACCAGAATATGTAAAACAATGACGGCGAACACGAATAGTAAGCACTATTTGTGTAGGCACTTCCCACATACACCGCTACGGGACGAGCACGACGATCCGGTTCCCGAAGGTGGTTGTATAAATCCCCGCTATTATATATATAACCTCCGACCATTCCCTACTATCCCTGTGTCTGAGGCACGGCCTGCTAGCAGGCCTAGGATGAAACGCCAACCTTCCTCCTTTCCTCCCTCTTTCACCGTCGTTTCCTTCCTCCACCATCCCTACGACAAAGCCTTCCCCACACTAATAAACGAATTTGGCTCGATGAGCGTAACATCGATGAATTTTCTTGAATTGACTTACAGAATGTAATCAGCGCGTGCGTAGATAACGAGAACCGTAGCGCGAGCGTTTTCTTGTCGAAGCGCTTCGATGGCTTTTGGTCCCTTTTTTGGTTCATGACCGATTGGTCGAAAACCATCGCGCGATATAATTAAGAGCCCTTATTGGGCCGTGGTTTCGCCTGACGTGCGCGAAGTGACCGTCAAAAAATATGTTTGCGACGAACGTCGCTCGGTTCGAATGACGCCCCAGCCGATGACCGTTTGAATTTCAAACAACAAGTAATAAGACACTCTATTCCTTTTGATAACGAATGAACCTATTGAACACATGTAGGAACCGAATAAAAAGGAAGGGCAGGCTTCGGGAATCGAACCCGAGATCGTCGTATTACTAGGCACTGATCAGTCCATTTGCGCCACGGCCCCTTCCTCATATTCCTTATATCGTTTGTTCCTTTTAACGTTGTTCTTTGATGGAGGCGCCCAATCCCACACTCGGCCATCCTGACAAGGAAATTCGTCCCCGAATTTCACCTTGCCGTCTTTTTACGAGACGCACGACAGCTTCACACCTTGAATCCGTGTACCTCGCTGCCGCCGTCCGTCGTCGTTCGTCGTAAGTACCTTCCGTCGTAGTACTTCGTCGTTCGTCATAGGTGGACGTCTTTCGTCGCACCTCGTCGTCGTATGCTTCGTGTGGTCGGTGCTGCCCTCCATCCCACTTCTGACACCAAATGTAGGAACCGAATAAAAAGGAAGGCCAGGCTTCGGGAATCGAACCCGAGATCGTCGTATTACTGGGCACTGATTAGTCCATTTGCGCCACGGCCCCTTCCTCATATTCCTTATATCGTTTGTTCCTTTTAACGTTGTTCTTTGATGGAGGCGCCCAATCCCACACACAGTTATTACACGACTTGTTAGTTTATTTGCTATTCATGTATAACGAGTAGTTCCGCATTATTTTTAATTTAAGACCATGTAACACGACGTGCCATTGGATTGTTTCACGACCACAACAGAGCGCGGTTGAAAGTCACGCAATTGAGCATGCGCTCAACGGCCGCTCTGATTGGCTATTGCTTTTCGTTAATAACTCAAAAACGAAACGGCAAACAACATTGCTGTCAATGGGAAAGTTGTTCAGAATGACTCCAGCTACCCCCATTTCCCGATGTTTCCAGAGATTTGAGCCACCCTGTATAGTCAATGAATTCCAAGATGTACGGGGGCATTTTAATATGTATATATTGGTGACGTGATGTTCGAAACTTCCAAACCTCGAAACCTCTCAGAACTGAAAAAGTTTCGAGGTTTAAGGATTCGAAACTATGCACCTTTTTCGTGATTCGAAACTTTCGAAATTCAAATAAGAAAAGGTATAAAATTAAGGAATGAAGAATTCTTCATTAGTTAATTGTTCGAAGCGTGCGCCGAGAATGTTCGATTCATATGTATCATAAGTATTCGATGCGAACTTTGGAGATCGCGAATTCTCGGCGATCGGTTTTTGTTGTTTGGAATATAAATAGATTGGCGATCGATCGTAAAAGATTTATTGTTAGCTTCAAAAGTGTTGATTCAGTTCCCCTTAAAACTAAGTATATTAAAACATTTTCTAATCAACAATGTCTGTTTCAAACAGTTTCAAAACTGTTTCAAATTTTTAATTTTTGAATACATTTATAGAAAAAAATGGAAGAGAAGAAAGTTTGATAGAAAAGGGTAACTGTCCTTACAGAAGTTCGCCAAGTTCAAGAGAAATTCTATATTTATACATTGAGGAATATAATTACCCTACTCCATAAGTCGAGTACAAGAAATGTTCACTCAAACGTGTGGGATGCGAGAATTGGGAGCTTTGGGAGCTTTGTATGGATCGTGTGGCGGAAGTATCGAATGTGGCGCGAGGTGTGAATGTAGAGTGTTAGTGGAGATGTCGAATGTGGATCTAGTGCATGTTTATCTCTATAACTGCGATCAAAGCGGATCAAATATCGGTCAATTCGACAGACAACTAACGTCGGTCTAACATGCACGATGCCTTGGAATGCATGTGTGTGTCTTTTTATCAGAGTAGCACCAATGCCGGGCGATCCGCCGGACGTGTGATGTCAGCTAAACGTGCGAGAGTTCGGATGTATTGAGAGGCATGTGTGTGTGGTCTATCGATGTAGCCGTCGGGCAAGTCGAAAATCGGACGAATCCAACGATTTTGAATTTTGTCGTGGATGCAGTTGAGACGCCTCCTGGCTCTCGTTAGTAGAAAAACAAACCTTACCACAGTCGAGTCGATAGACGTTGGGGTCCGCGAGGCCCCTTACTTAAACACTTCAATTATGGGCCCACTGATATGAACAATGAAACTTTACTTACGTCCTGTACTAGTGAGTGCCGGGCTTCTCCGCTCGACGCATCCATTCATTCCACTTTTCGATTAATCCTTTACATTGTATGTGTGTTCGCGGAAGTACCACAGTGATACCACCCTTACTTGTTCAATAAACAAGTGCCCGCCTATCACCCCCTTACAATTCCTTTTATGGTCCTTCGAGACGGATCCGGGACGCATATGCAACGTAAAGGATTAATCGGAAAGTGGAAAGAATGGATACGTCGAGCGGAAAAGTCCGGCATTCACAGACGACAGCTAAACGACGACTAACTAAACTAAACTAACCTAAACGCAACGCCACGCAGGGTTGGAAGGGGCGAACACGCATTCAGACTTGTCAACAACAGTGAGGACTTATATCGACGACAATGGCCGCATGTGTTCGGCATGGGCAGTCCGAGGAAGTTTGGAGACAATACAACCACACTGTCGCGATGTCGAACATAATGAGTGAGAACGAACGAAGGATAGAATGAGAGGAAAGCTAAGAGTGAAAGAATATGCATGGGAGTGGTGACGTGCGCGAGTCAGAGCCGAGTCTAAATTGTAAGAGAGTTAAAGCAGAGACGAATTAGAGACGGGATGAGACGAAGTACGCAGAGGGTCGTTTGTCTGTAGAGACATTCCGATTCGTATTGATTATATATGTTTAACTTTACAATAAACTGAATTAACGGTCCATAGAGTTGTGTCATTTTACCTTGCTTCTGATTCGGACGCTTGCAAATTTCACAAACGTATGAAAAGAGGTGCTAACATATTGTATATTACACTGTTCGACAAATTCCAACTTTTTTTTTGAGTTTGCAATCTTCAATGAGAGATTCTTGTACACTTCAATGTGCTGAATCCGAATCTGCAATCCGTTTTTCTCCAGATCGTACCATTTCTGAAAAAATCAATTTTGAAAATGATCGCACATTTTCATTTATGGAAGTGTTTTGTACTTTTGCGTAATAGTTATTCAGTTGCGCTTGGTGCCAAATCATTCTTTGAAGTTTCACGAATAAAATCATATAATTCGCAATTAGATTATAAATATTTAAACGCGTTTAAATAATGATCAAAATGAAAAGGACACCGAAAATACGCCCATTTTGGCTGATATCTTTCACTTTATTTCAAAAACTAGAGGCCCAGGCGAAACCTAACTATGCCACGCGATGGAGCAGACCTTTCTGCTATAGAAAGCACCAATGGAAGTTACAAACTCATTTTTGTATTGCATATACGAGCGAAATAGTTTGGTAAAACACGCGCGACTACAGTGACACTCAGCAGAAGGACTGCGCGTCTAGTGATTCCGGTACGCCGAGCGATACGTGGGGAACTGCCGTCATAGAGAGCCACTGCCGCCGCCACGTGTTTTGCCAAACTGTTTCCATTTAATATTGAAAAAAAAAAATTTTGTAACTTCCGCTGATTCTTTGCAGATTCTTTACAGAAAGGTCTGCTCTAACGCGTGACATGGTTAGATGTTCTCCTGGACCCTTAGTTTCTGAAATAAATTGAAAGATATCGGCTAAATTGAGCGTACTTTCGGTCTCCTTTTCACTTTGATCATTATTTAAACGCGTTTAAATGTTTATAATCTAATTACGAATTATATCATTTTATTCGTGAAACTTCACAGAATCATTTGGCAGCAAGCTCAAATGAATAACTATTCCCGCAAAAGTACAAAACACTTCCACAGTTGAAAATTTGCGATTTATTTCAAAAATGATTTTTTCGAAAATGGTACGGTCTGGAGAAAAACGGATTGCAGATTCGTATTCAGCACATTAAACTCTACAAGAAACGCCTATTGAAACATACAAAATCAGAACCCTGTTGAACAGTGTTATCAGAGTAAAAAGATGAATTCATTACGCTAAAAATTTCGAAAGTTGTAAATGAACATGTGAGAACTGTATATTATAGTTATTAGATATACTCACACTGTATTACTATGTAATACAACTCAGTGCATTAAATCAAGCATGCCAAACTGGTGGCCCGCGGACCACAGGGAGACAATTCTCTTGTTTTGATGCACCGCTGAATGGCCCCTTATGAACCTACTAAACTCTGACGATCGTCAGTCAAGTTCCTTCGTCGCTAGTCACCGCGGCATTCATATTCATCGGCCGGCCGTAACGGTAGTGTCAGGTAAGACAAAGAGTATATGTATGTATATGAATATGATTTTAGTGGCGATTAAAGATGGAAGAATTCGGATGCGATCGCCAGAGTTTCGTAGTTATGGGGGGGGGGGGGGGGGGGTGCAATGCACGAATGGCCCTCACAGTTCACGGACCACCAGTTCAGCATATTTGCATTAAAGCACAGTACAACTTGCTTTTAAAAATTGTTTTATTCAGTTCAGTAACATGTTCATACTATTCTTCTGCATTGCATTAAAATAAAATATTTATATCGTTATCTTATTTTTAATAGTAGTGAAATGAATCTTACAGTGCATTTCGATTGTAACAGATGCAGAGACAGGTTGACTGATATTGTTGTTAGATGCCTGGCAGGTAAATACGACATGCAGATCAGCCCTTGAAAGTTCATTGACTACTAAGGTGCTTTTGCGGACACCAGAAAATTCTCCTGGTCCATCTTGAGAATCAAGTAGCATTTCGCCACGCCACCATTTTATTTTTGGTTCTGGTCGACCTACAGCATAACATAAAGTATAAGAAACTAATTTTTTTAATCAATATCAGAAAATAATGTTACTAACACAACTACAAAAAAGTTGTTAAATCAACACAGGTAGCACTGAGTGATCTCATTTCATAACATCAATTAATATTTTATAATATTCCCAGGAATTGTTAACTTTTCGGTAATTGTTATGAAAAACATCGTATGTAAAGCGTCTGCATATGAATGATCAAAGAACTTACCTCCAGAGACTATGCATTGTAATTTTAGATTACCACCTTCTTCATATGGACCTGCTACTGTTGGCACACTTTTCCCATACTCGTCAACGATATTTGGTTTGTGCGGTGGGACTATAATACAAAAATAACTTCAAATTGTTACATGGCTAAAAAAATGTTGTACTTCCACTATTATACAATATGTACTTGTGATACATTATTGTCAGTTTTATGGTGCATAGTTTGAATTTGGAATCATTGCTCGCATACTCTTTGCAATATTTGAACCTGGTTTGGACTATTTCGTTTATATTCTTCCGATGAACCGATGCTCTTTGAATACAGTAAAACCTGTTTCCACTTATGGGGAATCCTCCTTTGCGATAGCAACGCTGGGCGAAGGAGCGGTGTAATATAATCCGAGCCGGAATATCGATGTGACTAATACTAATTCCTTTACTAAAACCTTTACTAATGTATTTGCCAGATTTTTCTGATTAAAATGAGACCAGACACGATATAGTTCGAATTATATTTACTTGTGGATACTGATTAAAGACGTACCACAAACTACAAAAACGGGTTGCTCTTTTCAAACTAATAATAACAGGATAATGTAAAATAATATAGTACGTTATAATTGTAGGACTTTCACCCTACGCACCCAGCGGACAGCACCGCTGTGCCGCTGTCCCTAATACGTATGATTAGATATCATCACGCTTTTGTCTTTTGTATATTACAAACATTGTGCGCTTATCTTTTACCTCTTGCTTTCTAAACTAACCATTGTATCTTTCTGTATATTTCACATTACGAATAAACTAGCAATGATTATTGGCCCAGGTAACGCGAAGAAAGAAATATAATTAACTCGAAAAGTGTAAGTGTGCCACGTGCGAACAAAAATACAACCTCAAAGGAGCATACAACAACGTGTTGCCGGGATGCCGACAGAAAGTAAAACGACTACCATAAATAAACTAAATGGTACAAATTACGCCTCATGAAGTTACCAAATGAGGATGATATTGTTGGAAAACGTTTTATTTTCAGTAATAGAACCCGGCGAAGCAAAACCAAACGAAGATGGTGAGAAAGCAAAGTATTTAACTCGACAAGGAAAAGCTCTTGCAAAGATCGTCCTCGCGATTTGATATGAATAACAAATACACATTAGACACTTAACACCTCCTAGAGAAGTATGGAGTGAACTAGAGAAACTGTACGCTTCTCGTGACAGCAAATACCGCATAGTACGAGGGACAGAGTTACGAATACTCATAATGAAAATAAAATGCCATACGAAATATGGAGTGGAAAGAAGCCTAGCATGAGACATTTTAGGATGATACGCTGCGAAACTTTCGTGCATATCCAAAAAGAACGAAGACCCTCAAATCTTACGAGTAGAGCTCAGAAGGGAATACCAGTAGGATATGCAATATTAGGCAAAGATTATAGGGTGTGGATCTCAAAAACAAATCGGGTGATAGAATCTAGAGACTGTACATTCAAGGAAGATGTGGAACTTGAAGGATCCCCGGACTCAAGTGCAATCGAAAACCAAAGAAACTTACCTGATATGATCAATACCAAAGATAAAATCACCTTCGATGCAATAGAAGAAAATGATGAGGAACACGACACTCAAGACACAATTGAACTGGAAGCTCCTTCTACGAACAAAAAGGTAGGAAGACCAAGAAGGGATCCTACCAGACCAAAACAAGCAGCTGAGAGACATCATCATATGATACTTAGAAGTAAAGATGATACAGAACCAGGGAGCAATCAAGATTGCGAAAATACGCACTTAAATATAGTGAACGATGGCGACCCTGAATATTTGAAATCTTGTGAAGAAACCATTAGAAGTAAGGACGCAGATGGAATCAGATGGGATAAGAAGAGATGGAATCTCTTGAGAGACATAACGTCTGGAAACTCGAACCACCACCAGCTGGAGTGATACCTGTGAACTGCAGATGGGCAAAAGAAGACAATAGAGTCTGGAGGAGGAATCGAAAAATTCAAGGCCCGCTTGGTAGCGAAAGAATTTACACGAAAGAGAGATGTCAACTATGACGATGTATATATACCCGTATCAGGATTCGAGATAATAAGGTTACCGACAGCCCTCGCCCTGCAACAGAATTGCCGATCGGACCGATACGATTTAAAGAGTGCATACTTGCACAGTGGCCTTAAAGAAAACATATACATGCGGTAGCCCAAGGGTTCCAAACGAAGGGTTGTGAAAAACTGTACTGCAAACTCAAGAAGTCGATATACGGATTGAAGCAGAGTGGAAGATGCTGGGACGAGCATCTAAATAAGTAATTAAAGAAAGCAGGTTTCAATAGAAACGACGCGCCGCGGCGTTGACCCCTGCGTATACGAGATGAAAACTGACTAAGGAAGAGCAATAATAGCAGTTCACGCGGACGATATCTTCGCAATCTCAGAAAATTCAACGATACAGCAGAAAGTATGGAGAGAATTAGAGTCCCGTTTCGAAACGAAATGCCTGGGACCAATCTCCAATTTATTGGGCCTAAAATTCAATCACCTAAAGGACGGGAGGGTAACGCTATCACAGGTGAGTAGACTGACTGACTCCTGAGTCGGTCTGGGCTTCAGGACTCAAAAAAGCGAGCACGCCAATGGAAGAGAGGCCTAGTTTCTTAGATGACTCAGATAAGGCACCACAAAGATGGGAGCTCCCGTTCAGAGAGCTTATTTTGGGTGCTGCGAATCGGCACAACGTGCAAGCGGCAGCGCCGCCGGCGGCCGATACGCGACCGAAAGAGAAAACACAGGGGAATCGAGCGACAGTATGAAAAGGAAGTACCTAAAACTATATTACAAATAAATATCCCCCGGAATTGTCAAAATACTGACGACCGTGACAGGATACGGAAAATTGGTAGAAGGAGGAGATTTGTAGTATATAAAAGGTGGTGTGTGCGCAGAAGATTGAGTGAATTCAGGAGGTTATATTTTTTGGAGTGACCGTTTTGCGAACGTTTGAGATGTCGGACGTTGCCAGGAAATTATTTACAGGAGCAAAGTATAACATAGGTAACGGCCTCATTGCGATAGAAACGCTCCTCGGATGGACGGTATCGGAAGATGTATCAGAATGGTGGCGCTTAGATATTCCAGGTATCAATGACCCTATAGAAAAAATGAATGAAACAGCAAGGGACGAAAGCACGCGAGATTTCATAGGGCAATCAACAAGAGTCAATAAGAATAGGCGGTACGTGGTTCGACTTTCGTCGAAACTGGATCACACGATTTTGTCTGAGATTCTTGATATCGCAGAGCACAGATTGGCGGCGACGATTGACAAATTAAACAGACAGAATCTCTTCTCCGCCTATGATAATGTTTTTACAAATTGGCTCGCGGAAAATATAATCGAAAAGGTTGCTGATAATGAGATTCAAAACGCGTGTCACTAACTGCTGCGTCGACCGGTTGTAAAATTATACAGTACGGCGAAGATTAGACCCGTGTTTGCCGCGTCATCTAATAGGAAAGGGTATCCGTCGCTTAAGCAATGCCTTGAAAAAGGTCCCAACCTTATAGAGCCTGTTCCGTCGTCGGTATTTAAATTTCACGAGGGGAAAATAGGAGTCGCTTCGGACATAAAAGGCGCGTTCTTGCAGATCGGTGTGAATCGGGAGGACAGGGACTTCCTTGGTTTTCTGTGGCAGGACGAGGGAAGAACAGTGGTTTTGAGACACTGCCGCGTGATTTCTGGATTGCCCCCTAGCCCGTTTTTATTGTCGGAGATAATAACGATACCATGGTCGGTTGAGTCAGTCCAGAAATGAAAAGAATCCTTCTACGTAGATAATTGTGTGACGAGTGTCGATTCAATGGAGAAGCTGCAATTGTTCATACGGGAAGCTAGAACAATCGGGGCTACAGGCAGTTTTGATTTGCGTGCATGGGAAAAGTCAGGGAATTATTCGGAACATACGTCTACATTTGTACTCGGAATTTCGTGGAACAAGGAAAGGGATACAATAAGCGTTAATCCGGCAGCGATAGAAGTACAGTCGCCATGGATCGTAACGAAGAGAAATATTTTGTCGAGTGCCCAAAGGATATTCGATCCGATCGGCTTTACGTGCCCCCTGTCATTGCGGGTGAGAATTCTGCTCACGCAGTTATAGCTAAAAACGACGGAATGAGATGAAAAAATCGATCATAAACGAAGCGACGAATTTCTGGAATGGATGTGTGAGTTACCCTTATTAAAGCAAATCGAATTGCGGCGAGGAATCGGAGACGGTAAGTTGTCGATTCATTCATTCGGGGATGCGAGCGGGTCGGCCGACGCCGCCGTGGTATTTGCGAGAGTGGAATTCCAGAATTTTATTAATGTACTATTGCTGAACGGGAGAACAAGGATAGCTCCAAAAAACGCGACTATACCTCGAATTGAGTTGATGGCGGCTGCGATAGCCGTGAGACTCACGGATTCGGATCTCCAGTCATTAACTCGTAACGTAGAAAACGTGACGCATTGGTCTGATTTTACCACAGCACTAGCCTGGTTAAAACGTGATATTCAGTGGGAGACATTCGTCTATAATCGAGTAAAAGAAATCAGATCATTGAGCGACGTAAGTAGATGGATAAACGTTGCGGGCGATTTGAATCCAGCCGACTTGACGTCGCGAGGTTGCAGCCCGTCGCAGCTTGTTGTGTCGCAGTGGTGGTTAGGGCCATGTTGGCTTAAGAATGACGAAAGTCATTGGCCTTCCGGAAAAGAGAGCGTAGATGAGAATATAGTAAAGAGCGCAATCGAGAAGAGTGCGCTCGTAAGTATGGTAAATGCGCATGACTCATCGTTCAGAGCGAGTAATTTGTTTTCCACATACACGAAATTGATAGGTTTCATATCATGGATACGTATATTCCTGAAAAAGCGGAGAATGTTGCTCGAGAAGGTTATCTTGAAAAAACGCGATGTTTCTGATGTAGAGGAAGTACCGAAAACTGCATAATTGCCCAAAGAGGAGGATCAAAAACTACAATTATCAGTAAGCGAAATTAAAGAAGCAGAAATGACTTTACTGAAACATTTACAAGCGAATTATGTTTGCAAATACAGATAGGAATAAGTTGTCGTCTTTTAAAGTGCTACGAAATAAGAATGAGCTATATGTTATAAAAACAAAGATCCTCAACCAGGACGAGGGTAGCACGTTTTTGTCTCCTATTATTTTAGATAAACACGATACTGTAAGTTTGCTTGTCAGGGAGACACATGAGAAATTCGGACATACAGGAATGCAAATTGTAATGAGATTATTTTGGATTATTTCTTTACGTGAAATTGTTAGATCCGTAGTATCGAGATGCGTTGTCTGCTAGAGATATAAAGCGAAGAATATGCAATGCGAGCCACCTCCTCTTCCCGTTATTCGCGTACGCGATTCTAAGATATTTGAGGCTACTGGTATAAATTTCTCAGGACCAGTTTTTTCATTGAATAAGTGGGGGAATGGGTGGATATGCATATTTACATGCGCAGGGTACAGAGCCGCACATTTTTAGTTAGCGTCACCGTTGTCCGTAGACGGATTTATAGAATGCCTTCGTTGGTTCGTGGCTAGACGGGTATTTTACAGGTACGGCTAAAGCATTAGAGGGTCTTGATTGGGTGAAAATACTTAAACAGACGGCAGTACTGCAAATTCTGTAGCATTTCAACCCACCATCAGCACCATGGTGGGGAGGATGGTGGATGCGACTTATAGGCGTACTAAAAACGATTTTACGTAAAGTATTAGAAAAAGCTAACCTGTCATACGAAACTTTAAGGACGTCTCTTTGTGATGCAGAAGCAGTTATTAACTCCAGTCCATTGACATATGTAAAGAAGATATTTTAGAATGATGTTCACAGTAATATAATAGTAAAAATAATAATATTTTCATAAATAAAGCATTGTAACATTTGTGATGTTTCCTTAATGATAAATAACACTAAATACGGTACAATTTGGATAACATTTAGTGGTAATAAGTTTCGGCCGCAAAGAAGGATAGCGAATGAAAAAGACGGAGACAATCGGCTGTCCTTTTTTCCCACTCGCTTTCTTCTTCTGCGTTCGTGGCTGTGGCAGTTCGTAGCAGTAAAATCTCGATTAGAGTTCAGAATTGACTATGTAACCCTATCAGTAAATCGAAAATTGGCGAGCGACAACACTAATCCAAATGCGGTTCAAAATTAAAGGCATTTTATTTTTGTTTTTTTTCGCATTTTTTCGTAATATATTTGTGACATATTTCGTAATATATTTCTTCTAATTTAATACAAAAGAGGCGTTTATCAGATTGAGTATAGTAATGAATAAAGAGCCGGCAACCATCGTAAGAAAGATGGAAGAACGTCGGATGCGTGCAGCAGAAATGGCAATGAAATATAAAGGAGAAGCAAAAGCATCCACCCTCCGAAATAAAAAAGAATCGTACGACCAGGATTACGGCCCAGCGCAGAAAAACCAAATATGGAAAGCACAAGTCTTCCGAGTGTGAAATGCACGTGGCTATACTCCATGAGTGGCAAACGGTTTCATGCAAGATCAAAACGGAAACCCCCATTCGCTATTCCCATTCACGCGAACAGCGAAAAACCGGTAATTTATAGAAGATAATTATTAACTGCATCCAATTTCAGCAAGGTTATGCCAACTACGGAAGGATACAACACGGGCAACCTTGAAGAGTATAATGTATCGACAACTCCAAAATTGAGGTTCTCTCGAATACGGAAAATGAATTTATTTTTACACATCAAACCAGGGTGTACAGCATGATAATTCAAGATATGCAGTATCATCTCCTACACATTCCATTCAACATCCAACACAATTTTATATATGTATAATGTTTGTTCAATAACTGCTTTCTGCATAGGACGTTTAATTATCTTATAATACATAAGTGTATAATTTCCATGTAATGTTTCAGTGTTTTGATAATAAAAAAATGTCTAACCTAACAAACTTAATTTTCTTCGAACATCCCATGTCCCTCTTCTATTTTTTGCTTTTACCTATAATTCCTTACTGCAACGTAACATAGTGTTGCATAAGCACATTTCAAGTAATTCAAATGCACAATGAATTTTCTACGAGTAATATTAAAATATTGGCAATGGCTTTTTTATGATTTATTTTATGTCCACATTTTCTTAGAGAAACATTATGGAGTCGAGGGGTGTATGCTACTGATTCCTTGTACTTAATTCAAATTAATGAAAAATGTTACAATATCGTCAAAAGGAATCTATGCCGATGAATATGTAGTTCATTTTAGAATGTTTATAATAATAATCCCCGTTGATATTTTTGGGTCTCTGGCGATCCACAATTCTTCAAATGTTTATTTTATGGTTGTTAAGCAACGGCCTTTATTACGGCTTACAATTAACCATGGTTGAGTCACATGCGACCCCATGATACTTGTTTAGCCGTAAATATCCAACATATTTATAACCCCTGGCGATTAGGCAATGAGATGAAAAGAAATTTTGAAGAAGCTAGAAGTGGCGATAGTTGAAGATGATATGACAACGGCATAATGACATATACCCCGAAAAATGACAAAACATTTTTTAGATCCTATATATGAAACACTCTACATTTTGTGCGAAATTTTTGTTTCACTTGCAACGAAGATTTATAAATATTACCATATATCACATGTGTTTTCAATATGATTATAGTTATATTATTTCTTATTGTATTTGTTGTGAATATGTGGATGGACTCTTATGGTCCACGATGATAGAACACAGCATTCATGTGAATATAAACTATATTCTTTATATAGATAGAAAGTAAAACATGTAATAGAACGTGATTGCAAAAGTAACTCAACCGGAAGTAGAGCTCAATAGCGCCACTTGTCGTCGCGAAACTCTATCAGACTCCCACTTTCGCGACATAATTTTAATTTCGATCTAAACCCCCTTTAATCCCATTTTTGTTACGTAATCCTCATGCTTTTTAGGATTTAGGATTTAGTCTCTCGGTTAGAACGTCTCCTGGATTCTTCTTTCTTTCTGGAAACTTCTTTATCACTAAATGATAGGATATGTCTATATGCCTTGACCTTGTATTATCCACGTTATTGACAGAAAAATCTATTGCTGCCCTAGTGACGCAAAACATTTGTACTCCTGCAAAATAATTCAACAGATTAAGTTCGCCTAATACCATATTGAGTGACATAATTTCCTTGAGTCCATGCAACGCGGGTACATATGACGTTCCCATTATTAAAGTGAAGATGCACTTTTGCTTGGCCCATCTCCATTCAACTACGTCGCCTGTTACTTTCATAATTAGACATGAGAATGAATGTCTATCATCTAGGTCACTATCCTAATCTGCGTCGGTATATATTTCGATATTTTTATCTTAACTAGTTTTATACCTTATCCCGTAGTCTTGCTTAAATATCTTAGTACACGTTTGACTTGGTTTCAGCGTTCTCTGCCTGGGTTGACATTGTATTGTGACAGTTTCGTTACGGCAAATAATATATCCAGTCTAGTATAAACTGCTAGATGCATCAGCGATCCTATCGCTTCTCTATGTGGCACATTGTATCTGCCTTTCCTCTTCTTCGTTTCGTAGGCACATTTGTTTTGGTAGTCGGATTCCTGGTTCTAATGGTGTATTGGCTTCTCTACACTCTTCCCGATTTTGTATAGGGTTTTTGCATTAATTGTATGTTTCCCTTGAGGTCTCTTTCTACCTTGACCCCTAGTATCAAGGAAATTTCACACAAAATCCTTGATTTCATATTTTTGGGTGATCTTGTGGTGAGAAAATCAGTCTGTCATCAACATACACGACTAGTATCGTCCCGCCATTCATGACGTAAAAACAGGTTCATGACTCCAATCTTCTAAACTTACAACTCAAAAGGAAGTTATCTAATTCTTCGTTCAAATTGCTACTTGCCTGCTTCAGGCCGTAAATTGGTTTCATTAACCTTGCAATATTCCCACCTTTCTTCGGGTTAACGGGTTAATCTATGATTCGAAAGCTGCACTAAGATCTCACTTGACATAACTGACTCTGTACGAGCGTAGCGCGACGTGACTCTACGCGTGACTGGGCAACTCTGATCCAACGAGGATAGAAACCAAGGGGTTTATATAGTCCCAAAATGCGCGGGAACGCAATTGAACTTTCGATATAAAGAAATTTAGATGTCTGGGACCACGTCCGTCTCGGTCATGATGCAGCTGATCGCACTTGTGTTCAAGATCTCTTCATTTGTTTACGATAACCGAACGAATTTTAGGGCGTCTGACCTTCGCAGATTTATTTCTGTGTAGGGCACTTCGTAAATTAACGAATCTATATTGTTTTGGTAATACCGTATGAGGGTAATTATCGTAATTTTTCTTGTGAACTGTCGAGATTGACAACCGTTATTATTTCTAGGTAGTTACTAAACAAAAATTGATATATAAATATATCAATAACGCCACAAGATATACCTACTTCCCAGAGGGAAAGACGTGCGGAATACAGTACATAAAAATTTAATAGTATCCATAAAAAATAAAATTAGTAACAGAAAGACTATTTAAACAATGACAAACGTGACAAAACGTGAACAAGAATATGTCAGTCATTTTATTCTAGTCAATTGTTTCGTGTCAACAGAAGAAGCGAGGACCGTTCATTGGGAGTCTACTGTAGGTCGCTACAGAGCGAACGTTCTCGGCATCGAACTTTTCCATCAAAAATGCAATAACTTTTGCAGCTGCAGTTGGCTGCAGCCAAATTTTATAGAGTATAATTATTCTTCTTGTGTAAATATTCTTAATGTGTATATAAAAATTAGCGCCGTGACGGGCGGAGATAAAAAGTATTTTATAAACAAAGACTTTTGCACTTCTAAATTGGCGTTTTTCCCCACTGTGCTAGGTCGAGACGTATGGAAAATATTCTGCATACGTAACAATCATAAGAAAACTCTCAGGTAAAAGTTTATTTTGTTCTAAAGAACATGTTTTACAGTTAGCATAATTTTGTCTAAATAACATAGTATTCGAAGTCGAAAGTTAAGATTACTTTGTTTAAATTGAATCAATATGAAGATATTCCGTCGCATAATATTTTGCTACTGTAGCCAAGCAAAATCAGCAAATAATGCGTGCAGCTGGCAACTGGGCTTACGTACCCTAGATTTGTACCATTAAGCCGTGAGATGCACTGTAAGCTGACTACGACGGCAGTCAAAATGGCAATAGGTGCACTTAAGGAACGTTACGCTGAATGCTGTACTTTCCCTTGTATTTCTCGCCTGAACGTATATATATAATCGTAAAATCGGTGATACTGTTATTTAGAAAAAAACGGAGTGTTGAAGAATCGATGGGAAGGGGCGTCTCTATGCGACGGTTGCGGACGCATCCGAGCCGCCGCTTGTTTTTTCGCCAGCGATCACGCTGCTGATTATTCGTGAACAAAGAATTATTTCATTCTTGTACACATTAGTCTTCATTTAAACATAATATAATCAAAATTCAGAATAAAAACATCGGTACGTCGAAGACAGTTCACAAATTTATTAACACCATTCCGTATGGTCCTTCGAGCCGAATAACAGCAACAGTGACTATGATAGCGAGCTGTGACTTTACAAACTGTGCAACAGTACAAAGTGCATAAAGAACAGTGGACGAGTCTCGAGATTTCCAAGCGGATGAACGACCAATATTCCTCATAGCGAGAGGCTTGCGGGTCTTATCTTATCATTCAGGAAAAGGAGCCAATTCATTTAGGATTGATTTAATTTTCACTAGAATCAGATTGCGATAATGGAAACAACATTAAAAGAGTTAGCTGTAAAACACGGTCATATTAAGAGTTCGCTTACGGGGGTCCAAAAATATTTGGAAACCTTCGGGCAGGAGGGTTCTGTGATAGAGATTCAGGAACGTGTCTACCGTGCGACAACGTTGTTTGATAAATTCGAAGATATTCAAAATCAGATACAGGTGCTGGTCGCGCGAATGAGTCAAGGGGTGACGCTGACCGCGGAACGAGATTGTGCGAAACCGAAAATATCAACGGCCATCGTGGCTGAGTGGGCTGTTTTATGGCCAGGCTTTCCTGTGTTGGACTACGTGCCTTCCAGGTGACGAAAAGCCTTCGAGCCAGAAATAAAACAGTTCCTACAAAATTTTCCTAAACATCTCCACCTTTCCACACTCCTGTCGACAGAGGTAGAAAAGCCGGCAGCGACCCACGGAAACAACACCCATCTCGAAACACTCATCTAAGAGAACTCGGAACACTCGTCTGAAGGAACTCGCAAACATTACGATTAACTCCCTAGATCAGTCATTACGCACACATCGTTTAACGCTTCACAAGATTATTATATATTACGCGAAGTCGAATATAGATACACGATCCTTACTATTCTACGCTTGACCATCGCGGTCACCTAATGGGGCTCCAGTGATAACGACGCGAAAGTCAGCATCATCGAGCATCGTCTCGATCTAGCGGAAGCGGGATTTACGACCCCGAAAAAATCTACCTAAGAATTACGGTGTGCGAGACGTAACAGTGACAGTTTCGAGGACTTATTCTATACATTGAGCGCATTGATGCACAAAGATTGGGACCCAAGATATGCATATAACCAAACAGGTTGTCGAATCTGTCACCATCTCCGTTACATGCAACCAAGCATGGTGTCGCATCTATTTTTACATGCGGCCTCTGTCACAATCTAAGGTCACGCTCTATTATTATTTATTTTAATGCATTATTATATGTATTACAGTATTTATTGTAATGCACATTACTATTTTGCATTAAGCTTTTATTCTTATTCCATTAAACAAATATAATTTAAATTGTATCCTGTTTATTGGAATGTATTATGATATTTATTATAATGTACTTTATTATTTTACATTTCCCTGTTATTATTAGTTTAAACAGAGCAACGCGTTTTTGTACTTTGCGGTACGTGTTTAATCAGTATCCACAAGTGAATATAATGCGAACTATATCGTGTTTGGTCTCATTTTAATCAGAAAAATCTCGCAAATAAATTGGTAAAGGTTTGATTAAGGAAAAGTGAAAAATAAAAAAGTTTCATGGTTCAATTAGTATTAGTCATACCGATATTCCGCCTCGAATCATATTGCACAGCTCCTTCGCCGAGCGTCGCTATCTCAAAGGAGGATTCCCCCCCTGTGAAGGCGATATCACTTGCCTATATCCGAGCAAAATTTTGTGTATACAGGGTGGCCCGAACCCAGGGAACATCGGAAACTGGGGTGCAGCTGGGGTGATTCTGAATAATTTTTTCCTTGATCAAAATATTTTGAGGCCAGAATGCTGCGATTTGATCCAAATACTGGGATCTCCAGTTGATCATTCTTTCTTGATCCATAAGATCAGATCTCTTCTCTACTTTTTTATATTCGAAGCCTGACTTATGCAAGTATAATGTGCTCGTTTTTATTTCTATTCCATTTCCTTGTAATTTTCTTTGAAGAATTTCAGCTGTCGGTATTTCATTACCGCGATAGCATTCGTAAATTTCTCTCCGAATAACTTCTTCATGGTGCAATGTACTACTTTCTCCAAAATTTGAGCGTTTCTTCCGTTGTTTGAGTCTTTGAGTATGTTATACATTTTTGAAGCTGAAACTTTTGTTGTGTATACCCCTCTTTCTACTGCTGCTGATTGCTTTATCCTCTCATTTATTATTATGTCTTGTACCGTATTAAGATAAAGTGTCTGATCATCAGTTGATAGCTGTTCAATTTACAGTGTATTCTTCCCGATCCGTGTGCTATATTTGTATATGTGCCATATATGTATTATTCCTGAATATTTATTAATGTTTTTGAAACATAATGGATTGAACATTAATAAACTTTGTTTCCTACTTGTATGTACTAAATGCCTTGCAATAAAAATGAAGACACAATATGGTCTGAAATATATCATGTTTGGTCTCATTTTAATCGAAAGAATTTCAATAATATGTTAAAAAAATTAGAAGTCGCAAAAACTAAAAATAAAAAGGTTAAGATATCCTTTACCAGCAACGTGAAGCGCCAACAACAAGTTGATTTACAATCAATACATACGAATTATGCTGCGACCATCTCGTGTTTGGTCATTGTACATATTACACATGATCTACCGAACGATCGTGTGAATAGGGCAGCGATAGCGAAACCTCCGAACATACAATTTGTAGATCCGGGATGTTTGGGAACAGCAATTTCAAGCGACAACCACGCGCGATTCTGACGTGCGGTACGTAGTGAGCATTCCATTCAATGATGAAGTAAAAGCGTTAGGTGAGCCGCGAAAAGTCGCCGAACGGCTGTTACTCTCAATTGAGCGAAAACTTGCGTGACTTCCGCAGGTAAAGAAACAATCCATCGAGGTCATGGTGGAGTATGAGCCACTCGGTCATATGACTTCGATAATAAAGGAAAAGCGATCGGATCATTCGTTTCGATATTATCTACCGCATCATGCGGTGACAAAAGGGTACTACGACAAAGCTGCGAGTAGTATTCGATAGATCTGCGAAAAGATCGTCGGGCATTTCACTGAATGAGACGCAGCGGGTAGGATATGTCGTACTGGACGAGATGTTTGTAATTTTAGTGCGGTTCCGAAAACACGCGAAACAAAAACGATTCCAGATAATTTTGTGAAAACCAAAGCTTGCACTGCCGATTCAAGAGTACGACCAGAACACCGTAACGTACGGGACATCATTCGCATCCTTTTTGGCGACACGGGTGCAGCGAAAAATTGGAGAAGATCACGAAACAACGGATCCAGAAGCGAGACGCGTGATCATTAGGGACTTTTATATGGACGATCTCCTTATAGGTGGTGATACAATAATAGATGAAAGGCGTCTATATCGCGACGTCCGCGCGTCCCAGAGATTTTGAGAGCAGCAAAGTTGGAGCAGCGCAAGTGGACATGGAAGGAGAGGCGAGTCTTTGCGACACCGCATGCAGCATCGTTCACGCTGGTGGAGATACGTTGCGATGCTCGGTAGCTGCGAAGCGACATACACGTGCAACTAAGCGTACGATTTTGTCCGGCATATCAAAGTTCTTCGACCCGTTGGGTCTTATTGGGCCGGCAACGATGACTGCGAAAATTCTATTGCAGCGCATATGGCGGCAGCGAATTGCATGGAACGAATCACTGCCACAAGATCTACACACCCAATGGGAAGAATTCAGAATGGAATTGGAAGGTTTAAATGACGTTGCACTTCACGACGTGCACTTCAAAATCACACCATCAGGGCAGAATTGCACGGATTTTGCGACGCATCTGAAAAAGCTTACGGAGCGTGCAGAATCCTCGTACGATTACGATCCAAGCTGCGCTTAGAGCTATGTGGAGCATTACTGTTGGCTCAGCTAAGCGGCATAGTGAGGTCCGCACTTAGGAATGCCACATACTGGTGGAACGGAACCGCATAGCTGGTGAAGGAAGTTGAAGACTGGTCTGTTGGAAAGACGACTACTGTTGATGCTCCGGAGGAAAGCAAGCAAGTAGCGACAAGTCTCGCGGCTACGTGTGACGGCTTCGATTTATTCGCGCAGAAGCACGTCACTCGCACGTGCTTCTGCTTGCGCGTTTACGTGAACTATGCCGAAATTCGATTAGATGCGCGAGGGATAGAAAATGCAAGGATCACTCTCTTGCGAATAGAGCAACACGAATCATTTTCGGAAGGTGTTGCGTTGCATTCGAGGAAGGCGGCCGATACCGCGACCAGGCAATCTACACACTCTCAATCCTTTCATCGACGACTTAGGATTGTTCAGGGTGGGCTAACGCCTTTCGAAAGCTCCAATAGTGTACCCACACAAACAACCTATAACACTAGGGAGTAGACATCCACTAACAGATCTGATTGTCGGAACCGAAAACATTCGATTGTTTCATGCAGGATGTCAAAGTGTCATTGCGTCAATGCGAACTCAGTACACTAATGCCCCGATTAGTGTACCTCGCTCGAGACTTAATGTGAACACTAATCGTGCGCAGACAAGATTCTCGATCGAGTTCGGATCCCCTTTGATGTTGGGGCAGCCGAGATCCGGGCAGCGTTCCAGACAAAAGGCAGTTTAAATACCCGTGTACGTGAGACAACACTACTGCCATCAAAATTTAATATTAAAACTTGTTCGTTTTTGGTCCGTTTCAAATGAAATTTTATCAAAGGCTCCGTTACAATCTCTTGGTTCAAATGGTACCAAACACGATATGGTTTGGACAATTCTTACTTATCACGAATCGAGAGTCTCTTAATTCTCTTAATCTTAAATTGCTATATTTAGACAATGGCAAGATATCGTTGTATCGAGAATTATTCTCGTTCTTGTGACATTACATTCGGTGTTAATAAGAGTTTCTAATTTTTACTGATAAGGAATTGTAAGAATTTATATCTACTTTTTTGTTAAAGAAACTACGCATGGAAGAGAGCTGGTTCATTCATCGCATCAATAATAATACGTACATAGATTCTAGTTGTTATCGAAAACACTAATAAAGGCGAATGAAATTATTAATACCCTGATCAGTAAAAATTGTACAAAACCATATCGTGTTTGATGTCACTTTAATCAGCACATTGTAACGAACATTTTCGTAAAATTGCGTAAAAGTATTTAAACTTGCTCCTTTCCTGGTCGCTGCCTCGAGTCTCGGCTGCCACAACATTGACGGGGACCTGCCGCTCGAGAAACGTGTCTGCACACGATTACTGTTCGCATTCGGTCCGAGCGAGGTACACTAATCGAGACAGCCGATACGAATTTGCTTCCAATTTTATAGTCTCAAAACTAATTACCTTCTTGCCAACAACAAATACACACATATTCTAGTTGTCATCGGAAACAATAATAAAGGGGAACAAAATTATTAATACCACAATAAGTAAAAATTATCGAAATTGTTACGCATGAAGAATATTCCATACGTGGCCCTCAACGCGTTGCCGAGCTCGCGTCTGTGATGGAAAAACGCCCTAAAATTCTTTCGGTTATCATAAACAGATAAAGAGGTCCTGAACACATGTGCGATGTGCGATAGACTCCTAGATTTCCTTATATGATAAGTTCTAACGCATTCACGCGCATTTCGGGGGTATATAAACCCCTTTGGTTTCTACCCTCGTCGCTTCAGAGTTACATAGTCACGCGTAGAGTCACGTCGTGCCACGGTCGAACAGAGTCAGGTATATCAAGTGAGATTGGGCTTAGCGCACCTTTCGAATCATAGATTAACCCGTTAGAATCCGCTAGTCCCGTTAAAGATCATTCGGCATACTCTAGAAAGCGGCTCTCAGACCCCGCATCGCCAGTGCGTCAACACCGTGCAAATACTTAGGTAACTTACACACTTGATATTATTTCATCGCGACAATTACATATGTACAGACGACTGATCTGAACAGATATATAAATTGTTCACCACTAAATCGAGTCGATTCGTTAAACCTACTTTTACCCCGTAATCCTTTACATCAGTAGTAACGTTCCCACAGATACAACTTAATCGCCCGAGTTGTATCGAATATTAATTTAAAGTTACGAGACAAACTAACATTTCGTAACTACAACTACCCCAACCCAGTGGCTCCCCAATTTCGCATCGGGTTCGTCCACGAAACCTAACCCATCCTACAGCTCCCCGGTTTCGAAACGGGTTCGTCTGCGCACTTCTTTATTAGTGACTCCCCGATTTCGCATCGGGTTCGTCCACGCGACACATATTCTGCCTATCGAGGACGGTGTGGATGCCAAAAATACCACAGCTAAGTGAACGACTCAATCTAGTTATGAGTTCGTTATTGGAAGTCATGCCTCCAAGGTGGGCGGAATATTGGAGAAACGGTGGGAAGGGGCGCCTCTATATGACGATTTCGGGCGCAACCGAGCCGTCGCTTGTTTTTTCGCCATCGATCACGCTGCCGATCATGACCAAGCAGTCGACACAAAGCATGTAACGAACCCAGTCGTGAACAAAAAGCTATTTCATTCTTGTAAACATTAGTCTTCATTTAAACATAATATCATCCAAATGCAGAATAAAAACATAGGTACGTCGAAGACAATTCACAAATTTGTTAACGTCTTTCGGTACCGAACAGGGAGTGGGCTGATCAAATAGAGCAGTGGAAAAGTCTAGCAAGGATACACACAATAAAGAACGAGGGAAATTAACGAATGAAGCAATCAGTGAGTGAAGCAAATATTGTGGTTTAGCGATTCGTAGATATTCTACTTCTCTTGCCGAAATGTGACAGCCAATATGGGCCACGTTTTAGAAGGGAAGCAGTACAGGCTAAAATCCGTAGCATACAGGGTGGCCTAAAACCCAGGGAACATCGGGAAATGGGGTGTAGCAGGGGTGATTCATGTTATTCATGAACACCCAGTAATTCCATATTATTCATAATTAAGACAATGTAACATATGCCGCACGCTTCCCTTGGTGCCCTCGATGCCCTCATCACAACCGACCGTAGCTGATCGGTTCGTGCTTGAGCGCGCGCCAGCGGACGCCCAGTGCGCGCTCTCATTGGTCAGTGTTTTTCGTTAATTACTCAAAAACAAAACTACAGCCAACATTTTATCAAGGAAAAAGTTGTTCAGAATCACCCCAGCTACATCCCATTTCCCTGCGTTCCCTGAGTTTTGGGCCACCCTATATATATTGCCCTCCAAGAGTAAAATCTCGATTAGTGTACTTCGATTTGACGCAGTGACAGACAAAGTCTACATTTGTTACCAGGCCTATTGGCTAGGTAACAGATTGCGGTAACAGTGCGAGGTGCGGTAACAAATTGCGGACCCGCTTTTACGCTTCGCTGATTCCGAAGAGGGGACACCACAAATAGGGTTATAGAAATAAACACTAATGATAGTCACAATTTTGATTTCTAATTGCGGTTTTACTGTATTAGGAGTAAATGGAACAAAACGGGTGGCGATTGTACACTCAAAGATTTTACTCATAACCAACCAGTCTTTAATTATAAAAGTCTGGAGCCAATTAAACCCCCATACCCAGACTTGTCGACAGATGAATTGTTAAACAGATATTTAAGAGTAGAACCTCAAATATCAACGGTTCATTAAATTCTTTATATGGACTCATGCTCCGAAACTAATACATTTAGCTACAGAGGCATTGAAATAGCGCAGTTGTCCCAGCTAATAGGAATATTGCACGATGCCTGTATGACTTGTGACTCCTTTAATTATGTTGTCTAACCGAAATGACGAATATTATTAGAATATACAGGGTGTTCCGCATAACGCGACGCACGATTTTTCACCCACTTCCAGGCATCTACAACTTTCGTTCTAAACTTTTTTGTCAGATGGCTGCACGTGGGAGAAACATCGTACATCGCGTTGAACGGAATACCTTGTGTATAAATATGTGCATACAAATCTAATACGAAAAACCTTATATTTTCCTACCTATACAAATTCCGAAAAATAACATAAAAAATAATACCTAGCCAATTCACATTTTTTATGGAGATTTGAAACCGATAGCATAACATCCACGCGTGCCGAAAATATCACAATAGTGTGGGTGAGATTTATTTTGAGCGTAAGGTGATGGCCGATCAAGGATAGTAATCGAACGGGAATGCTCCGTGTGATTTTATGGGGGAAATGATTAAGTTCTTAGAGTTCTTTGCATTAGAGTTCTACATTGGCTATATTTAGAGTTCCGATGATTATACTCTGGTGGTTTGCCCCAATTCTGAATGAGTTCTGACTTGGTTCTCGATGAGTTATATCTTGAAAAGCATAGGTCAGTGGTCATAAAAGGTTATCGAAACGTATATTTCGACTACATTGGCATGTCGATGGTGGAATTGCTTCTTACCTCGTACGATTGCTTAACCAAAATATCTTAACAAGAATCTTCCTGGCAAAATGATGAAACGATTTTAGGTCCGCCTGATCTGCATGGTCATGCGGGGCACTAGGATGTTGGACGCCAGAAGCATTGTTTACAATGATACAAACCTATGACTGTTAGGTGAATTCTTGAATTCCTGGTGGGGCTCTTGGAAAAGTCTACTCGACATCTGTATTCGCCTTCGTCCCGTTCTTCAATATGATTGATGTTTAAGGTTGCTGGTTCTGTGGCTGTTCTAAAGAACGCCCGATCGTTCAGATGATCTTTATCATTCCAATGAGAGGCTTTTTCTGAATGTTTACCTCTCATGTCATAACTGAAACAAAGTAGTTTTGATTTAGTCTTCTCAAATACAAATGCTACATTTCGAAAAACTGATGGAGCTAGAATGTCTCCAGGACATTTGTACTAGACCCAACTTAAGCTTCAGGTAGTAATATGGAAATATAATTGACGGATGCTTAATGTAATTGATATAACGAAAATATATTTCGTTAACCTCCTTGACTTTCCCCACGTATCAAGGGATATGATAGCACATGATTCGTCCAGTTAACAGATAACTACTTCTTATAAAACAACTTGATGCAGTGGTTACTACAGTATGTTTACGGGAAAGATTTAGCGAGGCAGCTCATTCTATAACCCCCCCCCCCCCCCCCCGTCGACGCGTCTCTCGCTGTCCGAATTCTTGGCGAAGGGGGACGCGATAACCTAAGGTGGTCCGTAACTCCGTCGGGCTGATCGGCAGTACCTGTGGATGACGCACTACATACATCCGGCGGCATGTGATATGACAGGCGGACTGCATTAGCCAGGAAACCCCGCCAACGTGTCGTCTGCTGATTCTAGACGCGACGCAAGTGCTCATCGGGAGCAGTTGTTTCGGGGAGTATTTTGTGTCGCATAAGTAAAGAGTCGGCCGCTTGATGTCACCATTGTGAACTGGAGTAGGATACAGTACAAGTAGCCGCGCTGGATCTCTTACTGTTTGTAGTTGTGCGCCAGGTGCTCCGCAGCGAAATTTTGTAGGAACGGTGGTCTTGGTGGGTACCAATACCTTACGGTGGACTTTTTCTTAGTACACTGTTGCATTGATTTTCACACTTCGGTCCATGAATATTAAAGGATCTTCCCCGATAATATTGACTTGTAATAACTTATTATCTTTCATTATCGTTCCTAATAAGTTAGAGAAACAAATTGTTGCCTACATTTAGAATAATACTATGGCTAGAATATTACAGATTACAGTAGTATAAAGTATAAAAACCTTATAATTAAAATTATGTAAATTCTTTATTATTTGTGCTTACAATAATTAAAACAAATTTATAATTTAATAATATAATATTTCCTGATGAAAAATATCCGTGTAGAATGAAAGTGAGTAACAAATAACACAGAAAGTGGTCTCTATTATTGCGACAGATAAAAATGATCACGTGGGTAAATTTATTTCTTCTGGTTAATATCGCCCCAAAAAAAACCGATATTTCGTTATGAACAAAACTAGTCCACGACTGTATGTATACTATAGTCATTCATACGTTCATACGTGTAGCCCGATGTAATATGGTATAGTCAGTTTAATCAGAAACATGTCACAAAACCTTGTATAAAGTTTGATAAAAAAATAATAAAGTAAAAAAGTTTCATCTTTGCATTAGTGTTATTTCACCGATACGCTGGATTTTGTTTTGGTTTGGCTGCTCGGACCTCTTTCTTTACTCGCTGTACTTTTCTACGTTCAACGCGGTCGGCAAATTTCTAACAGTGTAGAAAACACACGATATAAGCGAACATTCAGACTCGATGCTTTCACTTATATCGAGGATTCATTGTACATCGTGTTGTTTAAATACAGCATTATATTGTTTAAGCACCGACCATGGAGAACCAAGAGCACAGAAAGCCAAAGCATTACAATGCCGACATCATCAATTTTGGATTGTTCTAAAACCTTATTTATTGTAGGTCGTACGAATGCAGCTATCTCCAAAAGGACACGTTCCGTACTTAAAAACGAAAAGATTTTCATTTCTGTCTCTTCGGAGTTCTCTGAAACGCATGCGTCCCGACAACCACGCGAAGACAGAAACGTTGACGCCTCCACTCGCTGAGCAACGACCCAAAACCTTGCAAAACTCAATCCAATTGGACCAGGGGAAACAAGAGAGAAATCAAGGACCTCGGGGAGAGGAACCAGAGCCGAAATGAAAAGAAGAAAAAGCCTCGGAAACCAGAACGATTTCATTCTTCGTGCGAGCAGTACCTCATTGCCTGCGCGCTTCTCCACGAGCAGAGCGGTTCTGCAATCCACGGGCGACCGAACCTACCTAAAATCCCTATACACACACACCAATACAGGGTCTTCCGTAACTATGGGAACTCCGGGAAATGCGAGGTTCCTGAGGCGATTGTGAACTACTTTTTCCTTGACCAAAATGTTGTTTGAAGCTTCGTTTCTTAGTCATTAACAAAAAATGCTGGCCAATCGCAGCGCTCGAACGCGTGGCTCTCAACCGCGCCCGACCGTAGGCGTGAATCGACGCGACAAATTGGGACGTCACGCTTGGCACAGCTGACTGCAGCATGGGTATCGAGGAAATCGTGCGGCAAATGTAACATCGTCTTAATTAAGAATAATGTGGAATTATTCGTTGTTCACGAATAAAAAATAAACTAATAAGTCGTTTATTAACCGGGTTCGATACGTTTATTCATTATCCGAAAATAGTAAAGTGTTTTATTACTTATCTCAACAATTTTTTTTTACAGTACCTCTTCAGGTGTATAACTTATGTTTCAAGAAACACGATTTGCATAACTATTTGCATAACAAATAAACTAATAATTCCTTGAATGACCGTGTTCGATACGTGTATTCATTATCTGAAAGGAATAAAGTGTTTATTACTTATGAAAATATTTGCAGGTGGATAAATTATGTTATTAGAAAAACGATTTAGATAACCATTGTTAGAAAAAGTTAGTTAAACTTATACATTCGCCCATGAATAATACATGCTTCGACTCAACAACTGATGTTACGGCCGGGTCGGTGAACACACATGCACGTTCACTTTCATTGCGCGGCCGCTTTTACTTTCCACTGTAACATTTCGGAATGATTTGACAGGATTTATTGTTCCTACGTATAATCAAGGCCGCCACTCAGTGTCGGCTAAATACAGTACAGTAATGCCTCGATTAGTGTTCAAAATCGTGTCTACGATTAGTGTTCATTTTTATCCCCACTACTCGGGGTGGCCCCCCCTAGAACGAGCGAAGCGTGAAGCGCCGACTAGATTCATATATTCTGGAACTATACATATATTTACTTATTATTATTGATGCGATGAATGAGCCAGCTCTCTTCTCTGCGTAGTTTCTTTATCAAAACAGTAGATATAAATTCTTACAATTTCTTATCCGTAAAACTTATAAACTCTTATGAACACCGAATGTCACAGGAACGAGAATAATTCACGATATGTTACGAGCCGAGAGCAAAGGGGCACAGCTGCGGAGCCGAGGATCGGTTATTTAAGAGTTTGCTAGTTACGGACAGCCAGTGCGTATTTCATCGCTGGGAGCCATGTAGATAGGAAGCGCGTGAACTTGCCGATGCCTATTTCATAACCGGGAGCCACATAATTGTTAGTGCAAATACACTCGTAAGTTATAGCGATACACCTCGAGCGGTTAAGGTGTATCTGTTTGGTGGGAAGTTACCGCTAATGATTGGTAGAGGAGATTCAATGAGAAAATGCGTACGATGGTATTAAGCGTATATTTTCTACTCTTTGGTTATACTACAGTCAGATTGTAATCGTAAATATGTATATCGTTTTAAAAAATGAGCTTGTGAGAATTGCTCGAAGGGGACTCGGAACCCGATCTCGCTGAGCTAGAATATCAAAATAGTCGATACGGAACGTACTCGAAGCTAGATTAATATTAAGCCGACGAGAGCAGAATTCGTGCCCTTTTTATACCCGAAAGCCGGACCAAAAAGCTGGTGGGGGCACGAAATATTCCAAGGGAGTCCGGAAAGATTCCCCCAAAAAGGGTCAAATCACCGCGACGTCGCGGAAGGGGCAGACTCGACTGCATGCACTCTCGATTTCCAAATAAGGGCATGATAGAAGGAAGGAATGAAATAATACTTCCTACGTAACAGATACAACAATATTTTGCCATTATCTAAATATAGCAAATTAAGATTAAGAAAATTAAGGGACCCTCGATTCAAGAGTTTACTCCCAAATTTACAATCTTACTCCTACTAACCTTATTGCTGTTAACTAATATACTCATATTCTAGTTGTTATTGAAAATAATAATAAAAGAGAATAAAATTATTAATACCGTGATAGGTAAAAATTGTCCAAACCATATCGTGTTTGGTATCATTTTAATCAGGATATTGCAACGAACACTTTAGAAAAATTTAATTTAAAACGGACCAAAAATGAACAAGTTTTAATATTAGATTTTGATCGCGGTAGTGTTGTCTCACGTACACGGGCATTTAAAGTTGCTTTTTTCCTGGAACGCTGCCCCGTATCTCGGCTGCCACGCATCAAAGGGGACACGCCGAACACGCTCGAGAATCGTGTCTGCACACGATTAGTGTTCACATTCGGACCCGAGCGAGGTACACTAATCGAGACATTACTGTACTGCGCAACGAAAAGTTGAAGAAAAGCTGCACGTGGCTATCGGAAAATACTTTTCGTTATAAACTCAAAAACGAAGCTTCAAATAACATTTTGATCAAGAAAAAAGTAATTCCGAATCACCTCAGCAACCACACATTTCCCGGAGTTCGCATAGTTACGAAACACTCTGTAGATACGCAACATCGGCATACAAATTTTGTATTTTCTCAACGGTTGTTACATTCCGACTGTATTTGGGCTCTGCTGCTTTTACTATGTACGCACGCATTCATCGAATGCTGCTTTCAACGACTTTTCTCAATGTTTCAGGTGACGCCTTCTTTATAATTTCTTTCATTTTTTCCAAAATGACTCTATATCTCTTATTTTAGCGGATAGCAAATTTTGGAACAAATCTGAGACATTTTAGTTAAGGAGGCATATATCACAGAAATTCTCAGGTTTTTCAGTTGGAAACCCGAGACGCAAAAGATAAAAGAATCGTCAAGGAATGTTGAAAAATGCCGATTTTGTATTGAAGGAATCGCGGAACCACATATATATTTTTTTGTAGGTACACACATATTATGACCTTTTCTTCTCCATCCTTCTCCTTATCTATTCTTCTTTTATTCACATTAAATATTCTTCTTCTCGTAGAACTTATTAGTGTAGTGGTACTACATATTCTCTACCAGAATTTTCTATCAAAATTTCTGTATCACAATCTTGACAGCTATTTTCACATAAATTTATCGCAATCATCCAATGCTTGATTTGAATTGGGAACACCGAATCGTTTCTTTCCAAATAGTTAGAACGATTTTTTGTTATGTGATTAGAGTGAATCCTCGATATAAGCCGAAGCCGGGGGTCTGAACGTTCGCTTATATCGTGTAGTACCTACATTGTTTACAACTTTCCGACAGCGCCGAACGTAGAAAACGACAGCGGGTATACATATATATGTTTTATTAAATGTGATAGTATGAACTATTTAGGAACACTAAAATTAAAACTGACAATTCAAATATACTTTACTACGCGCACAAAAATAAAGGCTCAAGAACGCACCTATCAGGTCAGAGTTTTCTCGGTCACCGTTCGCTCTCGACTGTCTCTAAAAGCTATTTTTTTCTTAGTCGAAACTTTCACCCCAATGTCGGCTGCATCACATGCATCTGGAAAATTCCGCTGGCGACGGACATACACGCACACTATCTTAACCTAAGCAAGGCCCTTTTTAACGGTGGCCTCTTAGCCTGAGATACGGTCAAATTTATGACTCTACAATGCTTTGAAAGTTTTATTATGACCCTTCCTACTCGTAGAACCAATGCACATTGATACATTCGCTTTTATGGGAACCCTTAATATATTATCAAGAAATTCAAAGTATTAACATTTTCTAATCGCCTTATATACTTTAAATGTCCTTTCACATTTTGTAGTGTAAGTAAGGTCATGCAATCCCAACCTCTCAGTGTTCGTCGAGTACTAAAATACCTATTTATCAAAACAAACAAAAACAATAGCTTTGTTAATGGTTCGCTGTTTTTTTACCTGTAGGTTTGTCCAGGCCTTCAGGCACAACAGATTTAAAAGACCTGTCATATTTCTATGCAGCTTAGACCTGCTTCATTTAAATGTTCTTTTAAATCCTGGAGGAGAAATCGAAGTATATGTCGACGACAGAAATTTAATTCTCTTATTACTTTACTGAATTACTTTTTCACCTGGGACGTGTTAATTATCCAATATGGAAAAATTTTTAACATAGTAGTTTTTCAGTACTTTATAACATTTGTAATTTCAAAAATGTTTTCTCACCTGTAAATAGGTGTAATGTCGCTTTTGTACCAAACAACTAGAATGGCTGAGTCATTCTGCCGATGAGGTGTGATGTCGCACGGCAATTCTGCAGTACCTTGAAGGACCGCTCTGGTTGCTATCGTAGGTCCTATAACAGACCAGACTTTGTTATCGACATTCTGCAAAAATGATATATGGAAATAGTGCACACGTAATATAGAATATTAGTCTATTTAAAACATTTTCGTTATATTTATGACTAACAAGTTTGCGAATATACTGGATACAAAGATTTGTAATGGCATATTAATTTGTGAATTATACAGAGTGGCCCGTAACTCCCGCTGTATCCGGAAATGTGGGATAGCTGAGTTGATTCTGATCAACTTTTTCCTTGACCAAAATATTATATGAAGCTTCGTTTTTGAGTTAGTAACGAAAAGTACTGGCCAATAAGAGCGCCCGTATAGTGCGCGCTCAGGTACAACTGCGCGCGGTCGTGATCGGGTGCATCAAGTGGCAACGTACGGCAAATATTACATCGTCTTATATTAAGAATAATATGTAATTATTCGATATTCATGAAGAACAATTTAATTAACAAGTCGTTCAATAACTGTTCCATACTTTTATTCGTTATCCGAAACGTATAAAGTGTTTTATTACTTATGAAAAAAGTGTTTGAATAATTAATGTCAGAAAAAGGTAGTTAAATAAACTTACCCATTCGTCCATGAATTTACCTGCTTCGACGGAAGTGGGTCCTTGGCAGTTGGTCATAACACCGATCCTGACCTATGTTAACAATTTTATGCCACGAAACGCACGTCCTGGCGATCGATACAGACCTGATTGGCACTTGTTTTCACGCGCACACGACACGCACAATACGACCGTAGGTGTTGTTGTAGTGCAAACGGTCATAGCACGTCGGAGGTCTTCCTATCGTCAACCGATCACGCTGCACGCGATTTCTGGTTTCCAGAGTTACTGTAGAATCGGTGGCTGAAGCCGATCACACATGGCGGCATCGTGTAGCCTGATCGGTTGGCCACGAGAAGACCTCCGACGCGCCATGACCGTTTGCACTATAATCACATCTACATTCGCTAATGTGCGTGTCGTGTGCGTGTGGAAACAAGTGCCAATCAGATCTGTATCGATTGCCAGAACTAACATTAATAATGCAAACACTTTTTTCATTGCTGATAAAACACTTTATTCGTTTCGGATAACGAATAAAAGTATGGAGCAGTTATTAAACGACTTGTTAATTAAATTATTATTCATGAATAACGAATAATTCCAAATTATTCTTAATTTAAGGCGACGTAGCACGCTGTGCCGCTCGGGCGCTCTGATTGGCTAGTGTTTTTCGTTAATATCTCAAACGCGAAGCTTCAAACCATAATTTGGTAAAAGAAAAAGTTGTTCAAAATTATCTTAGCTACCTCCCATTTCCGGATACTTCAGGAGTTAAGAGACACCCTGAAATATCAATGTTATGGCGTTAGGTAATAAGCTTCTCGCAGATTTAAGAGGGCGATAGCAATTCAATCCATCTCAGAGTTCTCGGTACTCCGTCGTAAGCGATATTGACTCTGTCCCACAATTACTAAGAATTTTGATACCAAGATTTGATGGTAATCACAATCAGTGGTTCCGACATTGGAATACGTTTCAGTCCATTTTCCATCATAATGCATTATTAACTGTCAACCAACATTTTCATTATCTAACTTCTGCTTTACGGGGTGCAACTCCACGTAGAATCGCATCATGGACTGTATCTGACGCAAACTACAAACTATGTGGAACGGTTAAAACATTAGCTCGAGGACCCCAAATCATTAATTGTGCATCACGCTACTTTACTATTAGAGTTACATCTCTAATACATCTCCCCAAAAACCATCGGACACGGGTCTGAGGTTCTTTATAAATAATGCGCACGCTCATATCATTCCCTTGCTGTCCTGGGAAGGAGGTAGATAGCACGGGTACCCTTGTAGTTTTAATCTTAGTAAATCAGTTAGATGCATTGTCTAAACAGGAATGGGAGAAGAAATTAGTACGTCGATTTCTTGTAGCTCCGAAAATTATAGCGCTCAAGTCGGATCGGCAGATCAAACATTACTCAACTCGAATTTAGAGTAGGCCATTTATTTAGGTGTTCGTACACCTCTACTTGAAGGTATGCAATCTGGGCGACAGGCGTTGGCTGGTGGTCGTCGCCATTCAGAATGGGCATAACATCTTCTCGGCCGGGTGGCTGATGGCCACATTGGGTCCCCAAACTATCAAGTGCTGAAGAATGGATTGTTTAAATGGCGAGAGAATATTCGGTGTGGATAAGCGGCCCGACGCAGTATTGTTAACGAATAGGTATTCTGTTCCTCTAGGAACTGGCCACGGAGTGGGGAAGAGAATCCCTTTTGGTAATGGTACTGGGACGAACCCCTCAGCACTTACCTCAAAGGGTTGGAACTCTTCAGCCGTTTTCTTGTATTTTCGAGATAGTTTTACAAAGTAAACACAAATTATTTTTCGATTGTGACACATCGTGCTCAATATCGTGTAGTATCGGACACGCGATGTGATCTGTAAAGATTGAGCGGCAGCATTACTGCGGCGGACTTTATTCTGGAAGCATTAGACTATCCTATTCTCGACCTAGTTATTCCTAACTTTTTAATAATATCTCACTTTCATTTCCACCATCTTCGGTTCAGAATGACACGTCATGTCACCTTCGTACACAATCGGTTGCATTCAGTTAGAGTGGGCTTAGGTCACCTTTCAGATCACAAATTAATCTGTTAGAATTAGCCAGTTCGGTTCAAATTCTTTCGGCAGATTCCAGTAACCTATCCCAGATCCCGCATCACCAGTGCGTCAACATCCTGCAAACTTAGGTAATACGTTACACATAGTACAATTATATCGCGACTATTGCATCCATGAAGTTACGTGATCGTGCGACCATACTAACTCGACCGCAGCTTCAGCTGCTGAGCGTTACCTAGGTCAGGATTCGCACGGTGAATGGCCGCGGACCGCCTACTAGTGCGCCTGTGGCCGCGAGTACGGTTGGGAGCGTGGGATCGGTGATCGAACCCCACGCTTCGGTTGCCGCCTGCATGTAGGAGGTGCGCCACTGGCAGAAACAGGCAGATTCCTTAGGAGGATCAAGGCATTGAAAACCAGGATACTGGTGGTCCTGGGTGGGGCGACCAGGGAGCAGGGCGCTCCCCGCCCTCTCACAACTGGCAATGGTGCCAGTACCGGTCACCCGGGTAAAGCCTGTCCAGAGAGAACGTGGAGGGGGGCAGTCCCGTGATGACCAAAGGAGTAGAGCCGCTATGAAGGCTCGAGGCCGCTTCTCCCATCTCGACATCGAGTGGTCTGTCGCTTCTTCTGCGGAAATCGAGCATCAGACCTGTACTCCATGCTGCTCCAGACAAACCTCAACCACACCCGCATAGCACAGGTTCTGTTTGTGCAGACCTTGCGGGAGTGGGTGGCGGGGCTAGCCGCCGTCAAACTCCAAAGGAAAGTATGGGGAGCGGTTCTTCTGACCCCTCCCCGGGATGGGCCATTATCTTATTGAGGCATTGGAAAGGGAGGGTGCGGGTTGTTTTCGTCAGAGTCCCTCGTGCCCCCCCCCCCCCCCCATCGCTTATAACGGCCACCGTGAGGGTTTTAGCCGGTAAGAGTCCGACACTACCCCGGTCTACCCCCTAACCCTGACCATGACCCTGACCGTCAGTGACCGACAACGTTAAACGGGTTAATTCGTGAACGAATGGGTAAGTTTAATTCGTTTTTCTTGAAACATAAGTTATACACCTGAAGACGTACTGTAAAAAAAACAATTGTCATACGTAATAAAACACTTTATTCTTTTCGGATAATGAATAAATGTATCGAACCCGGTTAGTAAACGACTTATTAGTTTATTTGTTATTCACGAATGACGAATATTTCCATATTATTCTTAATTAAGACGATGTAACATTGGTCGTACGCTGCCCTCGGTACCCTCAATATCCCCATCACGACCGAATACGATAGAGTGGTACGCTCCTGAGCGGGCTCCTGGCGAGCGCTCTCGTTGGGCAGCGTTTTTCGTTAATAACTAACAAACGAAGCTGCAAACAACATGGCCATCAATGGGAAAGTTGTTCAGAATCATCCCAGGTACCCCCTATTTCATGATTCAAAGGTAGTTATGGCACTGTGAAAGCCAACGACAATGAACTGGCGGCTCGCAAGCTACCTGTGGCTTCTTCCCGTATTTGGATGTTCCACCTCCAGCGAACTGGTGGCTCGCGAGCTACGCCTGTCTTGTCCCTATGCCCAAGATAGCCTTTATCTTTGCGAAGAACTAGGGTGGTTTTAAATGGTAGTGGGGACATGGTGGCCCTTGAAGGAGTAGAACGTCGTTGTCTCTGACATAAAATGCGCATAGCTGTCGTTATATGTACATAAAGTAGAGAATCTCATGTCTGTACTCTGATTATCCGAATACCCTAATATACGGATGTACTGTCATCCGTATGTTTTTTTATCCGCACAACGATTCGTAGCGATGTTAAATACATGATACAATGTGTTTTTACGTAATACGCGGCTTCGATGCTACCATCGGATGTAACGAGATCCTTAGTATACGGAGGTCGTAAGTCTCCGTTCCGAATTTCTTCGACACCGTCGCGCACGTGTGACCCTACGACCGATTAAGGAAATAGGGGTGGTATATTGAATAACTGCTCGTTTAACGTAACGATTGATAACTGTTTTAATTTCTATTAACAAATGAAGATATAACGGATCGTACAATGGTGCTTAGTAGACTGCACAGTGAACAATTTATGAGAAGGTAACGTTTCCCGTTTGATTTGAAGTAGGAGAATACTACGGTTTTTCCTGCTTCTGAGTGAAGACAAGTCAACGAAATGAGAAGATGATACTTTAACTTGCACTCTTGAGAAGAAGACAAACACCTGAAGAAGGAGAGGATACTGCTTCTCCTTTTCATTGTGCTGGGTAGAACCCTGTCTTGGACTCTGTCCTAGACCGTCTTAGACTGTCTTCCTCGTCGAATGTACCTCATCACATCGACTCGGAAGTGTGTTTTAGGCACGCTGATTGGACATTAGGAAAAATGACTAATTTCCAATCAGCGTGTTTTTAAGGTGTGGTCGCACCCTTCCTTAGCGCCCGAAGCGCGTTTCCTGAAGGCATTGGCAGTTGCAGATTATGTGGCAACGTCACGGAATTTCCACCGGGGTCCTAGAGCGTTCCCTGGTCGTGCCTGCTGGGTCCCAGCTGCGAGGCCCTTTTGGAAACTCACGTTTATGACGCATGCAATTAACTGCTGAGGGCGTATGTGCGTAATTTCGTATACCTCGACGGATTATAGAATAAAACGACTTCCTCAAAAACAGTTCTATTACTTGCGCGTCATAAACGCCCTAACAATCTGCACATCGAAGGTTGTTCTTTGTACCGATTGCTAGCCGCATTTTTATGGGGGTAGCCATTTATTTTGGTATGGGTTCCGCGGGTTTGCCGCGTAACACAATGCATTTGCGAATGATCGGCTGCCGGTCGCAAAGTAAGTAAAGACCGCATTACTGCACTTCTTCGCGTGAGTGCTACCAATTCAACTTCCAATTCTGATAATCGAAAAATGTAAACATCCACGGTGTTTTAAACATGCCAAAATGAGTGCAATGCCAGTTGTCCATAAAAATCATAATTTGAAAGTCATTTGAAAAAGGATGTGGGAGCTTCGTGTATAATGGTGGAAGAAGGAAGCGATGGAAAAAGGAAGGAACGAAGAAGGTTGCATTTTGTCCCAGGCCTGCTAGCGGGCTCGTCAGGAAGTCATGCTAGCAGGCCCTGCCTCAGATTTAGGGATAGTAGGGAATAGTCGGAAGCTATGTTTGCAGTTGCGTGGACTTATACAACCACCTTCGGGAGCCGGTTCGTCGTGCTCGTCTCCTAGCGGTGTATGTGTGAAGTGCGCGACAAGGACACCGATGGACAAGGACATTATGCCACTTTTGCCTCCCTATTAATTCCAATACGGCAGTCTCTACTGTATTTAAAAAATATCAATAAAATACCGTGCTACTACTACATCACAAACTGTAACTTCATACAAATCTGTACCATAAAACGTACAGTTCGTCCAGAGCTAAATGAAAAAAGTGGTGTGGGGATTTCTCACCCCACTAAACGAATTACAAAGCTCGACCACCCGACAAACCGAGCAGGGCAGTTCCATGCCAATTTAAAAGGAGTGCACATATATAGTATACGATATGCTGTTGATCAATGTGGAAATGGTTTGAGACAGCGTCAGTAGAACGGACCCCAATTTCTTTAAGTTCGCGGCTCGCTTTTGTCGGTGTCGCTAGGGTGTAAAGAAAAAAGCAAGGACGGGCCATCGTTCTGGCCCGGGCAGCCGAGAAATTCACACGCCACCGTGTCGGTGTGATTACACAAATGCAAAACAATGCTATAATAAAAACGACAGTTTATCTTTTTTATTTTTAGTTTTTTCGACTTATAATTTTGTCTATCGTGTTGTTAAAATTCTTCCGATTAAAATGAGACCAAACATGATATATTTCAGACCATATTGTATCTTTATTTTTATTGTAAGGCATGCATTACATGAGATTAAAAAACCAAGTTTATTAATGTTCAATTTATTATAGTTCACAAGTTAAAACATTAATAAACATTAATAAATATATATATGAAATATTAAATATATAAAACATTAATAAATATTCAGATATAATAGTTTATTGAAACAAAAGATATCGCATTGGCATGGTAACTCTACAAGCGTTTTATATCGTATCCTACAAACCAAGGATAATACTGCGCGAAGATTTAAAATTCTATCAAATACTTGAAATACTAAATAAAATGTATAGCTATGCTAGTAATAACTGAATTACTAGTGTAATTAGAAATTAATTCGTAGCTTCTCATCTTACTGCTTAGAACGCAACATCGGCAAGGCGCGACGGCCCTGCCGATCGGCGGCATCAAACGGCCGTTCTCACTCCACTTTTTTCATTTAGCTCTGGACGAACTGTAACTTACCTTTCACGAAGCTAATTATTTTGGGACCAACGCTCTGCACATAAAAGAGGCTGCTTTCTTTTTCTATCAACCTTCAAAAGGCATTGGTGTCTTGCATTTGCGTCTTCCTTTTTTGATTCCGTGCCAATGGAATGACCATACACAGCACCACGGTAACCCAGAAATGGATCGATTCATAAGTTATGAATTGTACACCATATATCAATATTTACGCAGTAAATAAAAACCCGAATGCTTTCTGGGTCTTCAGCGTAGTGCGAACGACAGAAAACTGATTCATCGAAACGTAGAAAAATGATTTAACGGAGATGCCAACGGCCGAAACTGCAGACCAGCAAGAAGCGATTCTGTCCCGACGGCGGGGTCCGTCCCAAGATGGGCGCAAATGGTGGGAGGCCTACACATTATACATGGATCTAGCCAAGAAGCTGAGGAAAGAGGTCCACTAATGTCTCCATTAAAGCGAAAGCCACGAGACTGAACGTTCGCTTAAATAGAATACTTCCTACATTGTTTGAAATTTCCCGACAGCGTCGAACGTAGAAGAGGACAGCAAGTAAAGATAAAGCACCTAGCAGCCAAGCCAAAACAGAACCCAGCGTATCGGTGAAACAACATTAATGCAACGATGAAACTTTTTATTTCTCATCCTTTCCTTATGAAACTTTTACATAGCAGAGCTGACACTTTTCTGATTAAAATGACACCAAACACAATATAATTTGGACTACACTTACTGGGTTAATTGATGGCAAGGACTTTCGGACACAGATAAGGATGGCGCGTAAAAAAGGAAGAGAAGCTGCGCCTATGACAATAGGTGCAGACCAGAAGTGTTTTTGTACTGATCAAGACATATCAATGCATTGCAATCTTTCTTATGCTCAGTTAATTTTTTATACAATTTTGATTACCATATTTCTGACATTATTTTAATGAAAGTGATTCCAAACACCGGATAATTTGGATTAGATTAACATCATTTCATAAGTGGAGCATAATGCATTGCGAACAGTAAATGTACTCCAAATTGACGAGTTGGACAGGGAGGAGTGTTCAGGTACGGTTTGGGGTTGCCTTTCTACGGGCGCTGCGCCGCACGGTGGGAAGCCTCTATAATAACGTTGGAGATAGGGGCAAAATATAATAATTTAAACTTGATTGTATTAATATTTAATTCTATTGGCAAGAAATAAAAATTAGCTTTTAGAGATTATGTTCAACTTTCTTTCATTTTGTCGCACTAGGTAGTCCAGGATAAGCAATAATACATCTCTGTATGAAATGCTCTTTCTTACTTGATGCGTAGTAAGGCAAATAACAGAAAAAGTACACAATCTTGAAGTTGTAATAATTCCAAAATGAACAAAAAAAAAACTTGCACTTTGTAATAAATGTCATATGTACATTATTTAATTACGCAAATCGCCTAAGATCGCCCAGAAAAAAGTCTTCACCATTATTTTCTGGAAGCACTATAGATTGTAGTTCTTCAAGTACTTTTTACCTTTAGCTGCTATTGCGAGGGTGTTAGGTGCCAAGGCTGTGGACAACGCCGAGGTCAGCTAGAATAATAATACACAAGGCATATGGGTTGAAAGTTTGTTACTTGGGGCACCGACGAACTTGATGCGAAATCAGTGAGCCGCAGGAAGGTGAAACGTCGCGAATGAAACCGATGCGAAATCGGGGAGTCACTAGGAAATGATAATTTGCCTCGTAACTCTAAATTAATATTTGATACAACTCGAGATGTGAAGTTGTATCAGTGGATACGTTCTTACTAGTATGCAAGGATTGCGGGGTAAATATAGGTTTAACGAATCTACTCGATTTATAAGTGAACGTATTAAAGTTTATATTCAGAATATCAGTATAAGTATAAATGTTTCTATCGTGATGAAATTATATAAAATGTCTAAGTTACCCAAGTATTTGCACGGTGTTGACGCACTGGCGAAGCGGGATCTGAGAGCGTCTATTAGAGAATACCGAAAGAACTTCAATCGGACCAGCGGATTGTAACGGGTTAATCTATGATTCGAAAGGTGCCCTAAGCCCAATCTCACTTGATATAACTGACTCTGTAGGAGCGTGACACCACGTGACACTACGAGTGACTGTGCAACTCTGAATCAACGAGGATAGAAACCAAGGGGTTTATATAGTCCCAAAACGAGCGGGAACGCACTAAAACCTTCCACATAAGGAAGTTTAGGAGCCTCCTCAGACCACGGCCTTCTCTGTATGATGCAGCTGATCGCACTTGTGCTCAGGACCTCTTCATTTGTTTATGATAACCGGATGAATTTTAGGGCGTTTTCCCTTCACAGACGCGAGCACAGACGCGATCAAACAGTACCAAAATAGACTGGTTATATGACAAGAGAAACGGTAGCACAGAAAGCGCTCCAAGTTCATATGTATGTATATTAACTTAAAATATTTGTAAGCAAATATGGATCATTATCATATAGTTGGGAATTATAAAAAGAAATTAACCCGAGGGTGGCTGGTATCTACAAAAAAGTTTGCAGGGGTTTAGCAGCTGGACAGTTTACCGCAAGACCACGGACGCCGTTAAATAGATGTTATGTACTTTAGAATATAAACGACGAACAAACTGATTTTCATTTTTTTTAACTGCGGCGCAGCTAACTAAGAAATTTGAAAAAAATTGTGAGTAGTAGTAACGATAATATGTATCTAGAAAGAAGGTATAAATGTAGTTAGCCGATTCCTTCAACACAAAATGGCATATTTTAACATTTTTTGACTAAAATGGGCTATAATGGGAGAAATTGGGCAAAAATTTGATTTTTGTTCTTTCGCTGTACCTACCTCCAGTCGAGTTGCAGGGTTGGAATTGATTCAAATTGATTTTTTTATAAACCGATCGAATGACACCTCGCAATGCGAATTAGTTTTAGAGGCAAATTTCACACCCTTATCCGGGCACAGCCCTTCTTTGATTTTCACGTAAGTTTTTAATCGCAAACTGAAATCTTCAATTTAAAATGCAATCTTATTTTTTTTCATTCGAAATTTTGAGATGGATTTACGTATATTCTTTTACACTGTAATATGTATTGTACATTATCATGTATACATATGTTTCAATAAACAGATGAGAATTTACTATAAATCAAATAAGAAATAGCTAATTTGCCTTATAAATTAAATTATTCGCTTAATATGCAGGGTGTCTCTTAACTCTTGAAGTATCCGGAAATTCGAGGCAGCTGAGACGATTCTAAGCAATTTAGCGCCCGCGACACGGGCGCTCTGATTGGCCAATGTTTTTCGTTAGTAACTCAAAAAGTAAGCTTCAAATCATATTTTGGTCAAGGAAAAAGTTGTTCAGAATAACCTCAGGTACCCCACATTTCCGGATACGGCCGGAGTTACGGGCCACCGGGTATTTAAGCACTTAACACTAGAACTACCGATAGATTTTGGTACCATCTAGAATCTAAATAGTATACGTTAAACAGATTAAGAACACGAAAGTCGTTGAATGAACATTTGATAGAGATATAGTATTGTCATTCTGTCTTATTAAAAGTCATCATACATTGTTATACCAATACCTATATATTGATAATTTTAAAGCAAAAAGTGTGAAACAAGTTAGTTTGACTTACTTGATAGTTCTAAGTTGTAGATTTAAGTTGACCACGAGACGACATTGGTACTTCCCGGTTCGATTATTCTAAGTGGACTGTATTTTTGTTATGAAACGCTACTTTGATAATTACGACACTTGATTCTATACGATTCGATATTTATACCGTTCACTTCTCCTGCGACAGTGGCGTTGTTCGATGGCTGTCTTTCTTAATAATTTTCTGAAGTCAGTGGTGTAGCTTTCACGAAGACTCGGTACTTGTAAATTTCTTGCTGATTGGTCGACGTTCGATATATTTGAATGCGAGTCAGCGTATCTTAATAAGAATAACCACCGCCTTTCCATTTATGGCATGTCATTTAGCTATTGAGGCAGGGCATACTCTATGTTATAAAAGCAATCAACAAAAAACTCTTTATTCTCAAAAATAGGTTAATTTAGCAATCGTGCCATATACCTTTGCCCATAGCTATTTTAAAAGCACCTAAATCAATGTTGATTATTCTTTTTTAAATTTGTAATGTGCCAATACGACAAACAATAAATAAATTATGCCCTAAAATGAGTTCTATTAGTTTTCTACAACATCCGAATTTCTGTGGTACAAGAATTCTATAATTTTTCGTTCTGATTTATTATTTATGTAACTGTATGCAATAAATAAAAAGGTGCCGCATGCCTTTTTTAGAATCTAGGCTCTAGCATAACATAATACATATTTTCTGTTTTTCGCAGGTTTATTTTAAACAGAGCGCATTGCCCAGGCGTAAATATGTACTACGTATTCCCTAGAGACAGTTTTATAGTTATTTATATATATTATGAACAGTTTTGGAATCAGAAGAAACGTGTTAGCCTCGTAAATAGTGGCTGCTCATACCTACAAATAGTGGGGGTGCTGCTCCAGAAAATTTGTAGCCTTTGTTTAAAATTGTGTCAAAGGCACTGCAGGAGCGACAGTGCTGTCTCGCCCTCGCAGCGTCGCATACCGCTTCCTATGTGGACATGCGCATACAGTCAAACGTCACGCCGTTGGAACTGTGGAGCGCACAGTTCCATACAAAGATTTTTGTATCTTTTTCACGAACTGGGGGATGGCTGCTGACATTAAGCTTAAGGATTATATACTAAATAAAGGATTAGTTATACTTATTGTACAAGTATAAAGAAAGAATTAAAGAAAAGAAGCCTCATTGTATTATATGTTATCGATAATATCAACTGGAAATAGGGGGTGCCGCAGTTCGACAGTGCCCATACGCGATCCGTACACTGCTCGTAAACTAGATTGCAGAGTCCGGGTTTCGTTGAAGTGCTTATCGGGCTAATGTAAGACGCCCGTTAAGATAATAATAAACCCGTTAAGTCGGTGTATGAGAGTACGTGTTCAGCTCGACAACTGCGTATAAGCCTTCACATACACTCGCATAAAAGTCTTTATACCTGGTTCCGAATATTTTTGTGACCGACTGTATATAGCGCTGACGCAACAGGAATCCGATTTACCCCTTACAAATTTGCACGATCAAGCGCAGACGAGCGCTTTCTTTCTCCTCTGGTTCAAATCGAATGGAAAGATTCGCTAACGGAAAGGTTCGGGAGGTTGAAGGGAATCTTCTGTTTTGGTGGCTACATGCTACTCGAGTGATATCAAATACTTGGCAACTCGTCCATGCTAACCGATATAAACGGGGGAGGGGGGGAGGGGGGGGGGGCAACCGGAGCATATCCTTTGAGTCATCAAACGATAATAGAGAATATTTGGCGGCGCTCTTTCATAGTGTCCGCTGCTGCTCAACGAACCACGGACACTTGTTTCTTTCATTTATAATGATATGTACTAAGCTCAGTACTAATGCAATTAAACAATGGTATTAAATATATGTAGGAACTGAATGAAAATTCTTCTGGAACCGAACCCGAGATCTTCGTATTTCTAGGCACTGGTCAGTCCATCTACGCCATGGCCCCTTCCCGTTATCCATTGTTCGTTTGTTTCTCTTAACGTCGGTCTTTTGATGGAGGCAGCCGATCATCCATATATTTCTTCAAAATATTTAGCTTCTATCGTATAGATAAAGATCTTTCAATGATTAAAACGCTTACATATGCCCTGAACATGAAGATAGAAAGTGTACATAAATATATTCCCTGTAAACTACCTGTAAAAGCAGGAAACACATGTAGAAAATTGTGCGGAAATGTCGATATACGTACAACTAGAGTGTTATACCAGCTCTGTTTCTATTCTCAACGACTTTGTATTTTCGTATCCCAACTGTCGACACTGGTATGTTACTTTACATGCCTCCGGCACGGAGCGCATCTTCATCTTCATCTGTTGTGCTTCCATTCCGTTGCTTGTGGAGGATTGTATCCGGCTAGAGCCCCGGAGCCAGATTCAGAGATATAACACAGCGCTATTCGCGTTAAACTTCGAAGCTTAGAAAGTTTTTCAACGCTCCTTACCCTAAATGGGAGCACACAACCTAATCGCCCTTGTTTAAGGAAGGTCTCTTGTTTTTTGAAGAACTAAGTCAGTAAATGTTCTTATGCGAAGCACTGTATTAGAGTACCGCACAATTCTGAAAGAAGAGAAAGAATCGAGCTCTATTCTTTGATCGTGGCCGTAACGCCTGCAAGTATTGTTTTGTAGTGGGAGCATCAAAATGGGATACGTAACGAAAGGTTTCAATTACGCGAAGAAGATAGTTTTACTTAGAATAATATTATACAACTTGTTTTAGAATATTATAATTTCAAAATATCGAAGAGATCTCACCTGTGTATGGAATCACTGAATTATCGTTAATGCATATGACTAATTATTAATTTCACCAACAATTGAATACACAGTGATTCACAATTCATTGCAATACCATTTACATATTACAGAGCTGCTAATTCTATGCCCTATTGATATTCAGTACATAATTAATGCCTGCATACATAGTTCAATAGTGTAGCAGCATTAAAAGTTGTTAATTGGAAATTGCGTAACGAATAAGGTTATTAGAATAAGCTATCAAAAATATTTATTTAGAGTAGACTCTCCTACTGTCTGGACTATTATTGGGAAAGGAAAGATCTTCACCAGAGCAGATTGCAAATGAAATATGCAGTTGTGTACCGAGCACAGTAAGGAACACGTTACGAACAGACATCGCAGCATCAAAAAGAATTCGGCGGTTGAGTTTAAACAGTTCAAATAATATTCCGACAAATTATTGAAAATACTTCTAATCGTAAGTAATACGGTGCATGTTAATTATACTCCCAGTAGATTTAGCATAGATAGTGTTCTGAATGTAAAAAGGTTGTACTTTTGTAGATTTTACATCATGCTGGTCCCTCATTTCTGGATATTCAGTTTTGAATAATAAATGCAATATTTTATACGAAGCGAGACAATTAAGTTTCGAGGACAATGTCTTGTTTTAGAAAGTCATTTAATTTTCGAATTTTGAACTGGCATTGAACTGACCTACCTTCAAACTGGTCACCTTCACACCGGCGTGCATTTAAGCGCTGAATCCATTCACTTTGTAGGACTTTCAATTTCAAAAACTAACTAAGAGTGCTTTCGTTTTACATTTACTTGTACTCTTATGCAAAGAAATTCAAAAACAGTTAGGCGAAGACAAATCGAACGAATAAGGCAGGTGTTACCGCGTCGGGTTTAAATTCAAGGACACTTTCATTGCAATGACCGAATGTGTAGAAGCATATTCACAGACGCCAACAGAAAGCTCATCGTCTCTCTGTGTGAACCAAATTGAGAACAGTGATTGAAACAAACTGGCAATGTTTACCTATTGCATACAGGTAGAAGAGGAAGCAGGCTACACAACATAGGATGGCAAGTAGTAATTGTTTACATGGTTGCCATTTTTATGGAACCAAAACTATTCTCGAATCTTTATCGGCACCCTACGTACAGCAGTGATCACTCGGACGCCCTCGCTTCTCCTTTAGTAGAAGCTATGTTTGTCCAACTATAGGTGTCCGTCCTAAAATCGGCCGTACGAGGAGATATCGAGTGCGCGGTCCTCAGGCCCAGGTCAAGAGATTAACGAGGAGCAGTTAATGGCACTGAGGCTTCGCGAATTGAAGCAACTACCATTGTTCGGTGGCTTACTCGACAGATCCATGAACGCCGTACCTGCGAAAAAGGCGGCTAGCAATCGGCACAAGGAAAGAGCTTTCACGTGCATATGGCTAGCACGTTTTATGACGCGCAAGTAATAAGACTGTTTTTGAGGAAATTGTTTCATATCTTTAGTCAAGAAGCTACACGCCTTAAGGTTATACACGACCTCGACAGTCAATTGCATGCGTCATAAACGTGGACTTCCAAAGGGGCCTCGGAGTAGGGCCCAATAGACACCTGGCAACTCAAGTTTGGACACCCTGGCGGAAATTCCGCTGCATTGCCAAATTGGTGGCAATGTCTGAAAACACACCCTTTCGTCCTAGAAACGCGCTTCGAGCGCTAAAGAAGGGTGCGGCTACTCTTACAAAAACACTGATTGGCATTTAGTAATTTTTACATTTATTTTCGGGATAAGGGCTCCGGTCCTTACAAGACTTCGTAAAGTGACCCACGAATTAGAGTTACGCATTTCCCGGACCATCGTGGTACCGTCCAAGCTTTGCGACCTTGGACAATCTTAAACTCAGTGTTCGTAACCATTCGCTATTGCTGACGAGTATTGCGAGCACGCCGTAATAGGTGAGCTGTAGTTTCTACGGACCTGTATCACCACTGACTCGCCCGTTAAAAATTCACTTTGAATACGATGCATTTCCTATACTTAACACACTTGTAACTTGTTTCCTAACATTAGTTATGCCAATCGTTTTTCTTAAAACATAATTTATTCCTTTCGGATAATGAATAAACGTATCGAAGATGGTTATTACACGACTTATTAGTGTATTTCTTATTCACGAATAACGAATAATACCACATTATTCTTAATTAAGACGATGTAACATTTGCTGCACGCTTCCCTCGGTGCCCTCGATGCCCCCATCACGACCGACCGCAGCTGATCGGTTCGCGCCTGAGCGGGTGTCAGCCGATGCCCAGCCGGCGCTATCATTGGCCAGGATTTTTCGTTAATAACTCAAAAATGGAACTATACATAACATTTCGATTAAGGAAAAAGTTGTTCACAATCACCCCAGCTACACCCTACACCCTCATGTTCCGTGGCTTTTGTGCCACCCTGTAAAAGATTCCAATTGTCGTGTACAGGGTGTCCTGTAACTACACGGACATCGGGAAATTGGGGTTCTTGGGGTGATTCTGAACAGCTTTTTCCGTGACCAAAATGTTGTTTGAAGCTACGTTTTTGACTTATTAACTAAAAGAACTGGCCAATGAGAGCGCCCGTAGAGCGCGCGAATTTCTCAACTGCGTTCGGTCGTGATCGAGGATATCGAGGCTATCGGGGGAAGCGTTCGGAAAATATTACATCGGCTTCAATGCAGGATAATGTGGAATTTTTCGTCATTCATGAATTCAAAATAAACTAATAAGTTGTTTCATAACTGTGATCGATACTTTTATTCGTTATCCGAATGGAATAAAGTGTTTTATTACTTATGAAAAACTTATCCATTCGTCCGCGAATTAACCTGCTTCGATTCAACAGCTGATGTTATAACCGCGACCGACCGTGTCGGTGAACACGGCAAATCCACCAATAGAAATACGTCATAACACATCGAAAGCTCGCACACTCGAATTCCAGAGATTCGAAGAAGGAGATTTGAAGAAAACTCACGAACATCACAACACGCAATAGTAGTAACGCATTTATTCTTATGAAACATTAAGAGACATCGCGAATGTACCACACAAACAACATCACGAACTTGTAAATCAACATTGTGAAGTACAGTATAATGATAACTTTACTGTAACACAAAAGCGTTATATCACCTCCAGCTATACCAATGCGATTTGCAATCACCTTTTTGATAACCGAGCCAACCATAATCCTTCAAACATTGTCCCAGGTGCATAATTGGGATTTGCAACGTTCCAGAAATTCTTTTCACCAAACCCAAAAGAATTACGATCTTCGAGACGGGCCATTTGTTTTCAGGCGACACACAACGTTTTTGATGCTTGCGAAACTGTGAAAAATGAACTGAGGTTTCAAACAAATTTGTATCTAGAATACGGAAAGTAACTCTCAGTTGCCCACAGGCTGCTTCCGACATATGATCAATCGAAAAAAATGTATACCGATGGTCCTAAAAATATTTTCAGGAATCGATAAAAATGGGGGGATTCGTCATTGTGCCTTAGTGAATATCTTTTTAAGAATAGTAACAATTTGTTTGAAAGAATTTACGCACTTTTTATGAAAGTGTCAAATTTTGATGCCACTTGTAGGGGAAATGGAACCGCCGTACAGTGGTCTGAAATCGTAAGAACACGAACTAAATACAATTTTCCGACCTCCTTGGAAATGTATGAAATTTTCGGTAAAGTTTCTTATATGCAAGATGGTCCGTAAGTCCGTAAGTAACTGTTCCATACTTTTGTTCCTTATCCGAAACGTATAAGGTATTTTATTACTTATTAAAAAAATGTTTGAATAATTAATGTTGAAAGAGGATAGGTAAATAAACTTATCTTTTCGTTCACGAAGTAATCTGCTTCAACGAAAGTGGGTCCTTGGCCGTTGGTCATTGGACCGATCCTGAGTTATTTTAACAATTTTATGCCATTAAACGCACTTCTCAGCGGTCGATACCGATCTGATTCGCACTTGTTTCCACACGCACGTAATGTGCGTGTCGCGCGAAAAGAACTCGAAAAAAAGTAGCATTGTAGCATGACAAAGACAAATCTATAATTTGACAGAGCCGAATGGATATGAAGGAGTATGCCCCACATACGAGATCGCGACAGAATTCATATGCAGTGTGTCCCGAAACTTCAGCAGGGATTGATTCTACGTCAAAATGTGAATGGAAAATGTAGAATAAGATTTGTTAATAAGAATATTTGTTTTCGAGGAAAATAAGTGTGATAATTGGTTGAGTCCGCGAGCACTTGATCCAATTTCAGCTCGACAGTTTTCACTACCTTACTCTCGAATATTCCGGGAAACATTTCTATGCTCCTTGCTATGTTTACAAACATTTTCAATATGGTTATATCTCTTGTACCTGCTCTACTGTATTTTTATCTGCATATCGAAAAACTGAACAAATTTTATTCTACATTTTCGATTCAGTTTCTTTACGTAGAATCACCTGCTCAATAGTACTACCAGTTACGGGACAAGCTATACAGGGTGTTCCGTAATCATGGGAACTCCGGGAAATATGGTGTAGCTGAAGTGATTCTGAACTACTTTGCCATTGACAGCAATGTTGTTTGAAGCTTCGTTTTTGAGTTATTAATAAAAAATACTGGCCAATCGCATCGTGCTCGTGAGCCGACGCATTGGCGTAGCTGACTGCAGCGTGGGTATCGGGGGAAGCGTGCGGCAAATGTTACATAGTCCTAAATAAGAATAATGTGGAATTATTCGTTATTCATGAATAAACAATAAGCTAATAAGTCGTTTAATAACCGTGTTCCATACGTTTATTCATTATCCGAAAGGAATAAAGTGTTCTATTACTTATGAAAAAAATACTTTTTTTTATCAGTACGTTTTCAGGTGGATAAATGTTTTAAGAAAAAGGATTTGCATAATTAATTTTAGAAAAAGCTAGTTAAACTTACCCATTCGTTTACGAATTAACCTGCTTAACATTGTGCGAATCCTGACCTACGCAACGCTCCAGAGCTGATGTTACGGCCGGGTTACTTTCCTTGCACGATCACTTCACTTGCCACTACGAAGTATGGTGATGTATTTGAAGACGAATTGCTTTTGCTAGGTGTAAACGTTGTTCATGTTGCTCGCTCGGTTAGCAGCATGGCACTGCCAGCTTAAACGTTCGCACTCACTTCCCCGCGCACCCGGCACACGCACACACGCTGTCTTCAGAGTTAGAGGAAATGTGGCGCAGAAATCGATCGCACAGACCAGCATCGGCCCTTGTGTTGTTCTGCGTCGTAGCGTGTGATATGCCACTACAATGTTATATGTATTATAAAATATTTAAACGTATGCAAAAGCAATTCGTCTTCAAATACATATCCCCATACTTCGTAGTGGCAAGTGAATTTGGCAACAGCATTTGCGCACTGTTAAGCAGGTTAATTCGTGACCGAATGGGTAAGCTTAATTACCTTTTTCTAACATTAGTTATGCAAACTGTTTTTCTTAAAACATAATTTATCTCTCAGAACACGCACTGTTGAAAAAAATATTTTTTTCATAAGTAATAAAGCACTTTATTTCTTTCGGATAATGAATAAACGTATCGAGGACTGTTATTAAACGACTTATTAGCTTGTTTATTTGTTATTCTACATTAAGACGATGTAACTTAACTAACGAATGATAGCTATTTAATAAATATTGAGAAATGAATGAAAACTGTGTAAAAAAAACGGATCGTATAGTCGTGCGTAATGCACTGTAACGTGAGCAAACGTGAGGGAGGATAATGTTTCCCTATGTTTGAAAGTAGAAAAGTATAACAGTTTCTCCTGTTTCTGAGTGAAGATAAATTAACGTATAACAAGATGATATACTTTAACTTGCACTTTTGCGAACAAGGGAGACAACTGAAGAATAAGTGGATACTGCTTCTCCTTTTCAGCGTGCTGGTTAAGACCCTTTCTTGGACTGACTTCCTCGTTGAATGTACCTCATCACATCGACTCGGAAGTGTGTTTTAGGCACGGTGATTGGACATTAGGAAAAATGACTAATTGCCAATCAGCGTATTCTGAAGGTGTGGTCGCACCCTTCCTTAACGCCCGAAGCGCGTTCCCTTAAGGGATGGGGTGCGTCCTGAAATGTTGCCCATTATTTGGCAACGCCACGGAATGTCTAACATGGTCCTAGAGCTTGACCTGGTCGAGCCTGGTGGGTCCCAGCTGCAAGGCCCTTTTCGAAGCTCTCGTTTATGACGCATGCAATTAACTGTTGAGGTCGTATATGCTTATTTTTTTTTTAAACAAATAGAATAAAACGACTTCCTCAAAAACAGTTTCATTACTTGCGCGTCATAAACGCCCTAGCAATCTGCTCGTCGAAGGTTGTTCTTTGTGCCGATTGCTAGCAGCATTTTTCACATTCGAAATGTGAAAGTAAATGTCGGAAACTAAATTGCTTTCGCCAGGATCAGTTGTGAGTCATACAAGTAATCAAACTTCTTATTCTCAGAAATAGCTTTACTTTACGATGATGACATAAACCTTTGCCCATGAAGTGTAGCGAAATCAATGGGGCATACTATTGCATCACAACAATGTCATTGCAACCGAAGGAGGAGTAATGAAATATTGGTTTGAAAACTTCGCATATTATTGAACGGTTGTTATGTTAGAACTATATTTGCATCCACATTTCTAACGGCCAGTTTGCTAATAATACTTGCCTTCGGTTTCATACAATGTACTATATTTTCCATTGCACCCTGCGAAACTATTCTATGCTGCCACGCATCCGCATCATCCACTCTAAATATTCTTTCGTTCTTAGTTACTATTTCATTCTATTTCTCATTTGCTCTCGCTCAGTTAGGAAATGCCTCGCAGCCACTCCTTGGGGCGACAGTCGGTTGTGTCCTACATTTTCAGGTGGAATCCGAGCCACCAGAATCACGGTGCAAAGCACATGTAACATGTACCAGTATGGCTGCCAGCTGAAATCGACCGATCGGCGGGACTCGAAAGCAAGACCGTTCGATTACGAGTCCAGCCGCCAACCGACCGAGCCACCGCGGCTCTATTTCTTAAGATTTATCGATGAGATGTTTAGAGATTTCATCCAACGCAAAATAGTTTTTATTTATAGTCGCGGACATAGACTTACGAACCTATGAATATGTGGTTACAAAAGAACAATGGTCAACAGTTGTACTCACTGGTGAAAGTAAATTCAATCGTATGGGATCTGACGGAAAACTTGATGTAAGACGCCGTATTGGTGAGGAATATAGTGCAAAATGTATGAAACCAACCGTTAGAGGATGTGGAGGATCGGTGCTCGTGTGGGGTAGTATGACCATTAATTGTACCGGATCTATTCATCGTATTGAAGGAAGAATGAATCGTTTTGTTTATTTAAACACTGTTCAACATAATCCTTTGCCATTTGCCGGAGAAAAATTGCCCGCAGATTGGATTTATCAGACCGATCACGATGCAAAGCATACGGCAAAAATTGTGAAACAATTTATAGGTACCAAAAAAATCACTGTATTAAAAAGGCCGGCCCAACGCCCGGACTTAAATCCAACAGAAATGTTTTGGATCGATGTAGATAAGGAAATAAAACTAACAGAACCAAAAAAAATATTAACGAAGTATACAAAATAACATAAAATGCATGGCATTGTATTTCTATTGATCGATGCATTCGTCTAATAAATTCTATGCAAAGACGTTGTGCAGCAGTTATTAAGGCAAATTGCAAAACAGCGAAGTACTAAGATTCAGATAAATTAAAATAATACTTGGAGCTGAAATGGAAATATCATATCGAAAGCACATTGTTCCCAAGTATATGTCCGCAACAATAACGTACAGTTAAGATAAAATGTTATACCGGGTATTTCACCCAACTTGACTGCCTTAAATATATCGCTTATTTTGTATGGTAGGAAAAATATCAGGGCGAGAAAATATTCTATTCGAAGGCGCCAATACTGCGATGGGCCGAATTTTTCCCAAGGTCATTTTTTCGAGATTTCAAGGTCATCATATTTTTCTAAATGTGACTGCATATTTTCATTACAACAGTCTTATAGCTTATAAAAAAATAACGAATCCAACGAGGTGCAATATATTGACCTTCACGTGACCTTTAGCGAAGAAATTATGAAATGTTTGTCAGTAACTTCAGTAAGCGTTCAGGGACGGTAACTGAAGGAATTTCAATTTCATTGAAACAGTCTTAAGTTTAATCTTGAAAATTGGAAAAAACGGCCCATCACAGAATATTTTTAATATATAGTATTTGAGACATAAAATTGAAAATGGAAAAGTTTACCCAGGTGACAATAAAGTTCGGGCGGTTGAGAAGTTTCCTGATCCAAAAAATAAGAAACACATGAAATGTTTTCTAGGTGGTTTTGCGTAATACGCGGCTTCAACGATACTATCGGATGCATTGGGAGCCTAGTGTATACGGAGGTCGTAAATCTCCGTTTCGATTTTTATCGACCCTGTTGCACGCGTATGACCCTAAGACTTTTTACGGAGGTAGGGGTGGTAAATTTACTGCATGTAGATTTAACTAACGAATTTTAACTGTTCAATATATGTCAAAGACTGACAGAAGAAGAAGGAGATCATACGGTTTCTCTTTTTTCTAATGTACTGGAGTCTTGAGGTAGGAGAGTATACGGTTTATCGTACCGCTGAGTCAAGGACTAGGACAAGAAGAAGGAGGGTTTATGGTGTTCCCTTCTCTTGCGAAAGACCGTGTGTGAGACTTCTTTAGACGTAGGCTCTAGACTGTATAGACTCTGAGTTTAAAGTATTAAATCTGAATAATGGATTGAGTAATGGATTCTAACTGTAGTAAGTCAAAACACTGAATGGAGGGAGAGTTAGACATTGAATGGAACTGAGTCATGGACTCTGAATAGAGAGTGTTAGACTTTGAATGCAAGTCAGAGTTTCTAAACGGAGAGCGTTGGACTCTAAGTATGGACCGTTTGAACTTCAACTCACGACTCTAAGTTCTGAATGATAACCGACGTAGTTCTGTGAGGACTGTATGAGTTCTTGGTAACAACTGTTGGAGTTCTGATTATCGACTGATTTCCTCGTTGAGTGTATCGTATCACGTCGACGCGGAAGTAACCTTTTTGCACGCTTATTAGATATTAGAAGAAATGACTAAATGCTAATCAGCGTGTTTTTAAGACGGGGACAAACACACCACACCTATCCTTCTTTGCGCTCGAAGCGCGCCTTCAAAGCGGGCACAGCTGTGGGCCCTTTTGGAAACTTACGTTTATGACTCATGCAATTGACTGTTGAGGATTATGGAGAAAGACGGCTTCCTCAAAAACAGTTCTATTGCTTGCGAGTCATAAACGCCCTAGCCATCTGCTGTTGTTCTTAATTCAGATTGCTAGCCGCCCTTTTATGAGTGGTGGATATTTATTTCGGCTGTAGGTTCCGCAGATTTGCCGCGTAACACTAGACTTAACCGGATATTTCCATAGGTACATTAAATATTACGCAAAAATTGCAAAACCACAATCAGACATAATCAAACAAAACCAACAGTTCATTTGGGGTGAAAAACAAAAACAAACATTTTCAGCATTAAAATACACGTTGACCGCGAATCCAGTATTACGAAAGTATAATCCGAAAGCGGAAACCGAAGTTCACATCGACCCTAATCAGGAGGGGTTTGGTGCAGTGTTATTACAAAAGCCGGTAAACGATAATGCACTTCATTCCGTGCATTATTATAATAAGAAAACGACAGACGCAGAACGAAAATCTAATTCATATGAATTGGAAGTACTCGCGGTAATTGACGCAGTGAAAAAGTTTTGAGTTTACCTATTACGTGTGCCATTCAACCCCGTCACAAATTGCATGCGAGGCATTCAAAAAAACGTTAGTAAAAAAAGGTCTACCACTAAAATCGCGCGTCCGACATTGGTCCTCGAGGAATTCAGTTACAATGTAGAACGCGTAGACGCGTTTAGTCGTTATCCAGTGTTAATAATAGAGAATAAGTTACTGATAATGATTTTTAAAAAAACAAGCAGAGAAGAGAGACTGCGAATAATAAGACACATTGTAGAAAAAAAAGCGTGCTATATTGTAATGAAGCGAAAAAATGATAAAAATTTAATCATCACACCTTCGCGTATACAAATCGAAATAATAAGAAGAGCGCATGACAATGGTCATTTCGGGGTGCGAAAAATGAAAGAAAGCATCGGATCAGTATATTATATTCCGCATTTATAAGGGAAAATAAAGAAATTCATCAGTTGTTGTATTACTTGCATAGTGTCAGAGAAAACGTTAGGAAAAAGAGAAGGCGAGTTATTGCCCATTCCAAAAGGTGATAGACCGCTTAGTACCTATCACGTCGATCCTATGAAAACGGAGAGTAAAGCGTATCAAATACATTTTTGTAGTAGTAGTTGGATTTTCAAAATTTACTTGGTTGTATCCCACGAAAACAGTTAATACAAAAGAAGTCATCAATAAGTTAGATAGTCAGCAAACATTTTTAGGAAACCCAGACCGCATAATGTCTGATAGAGGAACCGCGTATACATCGATAGATTTTCAACAATATTTCGAAATAGAAGGAATTGAGAACACGTGAATTACGACAGGGATACCGCGTGGGAATGAACAGATAGAACGAATAATTAGTACAATAATACCGGTGTCAACTGAATTATCATTAAAGAATCCAGATCAATGATACAAGCACGTAAGTAAGGTACAAAGATGCATTAATAGTACATTTAAAAAAAGTATAGGCATGACATCAGTCGAAGTTTTTTTCGGAATAAATATGAAACTTAAACAGAAAGACGAAGTAATTACATTTATCAAACAAGAACCCATACACCTGTACGACGAAAGCCACAGCGAAATGAGAATGTTGGCAAAAGAAAATTCGTTAAAAATGGAAGAGGTAAATATGAGACAATATAATAAACGATAGATAGACAATATAATAAACAAAGAGATACAAAGAAGGCGATTTAGTATTTTTATTAAAACAACGCAATTCGACCTCAAACTCAAAATAAAACATAAATATTTAAGATCATATACGATAACGAAAATGAAGCGGAACAATTGATATGAAGTGACGCGAACCGCAGATGGTGAAGGACCTATCATGACAAGTACCGCCTTATATTACAGGGTGTCAGAAGTCTGACACCCTGTATATGAAACCGTTCCGATATATCGGTGAAGTAAGGGAATAAGATTTAGTGAATGCGTTCAATCGACGTTATAATATTATTTTATACATATTCAATATTCAATTCAATGTATAGTATAGTCTATAAGAGTATTATTGTTAATAAATTAGCTTAGTGTGGTTAAGAGACGCGAGTGAGAACTGCTTCAATCCTACATTAGATATTAGTTATTTGGTTCATCAAAGGCAAAACTCAGACTGGTATAAAACTGGCTTCAGTGCAATATATGTTTTATCGGCCCATCCTCTAAAATATAGGCAGAAAAAATTGATGAGGCTCCATTTAAAACATTAAGGTGACATTAAAAAGAAATTACTGAAATAATATATTTCAATTGCGCCGTAAGCTAAGTTAAACGGAAATATTTAAAAAAAAATTTGAATTTGCTCAATAATAACAGGCAAACTTAAACTGATCCGTGTAAATTGTAATTTCTGCATATGAAATTATTGTACAATACATTTTTTCGCATACTTTGTACCGGTTAAGGTCATTTTAAATTTACTTGTAAGAAATTAGTAGCATACTGTTGCTTTTCTTTTCATCAAGGTGTTAAGTCGCATTAACATTTATGGTCATGAGTCATGAGGGACTCGACTCATTTACACATACATTTCGAGCCAGATTCTATCCCGTTATTTTCCATCTTCTGTTGATCTTCGTGCTGTAGTCTCGGAATGAAATTGTTTCAAACTTGTCTCCATTATGTGAAACGATATACTTACAAATTTGGTTTTTGTTTCCTCTTTAAACACTTGGTATACTGTTTAAATTCTGATAAATGTTCACAATCGCCAATTGCACGATTTGAATATGCAGTCACTATAATCATTAAATTTGTACCGATCCATAAGGGCAGTGATTACCATAACATTGTTTGTTTACCTGTTGTATTATATTTGCGGTAGCTTGCACTAGCGCATACAAGGCAGACAACCCAACATAAACATGTTTAATGTCGCACCCATATTGCACAACGAAGCTTCCCTGCGTAATACCACGTTCATATTAGCGAAACGCAACAGTCCCCCCCGAGCATTGACGCGAACATGACTAACATTAGGACAATGCTGTGCTTAAAGCGTACAACACGCATAAGAATATCGTTCCGTATTATTGCGAGTGCGTGTGAAGCCAGTTGTATAAATGCACAGTTGCAAATGGATCCCAAGGGAGGACGTCGCGTGGCATCGGATAGTGCAACAAAGAAGATACGCATGAAACGCTACCGTAAGCCACGTAGATGTACAAGTATTGCTCGTCATTCACATTGCGTTCTAAGTAGACAAAATACATCTTGATCGTTGTCCGATGTAAATCAAAGGTCGAACACTACTGTTCAAAATTTCGGATGCACGTCCAAACAAGGAAAATATTTTGCAGTTTCCATTATTTTTCCAATGCCAATATTAAATTTTGTTTTGTTTTGTAAGCCCAATGTAAATATGATGGAATATTTGGTTGCGTACGGTATGGCAATGGTTGGCAATTGTACTAAGCAGCCATAATTCTACTTAAAGTTGGAATTTCGTCAGAGCATCAACGGAGTAAGATAATCTTTAAGGGCATACAATAATCGTGCCATATACCGGGTCTTTTGTAACTAGGGGAACACCCGAAAATGTGGGATAGCTGAGGTGACTCTGAACAACTTTTTCCGTTAGAAAAATGTTGCTTGAAGCTTGTTTTCGAATTATTAACGAAAAGCATTGGCCAATCAGAGCACCTGTAGAGCGCGCCCTCAAACGCACTCACTCAGTCGTGATCGTGAAACAACGAATTGGCACATGTTACATCATCCTAAATCAAGAACAATGAGGAATTATTCGTTATTTATGACTAACAAATGAACTAGGAAGTGGTTTAATAACTGTGTTCGATACTATTATTCGCGATCTGAAAGGAATAAAGCGTTTTATTACTTATGATCTCACGCCCGAATTAAGATTAATCCACTAGCCATCTGATCGGCGGTCGATAAAAATCATACGGCAAATATACGCACTCACTTCAGTGCGTACGCGCCCGCGTGCACGCACGCACACCGTCTCCAAGCTCAGCGGAGAATCAGCGGCACAAACCGATCGCACCGGGCGGCATTGGTTTTTGATGCCGTGTCCGGTAAGTACAGCTTTCTACAGATTTTCGTTACGCAGTACTGTACTCATTCGTCTCTCAGTAAGCGAGTTGGTTGGAGTGAGAAACAAGAAGTCCTATCCAATCATCCCTACATTTTAGAGTGGAAAATAGAGGTGGCCGTGCAGTGAAAGTAATAGCGAAGTGAGTTCACCGACCCGGCAGTAACATCAACTGTTGAGGATTTCCTTGGAAGGTCAGCATTAACCATGTGTCAGAACTTTTTGCACGAATGTGCAAGGTTTTTCTAACTTCTTCTAACATTAGTTATCCAAATCGTTCTTTTTAAACATAATTTATCCCCCAGAAAACATGCTCTTAATAAAAGATTTTGTTGACAAGTAATAAAACACTTTATTCCCTTCGGATCATGAATAAAAGTAACGAACACACTTATCAAACGACTCATTAGTTTATTTGTTAGTCATGCATAACGAATAGTTTCACATTATGCTTAATTAGAACAATGGAATATTTTCGGCAGGCTTCTCTCGATACCTACGCTGCAGCCAGCTCTGCCAACTGTGCCAATGCGTTGGTTCACGACCACGACCGAGCGTAGTTAAGAGACACGCCCTTGATGGTCTAATTGGCCAGTGTTTTTCGTTTATAACTCAAAACGGAGCTACTAACAACATTTGTTTATTTCATAACCTAGGGAAGTCACCTTGCAGTACAGTCTCAATATTTTTTTATATATACGATAAAAGGAACACCATGTAGTGATCCGACATTCTGTCGAATTGTGCACGAAGAAGGAAAATGGTCCCAATGCTCCGAGTTTCCATTTATCTCGGAGATCCATTCCCCAAGGAGCCGTCAACGTCGTCAAGAATATCTTCCTCGAATTATTGCCGGGGACCTGACTTCGTGAAGGCGCTCTCCCTAGGATTGACCGCGTTAGGATATACCATCGAGTTCGATCAAATATAAATCGCGAATCCCAGCTTAGCGCGGTCCCATTTTTCGATATTGAAGTGAATCCTAGTTTACAGCCTGCATATACCTCGTGATAGGTCGAGGACTCTTCGAATCCGCAATGCAATGCAATACATATATTTTTTAGTAAGGAGCCAACGGGCACAGAAAATATTCCTTTGTTAAACGACATAGATCCGTCGGTCATCTTCGGTACCTTATTCTTAAAGAAACCACAAATGCAATACTTTCTCGTAGATGTGCCTTGACACGCTGGTTGAAATACATAAAGAATATACCAAGGACATTGTGTAAATAATTGCTTTCTTTGTGCCGAATTTATTCTTGACACTAGGTTCACGGAAAACGTCAATTTGAGGGATTTCATGACTTCCCGAGCTAAATTACAAAAACCATTGCAATAATATATTAGCAATTTTTGCTGACTTTTATTGATAGAATGATACCAATATATATATATATATATATATATATATATATATATACCCAAATCCATTTCTCCTTCACATCTATAATTTTCAAATTCTGTATGATGTATACCTATTTCGGCGGATACCCGCTTTATTCATGAAATCATTTCTTCGATAACAATAATTAACGAGACACGGCGAACATGTGCCCCTGGCGTCAACGAAATCCAAAAATAGAGTAAGAATACAATTACCCAAAGTCAAATTGAATTGTTCACTTTTTTTCTATATCCTTGATATAGCAAAAAAGGACAATTACGTAACTCTATTGTTAGGTAACTTAAATCTAAATTATAAATTCTCGTTCCGTAAAGATTGAGGAAGGTGGATTCTCAGTGCCGCGACAATCTGAACTCTACGAATTACAAAGACAAAGAATTGAGAATAGAGGTTTATACTTGAAACTAAAACGCATTATGTTAATTTATTCCTATACCAATTATCTACAGTAATGCCCCACAATACAGATACAGTTTAACCGCTCCAGGTGTATCGACATATTAAAACTGACGAGGTTGTATTATTAACAATCCTAGTGGCTTCCAGTTCTGAAATAAGATCTGGTTTCCGGTGATAAAATAAACACTGGTCCGTCCGCATTAGCAAACTTTTAAATAATCCATTCTCGGCTCCGTAGCCGTGCTTCTGCCCTCGCCTCGTAACATGTGATTACTATTAATAATTCGCCATTGTGAGGGATATGTTGCCACTAAGAGGAGGGGTTTTCAAAAATGCTTATAGGGTAAAAGAAAAGTGGCAGTCTATGTTGGGTATCGTTGATCAAAGTTTCAGCGAGGGCGGGCATTGCATTGTTTTGGTTAGCCATCGCTACACTGGCTTTATTGCGCACAATGGCATTTTCAACATAGAATATGTTATACGAGAGGTAATTAGGGAAGAAATGTAACGTTACGAAATCGCGTTACGGAAACGTGTAACGGAAATGACAAAATATTGTAACGGAAGTATGTGACACTGTGCATGGGCAGACTCACGATCCTATACCGCGGAACGCGCGACGTTTTCATTCTGCTAACATAACCTGTTGTCAAATTGAAGGCAGAAACACAACAGACTGTGGGCAGAGACTCCGATGGCAGAAAGAAATCGAGAAGTTTCTGCAATTTCAGCCATTTGTATGTTAAATGTAAAATTTTAATGGCTCAATTTGCTCGATGGTTTGGTTTTTGGTATCGCGGATTAGGCTCGTAGGTCGATAAGACAGGGAAGGAAGGAGAGAGCCTCAAGAGTGCGATCGATGTTTCACAATCCTTCGAATGTGAGAAGAGCTTATCCCGCCACGCTTAAATTCCTTCATATTCTATGTCTAAAGATTTAATGCATTAAGAGCGGTGGGAAAATAGCTTATGGTGGGTGAAAATGAACTGATTTTCATGCAGTTTTTTCAAAGAGAAAGGTTTGTTTCACATTTTGGAAACTTTGGAAATCAGTTATCATACGGGAGCCGTTCAATGAGTAACGAGACAAACTGATATAGCTCCTAAACGGTTTCATGAACCAATAAGAAACTGTCTATATTTCCAGTTGGCATCCTTGTAACGGCTTGTGATCAGCTGTTTGACAAGATATTTGTAAACCTAACCTATAAATCAGTCAGTTCGCAATGTCAAGTACGATTGAGAATTGCACCGTGGAAGAACAACGTGCTGTGATTAGATTTTGAATTGCAGAAGGTGTTAATGATAGTGAGATTCATGCAACGATGTTAAAAGTGTACGGAAATAAGTGTTTAAACCGTTCGGACATTTACAAGTGCGTAGAGCAATTTAAACGTTTGGCCCCCTTAAGGAGGCTCTACGTGGCACAAAATTCGGCCCCAACGAAGCAGTCAAGATTCAGGTGCAAATGAGGCTCCGACAGCACCCGATAGAATTCTACACTAGGGGCATAAGAAAATTATAGGAACAACGAGAGAAATGTATGCGTTGAGGGGGGGGGGGGGGGGAGGTTATGTTGAAAAGTACCAAAATATTGTATTAATTGAGTGAACAGTTTTTGAACTATATCAATTTCTGTCGTTACTTATTGAATGGCCCTCGTAGTCCGCTAGCAGGCTTCAGACGACACGCCGCATACTTTTTCCTCCCATTCTTTTTCCGTAAGTTCCCTCTTCCACCAGCGTATCAACCGTTACCCAAAGCTCCCACAGCAACGTTTTTTTTTCTTCGGAATATTTCAAAATAGCGGAGCAGTCGTACGGTCTTCCGTGAAGGTTATAGCGCATCTTGTGAAACGGCAGACGCTTTAGTTTCGGCTGTATTGGTCAGAGACAAACCAGTAAATAGTATTTCGATAGTCAACATTCGCAATTTGACGGTGGACCTTGAAAAAGTGAAAAATATTAAAAATTGAAGAAATGGCACGCTTCTAAACGAAAATTCCTAATTTAACACGAAATTTATTTCACACTTTCATAGAAGGCAATATTGTTATAAATATGTGTGCAAAATTTCAGTAAGTTTGATCTAGTAGTTTTTAATTTATCGATCCCGCCAGTTCCGAAAATGTAATTTTGAGGAAAACACATTTAAAGAGTTATCGCACTGTACGTTGCGGAAGAGTATCTATAATACCATGTATCGATATGCCTCTTTCAGTTGCATCTTTATTTTTCGCAGTGGGGGATAAACTGTTGACTGCAGGACTCTTGTTAACTCTTACTGGACGGAGCTTGGTAATATGACCTCCATTACAACGGACGCGGTTTGGTTTATCCGTAGTAACGGTTATTTTATACTACTTTGTTTTCTGTGCAACAACGAATGATTCTAGCATTTTTAGTGTATCATTCGCATATATTTACTGCCTAAAATTTAGGCCGTAGGGAAACCCTGGATCTTGCGCATCTGTCCCCAAAGGGAAAATCTTGGGGCAAATACGGTTGTAATTACTTTTAAACGTATTTTATGGTATTTTATTCCATCATCGATATTATTAGTGATTTTACGAGCCGAAGGCAGAGATGCGGCTGCGGAGCAGAGGATTGGTTGTTTAAAAGTTTGTCTGTTACGCGGACAATTGCGGACTCGTCTTCACCCCCAAAGATGTTCCGTACTTGTTGCAATTTTGTTCGGCGATAACGTCCAACAGCAACATCGATCGGAATCCTCCTGCCCACTCCTTCATGTTTTCCGGTACTGGTGAGACGTCCCGTGGAGTTGATAATTGTGCCATTTCTGCATTTTTTTAATCATGTCGTTACTAGTATAGCTATATATTTTATTTTATGTTCCAAATATAGAGGCAATGTTCTGCTCATTCCGTTTAAAGCCACAAGCCAGAGTAGCAGAGACTTGTATATACAATTTTATTTCCGTTACTATTTGTTCCATTTAGACTCAGATTTTGAATTTCATGGCAATAAAGTATGCTTGTTACCTAGTACACTATTCTAATTAATAAAAAAAAGAAAACAGACATCTGTTTTTGCGTTGTAACATCAGTATCTTTCTTAAAACTAGAAATACCTATTTTGTAGGCGATCATGATGAAATTTATTTAAATATCTAACGATTAACACAAAAATACTTAATTATAAAGTATAACAACCACCTTCGGTGTCCCCGATATAGTTATACGTTGTTAATTTATATATATTTTGTACATATTTCTACAGATATATGTATTATTCCTGAATATTTATTAATGTTTTTGAAACATAATAAATTGAACACTAATAAACTTCGTTTTTTAATCATATGTAATAAATGCCTTACAATACAATTAAAGATACAATGTGGTCTGATATATATCTTGCTTGGTCTCATTTTAATGGGAAGAATTTCAACAATATGTTTAAAAAAATTGGAAGTTGAAAAAACTAAAAATAAAAAAGTTAAACTGTCATTTTTATTATAGCATCTTGTTGCATTTGAGTAATCACACCGACACGATGGTATTTGTATTAAGTTTTTTCCTTTACAACCTATGGACACCGGCAAAAGCGAGCCGCGAACTTCGAGAAATTGGGGTCCGTTCTACTGACACTGTCTCAAACCATTTACGCATTGATCAACAATGCGTAACAATATCATATACTGTATATGTATGTGCATATTGGATTGACTGGATCAAGTATGCACTCAAAGTCTAAGATCAAAAATACATCCAATATTCATTTGGACATCCTTGATATCGGCTTAATATGATCGCTACTGAAACAATTGAAACTAAATCGCGAGCTCGTCGATCGAGATCCAGCTAGTCTGTAGAAAACCTTAAAGAAGAGAAGGTGTCGTCTCTTAACCCAATTAAATATTCCTTATTAAAACTCAATTACCTCATCATCATTTATTGATTCCACCCATAACCTTTTTCAATAGGTTGTGGGCACAGGCACATAGTTCAAGTGTGAACAGTAAAAAGGTGACAATTAAAATTTCATAAAATTTAATAAATGTGAGTGTGTCAGCGCGAATAAAAATGAGCGAAGAAGGGAAGAAGAGCAAGCGGAATATCAAGCCCTTTGACGGCGAAAAATACAGTATTTGGAAGTACAGGATTCCTGCGTTGTTAGCAGAAGAGGATGCCTTAAAGGTTTTGAATGAAGAGCCTCCAGCAATTCTGAACAACGAATGGAAACGACGTGAGAGAATCGCCAAGGGCATAGTGACCTTCCGGATATAATGTTGTGCTTCTCAATGGAAAACGATACGGCTAAAAATATCACCGAGAAATTAGATTCAATGTACGAGAGGAAAAGTGTAGCAACCCAGCTAGCAATTGAGAAGAAATTGCTGTGTTAAATATAAAGAGGATACACCGCTTTTGATACACTTCATATCATGTGATGAGATGATTGTCGAATTACAGGCCGCAGGAGCAACGATTAACGAAATGAGCAAAGTAGCAAGGTTATGATTAACATTGCCAAATTTATGCGATCTATTAGTTACCACAATCCAGACTGAAGCAGATGAAAATTTAAGCCTCACATTCGTAAAAATTAAATTATTGTATTACGAAATTAAAATACAAAATGAAAAGCCTGGGACAAGCGCTAAAGAGCTGCACGTGGAAACAAAATCTGATAATTATAAAACTAGAAGGAATAAAGTATTTAAACCGAACATCAAAAGGAAGAATTACCATCAAAATTGCGGTTTTAAAAATAAAAGAGTTAGTAAAAACTATGGTAAAAGATGTGACCATTGTGGTAGGATGAACCACGACCAGAAAGATCGCTGTTCTTATAAGAAAAACTCTACAAATACAGAATGTTATTACGGAGCTTAAAATGTTCAAATTCAGGATCGAAACGAAAGTTTTGCTTTTATGATTAGAGCTACGGCTCTTGAAAATTCAAGTTACAACCAATTAAGAAAAATAGATTTTATAATAGACTCTGGTGTTACGGATCATATGGTTAATGAAATAGACATTTTGACAACAGTAACATCATTGGAGAAACCGTTAAAAATATCTGTTGCAAAGAAAGGAGAAGAATTACAACTAATTTGGGTGTGACTGGTTCCCTGGAGAAAGTGTTATGCTCACCTGAGCTGCCATACAACCTATTATTCGTGTGCCGAATGCAGGAGGCGAGAATTAGCGTCATTTTCGATAAAACTGGAGGCGTTATAGTAGGAGGTGGTCAGACTGTGCTCACCGGTAAGTCAAAAGGAAATATAATATGCGTGACGTTTACTGTTGAAAGAAATATGAATAATAAAACATATGTAAATAATATAACAGTATGAAATGCATATAAAATGTGGCATGAGCGTTTAGGTCGGTTTGGAAATTCTAAATTCGTCAAGATGAAACATAATAGCTTAGTTCAAGATAGATCAAATCAATCCAACAAAAGACTTTTGTAAAGCTTGTATATACGGCAAACAAGCACGCTTGTCTTCCTCAAAAGAGAGAGACAGAAGCCGCGTCATGCGACCTTCGTTCGTTCACTCCGACGTATGTGGGCCAATCAGGCCTTCAACCATTAATGGGAAGCACTATTTCGTTACATTTATTGACGACTTTACTCATTACAGGGCCGTTTAACTTATTACACTTAAATCAGAAGTGTTCAAAGTCTTCCAATACTTTGTAGCCAATGGTGAAACGCATTTCAATTCAAAAATTGCGTATTAAAATTGCGATAATGCAAACGAATACTTGTCTAATGAATTCAGAGCCTTTTTGTGTACAAAGGGGTATTTAATGTCACCTAACAGTTCCATAGCAGAGCGAATGAATAGGACTCTTTTGAAAAAAGCTCGGGCGATGATTCATGGTGCTGAAATTAACAAAGAATTATGGGGAGGAACTATGCTAACAGCAGCTTACATAACTAATATAACCCCAAGTAAAGCCATTGTGGAGAATAAAACTTCTTTCGAACTTTGGCATAGTAAAAAAGCCGAGATTAAATGGTTTAAGGATTTTTCGTAGTACTGTCTATGTTCACGATAAGGACAGACAAACTAAATTTGATAAAAAATCGTTTAAGGTGTTACGTGGAAAGTATTGTTTCCTATTGTTTTCTTCTATTATGGCTTTATTTGATAATCGGGAGTGCATGCAGTTTGAGTCTGGCCCTTCCGCGACGTCGCGATGACGTATAAAAAGGGCACGAAATCTGCTCTCGGCGGCTCAGTATTGAATCCAGCTTCGTGCACTTCCGTATCGACTAAATTAATACCTAAGCTCAGCGAGATAGGGTGTTAGCCCCCTTCGAGCAATTTCCACGTTCGTTCTTCCAAACGATATCATAGCGCATATCGTTAGGCCTCGTTGATGGCTAATATACATTCCAGTCCGTGCAGACTGAGAAAGGTTGATTTCGAGTTCCACGTTACTATCAAATTCTACAAAACAACCGATTGTCGGCTCCGCAGCTGTGGCCCTTTACTTTCGGCTCGTAGCAAAGGGAATCTTTACTGGCTGTGTGAAAAACGGTTATAAAATAGTACACGTGAATAATGGAAAATTTCTTATAGCGCGTCATGTTATTTTTGATGAAATGAATTTTAAAAATTCAAGACCTCCTATGTATACAAATGACTTTGAAGAAGACAGTATTCAATTTAAAAAAGATAAAGATGATGAAGAGAAAGAAATCAGTAAAAGTCAAGAGAGCGAAATAAACGAGTCCGATAAAAGGCCCGATGAAAACATTAGCGCTCAAATTGACACAAATGATAGTGCCTTGCGACGTAGCGCAAGAATTAAAATTAAACCTCGTATCAATTATAATGTGGAGCACGACTATCGTGTTTATGCACTATCAATAACTTGCGAAATTCCAAAATGCTATGGTGAGATAAAGACCGTGATGATAGAGTTCAATGGGAAAAGGCGATAACAGATGAAATCGACTCATTAATAAGTAATAATACATGGAATATAGTTGTGCATCCAAATGACAAAAGCGTTGTTGACTACAAATGGGTTTTCAGCATTAAAATGATTGCAAAAGGAAATCCACGCAAATATAAAGGAAGATTTGTTGCAAGAGGTTTTAGCCAAAAGTACAGGAATGTCTCCATTAATGTACAGTTCGTCCAGAGCTAAATGAAAAAATGAAAAGTGGAGTGAGAGCGGCCGATTGATGCCGCCGATCGGCAGGGCCGTAGCGCCTTCCCGATGTTGCGTTCTAAGCAATACGATCAGAAGCTACGAATTAATTTCTGATTACACTAGTAGTTCAGTTATTACTAGTATAGCTATACATTTTATTTAGTATTTGAAGTATTTGATAGAATTTTAATTATTCGCGCAGCGTTATCCTTGGTTTGTAGTATACGATATATAACGCCTGTAGAGTTACCATGCCAATGCGATATCTTTTGTTTCAACAAACTATTATATCTGAATATTTATTAATGTTTTAACGTGTGAACCATAATAAATTGAACATTAATAAACCTGGTTTTTTAATCTCATGTAATACATGCCTTACAATAAAAATAAAGATACAATATGGTCTGAAATATATTATGTTTGGTCTCATGTTAATCGGAAGAATTTCAACAACATGATAGACAAAATTATAAGTCGAAAAAACTAAAAATAAAAAAGTTAAGCTGTCGTTTTTATTATAGCACTGTTTTGCATTTGTGTAATCACGCGGACACGGTTTCATTTAAATTTCTCGGCTGCCTCGGCCATCGTTCTATCCTTGTTTTTTCCTTTACAACCTAGGGACACCGACAAAAGCGAGCCGCGAACTTCAAGAAATTGGGGTCCGTTCTACTGACACTGTCTGATCAACAGTATATCATATACTGTATATGTGCACCCATTTCAAATTGGCATGGCACTGCCCTGCTCGGTTCACCGGGCGGTCGAGCTTTGTAGTTCGTTTAGTGCGGTGAGAAATCCCCACACGACTTTTTTCATTTAGCTCTGGACGAACTGTACCTTGCTCGGGACCGAACGTGAACACTAATCGTGTGCAGACACGATTCTCGAGCGAGTTCGGGTCCCCTTTGATGTTATGGTATCCGAGATACGGGGCAGCGTTCCAAGAAAAAGGCAAGTTTAAATACCCGTATATGTGAGACAACACTACCGCGATCCAAATCTAATATTAAAATTGTTCGTTTTTGGTCCGTTTTAAATGAAATTTGATCAAAGTCTTCGTTACAATCTCCTGATTAAAATGATACCAAACACGATATGGTTTGGACAATTTTTACTTATCACGGTATTACTAATTCTATTCTCCTTTATTATTATTTTCAATAACAACTAGAATATGTGTATATTAATTAACAGCAATAAGATTATGAGTAGTGGCATCGCAAATTTGGGAGAAACTCTTGAATCGGGAGTCTCTTAATTTTCTTAATCTTAAATTGCTATATTTAGATAACGGCAAAATATTGTTGTGTCGTGAATTATTCTTGTTCCTGTGACATTCGGTGTTCATAAGAGTTTATAATTTTTACTGATAAGAAATTGTAAGAATCTATATCTGCTTTTTTGATGAAGAAACTACGCGGAGAAGAGAGCTGGGTCATTCATCGCATGAATAATAATAAGTAAATATATGTATAGTTTCAAAATATATGATTCTAGTTGTTACCGAAAACAATAATAAAGGAGAATGAAATTATTAATACCCTGATAAGTAAAAATTGTGCAAATCATATCGTGTTTGGTGTCATTTTAATCGGGAGATTGTAATGAACATTTTGGTAAAATTTCATTTAAGACGGATCAAAAATGAACAAGTTTTAATTTTTAATCTCGCTTGCATCAATGTTGGCTCGCACCGACATACGATCTGGGTTCAGATTACATGCTCGACGCTTCACGCTTCGCTGGTTTCAGGGGGAACCACCCAAAAGTAGTGGGGACAGAAATGAACACTAATCGTAGACACAATTTTCAGGGACTAAGAAGGGGCTAAAGAAGCCTGCTGGTTGAACTCTCTGTTATTAAGTATAAAAATGGATCTAAAAGAACCGATAACTATTTTTGAGGTTAATAATGGATGCATAGCAATTGCAATTAATCCAACAGATCCTAAACGTTCAAAGCACATGGATATAAAATACAATTTGTCAGGAGAAAAAATTGAACAAAAAAAGATAATACTTAAATATATTCCTACAGGTAAACAGCTGGCGGACAGTCTCACTTAAGTCAATACCAGCAGTTCAATTATCGTATATTAGGAAGAAGATATGTTTGGCGGAAATCTAATAATTTTAATAATAACAAACATAAGTTTTAATGTGAAAATACTGGTCTGATTAGGTTTTCCCCTGGATTTCTCTAATCCTTGCAACAAACGTTGGAACAGATATAGTTTCCCAGAGAATGTTGGGAGGGGATGTCTTTGATTCATTTTTGAGGAGGCGTATTGTATTAACTGGATCAAGTGTGCACTCAAAGTCTAAGAACAAAAATAAATGCAATATTCATTTGGACATTCTTGATATCGGCTCTAAGAAGCATAGCTCTAAGAGGCGATATGACCGCTACTAAAACAATTGAAACTAAATCGCGGGTTCGTCGATCGAGATCCAGCTAGTCTGTAGAAAATCTTAAAGAAGAGAAGGTGTCGTCTCTTAGCCCAATTAAATATTGTTTATTAAAACTCAATGGCCTCATCATCATTTATTGCTTCCACCCATAACCTTTTTCAGTAGTGCACCCATTTCGAATTGGCGTGGCACTGCCCTGCTCGGTTCGACAAACGGTTGAGCTTTGTAGTTCGTTTAGTGGGGTGAGAAATCCCCACACCACCTTTTTCATTTAGATCTGGACATACTGTACTTAATGTGCGTGTGCGTTTTTTATAACATTATTCATCGAAACCGTTTTTGTCAAAACAAAATTTATCCACCGGAAATGGTGCTGTTGGGTGCTCGGAACTATGCTGGGGGGGTGCCGGAAAGAAAATTCAAAAGTAAAAAATAAGAACCACTCTAGTGAACAAGCATGAAGGTACGCGTCAGAAAAATAGCTGTTGGAGTCATGAAAACAAAATTGGTACCCTTCTATAAACTTTATTACACAATACAATTTTGGCGTATTTCTTTTCAGAATGGAACTTTAAAATTAAATCAATTCTTAAGTCGAAATTGCGTTATCATCGGTGGCAACGTCGACTTCAATTACTGTTACTACCTTTACCACCGTACTAAATTTGCATAAACACCCACGACTCAATTTCTATGCTAATCGACCTGCTCGAGTCTGAAAAGTATCTGCGTCAGATGCACATATCAATAATCGTGAATGCATACGTACTATACAGGGTGTCAGAAGACTCAGGGAACACTGAGAATTGGGGTGTAGCCGAGGTGTAGATAAACAACTTTTTCCTTGGTAATAATGTCATACATAGTTTCGTTTTTGTGTTATTAACGAAAAACACTAGCCAATGAGAGCGCCCGGCGGGCATCGGCCGACGCGCGCTCAGGTGCGAACCGGTCACTTGCGGTAACATCAGCTATTGAGCGTTGCCTAGGTCAGGATTCACACAATGTTAAGTAGATTAATTCGTGAACGAATGGGTAAGTCTAACTAGCTCTTCCTAACATTAGTTATGCGAATCGTTTTTCTTAAAACATAAATTATCCACCTGAAAACGTACTGATAAAAAAAAGTATTTTTTTCATAAGTAATAAAACACTTCATTCCTTTCGGATAATGAACAAACGTATCGAACACGGTTATTACACGATTTATTAGTGTATTTCTTGTTCACGAATAATGAATAATTCCACGTTATTCTTAATTAAGACGTTGTAACATTTGCCGCATGCTTTCCTCGGTACCCTCGATGCCCCCATCACGACCTACCGCAAGTGACCGTTTCGCACCTGAACGCGCGTCGGCCGATGCCCGCCGGGCGCTCTCATTGGCCAGTGTTTTTCGTTAATAACTCAAAAACGAAACTATGTATGACATTATTACCAAGGAAAAAGTTGTTTTTCTACACCTCGGCTACACCCCAGTTCTCGATGTTCCCTGAGCTTCTGACACCCTGTATAAATGTGTGTTTATAAGTGGAACGCATTTTTTTTCCAAGCGTGTTATACAATGTTGCGATGTTTTTGGATACAGCTTGTCCAGAGCTAAATGAAAACAGGGGAGTGAGAGCGGCCGATTGATGCCGCCGATCGACAGGGCCGTAGCGCCCTGCCGATGTTGGGTTCTAAGCAATAAGATGAGAAGCTACGAATTAATTTCTAATTACACTAGTAGTTCAGTTATTACTAGTATAGCTATACATTTTATTTAGTGTTTGATGTATTTGATAGAATTTTAATTCTTCGCGCAATATTATCCTTGGTTTGTAGTATACGATATATAACGCGTGTAGAGTTACCACGCCAATGCGATATCTTTTGTTTCAACAAACTCTTATGTTCCAAATGTAGAGACAATGTTCTGTTCATTCCGTTTGGATCCAGAAGCTAGAATAGCAGAAACTTTTACAATTTCATTTCCGTTACGATTTATTCTATTTTGCATAGTTCACGCCTTACAATAAAAATAAAGATACAATATGGTCTGAAATATATCCTGTTCGGTCTCATTTTAATCGGAAGAATTTCAACAACATGATAAAAAAAATTAGACGTCGAAAAAACTAAAAATAAAAAAGATAAACTGTCGATTTTATTTTAGCACTGTTTTGCATTTGTGTAATCACACGGACACGGTGGCATTTAAATTTCTCGGCTGCCTCGGCCATCGTTCTATCCTTGTTTTTTCCCTTACAACCTAGCGACACCGACATAAGCGAGCCGCGAACCTCAAGAAATTGGGGTCCGTTGTACTGACGCTGTCTCAAACCATTTACACATTGATCAACAGTATATCATATACTATATATGTGCACCCATTTTAAATTGGCATGGCACTGCCCTGCTCGGTTCGTCGGGCAGTCGATCTTTGGAATAAGTTTAGCGGGGTGAGAAATCCCCACACCACTTTTTTCATTTAGCTCTGGACGAACTGTACTTTGGTTTCAAGGCACTCCGTAAAATCTATCGTACACGGGCTGTTGCGTTTCAACACGAATAGTGAAATATTGTGTAAAAGTTTGTAGCTGTAAAAAAAATGTTTATACGAAAGTTATCTGACTTAAAGGGGCACATGATACGGTGTGGATGATGTTTTTGCATAATTGAAGCAGTGTGAGAGATTTAGAAGCCTAGACAATTTTTTTAAATACGTGGCACCTTATATTCTGATACTCGTAATACAGTAGCAAGTGTTCAGACGAACACATCCTTGATTAACGAAGTGGGGACTTCACCCGCTCGAAGGAGGCGGAAATAGTGTCTGAAGAGAGTGTTCTTAGTCTTGTGCTCCTCATTTTCAAGTTCTTGCATCTATCCAGTGGGCAGCCATTCCCTGCCCCCTCGACTAACTCCTTCATAACTATCACTCGCATTTAGACACATGGGCCTGCCCAGAAAGACAATATCCTCCACTATAGGCAAAGCCTCAAAGTTCCTTTCAGTCACTGCTTGATCTTTTCAAATCTCTTTCACGGTTAATTTAGTGGCATAGGTCACTCCAAAGCACCTCTGATGCCCTTAGCCTTTTCCTGCGTTGTTTTTCAAAAGATCGGCATACAACAGTTTTGCCTTTTCGCAAGACATTGCCTTCGATACGGTATTACCAGCAACCTGTATTTTTATTATCCAGAGCAACAGCAATTTCTCAAAATACTCTAATGTTCCTAATCATTTTTTCGTTATCGTTTTCACTTCCTTCGCAACGTTAGCAGATCTAATAACGTCTCAGATTTATTAACGGAATACGGTATGCAGAAGCCAAGTCCCGGAAATGCATGCCACCTTCATAGTTTTAAATAATCTTTTTAATCACCTCCATGGTGATGCTAACCATTTTTGTCATTGCTTGGCTTTTCTCATTAACTTTCTTAGAAGTCATGGTTAATGAAATTGCAACAAATTTTAGCGAAAAAACAGAAAATTGCTGGAAAATTCACAAAAAATTGTTCATTGAATGGTAGGAACAATCGAACTGACGATCGTGGGCAGTCGTGGCACAGATCATACCCCATTTCCAAAAACCGAATTCAGACGATCGAAGACGTATAGTGGGTCCAGAAATAGAGGCAAATTGTGGATTGGGATCTGCCGATTAATGCCACAGATTGGCAGGGCCGTATACGATTCACAGTTGTAGGATCCCATAGCAAACAGATCAGAAGACTACGACATAAATAAAATAATGTGATCCATTAGAATCAAGTGTTGTCGCATTTTAATCGGAAAAATCCCAAGGTGTACGTGTAAGCGCACGAAAAATTGATTGGATAAGGTGGTGACTATACCCTCCGATCATATTACTCTAGCCAATCTTTTCTTCCACTTTTCTCGTCACAATATTGTCCAAAACTCTCCCATAATCAGGGCCGGCCCTGGGTTAGACGGCGCCCTGTAGCGAAGTGCTTTTATAGCGCCCCCGTCCCCCTATATTATTTAAAAGCCAATAGTGGCTAATTTTCCGGTAATAAAAATAATTAACATTAAATTTGATTTACATTTGAAATTTTTAAAGCAGCACACACTTCATTTAAAAGTGAAAGTCTTGTAAGACGACCCCTTGCAGGGCGTCCTGATGCTGTGTATCATTTACTTCGTGACGTAGACCGGCCTTGCCATGAGCATTCAAACATGTGTACGAGACTAACTAGCGAATTGTGAACAGTTCGAAAAACTGCTTGCAGAAGAAGTTTTTAACAATTGAGTGGCTCTAATTTCGGTAAATGTACAGAAGAGGGACAACCTCACCGATTTCGATGATTTTTGAATATGTTGTAGAAATCAGTATTCTGAACAATTTTTGAACAATAAACCAGGGTGTACAGCATAATAATTCATGAAATGTAATATCGTCTCCCACACATTCTATTCAATATCCAACACAATTTTATATATAATGTTTGTTCAATAACTGCTTTCTACATAGGATGTTTAATTATCTTATAATAAGTGTATAACTTTCCTGTTTCGCTTCAGTGTTTTGCTACCAAAATAATGTTTAACCTAACAATGCCATGCCCCTAATCTAGTTCTTCTGTTCACTTATAATTACTTACTGCAACGTAACATATTGTGGCATAAGCACATTTCAAGTAATTAAAATGTGCAATGAATTTTCAACGCTTCCACTACAGGCAGACTTTCCGTTTGAATTTTAAAGTTCCACGTAATAGCTGGCAATTTTTTTTCGCACGCAGAATAGAATAACGAAATAATAAGCAGCTCCCTCTCGCCTGTCGGTATTACTATTTCTGTGCAGGAAAGAACTGCTATAATACCGACCTACCAAATCGGCGAGGTCACGTGGCGTGTCTACCAACTGTAAGCGTTGGCTGGATCGCGTGTCGTTGTAAGGCCCTTACGGCTGTTTACGGTACGGGGCGCCATAGAGTCGCCATTGCGTCGGAGGGGGGTATGGTTTCGGCATGGGAAGGGACAGCCTTTTTCGAGAGGCCCAGTCTTGACGAAGACACAGTACAATAAAGAGAGCCTACAGTTATTGAAAGACCCCTCCATCCTAAACAACTTAACTCAGGTCTTAAGGGCCCCGACTCCTTTGTGGCCTACTCCGAATCGATCTAAGCGCTATTGCAAAGAAACGGGCGTTAGTGAAAACAGAAAATTGTCAGGTTCCACATTTTCCGTGGTGACATCTAAAGTCATTACACAGAATTATAAACTGACGGTGTGACATCTAATGACATTAGGCAGAATTATAAACGGAGAGTGGAAGGCCATAGTTGCCAAATCACATAACTTGGGAGTTCTATCGCACTGCTGCCACATCTGTTACAATTCTGACCATCAGCAAAATGAATCGGCTCAAGTTGAGGTTTGGATTCCTGGCACAGACATAGCTGCTGAACCGCGGGAAACTTGCGTGTATTTTCGATCCTCCTCGGATATATTTTTTGTACATTAATTTTTTCTAATTCTTAATTATATGACAATGATCAATCTTTACTTAATAATATTTTAAAAACATTTGTTAAATATTTTAATTTAATATACGTAAATCTGAACTTTGAGCGTTTTTTGTGCTACCGTTTCTCTTGCCATGTATCCTGCCAATTTCGGTACTGTTTAATATTTCTGTCATTAAAGTATAATGTATGAAGCGCATTTTTAGACGTCTTAGATTGAGCAGTCGTAGATGGAATGCAGGAAGACTCGTGGGATGTTTTACTGCTATTTCGCCCTTTCTTTTAGACCATACAATTATTTCTGCTTTACAAATAATTATTCATCAGAAATAAAAGAAAATATTTATTTTTAGATATGTTATACGATCACCGAATATGCATATATTGATAATTTTTAATTAATTTCATTCGCTTTTTGTTTGCTATGGTCATTGTGTAGAATGACAAACAAAAAATATGGAAACATAGTTGATATTGTCATATCATATTGTCATATCGTTTTGCTTTTCAGGAAAACAACAATAACGACTCAAATTGAAGTTTTGATTTTTCCCGAACATAAAAGAGAGTATTGCAAATATTCATGTGTGTAATAATAGAACGTCTTATTCATATTTTGGATGTATTTCATGTATATACATAGAGGGTGACAACAAAGTCAGGGAACAGCGAGGATTGGGGTATAGCTGAGGTGTATATAAACAACTTTTTCCTTGGTAATAATGTCATACATAGTTTCGTTTTTGAGTTATTAACGCAAAACACTGTCCAATGAGAGTCGAGCATCGGCCGACGCGCACTCAGGTGCGAACCGATCAGTTGCGGTTGGTCGTGATGGGGGCATCGAGGGTACCGAGGAAAGCATGCGGCAAATGTTACATCGTCTCAATTAAGAATAATGTGGAATTATTCATTATTCGTGAATAAGAAACACACTAATAAGTCGTGCAATAACCGTGTTCGATACGTTTATTCATTATCCGAAAGGAATGATAGATTGAAGTGATATATATATATACACATATTACAAACTTCAGAAGTGGGATAGTGGACAAAACCTCAGTTAACAAAATGAATCCAAATGATTTTAAAGTGGTTCAGCTTAAGGAAGCCCTGACAAAATTGAGATTGCCGGCTTATCGTTCAAAAAATGAATTAATCAGCCGATTGCAAGAGGCCGATCCCAACGGATTGTGGATAAGTGAGATGAATGTTCCTGGTGCAGGTGCAGAAGGTGAAGTGCGGGACAATACGCATCAAGAAGGCACGCGTGACGATAGAAGTGACGGTCGCAATGTACCGAGCAATATACCGAGTGATTACGATTTATTGTTAAGAGAACGGAAACTTCTGGAAAGAGAAAATAGACTGCTGCAACGAGAAAACGAAGTGTTGCACGAATCTCCGAAATATGTGAACGATACGCATGAAATTCGTCCGAAAACCAGTGTGAAAGCGGTTAGTGAGTTGTTCAGTGAGTTTAGAGGAAGCGAGGATTCCTTTAGCGACTTGGAGAAGCAAGTGAAATTACTTCGTTCCACATATGATTTGGACGATAATGCATCGAGAATATTAATCACGCTCGGTAGCGGTCGTGAACCAACGCAGTGACACAGTGATCGAGCGCGATTGAGATTCGCGTGCCCGAGCCCTCTGATTGGCCAGTGTTTTTCGTTAAAAACTCAAAAACGAAGCTGCAAACAACATGGCTGTCAATGGGAAAGTTGTTCAGAATCAACCTACCCCCCATTTCCCGACGGTCCTTGGATTTTGAGCCACCCTATATAGTATACATACAGTCGTGGACTAGTTTTGTTCATAACCAGGTATCGGTATTTTTTTTTGCGATAATAACCAGGAGAAATAAATTCACTCACGCGACCATTTTCATCTGTAGCAATAAGAGAGAACACTTTCTGCATTATTTGTTACTCACTTTCATTGTACATGGATATTTTTCATGGAGAAATATTATATTATTAAATTATACAGTTGTTTTAATTATTGTAAGCACAAATAATAAAGAATTTACATAATTTTAATTATAAGATTTTTATACTTCATACTACTGTAATTTGTAATATTCTGGCCATAGTATTATTCTAAATGTGGGTAACAATTTGTTTCTCTAACTTATTAGGAAGGATAGTGTTTGGTCTCATTTTAATCCGAAAAATATCACGAATTTATCGGTAAATGTTGTATAAAACAGGACCTGAAAATAAAAATGTTAGTATCTCATTGGTATGTTAAACAGTGTAGTGGGCTTTCGATCTTTGCCGATTGCTACGATCGCAGCTTCTCTTTTCTTTTCACTAGCTATCCTTTTCAACGTTCGAAACATATTATCGTTAATTAAGGCAGTAAATATAGTCCAAAATATATCGTGTTTGGTGTCATTTTAATCAGAAAATTGTCACCTGTGGTATGTAAAAGTTTCATAAGAAAAGGATGAGATATAGCAAAGTTTCATCGTTCAATTATTATTAGCTCACCGATATACGCGAGCCCGGATCGCGTTACACTGATCGCCAAGCGAACTTCTGGACGCCTCAAGGGGTATACCGCTCAGTGGTGGGGATAAACTCTTCGCTTATATCACATAGAAGTTTTTCGCTTATATCGAGGATTCACTGTAGTCTCAATAAGATTTGTTTTCCATAGCCTGTGTCACTCATTTTAAGTTTTAGTTATTGCGGTTCCTCCACCTTGCTCAAGTACATACTTGCACTATGATGGAGCGGGGCATCATCTTTCTGAATTTGGAATATCATATGTCATGCTGTTATATAACAATTGAGGAAGTATGGGCATAATGGTATCTGATATTAATAACTAATTATTCGGGTTGAAATGCAAGCAATTGACAGTTCTCCAGATGCTTTGATATCTCCCGCACCATTAACCCTCCGACAGCGGTGACTCGTTCAGCGAGACGCGAGTCAATTTAACTCATACCGATATTTCAGTATCGTATATTGAATATGCGGTAGTGAAATGACCGTATATTCACGGTCTCCCAACCCTCATCGATATTACACTAGCACAGTGACGGTTCCCTCGTGCCAGGACCCTCATTGATATATTGTATTCTATTCGCTTTGCGTTCAGGTATTTTTTTTCTTTACTGCATATAGGAAAAAATAATAATTTCATAAATCGTGATAAACATTATTTTTATTATAAATTTGGACTGCTACATGGCATACAGACAATTTTACAATTTTATATAGACTACACCTAGCACGCTTTTGGTCGGCTGCTCTTCTTGTTTTTACAATTTATGCGATGAGCAGAACATTGTCTCTATATTTGGAACATTAAAGTTTGTTAAAACAAAAGATGTCACATTGGCATGGTAGCTCTAGGAGCGTTATATTTCGAAAGTGGTTCCTATACTACAAACCAAGGATAATACCGCGTGAAGAATTAAAATTCTAAAAGCTTCTCATCTTATTGCTTACAACACAACATCGGCAGGGAGCTACAGCCCTGCCGATCGGCGGCATCAATCGGCCGCCTCTCACTTCACTTTTTTCATTTCACTCTGGACGCACTGTAATGACGAAGGCAAGTTAGGTCAGAAGATCTGCTTTAAAAATTTTGTTTATTGCTGGTGAATTTCAGGGGAAAATGTAGAAAGGATATATTACATTAAAGAACGGAGAGTTATATATTGGTGTTATTTGGCATATCTACTGTATATATGTTGCCGTACCATACCACCGAAATCGAAGTGACTTCCCCGACAACGGACTATAAATTTCATAGGAATGTCGTATGGTGCAGCATGGCAGAGTTGTAAAACGGTGATTTATTTACAATGCGTACTAATTGATTTACAATCGCGGCGAGGATCGTATATAGCTTATGGCATTTCACAGCAGCGAGTTGCCCAATCCCCCACTCCCCACACTCTATACCTTTCCTTCTTTAAAATTCACTCTATTCATCTCTGTCTTTGCATCGGTATAGTCACCCGAGACGACAAAACTCTATGTAATGCGTAATGTCATTTTCAGGATACTCGCGTAAATTGTAGCCCGATAGTTTATCGAGCAAGTTTTAGAATCATTTATATAACTAATTGTGTTTTAATTTGGTTCGAATTTCATTGCATTTCTTTTGTACGGGTTCTAAATATTCTGATATTTCATATCGTTTTTAAAATTGTTTGAAAAAATACTGTATACTGTCCTGATAATTGTCCACTTTGCCACCATTGTTATTAAATTTTTATATTAACAGTCAGTTCCGCGGAGAAAAATATTAAGCTAACTTCATTGGTCGTTAAAATTTATTAATTCACATAAACAAGCTTAAAGGTCATGATATATAAAGTGTTCCGTTTAACGAAGAACAGTAGAGTACGGACGATAGACTGAAGCTACTATAAAACAAGAAAAAGTCACAAATGTTTGATATAAAGGACAGCATTCAACATATCCATAATTCACTTATGGACGGATTACTGGTGGAGATTTTAAATTCAAGGTAGTTTTCGTTAAATGAGCCTCTACATATTTTTATTCGTGATACGGTGGCACCTGTGGAGACGAATTCAACGACCTACTATATGAAGTCATTTGTTACAGTACAAAGTACAAATGCCTGAACTTTTAACGCGAATGCGAGATGACGCCTATTAATCTGTTCGCTGTAAGCAAATATCGAACTTCTTATCTGCCCTTACACCATTGCTACGAGCCACGAATGTGGGCAACACCAAGGCTGGCCAGAGTAATATTACCCAAGGAATGTTGTTATAAGTTTGTTAGTTAGATGCGCGGACGAATCTGATGCGAAATCAGGGAGTCGCAGGAAGTGTTAGTTTTTCTCGTAAGTTTAAATTAAAGTTTGAAACAGTTCGAGAGGTAAAGTCGTATCAATGGTATCGTGGCTACTAACATTATAAGGATTACGGGTTAAAGATAGGTTTCAACGAATCTACTCGATTTAATAGTGAACACTTTATATACAGGGTGTACCGTAACTAGTGAAGTATTCGGAAATGGGAGGTAGCTGAGGTGATTATCAACAACTTTCTCCTGGACCCAAATCTTGGTCGAAGCTTCGTATTTGAATTATTAACGAAAAACACTGGCCAATGAGGACACCCGTATAGCGAGCGCTCAAGCGCATGGCTCTCAACTTCGTTCGGTGGTGGTCGTAGACCAACGGATTGGCACAGCGCGTTACATCGTCTTAAATTAGGAATAATGTGGAATTATTAGTTACTCATGAATAACCATTTAATTCACGAGTCGTTTAATAACTATTGCCAAAGGCGAAGATGAAGAGCACTTGTTTTTTAAAAAACAAGTATTACTTTATTATGGATATTGTATTTACAATGCTCTTGACTTGGTAACTGGTGGTGATGAACTATAGTTCTTTAAGGAATCCCTTATGCGTTCTGTCTATGTGTGTTCTGCGTGCAGCGTGATCCACGAGATTTCGGCCACGAGAGCGTTAACGAGGTTATTGGCCCTTAAAGAAAGGTCGGCATTCTTTCCCTTTACGACTTAAGAACTCTTATACAAGTAATGGAGAAATATTTTTTCAACATTAAGCAGACCGTTAGTGCGTCTTTCTTCTTCAATCTCTCAAATAACACAACACATTTCTTCTTGTTACATTCGCTTTACTTTTAACCCCGTTGCTGTGCGGCTCAAATATAGGCACGCATAGTTACTCGGATGTCACTTCGCTATTTGATAAACGTACAATGTATGTCACCAAATAGATAAATCCTCATCTAAATCATTTTTTTCTAAAAAGTAAAGTCGTACTATTATACGAACTCTGCACAACAATCTGCTCCATTTCAGAAACTGGGCCCTCCAAAGTTTTTCGAGGTAATACGTGCTGTGAACATCTTTTTTTTTATTGTAATTTGTGGCAATGCGTTAAGAACGTTTCTTTAATTATATGATGCATAAAATTTAGCAATATAGTAGTTCCAATCTGTACTGAAAATAGTTGGCGCATAAGAGTTACTTCCTAGTTCGGTTATCTTAGGATAATAGAGGTAAAATCGAAGAATCGGGATTGACAGGTGTCATAAAACAACGAATTTCTGGATGCTTTCAAGCAGCAGCAACCAATATGGGTCGTAACGGTGACGTTTTGTATCACGGTGCACGAACTCAATGGATATTGCTTCCCCGTGGCCGAAAGTTGAAAAGATACGAGAGAACTTTCCTCCGCGTTATATATAGACGACAGCCTCCCACAGTTCTTACGGGGTAATGGGCTTTAGAGTGCGGCGACAGCTGCGAAAGGAGATGAAGACAAAAGCGAGGAAGACACTATGCCAAGGTTCCAAAGCGTCTCGGTAACAAATCATTCAAGAGGTAGCGAACTGCTATACAGTTCCTGCCTTTGATCCTTTCGTTTACACCGCGATTTATATACTTGGTTGTAATTGATTTTGACCAGATAGTTCATAGTAACTGGCCGAGTGTATTAATGCCCTTCAAACATATGCACACTTGTTTGAATGTCTCTGGTAGAGGTAAAATACCATCTAGAATCACGGAAGATTCAAAGCATCGACTGTGGAAGCGTTCAATAAACTGTGGAAGCAAAATTACTATTTTTTAAAACGCGCGTGCATATTATTGTCCATAAATTCTACCCCTAACAGACGAGGCTCTAAGTAATAGGTAAATAAAAAAGTTTATTTGTAAGATATACATATTAAAATACGAAGGTCCGTAAGACTTTCTACCATAAACTTCTATAAACATCTGAACCTGAACTCGCATTTCATGGACATAACGTTACTGTCGCCACTAAATCTAGTTACAAACTCTTAACGTCGTTGGAACCAATAAAGTTTATTGTCTTCCTGCCAAATCGATGCAATCAAAGATTATTATACAGGACGGGCCGTAGCTAGTGAAGTATCTGGAAATGGACGATTGGCGAGGTGATTCCGTTGAAGAGACAACTGTTTCCTTTACCAAAATGTTGGTTGTAGCTTCGTTTTTGAAATACTAACGAAAAACGCTTCCCAATGAGAGCGCCTGTATAGCGCGCGCTCAGGCGCGTACCTCTCAACTGCGCTCTGTCGACTTCGTGAACCAACGAATTGGCACAACCGGCTACATCGTCTTAAATTAAGAATAATGTGTAATTGTTCATCATGCAAGAATAACAATGTGATTAAGTAGTCCTTTAATAACTCTCCACATTTTTATTCGTTATCCGAAACGAATAATGTGTTTTATTACCAATGAAAAAAGTGTTTGGATAATTAATGCTAGAAAAAGGAAGTTAAATAAACTTACCCTTTCGAGCACGAATTTACCTGCTTCGACGGAACTGGATCCTTGGCACTTGGTCATTGTACCGATCTAGACTTACCTTAACAATTTTATGCCAAGCAACGTAGGTCTCGGCGATCGATACATATCTGATTCGCACTTGTTTCTACACGCACACGGGCATGCAAATTGTCACGGCGCGTCGGAGGTCTTCTCGTTGCCAACCGATCACGCTGCACACAGAAGACGGCATCAAGGACCGATGCCGCCCTGTGTGATCGGGATCTGTCGCCGATTCTCCACTAAACGTGCAATCCAGAAATCGGGAAGTGATCGCGCAACGATAGTAACCCGGCCAGGATTTGCACAATGTTAATTGTAAAAAGCAGGTTAATTCGTGGACGTATGGGTAAGTTTAACTAGCTTTTTCTAACATTAGTAGTGCAAATCGTTTTTCTTAAAACAAAATTTATCCATTGAAAACGTCCTGTTAAAAGAAAATTTTGTTCCATATGTAATAAAACACTTTAATCCTTTCTGGTAATGAATGAACGGATTGGCCACGGTTATTAAACGACTTATTAGTTTATTTGTTATGAACGAATAACGAATAATTACACATTATTCTTAATTAAGACGATGTAACATTTGCTGCACGCATCCCTTAGTACCCTCGATGTCCCCATCACAACCGTTCGCAGCTGATTGTGAGAGGTACGCGTCCGAGCGGGCGCTTTTATTGGCCAATGTTTTTCGTTAACAACTAACAAACGAAGCTGCCATGAACATTGATGTCAATGGGAAAGTCCTTCAAGATCAGCCCAGCTACCGCCCATTTCCCGAAATTCCCTGAGTTAGTGGACACCCTGTATATGTTTTATTGAATGTGACACTATAAACTGCGGAGTAATACTGAAATAGAAACTGATAATTAAAGTACACTTCACTACGCACACAAAATAAAGGCTCAAGAGCGTATCTCGCAGGTCAGAGTTTTCTCGGTCAAAAGTTAATTTTTCTTAGCCTAAACTTTCACTCCCCGATGTCGGCTGCATCGCATGCATCTGGAAAATTTCGCTGGCAACCAACACGGACCCACACACACACGCACGCACACTCTATTTTAACCTAGGCAAGTCCCTTTTCAACGCTGGTCTCTGAGCCCGAGGCACGGTCAAATTTATGAGTCTAAAATAGTGGTTCTTTTTTCTACTTAAAAGGAGGATTTAGTTCTGGAATTTATTTTTTTAAAATAACATTAAATCATATCACAATAACAATTATTATAACATTGTGATCGCAATCGTCCACGTCTGCCGGTATCAACGACTTTCATTACACAGACTAAGCCAATTAGTCACCGCAAGTGACAATATCTGGGGTTAGCTTATGAACAATGAAATCGTTGGTTTTGATTTTATTGAGGAAAATCTCGCTAGAAACACATATGGGGGAACAGGGGGTATGATGAAATCAAAAGAAATGTTTGTGGGTAAATGACAAAACAATGGACGAATGAAAACAATTGGCTGTGCAGAGAATGGGCAGTATAGGAGTGACCACAAGTGTGCGCGGAAATCTTTTGTCTCCTTTCTAGTTTTTATTATTTTAATTTACTTAACCAACTATGGCGAAATCCAGCCCTACGTGTACACGTTAATGTGTCCATTGCTACATATGTATGTGCCGTATTCGTTCCTTTGTGGGGGCCAACACCAAATTCGAAGCGAAATTCCAGTGTCTCGCAAATGTTAACATTCTTACAGGTGAAGTCGAATCAGCAGTTCTGGGTACAGCTAAAAGTTTGCATCGATGTCGAGAGACAACATTTCGAACTACATCTCTAAATTGAAATTCGTGTGTTTGATATTTAATGACCTCGGCTAACCTTATGTTATATGTATTTCTATACATTTTGAAAAACTGCATGTAGCAGGACATTTTTGACCATATCTACTTCTTAAAACTATAATAAATATTCGATTCGTATAAGTCTCCTTGTCGTTACTAAAGAGGAATTCAGCTGTTTTAATATTTTTATGATTTTAAATAAATATGTGTATGTGAATTCGAGCGGCCATACTGAAATTAATTGAAGATCGGCATTTATCTAATGTGCACGAGCACTGAATCTACATGTCTGTATTCCCGTCTTTAATTGGACCACGTTCAACTGCACTTAATTTACATAAGTTGCGAGCGCCAACAATAATACATTCAGGCTGGTCTAATCACACTGAATAATCCTCCGTCAGACACGTTTATGGTATATTTTATTTTATTACGTTATCACAAGTGTGGATGGAAATACAAATCAGTTTGTTGTGCCCGGTATATTCATGCGACACGATATATTAATCGCAACTCAGCAACACGAGCAATTTAGGCCGTGTTCGACGAAACCGACCGGATGTGCTAGGAATTTGCTGACCACCAGCTCAGCAACGCCTGCGACGCCAGGACACCTGCGAGGCGTCGCCCATCAACGAAGAGTCAGCGAATTCGTCGAGCGCCACGATATAAAACCACAGGCAGATCACCCGGATTCATCATTCCACCATTAAAGTTAAGGCCGTCATTATATATTCAAAATCCGTCCAAAGTCTAATAAATCTCTTCTATTCACTCGAATACCGGTGGATACCAATTCTTCGTCGCTCCCTCCCCCATAACATCCCCCAACAACCGATAAGGGCTAGCCGTGGCACAAGAAACTAATTTGACACCAGGAACTGCGATTCTTTAAATACGTGAATACAGGCACAATTACGGCATAGCCGACGCAACATAAAAAGACTTCTGTCCCGATTTTGCCACATCTGTTACAATAGTAACCATCAGTAAATGAATCGGCTCGAGCCGATATTTTACTTTCTGCTGGACATAAACATAACTGCTAAAACGCTGCAAAGTAAAACATAATGCGAGTTCTCTTGCACTCTATCTACGACTGTTCATTCTAAGACATATGAAAATGCACAAAATATATTTCTCAAATGTTATAAATATTAAAGAGTACCATCATTGGCAAAATACTTGGCATGAAAAACGGTACCGCAAAAAGCACTCTAAGTTAATATTTACGTATAATACATAAAAGAATAAAAAAAATATTTTTTAGAAACATTTGTAAACGAATATTGATCACTATCATATAGTTAGTAATTAAAAAAAAATTAAAAAAGGAAACCTGAGGGGGACTTGAACCTTGCAAAAAAACTAGTGCCTGCTTAAGACCGCACGACCAAAGTGTAAACTCCGATGGCGGTTGTAATCTATTCTAAGTAATATACTATACAGGGTGGTTTAGAACTCAGGGAACATTGATGTTACTTTCGATTGGGCAGAGCAGATACTGTTTTGCAGGCATGTCGAAAACTATCCTGCGTAAACTATTTATGAAATTCTGTATGGGCACTAATGTGTCTTTTATAAGAACTGTAGGTCCTTGATGATCTGTAGGGTTGTGAATTGCGAGCAGGCGATTCATGCGCTTGATCTTCTAATGGTGCTAAATTATCATCCATGTTCATTTGTCGGTTTTCTGCGACTGTTTCTGATAAATACTTTTGCTGTTTTGTTTGCGTTTAAAGATTTTCTTCTCATGAAGGTCCTGCACAGTTTTTCTCATAATCATTTACATTTCCTGTATAATACAGTCGGTTACAACAATAATTATGTTCGTCTTTGTGCATGTCCCAGAGATCTGTGAATTATGAATCGTGGTTCTCCGTTTCTCAATTAGGAGCGGTGGATTACATTTTAAATACCTGGGAATCTGTGAGACGATATCGTCTAGAGAGCTCCCTTACTATTTCTCTCTGTCGTTGTAATTTATTTTATCGAATTTGTTTCTTACTTTGTTTCTTTTCTTTATACTGCGAGACAAAATTCTGCTGTTGAGCTTCTTGCCGCTTTCTTTTACGGTGAATTCTCCTTTCCGTTTCAATTCATCGTCGAACTGGCAATTTCGATCCATCTTCAATTTTAAGAATTATAAAGGCCAATATTCCAAAAAGTTTACACTTCAAAAAATATTTATGCACTGACCACAGCAGGGTGTAGCGAAATTATCCTTGATGAATTTTAAGGGGTGGGGTTGTGTGCCCGTTGCGAGCGTGACTGATCAGACTCATTCACTGCCTAGCAAAAAGTGCAAATCGTAGATTCGGTTATACGCCTTCAACGAGTAATAAATTGAGAAAAGTCGAATTTCTGTGATAATGTGGTAGTTCAAGGAAGGATGGTTGAGTGCGATATCAGTGAATAAACCCTTAAATCGTCCAATATTTGCTAAATGTGAAATGTGACGGGATGTCGGCAGCCAGCTTGTTGTCTCAAGCTTACAGTATCAAAAATATTAGTTTTCTCAACGGATGGTGTTTATTGGCGTTCGAACGGGCTCTTCCATACCGCAATGAAGTCTAACCGCGTGTACTGTACTCACGAAAATTTAATTTATGCAAATATCGAGACTCAGAACCGAATCTACGAAATCGAATGTCTTTCTCGCGCATGGCGTATCCGCGCATGTTTTCCATCGTTTGAGTGAATGCACGCACACAGGTGATGGCGCCTGGAGTTGGGGTCTTTAACTTTCTATTTGAACACATCTGGAAACATTAATCCTCTTCAATTAGTTACTTACCTCGGGTCCCTAATCGTAGATGCATCTGGCCACTGTCACCCATTTAAACCCTTTGTTCCTTTTATCGGTACAGTTAAAATAGGTCAGGATCGGTGCAATGACCAACGGCCAAGGACACTTTCGACGAAGCAGATTACTTCGTGAACGAAAGAATAAGTTTATTTACCTATCGTTTGTTAACATTAATTATCCAAACACTTTTTTAATAAGTAATAAAATACCTTATACGTTTCCGATAAGGAATAAAAGTATGAAACAGTTATAAAACGGCTTGATAATTAAATTGTTATTCGTGAATAACGAAACATTACACATTATTATTAATTTAAGATGATGTCATAGTTTCCATACGTTGGCCCTCGATGCACCCGATGAAAACCGCGCGCGGTGGTGCCTGGGCGCGCGCTATACGGGCAAGCTCATTGGCCAGTGTTTTTCGTTAATAACTCAAAAACAAAGCTACTTACAATATTTTGGTCAGGGAAAAAGTTGTTCAGCATCACCGCATCCACACGAAATATAAAAATACTGCCAGACTTACGGGCCACCCTGTATATATATATATATATATATATATATATATTAAAATCAGTTATTTGCACAAATGTAATTGTCGCGAGTTTATGTTGTGTGTGAATTATTACCTAAAGCTGCACGGTGTTGACCGAAAAGAACTTCAAAGCTAACTTCGGGTTAGCTTGTGATCTGAATGGTGCCCTAAGCCAAATCTCACTGAATGCAACCTACTCTGTACAAGCGTTACACGACGTGAATCTACGTGTAACTGTCTATCTATTAACCAGAGATGATCGTGCAAGGATACTAACCCGGCCGTAACATCGGCTGTTGAGCGTTGCGTAAGTCAGAATTCACATAATGTTAAGCAGGTTAATTCGCGAACGATAAGTTAGTTATGCAAATCGGTTATCTTAAAACATCATTTATCTACCTGGAAACGTACTGTTAAAAAAATATTTTTTTCATACGTCATAAAACACGTTGTTCCTTTCGGATAATGAATAAACGTATCAAACATGGTTACTAAACGACTTACTAGCTTATTCTTTATTTATGAATAACGAATAAATGCACATTATTCTTCATTAAGACGATGTAACATTTTCGGCACGCTTCCCTCGATACGCTACAGTCAGTTATGCCGGCCGCGGTTGAGAGCCAAGCGCTCAAGTGCTATGATTGGTCAGTATTTTTCGTTGATAATTCAAAACCGAAGCTTCAAACAACATTGCTATCAATGGGAAAGTAGTTCAGAATCACCTCAACTATGCCCTATTTCCCGGAGTTCCCATAGTTACGGAACACCCTGTATATAACATAATCTACAGGGTGTCAGAAGACTCAGGGAACATCGAGAATTTGGGTGTAGCTGAGGTGTAGATAAACAACTTTTTCCCTGGTAATAACGTCATATATAGTTTCGTTTTTGAGTTATTAACGAAAAACACTGGCCAATACACCAATAAGTCGTGTAATAACCGTGTTCGATACGTTTATTCATTATCCGAAAATAATGAAGTGTTTTATTACTTAGGAAAGAAATTTTTTTTTTATCGGTACGTTTTCAGGTGAATAAATTATGTTTTAAGAAAAACGATTCGCATACTAATGTTAGCAAAAGCTAGTTAAACTTACCCATTCGTTCACGAATTAACCTGGTTAACATTGTGTGAATCCTGACCTAGGCAACGCTCCATAGCTGATCGTGTTACAGCCGGCTTAGTAACGTTGCACGATCACTTCACGCCGATGCCCGACGGGCGCTTCCATTGGCCAGTGTTTTTCGTTAATAACTCAAGAACGAAACTATATATGACATTATTACCAAGGAAAATGTTGTTTATCTACACCTCAGCTACACCCCAATTCTCGATGTTCCCTGAGTCTTCTGACACCCTGTATAATACGTATATTTTCACACTGTTCTGTTTTGTCATAAACGTTTTCAAGTTATAAAGACTCAACTGTTTATATATCCAAAATGAACGAGCTTCTAGAACGAATTAAATCATTTCACGATAGCCGACTGTATTCTTCTCAATGGTTTACAAAACTATGCAATACGGTGTTTCGCTTATCGTTCAATATGTTCCTAGGTTTATGTTAGTTAGAAATATTCGAATGCTTTATCACGCTGTACTTCTTTGTTGCTAAAAGTGGCCTCAATTGCGCGTGTGATTATTCTATTGTCATATATTAAAATAGTTCGTAACCAATAGTTAATGTGCGCCTCTGTATTTAATAGTTGGTTGGCTTTAGTTGGTTATCGATACATATTTGTACGATTTAATGGAAATTCACCTAAATTAAATGCAGAAGCATAAAAAAATTTATAAGAAATTTGGATTGTTTTAATCACAACGAAGTTTTCCGCTTCCAAGAGCCGCAAGTCCCCACTACCAGTTAAAAATGCCCTACTCCTTTGCAAAGATAAAAACTGACTGGGGTATAGAGGGCAAGACTTAATTTGTTTATTTCCTCGATTTCATAGTCAGTTTTCATAATTATTATTACATAATGGATACTAGGCATACAGAGTTTAAACGTTCAAATAAAATATATCATTGATAAAATACTATTAATTATAAACACTTGAAATGTAAGCTATAATTGTAACCTCCTGAATTAGGATTAATTGTTGCAGTGCATTATTAAATTTCTGTATTTTTTCTATCAGAATATTGAATAAACGACATGGACGAATAGACTGAATATGATGGGATAACTAATCGAAACACGAGAAGAAGCTATATGTAGGCTGCTTTATCACAGGAAAGAAATGAACAGGTGCGTGTCTATGGCTACACGCGAAGCTTGAAGTCTGGATTGTAAACGCACTTCCTACCCTTTCCACTTCGTCAGGTTCCCCAGAGCAGTAGCTCGAAGGGTGAGTAGTCGATGCAGAGAAGTCAGAAAGAGGTTAAACCATGTGGGCGGTGGCAGCACGGTCCAAGAATTCCCAAATGGCCGGTCATTGTGCTTCGCTAAAGGGTAAAAGAGACCAACTGAACGATCGACCAACCGACCGACCGACGGTTGAGTTCTCCTTTCCCTCTTTCACCGTTCAAGCTCTGTGTCTGTGGTACGGTACTTTGTGGGCAACCTTTGATTTTCGAGCGACCAAATTCCTTCGCATTCCACGTTGCATCGACCTCCCCCGTATCCCCTTTCACTTGATCGCCGCTATTATTTTTTACTTTCAGCCTTTTCCTGTACTCTTTCTTTTCTTCCCTTTCCGAATATTTTTTTTCATATCTGTACTTTTAGCGGGCGCTTCGTTTTCCTGTCTCTCTGCTTACCTTTTTACTGTTTCCTGTTCCTTACCGCTACAGTGCTCTACTTTGGATGCATTTTGTGGCAAAAGCTAATCGACTTTGGGTACAATTCCATAACAACTTAATTTTGTCATAGCATATTATAAACGCAGCATAGAAGTCTTTAATAAGAAGGTCAACGATTTGGCAGAATAAATATTGGTAGTTCTCAACACATGTTAACATAGTGTATATGTAATTTCTCGTTTGTTTTTCATAATCGTAATTCATATCACACTCAACAATTTGATTTTTGTTATGCACCGTTAAAGCGGGTCCACACTTGTTACCGCACCATGCACTGTTAGCGGGATATGTACCTAGTCAAGTGGCCTGCAAGAGGTTTGGGAACAAATGTGGAATTTGTCTTGTTTCCTCATATCGTTACTCGTTACTTGGTTCGGGGGATCGAGGAACTGTCGGTATTTTACCCGCTCCAAAGAAGCCAGTGAGTTGCCATAGATGTGCGAACTCGTCTGTGCAGCGCTGTTCCTATGTATTGTTGACTGTTTAGTCATGGGAGATAGGGCTCCGTGGGCCTATGCCTATGTAATAGAACAGACCCCATTGGCAACGTAGGCCTCGTGTGTGCCTGTCGAGTTCGGCCTTCAGTCAGGTTTATGACGCCGTCGAAAGTAATGGTATTTTTTCGGAGTAATTTTTAGACTTTCACCTATCAGAGTGCAGGGTTTATATAAACCCTCTCATAAAAATGCTTACTCTTTCGAATATCGCTTAAGAATTCGATAATCAGACATATGAGATTTAGAAGCGCCCGGAATAGAGGCAGGGTAAAATAAGACAACCTGCGTACCGCTAATTAAGTTTGTTATACATTCACGGATATATTAATATAAACGTCTCCGAATGTCTCTCCAGCACAAACATCAACTCGACTCTGCTTAAATTCTCCCCCTTTAGGTCTGCTTCGTTGTACTTCGTCTTTGATTCGCGCACGCATCATCAACTTCATATATTCTTTCACTCACAGCTTCCCTCTCCTTCTATTTCTCGTTCGTTCTCATTCATTACCATACACACCGACACACACCCTTGCCACGTGTCACTGGTCAATGACGGGGCACCATGCACCCAAGACTCCACGTGCATTCCCCAAAACCATTCCCCCTTTCCTCGGAAAGAAACATTCACTCGATCGACGTTCGACATTTCCACTAACACTCTTCATTCACACTTCACGCCACATTCGATACTTCGCCATACTATCCATACAAAGCCATCATTCACGATTCTTGCATCCCACTTACATGATAAAACTACAAAACTATTCTCGCATTATTCAAAGAACCCTGTTCCCAGTCCACGCTTTTACTTTGCTACATGTCTATGTGCAAAATATATAAATATTGTATATTGTGTCTGAAATTATATATACAGGGTGGCCTGTAACTACTCCCGACATAGGGACATGGGGGGATGCTGGTGTGACCCTGAACAACTTTTTCCTTTACCGATGGCCAATCAGAGCGTAGAACGCGCGCTCAAGCGCGTGACGCTCAACTGCGCCAGGCCGTGGTCGTGAATCAATGCATTGGCACAGCATGTTACATCGGCTCAAATTAAGAACTGTTCGGTCGCGAAACCGAGCACAACGGCAGCCATCGTAGCATAACCGGCTAGTTTATGGCAGGGCTTTCCTGGGTTGGATTACGTGCCTTAAACAACTTATTAGTGTATTTGTTATTCATGAATAAAGAACAATTCCACAATATTCTTAATTAAGACGATATAACATATGCCGCACGCTTCCCTCGATATCCACGATGCAATCAGCTGTGCCAATGCGGTGGTTCACGATCGCGACCGAGTGCGCTTGAGGGCCCCGCACTTGGGTGCTTTAATTGACAAGTGTTCTTCGTTAATAACTCAAAACTGAAGCTTTAACCAACATTTTGATAATGGAAAAAGTTGTTCACAGTCACCGCAGTAACCTCCCATTTTCAGGCGTTCCCAGAGTGACGGAGTACCCTGTATATTCTGAGCGTGCACGCCTGTAATTGGATTGACAAAAGTTTTAAAGTGATTTACTACGCAATGTTATTAATTCGTAGAATTGCGTTTCCGAGCAATGAAATTAACGTACGACTGTGCGCTTAAATAATCACTTGTGTACCCTTAATGGAACACAACTGATATCAACTTTAGTAAGAACTTCAATAGAGCCGCGGTGGCTCGGTCGGTTGGCGGCTGGACTCGTAATCGGACGGTCTTCGGTTCGAGTCCCGCTTATCAGCCGATTTCAGCAAGGAGCCCACTGTACATGTTACATGTGCTTTTTACACCGTGGTTCTGCTGGTTCGGATTCAACCTAAAAATGTAGGGTCCAACCTAGGTATAGGTTTTAAACACCGTGTTTCAACCTTCAAGAGAACACTGTTCCATAACTTCACCGTAATTGCTAATGCCACATCTGCAGTCGATGCGACTTTAAACAGTGAAAACAAAACATGTATACAGGGTCACAGAAGACACAGGGAACATCGAGGATTGGGGTGTAGCTGAGGTGTATATAAACAACTTTTTCCGTGGTAATCATGTCATATATGTATAGTTTCGTTTTTGAGTTATCAACGAAAAACACTGCTCAATGAGAGCGCCCGGCGGGCATCGGCCGACGCGCGCTCAGGTGCGAACCGATCACTTGCGGTTGGTCGTTGTGGGGGCATCGAGGGTACCGAGGAAAGCATGCGGTAAATGTTCTATCGTCTTAATTAACAATAATGTGGAATTATTCATTATTCGTGAATAAGAAATACACTAATAAATCGTGTAATAACCGTGTTCGATACGCTTATTCATTATCCGAAAGGAATGAAGTGTGTTATTACTTATGACAAAAAAATTTTTTTTTATCAGTATGTTTTCAGGTGGATAAATTATGTTTTAAGAAAAACGATTCGCATACTAATGTTAGGAAAAGCTAGTGTATTTTCCTCACGTTTAGTTTAACGCGAGATGGGAGGTCAATGGCTGCACTGATTCTCGAATAAAAGCACAACGACAAGTACAGTTCGAAGATGCAAATAAATGTATGTATTTGTAAACTTAACAAACTGTACAAAAAGGATTGAACGGTTCGTAGAGTGAAAGAATGAATGTGTATGTTGGTCGGATAAGTTCCGTTCGACACGACAGTTGAAGTTCTGGTTAGGTTCTTGGTAGTAACCTTGTTTCGATATTTTTTGACTTCTGTTTTTGCTCGACGGTCTAGCTTCCAGGAAACCTCGGTTTTGGCAATTATCACTCTGATTGGTTGACATTCGATAATGGCAAACGTCAATCAGCGTGGTTAGTAAGAATAATCACCGCCCTTCCAAATACGCCCTTAGCGTGCTGTCTTTGGAAGTGAGGGAGGTTACCTGCTTGCCTTGGTGATGAGACTTGACCGTCACGGGTATTTCCGTCGGCTGATGTTTCGGCTGTCGAACCGTTACATCCAGATGTGCCTTCGGAAACTCTTCGGTTTATGGCATGTTTTTAAGCCATTGAGGCAGGACCTACTCTAAAATTGTAAATGTAAAATATATAAAAGTTCCCTATTCTCAAAAATAGCTTTAATTTGCGATCGTGCCATAAACCTTTGCCCATGGGTTCGAGCCTCCTCTGCGGGATGCATTATTGCGACGCGACAGTTAGTTAAACTTACCCATTCGTTCACGAATTAATCTGCTTAACATTGTGTGAATCCTGACCTAGGCAACGCTCAACAGCTGATGTTGTGGTCGGCTTAGTATCCTTGCACGATCACTTCACTTCACGATAACTTCACTTGCCACTGTGTAATGTGGGGGTACTTAAAAACAATTTATTGTTCCTACGCTTGAACATTTTGTAGTATTCTGCGTTTGTACGATTCATGTTGCTCGCTCGGTTAGCAGCATGGCTCTGGCAGCTTAAACACACGCTGCACACACACCGTCTCAAAATTTAGTGGAAATCGGCGGCAGATGCCGATCACACAGGGCAGCATCGGCCCTTGCGTGGACTACGACGCAGCGCGATCGTTGGCACTACAATGTTATCACATTAAAGAACATGTGCGCGGTACCCTCGGTACCCTCGATGCCCTCATCACGACCTACCGCAAGTGACCGGTTCGCACCTGAACGCGCGTCGGCCGATGCCCGCCGGGCGCTCTCATTGGCCAGTGTTTTTCGTTAATAACTCAAAAACGAAACTATGTATGACATTATTACCAAGGAAAAGGTTGTTTATCTACACCTCAGGTACACCCCAATTCTCGATGTTCCCTGAGTCTTCTGACACCCTGTATAGACTAAATTTTAGCATGCAAATGGATTGTCGCACAGCACCGGTAATTGCCCGATACACCTTCAGGAGGGGGGGGGGGGGGGGGACCTATGTCCACTTTAAACCGATCCCATTTCTTTCTGAATTTGCTATACTTTGCAGTGCTATATTTTTTTGCATAGTGGAGCTGACTCAAATCTGTTTATATATTTTTAAAGAGTGTTCTTTCACTACAAGTACTATACCATATATTTGCCATACGCTTTACTCGGATACTCTCGATGCCCACGTACACTACCAAGCACAGTACGGAGGTAGGCACTAGAGCCCGCGCTGTACGAGCGCTCTAATTGTACAGTGTTTTTGGTTAATAACGTAAAAACAAAGCTTCAAACAACATTTTGGTGAAGGAAAAAGTTGTTCAGAATCATCCCTGCTACCTCCCGATGTTGCGGTAGTTACGGGACACCCTGTATAAAGTCAATATACGCAGTTGCCAGTTGGACAAAAGTATAAATATAACTTATGAACAACAATTTATTTCATAACTAAATACTACGAAAATTGTTTCAAATAATCCAGTTCAATTAGTCTGATGAAAATACTCGGTAAATCTACGTAAGTGCTCCGACCTCTCCGATTTCGATGATTTTTGAATATGTTGTAGAACTGAGTATCCGGAACAACTTTTTTCCCAAGCATATAACCGCCGCTCGGCCTTCATTTTCGAGATATTTGCCAACAAATATAGCTACTACTACATTGAATTTTGTATAATACGTGCACGCTCGTGGCAACGTGTGGGACCGCCACTTATCCGGCGGCCGGCGAAGAATCTGTATACCGAGTGACCTCATAAAAATTGTACCTGTAGAACTAGATATATCATGTCGAAACATTATTGTTAATTAAGGCAGTAAATATAGTCCAAAATATATCGTGTTTGGTGTCATTTTAATCAGAAATTTGTCACCTGTGATATGTAAACGTTTCATAAGAAAAGTATGAGATATAGCAAAGTTTCATCGTTCAATTATTATTAGCTCACCGATATACCCGAGCCCGGATCGCGTTACACTGATCGCCAAGCGAACTTCTGGATAAACTCTTCGCTTATATCACTTAGAAGTTCTTTCGCTTATATCGAGGATTCACTGTCTTACCATTTCGATGCGGGAAGAAGCTGCTGTAATACTGACCTGCCAAATCGGAGAGGTCACGTGCCGTGTCTACCCCCTTAAGGATAATGTGGAATTATTCGTTACTGATGAATAATGACCAGGAGCGTGCGCGATTGGTGAAAAGAATAATTAGTTTATATCTTACTAATGAATAACGATGTAACATTTGACGCACGCATTTCTCGATACCCTCGACGCGCTCGTACACGACCGAGCAGAGTACAGAGGTAGGCGTCAAAGCGCGCGCTGTACAGGCGCTCTAATTGGCCAGTGTTTTAGTTTAATAACTCAAAAACGAAGCTTCAAACAACAGTTTGGTCAATGAAATTGTAGTTGAGAATCACCACAGCTACCCGCCATTTCCCTATGTTGTGGTAGTTACGGGACATCCTGTATATGCACGATGAATGAGTTCTACCTGAAGTATAAATGAATTCCGACTGTATATGTGTCCTAGTTGAGGTATGATTGATTACTCTTTTTCTTTTCTGCCGTGTGCTGTGTTTTTTAACATGTGGACTGGGTTTTTTGATATAGGAAAGCTATTGGTGGATGAGTTGGTGGACGTGGGGGAGTATTTTTCTGAAGTTTAGTTATGATTGGTGCTTGAAAGTGAATTGGAAGATGGTAGAGATGCTAAGGAAAAAGAGTGGGAACGGCACCCCCGTTTACTTGAAGCTGGGCCGTGTTTCGAGGATTCTCCTATATTAGTGTGACTGATTGTAGCTACCGCTAAGAAATAGCGTGCAAACCTGACCGACACCACAAGTGCGTACCGATTGCCGCACGGATTACGTTTATTAGGTATGATATGGATCTATGGATCTTTCACAAAATTATCTTCGTTAAGCATATGTAGGGCAAACAAATTCGTGGCACTTGCATATATGTATTAGGCTTATTATCTTCCAAATGAAAAATACATTGTTTATGAACAGAAAATGCCTGCTAGAAATAATAGGAAGTGTATTATAAAAAAACTCGTTATTAGTTTTCCCTATTAATTAACGAATAAAAATATGGAACAGATATTAAAGGACTTGTTAATGTAATTGTTATTCATGAATAACGAATAATTAAACATTATTCTTAATATAAGACGATGTAATATTTGCCGTACGTTGCCCCTCGATGCACCCGATCACGACCGCGCGCAGTTGTATCTGACCGCGCGCTATACGGGCCCTCTCATTGGCCAGTATTTTACCTTAATAACTCAAAAACGGAGCTTCGTACAATATTTTGGTCAAGGAAAAAGTTGTTCAGAATCACCTCAGCTACGCCACATTTCCGAATACGGCGAGATTTACGGGCCACCCTGTATAATAATGTATACGGCATGGGTCGTTAGCTTCATATGTTACATCGCTATGAATGAATGTATGTTGGCAGAAGCTTGTACAAATACAATACTATTCCCTTTGTCACTAAGAACTGATCTCCCGGACTTAGGTCTCAGATTTAGTTAGACGCAATGTAGACTTAGCCGCAGAGAGCTGTCTTGCGCTTGTAGTGCCAAGGGGGGCGAAGTAACCGAGATATATGGGTATTAAGAGGAAATCTCAGTACGATTGTCCAGTAAAGCGGTAATCCTTGTAAATCGCCACTATCTCGCGTCAGTATTTTCGGTTGTGTTAACTAGAACCAATATATTTCTCCCTAACTAGTCGCAGACGTTTAGTTATCCCACATGTAAATTTAGTATTGAACGAAAGATCTAAATTCCATTGCTTCAATTGCTCTTCCCGATAGGATATTCTATTCGTGTCAAGCACTATTTTGAAATCAGTTACGCTTCACGAGCAGCAGAATACTAATTGAATACTGAGCAAAAGTTACAAATTCATTAAAACCACATTCTTTTTTCCCTATAATTTTAAATTATGTTTAATGTAGTTGCGTGATTGTGCGCAATTAAAATATTAAATTGAATGATATGTATTTTGATGATATTACATGTATATCGTAACGTATTGATCCATGAGTGAAGAATTTCAACTCGAACTTTATATGCTGCACTTTGCACATTTTAGGCAGCAACCATCTGTCTCTACGTAAAGTAGAAGTATAACTGCCCTTTATAAAATAATAAAGTTTGTGAAGTCCTGCCGGTTTCTACTAGCTTCAATTATAACAGGGTCTAATCATTAAATTCACCTTGTATTAGTGGTATGACGCTGGCAGATGGTACTTTAACAGATTCGCCAAAATTATCGCAAACACAGACGTAACTAACATGGTACTATTGAGTCCTGATGCTTTAGGAACTTAGTTTTTGTACCGTTTGCACGATCTGAACGTCTGCGCTAGAAATAATATAATTATATTTTTTAAGTCTTTTCAATATTATACTTCACGGTACTTCCGTTCGAAAATCATCCACTACTGCAGACGTTCTTGTTACTTATGTAGTAGCAATTGTGACAGTCATTATGATCCTCGACCATGATATTTAAACTGCAATAACTTTTGTTTAAATAAGAAATTTATTTTCAAATAAATAGTGTGCCAAGAAGAATGTTACGATTATTTCTCACGTAAAAAATTGTACTTAAGAATTGGTCAAACATCGTGATAACTCCTATATGTACACGTGACTTTCTATTACGTTTGTGGCTATTCTTCGACTAGGCTCAATTACTTTATTCTTTTCCACACTTGCGTCCGTTCGTCCTAGCACCTGATTCCTTCCAACATATAAATCTATACTTTTATTAGGCTCAGAAAACGTTCACAACTATATGAGCCCTTTAGTTCGCTGGTAAATCTTTATCTTCGGGGGTCTTTTTTTTCAGTACACCGAACAAGTTATAGTCCGATGGGAAGAGTTCAGGACTGTAGGGAGGATACCTCAAAACGAAGTTATGACACGATGTCGACGGAGATTCACGCCCGAAGAAAAGGTGAAAACAGCCGTGCGTTCGTGGTTTTCAGCTCGCCGAAAACATTTTTCAATGGGGAATACGCAAACTTATAATTATTACCGGATGGACAAAGTGTATTGAATAGCTGGACTATTCTGTCGAAAAATGCTGTATTTGTTTTTTCTGAAATGTGATCACAATAATTTCTACAGTCGGGCTTCGTACAATTTTTGATTCATTCGGGTATAGTAAATAAGTTCCTCGTAATTTTGAATTTACGCCCCTCGGCAATTGAGATACTCATATAGATGCACGCTGAGTACAAAGTATAATGCAGGCTTGTGGGTCGCAAACCTGAATGAGTTTCGTCAAAATGCAACTCCGTTTTCGCGTAAATTCATTACTTTTCCAAGTAAAGCGGCCATTTTCGGTATTGATTTTATTTAACCTTTACCGTTGCCTTCCTCCTGTTTCGATATCATTTGTAAGTCTTATTTTTATAGGAAATCTATGTATGTTATACGCTTCCTTAGGGAGTAGAATTTGATACACGAATCGACTATCGTGCAAGTGTACTTTGCAAATTGGAATGAAATGTTGCGTTTTACACGGTGCCAATTTATTTTTACCACCTAGTGTAATTCTCATTAGCACGTTCCTTTTACATCAACATACTCCCATCGCTTCAGAACATCCATTATTGGATAAATGACCCGATTGCTTAATGAATCAACATCAACATCGAAATTAATATTTATTAATGAAGGTACCAGTCATAGCAGCTCCGACCTTTAAATTGGTGCACACTGTGCTACTTGCTAACAGTAAGGATTGAGAACTGCTCAGATGCCAGCCATTTCATATGCAACACCTTCATACTTACATATTGGTATGCTGACTTGTCATGCCTTTATTCGATCAATGTTTCTTATCAATGTCAGACTTCTACACTGTTTGATGGCATATTAAGCACTAATTTTTAACTGCCTTTTGCTGTGCACTGCCACTATCGTGGCTACCTCTCGTACTTTCCAACATTTATTTGTCGCTGTATCTTTTTTACCTGTATGTGTATTCCATTCTGTTTGCGGATTACGCTTGTCGCTTGATTTATATACTCGGTGCACTTTATATGTAATGGTTCCCTACGCAATTAAAAAACACATTTCTCTGATCTATTGTTGCAAATTATTGTGTGGCAGTCGATCAATGTTTTACATAACTTTATTCATATTTTGCTCAATTTGTGGAATATTTTGAGCATATTGGTATACACTGATACACTATTGTGTTTTGGAGACTGCTCATTTATCACCAGAGCCGCGGCGGCTTGGACGGTTAGAGGCTCAACTCGCAATGGAACGATCTTCGGTTCGAGTTCTGCCGCTACCGATTTCACCCGGTAGATGACACATGTGCTTTACACCGTGGTTCAGGTGGTTCGGATCTCACCTGAAACTCTAGATCTACTATAGATTTGTTTGCTCTTCTGAAAAAATGATAGAAGAACATCTTATTTTAATCGCGTTACATGAGTTTTCAAACTACCAAGAAGAAAAAAAAGAATTAATCACAATATCGGATAATATGTTACAAGATATCAATTCAAATGTTAAACAAGCTTTAAAGTTCCAATAAAATACAAAAAATGTCAAACATATCGCTCAGAATTTAACCAAATGCACCTCCCCATTGTAATAACAGTAATAATAAATTGTCGTTAATTGAAGAAACTGATTTCTCCCCATCGAAATACAATTTACTCGTTCGAATAACAGCAGCGTGCTGAGTTCACCAAATATTTTATTCGAAAATATTATCTACAGCTGAACACTATCTGAACGAAAAAATATTACAATATTAATTATATACGACGAATGAGTGTACAAACTATAGGAACAAAAGAAACTGTTTTCTATTCTATTAGTTGAATAAATCTCTTATTTATACAACATACACGTTGCATGTTGCAAACCTAGAAAAAACGTTTCATTGTAAATCTATAAATAGAATTATAAATAACAAATTCAATATTTAAGTACTTAATATTGCGACCCGCATACAATATTAGGTTTTAACTTTTGGCCATACGTTGTTCAAAAATCACGCGTGGTCCGTGTGTCACATGTTCTGGCGGGCTGAAGGTTTGTGGCCGGAAGGCCAAATGTGCCCCGGGCCGCAGTTTACTCCTACAGTTTTCATGTAATTAATAATATAATTGCACAACTCAACTCGTAATGATATAAAACATGAAATTCACATCATTCGTGAACGAAGACCCATGTTAATAAAAACTATTAGAGTTTTATAACATTAGATGTGCAATTTACATTGTATTTAGTTCTATCTAAAAAACAATTTCAGTTATCATTTGAAGTTATGAAATACGTATTTGTACATGTCAAGCTAAAAGTCAATAGGTTTAGCCGCCGTAATTAATATCTTTTGCAATGAACCGAAAATTATTTCATTTGCGAACGCGTTCAGAAACTGTTCTTAGAGTTAGATTTTAAGTTAATAGATTCGTTAACCACTAACTTGAATGGTTAAACTGCATATAAACATTGTGCCCTGTGGCATTATAGCAGCTTACAACGCGAGAATGTAATCTCTATTAGAAGGTATTGCAACAACTGAAAGAAAAGTATTGCGAACAACATTTATATCCGTCAATGTTTAATAATTGTATCTATACTTAAAAATGTTAAAGCATTTCATGTCTGTTGTTATTGCGCCCCTATTAAATGCGGAAAATCTGTTCACTGTGATACTATTCTTTTCATGGCAGCTATCTGAATTTCTCCTTGGAACGATATCTCGTTTGCTTTCCACTCGCCCAGTCTTTTCACTCGACCGATTGACCTAGAAGAACGACGATCAGAAACGTAAGGAGTGTCGTCGAGTTCTCATCGTCGAACGTCGCCATCCACTGTACCAACAATGGATATGGAGAATGTCGCGAATGTTTGGCGCCTCGAGCAACGAGACGTGGTACTCGAAGCGTCACTCAAGCGACAATCTTGTCGTCGTCATCATTACCGCCACTCATGTCAAGAATCGCTTCGTGAAACAATTTTTCACCATCTCTCAAAAATATCTCCCATATACTTAAAGACCATGCAGCATAATGCTGCCAACTGTATATGCCCACACATACATATGTACACGTTGTTAAACCTGGAGTGGTTTGCACGTACGAGTTTTCGAAACGTTTCTTGTTAAATATTAGCTCTCGTTCCTTTCAAACATAATCAACCACGAGTTACTACTAACCATAGAACACGAAAACCAATTCGATGACCATAAACTGAATTGTATAGCCTTCAAAAATTAAATATCAGTTGCAATGTATGTCTGGTTTTGCCAACTCGTGCACAATGAATGTTGAAATTACCATTTGGTCTGTTAGAATACGTTTCCACAGGTGATTCTTCTGCCCATACCACGTCTGAATATTCTAAATGTTCTAAATGTTCTAAATGTTGTCTTGCTTTTAATTCAATAACAAAAACGATTTTGTAGGGAGCATCCCTATAGGAATATATATGGTGTGACGGTTGCATAGTGTCCAGGCCCCTGTCACCCACAATCTTATACGAGAAACCCCACCGTGGCACACGGTCCCCTCCCTTACTAGCCAGAGCACATGGCCCCGGACCGATATGAACTGAGACGTTAGTTCTCCGCAGAAAGGGATATATGTAATTAATCGTGCCCGAGCGTTCACTTAATAATGTTATTCCCGTCTTTTTCACCTACAATTTTATATATTTTAAACATCATGCTTATATGTCATGAAACGGGGATCTTTTTTGAATAGTAGACATAATTTTATTGTTTATTATTAAATTATTATTGTAACTTTTGTTGTCAAATTTCGTACAGTTAGATAGTCGAGATAATTACAAAAACCATATTCGAAACTAATTTTTCGCAATATATTTTGCAAGGTGGTCTACTTGTTGGAAAATATCTGTTACTGAAATTTGAGGCAAAAATTAAAGGCAAGTGCGTGGAAAACATGTAACTTGAAGAGTGACGGCAGATGCATAGCTTATTCTACTTTCCAGAGAACGAATTCCACGGATGCCACATTCGTGACTTCCTAAGTTTACAGCATTCTCTCCTTCTTCGTGCTATAATTATGAAATGCAAGATTTTGTAGAAATGGTGTGAAAGGGTTTTGTAAGGATCGGGCGACGGGAACTATCGAATGTAACACGAAGTGCGAATGAAGAGTGTTAGTGGAAATGTCGAATGTGAATCAAGTGCATGTTTATCTCGAGCAAAGAGCGAATGGTTTCGCAGAATGCACGTGGAGTCTTGGGTGCATGGTTCCTCGCTGTTAATGAGTGGGAACGAATGAGGCATACAATGAGAAGGAAACTGCAAGTGAAAGAATATATAGAGTGGATGATACGTGCGCGAGGCAGAGTCAAGTGAGAGTTAAAGCACAGCGTAAGAGTAGAGTTGTGTTGCGAATATAGAGTATTGAGAGTTGAGAGAAGAACACAGTGAAGATACAGTTTAAGTAGACTTAAAAAAGGGTACATAGAGTTGTGGCGGCACTTCCCACATACACCGCTAGGAGGCGAGCACGACGTTCCGGCTCCCGAAGGTGGTTGTTAAGTCACACATGTTCTTTAATGTGATAACATTGTAGTGCCAACGTTCGCGCTGCGACGTAGTCCACGCAAGGGCCGATGCTGCCCTGTGTGATCGGCATCTGCCGCCGATTTCCACTAAATTTGGAGACGGTGTGTGTGCGTGTGCGTGTGGAAGCGAGTGCGAACGTTTAAGCTGCCAGAGCCATGCTGCTAACCGAGCGAGCAACATGAATCGTACAAACGCAGAATATTACAAAATGTTGAAGCGTAGGAACGTAGCGCAGGCACGCTGACTGTTGCCTAGGTCAGGATTCACACAATGTTAAGCAGATTAATTCGTGAACGAATGGGTAAGTTTAACTAGCTCTTCCTAACATTAGTTATGCGAATCGTTTCTCTTAAAACATAATTTATCCACCTGAAAACGTACTGATAAAAAAACGTATTTTTTCCATAAGTAATAAAACACTTCATTCCTTTCGGATAATGAATAAACGTATCGAACACGGTTATTACACGATTTATTAGTGTATTTCTTATTCACGAATAATGAATAATTCCACGTTATTCTTAATTAAGACGATAGAACATTGGCCGCATGCTTTCCTCGGTACCCTCGATGCCCCCATCACGACCTACCGCAAGTGATTGGTTCGCACCTGAGCGCGCGTCGGCCGATGCCCGCCGGGCGCTCTCATTGGCCAGTGTTTTTCGTTAATAACTCAAAAACGAAACTATGTAGGACATTTTTGCCAAGGAAAATATTGTTTATCTACCCCTCAGCTATATCTCAATTCTCGATGTTCCCTGAGTCTTCTGACACCCTGTATATATAATCTCCAAACATTACCTACTATCCCTGTGTGTAAGGTAGGGCCTGCTAGCAGATCTAGGACGAAACGCAACCTTCTTTCTTTCCTCTCTCATTTCCCGTCGTTACCTTCTTCCACCATCCCTCTGACGACGAAGCATCTCCCACAGAGTCAAGTGAGAGTCGAGATGTAATCGAGAAAGAGTTAAGTTGAGTATAGATTATTGTAAGAAGTGCAAAAGATATTGTAGAGTGTGTTGAGTTGTATAAGAGTACGGATTAGAGGTATTTAGCAATAAACTATTAGCATTACGATAAATGGCGAATTACAAGTTCCCCAGGACGGCATAATCCTACATAATGGTGAACAGTTCGCCCAGAGCTAAATGAAAAAAGTGGTGTGGGGATTATTCACAACACTAAACGAACTACAAAGCTCGACCGCCCGACGAACCGAGCAGGGCAGTGCCATGCCAATTTGAAATGGGTGCACATATACAGTATACGATATACTGTTGATCAATGTGTAAATGGTTTGAGAGTGTGTCAGTAGAACGGACCCCAATTTCTTGAAGTTCGCGGCTCGCTTTTGTCGGTGTCGCCAGGTTGCAAAGGAAAAAACAAGGATAGAACGATGGCCGAGGCAGCCGAGAAATGCCACCGTGTCGGTGTGATTACGCAAATGCAAAGCAATGCTATAATAAAAACGACAGCTTAACTTTTTTATTTTTAGTTTTTTTGACTTGTAATTTGTTTTGTCATGTTATGGAAATTCTTCCGATTAAAATGAGACCAAACATGATATATTTCAGACCATATTGTATCTTTATTTTTATTGGAACGCATGTATTACATGAAATTAAAAACCAAGTTTATTAATGTTCAATTTATTATGGTTTACAAGTTAAAACTTTAATTAAATATTCAGATATAATAGTTTGTTCAAACAAAAGATATCCCATTGGCATGGTAACTCTACAAGCGTTATATATCGTATACTACAAACCAAGAATAACACTGCGCGAATACTTAAAATTCTATCAAATACTTCAAATACTAAATAAAATGTATAACTATACCAGTAATAACTGAACTACTAGTGTAATTAGAAATTAATTCGTAGCTTCTCATCTTATTGCTTAGAACGCACCATCGGCAGAATCAATCGGCCGCTCTCACTCCACTTTTTTCATTTAGCTCTGGACGAACTGTAGAGGGTAGACCCTTTAAAATTGGTGTAGAAAGCGTCGCGTTTCGAGAATGACTGTAATAACAAAGTTATATTAATGCGACAACCTGCACGACCAAGGATAATCTACTTAACAACAGATTCTGCGCTACATTCCTCCATTTTGTCCCTTCAATAATATAGAACCCGCTACTACGATACACACAAGGTCGTTACTGCAAGTCTAAAATATCTTTCAAAATATTTCTAAATCCTTTCCCATGATCTTCGCAGTTTTGTTATTAGTATACCTGAAGCGTACTTCTTATGGCGTATTGCGTATGGCGTATTATATACAACAATTATTGTTGTCATAGTTTATTGATCTTGGAATGTACATAAATTTGTTTACGATACTGTCTTACTACAACGACTTCATTGGAGGGATGAAATGAAAAGTCTCGAAGGATACGTGTGTTTTGTGTTGATCTTGTTACGTGGGAAGCCCACTCCTTCACTCCTTCGTTTCTTTCGTTATGCTCTTATTTGAAAATCGTGAGTGCATGCAATCGAACCACTCCTTCCGCGATAATGCAATGACTCAATCCCTTCAGAGGAACCTTTGGACTCCCATCGAAGACCTCGTGCCCCCACCATCCTTCTAGACTAATTTTCGAGTATAAAAAGGGCACGGAAACCAGTCTCATGGCTCAGTATATAATCCACTAGCTTCATACCATGTCACTGGTGGCCCATAACTCGCGCAGTATTCAGAAATGGGGGGCAGCTGAGGTGATTCTGAACAACTTTTTCCTTGGCCAAAATGTTGGTTGAAGCTTTGTTTTTAAGTTATTATCCAAAAACACTGCCCATTTAGAGCGCCCGCACATCGCGCGCTCAGGCACGTAACACTGTATTGCACTCGTCGTGGTCGTGACCAACGCATTGGCACAGCGTGAAACGTCGGCTTAAATTAATCTTAAATACTTTTAAATTACTTGAATATGAACGCATTATCACAATTAATTTGCTACACCAATCATTAGCAGTAACGTCCCGCCGATTAGGAAATAGGCACCGGTTCGTCCGTTAATGTGTGCGTGTGTGTGGAATAAGTGGGAATCAGATTTGCATCAAGGTTGGCGTTTCGGGGCATAAAATTGTATAAGAAAGGTCAGGATCGTCAGAATAACCAAGTGTTAACGGCCCACTTCCGTGGAAGCAGTTATTAAATGACTTATTAGTATATTTATTATGGATGAAAAATGTTGGCAAATCTGAATGCGTGGAAGGTTTGGACGCGTGTGTCCTTGAGCGGTCACGTGTCCGCCCCTTTCAACGCTGCGTGGCGTTGGGTTTAGTTTAGTTTAGTTGGTTGTCGTTTAGCTGTCGCTTGTGAAAACCGCTCGATGCATCCATTTTTTTCACTTTTCGATTAATCCTTTACATTGGATGTGTGTTCGTGGAAGTACCGCAGTGTTATCCCTTTCTTGTTCAATAAACAAGTGCCCGCCGCGGAAGGTACCGGATACTAGAAGGAGTGAAGAGTGGTCTATCATCTCAATTACCTATCACCCCTTTCAATTCCTTTCAAGTAACGAATACTTCCACATTATTCTTAATTAAGACGATGTAACGTTCGTCGCACGGTTCCTTCGGTATCCCCGATGCCCTCATCACGACCGAGCGCAGCTGAGAGGTACGTGTCTGAGCGTGCCCTCGACGGACGCTCCCATTGGTCAATGTGTTCCGTTAATAACTCAAAAACAAAGTTGCAAACAACGTTACTGTCAGTGGGAAAGTTGTCCAGAATCACCCCAGCTACCCCCTATTTCCCGATGTTCCCTGAGTTACCGGACACCCTGTATACATAGATATATCCTAAACTCTGTTGTTATTTTTTAGGTCAGGTAAAACAGCGATCTGTTGGTGATCGCTACAACTAAAATCAACACGATAACATTATTGATCGTCAAACATACGCAACAATACAATGATAATAAATTAAATTAAATATCTTAGGGTATCAGAAAAACGTTGATTTAGTATATTATCCCTGCATTCTTGTAGTACATATTGGATGAATTCAATTGTACTGTTGACAGCATCGATACCTCTTTGCTGTTAATATTGGGTAGTATCGCTCCATGAGGTATTGATATTGAAAGTTGATACCAAATACGCTCGAGATTTCAATATCTTTCGGTACTTCCTGTTATGCATTCTGGTACCGAATTATTTGAGTGTCATCAATATGTATCGTATCAGCCTCCACATTGTTTAGAGTATGCGACAGAAAGTTTATTGGCTCAAAATAGAAAGATTAATATTACATGCTGTAATATCCCAGCTATCTAAAATACCGACTTCAAATTATTGTAGAAGCAAAAGGCTGTTGGGAGAATAATTAAGTGATTCCACGATATCTGTAAAACAATACTCTTTATTTAACACTAAGTCAGGACTATCTTCAATGAGCGATGAACAACGAATGGATGACTGAACGTCCTCCTCTCGACAACGATTGCCGCAACCGATCGTTCCTTCGCAAGGGCGACGCGCAGCTCTTGAGATGGTTTACATTAGCTGGCGCCCGTTAATACGAACCGTCGCCGTATAACCGTGAACAATCTCACGCCCTAAAGTAAGCCATGATTGCCCAAGCCAAACTGTGCGCCTTACGTAGTATCGCCTACATTATCAAAGATTTTTGTTAGAATATTCGAAGTACGTGAACGGCTGAGACAGGCTGGGACCATTAGGTCGATGCACACTATCTTTGTCTAGCATAGTTTTCCACTATGGCGAAGCCTATAACAGTTAAACAGAGTCATGGTGACGCGAGCGGCCTCACAACCGACGTTTTTGCCAAGGAAAGGCATTTTTGTATACAGTACGGTCGTGAGAGCACAGTTTGATAAACGGAACAACTTTCTAACACATACACACCCACATAATCATTTGATTACCTAGTCAAGGCTCCTTCGATTAACTGACATATATTTATGTATGTATTTAATACAAAATTTTTAACTCTACATTAAAACTGCAATATCGACTGACTTAATGAATGACGGTCGATTTAAATTGAAACATTGTTGATAATTACTAACAATGTGTTGAGCGTCGTGGTATGCGATACTTTGGAATATAGTATTACTTCGGAATACCATCTCGTTATAAGTAATAACTATAACGAGTCACGAATATACAAATAACGAGAAAATCGAATGAAATCAAAACTCGGTTGGTTTACTATAGGAGATGGTCTCGTGGATGGTGTGGCTATGATTGAGGTCAAACTAAGACTGGTCACTTAAGACGTTGAATTAAGACTCGCTTCCCCGTCGAGCGTTTCCTCAAACGTCGACTCGGAAGTGAGTTTGTGCATGCTGAATGGTCATTTTGGAAAATGTCTAAATACCAATGAGCGTGTTTTTTAAGGTGTAGCCGCACCCTCGCGGGTGCGACTTCAAGCGTTGCCATCGGTTTGACATCGCATGGGAATTTCCGCTCGGGTGTCGAAGCCTGACCTGGTCAGTGGCTGTTGGGGACCAGTGTCGAGCCCCCCTTTGAAGATCCGCGTTTCTGACGCATGCAAAGAGCTGTTGAGGTTGTGTATAGATTTAACGACTTATAGCTACTTGGCTTAGGAAATAAAAAGATTTCCTCAAAAACAGTTTTGTTATTTCTGTGTCACAAACGTACCAGCCATCTGCACGTTGAAAGTTCTTCATTGCGCAGATCGCCAGCAATTGTTGCTCGTTTTCGCGACGCAACACGTGGCAAATTCTCATTGGAATGACATAAAAAAAAATTGTCATCGACTTAAACATCATTGTATTGATCTAATTTTAAATGTGTGCATTTTCCAATGTTTGTGATTTGAGATAGTATTTTGCTGTTAAGTAACCGATGTATAAGTATCACAACGCGGTTATATGAGCAAAGTTCTCGGGCCGGTTTCATAGCAAGGTTTTTAAATCTTTCCATTCATGTTGCAACAAGTGCTACCAGTCTACTACAAGTATTACAAGTAATAAAAATCGTTCATTACCATTGCATAATAAATAAACAAACTCAACCGTTTGCTTACGTGGGCGCACCATGTATGTACAGGCGGCCCTCGGCTTTTGTACAATTTGCTATTCCGCACAATTTTGAAAATTCAATTATTTAAAGATTTTTGTCGATAATGTAAAAATTGTTCGCTTCCATGGAGTGGAACCAATTATGTTTACAAATGATGAGTGATTTTATAAATTCTAAAGGAATGCCGAAGACTAACAGACGGAATAGTTAGCCTAATGAATGAACTAAACTTGGGCGTCAACGACGAATATGTTAATGAGTTGATTGAATCTCACTCATTGTCAGTACTTCTGACAAATAAATACTTAATTGAGGAAGAAGAGTTACTTTAATGAAATATGTACACAATGGAAGTGAGGAAGAAAAGCTGATAAAATGGTCAACACATTGACAACTAAAACATAAGTATGAAGCCTTCGTGCATCTTAACAAGTTTTTGACTTTTTACCATGGAAGATTGTGATCCCACAATAGAAAACAAGGGTGGTATTCAACTAACTCTTGACAAGTTTCTATGAAAACACCTAAAGGCACTTAAACACGCTTCGTTAACTGAGTTATGTATACTGATATATAATACTGATAAATGTTGAAATATCATTCTTGAGTTTTTTTTACATCCATCTACTTTTGAACATTCAACATTCGTACAGGTTTTCAGGAACCAATTATGTGCGAAAGTCGAGACCTGCCGGTACAGTTATGTAATAGAGAGGTACAAAAGACAAGATGAACATGCTAGATAAGGCTGAACGGCAAAATTACTTTTGCACTAACATAATTGAGCGATGATCGATACAGTAACATAAAAAACACAAGAATTATTACAGATATATGTATATATATAAATGTCGACATGTACATAGAGGTATATAAATAATAAATATAGATGTAGTGTATGGAGATGTACGAAATGGAGAATTGCACATGTAAAAGGACCATAAATCGAGGAAGAAGAATAAAGCATAGAAAGGAGAGTAGACTACTGATTAATGTTAATTACGATGCAAAGAAACGAACCAACCTCCTCGGTACGGCCTAGCAGAAAATGTTCGCGGGCCTCCTGGAACAAAAATATATGTAAATCATAAGAATTCATCGGAGAATCAAATAAATAGCTACTTGACTTCAACGGTAGTATATACATAATTATACCTCCGTACAATAATTATAATTTTCGTAACATACAGAGTGCAGCGGAATGACATTTACAAGCCGGAACGAGGTGATTCCTTATGAACAAATGAGGACAAAATATGGGATAAACTTTTGTCATTTAAGGCTTAGTTTTCGTGAAATTTGGATTTGAAAATCCCATGCGTATATGCGTATGCTATTACAGTTATGACATTAGATCTGTAGCCAAGATATTGAAAGTTTAGGACCAATTAATACAAAGTATTCATCACGCCTCTGAAGGTTTGAAAAATCAAAACACGCTACCACGTAACACGTTACACGAGAGTTCACGCATCTGTAATTAGACGGACACAGTTATGTATACAGCATAAGCTGTTTCAATCGATAAGATGTCCAGTACACTTTTAAAACAACCTGATATCCCTTGCCAATTCTAAAATGATTACATATCGGATATCTCGTAAAATATCATTTCCTAAGTGAGACGTTTGCGGTAGCTGAAACTACTCTTGTGGATCCCAACTACGAGCCGCCACCTTGACCTTGGTGTAGGGCCTTAAGTAGTCGTAATGAGCCCGGAGGCCAAACTGGCGGAAGTTTCGTTCCCGACAGGGACACCCATGCCGGAGGAGCTTGGGTTGAACGGTCAAAACCAAGTAGCGGCTCGCGGAATGAATGAATTCTCAATGAAATATTCAATGGGGGAGTAGTAGCCCCCCGACCAGGGTGCGCGATGTCAGTACCTGACCTCTGCCTTGGTAATAAGGTTAAACGTAAGTCCGACAAGTACGGCAAAGATCCCGTGAACCCGTATGTTAACCCTTCCGACCCGACATCAGTACCGCGTACTGACCCGGAGAATGAATCAGCGCTCCCATCGCGCGTCAGGCAGAACCGAATTCGACACGCACGACACGATCTCTTACCCAAAGTGTCTCTGGAGTATCTCTAGACGCACCAGTCCTCAGTTTTAAACTAAACAATCTGCAATGTTTTCTTTATTACTGCAGGCATAGTTCTTGATCCTCGACAACACATAGATACAAGACATCCATCAGACAATACAGTAGCTAGACTAAACGAAAGACATTTTATAACAAACATATCCCCAACGGAAAAAAACAAAAACGCAACAAAGAAGATGTGCAGTATATACAAAACGTGGAAGAACAAGAGATAGTAGGTTCTGGTGTCGCAAATGTTATGTTGGACTCTGCTTAGAAAAGTGCTTCAAAATATACCACACGAAGCTGAATTACTAGCTGTTACTGAGGTTAAACTTTAATGAATTTCTTAATTATTCAGTACAATACTGCATATGTTATGCATATGGCAACGATGCAAATACTTTAGGAACAATTCGATATTTTAGTACTCCAATTCTCGCCGGCCGGCTACGGACGTAGCGAGCGACTTACGCAAAACGCCGTCGGGTCGGAAGGGTTAAACGTGGGAAGACCGCTGGCGTAGCTACTTACTGGAACCTATGCCGGGGTTGAAGTGGGGTAACTGGGTTCATGAATGGAGGATTACTTGGTCACTATTTCCTCATAACCGGATTCGGGTAGGATAAATCCTAATACCGTCCACCCTGAGGTTTGGGTTAGGCATCGGCTCGGATCCGATGTCGTTTATTCAATAGGGGTGACCTACAACCTTTAACATAATCTATGACGCGGGACTATCGCGCAACCGTTTCTCGTAAAGTCACTAGCTGCCGATAGGGCTGACCATCCGACACACCAATTCTCGGCTTCTTCACCTGTTACTAGCTTATATTCTCTTCTTATATTCTATTCTAGGTTATATTCTGACGGGAAAGTGCCCCCACCACGGTAGGCGCTCCATGATGGGAAAACCGTTCCAATCAGTATGCATAATATATCTTTTTCTAAAACACAAAACGAACAGATGGTGGGGGAGGACCTGCGCACTAGCAGCGTAAGTCCGGAGTCGAAAACCGCGCTCACGGGGTAACACAGTACAGGCATGAGTGGAACAAGCGCTACCCCTGGGCCATCCAGAGTTAGAGGCCACCGGAAGATGGCAGGGTGGGGCATGGAGGGAACCCCGCAGTGTATTGTCAGTACGGCGAACGGCAGCTCCGACACAGGTGCCTTCACGGTGACGGGCAGAAAGAGGCCGACGTCATCGAAGGGCTCGGATCTTGAAAGAAGGTCGCTCAAGCGGATTGTGGAGCTGGTCTAAGGAGATGAGGCCTCCGCAGCAAGGCGAACCCCAAAGCTATGGAGGAATTGGAGATGGCCAGCAAGCTTCAGCAGCAACCGACGGCCAATCTGGGATCTGGGATCTAAGATCCTGACCCAGATGGCCGTGGTGGAGAAGGTGGCGCGCACCTCAAAAAGCCTGAAGGATGCCCAGCTTATGCCGCACCAGCAGGAAAGATTCGGCGGGGAGGTGATGACCAGATTGTCCTCCATCTGAATGGGGACAAGGGAGACGGCGCCATCCAAGAAAAATTGGGTGGACAGGCTCCTCGTGCAGTTTATGGGACTCGTCTAGTAGAATCTCGCGGTCCTCTGGGGAGAGATGGTCGAGGGGCTGACGGAGCCGATCCTCAGGGGAGCCCGGGTGGAGGGCTCCGCGGTCAGGGCTCGGGAAACCGGAGATGTTCGCCTTAGGGGAAACAAGACGAAGAAGGAGACTGCCTCTTCTCCCGTACTGGAGCATCCTTGCCGAGGATGAGTGCGGCCCCGGTGGTGAATCCCCGCCCTCCAAAGGTGTAGGAGAAGGGCGGAGAGTCCTGGGTCGCAGTGGTAGGGCGGAAGGTTAAGCAGGGCGCAAAGGCGGCGCACTGCGGTGCTATTTCTCGAAAAGCTGGCCATAATTCGTAATTTCACACGATTTTCATAAGAATTGGTATTCTTATGTTTTTGTGGTTGCTGAATTCAGATATTTTATAAAAAAATCCAATGTTAATAATGGATGATCTAATATCAGTGATATAAACGTTGCTTTCAAGTTAACTTTAGTCAAAATTGATTATTTTCCGATATTTTTACTAAAATTATGTAATTAGAAAGCCTAATTTAATATGACGATGCTAATTTCAAAACATTCTTGAAATTAATTATTTTGAAAATTTTCTTTTATTGATTTTTATGAAAAACCAAACATTTTGTGTTTAATAGGTTACGTAGTTCAAATGTATTGTCGAGAATAAAAAAGGGATCTATGGATTAGAAGAGTTGTTTGAAATAAGGAGTACTGTTTTATTCATATATCAATTATTGCAGGCTTATAGTTTTCAAATGTGTGACAATAGAGAGTCGAAGGCATCGAACAGAAAGTAGAAGACAATCGTTCCTGCAACAAATACCCGGAAGGCCTGGTTCCTCTGTCCATTACACTTTGTATACTTTCCAAGTCTGAACTCAAGACTCCGTAATGTTGTCCAATTGACTTATGTCAAGGAATCATGTTATCAAGCTAAAATCTGGGACCCATCATTATTATTATTTATTTATTTATTATTATTATATTAGTGTCTCCGATACATTTCTTTATACTATATTACATTTTTCACAAATATATGCGAAGAACCGAAAATACCCCTACTTGATACTTTAAATTTAAATATTTTAAAAAAGGGCAAAAGGGGGCAAAGTTTCTCAACTGAATATCATAGTTGACGTGCAACTTTATATCGAGAGACTTGTCCCAGCGTGAAACTCCGTGAATAACATCTTTGTTTTCCTTCTTGTCCATTAAGATATGGCTAAGATTTATGATATATTAAAAACGGAATGACAATAATAAATTCAAAGATGTGTTAATTTTTGTTCTATGGAAAATTTACGTTTATACCTCATATTTTAATGGTCAAATGTTTTACATATCAATTTTGTTACGATAAACTTTCCTTGACACAATTAACAAGCTCCAATTTTCAAGATACGAGGGACCATGAAATTTCTTCAACTTTGACGGCCTATAACCCAGTAACGAATCAATATATTTACAAAATTCAAGCGGCATTAGATGCATTGATATATGTATATACAACAGACCTGTTATGCTAAAAACAAGCTGCTATATACTTCAAAAATTGAATTTCGATCAGGTTTTCGAGAAATGACACCACTGTGCGGCGCTGTCCAGGGATGCCCGGGTCCTCCACCTACTGGCAATGCTGCGCTGAAGCCAGCAGGGAAGAGGGCACAGGGCAATGTATAAAGGCCCCCAGACGAGGACCCTTCGCACCGCGGCGGTCTCCTTGATGATTAGGGAAGGGGCCAGGATGCATGTCGAATAGACATGGCGGAACTCGGGAATGCCGAGGTCCGGCCGAAGAGGGCAGCCACGGCTGGTCTCCTGTAGGAGATCCCCAGAATTCCGATGCCTTCGCTTCCAAGTTGAGAGCTTTCCTTGGGGGAGCTGCAGGGACTGCAAGTGGCGACGCCGATGAAGGCGGCCGAGCTCTGCGCGAGGGACCTCGCGGTGTCCACCAGCCGCGATGATGTCGCTGCAGCTACTGCAGCTGCCGGCGATGCCCATTGGGGGACGTTAAAGCCGAAGACATCCGGTCGTCCCCGGTGGCTTGGGCACCATTTGGGTGAAGTGGCCCCTAGTGGCGGCCAGGTAAATTGTTTCGGGCTAAAAGCTGCGCGTTGGCTGGACCACCGCCCGGCGGAGGCGCAGGCAGATCACCCGCTGCAGTGATTTCGCGGCCATGAGGCGGATCAAGTCAGACAGCGGTGTACTATCCACCTTCGGTTGCAACGGGCAATGCTACAATTGTGGCAACCCGGAGCACAAGATGGCGCAATCGGATGGGGACTTGGGGGGTACGAGTCTCCCGCCAAGGGAAGAAGAAACTCGAGCGCCACCGGTAGGGGTCAGCAGCCCCAACTGGACCCGAAACAAACCGCCTTGAGCCTGGCCGCGGAGCAGCCAATGACGGCGACACCCGCCACAACGGAGGAGACGTGGCCCGTCGAGGAAGGGGCCATGGACCTGGGGGGGCTATGGCTCTGCTACTCCATGCCAATCTCAACCACTCGGCCAAGGCGCAGGACGTGTTCGTTCAGGGCGTGGCCGAGTGCGGTGTGGGCTTGGTGATGGCCGTGGATCCATACAGGATTCCCGACCATCCTAACTATTTCGGGAGTTTTGCAACGGTCATCCATGGCAGAGCCTCGAAGTCCTTGCCGTTCTCTCTAGCGGAAAGGGGGCAGAGCTTATACACTAGTGATAGAGGTCTATGCAGCACCACAGTCATCAGGATTGCGCGGGGTCACCGCACTATTTCCAACGAGACACTCATATTTACGAGCGTCTCCGTGACCTTTGCCGGGGGCGCAGTGACCTCCATTGCGGGAGGGGTAGACGTCAGGCGTCAGGCCCGGCTGGCCGCGCAGGCCAAGTGGAAGGCCGAACTGGTCGACAGTGGGGCCGCGAAAGATCTTGGAACGCGATGGCCTCCTTCTGCGAAAGTGATCGTCGACAGAAGGAGACGGCGGAGCGCGATCGGAAGTTATCCGATTCCGCCTCACGTGGGAGGCGGACAAGGAGGGCCCGCCAGTATTTTACTACCATGATAAGATTAGTGGGCAAATCGTCGATAATTTGATTCACAGAGTACGATTCCTATTATAGCTAATGAAGTTCCCGCCAAAGAGGCACCTGTGATATATCACAGAAAGTTCTTCTGGAAGTGTGCAAGGAAATTTTGTGTTAATGACGCACTCTGAGTATTTAATATTATGCATGATTTACTTATTATTTCATTATTGCTGTAAGATATTTGTTCAAACTTCTAATTCATAAATATGGTAATGGGACCTGAATTCACTGTTAGCCAAATTAAGCTATAGCGCTTGCGGAGTCCTGCTTAGCCTACCGTGCTCTGGCTGACGCCACACAAGGGTCAGAACCAATTACTTCCTGCAGGGATTAAGCTATCGTTTTTCTTTCATTTTCAGAGTCGGCTAGACTACATAAAGTACTGAACATTATCTATCATATTGCAGAGTCAAGACAAATACTTAGCATACATTTGTGGCATTACACTTTACCGTATCGCATTGGCACATTTTGCGGCATTTGCTACATGATCCAAAATCTATAAAAAAGAACTAGAAATTAATAGCTAATGATATTACAACTTATGAATTAACTAAGGGGAATTTGTTGAAAGGAAATTTTAACAAGTCTCATGGAAACTACATCTATTCTTGTTTTTCGTGTTGTTGCTGATTCCTTAACGAGAATTGAAGATATGAAACGAAAGAAATACATACCGTGACATGCGATCGCAGAACATTGTCAAAATTGTAATATAATATTATCGTGACCATTTAAAATGTATGCGTTATTATGTTCAAGTATCAAAATATAATTTACAATTAGTACGTAAAGTCTTAAATAATTGTTTCTCTATAATAATCATTTGTGACTTATCGTCAGATGTAAATCTTAATATTAAATCCTCACTATGAGCATTCCTTTTACGTACATACGTATTACTACGGTTGCAAAGCAGAAAGGTTGGCCGTAAGTCAAAATAATTGTTAAGGTTTTTCGTTGATTTGAAGAGAATCGTAACTGCTGGGCGCTATATCCGTTATTTATAGCTAATTGCGATATAGTCTCGTGATAAAAGATACCCGTTGAGTAAGTATCTTTTACTGCCCCGTATTACTTGCAATCCATTACGTTGCAGGTCGCGTACATGGAAGATTAAGTTTCTCCATTCGTTCAGTAGTCCTCTTTGTTCGAGGCGGCACTACGGTAGTTCACGAAGAAGAGAATATTACAAGCGTTACCACGTTTAATCATATTGCGGTTGATTACAGGGTAAGAGTGTTTATCGACCCTTAATCTTCTGGGATAATAGAAAGTTGACAAAACTAAATTAACTAAATGTAGCAAAATATCTTCTTGTATCTTATGCAATTCCTATTGTAAATTTCGATCACCTTTATATACTCGCCATAAGCAGTATAACCCTGGGAATTTTGAACTATCTACTACCCTGATAACAGTTATTTTTACCTGTTTACGATTTTCCCAACTTTGTGCACGCTTTTAATTAACTTTTAATTAACTTTTAATTATCTTTTTAATTAAATGTTTTTTTTCCGTTATATTCAATCATTTTTTGCCATTAGTTTTATAATCGCTGTTCTGTTCTAAGACGGAAGTGTCTTATACATTATTTGTTCTTGAAAGTTTCAAACGATCCAGGCGATTGAACACCTTGTAGAACAAGCGAATGAAAAGATGACCCCAATCGAACATTATTTTAATGTCTTGTTTGCGGCAACTTTCGTTTTCGATGAAGTCATGGGTTCTTCTAAAATGAGTAGCCGCGTGCCGCGCCGGAGGCTGCTTATAAACACCCCTTCCGTCTTGTAGTGAGGATACGAATGTACCCCCTCCAGCTAGCCTAAGAGGTTCGCTGGCCGTAACCAGCCAATCAGAACTCCTTGATAATCCTACACGTGGTTCCTGATTGTAATGAAAGTTTAAAGATTACATATAATAATAAATAATAAGGTTGGAGGGAATATAAATCGCTTATTAACTTTTTTATTTTAACTGCAGCTTATTCACAAACACTGACTACCAGTCAAGCTCTCTTTTCTTGTATTCTGGACGCTTTCGCAGATGATCATTTGGAATTTGCAAAACGTAATTTTTGTGTTCCTCATTTTTAATAACTCCTCTTTTTGATATATTATATACAGCTCGCAGTTTATTTATTAATTCTGAACTTTTAATCAAACTTGTACTTTCGGAGTATGTTGAAGGAACCGTTTGTAAAAATTGATTTTCTCGTTCAAATCTTGTATAGAATACTCTATTTCTATTCGAAACAAACAATCAATTGTTTGCAATTTGAAAATTTATACAATACTTTAAGATCAAGATATTGTGCTTTAGCAGCAGGTGAAACACAACAGCAGCAAAACACAGATATCACTTTTTACAGTTTCGTTCTCCGGTGCCGATTGGCAATAATCCCTGAACAAAAAAATTGTTGAACAATAAACACTGTTTGTACCACGTTGTGATGATTCTCCAAGAAATACATATGGCCGTTAATTAAAGAAATTGCCTGTAATCTTCGCAAGGTGGTTTTCGTTTAGAATATTATTTAAAAAATCTCTGTGCTGTTTACCAAGAAATTCAGTTGGTCTCGTTTCCCATGTCAGAAAATATTTATTCAAAAATATAATACCAATGAAAATGTCAGCAATAAATAATTCCAATCATCCTGTATTTTTGTTTCCCAAGAATATTCGCCAATGAGTACAATTAAAAGCAATGTTAAAGTCAGAGAAGTATAAGCCCAGCGAGTCTCAGTCATTTCCTACAGAAACCAGCATCCACAGTATAGACACATCTGTCCTTAACAAATAAACATTTTTTTGTGAAAATACCATCTTGTATCTTGTAACTTGTGAGTACAGCCAGCTTTTCGGTTTCCGACTATGAAATCGCCGAAGCTTTCATGAATTCTCACGCGCGCGGCCAACGAAGATATCTCACTCGAGGCACCACCAAGGTGCAAGTGTTGAGAACGTACCATCTATTTGTTCGTGGAACACAGGAACTTGTTGCATATATTTTAAAAGACTCTTACTTGCAAAAGAGCTGTAGAGGAACGGACTTCTGAACGAAGTGTTTGCCAAACGGAAACGAAGACCGTGCGATGGTCGCTACGACGCAGTAGCAATAGCCAATCAACGCGTTAAATATACATCGAAGGACCTTGCTCTTGCGCTATGCAGGCGCTTGTTGAACGAAGGGTTGTTGGGTGATACCTAGATCACGAGATGGGCGGTTGTTTGGAAACGGTGCGGCAGTTCCACCAGGTATTATTTTCGGCCGACGAAATATTACAGTAAAATAACGGTAGCTTTAGGAAACTCCTATATGCCTCCGGAGATGTCAGAGTTCTTAAAAATTTATCACAAAACTCTGCGTCCTAAATGATTTTACGGTTATCGATTTCAAAACTTATCGGACTTGAAAATAGTCTTCGATACGATAGTGTCATAAAACTCATGCTGGCGACACCTTTGTTACGTATGAAGAATATTCCATACGTCCCTCTCAACGCGTTTTCGAGCTCGCGTCTGTAATGTGAAAAACGCCCTAAAATTCTTTCGGTTAGCATAAACAGATAAAGGGGTCCTGAGAACATGTGCGACCAGCTGCATCACGACCAAGACGGGCGTGGTCCGACGAAGACTTCTTAATTTCCTTATATGGAAAATTCTAATGCGTTCCCGCGCATTACGGGGGTATATAAACCCTTTGGTTTCTACCCTCGCCGGTTCAGAGTTACATAGTCACGCGTAAAGTCACGTCGTGCCACGCTCGTACAGAGTCAGTTATATCAAGTGAGATTGGGCTTAGCGCACCTTTCGAATCATAGATTAACCCGTTAGAATCCGCTAGTCCGGTTGAAGTTCTTTCGGCATACTCTTAAAGGCGGCTCTCATACCCCGCATCGCCAGTGCGTCAACACCGTGCAAATATTAGGTAAATTACACACTTTATATTATTTCATCGCGACAACTACAATTGTACAGACGACTGTTTTGAATATATATACCATTTGTTCACCATTAAATCGAGTAGATTCGTTAAACCAATCTTTACTCCGTGATCCTTTATATCAGAAGTAACGCTCCCACAGATACAACTTAACCGCTCGAGTTGTATCGAATATTAATTTAAAAGTTACGAGGCAAACTAACATTTCCAGCGACTCCCTGATTTCGCATCAGGTTCGTTCGCACGCCTTATCCAAGCAGAATAACTATAAATACTCCAACCCAGTGGCTCCCCGATTTCGCATCGGGTTCGTCCACGAAATCTAACCCATCCTACAGCTCCCTGGTTTCGCACCAGGTTCGTCTGTATCCTACGGCTCCCTGGTTTCGCATCAGGTTCGTCCGTACGTTTTCCAACTTCCGAACAGCTCCCCGGCTACGCGCCGGGTTCGTCTGTGAATAAGCCAACCTCCTAGCAGCTCCCCGATTTCGCATCGGGTTCGTCTGCGAACTTCTTTCCTAGTGGCTCCCCGATTTCGCATCGGGTTCGTCCACGACGTTTCACCCTCCTGCGGCTCCCTGATTTCGCATCAGGTTCGTCCGCGCTTGACTCTATTCCTGAGGCTCCCCGATTTCGCATCGGGTTCGTCCTCGTTTCACACATCCCAGCGGCTCCCCGATTTCGCATCGGGTTCGTCCGCGCACCTTATTAACAAATTCTCAACCGTATTCCTTGGGTTATATCAACCTCGCCGGCCTAGGCGTTGCCCACAGCCCCGGCTCGTAACACCTTAATGGATCGCGGGTAACAGGCCTGTACAAATTTATCTCAAGTAAACCGTTCTGTGTGTTCAGGTTGTCTTTTGCGGGTTGAAGGGGGGGGGGGAGGTGGGCATAGATTTAGTCTTGTCGTATACCCAATATATTCATGGAATGCTATATGATATTTTTCAACAAAAGACTATTGAAGATAGAGCATTGTACTTTGTATTATTACCTGCAATATAAATTCATCACCTAATTGACCTGAATCGTCTGAGTTTCTTGATTAAGCGGCTAGTATTGAACTGCCGTATCGACTGTTGCAGAGTTAGCCAATGTTCGTTTCCAGTGCCCCTTCGCCAATACTTTACTACGGCGCTACATACATTGGTTCTACTTGCCTACCGCGGACAGCGTTGATATTTAACGAACGGTGCGAATTTAGAGTAAAACTGGTACAAGCTGTAAATGTCCATAAATAGAAAACAGATCCCCCACTGCAACTTTACTGCTTCTCATTCCCATTATATTTCGTCCTAAAAAGCACATCTTAAACATGGTTCTACGTATATGTTACAGAACCTTTCGTATTTGCGGTGGTTCTCAGAGAAATGTACTTTAACGGTAATACGAAAAACAATTTTTAAAGTGTATCCGATGTGTTTATAAATAAATGTAACGGATTTGAACATTGGACCTTCCAACCGGATACTGGAGTTAACACGAACTGTGCAATATTATTGTGATTATTTGTATAAATTATGATATGGTTCAATCAATACAGTAACTAAATGTTTACAGATATAACTCTCCTACGTTAATAAAAACCGTACTGTTATCTTCCCCGAGGAGACTTTTGACATCGAATAAGAGTAAACAAACCGAGTTATGTAGGAACCGGATGAAAATGAAGGACAGGCATCAGGAATCGAAGCCGAGATCTGCTGGTGGTAGACACCGATCATCGGTTCATCTACGCCACAGTCCCTTCCCATTATTCGCTGTTCTTATATTCCTCTTATAATTCTTTGATGGAGGCCCCCCAATCCCTTAGTTGTGCAATATGAGTTGCACAATTAAGAGATTGGTTCATAGTCAGCGATCACTTAACGGTATAACTTACATGGTCATAGAAAACAGTCATAGAAAACGAGAATTGTTCCCATGAAGCAGTACTCGATCTTCTTCAAATGTTCAACTATGGTTGACATTTTATTACAAGCAATGCACGTGTTATACGGAATATACCATCAACTCTGTTATAGGACATCTCCTCTATTTTTTTTCTTCTACACGGAAATGTAAAAGGAAACAAATTACCTACGATAGCACGGCTACTGCGGAACCGCGAGTGCCAAAAATGTTGAAATTTTCCACATCCTTGATATCTCGAGAAATAGATTTCCAACAGCTGTTAAACGTCTTGCAAACGTAACTGAAGATTATTTAATGTCATGACTTCATTTAAAGTTATTTCTTCTGAGTTACACGATCGATCAATGTGTCAATACCACAACAGAGTATTCTATTTTCCTCGGAAGTTCGATAATTTAAACCCTTTACCGTTACCCATACTTGCTTTCAACGTGGATTAATGATACCCCTTCGAGTACGTCAGTTTGTCCGTATGCGACATACCGTAACTACCTCGTAGAATATTTCATGCTAATTGCTATTTATCGAACTTTTGATGTACAGGGAAGCAGATAGGTTTAAAGAGCGAGTGGCGTGTAAAGAATTTGAAGTGTATAGTTCAAGCCTTCGCAGCCTCTCTAATCGTCTTGCGAAAATTCTGTACTTCTTGTACCAGCAAAAATTTCTCCTTGTACCCATGCAGCAATGCTTGATCGAATCGTGCAGCGTTGCGGCGCGCCGCTTCACGGTTCTTGAAAGCGACGCGAAACAGCGTGAACTATAAATCGTTACGCGATAGCAAATACCGATATTAATCATATTGTGTGCGTCCGCGTGCAATTCAGCGTAAGTTTACACCTGCTGCTGGGCACACTGACTGCGCACAGTTCCTCTGCGCGGCCTAGGTTAGAACAGGCCAGTATATACTGTGCATAACTTTCAATTGTTAATTAGTAATTAGTATACAGTGTATGATAGCGACCGTAGCACTCGCCGAAAATACGCGATTCCTTCTAAATAGGTAAGACGAAATTGCAGAACAAATTTCTTCACTGGTACTTCACTGGTTATTATGGTTATTACAGAAAAACGTTTTCTGTAATAAGTCTCATGGATTTCTGTCCCTTCGTTAGTCCGTTCGTTAATGAATCCAGCTCAAATAAATTCATGGCGAAGAAGCAAACAACGATAGCAATCATAATATATCATACAATTTCGCGCATATGCGGATTCTAAATTGAACCAAAGTAATAGCTTTTGCTAATAAACGACTGTTTTGTCCGCGCCTTTCAATTCATAAATGCCTTCCCTATGGGTCGTCAAAAACATTTCTCGCTGAAGCGAAACTTTCTAGGCAGAAATCCTGTTTCACAGTTTTGACTCATTTTTGCGTCACTTCTTTCTTAGCTGAGCCACTACTGTTGAGGCACCTTGTATACATACTTTAACAATGAGTAAAAACATAAAATTATACTATCCAACTTATGTTATATGCTTCTTACTAGATGGGGCATATTCAATTACTCACACTTAAGGGTGCCATGTTTAAGGTGGTTTCTGTCACCCTACCTTATTCACAGTTTGATAGTAGCATACATATAATGAAGACGAATATCGTCCTTGTTACTCGATAAAATTAAACTTTTTTACGCTAATTTTCGATAGGTATCACAATTCATATCGATTATATTAGCTGCATGGAAATAGTGGAAAGAACCTTTCGCAAATAAATATAATATAATTCCTGGCAATATGTGTTACATTTTATTTTCAAAATGTTACAAGTCTCAGAAACAGAAATGTAAGAAATCGGAATTTTCATATTACTGTACAGGGTGGTCAGTAACCGGTGGTGCAACCGGAATGGGGGTAATTCTACTTCGGAAAAAAATCGAAAATCTGGAATAAAATTTGTTCATCTAAGGTTCCGTTAAGGTTCTGACCGATAACCCATTTGAAATATGGGCTTTCGGTTGAGATCGCTTTTCAAATAGACTGCGAGAAGCTGGCCAAAAAGGACTAATTAAAATGAGACTGAATTGTCACACATTGGATTTCATTACGAAACAGATGCTCACCAATTGGTGGACGAGATAGATCCCAATTTTACCTAACGAGCATCGCGAACGCCTTTCCAATGGCAAGCTTGATTTTGCAGTGGATGGAGTGACACTAAATGGAAATAATCGTTTTTCGTTTAAACTTTAGAAAATACCGTATTTAATCCATATCCTCGACTATTACAAGTGCACGAAACTAATCGACAACTATCGATAATATGATAACGTCCGGTTTACAAGTTGTCCATTATCCTTCGATCGTGTCATAAATCTAGTTAACAAATTTCTGATGTACTTTTTTTGTCAGATGGAACACTTAAGCAGTACTATTCGGAAGACTCATTCAGCGAGCAGAAACTGCGGTCAACTATTTCGAACCTGTATTTTCAAAAAACTTAATTCCACGATAATTATGTTAGAACTCTGGTTCCAATAGGATTCGAGTCAACAAGAATAAGCTCCTTTAATATGGTAATGTCATAGAGACTGTCTAACGCAATCTTTTAGAAGGACAAAGGGGTTTCATAAACAACGTTAGGTAAAAACAACGTCCGCGTTAAGATTATTTTCAACTCGTTATTTCTTCCAGAGCTACTTGTTAATTAGTTAACGGCGATTGTCATTAACAGCGGTAATTAAAACGTTTGGCGAATATGCTTTCGAATTCTTTCACACTCGATGTGTAATCTGTTTTCAGTGAGCGAATACAAACGAATCAGAAGTACTGAAGGAACCGATAATTTCAAAAATGCCGCGATATGTATATCGTTGCTCTTCATGAAAGCTGGAATGAAGATATTTCTTTCTTCCGCTTCCGTGGAAGCGTGCGCTCGGCCGTTATCGTTCCGAAGCATCGCAACAAGCTGGCTTTTATCCCAGCCTGCATCACTGGCTATCATTTTATTTCGATTCGTTCCATCCTTGACTCGAGCGTCGAGTGGCAAAGTTTTTCGATTTAGCGAGAGTACGGAAACGCAGTGGTTGCCCCATACACACGCAACCAACGCCCGCAATCTGCAGGGAACAAGATATACATAAGTAAAGGTAACAGGGAAATACTGCAGAACCGTTGCAGATTTTAGACGCGTAGCGAGAAACACAGAGCGCTTAAGTGGTTAGAATTTCAGAGCTCGGGCTAGCAAACTAACTCGGTTTTCATATCTAGATTAAGGACTATACGAAGAGTTTAGCTTAATCGCAACGATTCCTATATTTTCAAGAGTGTCATGAACAGACACAGTCCGAATCAATTCATTTAGAAAAAAGTGATTTCATTTAAAAATGAAATTTTGTGTCACCGAAATACTTAAATATAGAACAGACCTTTGTTAATGTTTTGTTTTCGACGTTTGAAATCCTGCAAAATGACGAGTTCCTTAGCAAATATGGAACTGGTTGGAATCGTTCCCCCGGATATGTATCCACATATGCAATACAGGCAACTTAATTTCCGAAATTTTCGCCTATTAGGTATTTGCTGTTGTGTCCTCTTGCATGATTCTTATACAGCAGTTTGAAAAGTAAATGATTTTACTTCCATGCATGGCATGTCGTCGCACAGTTCATCCTGAGTCCTGAGATATTACCAAAGAATCGCACGAATTCTCTGTAATTTATTAACCGTATCAAATCTAATTCACATTTTCCGAATTTTAAATGTTTCCGAGGCAACTGATTAGCTTACTGGAACCATGTTACATGATATCGCAATTCTTGCAGCCAATATTAATTCATCACTGCAGGTAGCCCGCCGATTAATCACTCACATTTCCCATTTCGTAAACCCACTTAATATTCTAGTGTGAGACGAGGGAAGTAATATTGTAGGAGCCGAATAAAAATGAAGGGCAGTCATCGGGAATCGACCCCGAGATATTCTGGTATTACTTATAACGTTCTTTGATGGAGGCGCCCCATCCGCACAATATTTTCATTCTTTTACCATATTTGTATTTATAGTTGTATTTATAGTTGCGACGAATATTTTTGTATCAAACTTTCATCGATAACAAGAGGAACATAACGTGCCAGTAGCAAATTTTTGTAAACAAAAGTATAACGAAAAAATAGATATCGAATTAATAGACTCTACAGAGGCAGTTTTGTTGTTTACGGATTAACATAATTGTAGGCAGGGCACGAACGAAATCAGTGCGAGGAAAAATATTCTAAAGCCAAGCACGGATCAAACGCACGGTGTTTCGCAGTGAAAAATAGCGGTACACTGTAAATTTCGACTGTATCACAGCAAACAGATTGGATTGCGAGGGTGAGCGAACAATCCATTGGGTATCGGTGTGTTAAAAAAAAGTTGTACGTTCGATTGGTTACTTTCTGTAACACTGGAATTTAAAGTTAGCAACCCATGCAATGCGGAACAACTGCTAACATCAAAGAACTTTTTGCAAAAATGCCCGATTTAATGTTACGAAGTTTCCACCGTCATAGATCAGTGCAACGTAGTGATGTACGTTGAGATGAATCTGACTTGACATGAAAAGGAAGAAGATGACGCAAAAATACTCTCCTCTTTCGTATCACTCTGTCCAAATCGGAGATACATACGTCCTAAATAAAATAGGTTCAATGCAAGTTTTCAGAATGATTAAAAGAATCAAGTAATCCTTGCAACGTTATTTCCAAGAATTTCTTTCCATTTGAAAGGTCCCGATTACGCAATACACTCGATATACCATCGATATACCATAGCTGCAGAAGCACTACAGTTTTGGTAAAGTCACACCAACAAGTTTCTTTTTAAGCAATAAATATGTTCACGTTGTAACGTAACGAAAAGATGTTAAATCTTTTATGGGAAATTATGATAAAATTGCATTCAAATATATAATTTACAATAATACTGTAGTAGTATTAGACAATTCAGATGCTTCCTTAGTATCCTAAATCTATAAAGAATGCTAACGTTGAAATGAATTACTTCAAAATTAGTTGTTTCATACTGTATTATGTTCTACAGGAGGTCCCGTAACTACCGTATAGTGGCGGCTCGCGTATAGGCGCTGCGAAACTGCAGCACCCCCTATTTCCACTTGATATTGCCGTCGATAATTTATCGATAACAATTATTATAATGAATCGTTTGTTTCTTTAATTCTTTCTTTATTCTTGTACAATATATAATCTTTAAGCTTAATGTCAGTAGCCATCCCCAGTTTATGAGAGAGATGCAAAAATCTTTGCATGGAACTGTGCGCTTCACAGTTCCAGCGGTATGGCGTTCGACTGTTCTGCGCATGCGCAGATAGAAACCTACACGCGAGGCTGTGAGGGACAGAGACCACTGCCGTTCCCGCAGTGCGTTTAACATAATTTTAAAACAAATTAACCAAAAACACTGCCCAATTAGAGGGCCCGCGCCGTACGGTCAATTCGGAACATTATAAAAAAGTGTAATGAAACTGGATCTAATGCAAGTGCCCTAAAATTTTTACACCGTACTGTACTACGCATCTTCAATTTCGACGATTGATATGTGAAATTAGTTGTTTAAAACAATTCCTTGAAAATCAGACCTACATCGTATGCCTAGTTTTATGTAATAAGGTACATAATAAATTCATCTACTGCTTTTAAATTATAGTCATTACTAGTTGCATTTAGATGCAACTAGTTTCATATGGTGGTTTTAATTGCAAAAATTGATCGAAGCTAGTCAAAGGGCGGGCAGAGTTGACTGCAGAAATGTCTGCAGTCAACATTTTTACCTGAAATGCTCACAGAAGCGACTCAGGCTGCATGCTATAAAAAGCAATAAGTCCCTTCTTTCGCTACATTTCCCGGTAAAATACGTGGAGAGAAATTTATTATGACGCAGCGAAATATTGGAATCTACAGCGTGGTAACAAGTAAGCATCATAAACATTGATTAATTGATTGATAAAACAAATGTTTACGCGGTGGCCTAAAACTTTTGCACCGTACTGTATACATATATTCACTGAAATTTTGTTTAGTAATAATGAGTTTCAGCTAACCGTCAGTTCTAGCAATAAATAGCGAACATTACTATTAACCAGGGAGAATAGTTAGAATTGGTACTGGCTACAAAGGCTATTATAATTCACTATTATTATACAATTGAGGATAATGTAAAGTGTGATTGCCTCTTTTCCTAGTTATACCTTTTACATTCTTCTTGTCGTAGGTTTCATATGCCACGGACCTTCTTTAACCGACTTAACCAGAGAAGTGCATAAATCCTCATGGGTATAAAATTGTAGAATCTTTATTAAATAAGCAATAGAAATAACGGGGATCTCGTTGCAAATAGTGGCCAAATTAATAATAAATGTTAATAAACTTTGTTGCGTCTTCATTTCGGTCCAAGAGATGTATAATAATGGACGAGTGGGAGGTCTATCTTAGTTCTTTGTACATGGATACAAATGCATCGCTTTATCTTTCTCTTGCCTGTATATTCGTCGGGCGCCTGTAAGCATATTCAAACTTCTGGTGCTGCTCAGAGAGTTCCTTTCGTAGCAGCGGTGTACTTTTATTCCACCTACATACGCATACATACATGGCGTAGCCAGAGGGTGCCAAGATCTTCGTCGTTGTCCTCGACCTCGTTTTCCGGATGTCGTGAGTCTCGGCGGAGTGCGGCGTTGTTGATGTCGTTGGCCAGGCTACCCTCTTTAGTAATCGTCTTCTTTCTCTCATTCTAAATTTATCTCTGTCTTCTGACCTTACGCATTCTGTTCTTTAAATACAGATTTCTTTCTCTCCTCAATTTATTCCACCGCATTTCCGCATTTTCGCCCCTCATAATATTCCTTTCCAACATCCGTTCGTATTTGTGGACAAAAGTATTTCCCACATTGTACCTCTTAATTATTCTATTTCGTTGGAATCTTTCGTAATACTGAATTCCTTCCTTCCCTGGTTCCCTTATACCTTTATTCGTTAATCCATTTACGTTTTTCGTTATACTTTCGCCTTTACTTATAGTTCTATTATACATTTTTCCTAGCTGCTTTCCTTCCGGCTCTCTCACCCCCCGTCCTCGTCCCTACCATCACTCTATCACCCCCTCCCGCCCTTTCTCTTATTCTCCTTCCATCTGTCTCCATCGAATAATTAAGGCCGTTGGCCACGAGGTCGATGAGCAAACCGTTTCGACGTCACAAGTCGACCCCACTCCTCGCTCCTTTTATTCTTCTCCTCTACAGCCAGGGTGAGATTAATCTTAATTTTCGTCGAGCTATAATCTTTAATTAAATCGCCATTGATCCGCGACTGCAAGACTCCACCAATCAGGTGGCCTTGCCGAAATATAAAAAAGTAGGGTGGACTATAAAAGAGAAAAGAAGGGTTCAAAGTGGGAGAATTGCGTATGCGCACGACCGTGCACAAAGAAAAATCAATTTTATAGCTAAAAGACCGAGGCCTAATTATCAATTTACGGACATGAGTAATGAACGGCGTTGAAGGAAGTCTCGTGAAATTTTTATTATAAAATTACTGCCCGGGACACCTCAAATGCGTTTCTGCCTTAATGGTTTTCGATGAAATTGGGCTGGAAGAAAATGGCTTTTTGTATAAGGATACATATGAATGACGGGAAACCTTCTGAACAGGCTTCTATAACTGGTTCACTGTTTTTTAAAGCTCGGTTAAAATACAGTTTTTCGGGCATAGAATCTTTAACACAGTTTTGTAAATTTAAGTACTACGAATATACTATGCGAGACGCGGCAATTATTAACATACTCTAGGGAATTATCCATTGACTCTGTGCAAGTTACGTAACAGCTTAAAGAGGGTGTCGCCTTCAGTTGATTTACAAAGCCGCTGTCCACTACCTCGAATGTTACTGGATAGGAAAATTCAGTAAATACTAAAATTAGATTCAGTTAACAGAAGGGTGATGTTTGTACGAGAAAGAATTCAACTTGCAATTATTTGACTCTTTACGATACAGTTTATAATATACCATAGTCCCGAGGAAGATACGTGTATACCATGGTCCCACGTCATAGTTTGTTCATGCAATAGGTTGATAAAAGTTAGATGGGAAATAATGAGAAGAAACTGTTGAATTTCGAGGGTGAAAGGATGAAACCGATTGTAATTAATAACACAATATACATATTTACGGCTTAATCCCAAACAACTCCCGGATACATACTTTTGTGGTACGTAACAGTAGTTTTGGAAGTCGAAGGTACAAATCGAACTACTAACGAATAGTGTTACTTTGTAATTTTAAAGTGATGATGATCCTTCTGCGTCCACATTTATGTACACCCTCTGCCCCCAAAATAACCGGAATGGCTCTAGTTTAACTAAATTATTGGTTCTATCTGTTGTTATGCGATTGATTTATGAAGCGTTAACATTCCTTACCAATCTGTAAAAATTGCATCAGATTTCGTTCACTAGAAGTTAAGATACCACGCATTAAGTGACACTAGTTTGTATACACCGGTCGAACAATGAATAAAGAACAAAGAATCAGTATTAAGTTCTCTGTTAAAAACGGCCAAAGTGCTACAGAAACGCTCCAAACGCTTAAAATCACTTATGGAGATAATTATTTATCACAAACACAAGTTTTACAGTGGCATCGACGATTCAGGGAAGGCAGAGAGGATGTAGATGATGGTAAACGATCAGGCCGATCAATTGAAACGATGATCGAAGAAAATGTCGAAAAGTGCGTGATTTCGTGAAAACTACGAAAAAATCTTCAGTAGATTTATGGAAATACCTCCTCATCGTTAGTCAATGATGAAAACATGAATTTTTTGCTTCAACATACCCTGCAGTCACCTGATTCGGCTCCCTTCGACTAGCTTCTATTCCCTAAGCTGCATTTGGCGGAGAAAGGCAGTCGTTTTGCATCAGTTGAAGATATTCAACGGATAACGACGAGCAATCTGAACACTATTCCAATCAGGAGAATATTTCGAACAAATACAATGATTTTTGTCCAAGTTTTTTGCACTATTTTGGTTTTTCTACAGTCATCCCGGTTCTTTGGGGGATAGAGGATGCATGTACATACATAATATATGTATCTTGCATTTGGAAGGGCGAGGACGACCTTAGCCCAAGCATGGCTTTCATCCCTTAGGATTATAAACTCCGTGATTCTGACCAATGCTTGTCATGATTAAGGCAAGACCCGTGTATCTTGCTTTTACGAATATCTCAGTGGTTCGTTATCCAACGAAACTACGAATTGGCACTAATGAAGAACGGTATACAATTTGCTGCATAAAGCGCTATCATAATAATACGTATACACTATTAATCATACAGACGGGCCTCACTTCTGCTTTCACTATATTCTACAATATTTAAAATGAGGCGCTATTTGAAGAATCATTTGGCTTGTAGCTTTTACTATACAGGGTGTCTCGTAACTAGTAAAGTATTCCGAAAATGGGGGGTAGCTGGGGTGATACTGAACAACTTTCCCAACGACAGCATTGCTGCTTGCAGCTTCGTTTTTGAGTTATTAACGAAAAACACTGGCCAATCAGAGCGCCCGTAGAGCGCCCGTCGAAACGCGTGGATCTCAACCGCGCTCGGTCGTGGTCGTCAACCAACGCATTCGTACAGCGTGTTACATCGTCTTAAATTAATAATAATGTGGAATTGTTTGTTATTTATGAATTCAGAATCATCCCAGCTTCCCTCATTTCCGGATACTTTACTAGTTACGACACCGCCTGTATATATTTTTATAGTACTAAAAATGGAAAGGAGATTGTGCAATATAAATTTATAGTTTACATTGTGCTTTTATTTATGTGACAACCTCGGAGCCTGATCACTGCGGTACAAAAATTTGTTGACGTTCTCATATACATGAACGGTGACAGAACACTCAGAAAACATCGAGGATTGGGGTGAATCTGGGATGTTTATAAACAACTTTTTCCTTGGTAATAATGTTATATACAGTTTCGTTTTTGAGTTACTAAGGGATACAATGAGATCGCCCGTCCGAGCATCGGCCGACGCGCTTCGCGATAAATGTTACAAGTTCATTACTAATGCTTCGGCGTCGGCCGATGCCCGATGCCCGATGCCCGATGGGCGCTCTCATTGGCCAGCGTTTTTCGTTAATAACTCAAAAAGGAAACTATATAGATATATATAAAACTTCAAAACATGAGGGGAAATGGGGATAAATTTTGGAAGAGAAATATTTTTTGAAAATTTCTCACACCCGTATTATTGGCCAGAAGGAGCCACCGAACTTTAACAGTTTGTTAATTATTCACGATAATATGTGCCCCCTTACGTGAAACGTCACAGATTCTTTTCAAAATTTTGTATACGCTAAAATGGGTTATATTCAGCATAATCACTATTTTTGTTTTTTCGCCGTAACTACCCTCCCAATCGAGTTACAGGGTTGAAACTAGGTACAAATTTGTGTTTCTTTATAAGCTATCGAATGACCTCCTGCAAGTAGAACTTTCTTTAGGGGCACCTTTTACCCCCTTATCCAGCTACAGCTATATTTTTCTTGCAAAAAAATGAAAGAAATTGTAAAGTTGACAACACCTGGCCCATTGACAAGAATCGTTAAAGATAAGATTCGGCGAATGCGTGCGGACATAGTAAGCCACCGAGTTCAGATACAATCAGAACGTAAGCACCGCTGAGAAAATGAAACGCAGATTGTTTACAAAACACAACATTACTATTGTTTTATCAATCTGTTAAATGTTAAAGCAATGGCAAAATGTGAACGAAATGAATTAAAGATTATAAAAACGTTTTATGGGTGCACACATTTGTGTACTACTTCATTCTTGAGCACTATCCTTTTCTATGTTCAGCAGGAATCAAAATCTTGGCACGAACTTTTCTAATGGTCAGAATTGTAACAGATATGGCAATAGCGCGACAGAACTCTTAAAAGACGCGATTTGGCAACTATTCTCTTCTCACCTTCTGTTTATATTCCTGCATAATGACGTTAGATGTCAGACCGTCAGTTTATAATTCTGTATAATGGCGCTTAATGTTAGATAGATTCGGAGTTGCCCTCAAAGAAGTCGGCCTCCTTAACGAAGCGATCGCTTTAGGCAAAATTATATTCTGATAGTGTTCACTACATATGTACCCTGACGTCGTGTTTCGTATGGTTTCGTGAACTGTCAGCATTGGAAGGGTTAATGAACGCGATTAAATGCATAATATTACACAAGAAACGCGCAGGTTCTTTCACGACGCTGTACGAGACGTGTCCCTAGTTAGTTCTCGTTAATTTCGTGTATTGTAACGTTTACTGTCAGCGTCCGAATGAGGTCGTCGGTACATCGAATTTCGCCCTACGATTGGGGCGGGTGTGGGCACGAGATCTCCACGAGGAAACAATATCCCGATGCACAGACGAGATTGCGCTCCCCGTTTCTGGCAGGGGCTTTGGGGCAAGAAACTGGAACACAAGGCGTAGTAAATCTTGAGCAGCATAGGAAACTAACACCTAATCTAACGCAGCGGTTCAAATGACGGTCGTCTTTACCAGCGGATACCACTAGAAGGAATTGTAATTAGGTTTGATTTGAACATGCTTGTGGCCCGATGGAAATCTTCTACCTTGCATTCTAACTCGATTAAGCAGTTGCGTTTGCCACGGTGAAAAATCTTTCAAATTTATCGCCTTGGAGGCAGGTTCGTTTCTAAGCCTGCACGTGACTATTTCTCCATCCGCGGAGTTCATTTCAATCAATCGCGCCGATATCTCGTTAACGTTCATCGAACGGAACTTAATTCTTCACAATTCTCCAGATTTCTTCACGCATTTATTAAATGATTTGCCACATATACTTGATAATTCTTTCTTTTAAACTTCCAACAAATTGTGTATGAAGTTTGTGCGAAATATCGTTAAACGGCATCCATAACTCCGATCGTTATTAATGCCATTTTTACGCAGATTATCCCAATACAGTCCATCGTTCCACAGTTGACGTTAGGTATCAGCGTAAAATAATGAAATTCTCTAACACCCAGAAACAAACTGCGATATGCGTTTAAAATATCAAACCATGAATACATTTGTCTACCTACCTGATATAATGCACTGAGCTAATTACTTTGCTAATACGTTTAATAGTGTTCAGTGGTGCTATATGCGTCGGCATCTACAATTGTGATGCATTTAAAATTTGTGTGAAACATCAGCACAGCGATGCTAATTCGCTACTGTAGAAATGTTAGTCAATTAACAATATGTGAAAAATGGTAAAAACTAACTTTTTTTTATTGGATTAATTAGCACTCTGAGAGAAACTAATTATGAATTTATTATCGCGAGTTTGCCAATAAAGTGTTTTAAGAATTTGCTGAACTTACTTTTATTTAATAAATTTAACCAATTCCTAATCCATTGTAACAGTTCTCGATGCGAAAAATCCCACTTTATCTGTTACCAGTCGAAATAGCAAATTATGTAATTGACTTGATATTCCGTGCGAGAATAATTCGAAATTGTAAAGGTAAGAGTAATAATAATAGTGCAAAAATATATTAAAATTTTAACACTCTTAAACTTACGTAGAAGCTTCTTCGACATTACTTAAGAGGGCCGACTCCAGATGCCATGACCTGTGTGCGTCCACTCAGTCAACAACGGAAGGCATGCACGTATGCGCCATGCGCGAGAGAGACACTCGATTTCGTAGATTCGGTTCTGAGTCTCGATAATTTGCATAAATGAATTTAACGCCGGTACAGAACAGTGTGCTTTCGCTCGCCCAGTCCTCCTGTGTGTTCGGCAGGAATCAAAATCGCGGATCGAGCCGATTCATTTTGCTCATGATCAGAAGCGTAGCAGATCTGGCAACAGGCCGACAGAATTCTGAAATGATGTGATTTCACAACTATGGCTTCTCACTTCTCATTTATAAATCTGCACAACACCATGTCACAGCTCCCTGTCGCATCGCCAGTTTATCATTCTGTATAAAGAATTTAAATTCTTAAGTTCTTAAGGGGTCGACTCCTTCGAGGCCAACTCCAAGTCGATCTAAGGGCCAATATAAGGACACGGGCATTAGTAAGAACATATATTTTGCAAATTGGACCTTTCAGGGTTTGACATATAACTTCATAATGCATAATTATATACTGACAGGGCGACATCTAATGACATTAGGCAGAATAGCAAACGGAAAGTGAGAAGGCATAGTTGTCAAATGACATAATTTTAGAGTTCTGTGGCGCTGTTGCCGCATCTGTTAGAATGCTGACCGTCAGCTGGAGCCCAGATTTTAGCGGCCCGATCACCTTGCTTTCCCTGCACCCACGCTACCTGTTAAATCCTTGTGCGCTTGCGCGCTGACTCTTCCCCTCGACCACTCGCACTGGCCCAAACCCTCCTCCAAGGAATAAAAAGAGGTCCGGCCGATAGTTTTTGTGGACAAGTGGGTTCACTGCTCCTAAGACGCTCCCTTGTGTGGACATTTAAGATCAACGAACTAGTCGGCCACCGATATTGCTCCATATCGACCACGAGGCAACGAGGCAACGAGGCAACTCTTGCCCCCTGCGTTTGGTTTGCTATTACATGAGTTAATTCTAGAAGTGCGAACTGTTGTATTAAGTGAAATATATCTGTGTTATTGCTAGTACAGTGGAACTTATTTGTGGTCAGCCCGAACCTTCATGTAACAACTAACACCAACCGTTATAGCGTTATGTTTTACTTTGCTGCGTTTTAGCAGTTATGTCTATGTCCGGCAGGAAGTAAAATATCGGCTCGGGCCGTTTCATTTTGCTGATAGTCAGAATTGTAACATATGTGGCAACGGCGCGACAGAAGTCTTGATACATTGCGGCAACTATGCCTCAATTTTGTCTGCATTCACGTATTTAATGAATCGCCGTTCGCGTTCATCAGCTGAATTGTTCCCATCGACCCTCGTGACAATCTAGTAAAATTAAATAAAACATACCAGAAACGCATCTGACGGCGAATCATTGAACTATCCTTACGTCCAATGAGTGCATATCGCAAGTTCGAGCGTTCGTCTTCCAGACGTAATAAATTGTAAAAAATCGAATTTCTGTGATCATGTGATAGTTCAAGGAAGGGTAGAAATGTGTGATATCAGCGAATCAATCTTTAAATCGTTCAATAATTACTAAATGACGGGGTGTCGGCGGCCATCTTGTTTGCTTACATCTGTGTCTGTCCCAGGCGTACAGTTTCCTAAAATGCAGAAATTCAAACGAGCTCTTCCACCAAGTGCTGATGTCTACCCGTGTGTGCTATACCCGCGAAAATTTCATTTATGCAATTATCGAGAGAAAGCACCGAATCTGAGAAATCGAGTGTCTCTCCCGCGGATGGCGTATACGTGCATGTTTTCCATCGTTGGGTGAGTGCACGCCCACAGGTCATGGCACATGGAGCCGGCCAACTTAAAAGATGCCCTTTGGAAAATAATTTCTCCAATCAATAAGTGTATAGATAGTGTAAAATATTAATCATTTGGAAGCTCAGCTTTGAAATACATAGGGCAGCATTATATAAATACGGCATAATCGTTAACGTTAAAATGTATTCAACAGTATTAGTATTATCCATCTTTGCCCTACGATTTCATACTGCACAGCGGTTGCCACAATTAGCACATATCAGTTCTACACCTCTGATTTCGTGGAAGTTAATGTAAAGAAGGTACCGGAAAATTGTTTGTAACAATAAAAGTTAACGTTAAAACAATGCTTTTCATCCTAATTTATACTTTTGCGTGAGTAGGGAAAAAGCATGAAAGGAAACCACATATCGCGAGTGCGCCGATTGCTCAATATAAATTCTTAAAGTTTAGGCATACAAAATTTGTATAAATCGCGCACGCGAAGAAACGTACGCTTCATGCTAATGTCTCGTCGTATCTCAATTTTGCATATAATTTTCATTATCTTTCGCACATTTCTTACATAAATTGCCATACCGATCTAGGCAATATCGAAGCAAAGTATCAGCCCTTCAATCCATTATTAATTTTATCCGGCGGGCTTGTTTGCGTTAAAGTTTTATTAAATGGAAAGTTATAGCACACCTTCCATTCTACTACCCAGTTATTGTGGTAAAGTTTGCCATTTTGAGATACTTCATTAACAACGTAGCGTTATCTTAATTACATCGATCACATTAGTCGCACACTTTCATTATGCAAGGCGTCCGGTTTTTTAGTGGCGTCCGCAATGGAATCGCAACTTAATGCTTGATAAGATAGAGGTTTTCAAGTACCGAATGGAGTATGGATTATGTACGCCGCAAAATTGTAATAAATAATTTAAATGGCCACAGTTTGCTTCTATTGATAAACCAAGGATTGACAGATTCGTGAAAATGTAATTAACGCGTACTTTTCTGTGTTGACCTACATATTTGAAATCTCTGCTTTGACTTCGGCAGTGTGCACGCTATGTTGTGTCAATAATCTAGTTTCACATAAACGTTGGTCGACAGCGACAAAGGACGGGATTGGGATGCTTTTCTTCTTATCGCGCGTCGTACGACTTTCAGTACGAGCGTACGAGTTTTTATTTTGCAGACAAAGACCCTGTTTTTATCCATATGGAACTAGCATTTCAATTTTCGTTTCCGTAACTACATCTTTATTGATTGAACCGGCTAGATGGAATATTCATGTAATATATCGTTATTGCAAAGTTTCGCTGCATAGATGCATAAAGCTGAGCTATACAGCGTGTTCACCAACACCTGCTACTAAACTTAAGCGATGATTCGTCAGATCAAAACTACTAATGCGCGAGTAGTTTGCTTCGGTTCTGCTTCGCTTACTGCTCACAATATTGATGCTCAACGGATTTGTATTCATTTGCAAGCAGCCGTATTCGTTTAATTCTTACAGTAGTCTGATCGGTTAGGTGTCGATATCTGATCTGTTAACACGTTCCGTGCCAAGCCCTTTTTGCCTGACTTGTCGTTCAGGCCATTTGATATTTCGACAAAATCAACCATTACGTGTAATTATTAATTACTGTAAATAGAACAATTAAACGAACTTATGTGCTTTGTTCTGCACTGCATTTTGTACAATGCCTCAATCTTTTAGTAGAAATATTTGAAATAGAAATAATAGAAATTTGTCATAAAGATATATTTTCAGCGCATTAAATAAATATGTCCGAGTGTACCACCGGTGGTACACGTGGCCTGAAGATCAAGTTTAACGTGTACCCCCGTTAACGTTTGTACACGTGGCATGGAACGTGTTAACTGTCTGAAAGGGTGGTTACTGTATTTTTGGATCCAACTTCAACAATTTTTCAATGCATAAGAAAATAATGCTTAGAGCACGTAAAATCAATCGGGTTGCTGTAATACATTCCCTAGATCACTGGAAATTGAAATGCAAATTAGATTGGGTATGTATTCGTCCGATACTCTAAAAAGAAAGTTCACCGGTTATTGCTACAGTTTCTTTTTACAAGCCTCTTGTTGAATATACGATCTATAAAAAGTCCTATTGGTAAAAGTCGCTTTCAGTTACTCAGTTTTTCCAGTCGTTTAATCTCGAAGGTACCGTTATACAAATAGCCGCGAGTCAACTGCGAGTCGAGTTCGGGTTCTAAAGCCCAGACATCTTATTTGGTACACAGTTTTCTTGCTACTATTCCGGCCAAATTGATTTTCAGCAACTAATATTTTCACACGGGCCAAAGATCAGCTGCAACATCTCGCGTCGCGACGGCACTGTGCACTGTATGTGGCAAGGTAGAAGTATAAGGATACAATGCTCATCGAATGTTCGACCGTTACCTGCCGTCAACTCTTTGGAAACCCGAAAATGACTGAACACCAAAAGTACAATTAGTTGAAGTTGTTACGCGGTTGTAGGCGAAGGAATATCGAGGCAGATGGTTTCCTTCAAGTATTATAATCCCCAAGCAATGCAACACTAAATAATTGAATGCAATATAGTTTGGGATGACAAGTGCAACCCTCGAACTGTTGCTGCACGTTACAGCGTCGACGGGTACCTCGCGATTAAATAATACGGACTTCTTGCAAGGAAGTCGATGGAAATAATTAGTGGACTGTATCGGTTGTCGGTTGGGGTTTGGTTTTTTGGAAGAGTACAGTTGGATTTACAAGTGTGTAAGAATGTATTATGTGCATTAGCGCGATCGCCGACGCGAACACTGCACAAATGTATAATATGAATGATGTACGAGAAGCTTGAATAGTGGCTTAATGGAAGGAAAAACTATTCAGCCTATGCTCGATATCCCTCTTCATCGCATAGGAAAGGTGTGTCAAATTCCCCCTAAACTATTTTGTAGCGTAGGTGGTGGTAAGATGTACTTCTATCGGTTTTACATCGATACGAGTGCGCATTGCGCGGGGTGTAGTAGAAACTACCTGCGATTCCGTTAATTTCCATGTTTGGAAAAACCGACAGAACTTGCAATCTTAACGTTTTGCGCGCGCGAAAGTTCTACGCGACAGTAGGTATTCGGTCTTGGACGACTGACTGACAATTAATGATTATGTTTGAAAAAAAACCTACCATTTCGGTCGTTGGCCTTTCCTAGGGAGTGGGGCGGATGGCGTCGCGCTGTTTGGGGCAAGCGACATCTTATTTTGCTGAGAGTTGTCTTATTTGTTTTGGGTTAGGTTTGGGTTAGGTATTACTCATTCTGATTTGCAACAAGGTGCAAAATTTTTAATGTAAGCTTTCTCTAGCAATGGTGGGCAGGTAGTTGGGTTTACACGAGATGTTTGAAATGTTGGCTACGCTTGCGAAACTTCGTTGTGAACGAGTAGCGTATTAAGTTCTAAAATATACGAAAAGCAAATTTTAACTTGTATTAATCGGAAGACTTGCAAAAACAAGGCGCAAACGCTTCATATAAAAAATAGCGTACCCTTCCAGATTCCGTCTCGAAACGAAGAGTAAACAATCAGTTCAATCAGGAAAACAATGATTTTCTAGTTTCTCAAATCTATGAAGGGACTGTTTTATTATATTTTGTCAAATCCATTGTGAAACGACTATGAAATTCAAATTATACGAAGTTGACCTTTGCAAATGAAAGCCCCTCAAAGGAAAAAAGGAGTTAGGGGATAAATTATAGCTTGGCAAATGGATCTTAAATCGAAATAGGTTTCGAAATGAGGCTCAACAAATTTGCGCAACTATTTTGAATCTGGCATAAGAAGTTATATATCCCCGTATTGTATGACTCAATAATTTCACTGAAAACTCAAGCTTCGCTTCTGGTTTAGATTCGGACCGTATAAATTATTCGAACAAGTTTGAGTTTAAAACGGCTTTGTAAATGAATCTGATGCGGTCATTTCATACTGTATGAAACGTGTTTTGGCAAAAGACATTTTTCTACAATACAGTTTCGGCATTTGGAAAAGTTGAATATATTATCCTGTTTCAAGGTCTCATGGCAGAACAAATATTATTATTGTTATTCGATAAATTCATATAAAGAAAAAATGTTATTGGAAAGTACGATATACAAAAGGAACGGTAAACCACCTCCTATTATCATGAAACGAGACAAGAATTAGCACTATCACTGTAACCACTAGCTGCTAATTGTCAAAGTTTCGCCAGGAAGAAGGGAAACGTTATCGAGAAGAAGTATCAAGAGCAAGAATTAGTACGAAGAATTGATGATTTATTTTCGGATAAGGAAACCCCGTTAAACCGAAAATTCCAATTCTTTTTCAATCTTTGGAGGTTTGTATGAAATTTTAACAGAAGTGCTAAACAAATTGCATTTTTTTGCTGCCTTCTGTTTCCCCTGGATGAAAACTCTTATTTTCAGCCTAGTCTGGGTTTTAAACAATAAACTATAATTACGCTCCCATGCGTGCACATTCTGATGAGGAATGAAACAGTTCTAACATAGGAAGAATTGTACATTCCTGAAATAGGTAAATATACGCTCACGAGTGTGTGGAATTGGCATAAAGCTCGACACTCGACGAACGAACACGAGCGAGCACAAACCGGTGCACGCGAACACGTTTCTTGGATTTCCAGTAACCGGTAAATCGCATTTACCTGCGTTCGTCTGCTGCAATTTGTTCGTTAAATGCGGCCCCCGTTTTGAAGTGTCTTACCGTGTATGTAACAACGCGCGTTGAAGGGAGTTACCGTACACAATGTCATCGTACGATCGTTATTTCCATTTCACCTAATTTCCTCCAAATACTCGGAGGAGTTGCCTTTCAATGAATCTAGCTAATAACGTATCGCTCGTAAAAAAAACACATCCTCCTTGCACACCTATTCTTTACACCTATCTTACTGAACCGAGGGAATAACGGATCTTACCTTGTGTTAAACCACGCACCTGAGATTTATGGTACGAACGAAACAGAACACTGCCACTTTCGAGAGTCATCAATTTTAGTCCACCGCATCGCGTGTATTATCAAGGACGGGCGGCCAGTTGAAATTTCGCTGCTGACTTCCTAACAAAGTTTTCTGATCATACTTCTCAATGAAAATTGGCGTATCGCAAACCGAAGTATACAGGCAGAATCGCAAATGTCAAGAGCTTCAAATTAATGGATACTCTAGAGAAGATATAGTTCGACGCCAGAAGAGTTTCCTAATTATAGGCATTGCGTATGGAGGAGGGCAAATAACTTATTTGATTGAATTTTTGTTGACCTCACCTACGTTCTCAAATTCCCCCGAAGCTCCTTGGAGGAAGGGGCGAGGGGTTTTACCGGTAAGTACATCAATTCGTGTTAATAAACTCTCGGCTAACAGTAAGTACGTTCAAACATCAACGTTAATTTGATTGTTGTAGCGAAGTAGCAAGGCTTTTGAAAATTCTCGGCACCATGCGAAGTAGCTAAATTGAATTCGCTATAGCGTTGCAGTATACATATTCCGGAGCCACATATATGTATACAGTGGCGGACATAGACTTACGAACATATGAATAATTACATTTTCATTCTGCATATTATGGTATGCACAATATTTATAATTTACTTTATTACATTTCTTACACGCTTGTGAGAGGCACATGCCCCTATGCTGTGTCCTATCGCTCCCATAACTTTAATATTACGGGGTATAGAAAATATTTTGTCGTAACTCGGCGACATTGTTGCGGATCCATACTTACGAACGTTCGAGTTTACCTCGATTGTTTTAAGTTTATTATCCCCGCGGTCAGTCATCGCTACTTTATCCGCTGTAAGACAGTGTGTACGCCAGAGTTAAACTAAATAGCCATGAGGAAAGCTTCTGAGGAAACAAGGATTGACGTACCGAAATATTGCCCAACAATCGGACATATCTCTGGGAGGTTGTCACAAAACCATGCAGCATGTTAATATTCGGAAAACGTCAGAAAATATCCTCCGTAAACCGGAAGCTCATGAAACCGACTGTCGAACAGATCGTTTCATTGATCGGCTCTCGGAAGCCAACCGTTTCAAAGGTGCTGTGGATATTCATCGTGAAATACAGTTACATCTGGACAATGATATCAGTGTACGCACCGTTGGAGGTCGTTTATGTGAAATGAATCTAATGGGTAGAGTAGCATGACGCAAGCCATTCATATTCGAAAAAAATCGGCGTGCGCGACTTCAATCTGCAAAAGATCATCTCAATTGGACAGAAGAACAGTGGTCAAAAGTTGTATTCACTGATGAAAGTATATTCGTATATAATCGTATGGGATCTGACGGAAAAACGTATGTAAATATGGTATGTACGCATTGGTGAGGAATATAGTGAAAATGAAAAAATTTAACCAACCGTTAAATAAGGTGAAGGATCGATGCAAGATTCACTTGCGGTCTCAAACAGTTACATATATAACTTTCGCCCAGCAGGGCTCGATGGCGTTGACGAAAAGCACTTAACGGGCACCCTTGACCGGTTAACGTATTTAGTAATGAAGATGCGCAAACCCAGAATTGAAATTGAGCAGGGTCCCATTTTGTAGGACGCAGTGAAGCTTCAAATCTGCATTTGGGTTACACTTAGGAATCCGGAGACAACATTTTAATGGGGGTAACTACACACGCTTAGAGAAAATATTTACGGATCGTGTGAAAAAGAAGGGACAGCGAAGATTGAAAAGACAAGTTTCTTCGAATAAATGGTGGTCGTTGGAGTTTGGTAAATAAATTAAGATGGCACTGGTGCCGTGCAATATCCATGAGCATGACAAACACAGTTCAGTAGTGTCTCATGCTAGCCAAAGTACACTGTTTGGGACTGAACTTTCGCCCTACATTGGCATAGTTTAGAATAACTGAGAATAGTCCACGGGGTGAGTTGAACGGTTCCCTTCGTTTGACCAGCTGCACTAATCGCGTACAGGTGCCCATTGTCCTTTTTGCTACATTTAACTCATGGAAAACCCATTACGTTGTAAAAAGTTACATGAAGTTTGTGTAACTTCATCCAAAATATTCGCTTATAATTTTAGTTATTCTGCAATGCAACAATTGTTAGGTGGTTACTTACAATTTATACACTGATTAAAGTTAATACGATTTGTTCAATAATTGTACGTGGATGCAAGGGACTTAGATAGCAATCTAATTTCACTTACGGTAAAGCTACTATTATTTACTGAAACACTTGACTGTCATTTATTCATCTGTAGAAGATTAATCAGTTGTTCACAATATACATTGTAAAATAATTTTGTATTTATGTACATTAAAGCAGCACCTGCACCCTTGAAGTACAAGGTTGCAACCATTTTTAATACCATTTGAGTATACAAAGTCCAACGAATTTGTGAGTCTCTTATTTTTAACTATTTGTAGTCCTCGAGGCCAATAGTCAGATAACATTCAAAGCAGCATTTTTTGTACTATGCTATATACTTTTGAGAAACAATTACAGCATCCAAATATCAAATGCCCTTATCCATATCGCGCGCAAGGAAGAATAAAAGTCCCCATAATGGAAAGAATCGAAAGATGTCGGAACTCTTGTGAACGGTACTATATACATATGTAGTCACTTTTACATAATTATGTGTAAATATCTAGGAATACAAACAAGTTCAAGTACAAGAATTGTTGCTGCTTTCCATTGTTGATTTTAAGGACATCTATAAATTTTTGTGAGCATACACTTCTTTCAGTAGATGTTATACAGTTTTGTTATCGCGTGAGATATTTTGCAAGCTTTTCACCATTCACCTCGATATCGATCGCAATTTTCGTACCGATCAACGCGAAATATTTGTATGCCTAATTGTGGTATGCCATGCCAAACTCTAAGGTAAACCGAATTTAACAAGAACATTTCTATAATATCTCGTAGGCAGAATATTCGAAAGTTGTTGATTACTCTTTCGCTAGACTATTATATCAAGTACAACCCAAACTATCTTCTGAATTCCACTGATTAAGTACAGATCACATCAGTTAGTAATATACGTAGCTTGAACAATAACGAGTAGGCGCTGACACCCATATATGTATCGAGCATCAAAATTTCGTCAGCGTCACACGTGCTAGTCACGCGTAATTTTACGCAGATGAATTTCATGTATACAAATAAATTGTTATCTGATTATGCACGTGTACACCCTGTATCTGGATATCGGCGTTTGTACTGTCAGTCTAAGTTCTTCTAGCGGTTCTATTTTACAGAGAGCATTAAATAAGTTGAGTGGCTGTCCAGTTTAAACACGAGTTTTGGTAAAGGACTTTTGTAATGGTTAATCGATTTTTACGAGTGAACTACGCAAATAGGTTTGTCTAACTGTCTTTGCTGTCATGATTTAATCCAGGGACAGCCATCTGGCGGGCCGCGGGTCACCTGTGACGCCTTCACCTACCTAGATGTTCTACCTCCTACGAACTAGTGGCTCGCGAAACACGCGTGTCACTTTACAGAGACATGCCGACCCCCACACCCATGCGTGCATATCAACGACAGATTGTTTTTAATAACCTTTTTTCGGGAATTCTATTTAATGATTAGACGCATATGCATTTTTCAATTGTTTACATCCACGCAATTGGTAGGGTACAGTTCATTCTTTAATTGGTAGTGGGGACCCGGTGGCCTTTGGAGGAGGAAAACTTCGCTGCCCCTGGTTTAAGCTACTACACATGTTCGGATTTAGAGCACAGCAAATTGTTCAAAAGGGCAAGCAAAATAAAAACAAGAAATGCATGTCAAGCGTTCTCAAGGCCAACAAAATTTTTCCTAAGCGAAATCCTCAAATGTTTTCCTGCGCTGTGGTGAAGAAAAAAGTGCAAATACCACGACTGCAATGCCGTACAATTCCATTCAACTAATCTGAAAGCGATCAATATTTCCTGATGGGGCGCGTGTCACATAAATTCTCATGTACGTTCACAGAACGTATATAAATATACCTATCATCTTGATACATGCACGTTTCATTGTCAATTCCGAACAATAAGTACATACTTTGAAAACAAAATAACAACAAACAACGGTCGTTTGTTTCGATACATACTCGAAACCTTTTGATCAATGCTCTTTTTGTACAGATTTCTAGTTCCTGCGACACTATTGAGGCACATCACGCAGCAATCCTTTATTTCATATACTCTGACGTTGTACATGTTTCGTGATAAATAACGGGTTTTGCTTTACCTCATAGATAAAAATCTAGTGGAGTGAGGCTAGGGAAACGGGCTAGAACTTCGCGTCAACTTCATTACCGTTCGATCCATCGTTCACCAACGCAAGATAATTGCCGATTACGGGATCGAAGTATTGGGTACCGTACTGTAATTATTACTTAATAACACCGCGGGATGTGTAAAACCGCTTGTAGGAGCATAGAAATAAATATAAGATTAGATAAAGGAACGTTGATCTTGAGATACCTTACGAAGCAGCCTTGAAAAGGATTTATTGGCTAGCAGTTTCTTCGCCCATTTGGACAATTGAGCACATCTTATAGTTTTATTCTCGTATCAACAAATGACGGAGATAGTCAAGCAATGCCATTGACGTACTTCGCCCTGTCTATACGACCCGATGTGTATTCTAACCAATTCAAGGTTTGTATAAACGTTTCCATGTTTGAACTTTAAGTATCTAAGTATGTGTATGTGTCTTTAATAAATAGCAGGGTATTTATCGTAATTTGGCGAATACATTTAAAATATTTATTATATATCATTCAAAATATAGCAATATATCTTGTAACAAAACCAGCTATCATTATAAGTACGGTTTTAATTTAATTCTTGATCAGACTCTTAATTATTTGTTATTTATTTACTATTGTTGTTAATTATTCGTTATTTATTTTAACTCCTTTGTTATTATTTAGTATTAGTTTAATTTCTATACATTATTTGCGGTTGTGTAAAGGCCTATTACAGAAATTACAGAAATTGTATGTCAGTGGGTCGTAATTAAATTTTTGCGGCCGATCGTGATACAACACGGCTGATATCGCTTACGTTACATTCAATTAATTATTGTTATTAATAATATTTACTGACATTATTCTGTAATTTGTTACGCAGGAAGTATTATTTCATTTTTCTTCCTCCTACTACGCCCTTATTTGGAAATGGAGGGTGCATGCAGTCGAGTCTGCCCCTTCCGCGACGTCGCGTCCCGATGACGTGACCCTTTTTGGGGGAATCTTTCCGGGCTCCCCTCGTATTTTCCGTGCCCCCACCAGCTTTTTCGTCCGGCTTTCGGGTATAAAAAGGGCACGAATTCTGCCCTCGGCGGCTCAGTATTAATCTAGCTTCGAGTACATTCCGTGTCGAACATTTTGATATTTTGGCTCAGCGAGATCTGGTTCCGAGTCCCTTTCAAGCAATCTTTCATAAATTCGTTTGTAGACGATATACATATTTTACGGTATATTTTTAGGCCTTTTTGTTGGGCAGTATACATTTCCAATCCGTACAGATTGAGAAACGTGGATTTTGTAGTTTACAATCTAACTGTAGTATAACCAAAGAGTAGAAAATATAGACTCTTAATACCATCGTACGCATTTTCTCATTGAATCTCCTCAACCAATCATTAGCGGTAACTTCCCACCAAACAGATACACCTTAGCCGCTCGAGGTGTATCGCTATAACTTACGAGTTCATTTTTACTAACAATCCTGTGGCTCCCGGTGATGAAATAGGCGTTGGTTTGTCCACGATTACCTTTACCTTCCTGTGACACCCGGTGATGAAATAGGCATCGGCAAGTTCACGCACTTCCTATCTACACGGGCCCCAGTGACGAGATACGCACTGGCCGTCCGCGACTAACAAACTCTTAAATAACCGATCCTCGGCTTCGCAGCTGTGCCCCTTTGCCCTCGGCTCGTAACAAATTAAATAACAACTCCAAATGTTTTATGAGATGCATTAATATCCACTAATTGTTACCGGATGGTAAATAAATGACACCCATTATTCTAAAATAACAAACAATAACATACGAATCAGTTTTGACCTTACACAAGTATATTATCCGCAATGGCATTATTTAAGGATTTCCAAATGAGGTCATTATGCGGAATATTATATTATGTACCAAATATATGTTAAGAAATTACTAATGTACCAGAAAGTACACGTTTATCTATTGCAAGTACTGTGGAACTAATTGTACCATTTTTCTTAATATGTAATTTTGGAAACATTACCTTCGAATTCCATAATATACTGTTTCCACTTGAAATACATGCTTCTATGCATTTCGTATTCGACTTTTTCTTACTTCGACTGAGCCATTTGCAATTTTTCTCTAGTACGTATCGGTTAAACTGCGACTTGAATTCGAGCCAGACCACAGATTTGGAGAATTCCTGATTACCCACTTTTGTATTGAGCAATGGCGTGTAGCTTTTTATTGGGCATCCTGAATTCTGCGGGTGTAACGAATTTCAACAAAATTCAACAAAATCTTATCTTTAAATTGTGCTTTATATCGGCTTCAATTGCAATGAATAAAACAGTTATTCTAAAGATGTGCAACCTCGTACTAAAGTGTTAACTTTCAGAGGTTTGTAGTATACATAGGTACTGTAAATGAAATCGATTCATACAGATCTAAGATGTGACTGCAAAGTCATAAATAGTGTTACATATATTGCTTCATATATTGCCTTCATACTTTAAGCGCCAACAATGTTTATGTATCTATCTACGTATGTATTTATGTACAGAGGGTGGCCCATTTAAAGAAGTCTATATCAATATCTCTCCAAATTGTGACGACATAAGAAATGTTTTGTATGGAACTTCAATGGTGTCCAGGGATCAATATCTTTCAAGGACACTTTTTCGTATATTGTAGGAGTGCGAAGCGCCCAACGACCGGGCATGGGTTGTCTTTGACCGGGCTACCTGGGACACAGCTGGTCTGCAGGCGTGCAACGATCGCCTGCAGACCCGTGTCCCCTGTTTCTATGTTTTATGATATGAATGAGGAGAGAGAGAGAGAGAGAGAGAGAGAGAGAGAGACTGAAGACGAGTGGATGTATGAATGGCAATAGTCAGTGTAGAGTTAGCAGCGAAGGAGTGTAGACAACAGTGTAGATTGAGCAGCGAAGCAGAGTAGATTGAACAGCAGAGTAGTGTAGATCAGAGAATAGTGTAGAGCAGCGTAGAACAGAATAGAGTAACAGAGTGTGGACTAGTGTAGAAACTGTTTAATAAATATACAAATATATCTCTTACTAATCGTTCTGCACTTGCACCGACTTAATTTCTCCTAAAACTTCCAATCCCACAATATTATAACATTTCATTCGTTAAATTTGAATAAACAATATACATAGATATTCACGATCATCGCGAAACAATATTGAAATCGTGCTATCCAAATAAATGAATAGTTTCTAAGTATATTGTGAAATCTGCATTTTTGGGAATTATATATTCTCTTTGATTTTTACTTGATTCCATAAAAATGATGATCGTCTATAATAAACATGTGTGGGTTAATCATTTTGTGAGATGCACATCTCACATTTTTTATAAGTCGTGTACAGTTAGCTCTCCTATAACACGGTAGACAGGTTTCTAGAAAATGCCGTGTGATACGAGACGGTTCCGTGGACACGACGAAACGCTAACAAAGGACCTGGGACTACGCGCGGGTATTCGACAGTCTATCGTCTTCCTTCAATAAGTAAAAAAAATAAAACAAAATGTTCATTGTATACAGACATACATAAAACCGCGTTGTGATGCGAATACGGAGATGCGAAACCGTGTTGTTGATCATCATCGAAAAAACGCAAGAAAAGGATTTATTTATATTTTTCAACATTTTAGAGTTCACTATCCAGATTGAAAAACTTCTTTTATAATTACCCAATCCTTTGTGAACAAAACAAAAAAAAGAGTAGGTCAATCGGACAGACAGTTCCTGAGATCAAAATCCCTGAGTAAAGTCCGTTTTCCCAAAAATGGCAAAAATTACAAACTTTGAAGGTCTGTATTTTCTAAACGTAATGCGAAAATGATGACTCCCCTCCCCCCTCAATTTCACATGTACTACAGCATATTTCATTTAGGGCAAATATTTTGGTGACGTTTTGGTGACGTCCAAAAGTGATCGATTTGGCGTGGACTGGCCCTACCGTGTTATAGGGGGGCTACCTGTACTTCAATAAAGACATTCAACCATTCCACTTTTACATATGTGATAAGCACTTCAGACAGCGTTTCTTTATGCTTTTCATAACGAAATTAATTTCCTTACTTCGTTATTTCGTTCACTCTGTAGATTTGAACAATGTAGTTCAATTCGTTGTTTCAAGTCCTCCACAGAAACAAACGGGCGCAAATGCACTTTGTCTCTGAGGTAACCCCAGAGAAATAAATCAGAAGGATTGAGGTCGTGAGAGCGCGATGGCTATGATGATCGACTGTGTTTCAAATTTCGAGCCGTATGTCAGAATAATTTTGTCACAGGTATATAATCAATTACAATGTCTGTATTGTATGCTGGTGCACCATCTTTTTGATCATGATAACAGATAAAAGATATGTCACGAAATATTGTTTTTTTAAACATTGTGCATTAATACAGTTTTACGCAAAATGTTCCGAGGACTTGATACTAGTAAGGAAAAATGTGCAACTGTAATAAAAAAGAAAGTGCATTTGCATTCTTTAAGTTTATCGTTCCGCTCGTGAAGAAAGGCGAGTCCGTTTCCACCAACTCACTGCTTCGTCTTGTTGAAACCAATTCAAACTTTGTCAAATCCTGCGAGGCTGGGAAAAGTTAAAGACTGTTCAGTGGAAAACAGAAATATATCTTACGTGTAAATAATACAATCTCGTGTTTGCAATTCATTGAAAAATTTATTGTTATTTATAATTAGTTTAAACGACGAAAAAGCCGAATGTAAAAGATCTTTCTGACTCATGTTTATGCAAAACACTCCTTTTATGAATGTTTCAGAATTCATTCATACAACCGCAATAACTAATGGCCTACAATAAGCATACAGTCTTAAATAGATCTTGTTGCCGAAACGGCTGTCGGAACTTATTTTCATCAATCAAACAATTTTTCACAGAAGTGACGTTCTTTCAGATATCATTCCATCGTTTCACATCTCCCAAGTTGCCAATGGCGCCAACTACTTCAAGGGCGCACTCGAAAGGCGTTCGCAGTCCTCTGTAGGCACGTTGATTGCAAGATTACATATTTTTGCGTCAGCCAATCAGCGTGCATTGTTTGTGGCAGCAACTACAAGTCATGTTTCGAGCTTGTACGATTGTCACCCTAAACCAACAATTTTCCACCGGTGCGCTGCGAGAAGTCCGTGATAACAAATTTTAATTCAAAGTTATATTGTAGCGTAGGAGAAATAATAAGAAATCAATCGTGAAATCATTTTTTGTTTAATTTTGTCTTCAAATCTGTGAATGTCATTTAATATGTAGTAGAGGAAAGAGTGAAGAGAAAATACGAGAGGGGCAGTGAAAAATGATAGAAGTTAACTTATCTGGGTTGAAGGTGCGTGTCAGAACTTTCACGATAGGACAATGTAAACTCACGCCTCGCTAGTATCACGTGGGCTATCACAATATTCAATATCAACCAAATTTCTGAAAACAGTAATCGATATACGTAAGTGTTGCATGCCCCTGGGCTTTGGAATGCTCGATCGTAATTTGGAAACTCTTGCAAAGCTGTACGCACTGGTATTACAGGTATGTGCATCTAAAATATTCTAGGCAGCGGGACATCGATGTGGTAATGAATAGGTGGAACCTCGAATGGCTTTAATCTTACATTTCAATGGTAAATGCATGTTAAATATGATTTCACCAATGTACGATCAATGAAATTGTAGGCCGAATTTAAGACCATTAAGAAGAAGTTGAAAGTACGTTTACAACAGTCACGATGTGATCGGAGTATAGATTTTTTAGCTATGCTATGTCTGTATTTGTGAAAATAACTTTTATGTCACTCCGGTTGTTTTTACTGAAGATAGTAAGAGGCGAAAGTATAAGATTTATTTTACGTTGAAATATTTGCAACAATGTACAGTGTGTCATTATAAAGGGTGGCCGTAAGTCTCGCAATATTTTTAAATTTCGCATAGCTGAGGTGATGCTGACCAATTTTTTCCATGACCAAAGTATTGTAAGTAGCTTCGTTTTTGAGTTATCAACGAAAAACACTGGCCAATGAGCGCGGCCATATAGCGCGCGCCCAGGCACCACCGCGCGCGGTTGTCATCGGGTGCATCGGGGGGCAACGTACGGCAAATATTGCATCGTCTTCAATTAATAATAATGTGTAATGATTTGTTATTCACGAATAACAATTTAATTTTCAAGCCGTTTGATAACTGTTCCATACTTTTATTCCTTATCCGAAACGTATAAGGTATTTTATTACTAATTAAAAAAATGTTTGGATAATTAATGTTAAAAAAAGATAGGTAAATAAACTTATTCTTTCGTTCACGAAGTAACCTGCTTCGACGATAGTGGGTCCTTGGCCGTTGGTCATTGCACCGATCCTGACGAAACGCACGTTCCAGCGATCGATACCGATCTGATTCGCACTTGTTCCACGCAAGAAACAAGTGGGAATCAAATCTGTATCGATCGCCGAGAAGTGCGTTTAATGGCATAAAATTGTTAAAATAGGTCAGGATCGGATACGTAAGGGAAGCAGTGTGTTACGTATGAATACTCTTTATACGCTGTTCTTGCACGTGTCACACAAGCTTGCGTCAGAGGGGAAGTCGCCCAAAGATTTCTGTCGCTATCATATACAGATAATAAGGGCCTTTGATGTTGACTAGCTGCATAGTGACCGATTAAATGCATGCGTGACCCCTCGAGCTGTCCGTGATCTAACCTTATATGGAAACCCCAAACGTGCCCCTCAATGCATTTGCATTCTGGAACTATATAAACCCTTTCATTTCGATCATCTTGGGTTCATAGCTACACAGTTACGCGTGGATTCGCGTCGTGTTACGCTCGTACAGTGACGGTCGCGTTCAGTGAGATTGGGCTTAGGGCACAATTCAGATCACAAGTTAACCCGTTAGAATCCGCAAGTCCGGTTCAAGTTCTTTCGGCATACTATTGTAACCATTCTCCGACCCCGCATCGCCAGTACGTCGACACCGTGCAGCTTTAGGTAATAATTTACACACTACATAAATATCGCGAGAACTACATTTGTGCAAGCAACTGATTTTAACATACATACAAATTGGTCACCATTAAATCGAACAGATTCGTCAAACCTATCTTTACACCGCAATTCTTTGCATCAGTAGTAACGTTCCCACAGATACAACTTAACCGCTCGAGTTGTATCGAATATTAATTATAGAGTTACGAGACGAAGCAACATTTCATGCAACTCCCTGATTTCGCATCGGGTTCGTCCTCGCTTACAATAATCCTAGCGGCTCCCTGATTTCGCATCAGGTTCGTCCACGCACCTGACTAACAAACGGACAACCATATTCTTGGGTAATATTCTCCTCGCCGGCATCTCCTGCTGCCACTCAGCCCGGCTCGTAACACAATATAACGTATTTAAGCATTTAACCCTTTCGCTACGAGCGTCGCCTATAGGCGACATACGCGCGACGACACTTTTCTCATTCTCTGGTTTGTTCGCATTTGTTTTAAACAAGTGAAATATAAACATGCATTATTGTGTTGCGTCGCGAAATAAACGAGCAACAATTGCTTCGCGTGTCCTACCTGTAGACCAGTTTACCTAACCGGAACATGCACACTTTTCGGCGCAGTGCTCCGTTCAGTGCCGCTACCCCGGCGGCACGGTGGCCCGTTCAGCGGTGTCACTCCGACGGAGCACACTGCCGTAGCGAAAGGGTTAAGATTGCTTCTTAACAGAGAACAAATTCACAACGAGGTAGCTATAAGAATTGCGCGCGCAAGATTGATCCCGGCCAAAAAGTCGATTTTTGATATCAAGCCGCTGAATTCATTGTTTAAATTAATTTAGAATTTGTTAGCAGAAGTATGTTATATGTGGTATAGTTTATTTAGATTAATAAAATTTGGTTTTGGCTACATTAGTGCGGTTTGAAGTTTCATTTACGTGTCCGCCATTTCATGTGCAACGACCTAATATGCATCCCCTTTCGATCCTTACTTCTCGGTATCATCCCACCTTTCTATTGTTTTCTTAGATTTTTCGCTCTAGTTTTTACATTGAAAAAGCTCCAATGGGATCTCGTGTAGCTTCGTTTTATGTAACCAAACTTTCGCGATCGTTTATACGAAATGTGCTCGTAAATTTCTGAATGAAACTAAATTTCTTAACCTAATTAAAACTTTTTGAATGACGAAATCATGTTAGGTGTAAAATTGATAATAGCAGTTCGAATGTCGAGACCGTCAAAGCACAGTATAAACGGAATATAACAGGTTGGCTACTGATTGATACTTACGCTCCCAATTCAACCATGTTTATATGCCAGGAAATGCTAACCATTTAACGAAAAAGGAGGGCTTGCAAGAATATGGCTGCTAGTAATTGCGAATAAGTCTCATTACATGAATCATTGGGGACGGCGTACGTACCAAACATGAATAAATTGTGCAACCCTTAACATATTGGGGTTAAGTCAATCAGTCGCCAGCGCCTAAAACGGCAATTGTCGGTAAAAAGCGAGTTCGATGTAAAAAACAAAAATAAAACGCGTATAACGTGCTTTGGTTTTAACAAACGAATCTGCAAATCACATGCGCCACGTAACGATGCGTCATTGCACGTAATGCTAACATTTATTTGCATTGTATTCTTATACCTAAAAATTTGATGTCCACGTGTTGCACTCCACGTGTAAGTATAGTTTTCCTAGAACTGACAGAACTGCGCGCGTTAAATACAAAAACTATTCGCATAATTGACATGCAAAAAAAGAGCTGTAGAATAATGTGAACACCTTTTTTTACGTGTATTTCTTCAATATAGATGAATATTATAACGTAAACGATAATTTTCTACCCCCTACGGAGCTGTTAACAGTTCCGATACTTTTGTGCGCTGTACGACCATTTAAGTAAATGTTGAATATTGATCATCTAAATGTTGGTTATTCAGATGCAGCGGCATGTTGATTATATGGAAATTGATTTCCTAATTATTATCGATTATCGAATATCCCAACGCAACGTGTACGCTGAAATTTCACATTGTCACAGCTATATGGAAAGATTCGGAGAAGCAACGTTCACGCAACATGTATAGATGCATTTGTATTAGATTATAGAGGGTACGGCGTGTTATTTTTGTACTAGTTTTATAGAAATAATTCATTGAATTTTTTGAATAATTAAACTACGGTGTTAATTTACAAAATGGCGAATAATAAAGTCTAAAGTATTTCAAATCGACCCAATTTCTTGTCTTCGTAAAAATTATTCATACTAACGTAACTGTGATTACAATCGTGGAATTCGCCACAGAAACAAAGTCAAGCAGTCTGTGTTAATCAAAAGGCATATAAAACACAGGAAATGTATTCATCACGGACTTTAATAATTGTATGTGTAAGTTTGGCTATATTTACACTAGTTTGTCATGGATTTAAACGCAAATCGAAAGTATTAGGAATAGGATTACTTGCGTTGCGTTAAAAGAATGTCAAGTGCTATTACATGATTGGTCAAATAGTTTATTATTTTGGTAAGAAACATACCTAACCACAATGTATACATGCTGCATTACCCCAAAATTGGTCACACTTTTTATTCAAAAATTATTGCACGTACATTTTAATGTGTTTTATGATTTTGCATTTCGAAGCAATTCTCCGTTAAGAAAATTTCACAGAGAATGAAATAAATAAATCTCGTTACGGTAAACGATGTGAAATACACAATATACGAAAAAGAATTTTTCATACAATGTTAATACCCTTACAAAAATAGTAAGATCGACGCACAGATATTCGTCAGACGTTAAATCTTCCGCGATAATAACTAATTCTTGAAAAATCCACTTTATTTTAATTTTCAATCAATGTGGATGTTGATATCATACTATTTATGAAACATTTCGGGTTTCATCTTCCACATCTGTAGTAACGTCATAGACATGTGAATGCACATTCGCAGCCCGCCTCCACTTTACGTTTAATGTAATGCGTCCACATCACCTTAGTTCTAGTAGGAATTAAATGTCACTTAAATGTCTTACTATTATATAATTACTTCGACTGGAAAGTAATTGTATTGCATTCACCCTTTGATGCCAATCAAATTATATAAACCCCTTTTTGTGTCTCATAAGAGACACCGTACGTAAAACGTTCAATCTCCACATGGCTTTAATGATTACAGTAATTTCTCGATTAGTGCACCTCGCTCGGGACCGAATGTTAACACTAATCGTGTGCAGACACGATTCTCGAGCAACTTCGGGTGCCCTTTGATGTTGCGGCAGTCGAGATACGGGGCAGCGTTCCAGGAAAGAAGCAAGTTTAAATACCCGTGCACGTGAGACAATACTGCCGCGATCAAAATCTAATATTAAAACTTGTTCATTTCTGGTCCGTTTTAAATGAAATTTTACCAAAGTGTTCGTTACAATATCCTAATTGAAATGATACCAAACACGATATGGTTTGGACAAGTTTTACTTCTCACGGTATTAATAATTTTATTCTCCTTTATTATTATTTTCAATAACAACTAGAATATGTGTATATTAGTTAACAGCAATAAGGTAATTAATAGCGAGATTGTAAATTTGGAAGTGAACTCTCGAATCGAGAGTCTCTTAATTCTCTTAATCTTAAATTGCTATATTTAGATAATGGCAAAATATTGTTGTATCGACAATTATTCTCGTTCCTGCGACATTACATTCGGTGTTCATAAGAGTTTATAATTTTTACTGATAAGAAATTGTAAGAATTTATATATACTTTTTTGATAAAGAAACTATGCAGAGAAGAGAGCTGGGTCATTCATCGCATCAATAATAATAAGTAAATATATGTATAGTTCCAAAATATATGATTCTAGTTGTTACCGAAAACAATAATAAAGGGGAATAAAATTATTAATACCACGATAAGTAAAAATTATCGAAATCATACTGTGTTTGGTGTCATTTTAATCAGGAGATTGTAACGAACAATGTGTTGGTAATATTTCATTTAAAACGGCCCAAAACTGATCAAGTTTTAATTTTTAATCTCGCTTGCATCAGTGTTTGCTCTCACGGACATCCGATCTGGGTTCAGATTAGATGCTCGGCGCTTCACGCTTCGCTGGTTCCAGGGGGGACCACCCCAAGTAGTGGGGATAGAAATGAACACTAATCGTAGATACAATTTTGAACACTAATCGAGACATTACTGTATTATAGTGTCTTTCGGCTACGTCTTTTTGTTTCGTGTTTCAATTGCATCTTGAAATTCCTTCCTTATCTTATCTCTGATCATATGTATCTGGAGGTCAGAGTATCTAATACCCGGATTTTCTGCCAGCCAACAAAGCAAGAAGATGTTGGTTTCTTTTAACAATTGTTTTATTCTGTGGTACTCGATGTATGCTTAGCTTCTTTATCGTATTGAAATATGTAATGTTTTAGCTGTCTCGTTGAATAGCACAGAAAAAGATTGTCCATAAGCAATTGTACATAATATTTTAACGATATCAATTTCCCTTCAACTGTAAGATTACGAACCTGCCCACCGTTGTACGAACGATAACCGATATCATGACAGGTCCGTAGTCATGTTTAATTGCAGGAGTTACTAAATCAGCCTTGAAAAAAATTCAGAAAGTTCTTTTTCGTGAAATATCCCGAGAAGAACATCTTCGCAGAAGGAGGTCATCGTGTTCCAAGACCTTCAAGACCGAGCACCCTAAGGAAGATGCTGGGCAGCGAGAGGTTTCACCCCACCGCTGCTGTTAGTACACGGCGCTCGACTGCCCAAGCCGAACCACTCGTGCCCGGTGGGCACCTGCATAATCCAGTAGGTGAGCCTACCTCTGCCTGTAAAGCAGTACAATAATGTCTCGATTAGTGTTCAAAATTGTGTCTACGAGTAGTGTTCATTTCTATCCCAACTACTTGGGGTGCCCCCTCCCCCCTCTGGAAACAGGGGAACTAACTGCTATCCTCGTGCACAGTAAGAGACGCTAACTATCGAATTCGCTTCGTCGGAGAAAGCCATCCCACTTCGCTGTGTGAATAATGCACGTGCCTATTGACAGACAAAGTTTCCTACTCTCTGAATCACTTTGAGTGAAGCTTCAAAACTTGGCGAATGAATAACAAATATTTCATTTCTTCGTTAGTCAAAACCTGAAGTCCTGGTTAATTAAAGAAGTCGTAGTTCATCTCCGTTGTTCGAATCGTGTGGACGGATGCAATCTACCACAAACAAAGTGAGCACAAAAATCTGTACAAGTATCATTCCGTGAATAAAATTCAGGTATACATCGGGTTCGCTTTTCGGATACTTAAGTGTAAGTATGAGCGTATAATAATGCCGTAATATAGTGTTTCAGACAAACTAGTAATGGAATCAATTAATATAACGGCACAGTAATAAACATATACCCCTATACTTAAGTTTCGGCGATATCAACGCAAATTTTGTGCAAGTAAGGGAGCCCAGCTTATCAAGGTGAAACAGCGGGTTTAAGGAAAACTTTGTCAGAATTAAATTGGCGACAAAATCTTCCTGTCGGAACAAAAGATCGACGACGTCAAAGGGTGCAAGAAAGTATTTAAGAGCAACAGACGCGAACCACTTTTGTCAGACATTGTGTAACCCTGGGAAAAATAACAAACGAAGCTTAGCACGGTTTCAAACGAGACAAATTGTCAAGAAACGATTCACGACATTCACAATTTTCCATGTTGAAATGTTTCCTTCTCTCCCGGGAGGCCGAAGAATCCCGTTACTTTTTTCGCGCTTGGTATCTCTATGAATCGACCAGTACATTAGAAATGCTGGAGGGAGCCGTCGGAGAAAGAGGAGGCTTCGTCTTTGACGACAAACATCGCGTTCCACTCGGAAAGCTTTCAACCGTTTTCGCGGCTCTCCGCACGAATCTGGGTATGCGGTGCACCATTCTTGGTATGCATACACCTTTCTGTGTGCATCGTGGATTTACCTATCGAAGGAAGGCCATATATACAGGAAAGAACTTACTCTTGATGCAGGAAGCAAACAAAAATCGGTAAGCAGACAGGAATCGAAAAGATCAAGGTATGTTGATAAAGAGGGAATACGTCGACATCTCGAGCACAGTCGTTTATCGGAAAAAGCGAAACCGAGATATTCTATTTCGATGTGTGCAATATCCTTCGATTTCCCCTGTGGTATTAATTTTGCAAATTTGGAATGCACGCTGCGCGAGAAAATATTCAATTCTGTCAATGATATGTCGGTTGGCAAATTACACTGTCCGCCAAAGTTCAACTTTTTTTTGATTTTGTAAGAGGCTTCGATAAGAGTTTCTTGTGGACTTTAATGTGCCAAGTACGAGTCTGCAATCCGTTTTCACCCGAACGTACTATTTTTGAAAAAATAAGTTTTGAAAGAAATCGCACATTTTCAACTTTGGATGTATTTTGTACTTTTGCGGTGATAGTTATTCAGTTGCGCTTGGTGCCAAATCATTCTTTGAAGTTTCACGAATGAAATGATACAATTGGAAATTGGATTATAAACATTTAAACGTATTTAAATAATGATCAAAGTGAAAAGGTCACCGAAAATATACCCGTGTCGGCTGATATCTTCCAATTTATTTAAAAAATTAAGGGTGACGAAGATAATCTCACTATGCCACGCGATAGAGCAGACCATTCTGGCCAGGAAAGCACCAATAGAAGTTACAGAAGTTTTGCAAAACACGCGGCGGCAACAGTGACTCTCAGCAGAAGTACTGCGCGTCTAGTGATTCTGGTACGCCGAGCGATAAACGGGGAGCCGCCCCACAGCGGGGAAAAACGGCAATTTAGGCGTGCAAAAGTCCAAAAACAAAACACGGAATAGACCTATAATTTTATATGCAATGTCAAGCTAGATTTCCGTAGCATCTAAAAATGACATTTTTATTTCTTAAATCCATTGTTGTTCAGCGTGGCAAGGGATACAAACGTTAACAATTGAAGATAGCTTAAAAATGAAGAATACTATTTTCACCTGTATTCTAATGCTCAGGACCTTAATGGTATTTCTGTGTGCAGGAACTGTATCAAGAAAGATTAGGAATGTGTAGAAATGAGAAGAAAAATTTTATAAAAATTTTTTAATATTTTTTTCGGGAAAGTTTCAACAAACTAATTTTCAACGCGTTCTTTTATGAAATACTTTTGAACTCCGCTGACCTTCGAGCTAATTTTTAGATACACGTTAAGAATGGGATGTATACTATATGCTCTATAAAATTTGGCTGCAGCCAGCTGCAGCTGCGAAAGTTACTGCATTTTTTATAGAATAGTTCAAAGCCGAGAACGTTCGCAAAGATGCGGCCTACGGTAGACGGTAGATGATCGGGTTCCAGTTTTTCATTTATGAACATGTATAATTTACAGACATGAAATTTACAATAAAGACAATAACAATATATATAAAAAAAATTAATGTTAAATAACAACAAAAAATTTATAAAAAAAGTTATTGATCCTGTATTTCGAGAAGAGCCTTCACTTCATTTTCAAAGATTGAAATTTTCCGGGTGCATAAACTTTAACATAAATTGTGTTAATGGCTTTTAATACCCTGTGCCCCCCTTCCAGTCCATCCACAGCGCGTTGTGTCTCTGGAAGGGGAACATTACTAAAACGTTAGAAGTTAATAAAACGCAAGAGTTGTTCCCCTTTTGCGGGGAAACCCCATAATTATATCATCAACAAACGTTACCATGAACTATATATTATTGAGTGTTTTATTGTTTAGGTTATGTAAATACTGTATTTGTTCGGAAGAGGTGATTAACTCTTTAATTACCTATTTTCCTTTGCGAGTAAAGAATGCGCGAAAAATAACTTCCTTTGTAGGGCGTGGTGCATGATTACAAGGATTAAACCAGAGCCAAACCTGTGGAGGTTTATGACAGGGTCACTCATATTAAATTAACATATAAAAATATCAATAACGCACAATATATACCTCCTAGGGATAAAGACGTACGGAATCCAGTACACAAAAATTTAATATCCAAAAAAATATTTAAATAATTTAATATCCATAAACTATTTAAACAATGACAAACGCGACAAAAAGCAAACAAGGATGGAATATGTCAATCGTTTTCTTCTAGTTAATTGTCAACAAAAAAAGTGGGGCACGTTGATCGGGAGTCTACCGTAGGTCGTATACGCTCGAGATCGAACTATTCCATTAAAAATGCGGCACGCCGTCACGTGTTTTGCTAAACTGTCTCGCTTTGATATTGATGAATAATAATTTTATAACTTCCGCTGACGCTTTTCGTTGCAGAAAGGTCTGGTCTATCGCGTGGCACAGTTAGATTTTCTCCGGGACCCATAATTTTTTAAATAAATTGGAAGATATCAGCCAAAATGGGGATATATTCGGCATCCTTTTCATTTTGGTCATTATTTAAACACGTTTAAATGTTTATAATCTAATTTCGAATTATATCATCTTACTCGTGAAACTTCAAAGAATCATTTGGCACCAAGCGCAACTGAATAACTATTACCGCAAAAGTACAAAACACTTCCAAAGTTGAAATTGTGGGATTTTTGTCAAACTTGATTTTTTCTGAAATTAACTGAAATTAAACGACATTAACCAGAAATTCATAACGTAGTATATTCAATAAGCAGTTTTTTGTATGTTTGTAAGAATTTGTTTTATTTTTTCTTGCGGAATATGTTGGAATTGTTTTACTGAAAAATGTACGGACACGATGTACATACGCATGCATAGCACCTTATGAGAAAACTTTATCCGCATCTATATCCACAGGTATCTGCATTCCCTTTGCTGAGTGACCGTGTTATTTCAACTTCCTACAATTCACTTACCATGCTATTTCGGGGCCACTTTTGTTAGATTCCTATAAGGTCTCTTTTGCTGTGAGAAAACCTTCCGTTGCAAAGGTCGTACAGAATTTCGACCTTTTATCTTATTTAAAATATAGTACTTCGGTTAGTTTTGTACAAAAAGCTAGTTTCTCGGTGGTGATCCGGTTTAAACACGTCCCAGAAGTGCATTGAAGTTAAAAACTGTGTATCACCTATCTTTAAACTGTCAGTGGGTGGAAACGCCTCCTGTATGTGCTAACACATCTATACAATATGTATAGGTTATTATAAAAATCTGAAAGGTATAACGCAGATTTCACGATGACCACGGGAAAGAGAATCATTCGACCTAGTTCGGCAATATTATATACGAGCATGCCACGACTAAACTGACACTACTGATAACCAATCCGCCGTTACGAAGAGATTGCGTTTTCGTTCGTCTCCTTCCAGTAACGGCGACAGAATGTTCTATCTGCTGGACTTCTTGCTCTACACTTTCCCGTTGAATTTACAGCCGACACCGATGTCTGGTGCTGTGGGGCTGGTCGCTTACGGTCTTTCCTTTTCCGTAAACGGAAACTGCGAAGGCGGCACATCGAGTGATGTTCGCGGTATATAAAACATAATGTGTAACTGTAACACGAAACTACACGTATGTAGATACAAATTATACCGAAACTTGTTACATGCAAAATGAATTAGCAATAGACCGAATACATGATACAGCGTCTACCAGTTGAGAATACTTTGCTCTTTGGGAAGATCATTTCATTCATTTCTAATACATTATACCTTGCTCCTAATACGAGAGTACTGTAGAAGTTCTGATGCTCGTACAGGTATTTTGAAACGCATGATTACGAAACCATAACACAAATAAATAGTAACAGTTTCTTCGTAAAATACAGTACTTTGATCCTATTAAACTGGGCAACCATCTTTTGTGATACTTTGCAAAGCACTTAACAAGGGTCGTCGCAACAATCGGAGCCCAGGCCTCTAAACGGGTAGCTTGTAAATACCTGATTCTATTCTTCCACAAACGGGCACCATCCCTAAATAAGTGACATTCTCGCCGCGGAGCTTTTCAAATCCATCCTCGTCCCACATAGTTTGCAAAGGGAACTGTGTACTTAATCTGCACGTTCATCGCTATCTCATTTAAAGCAGTGTGTCCAAAATTATGCAAGGTGAAAATTGCCCGAGCATATTATTTCGCGTGTTGCATTGAAAATTCCATTGGAGGAGGAAACTTTCGTGGAGGTAGCGATACTTCGAACCTCCTTACAGCCGATCGTTCCCGAAAAATGAACGTACGTACACCGAAATAACCGTGCAATTTTCGTTGGCTGAGAAGGAGACGAAAAGAAAATTGTGAAGAGAGCGTAGGGTCGCGGAAAGAGTGCGGAAGAGCTGTGGATGTGGTACGTGGTAAGCGGGTGCGGCGGGGAAACATTGGAGCAGCAAGCGGGCAAATACGAAAGAGGGAAAGAAGGAGCCGAGGCTGCAACGGAAATGACTGAACAGAAGCAAAACGTACGGCTTCTGCGTACGACATTCGAATTACCGCGCACCTATAACGATATTTATGAAATGCGTTTTCGTACCCGCTCCGAGCGATGAAGTATTTATCGATCTTTAGGTCTCTTGAAAAATATCAGAGCTCCAAACCAAAGCATTTCGATAAAACATTAGTTCGCCCGTATTATTATACATCTCGACATAACCTCTATAACGCTAATTTTTTAAATATGTTTTCTGCCTGTTATTTACAGCTAACACGAATAAAGTGATCCGAACGATGAAGTCTGACAAGCGAGTATACATAGAATAAACATAGTACATATAATAGCCTGCGCAGTTTTATTTTCGTTCGCAGCTACTAATAAGTATGAAACGAATGATATTCATTACTCTAAAGTAGTAAATTACTGACAGGTTAGTCGTGACTCGATATAAATGTATTATCTAAACCAATATTCAAACAATTCCAGCTGTTGAGCGTCGTGGTATGCGACACTTGGAAATACGGTATACGTCGGTATATCGTCTCGTTATAAATATTAATTATAACGAGTCACTATTGAAATACTTAGTAAACCATGACTCAGTTGGTTTACTGGAGGAGATGGTCTTCTGGTTGGTGTGTTTCTGTTGTTCAAACTAACACTGACTACCTCGCCGAGCGTTTCTTCGAACGTCGACTCGGAAGCGTTTTTTATGCATGCTGATTGGACGTTTCGGAAAATTGCCGAATTACCCATCAGCATGTTGCGAGGGAGAAGTCACACCTTTTCCTTGCGCCGAGGAGCGGTTCTCGAAGGTGGGTGTGTACTTATTACTTATTTGTCGGTTTTTTGGCGATTCAGGGGAAACTTGACCTGGTCTAGATCTGCTGGGGGTCGGCGTCGAGCCCCCCTTTGGGAATCCACGTTTATGACGCTTGCAATTAACTGTTGAGGTCGGTTTAATAAATAAGGTTTTGGCGCTTATTGCTCCTTGGCTTAAGGAAGAAAACGATTTCCTCAAAAACAGTTTTGTTAGTTGCGCGTCATAAACGTGCTAGCCATTTGCACGTGGACGGTTGTTCCATGTTCAGATTGTTAGTCGCCCTTTTTGCTACGGTACGAATTTTCATTATCTTTGTTCGCAGGTAGGACACGCGAAGCAATTGTTGCTCGTTTATTTCGCGACGCAACACCAGCATTTAATATAATTTTTATTGAAAACGAAATTTTTATCGTGCAAGGAGCCGATCATCGTCTAAGGTAATACGAGATCGTTCTCAAGTGCCTTAGCGCGATAAGGGACCTGTTTATGCGTGTGGCGATCGGGGCACATGTCCCTGCGAGGGGTCGCGACATCCCGTCGCCAGCGGGGGTTACAAGTTTCATATATCCATACATTGTACAAAAGTATCTTTTTATTTCATTACGAGTCCTTTTCATTTACTGGACACTTCCACCTCCTGCATACAGTTAATGAACAACAATTTTATAAAACTGTATTTCGTTCACTCTCCATGTTACGATCCTTATTGACTATAGGGGACATGCTTTTTATCGGGTCGCCACAGTTACATCGAAAACACGCGTCACATACTATTGCAGTAGCACCCTACTGTGCACTCATTCACATTATTTAAGTTTCCAGATTCCATGACAACAATTGGTACGGTGCAAAAGGAGAAGGAATGATCAATAAGACTTCACGGTTTATAATCGGAGAAGTAATATAATTTCCAATTAGCTATTTACTGAATTGCGAAGCGAAGTGTAAATCTGTGGGCATGCAAGTGCGAATGGATAAAAGAAATGTAGCTGCAAAGTAACGAGATAACGAGTATATGTAGTACGAGTAACGAAAGAGAGTAAACCGTGAAATAATTTTGTTCCGCGACGCACCCGCGGAACCAACTTATATACAAAATTGTTACCCTGATAAAAAGTCGGCTAGAAATATGCACAAGATATAACCTTTAACGTGCAGAGGGCTAGGGCGTTAATGACGCCCAAGTAATATAACTGTTTTTGAGGAAGTCGTTTTACTCGCTAATCGGCCAAGGTAGCAGAATTTGGGCATGCACGACCTCAGCAGTTAATTGCATTCGTCGTAAACGTGAGATTCCAAAGGGCCTCGCAGCTGGGCCCCAGAAGGACCGACATGGTCAAACTCTAGGACCCTGGTGGAAATTCCGCTGCAACGTTCAGAGACACACCCATTCGTTTCTGGGTTTTCACTCAACCAGTCTATCGAGACGTAAATACTTCGTCTTTCCTGGAGACAGTTTGTAGTTAGGTTTTATATTATAAACAGTTTGGAAATCAACAGAAAGGCGTTAGCATCGTTGTTGATGACGCGTGCATGGTCTACGCTGCGATCGCAGCGGACAAAGCTGCTTTTGAGAAGGATCCATAATAAATTTAGGACTTGTATATTTACGAAGTCCTGGCCTGGCTGGGATGCGAGACCAAGATTTCGGGGTGACATTTTTCAGTCACGCCATTCTCAGCAGCACTTGACGTAATTTACAATTGGACCCTCGCGATAACACGGCTAAACATCCGCGGGTTTGGTTTTTGCTCGAACAAAGGATCTTTTTGTGCGACGTTCTCTGTGCATATGTGTCGGAAAACTGTGTAGGATCAGGGGTGTTGCATCGAGGGAAGACCCACCTGCGAATGGACTTGCATGACCCTATGCCCCACCAAGGACAGAAGTCCGTCCAAGACGACCTTGGAGGGAGACTTCGGAATGGGACCGGGCGATTTGGTGTACGTATGTGAAAGAGGATGATTAGATACATACGAACGCCTCAACGATTAGCAATCTCCTTGTCAATCCAAGTTATATATTTGTTGGAAATAAATCCTTTTTTTTATACTTAATCTCTCGAGCGTCTTGCTACGTTGTTTTAACTACCTCGTAGAAAGTTAATTCGGCGTACTAGGGTACGTGTACAAAAACACAATCGTTTCAGGATTTTCACGCAACCAGTCACCTCTGGTTTCGTACCCAACCAAGTTGTCTGCAGGGTTCTTACCTAACAGAGTAACGATGCAGCAATTAATGACTCCGGAGTATCGTTGTTATAGTTTTAAGTATTGTTTTATTAAATAAATACCAACCGTTAACAGAACATCGTTAACATCGCTGAAATACAGTTCAGATTCACTTATTACAGGATACAGCAATAATTATTGCTATCCTGTCGAAAGAATAGGAATGCTAAACACCACGCGACGCGACCCTAGTCGGAACGGAAATTTACGACCTTCGTTTCACCTGTTCGGTCCTGTGCACGCGGTACGTCACGGGTGCACGGCAAAGCAAATTGATATTCAGATCGCCATATATTATTTTCTGTTTAATCGTTCCTCAAATAAATGCGTTTTTTCTTGTTACAATTCTGCAGTGACAAATCGTAATTTCGGTGCGTTATCGGAGCAGTATATTTCACTCGTTGTCAGTCCTGCATTTTAAGCATTGATGCATACTGTACCTTAAAACAGATCTCACCCCCTAGTTACATTACGCAGGACGTGTTCGAAATGATCGAACGAAGTTTCGAAACTCAAAAGGTGCAGTACCAACTGACTATAGAATATGATGAAAGAAAAACATCTAACCAAATAGGCATGAGAACTATTCGAATAACGTTATATAGCTTGATAGCAATTTTAGCTCGGATAGAGCGATGCACGATCAAATTCAACGGTAGTTACACATATACATCATCAAAGGCGTTTCTGCAATCGGGCACTCAAAAATTTATTGAAAAACTTTCCAGACCAGTCCAGTTTGAGTATATAACGTAAAAAATTTTCTATACCCTTCAATGGATGTAAGTACGTAGAATTAATTGCATTTGCTACCCGACTCCGTTCTTTTACTTTTTCGCATCAAATCGCAGGTGTTTATAAAAAGCTTAATAATTATTTATTGCCTGGGGATATCATACCACGTTTCTATTAAAAATACCTCAAAGCAAGTAAATATATCTTTCTTGTGATCGGTCGATTACAATATAATAACATCGGTTGTAAGGTGAAACGTACCATGCACAGGTCGTAGAGTAAATCAAACAGATAAAAACAGTAAAACACGCCGTTCAAACCCCCATGAATTAAACCAGCTGTAACATACATTGCCGGATAAAATATCAAAGAGAAATTCAGCAAATAAAGCGCCAGTCCAGTATAAACTTTATGTATGAATGACCCCATGGCATCAGCTCTGTATTATCATTCAACGACGTATTATCATTCCAATTGAGAGCTAATGTCGTAAATCTAAATACATTCAATGATTAACGAAAGTATCTGAACAGACCAACATTCAAGTATTCACTGCATATTAATTTGTAACCAACTCGATAACGGTTATACTCAATTTTATTCGCAATATGCTATGCGTTCACTCTAAACGGTTCGAAACAATATGTAGCCTGGAAAGAAAATTTTAATATTTAAACGCGTACACGATATACAGAATATTTGTTGCAATAACGTACGTATTTATAAAATATACCAATACATTCACAAGGCAACGCGTTATGTTAATAATTATGTTGCGTGGTAATTACTTGTTGGCTCACGAGGTTCTTGCATGTAATTATACGAACTGTTAGGAAAACGTGCACGCATAATAGATTGGCAAGTACATAGTTGCAATACTATTGCTTAATTCTTACTTATGGCATACAAATTTCTAGAAAGTCTGTGCACCTTGAATGAGTATTTCTTAATATTTATGTCATTTTCTTAAAGAGCAGGAATATTTTGTGCATTGTTCGCATAATGAAACATCAAACATAAAAATCGTTCGAACACTTATATAGATGACGAATACCGAATTGTGATTTTTGAAGATTACAAGTGTGGGATGCATCTTTCCCATAGCATTGTCCGATCGTAACTTTTTCATATGTCTTCCACTTTCTATCTTTATATATGTATAATACGTATGTTGTAGTTCGTATCACGTTTAGTATGTCTCATCTCACATTTCTCCCAAACTGTTGCCTGTGTTTTTGGTTGAAGCTTCAAACAACATTTTGGTCAAGGATAAAGTTGCTCAGAATCACCCCAGCAACCCCCCATTTCCCGATGTTCGTGTAATCAAGGAACACCCTAGAAACAGTATTGTAAATGCTTTAGCTAGAGAGTTAACGTTATATGCTACATATTTTGCGATCCAACAATACCAACATACGTATACGTATATTCTAACTTATGTGCACCTTCATTCAATAATGTCAATTTACTAATTAATTGCTTAAATGTGTTAAGTTTTTTAAAATGCATATAAGCTGTTTACTCTATGCTCTTATTGAAAATGTGATTTTAATAACAACAAGTAATATCTGAAACTGTTAATAAAGGTAACAAATCCGACAATATAAAACAACGTTTTGCGTCAAAACAGCAACAGTGGAGTATGAATATACTATTATAAATGAGCTCAATTTTTATTTCAAATGCGATGAGCAACTTACACTTTTCATAGAGAATGGGCCTTTATAATACATTAATGCAAACGTTGAGAGGTATAACGCGAATCCAGGGGGTTGGGATCAATCGGATTTACGACACGGCCAAGCTAATGCTATATTTTAGGAATATTTCTAACGCTTCAAGCATCTCGCTGCCAGCCCTCAGATGGCACCGAATTAGAATAAACGAACACTTTCTTAAAAGCCTCACAATTATAGCCGCAGCACATCACTCTCTCTTTGTACCTCAATCATAAAACTCGCGAATTCCAAACGGTCATACGAATCTGGCTCATCTAGCGGTCTCACATCAACCCTCTGAGACTTTCCAATACCTCGCGGTCCATCCCCACACAGGGTCGGGACCGTTTACCTTCCAGGGACACATCGCGCTAAGGCCGTAATGGAGGGCAGGACGCCAGCCGTTAAAACTCATCGATATACGAATTTGTCGCCTTGCTTATCAGCCTTGATCGGACGTCACCTTATACTCGAAACAGCAGACGTATGGGTGACATTATGCTAATGAAACAGTCGAATCCGCTCAATAAACAGCATTTGAAACAAATAGGCTACATGCTGAACCTAATTTGAAGGTTTAACCTAGGGTATACGTAACTCACTTTATTAGATAAGTTTCATTGCATGGATCTCTTGAACGACGCAACCAATGGACGTACAAGTACTACAAATTCGAGTTGTTCAAGCACTCGAACCTAGGATTACAAAGAACAGGGAGGGGCCTTCGTCCTGAGAATTCGAACGCTTCCGGATGCGTGTACAACACTCACGCTCACACACGCTCACACACGCGCGCACAGAGAGGTACGTTTCCTCGGTGTTTGACCTCCGACATGTGTTCTGTGCACTCTACGTACACGCAAGGAAAATTGAACCAGCAAAGACGATGGAAGGAGGAGAGAAGAGGAGAAGGTGGTCCACTGGTACGAGGAACGACGAAGGTTGTCGGTAGTCGCGCAAACGAATGACTCGCGACGGCTCTTCCGAACAAGTTCTCACAGACTGTACGTGCAGCTACAACACGGGCACACGTTTTACCTAAGTACGACGACACACGACATACGTACATGCAGAATTTAATTAGTTGCATGCTTGAGGCCGCTGTACCTGCGCATGATAGATACTGCTCGACGCGAACTGTCGGGAAACTTCAGACCTCTGCCGTGCTCTCCTTCTCCTTCCATAAAGACCACTCGACCGCTTGCATCGTTCTTTAATTACCCAGAAAAGCTTTCGATTTTTACTCAACTTTTCTCTATGCAATTAAGAATGCCACGGCTCCAGAGAAATCGCAGTGCCCTGCTAAAACAATCAACGAGGAGGGGAATTCAACTTGCAAAAACCTTCCTGTTCCGCTCTCTGAAAAACCGCCGGCCTTCATAGATTTATGTATAGTGCAACGTCGCGTGAGCGTAACTCGCGGCTCTCTTATTAACGACCTTTACCACCCGAAGATTGAATCTTAATCGTTTGAAAAACGACAAGCCGTAGGAATGCAAACGGCAACCGAACGTGTCAACTTATCTTCGAGAGTTCAGGTTCTTCAATCAGATCGAACTTAAAGTTAAGCGACGAAACGCTTCGAATGCAAAAATTAAATCAATCTGTGGCAGTATTGATTATCGAAGGGTACCCTTCTCTATCTACTTTGGAACGCCACTTATACAGAGTCGCTTAATTTCCTATTGTAGCCGTATACAATTTTTTCATAAATGTTATGCCCACTTAAAAAATTAATACTCGTGACAACTTTTTATAAATCTGCAGCCCTTACGAAAATGACGGCAACTATAAACGTTTAATAAACGTAGATTGGCAAAGCCCTATTTCTTCGACATAAAGACCACCGTTTATTCAAATTATGTTTATACGAGAAGTTTGATCTTTTGCTTGAAGGAATACGGCTTGGCTATGTCATTTATTAAGCACAATTAGCTCCCCCGGTGATAAATGCTTAATACGTTAATATTGATGCAAACGGCGATTGGAATGGATAGCAGAGAAAAACATAACGTGGAATGAATTTCTTTCAATTAATGGCACAATGATTGTACTAACAATGGCTCGGTATATAATAATAACTATTTCACAGTTTTTGTATAAAAATGAACAGAGAAAATATGCAACCTGATTTCAAAAACACACAATCATCTTAGAATTATGAGGATTTTCGATTTCATCGATCCAGAAGTTTACCTTATTTCAGGTTTAGTTTCCATTTAATCTAATTTTTATCTGAACAGCAGATTGTACATGTAGGGACAATATTAAAAATCTTTTAAACATTTTTGTCCGAATAAATGTAGATAATTACACATTGGCGATGAAAATTCAGCTAATAGTTTCAGACACTCGATCGAGTAGCGATAACAATCTATTTTTCTGAACGCAGTGCACAATTGCAAAGGATAGATTCACCGTCGCGATCGGTTGTTCAGGTTCCTGGTATTTCAAGAAATGGAGAGAAGTTGGAAAATAAGTACGACACATGGAACAAATTTTCGGAGTGGCACTTTTAAATAAAATTGTATTGCACGCAAGGCCAACTTTATACACAAGCGGACCATTCGATTTTTCTTGCGATGAAATAATTGATAGAAATTGATCGAAACGAGACTAGCACCGAATTTTCGAATTTATGATGAATATTCCATCGGGTCACGAGTTTATACATCGCAAGGACAGCCCCAATTGGTGGTCAGGTGGCGTTTCAGCTAAACCAGAGCTTTACGACACATACGCGCTGGAACAGATATTTTTAAGCTTCGAGTTTTTATATTGTTTCGTGCATGGCCGACGATTTATTCTACCCTGCCGAGTGAAAGCAAATACTACTATTTCCATCACTGGCAATTTATCTTCCTTCCCTTTAATAACTCCAAGACGCGTCATAAAGAAGGAATCCGTTCGGACCTAGTAAACTGGCAACAATCGGAGCCAAAACGCCTCTTCAAAGGAGCGCGCTCAAGGCGCAAGAGGAGGCTTAATCAGCACCCCCTGATTGGAAAATAGGTATTTCTCTAATAAGAAATCAGTGTGCACGAAAAAGACCTACGAGCCGATGTTGGGAGAAACGCCGAGGAGAACAGTACGGCAAGAATCATCGTCCTCACAATTCGCCGTTATTAATAAAGCCACTGCTGTTAATTCAATTCTATCCACAAATTAATCATCCCTACGCCTAAGTAACCGTTGGTAGTCGTCCGGATCGCGATACCGATAATAATTGAGACGCGGATTTACGATATTGGCGCGATACACGGTCCTGTCGTGCTTCATTGCGACCGTGACGAACATTTGGGAATTGATACAACTCCATTGCGTCAAACTTACTCCGCAGTGGGAAACAATGATTCTTTGCATTTGTTCTGTCTCAAGATGCGTAGAACAGTGACGCAAATCTTCGGGGGATGTTCATCGTACCATCCATCTGTTTGGTAGATATCTGGACCATTCTTGTTTAGCGTGCCAACTAGTTGCTACAATATCTAGATCATGATAGCAAATCTATGACTTAGAATGCAACTCGGATCACAGTCTGGTTGCCTACATAAAGAGTAAACCTACGTAATTTTATGAGGGATACACCATTGTGTTATCGATAGCATTAAATACTTGCAGCCATCTTTCTCTAATCGCAGATACGAGTTCTGGTCTTGAGCAAGAGAGGCTTTCTTATAGATAAATTTATTGGTCATTTACGGTCCCTTTAATATAAGATTGCTATCCCGCAGGTGAACACATACGGAACATACACGATTTGTTAGCGAAGATAAAACATTGTATAACACCCGAGACTTTGCAGTATTGGTATAGTATGGAGGGTAACAATATAGAAACAACCATATTATCAGTTTTTTTTTAAACATTTTTTCGGAGAAAATTATGATATTTCAGCATTTTAACGTAACAGCTTGTAACATATAGGTTACCACCACCACGTTCTCATGGTTTCCATTGTGCAATGACCCCATTTTTGTACAACATCCTCAATTAGTAGGTATAGAAAGTAACATCTACAAATGAGGTTATGATTAAAAAGGTGTCGATGGCCAAAAGCGGTTACTAATATTGTTCTCAAGGTATAAATAGGGTCATTTAGTCGTATACGAGGTCTGCTGGTGTGCCTTTCCGACCAATGGGTATAGGCAATCGGCCATAATAGCAGGAGCGCACGACTCACCTACCTGAAACGGGGGTACGCCGCGACCTTTTCCAGTTCATTGTGACGCCAATTTTCAATACTCCATTATTTTGTAAGGGAAACTTGAAGGAATGCGGCCATATTTTTTTCAACATTTATGTTCCTGTGTACCATGATCGAAAGAGACGCAAAAAATTTGTTTATATTTTTCGACGTTATAAAGTTTATTATCGAGGTTGAAAAAGTTATCTTATAATAGTCCAATCATTTGTGAATAAAATATAAAAAAGTAGCTCAATCGGACAAACAGTTCCTGAGATAAAAAATTCTAAGTGAAGCCCGTTTTCGCAAACTGACCAAAATTACAAACTGTGAAGGACTGCATTTTCTAAATAAATTGTCAATCGCGAAAATGATCACTTTAACCAGCAACCCCCTAATTTTACCTGTTCTACACATATTTCATTTACAACAAAAAGTGATCGATTTGTCATGGATTGTTTTCTTCATAATACATTTCATAATTCGGTTCGATTATCCACTTTGTGGAAGGTTAAAATGCAAGTTGAAATGGCACAAGTCTATGGACCGTTAACTAAATTTATTATACACTTAAAGAAGTATGATTAATATCGGTTCGAACGCCTGTCTGAGTATTTCGTCTCAACTCGTCTCTGTTTCCACTCTCTCTCAATTCTACTTCGATTCTATTCGTCTCTGTTCGTCTCTCAATTCTAACTCGACTCGGACTCGCGCACGCATCATCAACTCAATATGTTCTTTCACTCTTAGCTTTCCTCTAATCCTATCCCTCGTTCGTTCACCCTCGTTGAGGCACACACACCCTTTCCACGTGCCACAGTTCGCCAAGGGCCACGATGCCCCCAAGACTCCACGTGCATTCTCCGAAACCGTTCGCACCTTCCTAGAGATAAATATGCACTCGATCCACATTTGACACTTCCACTAACACTCTTAATTCGCACTCGCGTCACACCATATACTTCGTCAACATGATCCATACAAACCTCCCATTCACGACTCCTACGAATTCTCGCACCCCGCAATTTATCGAAATCGGCTTTCGTTTCCTTTATGCACATTAATCGAATTCAACGTTAAAACGAAATCGATTAATCGAAAATATTTGCGTTCTAGGCAATTGTGTAGTCGTCGCTGTAAAGTTGCTAGAAGAATGGCTGTCTAATAGGTAGTAAAAGTGCGTATGTGTGTTATCTGTTTACACTTCAAACTTCAAGGGTCAGTCTTCAGCGTAACCTTATTCTTGATTGCAATAAATAGTCTGTGGGGGCACTTCCCACATACACCGCTAGGGGACAAGCACGATGATCCGGCTTCCGAAGGTGGTTGTATAGGACCGCGCGACTATATATATAACCTCCGACCGTTCCCTACTATTCCTGTGTCTAAGGCAGGGCCTGCTAGTACGCCTTACTGATGAGTCCGCTAGCAGGCCTCGGACGAAACGCAACCTTCTCCCTTTCCTCCTTTCTTTTCCCGACGAAACCTTCTCCTCCCCCCGCAAGTCTTACGGAGGTATTTCCCGGACCCTTCAAATATATTATATATATATATATATATATATATAAAAGCACCGAACGCATAACCGATGGCAAACCGAGTTGCGTAACTAATGGGTAAGTTTAACTAGCTTTTCCTAACGTTAGATATGCAAATCGTTTTTCTTCAAACATAATTTATCCAGTTGAAAACGTACTGATCAAAAAAATATTTTGTTGGTAAGTAATGAAACACTTTATTCCTTTCGGATAATGAATAAACGTATCGAACACGGTTATTACACGATTTATTAAAGTATTTCTTATTCATGATGTTACGCGGCAAAACCGCGAAACCCGTACAAAAAGTAATGGCTACCCCAATAAAAATACGGCTAGCAATCGGTACAAAGAACAAACTTCGATGTGCAGATTTTTAGGGCGTTTACGACGCGCAAGTAATAAAACTGTTTTTGAGGAAGTCGTTTTACTCTATAATCCGTCGAGGTATACGAAATTACGCGTATACAGTTAATTGCATGCGTCATAAACGTGAGTTTCCACAAGGGCCTCGCAGCTGGGACCCAGCAGGCACGACCGGGTCAAGCTCTAGGACCCCGGTGGAAATTCCGTGGCGTTGCCAAATAATCTGCAACGTGTAAGGACGCACCCCCTCCCTTCAGGAAACGCGCATTGGGCGCTAAGGAAGGGTGCGACCACACCTTGAAAACACGCTCATTGGAAATTAGTCACCTTTCCTAATGTCCAATCAGCGTGCCTAAAACTCACTTCCGAGTCGATGCGCTGGAGTACATTCGACGAAGAAGTCAGTCTAAGACAGTCTAGGACAGAGTCCAAGACAGGGTCCTACCCAGCACACTGAAAAGGAGAAACAGTATCCTCTCCTTCTTCAAGTGTCTGTCCTCTTCTCAAAGGTGCAAATCAAAGTAACATCTTCTCATTCGTGAATTTGTGTTCACTCAGAAGCAGGAGAAACCATTCTACTCTCCTACTTCAAACCAAACGGGAAACATTATCTTCCCACAAATTGTTCACTGTACAGTATACTAAACAAGACTGTACGATCCGTTTTACACCTTCACCTGTTATAATTCATTTGTTAATAGAAATTAAAATCGTTATCATTCGTTACGTTAAGCGAGCACCTCCTTAATCGGTCGTAGGGTCATACGTGCGCTTCGGTGTCGAAGAAATTCGGAACGGAGACTTACGACCTCCGTATACTAAGGATCTCGTTGCATCCGATGGTAGCATCGAAGCCGCGTATTACCTAAAAACACACGAATAATGAATAATTCCACATTATTCTTAATTAAGACGATGGAACATTTGCCGCACGCTTTCCTCGGTACCCTCGATGCCCCCATCGCGACCAACCGCAAGTGATCGGTTCGCACCTGAGCGCGCGTCGGCCGATGCCCGCCGGGCGCTCTCATTGGCCAGTGTTTTTCGTTAATAACTCAAAAACGAAACTATGTATGACATTATTACCAAGGAAAAAGTTGTTGATCTACACCTCAGCTACACCCCAATTCTCGATGTTCCCTAACTTTTGTGCCACCCTGTATACCCCTCACCGTACCGAGAACACAATATCAACTTCCACCATGGAAAATGAATACTCCTTCCATAATTGCCAAATTCCTGAACACAGGCAAAGACACAAACCCGAACGTCTTCAAAACTCGATATACCGAATTATCCACCGAATATCCAAACCACAAACAAATATTTACCAATCCCACAAAATCAAAGCAAGGGACTGGATGTGCAGTATGCTCAGCATTGAGGCACATGCCGCGTTACAAGCCCTAAGTATATTGTTGTGGAGCAATATTAGAATCATAAAGCCATTGGGTTCCTTAAATGACTTTAATTTATTTTTCGTGAACAGCTATCACGTCCTGCAGCTGCGAGCCATATATAAACTTATAGCTCATTTTCTAAGATTAGTATGTTTTTTTAAAGTCAACGTGCTTTATGACTTTATCTGCGAACCATTAGCTGCACATGTAGACTTCGCGCGAGTCACACAACTTTACCATTTTCTCTGACTCCAGAAGTGTCATGTTATCCTTGCAAAATTTTCAGTCCGGCAAGGAAATAATTGGGGCATCATAGAAACAAATTCAACACTCATGTGTGCCGAAAAAGGGGTTATGTATTCCCGGATTCCTAAACAGAAAAGAATAATTTATAGCAATAAAAGGTTCTCATCCTTTAGATAATAGTTTAAAAAAGATACCATTAGTATAGTATTGAAATTTGCTTTCAATTATTAATAATTTCGATACAATACTTCTTAATACGAACTATTTTCTATTCGCGGAAGATACGGTTCGTAATCGATATCATCGAACTGCAGATAGTAGAATCGATATTTGGTTTATCACTCATGCGTCGACCAAACGCCGCACGCACGATGTTTATGCTTTCTCAAAATGTTTATGTACCGAAATTTTCGTGTGGAGTCCCAGATGCATACCTAGCCGCATAGAAGTTAGTTAATCCTGCATCGACTACGATGCAATCACAATAGAATTGAAAAAACATGTAGTTGGGGGGGAGAATCGAACCCAGAACTTTCGTGGTACGAGCTACCTAATTACTGCACAACGTCAACTCGTAGCACAAATATAGGTACGCACCTTTAATTGTTTATATCGTTCAACCCATTGAGTGTCTGAAGCTACTATTTGGCACCTGTTTAGGAGCCTATTAGGAGCCTATACACTATCATCTTACAAAAGCTCGTGAAAACGGAAGTTGCACAAATGGGGTTCTTCCCTTGTGAGTGCGATGCTTACACCGTCGTCACTAATAACCTCAAAGGGTGCATGTGATGTAAAACACAGAGTAAAAAAAAGTACACAACTATTGAAAAAACATTCGGAATCGAGATAAATGTAGAAACATAAAATAAGACACACTAGACACCATGGTATGAACACTGGTAGCACACAATTATTTAAACTATGCGAATATTGAATACTTTGACGAATGCGTAAACCACACTGGCATTCTATGACAATCACATTTTACGTTCGTCATTCATCTGACAATGAGTGATACAGTTGTACAATAATTTTGTTCACGACACTCGATCCAGTAGCGCCTAGAATTGGGTCGGCTAAATTTACGATCTCGCAAAACTCAAAGAATCGCGGCTCGGGTCGTAATACCCGTCGTTAACACGTTGACCGCCACGGTGGTCGTATATGACGGCAGATTGTTTCTCCTGTGACACCGCGATGGTTATTGGTGACCTGTGAATCAGTGCTTCAACTATTTATAACTGTAAGAGTTGAATGAAGATTGACAGTTAATGCATTTTGAACATCACCGCTAATTAGAGGATACTTTAAAATAAAATAAAATTTTGTATTATAACATCGAAAGTAAAAGATTCATTTTTGGTCTGACTTTTAGCAATTTTTGATCCAAATCTAGATAAAATCGTTTTATAGCACTCTTGGCAAAATTTTCGCGCCAGATGCGCTAGCCCTTCTTTCTTTTGCATTTCGTGCATTACAAGTATATTTCATGGCTCTGATGCTTCTTCATCATGGCACTGTGTAAGATGCACTGCGAGTGCTATTCTAAACTCAGACACCTTGATTTTTTCCTAATGTAATCTAAACTACTGTTGGTTTTTCGCCGGTATAATTATTTTTGCGCACAATTACCGTTTCTGCCGACTGTTTTGTCGAGATCATAAAGATATCGCGTTTGTCTTTCACCTTGAGGACCATAATCCCATAATGGGATTATAAGCGATGGTACCAACGACTCATCGATACATACCCCTTCATCTAGATCATAGCATTTACAAAAATTTTGATTTAGTCGAACCACAAGTTTCTTTATCTTACACAGCCTATCATTTGTGTTTGCTGTCTGTTTATTGGTAAAATGAAGATATCGTGAAAGCACTTCGAACCGATTTCTGGATATAACTTGTTTTGGAAAGGTTTGGCAGTACGTGTTATGTGTATACCAATATGCGCCAATTTTCGGTAACTTCACCAGGCCCATCCATATTAGCAGCCCGAAGAATCGTTTTACCTCATTTTTATCGGTTGGTGCCCATTTATCCAAATGGACGCCACTCCAAATGGAGTGGAGCTTCTGTTTTCCATGTATTGTGCAGCATATGTATTCCTCTAGTCAACAATTATTTGTAGACCCTCTTCCGTAACAAAAGCAAAGTAAAAATCTTGTGGCTGGTTACCCTCGACCTGTACAGCAGTTCTGGATTTGACAAATGAGATTACACTTGCCACTGTTTGTATTACATTTGACCATTCGTTATTGTCTATATTGTTACTATGTTCATTTTCATTTTCTATGTCGGTTTCATCCTCGGTATCCGATTCGATTCAGCGACGTCTTATCGTGGGCAACATGTGGAGTATTTCTTCTTCTGATATTTCATTTTCAGACGAGTCTCCCGATGAACACTCGCCGGATAATTCGTCAATCGAAAAATATTCAAAGTTTGAACCCATATCTTTAAGCGGTAATCTACGAATATTATTATAAACACACCTCACAAAATAATCGTAAATGCTGCTTTATAATCATATAATTTAAGTTAGAAGTGTGCACATACCTTATTATAACAGTAATTCTTCTCTTGGCGCTCACCACGATCTCTACCGAGCATGCTTACGAGTTAGCCCCACCACTGGAGGGGCCCCTATAGTTCTGAATCGACGGAGTAATTCGGCACCTTTTGATTACGCGACACGGCCGCTACGGCCGCGTTTAACTATTAAAAGATTAAATGCTTCGTATCGGTGAGGCAACGCTAATGCAACGGCGTAACATTTTTATTGTTACTTATATCGCTATAATTTTTGTTTTGAATTATTGCTGAGATTGTGGTGATTAAAATGAGACCAAACGCGATAGAATTTGGATTATATTTGCTTACTTACTTACTTACAAGAATCCTTACAAGAAAAGCTTGCGAACGGTCGTGCTCAGTTTTTACTATAACTTTACGGGCTTAGAGAATAGTACAAATCTAAACAAATATTCCAATAGGCCTCTTCAAGGTAAGATGCGCATTTATTAGTATGGTTTTATATTTTTCTGGAGGCCCATGCAAGCACATAATAATGAAACGCCACATGCAAAACGGAAATCATCAGCCGCAATTGAATACAGTAACGAAACGAAGCGCCGAAAACAGTGTCGTCGGCCGTGCCCGCACTCGAGAATCAGATGGATCAAATTGTCGCAATGCTTTACCGGCCCGCGAAGTTCGCTTCGTTCTCCCTCGAGGAACCGCAGGTCGCGGCTACTAAACGCCTTTTTATCTTTGAGACGGGCCGCCTTAACGTTGCTCGAGGGAGAACGAAGCAAACTTCGCGGGCCGGGAAGGCATTGCGACGAATTTGATCCACCTGATTCTCGAGTGTGGCCACGACCGACGACTCTGTTTTCGGCGCTTCGTTTTGTTATTGTATTTATTTGCGGCTGATGATTTCAGTTTTGCATGTGGCATTTCATTATTATGTGCTTGCATGGGCTTCTAGAAAAACATAAAGCCATACCAACAAATGCGCATTCTACCTTGAAGAGGCCTATTGGAATATATCTTTATATTTGGACTATTCTATAAGCCCATAAAGTTATAGTAAAAACTGAGCACGACCGTTCGCAAGCATTTCTTGTAAGGATCTGTGGGGGCACTTCCCACATACACCGCTAGGGGACGAGCACGATGATCTGGCTCCCGAAGGTGGTTGTATAGGTCCACGCGACTATATATATAACCACCGACCGTTCCCTACTATCCCTGTGTCTAAGGCAGGGCCTGCATGTACGCCTTACTTGATGGTGAGTCCGCTAGCAGGCCTCGGACGAAACGCAACCTTCTCCCTTTCCTCTTTCTTTTCCCGACGAAACCTTCTCCATCCCCCGCAGATCCTTGACCATTACCTATAATATTACTAAGTAAGTATGTAAATATAATTCAAGATCAATCGTGTTTGATCTCATTTTAATCACCACGATCTCAGCAACAATTACAAACAAAATTATAGCGATATAAGAAATAATAAAAACGTTACGCCGTTGCATTAGACTTCTCATTCTGTCCATTTCTATGCCCGCCGATATCGGTGTCTCAACAGTAGCCGGGCTCCGACGGTTCTACGAACCCAAAGTTCGACCAAATTCGCTTGGCGCTTACGGCCGGTCCCGAATAGTAAGCGCCAAGAGAAGAATTACTGTATATTCAGAATTGAAGAAACGCTATTTACTGATATCTTCTACACGTTTTACCAATATATTCCACACATCCCATACCTTCCTCACTATTTCAAAATTTGCACGATGCTTACAACACAAACTGTTACGACTGAATAACGAACGCGAATTTTTTGTTGGAATAAATGAAGGTCTGTGTAATCCGTTGCTATGATACCGTTTGAGGTATGTAGCATATCGCGCAAGCAGCGCGATGAACGCAAGATGAACGTTCCATGGGCAAGAATGTTGCCTTATATCACCAATTTATTATTATCTTGCCATTATATCCTTAGAATAATAAAAATACTTTCGTGGCGCCCTAAGCCAAACCATGTAATTTCGGCGTGGCGGTCAGCGTGTTAATAGTTCGATAAAAACCTTCTTCACTACAGATTGTTCGAAAGCGCGTTCTACATAATTAAGCCGAAATTTTTTATATTTTTTTTATAAGTTTCCAAGGTCACCTCAAACTTTCTTATACATATACAGTGTGTTAAGAAATGATAGGTTCACTCAGACTTATAATCGTAACTTATAACAACTCATTACAGAACCTCCACCAAAGTTACGCCTTGAAAAGTAACGCGGTGCTGTACGTAGATTGTGCCAATAGTTCGCCAAACCATCTGGCCCATCAAAGTTGAATTTCTTTTCATCGGACCAAATCATCGAAGAATTTGAAAATAAATTACAACATCCTCGCTAGAAGATATGTACATACCGAATGCCACTGTTGGGTCCATGTTTGATGAAAATCTGTAAATGTTACACGTGTTTTGCAATGCTCCTCTTTAAGCGTTGGGGCAGATTTCATTTTCTTGAATACAAGATTAGAAGACACTTTTAAAGCAATCCATACTGCCACATTCAAAGCATTTGGCGCGAATTCGTTGCGTAATCATCGACTTCCTATTGTTGAATTTGATGCCTTCGCGATATGCTCTATTAATAGGTGGTGTCAATTTCTGTGGTCATCCAGGAGATGTTTTTACACCATCTTCTTCCCCATTTTGTATAAACCGATTCGCCGCATTGCAAGATCTGCCCATACGACGACCAATGTCTCGACGAGACATTCCAGGGTCCTTCTACGCCAGTATCTGTCCTTTTTCTTTTTCGTTCAAAACGTTTCCCCTGACCATTTTTTAGAAAATGCCTTAATACCTTCGTAACTCAATACTTCAACACTTTAATACCTTTTTCATTGTTAATGCGTAGGAGGATTCGTGAGAGATTATTTACTGTTTGCGACACGCAAACAAAATGTCGATGCGAAGCAGCAAAGTTCACAGCGAATGCATTATAACGAAAGAATATTGCGACGTATTAAATTTTGGTGCACTAACAAATCACTTAACTGCCCCTTTAACAAGTGAACCTATCATTTAATAACAGTTCAAAACTGGTTACATTCAGTAAAAGATTTCTAGTTTCTTTTTGAACCGTTATTTCCATACAATGTTTAACACAACAGTTTGCTAAGGTATGAGAGAAAAATTCGGAAAATCGGAAATTGTTTCATGCTCTTGTTTCTAAATTACCACCATAAGTATGACTTAACCAATCATTTCCTGACACGTGGTGTCTTATCCGATACGCGGCTTCGGTGATACTACAGGATGCGTTGAGAGCCCAGTATACGGAGGTTGTAAATCTCCGTTTCGATTTCTATCGATACCGTTGCGCGCGTGTGACCCTACGACCTTTTACGGAGATAGGGATGATAAATTGATTTGAATGTTAATTTAATTAACGAATCTTATTTTTGACTGAATTAGAATAGACTGATAATAAAGGAAAACGTAATGATAAAACGGATCTATCGAGTGTGTAATATCTAGTGAAATAATGTTGGGGAAGATACTGTTTCCCGTACGTCTTCAGGTAAGAGATTATACTTTTTCTCTAATTTCTGAGTCAAAGTCGTCACCTGGTGTCTTGCAGTGCGAGAGGATACTGTTTCTCGCACCTCAGAGTCAAAGACTGACAGAAGAAGAAGGAGAGGATACTGTTTCTCCTTGTCTAATGTACTGGGGTCTTGCAGTAGGAGAGTATACTGTTTCTCGTACCACTGAGTCACGGACTCAGGCAAGAAGAGGGAGAGGTGTCTCCGTTTCTTGTACAAGACCCTGCCAGAGACTCCTTTAGACGTAGGATGTGGACTGTGTAGACTCTGAATTGAAGGTATTAAATTTGAATACTGAATTGAGTAATGGACTCTAATTGTAATAAGTCAGAACTCTATATGGAGAGTGTTAGACTCTTAATACAAGTGACAGTTTTTAAACGGAGAGCGTTGGACCCTAAGTATGGACCGTTTGAACTTTAACTCACGACTCTAAGTTCTGAAAGATAACCGACGTAGTTCAGTGGAACGACCGACGGAAACGACTAACTTCCTCGTCGAGTGCATCGTATCACGTCGACTCGTAAGTAACTTTTTGGCACGCTTATTGGATATTAGAAAAAAGGACTAAATGCCTTTTGTGCGCTCGTAGAGCGCCTTCCAATGGAGGGGGTGCACCCTGACCGTCTCGACTGACCTGGCAACGCACGGGAATTTCGGCCAGGGTCCCAGAGCTTGACCTGGTATCGCCTGCTGCGACACAGCTGTGGGCCCTTTTGGAAATTCACGTTTATGACGCATGCAATTGACTGTTGAGGCCGTATATGCTTAATTTGTTATATCCTGACGGATTGTGGACAATAATGGCTTCTTCAAAAACAGTTTTATTGCTAGCGCGTCATAAACGCCTTAACCATCTGCATGTCGACGGTTGTTCTTTCTGCAGATTGTTAGCCGACTTTTTATTAGGCGGGCCATACATTCCGCGTGCTGATTCCGAGGGTTGGCCGCGGAACACATGGTATAACTCCGGACCTAACTGGGTCCTCGTTTATCAGTTATTGAAACAATGTGGGGCGTCGTGGTATGCGACGCTTTGGAATGCGGTAATACTTCGGTATACCGTCTCGTTATAAATATTAATTATAACGAGTCACAATTGAGATTCGAGTGAAACAAAAACTCGGTTGGTTTACTGGATGATATGGTCTCCCGGTTGGTGTGGTTCTAGTTGAGGTCAAACTAAGACTCGTCACTTAAAACGTTGGATTAAGACTATCTTCCTCGAAAACCTTCTTCGTTGTGCTGATTGCTGGCCACCTTTTTTGGAGCGGTACGATTTTATTACCGTCGTTCGTAGGGAAGACGCGAGATAGCAATTGTTGCCCGTTTTCGCGACGCAACGAACAAGTTCAACAACCAACCGGCATAAAAATATTTTCCAGTCAAAAACTGCTACAGCGAAGAGAGTTATTAAATTAAAAGCGATTTTCTACGAGAGGCATAACGTATGATGTCACTTCATGTTTCGTATATAGCGAATTACTCCCACTTCAGAGTAACAGGAACGTCAAGTGGGCAATGGAAGCGATTACACGAGGCTTCGAAGAGGGAAACGTTTCACGAAATAGTCACTTTCAGTTATTAAGGGCGTCATTTTAATAAACAAGTCAAATAGCGTACAAAGATCTCGAACCAACTAGATTCACAGCACAATGAGACAAGTAGTTTTGCTCGTCCAACTAAAGAACACACAAATTCTAGATCAGTGCTGTCGGTACCGTATTATGGAATATCCGTGACTACGAAGTCTGTCGTGAGACAAATATTTGACACAATGCAGTGTTTCCCAAAGCTTTTTTGTGCCATGCCCGCCCCCCCCCCCACCTTATCCCATATTTAATCCCATATTTTAATATTCAAAAATTGAATTGTTCAGTAAAGAACCTACACTGGACGCTACACAGTTTACGCAGCTCGAGTAGCGGCTGGAGGTCGCCATACGGTTAACTTAAACTTTGGACGAGTCCATATTTGAATTGCCCCCCTGTAGGCCGTGGGCTCCATGTTGGGAAACACTGACATAATGTATTGCTAGCCATAGCGACGGTTTCTGTAGCCGAGATCATAGTTGTACGAATTCAACAAGAGTCGCGGTAGCAGCAGCAAAACCACAATTGCGCCAAAAAAAATGAGAGAAGTTGCATTTGGCGTAAGAACTTGGCGAAACACTATGACTGAAGCTTCCTTTTGCGATTGGATTGCAAAGAAAGATTAATTTGTATTTTATAATTTTCTAGCAGTGCGTCGCTTTAGTGGCAATAGTTCAAGACTGTAAAATAGATTTCTAGTGAAGAGAAGCGAACGGAGGGCCAACCTAGCTCCTATTAGTCAGGAATCATACCAATCGGCTTGCTCCATGTCGATATAAGGGGACCGTTTAGGTTGAAAAGGGTAGCCTTATCGTACACTGCACGGCGACGATTCCATCTCAAAAAGGTGTTTCCTTTACAGCGCATGGCAGTTCGCTCTTGTTCTTTGTTTTACGAGTTAGTCGAAGACTCAGTACCAAGGTTCGTTTCCTTGGTAGCTGATGAAGGAAGAAGACGTTTTCCTTCACGGTCGGACGGCACCTTTCATCGCGATGATAGAAGATGACTCCTTCTCTTGCCCCACCTCATTTTGCCCTACAAAGAAAAAGGCATCCTTCGCCATGTGTGCGAAACCTCTAGGAATGATGCCGTCTCCTCGTACCTTCGATAACCCAAGGCGAAAAATGACGATGAACAGACGGTAATTCTATTCGCCCTCCTTACATCCTTTAAAATCTCTCCCAACCCCTTCGGAATCGAGAGTCGAGTTGGGTACAACAGCGGGGGATTAAAATTAATTATCCCTGCTATTGTACAAAGTCTTTGCGTAAGGTATGCTGGCAGCTGTGGAGATTTGATCAATTGATAACGCACTTCTTTGACAACTGTGCATCCGTCCACCTACTTCTCGTAAATTTGCCGATGCACGGTGGACAGTTGGATATCGGGCCTACGATTATCGATTTGGTAAGTATTTGTAAGTGAAAAATAACTGTTTTATTTTGTTCGATTTCTTTTATTCTGTTTCTCAGCTAACATTTTCATATGGATCTACTAGAATTATTCGTAGCAAGATGGCATCCGTATTCCGCTTTGCAACTGCTTCTATTGAATTTTCCCATTTTATAAAATTTATTGCAATTCATAAACAGAAAAGAAAAATTCAGCGAAACAATATGAATACGCGGCGCTATGTCGTAAAAAATTTCTATGTGAAATCGTATACAAATTTAAAAACCCGGTATAACAACATTCTATATCGTTTGAACTCTCGCACTTGAACATTCCTTTATCCGATCAGTATATTTTTTATTGTTAGTAAAACATTGTATGTATGAATTTTGTTCCTAATACGTATCCGATTTGTTCGCAATAAAAAAATGCTTGGTAAAGTATTCATAAATCTGAATGCAAAACGTTTTTTGGTCTATTATTCAGTACAGTATGTACTTCAAACCTAACACTTGAAAAACACTAACGTGTATTACCAAACTCGTCTGTAGAAATGACTACTAAATATATTAAAGTTTCTAATACGTTTTTAATATATTAGTGGTAATGAATGCAGATAACGCTGAATCTATTATTTTGTATCACTGCAATTTCGCCCTTTCGTTAGAAATGAAATCCCGCAAGAAAGTTCTTCCAATTACAGGGTACACTTCCCAGATGGCCCATTGCTGGATTATATACAGGGTGTCCCGTAACTACCGCAACATCGGAAAATAACGTTTTCCGTGAGCAAAATGTTGTTTGAAGCATCGTTTTTGAGTTATTAACCAAAAACACTGGCCGAAAACCGCGAGTTCGGGCGCGTAACGCACTATGTACTGCGCTCGGTCGTGTACGGAGGCCTCGACGGTATCGAGGAAATCGTACCGCATATGTTACATCATCTTTAACCGTCTGAGTCCCACGGGCTTTTGCTGTTCCCCAATCGAAAAATGCCAAGCGGCGCGATAGCGCTTGTTTCATTTCGTGTCCGAAATTGTCAGACGGCACGATAACGGCTCTTATTCCTTTCAGTTTAGTGTTATACTGAAATTATTTACTCAAATATTGCCTTAATTTACCTAAGACTGATCGGTAACCGTAAAGACATGCACAGACGAAAACCGAGCGTGCTCTTATCGTGCTCTTATTCGCAATGTTGCAACCTAGAGCGCTGGCACTTTTGGACACAGAAATAGAAGCGCAATCGCGCCGCTTGGGACTCGACCCGTTAAGCAAGGATAATGTGGAATTTTTGGTTATTCATTAATAAGAAATAAACTGTGAAGGAAGAACGCCTTAAAATCCGTTCGGTTATCGCAAACAAATAAAGGGGTCCTGAGGACAAGAGGACTAAATTTCTTTATATGGAAAGTTCTAGTGGGTTCCTGCGCATTTCGAGAGTATATAAACTCTTTGGTTTCTACATTTGTATTTATACTGATACTCGGAATATAAACTTTAATACGTTCACGCATAAATCGAGTAGATTCATTAAACCTCTCTTTACCTCGTAATTCTTGCATACCAGTAACAACGTACCCACTGATACAACTTTACCGCTCGAGTTGTATCAAATATTAATTTAGAGTTACAAAGCGAATTAGCATTTCCTGCGACTACCTGATCTCGCATCAGGTTCGTTCGCACCTCTTTATCCAAACAAGCAAACTATTTCAACCTACTGGCTTCCCTATCTCGCAGCGGGTGCGTCCACGAAATCTAACTTTTATTCTTATTCTTATACTTATTCTAATAAATAAATATATTTTAAATTCTATCCCGTTTATTCCTATGTATTATTATATTTATTATTTTACATTATCCTGTTGTTATTAATTATTGGGACATAAAGCAATAATTCATCGTCTCTACGAAGAAGCATGTTTCGTTATTCATTTACTTATAAATCATGACTCAGTGAGCTCAATTAAAAAATTTCATGAATCTTCTGTAAAAGCCCCTCGACCAGAAGCAAGTGGTGAGAAAATAAAACGGAAATATTTTTGTCGATCGCTTTGCCGTTCGTCGCAACTTTTAATTTCTTTTATCAATACAGCCACAAAGAGTCACTGTGAAGACATCGCGGAAAAGCGAGCGAGAAAAGCTTTTGTTAACGAAAACGGGAGCGACTGTGTCGGGAAGAAAGGAATAAATTGAAACACGATAGTCCGATACCGGAGTAACCGCGTGTAGTATAGAGTAAGGGTAGAACTCCGTAAGTAGCCTCCGAAGGAACTCGTGCCAAATAATTTGCAATGCTGAAGCGAAAAGTTGTGGAGCTTTACTGCAAGGAGGGCTTCTCACGGGCCAACCAATGGAACGAGTTTGTGCCGTTGCAAGAAAGACGACAGAGAACTGCCATCAACCAGGCGAACCAACTTGAAATTGAGAGAACAAAGGAAGATAGAGATTAACGAAACGGAAGATTATCGAGTAATTGAACTGCTCCCTACATAAAATCGGAAAAGACTATATGTTCTGTAAGGAAAGGTATCGTTAACTTCTATTGTCCGCTGCCTCGCTGTGTAATCTTTATTGGTTTTCCTATAAAGCGTAACAATTACATCAATCGTCTGTCGCGTAACAGACGATAATACGCGATTATTGTTGTGGTGCTACGGAAACGCGCCAGGCGATTATTGCCGAAACATACGACGCGGTATGTCCCTTATACTTTTGGTTTTACGCAGTGCCAGTGTAGATAGAATCAGCAATCCTTCCCGATCAATCGTTCGAAATCTACAGGCAGGGCCATTGCAGTGTCAAGTGTAACTATTATTGCCTTACATACAATTTATTCATAATTAAGTCGGCACAAACGTAATTTTTCAAATTCACGATATCCGAAGCACCCAGGTACCACGCGCGCGTAACTGTACGATTCTAAAATGTGCCGTTTTTCCAAACGTGAAAATTACCAAAATCTCAGGTAGTTCCCACTACGCTACCTGGTAAGACACACCCTTATTTCTGTAAACACAGAGGTACCTAATAGGATCTTACCACCACCTACACTGCAAAAACAAAGGAAAATGTAAGCCACACCTTTACAGACTCTAGACTCGCCAGTGCAGCCCTCGATTCCACAAAAAACATTGCAATAGCATACAAGCCAAGTGTTGCATACTATACATACACAGGGTGGCCCATAAGACTCGCCGTATCCGGAAATGTGGCGTAGCTGAGGTGATTTTCAACTACTTTTTCTTGACCAAAATATTGTACGAAGCTTCGTTTTTGCGTTATTAGCGAAAAACACTTGGTAAATGAGAGCACCCGTATAGCGCGCGCTCAGGTAAAACTGAGCGCTGTCGTGATCGGGTGCCTCGAGGGGCAACGTACGGCAAATATTACATCGTCTGAAATTAAGAATAATGTTTAATTATTCGTTAATCATGAGTAACAATTAAATGAACAAGGCGTTTAATAACTGTTCCATACTTTTATTCCTTATCCGAAACGTATAAAGTGTCACTTACCAAACACTTACGAAAAAAATACTTCGCGATCGAAATGGTAAGTTTATTTAACTCTCTTTTCCTAACATTAAATATCCAAACGTTCTTTTCACAAGTAATAAAGCACTTTATACGTTTCGGGTAAGGAATAAAAGTATGGAACAGTTATTAAACGACTTGTTAATTTAATTGTTCCTCATGACTAATGAATAATTAAACATTATTCTTAATTCCGAATAACAAAACAATCATAAAACAGTCGCTAAGTTATCACAAATAATTTACAGAAACAAGGCACAGAAACAGACACGTGGAACACTGTTCCGAAGCTGGTGAAAGAAATACCATAAATCACAATGGAAGGCGACAAACAAATGACGATAATTGGCGAGGTCCCAAATGATCGCAGCTAATTTCAATCGCAAATTGTTCTGTGACCTTTGAACTTTATTTAAAAACAAATATGAACGCGGCATCCGGCGGCATTCACAACTATTCGCCCAAAGGAAGATAAACGTATACATACAGAACTTGCATTTTTTAGCACCACAACTTTATACATTTTTTAAAAGTAATCAAAATCAATGTAAATATGATTGTAGAGCACATTAGATAATGCGAACATTCATAAATTATCTTGATACATCGACAGATAGAAAAAATCCCTTTTCTAACACTGCTACGTTCGAGGTTGCAAATGCCTCTAAGCATATAATTTGTGCCTCTTAGAGGAAGAAATTATAAACACTGAATTTGATAGAAGACGATGCTGCTATAGTTCATAAATGGATTATAGTTTACAGATTTTAAAAATGAGCTAAATTTTTAATCTTGTCCACGTTTTTTTGCCTTCTCGCCACTGTGCGTCGCGTCGAACTAATGTAAGTGCTAACTCGACAAAATTAATTTCTCGCGGGTTTGACCTTATATGGGGATTTAATTCTTAGAAAACAATTGTACTTCGTATTACAGTTTACCATCTCACTAAAAACGTTAATAACATAAAAATATGACTAATTATTTTTAAAAAAGCAAAACTAAAGTATAATACTTTAGCTATAAAAGAAAAAAAGACGAAAGTTATATAATAATCAATATATAAAAGAAATTAGCGGTAAAATATAACTTAAAATAAAATAAAAATATAGAAAAAACTGGTATCAATAAATAAAGAAATAAACAGCGAAACACCACACTACAGTCTTTTGTATGAACTGTGCACTGTAACTATAATTATTTAAACTACATTATACGATGATTTTGTTCACTACTCGAATCAGTACCCGAAGATCATTCAACCAATTCCGATGATTTCTCATCTTCTCTCATCTTCAAGATCATTTCGGTCGTTTTCTAGCAACTCAATTACTTCTAGAGTTAGCGAACGCAGTTTTTTTGGCATTTCGCGAAAATTATTTAATCGGAAGTCTACTGTAAAGCGAAATTATATTGTTATACTACAAAAGTGATTTTATACGGTGGAAATAGCTTTGATCAAAATTTTATGGACATTCCTTTCGAATGTTCACTAGTTGTGCATTTACGAAGACAGTAAGACAGTCTAGCGCTGCAGCTTAAATTATCAAACAAAGTGAGTTAATACTAAATCACATGTCAGTGAAATTTAACCGCAAGCAATATGCATATACACCGTACAAAATAGATCTGATGCTAAATGTAATTGTTTGCCACTCGGACTGGTCTGCATAGACGTCCCAACTTGTCGGAATTAAGCAAGACCGGCCTTCGTCCCTTAAGGTGGTCAATCTCGTCTTCAATATTATTTTGATATCTGAATATTATTACGTACAATGACCTGGTTGAATTTAGAAGTTAATTGTGGTGATAACATATCGCGGAGGAGTGGATTATCGCGAGTGTGAAATCAAAACCAAAATTAGAATTTAGTTTGGTCAATATTAGGATTGAATTTCGATTAAAAAATGTCCTTCCTATTCTATCCATTTATATCTCGTATTAACCCTTATATTAGCAAACGAAATTTTAACGTCTGTCTCGTTACCGGGTACTCGGGTACCCCATACTGTTTCCAGCGGCACATTAGCCAAATTGGTTGATACCACCTATTCAATTTTTTACAATTTTATCGTTAAAGCGCTTTATTGACACTTAACTTCTTATATTTATAATAAATTGACTTCTGTTTGTTTTGTAGACTTAACCGTAGCAGCCAATGAGTGGCTGAAATCTGAAATTATATTCGTTCGAGACTGTTAGTTTTCATTTCTATAACTCAACAGCTGCAGCTTGAAACATTTTATACAAATCTATTATACGTATATTGTTATACTGAAATCAAGTATCAGTTTTTTCTTTAATACTTTAAGTAGATACTCTTCTACGAAGTCTCTCAGTTTCTCAAGTGTCCAGTTTTCGACTTTTGATTCTTCGAATCGTTCCTAGTTCTATTACTAGAGAAGGGATGCTTATCTTTATATAAACAAGTTTAAGCTAGCATCGGAGACCATCTCCATTATGCATCAGTTTGTATTCAGTTTTCGATTCGAGACACACGGTTCTTTGCAGTTAGGTGAAACGTACAGTGCTTTGGTGAAATATCATTTGTAAGTTTTAGAAGTTTACATTGTAAAAATGGAAGCATTATCAATAATAATATATTGTCCAGAAAATCAAATAATCGTCGTGTGTTTCTATGTAAATTAGGGGAAGACCTTTCTTTTCTGATAATTCGAATCCGATTGGCAAATGCTCAAACTATGAGATATCTTTCCACAAAATTGGCAATACAAAGCATGAGAAATAGTCAAGTAGAGATCAATGAAATTCCTTCTACGTCTGCATAAGAATACGATAACAGTTGAAGGAAAAAAGTCGTGGGATTCTGTTATATGTGTCAGGCTGATCCCGAAAAGAAACGACCATAAACACGAAAGGCTTGCCACAAGTGCCACCGTCCTATTTGTGATAAACAAGTAAATAGTATAGCAATATGCAAAAATTGTCCACAGAATTGTTTATTATTGTAATTTAATAAATAAATAAATAAATAAATTACTTTAGGTAAAAATTGGTTCATATTTATGTGCATAGAGCACCTAACAATCTCGTCTCTTATATGGGTGCCCGGGTACCCCGGTTATGCTTCCCCATGAATAGATTCCAATGAAGGCAAAAGAATTGTCCACGAAATGTTTAAACGTAGCAAAAGCAATCTGTTTCCAAATACCTATCCCCACACTTCACAGTAGCAAGTGAATGTGACCATGAAGTGAAATGATCGTGAGGTGAAGTGATAGTGGAAGGATACTAACCCGGCCGCAACAACAGCTGCTGAGCGTTACCTAGGTCAGGTTTCGCACAATGTTAAGCAGATTAATTCATGGACGAATAGGTAAGTTTAACTAGCTGTTTCTAACATTATCCTACAACATAATTTATCCACCTGAAAGCGTGCTATTAAAAAAAGCATTTTCTTCATAAGTAATCAAATACTTCGGATAATTCCTTTCGGATAAGGAATAAAAGTATCGGACACTGTTCTTAAATTACTTATTAGTTCATTTCTTATTCATGAATAACGAATAATTACACATTATTCCTAATTAAGACGATGTAACATTTGCCGCTTCCCTCGAAACCCTCGATGCCCCCGCCGCACAGTGGGGAAAAACGGCTATTTAGGCGTGCAAAAGTCTTTCCCTATGAAATACTTTTGAACTCCACTGACCTTCGCGCTAATTTTTACATAGACGTTAAGAATGGGATGTATACTATATGCTCTATAAAATATGGCTGTAGCCAACTGCAGCTGCAAAAGTTATTGCATTTTTAATGGAATAGTTCGATGTCGAGCGTATACGACCTACGGTAGACTCTCGATCAACGTGCCCCGCTTTTTTTGTTGACAATTAACTAGAAGAAAACGATTGACATATTCCATCCTTGTTTACTTTTTGTCGCGTTTGTCATTGTTTAAATAATTTATGAATATTAAATTATTTAAATATTTTTTTGGATATTAAATTTTTGTGTTCTGGATTCCGTACGTCTTTATCCCTAGGAGGTACATATTGTGCGTTATTGATATTTTTATATGTTAATTTAATATGAGTGACCCTGTCATAAACCTCCACAGGTTTGGCTCTGGTTTAATTCTTGTAATCATGCACCACGCCCTACAAAGGAAGTTATTTTTCGCGCATTCTTTACTCGCAAAAGGATAAAGGTAATTAAAGAGTTAATCACCTCTTCCGAACAAATACAGTATTAAAATAACCCAAACAATAAAACACTCAATAATATATAGTTCATGGTAACGTTTGTTGATGATATAATTATGGGGTTTCCCCGCAAAAGGGGAACAATTCTTGCGTTTTATTAACTTCTAACGTTTTAATAATGTTCCCCTTCCAGAGACACAACGCGCTGTGGATGGCCTGGAAGGGGGGCACAGGGTATTAAAAACCATTAACACAATTTATGTTAAAGTTTATGCTCCCGGAAAATTTCAATCTTTGAAAATGAAGTGAAAGCTCTTCTCGAAATAGAGGATCAATAACTTTTTTTATAAATTTTTTGTAATTAAATATTTTTTTGTTATTATATAATATTAGTTTTTTTATATATATTGTTATTGTCTTTATTGCAAATTTTATATCTGTAAATTATACATGTTCATAAATGAAAAAGTGGAACCCGATCATCTACCGTCTACCGTAGGCCGCATCAGTGCGAACGTTCTCGGCATTGAACTATTCTATAAAAAAATGCAATAACTTTTGCAGCTGCAGCTGGCTGCAGCCAAATTTTATAGAGCATATAGTATACATCCCATTCTTAACGTGTATCTAAAAATTAGCGCGAAGGTCAGCGGAGTTCAAAAGTATTTCATAAAAGAACGCGTTGAAAATTAGTTTGTTGAAACTTTCCCGAAAAAAATATTAAAAAATTTTTATAAAATGTTTCTTTTCATTTTTACACATTCCTAATCTTTCTTGATATAGTTCCTGCAAACAGAAATACCATTAAGGTCCTGAGCATTAAAATACAGGTGAAAATAGTACTCTTCATTTTTAAGCTATCTTCAATTGTTGACGTTTGTATCCCTTGCCACGCTTAACAACAATGGATTTAAGAAATAAAAATGTCATTTTTAGGTGTCACGGACATCTAGCTTGACATTGCATATAAAATTATAGGTCTACTCCGTGTTTTGTTTTTGGACTTATGCACGCCTAAATTGCCGTTTTTCCCCACTGCGCGCCGGGACCCCGGGGACCGGGCGCAGCTGAAATGTACGCGTCTGACCGTCAAATTGAAATTTATGACGCATCCAAATTAGTAACGCGTGTATGGAAAAAATCGAACGCTCTCAAACTAACTTTATTACTGCTATTACTAAGCATTATGATCTGCGATTGCTTTAACAATTAACATGGAAAACATCCTTGTTGAAAGAAAATTTAGAGTAATAGAGCATCTCTTTTTCCATGTGTATGTTTGAAGAGAAGTACTAAACATTCCAATACGATCATGGCCCTACGCACACACCGAACTTCGTAAAATAGTTAATAACAAAAATATAGACCTTTTTGCTACTTTCGTTTACCGCTAAGCTGGGATCTTAGTAAATATTCAAGCGACGATTACGTTAAGGAAATTAATTTCTAATATATTCTTTATCGCCTATGAGATGGAATGAGTTATTAATTTCATACAAAAAATATTTCATTTGGAAATTAACGGCAGGTCAATTCCCAATAACAATAATATAGAAACTGTTTATTTATTTTGTTATTATTGTAAATATAATTATTGCTGTAACTGTTACGAGAAATATCTAATTAGCTAATGTCCATTGAAGACAATATTTATATTATACTAAAAAACTAAACGATGTTCCTCTACTGACTAAAATTTAAGGTGACATATTATATACCGGTTGGACGAGCTTGCTTGACGACAACAACATTGGATCACGCTTATATTCATATTGTACAGAGCCTTCTGAAAAGGTCCAACGCTTGAGGTTTTATCATACTTATCGAGAAGAATAAAAATGTTTAATCAATACAGATCATAAAGTCAACATTCTTTCTATGCAAAATATATTGTCAGAGAAGTCGATACAGCGTGGCTATAAACTAAAGTCGCAACTGGCGGGGCACTACACTTTTGTGCATACGCGCTTTCGGTAACACAAAAGGGTCTCGTCGCAACATATTGAATGCAAATATAAAAATCCGAACGGAGGTTCATTATTCTCAGGGTGAAATGTATTGGTCGGTCAGGGACAAATCCCTTGCGCAGCCTTTCAGCTCTGACAAGCCCCACCCAGCAACGTATATGCAGTAGTATAAGGATAAAAACAAATGTTTCGTCGGATGCATTTACCATCGTAAATCCACTCTTTAACTTCCTTTCGAACAAGCTATGTGTAGAAACTTTCTTCGTGTTCTTCTATATAAGATCGAACTCATCTACCTATCGCCGTACACCTATGGTCTTCGCCAACCAATATTTGTCCCAGAAAATAATATTCAAAATTTTATGGCAGCAGGAAATAATCAGAGATCTCAACAAAGATCGTTTGATAAACATAAACCCAGCGTCAGTTTCGATGTCAATCGAATACGAATTTGCCTCTCCTACGTCGCGAAGTTTCGCATCGAATACACTTTGGCCGACTAAAGTGTGGTTCTATTACTGAATAATTTTCGTGCTGGCTGTAAATGGCCAGATTGAATCCCCCGTGTAACGAATGAATCCGCAAGTTAAAAGAGATTGTTTTGGAAAGTGTTAATCGGCATTTTATGAAATCTACTTCTAGTACCATTTTTTCCATTGAACAATATTCCGAGTGTATAGTTATGATGCAGTTTATACCGTATGATGTAATAAATAGAAAATAGACGGCACTCAATACGAGACCTACGTACATCGATTTTTCTTCTGCTTTGTACCGAAAAAATTTATACGACCTACGTTGGTCAAGGATAGTTTACTGTTTCACTACTGTTTTCTCTATGATACACATCGTTCTCACAGCATTCCAGGAACCATTTACGTGGGAAAATAAAAGTGCACTTCATGTATCACTCCAAATGCATATTTCAATAAATAAAACATGCTGTATATCTATAAATATATTATAAACTGTTTCAACGACACTTTATGCGATTTTCCATACACTATACATATCGTATTGTACACACATATCTACAATAGTTAAGTCAAAATAAACTTAGTTGTGAATTAAGTGAATACATCGGCTCTATAAATTAAATTACGAATCTATTTAATAATAAGCCGTTAAACAATCTAATCAAAGAAATTTGATACAAAGAAAACATTCACGGTCGGCATTAAATCATCGTAGAAAAATTTGTAAGCTATAATGATTTTGTAAGCACACATTTTTGACAATTAAAATATGTCAGGTTTTTAGTTGAACCGCATGTTTGATTATATTCGTATCACAAAAACGTATCCATCCATTAATGATATTATTATAATGCGATCATCGTCAAGGCGGCCCATCTCAAAGATAAAAAGTCTTTCAGTAGCCGCGACCGTCGGTTCCTCGAGGGAGAACGAAACGAACTTCGAGCGCCGGGAAGGCATTGCGACGAATTTGATCCACCTGATTCTCGAGTGTAAACACCGCCGACGCGACGGCTCTGTTTTCGGCGCTTCAACCATACCACACGTTTCGCTATTCTATTCAATTGCGACTGATGATTTCAGTTTTGCATGTGGCATTTCATTATTATCTGCTTGCATGGGCTTCTAGAAAAATATAAAATCATACTAATAAATGCGCATCTTACCTTGAAGAGGCCTATTGGAATATATCTTTAGGTTTGGACTATTCTCTAAGCCCGTAAAGTTATAATAGAAACTGAGCACGACCGTCCGCAAGCTTTTCTTGTAAGGATCCTTGCCGATTACCTATAATATTACTAAGTAAGTATGTAAATATAATCCAAATTCTGTCGTGTTTGATCTCATTTTAATCACCACGATCTCAGCAATAATTACAAGCATAATTATAGCGATATAAGAAATAAGAAATAATAAAAACGTTACGCCGTTGCATTAGACTTCTCATTCTGTCCATTTCTATGCCCGCCGATATCGGTGTCTCAACAGTAGCCGGGCTCCGACGGTTCTACGAACCCAAAGTTCGACCAAATTCGCTTGGCGCTTACGGTCGGTCCCGAATAGTGAGCGCCAAGCGAAGAATTACTGTATCTTCATTCGTAGAGTTCACAATTACGTATCGTAAGAATTATCGGCAAACAAGATTGAACATTACTTTCGTGCCGGCGTTATATTTCCATGAAACTGATTCGCGCAGACCGTTGAAATACGAGCCAAGTATATATTAGGGAACAATTCGCAAGGTCTGCGCCGCAAAACTTGATGAAAATCGCGCGGTTGTAGGAAAAATTAATTGTATGCTCGAGGTCATTCTCCTCATTAAAACGCGTACAACCTATCGTTTGCTTTTTTTCCCTCTCTGCTAGACGAGCAAGGTTGCCGTGGGACTGAACCGTGTCCAAACGATCTATAACGTCGGAGCGCTCGTAAAGGGCAAAGGACACAGTTGCGTGGAAAAATAGTTTAACGGCTGAAATTGCTACGCTTGTGTAATAAAACGGTTGGCACTTGTCCGTGTAATTTTTCCGAGCGCAACGAGTGACGAGACCGCGGGAACTCGTTTGTTAGCATTCTGCAGTGCGGAGTTTGTGGCGTAAAATGATCAAACCGACGCGTATAGGTCTAAAAAATACTGCAACTATGCAAAGAACCGGGGAATGATGATTTATTCCCCAAACATTACGTGCTGCGATACCGCGGACTATATTAGTTACAAAGAATCTAGAAAGAGACGTAGAACCCCTCGCAGGTATAAAACTGAACTACAGAACCATGATTATTGCTGCCGTGTTACCTCTATACGATAGCTACGCTTAATTAAACGTTTAATTTTGAAGTACCGTTACCGTCGAGTTTCGATTACCCGGAGTAATTAAGTTGTGCCGCGCGCACTTAAGGCAATCAAATTTTTATTCCTTCGAGCGTGCATCGCTTTGTTCAAAATCTTCGAACGTTGCATGGTTGCATGGACAGATGACAAACGAACACATTTGCATTGCTTCTTGATAACGTAATGCACTCAAAGGAACTTTGTCGTGTGTATTGTGCAGGTGGTATGACGTGTATACCTGGTGTCGTATAGGTGGTAGAAATGCACCAGCGGGTAACTGGTGCATTTCGCGTGAAAAAATAAATCAGAAATAAAAATTAAGTTTTCTCATTTAGGGCTCCGTTTTCGAGAAAAAGACTTTGAAAGTTTACCGAGGGTGTACGCACCCCCTTGAGTGGAAGCTTCACCAGTTTCTCGGTGTCATTTCTCTCGGAACTAAATCCTCGTAAGCAATAGTTGCATGTCTTGTTTTGTCATAAACATATTGCCAAAAACATATTTCCCATTAAAAAGCATTAAAGAAAGGGAACCAACCGAACAAAACTTGCAATACTTTACATACCCTTTGCGAAATTACTTTACTTTCAATATAACTTTAATCATTCATTTTTTTTTTAATATTTTTAGGTATATTAGCTTTTGATTAACAATAAGTTCAAAATGTTTACAAAATTTACCAAATGTTTTGGTCAGTGAATTTATTGTTCCGGCCTGTGTCTTAGTTTCAACTTTGCCTCCCATTTCTGTTTTAATTCCGGTGAATTGTAATATTGTAACGCTGCGTAAGGGACGTATTGCACCGAGCGGCCACCAGACTAGAGCCCTCGTCACCTTGCCTTGCCTGCAACCCCGTTACGCGCTCCGACTGGTCAGTGTTTTTCCTTAATAACTCAAAAACGAAGCTTTAACCAACATTTTGGACAAGGAAAAAGTTGTTCAGAATAAACAGCAACCCGAATTTCCCGATGTTCGTGTAGTTACGAGACACTCTGTATATCATAACACATACTGCGTATCTGTCTGGTAAAGTGTAATTTGCTAGTGTACGTTTTTAAACATTTCACGCATTATAAACAAATGAGTGCAATATTATATACACATAATATCAAGTAACTATTAACAAAATCACGAAATTGCCCACTTACAACAGATTATTAATTAAATTGGAACATGTAGCAATAGCTAATGCATGAAAAACAGATGCAATACCAGCCAAACATCTATCGCATTTGTATACTACATTTTAAATACAAACTTTACGGTTTAATTTTTCGCCATATTGTAAGCCATTAATATTTTGTACATAATTCTATTGCTATAAAAATGCATAGCTCCCCTTCAATTAATTACCTAAGCTTTTAAAGTGAATAAATAGTTTGCCGTTATTTGTTAATTTGGGGCCTTCTATGAACCGAATTGTTGAGTTTTTAGCAGATTGGGTAGGTCTGGTATAGGTAATTACAAAACTTAGTTTCAAGCTTTGTGTGTAGCATTTACATTTCTTTCGAAGGAATTTCAGCTATTGGAACCTATTTTTGTCATTTTCGTGTCAACATATGTATACAAGCAAAAAGAAGTAAGGCATGTACATTACATTGATAATAAATATCTAACAATATTTCACACACCAGTACGTGTATCCTTTTTTTATGCTTTGCCGTCGAAATGTTGAATAGGTATATTCATCGTCGATTTTGAAAACTTGATACAACTTTATATAAGTTATGTAGCGATGTTTAAATAATGATAGGACGTTTCGAAAATTTTTGAGGGTAGGCAATAAATACCAAGTTGTGACGAACTGTAAACTTGTTCTGAATGGTATCTGAAATTCCGTTATGGCAAACAGGGAGTTAAATCTTTCTCCCTCGCCTGTTGTATAAATATACGAATGTATTAATTGGAGTTTAAATGGACACGAGCGCCTTATGGGGAAGTGTACCCGTGTGTGCTGTACCCGCGAGAATTCTATTTGCCCAATTATGGAGATGAATAACGAAAACTACAAAATCGAGTGCCTCTCTCGTGCATGCCGTATACGTGCATGCTTTCTTTTGTTTGCGTAAGTGCAAGCATACAGGTCATGGCACACGGACTCGGCCCCCTTAATAGGAAGATAGATCCACTTTGACTTTTGGTCATAACTCTGGAGATAGTTAACCGATTCGGTTGAAATTTATTCGACATTTAGTCTGGGCATTATTGAGTATTTACGCAAAATTTCGTATTAATGTAGTTCCTCATTTTTGTACAGTAAATATTCATCTGATTTTTACCGTAACATAATGATAGATCCACTTACAGAAAAACAAAAACTTTCATTAACTAAAACATAATAACTTAAAGAAATAAATGTTTTCAATAATTTATTGATTTTCTACCACTTTTTTATTAACAAATTGTTTTTCTTCTTACTGGCCAGGTGACAGTGTTGATTTTTCTTCCTCGCAACCACTGCCTAGGCCAGGCAGAAACGTAAATTGTCGCATTGTCGAAAACGACAACAGTAAGGTACAACATGATCCGCAAGAACTTTTTGAACATTATTACATAAATGCTTCCCCCTAGTGCTTGGGCTACATGTCGAATAAGATTCAGCCGAATCAGTTAGCTGGTTCCAAACTTATGGCCAAAAAGGTCATAATATAGTCATAATAAGTTTGACCGTAAGGTCAAAAGTCCAAGTGAATCTGTCTTAGGTGATTGGCAGAGTCACAGGTATGCGCTTAATTTACGACTATATCTGCGAAAGGGTTGTGATATTATCCGATATTGAAACTCGCTATCAATAAATGGTGCACTAACCCATAATCTCACGAATCTGTTTAAATAGGATTATTAAGCACGAAGAGGAACAAAGATACATATTTACTGTTTGTCGAGAATTTTCCCAACATTACATAGGGTGAATCACGAAATGTAATGAGCTTAGATGACTTTGCTATTAGTGATTTATATGACAAGCTCGAAGTGACTTTGAACACTTGGAAAGAAATACGGTTGATAATTTACTATAATCGTTTTGAAATTCCCATTAAACAATGATATATCACATAAACAAATGTCCGATCAACTCACTGGAATTAGAGTAATCTAAGCTGATGACGATTCACCTGATGACGTAATTCACCCCGTATATTTGTATGCATGTGCGTGGATATGTAATGTATACCGCGTAACAACGACGCATCATGAATATACGGATGAATGTTTTATTTATTGATACTTTTATTCTTCCGGTCCGATACGGCGAATACATGGTACCGATGAGGGTGTGGGATCAGTTCGTTTACGAAGAAGACTGAATGTAATATGTCATAAGTCTAACCATGGTGTTGTACGAGACACCTTTACGTTACTGTACGACATTCTTGTGAAAAGCAAGGCAATTTTTCTTTCATAGTTTATGTTGTAAAGTGGTTGCCGATCGGAAGAAATCGATAAGGCTATTACAGCATTCTTCCTTTCCTACATTTCTCTTTCACTGTTCCCACGTTTAAGTACCAATTCTAATGTGCATTGCTTTTAAATATTGTCGCTTGTTTTCAATACAGATGAACCACTTGGAAGCGACCAGCTCTACTACATCTGTAAGGCAGAATGAACCACGAATATTTGCTGGAATAATTTGCCATGCAACACATCCGACGCCTGAGGCCTACATATTCCGAATTAGAGTTGTCAAAATTGATACTTTCCGTGAAGCAAAATCCCTAGCGATATCAAAGTTTGTCCTACACTGTTCAATGTAAAACCCCGCTCAAGGAAGGGAATAGAGGAGACTAATTGCAATCCATTTTTGGTGGAAATTAGAATAATTCCACCTACGTCTGCACATACTCCGAAAACACAACCTTCCAGCAATGAATTAATCGGATCTCTACAATACTAAGCAGAATCTTGTTACTAAGAGCGCTAACTATGCCGAAGAGGGCGGTGTGCTTGTTAACCAATGCTCGTATCGTAAATTAAAAGGCACCAAAGTCTGAACGAACTTCAAAAATCATTCTCCAATCTTTTCCAGCTTTCACTTCTGTCTTCTCCGCGGCACCTCACGCTTTCGCGCTACTTACCCTTAAATCCTTTCAGAAGTCCACAATAAAAGATGGACTGTGCTCCATTTAGCGCAATTACGTTGGTAAAATAAAAGAAGTCCGACATCTGATTTTAATGTGTCATGTGTTACCCAGAAAGGTAACAGAATTTCGCGAAAAGTTCCTCATTACTAAATAGAATATGCACAAAGCCCTAATTGTTCGAAGAATGCGTCGCGCTTACGGCGTGCTCGGTGAGAGGCACAATCACGGTCCAGTTCACAGAGGGAAAGCACAGTTTCAAAAATAGAAGACTGTGCCAAAAGTGACAGTACTGTATTCCGCCTGCAGCAAACGTCACGATTCTTAAGGAGTTACACAAAGAATCGGCTGTTTGATTTTCATATGCTTTGATAGCTTCCAATTTTAAGAGGACGCTCTAAATCTTTCGAGTCGATATCGTAAATGATGATCGAGTTGCTATAGCGGTACTGTGCTATTCATTATTGATATTACATGAGTTACTTGATAACCTGAACCTGAACTGTAACTTGGATTTTGAACTCCCTTCCTCGAACTACAACAATTAGAAACTGGGGAGCGGGGCTAGACACTACTCATATTTTGAGAAATCTCGTTTATTTGGAATTATCGCGAAGATTGTTGTTTAAAAGTGTGCAATCCCTTGTTTTATAATACGTGTTAAAATAATGTTTAGCGAAATACACTACATACATTAAGTTTCAAATTAATTCAGCATTTAGGATTTGATACTCTTTCTCCGGCAGTCGAGAACGATAAAAAGAAAAGTAAGAATTCAACAGTAGGTATGTTAGAAATCAGTTTTCTGAAGTAATGCTTGCGCTACAGCCGTTGCAACAGTTCTGGGGTAAGTGCCGTGTGGGCTAACGCAGTCCTCTTACCAGAATCTTACCATCCCCGCCTACCCCACTCCGTGGCCAGCTCCTAGTGACAGGCATAGCAATGCAACGTCGGGTTGCTTGCAATCCTCCTTAGTTTCTCAAACCTTGTCTAAACTGACGTCTCGTACCCGATTGCTGGCGACCGTAGGTCATCGGCCAGTGTCTGGTGTATGTCGTCTTCCCGATTAGCCGCAAAACTATAATCCATCATAAATTGTCGTTTCAGCAGAACAGCGGCAGGCTATCTGTCTTCGTGGACCCTTGAAACAAATGGTCGCTAACAAGTAATAATAAGTGATTAACATTTGCACTACTTTCAGTACTATAGTAGCAATTATGTAGGAAATTAAAATTATTAGTCAATCTATTATTGTGCGCGCGCGCGTGTGTGTGTGTGTGTGTGTGAAGAATCGAAAGACGAGCGAAGGTTGTCAAGCGGGCAATAATCAATTCGAATATAACAATGTGTGCGGAAAAATTGCTTGTATTTCTGTAATTTTGATCGATTTTTGTAATACACTCGATGTTATGCAAGTTTACGTTATCCAATCTTATATATTATATCGAACAGACCTTCGTACAAAAAATTGGGTTAAACTTCGTTTAGCACCGTCGATTCACTTGGACGGTACAGAATTTCTATAAAGCAATTCATAGCTTGCTTGAAGACGACATAATCGGTATAAAAGGCCGCTATAGCCAGTGGAAATGAAGCTTTAATTTCGTAGAAATTTAATTTCAGGTAGGTTGCGTCAACGAAATGTCATACATAATTGCATTAGTTTCCTCCTTTTTAGTAATTATAAAATAAGTGACGAGGAACAGACTGCTTCGTTTAAAACTGTACCGATAATTTTTAATGAATGGTGCACATTTTAATAAAGTCTTAAAATTAGATATTCTCGTTTCCTATACATATTACGAGGATTATTTAAATTTTTTAGCATTTCAGCAATTATATTTCGAAAAGAGTAACTTTGAGAATATAGTAAGTAAATATTAGTGCTCCAGAAATTTAAGAAACTATGCATACATGTCTTACATCCGTGGATTTTGTTATACTCGTACAGGGTGTACACCCGGCAATGATAAAAAGCAGTAATGGTCACGGCTTGCAGGGGTGATTCTAAACCTTTGGGTCGGTGTACATTTGATCAAATAAGTTCCTGAAAAATGTTTATAACAATAAAAACGGATGTTAATAATTTGTTGACTCCCATCTCAATCATGATCTTCGTGAGTAGATAAAAAAGTCTGAGAGAAATGGCATATCCCAAATATACCGTTTGCTCAACTTAAATCGTTAAAGTTTTGCACAGATAAGATTGTGTAACTCACGCGTAGGACGAAACAAACGTTTACGCCTTTTCTTGAAATATTTTTTACCAATTTTCTGTTGACTAACTTTTTATTCTAAATTTATTGATTCTAAATAATCGGAAGAATCTGAAACATTACCTACTCACAGTTACACTGAACACCCTGTGTACGTATATATTATACATTTTCGCAAATAGACCGCAAATATACAGACTACAACAATGAATGTTTCGTATACTTATTGTGTACAACTAAGTTGTCTTATTAACTCTACTTCAATTTTTATTTTATTTCAGAATTTTGATCACGAGTGTATTAACTTTAGGGCCAGAAAAATGGGAATGAACACACTTGTTATCATCTGTCAGTAAGTACTGAAAACACAAACATTAAACTATATTTTAGCGATAAGAGCGATATACGATGTACATGACATTAATTCGGTTTACTGAATTCCATTAGTTCCTTGCCAAGTGCGTATGTGTATATGTCCAGCTGTGGTTACAAATAGTTAGTAATCAATTCGAAGGTTATCCTGGTAATCGAGATAACACCAAGTAACGTATAGCAGTCGAAATTCATGGCACATTGGTGCCACATACATATATCGAATTGACATAATTAACCCCAGTAACCACAACCGGGTCGCGTGCGTGTTTCGTCTAGTGGTCCGTCCTAATTGTAACTCCTGAGAATATGTGCCTACCCGGTCGGGCCGAAAAAAATATTTATTATACATGTTTTTCCTTACAATGGCACACGCAACAAACTAATTTATCACGGGAACATGCTTATTAAAAATAATATTCTCCCGCATCATTTCTACCTTCCTTTTCAACTTTATATTCCGTCAAAGTACCGACATTTTACTACTTTCGCCGTCTTGTATATGAGTCATTTGCAGTTTCATGTAGCATACCGGTAGGCATGTCATAATCTTTTACCACCCTATTATGTATACGAAAGTAAAATATATAAAGTGCAAGACAGAGTTGTGTGCATGAGGTTCTAAAACATACTTTCTACGGGAGGAATAATTTCATTTCTTGAATTTATTACGTTTATTAAATTTCTGACCTCTTTGTGTAAGAAATTGTTTAAGGTCTGTTCTTCTCCCTCTAGAATGTTTTTTCGGCATATTTTTATTATTGACAATTTCATAGTTATTCCGTAGTCTAACGAATCTACGACAGAATTGTATTACCTTTTAGGTAGCGCCCCATTTAGAACAGCGAGTCGTTCTTCCCCGTAAGTAATGAGATCCATATACGTTTCTGTTGAAATTAGAATTCCAGCATATTCGGGGCTGTCCATTCAGAGAATTACATTTAATTAATACAAATGTTCTAGTACCTGTAGGGATAGTTCAGATACGATAATAATGTATCTGATGATTAAAGTATGTACTACGAAACGTTCCAGCGTTGAAAATCGAACTACGGTACAAATTACAATATGGTATCAACATCTAAAGATATTTTAAAGTGTCATAATTTCCACAGGTTCAATTGTAAGCGGCAAAATGATTAAGTTCGCGACTTTAATACGCGTGCTGGATTCAGTGGCAAGTGAAAGATTAAACGCTGCAAAGATGAAACGTGTTACAAAGCTATCAGAATTTCACCCGATAACCTTGCACTGATATATTCGCGCTAATATACATTACATACTGCAGTGCGATTCGATAACGTAAATCTAATAACCAACGAGAATTAAGGTCCACGGTATCCAGAAAATTAACCTGGCATGCTTGGCATCAATAGATGGTGTAAGATATCGTAATAAAATTGTTAATAAATAATTTTATGTCCATAAGCATCTCCGTTTTTCATCTACAAAAGAGTATTTAGAGTAAAAAAACTTGTGCGATAAAGTCTACGCACAATGTTGTATGCAAATCGGTACGATAATTATCGTAAAAATTCTGCCATAGCTTTTGAGAATCCTGTTGTACATGAGTATAAGTACTGTTCGCGTACTTGTGGAAGTAAATGTCAATCTTGATGGAATCATCGATGCGAGAGTGAACAATGCCCCAGCAAGGAATACAGTTTAAGGGGCATCCATTCTTTTCTGCCTGTGACAAATTTTCGCCCTCTTCCTCGCTACTTTTCACCTTTTTTGCCAGGGCCTTTATGTATCAGAAGCAAATGTTCATATATTTTTAAACAAGTTTAGCATACTTTTTTATTGTCATTATATTTTCATTCAATTCCAAACGTAATGCAAGTAAAATATAATAAACTGAAAATAAATGAAATATCTCTCTCTACGTCAAAAACATGTAGTCGGTAATAACCAGTTCGTGCGAGTTGACATAAAGAAAGTTCAGAAGTAATAAGAAATAAATTTCCTAGTGTCGTGTAATAATGTCTGAATAATGAATTAATGCTCAGTGACACGTTTAATAACATTTTCATTTCAATGCTTTGAAATGTATTATATAAATATTTCGTACTACACATACATATGTATATCAATGTGCTTGAAAGTGAAAATAATAAATATGGTAAAAAGACACATAATTTGGTCGTTAATGGGTTAGTACAATTCACCGTAACATCTGTCCGTCACATTTCGATTCGAAATCTCACGGTATTGTAAGATTTGCCGTGATAGGTTTCAGCAACTGTTAAGACGGTGACAGTTGTTTCGAACTAGTGAAACGCGTAGACGAATCCAGGAACAATATACAGGAGTGCATTGTATGCATAAGCAGCAACAGTACCGACACTCAAATAAATACTACATTAAAACAAAATATTGCCATTCGTGTATCGACTGATAGTGTTTCTAACTTTGAAGAAATTAAACAAACTGTGCTAGGGAATAACTGAATCTCCTGATCCTATGGCAAGTGCGTAAAGAAGGTGGGAAGATGGAAGGGAATAAAGGGGGAATGGTCATAACAGCAGACTCGTGAGTGAGGCTTACTAGCAGGCCCGTGCCTTTAGGCCGACTCACAAGGGGACTCCGAATGTTTCGGTTTTGTAAGGATTTTCCAAAAATATTTGTAATTTCATAATTTGTCACATCCAACATGTGATCCATAAAGAGCCATCCAACTTTTAATTTAATTTTGTTTCTGTATCTTAAACAATTTCTTAATTATTCACGATAATATGAAAAGCCAAGATTTCCTTGGGGGCCTGTTTTTACCTCTAGGACCCTTTCTTTTTACCAGGAAACAAAAATTGTTCCGTGGTTAGCATAATAGAACTACATTTGTGCAAAGTTTCGAACTTTTCTGAGTTGTCAGGTTGCCAAGCTTCCCTTGTCAGACACGTCGAATAATTAAATCGATTAACGAGTTAATTAATGTGCGTGTAATTTACTGTAATCAATAATAATTTACCGCGTGCGAGCAATAAAGTTTAGTCGTCTAGTTTAGCGAAACAATTTATTCGAGTAGATCCATTTCCTTAGGTTCTTCTGGTCCAGTCGGTTTCATTCATCACCTTTCCTTCAAAAATTCTTTCAAAGGAAATGTTAAGGCGTTCGATCGCGTAACTACGTCTCTTTATAACACATTAAATGTAAATACACATGAATCAGTTAGAGAGTATCTGTGTAAATTTATTCAAAATCGTATGAACAACAGGATATTGTCGGTGAAATATCACAGAAGCCCGTAAGCCCGTAAATATGTGTATGACATTCTGCGATCCGCAGATGTCTACTTTGCAGTGGAATCGGCGGAAGGCATATTGAACATTGCTTGCAAATGTGAATACAAACTTTGGTGTTACATCGACAGAACCTATGTTGATTAAGTAGTTCTTAACCCCCAAGGTAGTACTATGAACCCCTAAAGTCTGAAACAATTTTTTTTAATCATCTTCTATATGTATCATACGTCACTAGGTTTGAATATGTATATCCACTATTTCATATTTATTGTACATTGTCGGTGCTTCGCATTTACGTCTCGTCGACCATATGAAACACCGTAAACGCTTGCATCGCCCATTCAGTGCTCAATCATTATGAACAAATGTCGTAGATATAATGCCCTAGTAGAAAATATATTGTTCAGATAATTAGAACGTTTAAGTGAGAGCACATCTGGATAATGGAACGCTTCGATAATAGGTGTTCGAATAATGAAGGTTCTACTATGTTTATATAATTTTCTAGGAAGATTTTGAAAATTGTGTATCCGATATATGTACATACAGGGAAAACTGGGGTAAAGTCGAGATATGGTATTTTTTTTTAACTAGTTGACAATTTTTCGAGGTCGTTGTAGTGACTCAGTAACCATATGTGTATTGTTTCATAAAAAAATGTTATATTTACTTCCATTTTCGAGGGGTTTGATCTACTCTTCTAGCATTTAAAAAACTGTAGAACTTTTGGCAGTACTCAGGTTAGTATTCTTTTCGTGTCTGTTATATTATTTGTCGCGCGTTAAAGTGTATATAATTAAGGGTTACTTCTTTCAAATCGCCATGGTATTGTTAGTAGCTTGGATTATTTAAAAAAGTGCACCCTACGGTCTTGAACGAAAAAGAAAAGGAAGAATCGGAGAAGATATCGAAATTAAAACAGAACCTTGTTAAAGGGCCAGATCTAAAAGTAGGGAAAGCCGAAAAAAGAAACAAAAATATTGAAATACCAAGAGAACAATGGTGCTGAAAATAATGATAGTAGAAAGATTGAAGATATTTCAGTTTGCCATGGCAGCGGCAATGGCACTCTATGTATGTATTACAGCAATTGCTCGGGCATTACCCGAAGGATGTAACTTTTAACAATGAATAGTCAGAAGCTTCTGACGTGACAGATTTCATAAATATCTTTTAACAGAAGCTGAGAATAACTTTCAGCGCGCATGTAGATGCTCTAATGTAAGTATGGTCCGTGAATCTTATAGGAACGCGATTTAAATATGATGGCAGACGAGCATTGCAGTAAAAGTTTAAGCAATGCGAACTAATAATTCAATACACTAACAATTCTGTTAGATGAGTAATATCTTTGTGAAATAAACTGAACAAAAATTTGAGCCAATTTCCTTGTTAGATGATCATTAATTTGAGTTTAATATGATGAGGGCCAACAGTCATTTGTTCCGTCCATCATTCTTCAGCATGAAGCTGTTAATTGTTGAGAAAATTCTTGCACAATTTGAAATATTTAGTGAACTAAAATATATAGTATATTTGACAAATATATGAGTACTGCAATGGTCTCGTCGGGCGTATGTCTGTGAAAAAACATTATTTATTTCTGTCTATTCGACAGAGAATAGATAAGGCAGCATTACGGATAAAACATCTAATTAACACTAGGTTCGACTACAGCTCTCAGAGCAGTCAGCCAATATTAGCCAATACATCAATGTCCTCGAAAACATATTAATGAAGAAAACTCTTGTTTACAAAAATTATGGCTCCTTGACTATGTAGTATTTCAACTTCATCCCCAAAAACTTCTTTGTAAAGTTCAAGGAAAGTCCTGAAATTTCCTGACAACACTTACGTGCGACTTCCTGTATATAATATTTCATAACGACAGAAGCGCGGTCAGACTTTAGATTCAAGCACGATTATACTTTTAAATTAGTTTCGTTGATATCCTTAGAAATCAAGGTGGACAGGTGCTTCTAGCAATAGTTAGTGTATTACCTGCTCTGGACATCGTCTACCGCTTACTGTTTTAACTTTTTATGCGAGTGTTTTAGTTTTGAAACTCCGTTCTCCTAAGAAGTGTGAGCTAAGGTAAGGTAATCATGCTGTTTGAAATTTTTATGGAATACGAGTGAGTATCGCGAATATTGCTGTTACCTGTTCTAATTATTGCCGTCGTTGCTTGGAAGTAAAGGAAGTTGATTGCCCTATGCAAATGATGCTTGATAGTATTTTTAATGATTAATGCCGTAAAACCGTGAGCTTTGCTGGCGGGTGCTTTGCATCATAAATTGCGTATGATGGAATTTTAATGCGATGGTTGCGGATTAGATGCATCTCAGAAATTAGAATTACACCGGTATCATGCATAATTAGGACACCTTTTAGGTGCTGCAATCGTCGAGCTAATTTATTAGCATTCCATGTTACGAAGTTCGCGTTTCAATTTGGAAGGTCTTTTCGCATCAATTTTGGAACAGGTTATTCGTTGAACACACTTATAAGAATTGGCAAATATTTTCTAGGCTAAATATTGTTATAGAAGACAGCCACTTGATGGGCGATTCATGAATGTTCTTGTAATGCAGTACATGTATATTTGCGTGTAGGCCAATTGCTGGGCATAGCTTTTCGATTCGTCCGGTATTTGAAAATGGTGACTTTCTCCCAAATGAATTTAATATTCAAACTGGTTTATAACTATTCATTTCTGTTTGAACTTGGTTAGTTAAAGCATTTTGTTATTCCACAGGTTGGACTACGAAAGTTCACAACGAAATTCATTATAAAATATACGTTTTCCATATTCTATTCGGTAGTCCCCTGTCATATTCTGAACAGCTGATTGTCCTGCCTTTGAAAAAATCCTTACGTTTTAACACAAGACTATTGCAAATCGCAGGTCCCCAGATTCTATCATTTTTTTCCTTTAAGGAATTTATGAAATGATCGAATTTCACAAAAATCTAAAGGTGATAGGTCGGAATAGAGTTAGAGTGAGGTTGAACGTTCTACCTCGTTTTCTTTGGTGGCTGAAGGAGACACCTGGCGCCCAACTATGTTTGGAGAAGCATAACGCTCTTTGAGCTGGCGAATTGTGGTTGCTTGGCATCGATTGAAACCCTGAATTTGCTTAGTTGTAAAAAATATTGATCTACATTAAGCGTTTGATTGCTTGGTAGAAGCAAATAGCATAAGACAAGTGCCAAATTCCACTGTAAACACTGCATAACTTTTCTGAATGAAGATTGTGCGTTGGGACGGATGGTCGTCAATTATAGTTCAATTATATCAGTTCAATAACGACACGGAACTGAACTGCACAATGCAATAAGTATTAGCTTTTTTCTTTAGACTGTGCGGTTTACAAGCACAATGATAATTTGCACAGGCAACCTGGCTCAAATGGTCTTTAATGCTCGATTCTAACTCGTCTAGGGCAGCAGGAATCTCCGATATTTGTTTTATACCAATTAAAACCATTTACTTAGTTAATTGAATGAAGAAATAATTGTAGGGTGTTTTTAAATTCAATATTATATGATCGTATGGCAGGAAAGGCATGTGATTATGACAAAGAACCACACGACAATCTGGCGTATGATGTGCTCATTTATGGGGGGGGGGGGGCAGGTAAAATGACGTTCCTAGACAACAAAATATAAACAAATAATACATGCGGTATAACACCTTACGGTGTCCGCGGCAGCGACTCGCCACCTGGCAAGGCCTGGTGCGTCGCCCACCCCCAAGTTCCCCTGTGGAAAATCACCGTGCCCCTTCCTAAAGAACATCACGTCAAGGGCGTAATGGAAGGGGATAACACGATGACTTAAAACCAGAGGAACTTGGGAAAAATAGAATAGTAGTAGAAACCACAGCAAAGATAGAAGTCAGTAGAAGTACTGACAAACCACCATCTACACATACACGATAGCTGTAACATAACGATACAATAAACTAGTCAATTGTTGTATTAACCCGTGTCACAATTTAAATATTATCATCACGGTCCCAAGCCGTACAACTTGGGTGGTCCTTCGAGTAACAACTAGACGGCACCTTTGTGCAAATATCCAGGGGAGTTACGCCCCCTAACAACAGATTAAATATGAAACTTGTGAAAATAGATAATTCAAATTCTTCTAGACCGGCAGACCAAGTCTAATCTCTTCGTGCTATAATAACACTGTTCGACAAATTTCAGCTTTCTTTTTCTTTTGTAACCTTCAATAAGAGTTTCTTGTAGACTTTAATTTGCTGAATACGAATCTGCAATCCATTTTTCTCCAGAACGTACCATTTTTTAAAAACTCAGTTTAGGAAAATATCGCACAATTTCAATTATGGAAGTGTTTTGTACTTTTGCGGTAATAGTTATTCACTTGTTTAGGAAGGAAGGGTCTGTCAGTAACTGTAGGCTCACAGGAGTAAAATAATAGTGCTCTCTTTATTGTACTGTGTCTTCGACAAGACTGGGCCCCTCGAAAAAGGCTGTCCCTTCCCATGCCGAAACCATACCACCCCTCGGACGCAATGGCGACTCCGTGACCCCCTGTACTGTAAACAGCGATAAGGGCCTTGCAACGACACCCGATCTAGCCAACGCTTACACTTGCGCTTTATGCCAAATGATTCTTTGAAGTTTCACGAATGAATTGATATGATTAGTAATTGGATTGTAAACATTTCAATGTGTTTAAATAATGATCAAAGTGAAAAGGGCACCGAAAATATACCCGTTTTTGCCGATATGCTTCAATGTATTTTAAAAACTAAGGGTCCACGAAAAAATCTAACTATGTCGCGCGGTATAGCAGACCTTTCTGCAAAGGATCAATGGAAGTAATAAAATCATTTTCTTTTTCAATATCAATGCGAAATAATTTGGTAAAACATGTGGCGGCGTCAGCGGTGTCTGTGACCACGGTTCCCCCGCTTATCCCTGAGCGTATCGGAATCATTAGACGCGAAGTACTTCTTTTGAGTGCCACTGTTAGGTTATTATATATTATAATATTATTATATTATATTATATTATATTATATTATATTATATTATATTGTAATATAATATTAATAGGTTTGTTGAGGCGATTATAAGCAAAATGATATACGTTTTATTTACCAACAAAAATATATGTAACTAACTAAACGAGACTCTATAGTGATATACTCAATTTGAAGAAAGAGTAAAAAGATTACATAATTCTAACTATAGGGAATAATTTAGAAATGCAAAAGTGCGCATAATAATAGCGTGTGACATGTCCTTTGGTTTTTCACGAGTCATAGCGATGTTTATCAGCGATAGTGTTCATTTCTTAGACGTCCGAGGTCCGTCAATTTCGATTGTCTGACGATGGTGCAATCATCATCAGAAATCAATTTCAAGGGCTGAAAGACACTGCGCCACCTTGATTGCAAGCGCACCAAAATGTAGGTTTACGACATGTTAACAGTTATTCAAGATTAGACAACCTACGAACAGTTCATATGGCTCGCAGAAATTCTGAATTTCTGCACCCGTAAAAACCCATCTACCTCCTCACATTTATTTAATACTAGATCTTGCGATAGATTTTGGTACTATTCAGATAGCATGCGTTAGACAGATTATGAACACGAAAATCGTCGATTGGACATTAAATAGAGATATATAATTGTCTTATCAAAACTCATCATAAATTGCTACCAGGATACCAATATGTTATTAATTCTAAAGCTGGAAATCTGAATCAAGTCATTTTTACTTGCTTGGTAGTTCTAGTGTTAAAGACTATTTACATTGCGCATGCAGCTGAAATATCTATAAACATAGCGGTATTGAAAGTTCAATGAAGTTAAATGTAGAACCGACCTGTCAGAAACGTTACACAACTGATAACTTAATAGCTATCAAACCCACGTGATATCAGAAATAATAATCTGACAATGCGAATCAGAAAATTCATGTATAGCGTGTCCCAAATTTCAACGATTAAACTTTGTCGAAATATTCTATGGACCTAAATAAGAAATAAAATGTGGGGTAAATGTAAGACGTTTGGAAAATTATTAAATAATGGTGTCCAAAATACGACCTACGAAGAGCGCAAGGACAGACTTGCATAAGGTTACTGTGATACAATGCTGGAATAGAATAGCAGGATCTAGCATAATAAGGTCCAGAAAAGGTTAATAAATTCGTAGTGATAAAACTTAGTAATTCACACAGAAATGAATTTCATTTTCTGGAAGCAGAAATAGTATGTAACTATATTATGCAACAGTTAGCGATATAACCTTCAGCTAAAACTTGACTTTAAAAAATATTGCTAATCTATTTCTAAATTGTATCGCAATATGTAATCGCAAATTCGCAACTGTTCCTTTCATATTTCGTACTTTTGTACGAATATTCAGAGCAATGTATAGTGACATAAAATATGTAAAATAGTGATATACTACGTTTGAAAATGGAAAAGTTATCGTGGAAGCGGACTCGATGGAAAACGTACACAAACGTACAAACAAATTGAGAATTTCTGGCAAGTATTCAAAGAGTCATGGGAAAAAATAATACATATAACGAAACTGTATTTATATCTTCATATGATACTTACCAACAAAGCAATAACGAACTCCGTTTCATTCGCAATGCAAGTACCCGTGCAACGATGTTTTCCCGCAGTTTCAGAAATAAAATAAAATAGAATGTCTATCACCGCGACATACAGCATATTACTATTATTGCATTATTCTATTTCCATCATTTGAATGCCAGGCGCATTCAATGGACGTTGACTGTGTTCCTGCTATACTGGTATATTGATCAGGTATACCGATATACCTCTATACGATTCGTTGAACATAACGCGAAGTAACTTTTTTACGCGTCCCGTGAAACAGTGATGTTGATATTTTCACCGGCTCGTGCACACCTTGAACGCAATATCCCTAAGCAAACAGAATTCAGTACGGAAGACTGCGTCACTGTTCATGGCTTTCTCGTCGAGACGAAGAAGGAGCAGATAGCTCCCCACAGCTCCTTTTAAAGCAGTTTCTACGTATACGAAGTTGAATGGTATTCACGGTGGTGTGGGGACCGTATACGAAACGGCTCACTGGGGTGCACGAGGAAAACAAGAGGGTGCGCGAAAAAAGGTCGGTGACTGGCGACGCCAGAAACGGGGGACACGTAATTTGTCGATCACGCCCCGATGCTTTTAACTACGGTGTGCGTGCATACAATACGTATGTACACGGAAGCACGCGTGCGACCCGACTCGCTTGTAGCAAGAGTTTTGCGACTGAGCTTGTCGAAAAACGAATCGAAGAAAGGGCGTGACAAAGTCCTTATCGTTAGCGTTATAATACAATCTACAAATGCGCGTCACTTATGCGACGCATTATGTACGGTGTTGCGCATAAAGCGTGGAACCATTGTTTCTGAGAATACGCAACGAAATAAAAGGCGAGAAACAATTGTGCAGACATTCCGGATAATCTAGCAAGAAAATGGTTTGGACAAGCATTAACGCCATCTCGGCATTTTTAAATAGGACCATATACCTATATACAGGTCGTCTCGTAACTACACGAATATAGGGAAAGAGGAGGGGTGATTGCTGGTGTAATTCTGACCAACTTTTTCGTCAAAAAGCACTGGCCAAAAGAAACGCGTGGGTCTTCACCCCGCTCGGTCGTGGTCGTGAACCAACGCAATGGCACAATGTGTTACATCGTTTTAAGTTAAGAATAACGTGAAATTATTTTTGTTATGCATGAATAACAAATAAACTAATAAATCGTTTAATAACTGTGATCGATACTTTATTTCGTTATCCGAAAGGAATAAAGTATTTTATTTCAAATCACTGGCCAATCCGAGTTCTCCGACCCGGTCGTAACATCAGCCGTTGAATCGAAGCGGGTTACTTCATAGTCGAATACGCAAGTTTTTCATAAGTAATAAAAAGAAATGTGCATCGAACACAGTTATTAAGCGACTGTTTAGTTTTCTTGTTATCCATGAATAACGAATAATTCCACATTATTTTTAATTAAAACGATGTAACATTTGCCGCACGCTTCCCTCGATACCCCCGCTGCAGCCAGCTGTGCCAATGCGTTGGTTCACAACCCCGACCGACCGCGGTTGAGAGCCACGCGCTCGAGCGTTCTGACTGGCCAGTGTTTTTCGTTAATAACTGAAAAACGAAGCTACAAACAACATTTTGGGCAAGGTAACAGTTGTTGAGGGCCACCCCAGTAACCCCAATTCTTTCCTACTTGTGTCATTATGTATAATATAATAATACCAAGCAGAATCTTGTATTGCATGATAAATTAAATAAATGATATTATATTTTATAATTTGCATACCTGGCACTCGCAATAAATACAACACTTTAGAAACTTGAGGGTGAAGATGTAAAAATAAAGTGTTTTTGAATTTTCGAATTCATATTGTCATGATGCGAACTTATTATAAACTGGGATCAAGCTTTGAAATACACATCATAAGAGTATATATTGTGGATACAGTAATATCAATGAGCTTATGCTGTATTGCGTTCATACGAAATATGCAACAGAGGAGTTATACAATGTACTGTATATGAGAGGTAAAGTAATCAGGATTGAAAAGCTTTGGCTTATCTCAAATACTTGCACACGTGTCATACTTTCAACATTCCTGATTAATACGTTTATTTATTATTGTTGTACACAAGCGGATTTAGGATTTTTACAAATTTCTGTATACACATTGTTCCATTTTATAAGCGTTTCACATATCAAAACACATTTCACATGAAACTAAACTACTCCAGAAGAGGATATTTCATAGTGGCTGTCCCGACTTCTCAAAGCGTATCAATTAATATATATATATGTCATTCATTTTATCCTACCTAGGATTGCACTGTCAACAAGAATATTTGATTTTATGTGTAAAAGCAGCGACCTAAAAATGTTCCATGTAGTTTGATTTATATGGAAACATTTTTTGATATTACTAATTTCGGATTGACCAACAAGTTTTCTCGCTTCTTTCCCAACGTCTATTCGTATTGAGCTACATTATTTTTATTTAGTTTTTAACAAACAGCATAAGAGATTCCTGTCTTATTCGATATGTCAGAATAGGGCATTGGGAACTATTCGTACCAGCCTATCCACGTAAATTAATATGCTGTTTGGTAACCGCGCAATCAAGCGGACTAATTCTCACTGGATTGTATGTCCAGTTGCCTCATTATTTAATTGACATAAAACCATTTTGGAACAATTGCTGGCAATCAATGAGAAATGTATTGCTTTCAGGCGTTTTATATTCTGCAAGTCACATATTCATCATCAAAATTGACTATTAACCGGCCAGAATTCAATCTGCATTCACAAAAGGTATGCAGTGCATACTGTGTAATTGAAAGGATATCTTGTGCTATGAAGTACTATCAAGCAAACGAATGGTTCATTCAGATAAATGTTTATTGAAGCAAAGGAAATGCAAGGTTTCAATATTATACAGTCGTCCAGAATCGGCGAGCTCGAAGAACATTGGGCTCCTCAAAGCAATAAGGCGTATCAATATCTTGTATTTATGTTAGCAGAAGTTGGGTTTCAATGGGATGTTCAACCATACCTTAAACATACTCCAACCTTGTACGGTTAGATTTTCATTAATTCCTGTCCATTAGAGTATGCTTCATGAAAACAAGTGTGAAGGTCTAGAGGTCTGCAAAAGCTATTTTCAGAAGTTTGTGGCTAAAAGGAGAAGAAATTCTTTTAAAATCGAAATACAAAGTGGGTCTACTTCAAAAATAACAACAGGTAATCGAATAAAATAGGAAGCATATCGTGCAATAATGTCCTGTTTATACGTATACGTGAAATTGCCCAGAAAATTTCATGAAAGAAAACGATTAATCGTTCTTGCCAACTCAATAGTTTCATCAACATTGGTGTACGAAAATGAATTACTTTGCGTCAAACAAATTCGTATTTTATTGTATTACGAAGAACACCATTTATTTGTGTTGTGATGACACTTCTCACATGCATCGCTACGGGGCGCTCACAACGATTCGGCTCTCGAAGGTGGTTGTATAGGTCCCCACGTCTGTATAGATAACTTCTGACCATTCCCTACTATCCCGGTGTCTAAGGCAGGGCCTGATGGGACGCCTTACTGACGCGTCAGTGGTCCGAAACCGTAAAAACACGAATTACATTAAATTTTTCAACCTTCTTGGAAATGAATGAAATTTTAGGCATAGCTTCTGATATGTATAGACTAAATCTTGGCGTACAAATAAATTGCCGCAGAGCACCGGTAATTGCCTGAGACACCTTCAAAGGGGGGGAAAAATGTTCACTTTAAAACGATCCCATTTCTTTCTGAATTTGCTATACTTTTGGGTGCTACATTTGTTTACAGAGTGGAGCTAACACAAATCTGATTATATATTTTTAAAGAGTGTTCTTTCAGCTACAAGTACACGCAACATGAAAGGTATCTACGTATTTAAACCCTATGAAAAATACCTTTTCGCGTATCCCTATTTTTCCCCCGTTTTTCCACTTTAATGTAGTTTATAAAAGGGATCGGTCGCGTTCGGTGCGCTAAAATTTACATGAAAGTATTTGTTAAAACCTACTTAAGATACCTGCATAAAAATTTCTTGCAACTATTTGCAACTTTGAAAGTTATTACAATATATGTGCAGTCAGCGTGCCGTTTTTCCACTATAATGTGGTTTATTATTAAAGTCAAACGGAATCGGAAAGTGACGTGACCTCATCAGAAGATGAAATGTAGAGTAATGTAAATCTAGTCGTAAACTATTTTCTTCTTTTCAAAAATTGTTTATTTAATTTAAATTTTTTAAATAATTTTGTATATACTTTTTATTTTAAATCTTTTGCTAACATGTTCTTTCAATTAAATAACATCATAAACCCGCATTTGGATGTATAGATTCAACATGCCATTGTCGAACTGTTTCCATATTAACTATATAATTTCAAATAAGGTTTTTACAGATTATGAATCTGAATGATGAAATCAGTATTTTAAGGGTCATGATATCGGCTGTAAGTAATTTTATTTACTGCTACCTGAGAGATATCTACACACCACAAAAAATATCAAAACCATTTTCGACCAAGCAGCATTTTATCCATTATTATTGTTAAAATAATTATAAAAAGAGAATTTTTAGTTGCAATTATATTCTATAACTCAAAAACTACCTAAAATCTTTCTATTCATAATGAATAATGTGTAAATAACAGTGCTATGAATTTAGTTCGTGTTTTTACGGTTTCGGACCACTGTGTGACGGTCCGCTGGCAGCTGGCCTAGGACGACACCGCGCGCATCGTCCCGTTCTTTTTCCTTCGCTTCCTACTTCCACCATCGTGTCAATATTATAATTATACACAATTTATCTATTCGAAATTATAGGAAATAATAGTGCTGTAGTATTTCGTATGGTGCAGCAGAATTAGTATCTAATTTTACAAAATTTATCATTATTGTGGTTGCACCTCATAGAAATAAAGATTTTCGGTTTTCATTCACCGTGTCGCGAAAAAAATTATTTGACAAACCGATGGAAAATAGAGTTCGCTTGTACATATAGGGGGTTTAAGAGTTCAGTGGTTTCACTTGTATCAGGTGCCGCGCATCTATTGTTGCACGCAATCATTAATCATACTCCGACGATGCACTTCGTAAAAGCAACAACAATATTACTTTACCGAAGTCACGTACTGCTGTTCACTTTTGTACAAAAAAGGTAACGAAGTTTTTGTACCATTCAACATGACGTGCAATATCGTTAGAAATTCTCCCTTCAGTTCCGTCTCCATTCCTTTTTTGCTTCACGGAGAACAATTTTGTGTTCGTGCTAAAATGGGGAGATAAAAATGATTAAATACACGCATATTTCCTCAACGATAGCAACATAAAAATGTTCTCTCCTTTAAATATGTAATTCCAGGTATTTTTCTTTTTGTAATGTAAAATTTGTTTTAATATCCATCCATAAGCAATGAAGGGCCTGATTTATTTTTCTTGCGATCTTTCCACTAAATCAGCGCGTACTGCATAATACACTGCATGCTCGCACGAAAAATTAACAAATAACTTATATCCGCCTACTTCATCCTTTAATTTTAATACGTGTTTCATTTTACACGTATCGCATACCCATATAGCGCAAGGTCAAAAAGAACGTTTGGATTGTTGGACCATTGGAGATTAAAGGTGCGCAATTTAATATAAAATGACAGCGACTATATTTGATATTGCTGCTAATACAGAGCTTTGGATTTTCAAGCTTTCCATTTAATCCTCAACTCCATACTCTCAACAAGTAAGTGCACACATTCTCCACGGTATACGTGCGGATGATTAAAGTTGTGGCCAAATTGAGATCACCCAATACTGAAACAACGATTCTCCTTTGTTTATCCGTTGGAAAATATATATGTACCTGTACCCAGCCTCCACACATAATATGTAGCATTGAGTGTTACAAATAAGGGTACAAAAATCATAGTGTCCCCAGACTCTATTGCGTGTTTATTTAAAAATCAAATGCATTGGTTATATCTTATTAGTTATTATAAATTTTTGGAAGGTATGCTATATGTATAGGAAGGGATTGAAACGAATAGGGACTATCATATCATAGTTGAAAACGCATTCTACAATATGCATAAGTGCCCATGTTTATTGTAAGACTGCTTTCCGTCTTGACGAGCACTAACACCCAGTACATCCTCACATTCTGTCCCTTCTGTCCTCATTTGAGAGAGACTCTCAGTCATTCTTAACAAACATACAATCACGTACACCCTAAACCTTATTTGCACCCCAATCTCAAGTACATGTATACTCCATTCTTCATCGCGCATCACCCTGTTTCGAGCACTTCCAATCTATACCGAAATATTCGCTATCCCCATAATAGTAGCACACCAACTTCTTAACTATCTTAATACACGATTTTTAACTTTTATAGAGATCAAACTTTTGTACTAATTTCGACATACATACATAGTTTTATCAGTATTTTTTCCACGATTTTTAAAACCCTATCGTAAAGGGCGCATTGTTTTTACGCGATACGCAGCTTCGATGATACTACAGGATGCGTTGAGAGCCCAGTATACGGAGGTTATAAATCTCCGTTTCGATTTCTATCGACACCGTTGCACGCGTATGACCCTACGACCTTTTACGGAGATAGGGGTGATGAATTGATTTGAATGTTAATTTAATTAATGAATCTCATTTTTGACTGAATAAGAATAGACTGATAATAAAGGAAAACGTAATAATAAAACGGATCTATCGAGTGTGTAATATCTAGTGAAATAATGTTGGGGGAAGATACTGTTTCCCGTACGTCTTCAGGTAAGAGATTATACTGTTTCTCTAATTTCTGAGTCAAAGTCGTCACCTGGTGCCTTGCAGTGCGAGAGGATACTGTTTCTCGCACCTCAGAGTCAAAGACTGACAGAAGAAGAAGGAGAGGATACTGTTCCTCCTTGTCTAATGTACTGGGATCTTGCAGTAGGAGAGTATACTGTTTCTCGTACCACTGAGTCACGGACTCAGGCAAGAAGAGGGAGAGGTGTCTCCGTTTCTTGTAAAAGACCCTGTCAGAGACCCCTTTAGACGTAGGATGTGGACTATATAGACTCTGAATTTAAAGCTTTAAATCTGAATAATGAATTGAGTAATGGACTCTAATTATAGTAAGTCAAAACTCTATGGAGAGTATTAGACTTTAACTGGAACTGAGTCATGGACTATGAATGTAGCAAGTCAAGTGGCAGTTTCTAAAACGGGAGATTTGGACTCTACGTATGGACCGTTTGAACTGTAACTCACAACTCTAAGTTCTGAAAGATAACCGACGTAGTTCAGTGGAACGACCGACGGAATTCTGTGATGACTGTACGAGTCCTTGGTAACTACTATACAAGTTTGGTTCACGACTCTCGGAGTTCTGATAAACGACTGACTTCCTCGTCGAGTGCATCGCATCACGTCGACTCGGAAGTAACTTTCTGGCACGCTTATTGGATATTAAAAAAAAAACAACTAAATGGTAATGCCAATCAGCGTGCGTTTTAAAACGAGGACACACCCATCCTTCTTTGCGCTTGTAGCGCGCCTTCCAAAGGGGTGGGTGCACCCTGACCGTCTTGACTGACCTGGCAACGCACGGGAATTTCCACCAAGGACCCAGACAGCGCAATATGAAACGCTTCAGTACAGTACACATTAAAATCAAATGCCTTTTATTTCAACAATACTCCAGAATAATCGAACCTTTGAGTCTTAAGTCTGAAATAAAGTGTATTACTTACGTTCGAATAGTGAGGCAATTGTCAATTTAAGTATATTAAAGGAATTATTCCCTGTTTATTCGGTCTACTGTAGCATAATTAGAATATCCATTCGGGATATGCAGTAATAACGTAGGTAAAAAGTAGTTGGAGTATCTGGGTCTTCCATTTAAGTGAAGCTTTCCATGCAGAACTTCTCGCAGTATGCACAGGCGTTAAGTTAAAGTTGTTTTTCTTTCCGAGAGCAAAGAAAGGCTCAAATGTAGATATTTATAGGAAGCGCGCTACAAATAGTGCTTGAGAATTAATAAGTCAAGGAATTCATATGCTTGGCCTCAATCTAATTTTTGTAATTTGAAAGAAAATATCATACTGCATTACGGTACTAACGAAATTGTAAAATATAGTCGAAGAAATATGGTGTGAAGTACCAATTGTGGATATCTTTAAAAGCTCGAAATTTCTACAATTTGGTCATATTTATTAATTCATGTGTTACTATGACTTACGAATTATTGTAAGCATATTATGCTTTTGCAATTTATATTGCAAGTATAAAACCTCATTTTTTGCTTTAATCCTGAACGCATGCAAAATGAATTCTACGAAACGAGCTTTCGAAAATAACGGCTTCCGTTCCTTTTTTCTTTCTTTTAACGACAATGCCATTTTGAGGCGTAGATCGTACCAATTACGTGAGAGACACTACAGACTGCAATGAAATTTAATCCCTGCAATTTACGAAAGTTTTTAAACTGGCTGATGCGTTCGGTTCGCATTGTGTACAAGAACTTAAAATCTTTGTACATTATAAATTGGATACAAATTAGATAGTACATTGTATGAGCATAAGTGTTTTTCGCATCTGCTATTCGTGGCTTTTGATGTACGAATATGGATAAAAAATGTTTAAATGGTGTTCCTGTAGAAAGTACATATTTGGCTCTGCCAATACCATACTCAACCATATCAGAGCCTGTTTCGTTACCTCGTTATGTACTTTAACCCACATGGTGGTCTAGTAGCAAACTGTTGCGCGTAATAAGGGAAAAGTGTAATTCAGCAGAATTTATGGAGACCGCGGGTAACTTATTCTGCACAGTAATTCGGATGCTTTTTGTGTATTACAGCGTGACTTCTCTAACTGGAAAAACAAGTAATGCTGAACGTTAATCTACATAAATGAATATTAATGACATTTATTACAAAGAACGAGATTGAATTTATAATAAAAGAATGAATTTTGACGCAATATACAGGGTGCATCTAAGATTGACCACCGTTCCTCAGGTAGTTCCAATAATTTTCCAACGAAACGCATTAAACAAAAGTTGGTTTACCTTCGGCGCGTTGTACTTTTGGATATTAAAAATTTCCCAAAAAAGTTTCTCTGAATAGAAAGTGGTCGAGAACGAACGCATTGGCACGGTGTGTTACATCGGCATTAATTAAGAATAATGTGGAATTGTTCGTTATTCATGAATAACAAATAAAGTAATAAGTGTTCGATACTTTTATTCGTTATCCGAAAGTAATAAAGTGTTTTATTAGTCATGAAAACCTTCCCCATTCGTCCACGAATTAACCTGCTTCGGTTGAACAGCTGATGTTACGGTCGGATCGGTGAACTCGGATTGGCCAGTGTTTTTCGTTAATAACTCAAAAACCAAGCTTCAAACAACATTCTGGTGAAGGAAAAAGTTGTTCAGAACCACTCCAGACCCCCCTCCCATTTCCGACGCTCGTATAGTCAAGAGACACCCTGCATACCAGGAATCACCACTTTTTTTCACTTTTTCCACTAATATATGTGGGATTGGAAGTTTTAGGAGAAATTAAGCCGGTGCAAGTGTAGAACGATTGGTAACAGACATACAGTAATTCTTCTCTTGACGCTCACGACGATCTCTACCGAGCATGCTTACGAGTTATCCCCACCACTGGAGGGGCCCCTATAGTTCTGAATCGACGGAGTAATTCGGCACCTTTTGATTACGCGACACGGCCGCGACGGCCGCGTGTAACCATTAAAAGATTACATGCTTCGTATCGGTGAGACAACACTAATGCAACGGCGTAACTTTTTTATTGTTACTTATATCGCTATAATTTTTGTTTTGAATTATTGCTGAGATTGTGGTCATTAAAATGAGACCAAACGCGATAGAATTTGGATTATATTTACTTACTTACTTACTTACAAGGATCCTTAGAAGAAAAGCTTGCGAACGGTCGTGCTCAGTTTTTACTATAACTTTACGGGCTTAGATAATAGTACAAATCTAAACAAATATTCCAATAGGCCTCTTCAAGGTAGAATGCGCATTTATTAGTATGGTTTGACTCATTTGATTTGGAATCGAAATACTTGCTATGAATATGAAAAAAGCTGATAGCACGCGTAATAAAAATGTGACAATTAAATCACCAATTGATTATGCAAAAAACATCCAGGTTTGTATCATCCTCACTTGTGGTAAGTGAACGCCATAACGAGAGAAATTGTCGAGAAGATAAAATATGGAGGAAGAAAATCACACGACAAACGAATTTGGCAAGAATAAGTGTTTGCTAAAGCGATAAAAGATGAAGGGAAACGGGATCTTGGCCAATACAATTGTCTGCAGAAACACAGTGTGTGATTTCATTTGGTTTACCAGCTTGTCGAATGTCTCGAATTAAAGTAAATAAACAAATTTTAAACCTGGTGCAGTTAACTTCCATAATTATTTTTGATATCCTATTGTACAGTGCCTACGTAGTAACGGTTCATTTACCAGAGGCTTTACTTATTGCACTCCTAACAAGGTAAACAAATTTTGTAGCAATTTTACTATTTTTCACTATCATATTTCATTGTTAGTTTCTTAATAACATGTAAGCAACTTAAAACATTATTCACGCCGGACTATTTGCAATCCCTTGCGTTCAAAGGCCAGAAAACCTGTTATAGCCAGCTGTCCAAATGATAAGAATTCCTTCAAAACGAAATGACAGCATTCTGATTGAAAAATACACCCTATTTTCACACCATACAAGGAAACATAAAACTTACAGGCGTAAAAGAAACATTCCAAAAATCTCGGCTGTCCGCACAGCTATAAGTTTTAATACCATAAGTTTTTATACCAAATGTCATTTCATCCTTGGAGTCTTATGTAATAAATCGTCACTTTGAAGTTTGTGCAAACTGACTGAGTTTATCGTGCGAAGATAACTCTCCCGAGGAATATCGAAACATATCGATCGGACATAAAAAGTCTTTGCGGAGTTCCGGAAATCCATGCTTTTGCTTTTGTGCACAAATTTTGAAATCTCGATCCGTGTTCTTTAATAATGCGCCCTTTCATGAAAACCGAGTAGACTTGCACAGGTATATCGATCATGCCTAAAACAGGTACGTGAAAGGTATTGTGGATTCAAGCGGGAGCTAAACGAGCAGATGATGTACTATACTTAGACTTGGTAGTGTAATAAAAGAAATGGCAGAGGTTAGGTTTGGTATATTCTTGGAAAACTTATGAGACATGATGTTCACGAAGAGTGGTTGCTGCCGCTAAAGTCCCGATCAAGAAATACGGATTGAGATGTCTAGATTCGCTTGAAGATAAACCAATACTAACTCAATCTACTACCGAGTTGGGATTGGTTAAAGGGTATATGTATACGAATACAACGCCTACGCCAATGTTGAATCTACACATTTTAATTTACATTTCCAAAACGGGCATTTGCAGTAGCAGTGAGTAAATACCATAGTCATGAGACAGAATTGATAGAAATATCAATAGGTGTTGAACTAACCTTGAGCACAGACGACATGGAAGAGAACAGTGACCGCAGCAAGGACGTAATACCACATCTTCCCTTTTCCACCTTTCTTCTTTCTTTTAGACACTCGGTTTCCTCCCTTGTCTTGTATACAGCTTCTCTTTCACTTTCCACGCGACACCACGATTCTCCTGATTTTTGTGCGCAGAAGAAATCACGCACTATGCTTTAATCGTATCTTTGACGTAACACGGGCTGTTTAGACGGTAGGGTTCGTTTCGATCTGATCGAAACTCGAACGTTTACCGGCACGAACAGTACTGTATTCACTCATACTAAAATGCGTTCACTATTTGGAGAATATTTCGCTGCTTCACAATTATGAAATCTTTACGTATTTCACTATTTCAAAAATGTTCACCGAACTATAATGAACATTTTCAAACTGTTTACTGGTCTTGACCCTCACTGTCTACGGATTCTTCAAAGACAAAGTTCCCTATTACTTTCTTCTCCATCCTGTAACATAAATAATATCACATTTAGGACTCGAGTGCATTAACTCGCAATGATCGTGAGGAAAATTACAAATATAAAAAAAAAAATGAGTTTCGCGAAAAAAGCTTGTCAGAGATTGCAAAACTTAATTGTTTCGTTATTGCAATCAGCGGCAAAAACTCTGAGCGTCGAAGCGGAAGGTCGCGCGAGAGTCTGTAACGGTCACGAGCACGAACATTGTGACTCGTGACAAAGCCGCGATAATATTACGAGAATAGAGCTTAAATTATGTACAGGAAAAAGTTTATTGATTGTACACACTTAAATCCAACAACGTTTGAAACGTTTCTTGCAAATATTCAGGGGGTGTAGTCGAGAGTGATACTTTGAGAAGGACATGCGTAGTTTCGGAGCCTCCCGCCACCGCTTTTACCCCTCCAGCATCCCAGACACAAGAACAGACGTACATACACATTTATATGGTTTAAACGCTTCTGCATATACGTATCTACAATTTCTTAAATTGAGTATCTACATATACAGGAATGTATACATAAGTACATCTATATTATATAATTAAACTATATTACATATATGTGGAGAGTGAAACCGTTTATTAACAAATACGTTAGTTGGCAACCGACGCTTGAATGTAAAAGACGGACGTCGAATTCCATTAAAATTCCATAAATTACATTTCTTGCAATAAAGCAGTTTCTCCTCTAATTTATCCCTCTACATATATTATTTATGTATACATACATGTTTTTCGTATTTTCATCGACGTATTCCAACCCATTCTGACAAAATCTAACTGTTTCCGCGGTTCGCTGTCGGTTTTTTTCCCGGACGATGGGAGTGGAGAAAGCGCAAAAATGTGTAAATTTACATTTCGGGAGTTATTTTACGGCAAGCCGGAATCCTTTTGTCATTTGGTCGACACGTAGCCCGACTGAGGAAACCCGATCATTAAAGCCTGCCAAGTAAAGGTGGGTATGGACGAGCGCGGTGCGGCTGCAACGCGGCTGCAACGCGGCATTACGAGGTGTGCGCACTGTTCCGTTGTTACCAGGAAAACTGATAATTTTAGCTTACGACGAGTTATGAGTTTTCCTTTCTTTGAAAAATACGCTGACTGAAGAAAACACACGAGTCATTCGTGTCCCCGATTCGCTTTTTCCCGAAACCATCCTGGCAACGAATCCCTTTGTGTTCGCGCAAAAAGAATATTCGTTCCGTGCCGCGTTGCAGCCGCAGCGCGCTCGTCTGTACCCACCTTAACGTTGACCGTCGATCTGTTCGGTACTTGAGACCAAACAGTTACCGAATTCAAACAGATATGATACTGTTTCGAGAAGAGGATAAGAATGTGTTTGTTTCTAGGCATAAAATAAATTCATTTGAAAGAAATGTGTCCAGAGCAAAAAAAAAATTGTCCGAAAGAAAATCCGCGTACAACTGAAATCGCGTTGTTCGAGGGATTACTGTAGTATCGTAGCTTAAAGTAGATGATACGAGGATAGTCTGAAAAGTGCTCAGCTTAACAATGAAAGGAAATTTCTCTGACGTGAAATATGTTTTATTTTTCAATACAATCAGCATGTGTCAGGTGATGAGAACTTTTCCAACTGCCCTCGTAGCTTTAGTTTCGATTAAGAAAATACGTTGGAGTGCGGTGTTGGAGCGTTGTAGGCGAGTTCCAGGAATAGGAGTGAATGTTTGTATGATTGGGAAGAGTGATTGAGAGTTAATGGGAGAAGAAGATTCGGGGAAAACGAGAAGTGTGGTGGAATGATGCATACGAGTGGAAGGCAAGTCAGTCCTGCTAGGGACGGACGATCGAAGCGAGTGCGTTTCTTCCGTGTAGCTTATTAAAACTGTTTTTACGCGATACGCGGCTTCGATGATACTATAGGATGCGTTGAGAGCTCAGTATACGGAGGTTGTAAATCTCCGTTTCGATTTCTATCGACACCGTTGCACGCGTATGACCCTACGACCTTTTACGGAGATAGGGGTGATAAATTGATTTGAATGTTAACTTAATTAATGAATCTCATTTTGACTGACTCAGAATAGACTGATAATAAAGGAAAACGTAATAATAAAACGGATCTATTGAGTGTGTAATATCTAGTGAAACAATGTTGGGGAAAGATACTGTTTCCCGTACGTCTTCAGGTAAAAGATTATACTGTTTCTCTAATTTCTGAGTCAAAGTCGTCACCTGGTGTCTTGCAGTGCGAGAGGATACTGTTTCTCGCACCTCAGAGTCAAAGACTGACAGAAGAAGAAGGAGAGGATACTGTTTCTCCTTGTCTAATGTACTGGGATCCTGTAGTAGGAGAGTATACTGTTTCTCGTACCACTGAGTCACGGACTCAGGCAAGAAAAGGGAGAGGTGTCTCCGTTTCTTGTACAAGACCCTGTCAGAGACTCCTTTGGACGTAGGATGTGGACTATATAGACTCTGAATTTAAAGTAGTAAATCTGAATAATGAATTGAGTAATGGACTCTAATTATAGCAAATCAAAACTCTATGGAGAGTGCTGGAACTGAGTCATGGACTCTGAATGTAGCTAGTCAAGTGGCAGTTTCTAAAACGGGAGATTTGGACTCTACGTATGGACCGTTTGAACTTTAACTTACGACTCTAAGTTCTGAAAGACAACCGACGTAGTTCAGTGGAACGACCGACGGAATTCTGTGAAGACTGTACGAGTCCTTCGTAACTACTATACGAGTTTGGTTCACGACTCTAGGAGTCCTGATGATCGACTGACTCCTCGTCGTGTGCATCGCATCACATCGACTCGGAAGTAACCTTTTGGCACGCTTATTGGATATTAGAAAAAGGGACTAAATGCCAATCAGCGTGCTTTTTAATACGAGGACACACCCATCCCTTTTTTGCGCTCGTTGCGCTCTGTACAAAGGGGGGGGGGGGTGCACCCTGACCGTCTTGACCTGGCAACGCACGGGAATTTCCGCCAGGGTCCCAGAGCCTGACCTGGTCTCGCCTGCTGCGACACAGCTGTGGGCCCTTTTAGAAATTCACGTTTATGACGCATGCAATTGACTGTTGAGGCCGTGTATGCTTAATTGGTTATATCCTAATGGATTATGAACAATAATGGCTTTCTCAAAAACAGTTTTATTGCTAGCGCGTCATAAACGCCTTAACCATCTGCATGTCGAAGGTTGCTCTTTCTGCAGATTGTTAGCCGACTTTTTATTAGGTGGGTAATACATTCCGCGTGCTCCGAGGATTTGCCGCGGAACAAAAACCCTTATACATACTTTTCGAATATAAAGTTTTCTTACAACAGACATAGAAGTTGTTTTCCTTTTATTATGGAAAGATATATTTGAAACTATTTTTCTCCAAAATAGGAACCTGGGTCTTATCGACCCAGTGTGACAACGGGGGTTGAAGAATATTGGGTTCCTCTGGTTACTACACAAATTCCTTTTAGCCAATGCTGAAACGGGAGTCATTCGAGTACTTCTGTTAATGTATGCATGTTTTGTGCCCTTTTTTTAAACATTCCTTTTGTGTTGCGTTTGCGTTTCTAAACAGGAATATAATATATCTCGCAGAGTCTTATACCTCTGCCGGATACCTCCCTACACAGCCCCACACATATAACAAATATTTTGGACTATTTCATCGTTTACAATGAGTAAGATGAGCAATAGCACATCGTTCTATTTCCTATCTCGCTTACACAATGCCGCATAGCGACCCCTGAATCCGCGCAGTCATGCACTCCAAGTCATACGCTCAAACGCCAATTTTCCTATCAAAGCCTTTCCAATTTCCACTACCCCGCATTCTTGCTAGCCGAACCGCTTAAGAAAGGAAGAGCCAAGGTTGGCGACGAGCTTTTCGACGTCGAACGTCTTCGGAAAAGTCACGCACGAAGAAGAATTGGCAAACGATATTAGAAACGTCTATCGCCCAGGTGTTCTAAAATAACTGTAAGATTTCGAGTATTAATGTTTAGTGTTGAAGGAAGAAAGTATTACTTTCTTACCCCCTAAAATACTAAACCCCGGAATCCAACACCTGCGACGATATTATCTGCACCTTTTGTATAGGGAATGACCCTTGCAAACAGGTGGTTACATTCGGAAAAAGTTCAATTGCACTTTACAAGTGCTGCGATGCACTTCTGAAAGCAATCGAGCCATGAAATGGAACAGCTCGACAAACCATGAGAAATGTTTGTAAATACTCGTAATGTTTGCATTATATTTTACGTAGACGTTCACATATAGTGGAAATTTTCCAGAGTAGATATCCAAAATTTATACTGTTCCTAAACAAATTTGGTGCATTATACAACATTGAAAGAAATCATATGTTTTAGAATGCTTGCAGACTAAATCAGTTATTATAAAATTGAAATAATTTATGTAAAAAATTGTTGGCGATGATAAAATAATTTCGAAACAAAGAACAAAAAATATTGTTTAAGTTGTATAAAACAAATATACGCATACAATTAGCATAAAATAATAAAATAAATTAAAATATAAATCAACGATCGTTGTAAGGAAGATAAGAAGAAAGAATATTAAGAAGGGGCCGTGACGTAGATGGACTGATCAGTGCCTGCCATCAGGATATCCTCGGATTCGATTCCCGATGACACACGGCCCTTCCAAATATGACATTGTTTCAACTAACAATGTAATGTGTCTGAAAGTTAACATAGTCAAAACAGAAATGCACACGTATTTCGAACAATTCATCAACTCGACAGAAGAATCCATTGAAATTTTCACTATTAGCTTAATATAGGAAATCAGGCAATGAATGTTTGAAACTTCTCACTTTCAGTATTATTCGATTCCACTTTCAAATATACGTATAATGGAGATGCTTTCAGGTCCAACATTCTCTTCGTATATTTCTGTACACGTCATCCCACAAGAATATTTTATCTCCGATAAAATAGTTTATGCAATAGCTCGCCTTACTCTAAAGAAAGGATAATATCTTTGCCGTGACGTTCATGGCTGCAGCAATGCTAAACCGTGTTGCTACAAGAGTTGCAAATAAATAATTACGTTAAAACAACCATGTGTGTAATTAATGAAAAATGGAGAAATTAGCAGATTTCCGAAAGAGTTGAGTTTCAACACCAAATTGACGAAAGATGCAATGCGAAGAAAAGGAAAAAATAACTATCTGTGGAAAAAGGTGGCTAATAAGTAGCTATCGGAGAAAATTTGGGATATATCTTCGAATGCCACCGGTGGCCGATCGGGACGAAAGTTAGTAAATGTCCTATTTCAAACGGTTCCCCGAATATCTTTAAAAATATGCATGATACCGGCAAATGTTTCGAACAAAACTTAAATGTTTATGTGGTGAAAAATCTTACTCGAAAATGATGTATTTTTTGGAATGGTTTTTGGACCACGAAATGTATTTATGGCATTTGGTATCTGAGAAATACAAGAGGGTGGACGCTGTCAGTGGATCAGTATGAAATACTATTAATGAACTTCTAATCATTCCTAGAAGATGATGAATTTCTATAAGAACTTTCTGTTTCCTTTCGTACCGTATCTTCTTCGTTTCCTCCCTTGCCTTGTTATCGACCTCCTTTCTCAACAACCTGGCGTATGCACGATGCGAATATGTTAGAGGAATACTGAACAGGCGAATCGACTTTCCGACTTATCGTTGATGATTGATGGACGTGGAACACACACGAATCTCCTAGTAACTTCGTAGCGTAACACTGTATTATGCCAACGCTTACAAATCAAATATTACCAACCGGGCTTCTGCTATTTCCTGCTTCACCTCAAACTTTCATTTCGACCTACACCCTTGTCACCCGCCACTCCTAAACCCTCCCACTACTCGAGTTCCAGTAGCACTCTGAGCCGTAGCAAGACATAATTGAATAAAACATCTAAGTGATTAATTGCATAAACCTTCACAGTGCTCTTCCTTGCAATCTAACTTTGTACTTGACTTTAACAGACACTCATTTCATCATTTTTGAAGTTCACTTTCTGTACCATCGAAAGATGCACCTCCTGTGGAGGGTCGGAATCGTTATTTGTATTCCTAACATATATGTGCGAGTATTCAACTGTATATCACTATCTGTAATTAGCAAATTTATAAAAACGGTGGCGAGTTGATCATGTGTTTCGTTTTGGTGGCTCGAAAACTAGTAACTAGTAAATAAATATAAATGTAATGCAAATAGATCACCACTAACCGAAATTATCAATAGTGCATGCAGAGAAGAGTGTACAAACATCGAATTCATAGGAATAAATTGCCGACATAGGATAACACTTATTTATTTTAAATATAAGATGATTCGTATAACTAATTAAAAAATCGCAATTTATTCAATGGTGCATTCAGAGTAACGAATGGAGCTGCTGTCGAGAAACTGGAGAAAGTTTTGAAATTTTTCGAGCAGATGTAATTTTGTAGGCGCTTGATCTGGTAGTCAGTTTTTGCATACGAAATGGTCACTTCACAAGCCTGCAAAATCATTCAGACTTTAGCGACCAGGTTATACTGAAACACGAGTAAGAGTTAAATTTCTGCGCCATTGTTTAATAATTTAAACTTGAACATGAATTAGTTAGCGTTGTATTATGATCACATCGATACAATATTCGGTGGAGATAAATCAATAGAATGCAATCAATATAGAGTAAGCCGCTGGTTTGAAAAATCTAAAGGAGGCATTGTGGACCTCAAATATTATTAATAGAAATAGTAACAAGTGCTATCCAAGACTTTCTGCATCCATAACACAATTTGTTTAATACATAGGTACAGATATCCTTGTTTCCCGATGATCAGAATTGTATTGAACTCAATGGAACGTGCTCACATTAACAGATATTATTCTTGTGAAGACCAATTAGGAATAAGTGGAAATGAATAATTAATAAAATAATTGCTAATAATTATAGCAGCAGTCAAATAATATCCGAACATATTTTTACTTGTTTGTTCTACAACCTGAGTATAGCAGGTTAAAAAGGTAAAAACATAGAAATTGCTAGAGTTTAGCAAAAAGTACAAAGGGCGTTTCCCTGTGTTAAAATATATAAAACCTATCATATAGTTTCCCTACTAATTGGAATACAATCGTCCGTCGAAAAAACGGAAAATAATTCACCCCTTTTATATATTATATATTATTTATTGTAAAATATTATACAACAGTAAGTCAAGGATTCGCATTCAATTGTATTTATATTACTTTGATTCTTTAATTTTTTTTTTTGCTCGGTTGTAGTATAAGATATAGTTCGTTTTTTTTCTAGGTCTTCATTATTATTGTATTTTTGTCGTGTATTAATGAAATTAATGCGACATGAATATTTTTTACAATACGCATTTCTTTAAATTGGTTTTCATACCAGCAGACCCTATTTACTCGATTCTCAACAGCATAAGAAGAAATTCACGTTGAACTAACACTCTGTGTCAATCGAGGAACGAGTATAGTGGAAACCCTGCCGTAATCGCAATAAAAAAACGGAAAATTTGACCTCTCCTAACTTACAAATTATTTACTATCAAACACTTCCACTTCGTTTTAAGTAGGGTGAGGTGCAAGGTCGACACATGCTTTTCCGATGAATTTGCACCGCAGACTTGAACACTATTTCTTGGAGAAATAATATTACAGTGTTCACTTTAAACATAAAACATTGTAGGTAAATATTTCGCAGATTTATACGAAACACCTTGACAATTTGCTTATGAAATAAAGGTGCTATTTTTAAATTAATACAGCGTCTATCGACAGTATAAGTAAGTATAACAGTATAAGTTGTTGAAACAATTTAAGAAAATATCGATTTGCCCTTTCCAACTTATTGTATCAACTTAACAACTTTATTCCCCTATTAAATTTACGGAGGATTGTATTTCGCGCAACAATGTTAGTAGTAGAACGCACTTATATTTATTACAAGGGTTTAATCTATTGAGTTATTAAACAGATTTTGTTTCTACGTTACAAAATTTCTATCTGCTCAGTTTAGATGGAAAGCGTACAGTCCAAATATGTATTATATAATATCAGTGAGTATTTTAGCTGAAGAGATTCACTTTACCTAATACAACAAACAATTACTCGTTACGTGCCAATCAATGGGAAGAAATATCTGAAATTGTTAAATTTTTAACCATTGCAGGATTGGTAAATGGAATTAAAAATAAAATGCAGGGAAACGTTTTCAGGAAGATGCTGACGAAAATTTGATATTTACATATAGTAACTCCTTACTCCTTGCAGAGAATACGAGTAAGATTGATCAAGGAAAAACGCTCGTGTAATAAGCAATTAAAAAATTATTCTTTGCGAAACTCAGATAAGATAGCAACCGGATGAAAAATGAGTAAGAAAAGTTCTATCAAACATTTCCTAATACGTTTAAATTATTTTTAAATTATCGGCAGCGACAAAAACAGACATCGATTTTACCTACAATAGAGTACATTTTTTACCGAGCCGTTACATTAAACCTATATAATTGTTTCTATACCATTCGAATATAGGTGAAACGCGGCGGATAATGTAGCGCAGTCAACTAAACTATCGGTATAATTTATAATTGAAATAAAAGTTTATATTATAAAGATATTAAACATACGGAAATATCAATTGCACAAGGGTTTCAACAAGATTATGCTGCTCCGTTCTATGTGTTTAATTAAGCTATAAAGACGTAATTATCCTAAACCGATAAGAAAGAATAAACGTCATGACTATCAATTGAGTAGATTATTCGAGCAAACGATACGGTTAATTTGTCTTCGCGATGCTTAAATTCATGTGTAACGTTCGTTTAAAGTTTTCGCTTCCATCCGAGTTACCCTCTGCGGTAAATTACGTGTTTGCCAGGAACAATTTAAAAAAAAATAAAACTCCGCAACCGTATGATTCAGTATCAAAGTATCAAATGGAATTTACTTGCACGTCTCCACGCGTTTAAATTCGCTTGAGGTCTACTAGTTTAAAAGCGGTTACGATTCACTGGAAAAGAGGAATCAATGAATTTACTGGTTTTCAAGAACATTCGACATCTTAGAAACGAAAACACAACTGATTTCGCTTGAAAAGCGCATGTCGGCTTCGGTGGCATTTCCACTCAACTTTATCACTATCGGAGATTCGTTACATTCGCGTGTGTATCTATGTCGAATCAAAGCCGCTATTTATAAGTTACAAATGCAATTTTAAACAAGGCGCCACCAATCCGTCACTCGAAGCAAGTTAGGCTCTAAATGACGAATACAATCCATCGATGGGCAATTGTTTCTTCGAGCACTGAATAATAAATAATAAATAAAACCATGACTTTAACTGTGAATAAAAATGAGTCTGCTGATTTAAATAAAAGTTATGTAAGTAATGCAAAGAATAATATGTTTATTATTTATTATTGGCGATTAAAATTGTATTTATAATTTGGATACAAGGGAAAAACAAATAATAAATAGTTCTTGGACAGCTCTTATCTGTTTTATTTTGTGCAGTAGAAAATAAACAATACACAGTTCGCGTTTGGTTCAAAAGCTACCGAGCTAGTCTAAGCTAATCGAGCAACCAAATTGTGTAATGTGTAAATAATTTTAAAAAGGCGGCAATTGATGATTAAAAGATAAATCGAATTGTAGATGCATGTGAATAATAATTGATATCCCTCTTTAAAATGATTTATTTAAAGGTGTTCAAATAACAAATAACGGTTTCTACTATTTCTATGAACTCACAAATAACGAAGAACTTTCTATTTAAATAATTGTTTCAATGAAAATATATTTTAAAAAGCCCAAAACTGACACGGACACCCGAATTGGTTTGAATTTTTTGGATACCGGTGACGAACTTGGCGGTATAGAAAACTTTCCTCGCGAAATATCTATTTGTATACCGCGGAGTTGCCAGTTTCCGTATACTGTTAGCCTGATTCAGCGAATATACAGCAAACTGAAACTAAAAATTCATTGTCTGTTTGGATAGGATTGGCAGAACGCCGGGGTGAAAGTGTAGAACGAACGCGCTGCTAGTTGTTCCGTGGCGTCGATCTGGAAAATGTGATCCGGCGGAACGCATAGCCGCAGGTCGCTTTTCCGGGCGCGAAAAAGTTTATTAAACGTCGGCGTCGCCGTGCGTCGGTCGCATTATTCCTCTAGTCCTGGGTTCCGCCGGTGGAAGTTACCGCACCGAATCGAATTTGCTAATACGCTAGTAGCCCGGAGGGACTTTGCTCGTCGCACGGCGGGAAGCGCCGCGGAGGTTATTTAACGGAAAGAGAAACGTCATTTCTCGCAACTTATTAGCACGGAAACTCTCGAAGAATAACACATCAACAATGATTAACTTCCGCATCCGAATGTTTGCTCACTTTTCAATTATTCTGCCTTCTCATATTGATTCGGGGTTATACACTTCGATCGAATTACGCGGACCTTTCTTGCTGCTACTGTAGGCAATTTTTGCTTCTATATGCGTAAATATCCTAGAGCAGTTTCACTTGTTTTCTAACTTCCGTATATCTGCTTGATTTTTTTACAAGCACGTCGAAAGATTTAGTTTCCCGTTACGCATTCTACATTTTCCCACTTTAATTGCGGGCATTTCACAGTTGCGTGGTTATTCGCGAAACATTTTGTTATCAAGCTGACAAACGTTAAGTAATTTAATTATGTTCGAGATCTAATTTGAAAATTATTGAAGATTAAATGTGGATTTCGCGCATTATGGGCAATCAATCATAATTGTATACGAGTCTACGAATTACTGCACTTCATAATATTAGATTTTTCATGGAATTATTATTAATATTTGCACTCCAACATGTACTTTTTCCATTTGTAGTAGCATTTCGTAATACAATATTGACAATCGAACTAATATAACATGACATGAATCTTCATCCATTCATCTCGATAGTTGTTGCAGGCACAGCGATAACAAAAATGCAGAGGAAATGCAAATTTTTAGAGAGCCATTTTAACTAATGTCAAATAGTGTCTGGATATTTCAATTGTGACAGACTTGTCGAGTTGATTTTTAAAAAAATCACGCTTGATATTTTCACACGCAATAAAAATACTAACCGAAAACATTAAGTCATTTTTATCTCTCCCCGCTTTGCTTTATAAAACTAGCGATATTTGCAAAAAATTTAACAGGATTTGTCCGTCCTATAAAGCGGTGGAATCCGGTAAAAAATTTCGAACGATCTGTCAAAAAAAGGTTCGTTTGAGAATTTCAAATCGCTGTCCCTTGTTCGGGAGCTCTTTTCTTCTGTACATTTGCTAGATCGCTGCTAACAGGGAAAGTTCGACAAAAATGTGAATACGTTTGCAAATTATTTACGCACAAATCTCGAACAACACCGCACAGAATTGAAAGCTTTTTAATAACTAGTTTCCCCGCTGGGATTTGCAATCGTTTTGCAGGTAAAAATGCATCCCTCTCCCGCCGTTTTGTTCTTTTCAATAAATATTAATGAGGAAAAGATGAACACGAAGTGGGGTGTCAGCCAATTTTTCGCACGTTCAAGAATGGAAATGAAAAGTTCGTCGATACCTACGAGCTCTTGAAATATTTGAAAACACTCGGCAGTGTCATCGAGTCGTGCGGCGAAAAAAAAGACATTACTCTTTTTTCGATTTCGCGATTCTGGATCAATACGAATTAATTTGTCGATAAAAGTATCGTATCGGTGAAAATTTTGTGTGCCACTCGATCTCCAATTACCAAACGGTCGACCGAGAAAAACTCGTTGAACTCGTTAAGCTGCTGCGGCGGGCCTGTTAGCAATGGCAACGCGACGGTTCAGCGTCGAATAAGATTCGTGCGAGAATGAAATCGTGAAAAGGGTGTATCTGTGACGTACCCGAAGTCACGTATGCCCCGTCTTCTACGACTTTCGACAAAAGAAAGAGAACGAAAACCGAAAAATCATTATAGAGATACGAAGAGAAACCCCGTAGCCTTCCACGATCGGCCTATAAAATTGATCGGAAAGTAACAGCGCGTTAGCACCCGAACAAATTAAGTCCGCGTCGAACTTTGAACGAATAAATATAACGAGAAATTGGCGTAAAAAATATTCAAATCCTGAATGAAATTCTGCACGGACTAACGATAGGCGATACTCATACCGTGCGGCGTGTTTGAATGCAAGGGCGTTCTATTTTATTAAATGCCAAACGTAGTTGAGACTCCTGGAGCGGAGGCAAGAATGGGTTCGCTAATGGAAAACTCGTGGAAGATATTGAAAATTATGCACATTCTTCACCTGTCACCGCAGCCATAAACAGTGGAACGCGTAACCGATCGGCGTAAATGACGGCTATAAAATCTACTTGTCTGAACATTGTGCTTCGCGTCAGAAATTACCGAATCTTTGCCACTGTCCTCTGAAATGAATAACAGAGGCATACCGACGAGCGAAAGGGCGTTCGACGCGAAAGAAAAACGCGGGCACCCCTGTCGCGATTATTACTTTTAAACGTATCGCCCGCCCCGGCTGAAGTGGCCATTGGTTAACCATTGGCGTAACAGCAAGCGATAACGGAGATACGAAGAACGAGGGAAGGAATGAAACTATTAGATACATCGTTCCCCGGAAGTATTAATCTAACGTCTTCCCAACGATTTCCTTCACTGGTCACAAATAATAATGTTTTCCGGGCTCGTCTTCTTACCGCTATTCGTTGGCAGAAGACTAGTCGGAGTGGGTCCACTTCGAAACAGCGCGACGGTTAAACGCGGTGGGTTTACTCCTGAGAACTCGGGTGTACCGCGGCCGCCTATGTACGTGCGCGAAAGGCTGCACAGGCAAGTGCACACACGTATATTAGGAAAGCCGAAAGAAAGTACGCGTACGCTCACGACGGTCGCGGGCTGAATACTGGCGCGCCGTACCGCCCGGACCTCTAGTTCTCGGCGCTACCGAGAAGCGTCGCGACGCTTCTCGCGCCCCACTCCGCGGCTGCAGCCCCTGGTCCGCGTCCGCCAGCCGGCCCCCTCGAATCGTCCGGCACGTTTCACGGTATCCCTCGGTTCGCAGCCACCCTTCGCCCCTCGGCGAGCCGCGGCTGGCCTCGCCACGGCCCGGCAGGACTCGACGGATCTCGTATTTCCATTCTCGATCGCCCCGTGACGCCTCGTATCATCGCCTGTATCTACAGTCTTTTGATACGCCGCTACCAGGCAAATGACAACCCTACGTTGGATACTGCTTCGACCACTTAACTCCAAATACGTTTGCCGATGTTCTTCGCGCAGCGACGCGTCGCGTCGTATCGTAGAATCGAAGCGACTGGAAACATTTTATTTATCGCGATATATCCTTCGATCTATGAGCGTGTCGTACAGGGTGTTCCCTAAATGATTTAGAGGGGGGAGGGGGTGGGTGAAGACACTCTCGTACGGGTGACAGTACTCTCTGCAGGACGTTATTTCATGGGGACGCAGACACTGAACTTCATTTACGGCATCTTTCGTTAGCATTAAATAAGAAATCAATTATAAGTCTGCAAAACGAGCAGACTTATAATTAAAAATCTATATCTAAAAATCGCTTTCCTGCAGAAAAAGTTCGCCACAATGGCCCTTTAAAATGTATATAATTTAAACGATTTACTATTTTCAAACTGTTACGCGTTGATCCGACATTCAGCTGTCCGGTAGCTTTCATATATCTTATTTATGAAAACCATTTCTATTCTTATACAATATTGTAACAGTCAATGGAACATATTTGATTTATTCTTTGATATAGGGTACTACAACATGAGGCAAAGATTATTAATCGGCGACGTTGCCGAAAGCATGTACAGTTTATCGTTATATTTAAGTAAACGAAAATAATATCGTGTTTGCCGAAAACATTAGCGACTTTTCAAAATACAAGATGTTCTTATCTGTATCTACTCGCGGGCGAGAAGCACTATAGGTTACCTAGGTTAATAATTTACTGTCCAAGCAATGTGGAAAGAGAGAGTTCCAACATTTCATATATTTTTTTCTTAAATCGCTATTGCATAAAAAATTTTGAAATTTGCTTCGCAAAATTACAACTGATGCGACTTTATGCTATTTTATTGGAACCGAAATAAATAAAGCGGCTAAATCTGAAAATGTAACTGCTATCAAATATACGTTGCATCTATGTGACATATTTACAATGATTTTCTATTCTAGTCCTGTTTTGGTTACTTGTCCTATCCATTAGCTTTCCATTAGCGTATGTGAAATTAGTGGTAACACAAACAATGTCTTTTCAAACTTTGAAATGCAATTTTAAAATGTTACTCATTATTATCGAGGTTCGGGCGGTTGTTATTACCTGTGTACTTTTAATTTATTTAATTTAATTAATTAATTTAATGTCCGAAACGTTATTCAACATTCATTAAAGTAATGAACTGCTCTAAAACTATTATACAGCAATGGTTGATATTTTAAGGGTTGTCATAAATGTCGTAATTGAGGAACTTTTATTTTAAACGGTAGGAACCCGTAAAAGAAGATTTACTGCTTTAGATGCATACATGTAGCAGCAGAGGTGTATAAATGTAGGAATGAACTAATTTTAATGGCAGCGATAGGGCTCATCGCTGGTGCAGTTGATGCAACTTCAAATACACGAATAGAACACTGAATTATTTAATGTCAATTGCAGGAATACAATTCTTTAATTTGTGTTTCTATTAGAATGTTTCGGTTGGCATTCGCGTTATTTACAAGGGATGTTACCCAGATGACCAATCAGTTAAAAAAAAGTGTGTAAATTATAGTATTATATACCCTAATAACTGAAATGAGAACCACTCTCACGGAAAATTTGATATCCGTTGGGAAAATAAAGGGAAAGTCTGTCATAAGCGACTCCGAAAATGACTATAAATGCCATTTTTTCGATATTTTCTCTTATTTTCCAGATTTATTTCCTAGATACATATAAAGAAAATAACTGGAATAGAAAGCAAAACTTGGGTCTTAAATTCGATAGTGGGTATTAAACATTTTTTTGTATCTATCCGCCCGAAGTTCGAATTGCATTTAGATATAATTGGGTATAATCTTTCACATATTTGACCCTCCATTGCACTTGCACCGATCCTAATGTATAAATAAGAGAATAAAATTTTATAATTATTGTGAGAATTGTCCTATTAATTGTAAATTTTCCTAGATCAAAAATAAAATTTCCTGAATCTGTAGCAGCATGTAGTCTGTAGGGGTGTCCATTTTAACATATTTGCGTAGAAGAAGATATTTATTAAAAAAGTGAATAACTTAACGGGATAAGTGTTAATTATTTTCAAAACAATTACCATTAATTTTCCTCTCGATGCCAAATACTATAAACATCTTAATTAATATTTAGAATAAACTAACTGTTTTATGTTGATCTGCATTGGAACAAATTAAACTTTTCACCTGATCGTTATCCGGTACTTCTAAATTAATCGTTATCATCTCCAATAATATTATGTAGTACGTGATACTTCCCAAAGAAAGATCCGAGTTAAATACTTTATATTTGATTGTCCTGAATATGTCAGTGATAGAAAAGAGTACAACATCGCCAGTAGTTTAACACGTTTCGTGCCAGACCGATTTTCGATAACTTTCTTTGACTTAAATTGTGCAGCAATTATGACGATAATTTGTTCAAACAGAAATGTGTACTCTTTCTGTTGTTACGTAGGAAGTATTATTTCATTTCTTCCTTCTATTATGCCCTTATTTGGAAATCGAGGGTGCATGCAGTCGAGTCCGCCCCTGCCGCGACGTCGCGGTGACGTGACCCTTTTTGGGGGAATCTTTCCGGACTCCCTTGGAATTTTCCGTGCCCCCACCAGCTTTTTGGTCCGGCTTTCGGGTATAAAAAGGGCACGAATTCTGCCCTCGGCGGCTCAGTTTTAATCTAGCTTCGTGCACACTCCTGTACTGAATATTTTGACACTTTGAGCTCAGCGAGATCGGGTACCGAGGCCCTTTCAAGCAATCTTCTTTAAATTCGTTTTTAAGCGATATACATATTTTACGGTATATTTTTAGGCCTTTTTGTTGGGCAGTATACATTTCCAATCCGTACAGATTGAGAAATGTGGATTTTTGTAGATTACAATCCGACTGTAGTATAACCAAAGAGTAGAAAATACACGCTTAATACCATCGTACGCATTTTCTCATTGAATCTCCTCTACCAATCATTAGCGGTAACTTCCCACCAAACAGATACACCTTAACCGCTCGAGGTGTATCGCTATAACTTACGAGTGCATTTTCACTAACAATCCTGTGGCATCCGGTTATGAAACAGGCACTGGTTTGTCCACGAAAACCATCCTGTGGCTCCCGGTGATGAAATAGGCACTGGCTTGTCCACGAAAATCTTCCTGTGGCCCCCGGCGATGAAATAGGTGTTTGTTTGTCCACGATTACCTTTACCTTCCTGTGACACCCGGTGGTGAAATAGGCATCGGCAAGTTCACGCACTTCCTATATGCACGGCCACCAGTGACGAAATACGCACTGGCTGTCCGTAACTAACAACCTATCCTCGGCTCCGCAGCTGTGCTCCTTTGCCCTCGGCTCGTACCACTGTACTACGTGTTAAATGTCATACTTTATTCTTGATAATAATTACTTTTGCTATTAAAAAATGTTGTTCTTGACGGCGCGCCGCCGCGCTACGCCGTGGGGCGCATACCACCCATGTGGCACGGAACGTATTATCCGTTTGAGTGCCACTGGTCGTTCCCGTTTCCGAATCAAAAAATTGCAAAGCGGCGCGATGGCGCTAGTCTTATTCCCGTATAAACGTGAATCGACAAAAACTGAATGTGAAGTTTTTGTCGGTTTCGCAACCTAGAGCGCTGGCATTTTTTAACACAGGATAGAAGAAGCGTGATCGCGCCGCGTGGCACTCAAATGGTTAAAATTTAAACTGAACAATATTATTTCTGCAGTTTTTAGAATACTGCAATTGATTAAAGTGTAACCGTAATTACATTCTTTATTAATATAACGAGAAGTAATACAGTAGTCACTGATGGCCTTATGTAGTAAATGTGACTTGAAATAAATAAATTTTATATGTATATACAGTGCGTAACAAAATGTTCTGTTGCGGTTTTTTCACGCGATTCTACACCATTGAATAGGTAGAGATCTGTGTTACGTAGGAAGCCTCCGTTTCCTTCGTTTCTTTCGTTATGTCGTTATTTGGTAATCGAGAGTGAATACAGACGCACCACCCCTTCCGCGATAACGCAATGACTCAGTCCCTTCAGAGGAACCTTTGGACTCCCATGGAAGACTTCGTGCCCCCATTATCTTTTCAGACTAATTTTTGAGTCTAAAAAGGACACGGATCCACTAGCTTCGTACCATGTCGGCGCCAACTAGCCATACTGATGCCCAGCGAGATCGGGTTTTAGTCCCTCTCGTGCACCTTCCATTACAGGGTGTCCCGCAACCAGCGCAACATCGAGAAATGGAGGATAGCTGGGGTGATAGCGAACAACTTTCTCCTTGTCCAAAATGTTGTTTGAAGCTTCGTTTGTTAGTTATCGAGCAAAAACACACGCGCACGCTCAGGCTCGTACCACTGTACTCTACTCGGCCGTGCTCGGCCGTGCTCGGCCGTGTACGGGGGCGTCGCACAGTGGTCCGAAACCGTAAAAACACGAACTAAATTCATAGCACTGTTATTTACACATTATTCATTATGAATAGAAAGATTTTAGTTAATTTAGTTAATTTTATTATTCATGAGTAACGAATAATTCCACATTATTCTTAATTAAGACGATTTAATTCATTTGCCGTACGCTTTACTCGAATACCCTCGATGGCCCCGTACACTACCGAGCACAGTGCAGAGGTAACCAGCAGAGCGCGCGCTCTACAGACGCTAAAATTGGCCAGTTGGCCATCAAACAACATGTTGGTCAAGGAAAAAGTTGTTTAGAATCACCCCAGAAACACCCCAATCCTCGATGTTCTCGGATTTTTGTGCCACCCTGTAGACTCTTATTACTTGAACATAAATGCATTACAATAATTCATTTATTGTAAACTAATAAACTCTTAAACAACCGATACTCGGCTCGTAACACCTGTAAAACAAAGTTGCCGCAAAATTTACTTGCGTCTTGAAATTTAAGGCTAACGAATTTTAATAGAACGAATTCGAACGAATAGAAAATTTAACAGAACGAATTCTATTCGTCGCAAGAGTAAAAAGTCTGAAAGGAACCATCTGTCGAAAATGCACTGTTTGCTCGATATAAATTGTTAAAGTTTTACATAAATAAGATTGTTATCAGTGATCACACTTAGGAAGAAAGAAAGCCCAATACTAGCTTCGGATCGTTTACGCACGAGCCTATTATATGTGTACCCGAATGCTCACAATTGTACGGTCACTTATCGGAGTAGTAGTGTAATAAGGATCCCCTTCGTTATTTACTAATGATTCCTTTTTGTTAACATATTCAACATTCAATATATCAAGTAGTCTGATAACCTTTTAATTTATAATCGTTCTTTAAATCCGACATTAATCAGTCACATACTTATCATTAAAATTTCATATTCGACTATGCCTCCGGAACCTTCAAATTCATGTTTGGTCCCCAATTACTTATAAAAACTAATTGTATTAACATTGCAATATTACATTCCATGAAATTAAATATATAAATTTTATCCACTTTTGATCTTTATCGAGTTTCGTTGCATACTAGAATCTGTAACTGTAAGAAATTACAAGGAGCAGTCGTATCACTGAACTATATGTATATGAATAAGGAAGACACAATCACAGCACTAGAAGGGAACCGTGGATCGCCCACTTAAATAGCAAAGAGGTCCCGTAATTAATAATAATATGCGAACAATATAGCGGTGGTTTCCTATTAAAAAGCAAATTGAAACGCTACGGTGGCCGAGTATCCTAGTATATGCATGTATGTATAATATATATATGTATACATACATATTATCAGGAGGTAGGAGATGCTCATTAATATGAAACCCAGATAACTTCTAAGTACTAATTAATGGATGGTTGTTTGTTAATACTAATTGTATGTAATGTTTTATGGATTCAAAATGGTAGGCGAGGCGCAGCAGGGAAGCAGTGAGACCGTTATTTGAAAAAGCTCTTTGCTTGAAATAGATTGAGAAAATCACGTTATCATCTTCAAAGTAGAAGCAATGCCCGGTCGGGGACGCTGCTGCTACTCTTTATTGCAATGTTGGAAGACGTTTAGTCTTATCGCCTTCAGCTGGCCTGTCATCCCTCTGTGAACGGTTTTGACATTGCAATAATGATAGCCTTTCAGGTTGAATTTCAGTTTGGGGAAAAGAAAAAGGTCTGCAGGCCTTCCAGATTTGGTGAATAGGGTGCGCCAGAAGCATTGAAATGTCCTTCCTAGACAAAAATTCGGTGGAGACTAATGTGGGATTGGAAGTTTTAGGAGAAATTAAGCCGGTGCAAGTGCAGAACGATTGATAACAGGAATATATATGTATATTTATTAAACAGTTTCTACACTATTCTGCCCCCTGTTACTCTATTCCTATTCTACGCTGTTCTATCTACTCTCTGATCTACACTGCTTCGCTGCTCAATCTACACTACTCTCTGTACTCTCTCTCATTCATATCATAAAACATAGAAACAGGGGACACGGGTCTGCAGGCCATCGTTGCACGCCTGCAGACCAGCTGTGTCCCAGGTAGCCCGGTCAAAGATGACCCATGCCCGCTCGTTGGGCGCTTCGCACTCCTACACTAATGCGGAGTGCACCATTTTTATTCTGTCGTTACAAGTTCGGGTACTGATACGAATTGTTACAAATCGATAGAAGACGAAGTTTGGAAGTTTGCGGTAGAATGGCTTGTTATTTAAGTTATAAGCACTATGTCCGTTACCAGAATACGTTTATTGTTGTTAATAAACTTGCCGGCAACCGTCTCATTACTTTTGCACCGCACTTTGTTATCTTACATAAATGAGATTGATTGTATCTATCATATGTTTAATAAGTGTTGCAAAAATGAATTTCAAAGAAGATATCATTTATTGCGATGATTCTTACAATTAGTCGTTCACGGCATTATTTGCTGTGGATGTTTTTCACATAATACGCGGCTTCGATGGTACCAACGGATGCACTGAGAGCCAACTATACCGAAGGTTGTAAAACCCCGTTCCGATGTTTACCGGCACCATTGTTCACGTATGACCCCACGACCGCGTAAGGAAATAGGGGCAGAAAATTGAATTAATGCAGATTTGACTAACGATGTTTAACTGTTTAATAAATATCGATGTAAATATGATGAAAAGCGTAAAAGTAATACGGATCTATATATAGTGCGTAGTGCAACATCGATTGAAAAAATGTTTTATGGGAAGATAATGTTTCCCGTGTTTTTTGAAGAAGGAAAGGACTGTTTCTCCTGCTTCTGAGCAAAGACAGACGAATGAATAAGGAGAGGATACTGTTTCTCCTTTTCAGTGTACTGGGTAAAACTCTGTCTTAGACTGGCTTCCTCGTCGAGTGTATCCTATCTCGTCGACTCGAGAGTGTGTTTTAGGCACGCCGATTGGTAATGAGAACAAAATTGATAATCGGCGGGGTTTAAAGGGTCGGCGCACCTTACTTCCTTAGGGCTCGAATCGCGTCTCCTTAAGGAAAGGGATGCGTTCCTTGAACGGTGCAGTTTGTTAGTCGTGCCTACTGGCGCTCAGCTGCGAGGCCCTTTTGGAAACTGACGTTTATGACGCATGCAATTACCTATTGAGGCCGTGTATGCTTAATTTCTTGTATCTCGACGGATTATAGAATAAAAGGACTTCCTCAAAAACAGTTCTATTACTTGCGCGTCATAAACGCCCTAGCCATCTGCACGTCGAAGGTTGTTCTTTGTGCCGATTGCTAGCCGCCTTTTTATAAGGTTACAATTTATTTCAGGTGCGGGTTCGCGGGTGTGCCGCGGAACAGTTGAAGAGAGAAAAATTTTCTCCTCTAATACTTTATCTTTTGTTTATGTATTTTTGAGGTGTATAACGCTAAAACTTTCTGGACATTAAAGCCCATTGCATTACCATAAGTCTCAGCTGGTACGTTCTAAATAGCTTTCCGTCGTGGGCAGAAACACTTTTAGATAGAAAATGCATAAATATTCATATAAACAAGCTAATGTTCGTCGCGGTTTCCTGCGATATTCAAGCATACTAGGGGCATGCCTCTTAAAAGACGAATAAAATCACCTTACTAGTTGTGCCAAGTTTACAGACTATATGACATCTGTAAAGACTTCCGGTTTCTAACTGAATTATTGGAACAACTTTTTCAAAGTCATTACTTTGAAGGGTATTAAGAGGCTTACGTAACTATACTTACATCTATATCTACTTTCAACCGACAAGTTTTAAATGAAGACTTGAGATAATTGCGTCCAATCATGTTTCACTGGTGTATCGAAAATACGTGCTTGGGTATACATGTTAAGCATCTGTATATATTGCATTTATGGGACTGGAGTCTTGGTGTTAGACGAAAAGGAACACAAAGACTAGGAATTACGAAAAATGGCTATTCAGTGGGTGTGGACCTAAAAATGGCGGGATCAAAACTAAAAAAAGGGGTTTTTTTTCTACAGTTCGAACACAATAATATATATATAATATACATGCACTCCCTGATGTTACGTTCACCGTGGGTCAACGTTAAAAAATAGCCAAAAAAGAAACATTACACTAAGCAACAAAGTTTTTGATGAAGAGGCGCGGTAGCGCGGTCGTTTAGCGGCTGGACTCGTAATCGAATGGTCTTCGGTTCGACGAGTTTCGCCGCTGCCGATTTCAGCCGACACCTCTGTACATATTACATGTGCTTTACGCCGTGGTTTCTAGTGGCTCGGACTCCACCTAAAAATACAGCTCCAATACAGATATAGGTTTGAATAGGTTTGAAATAGGTTGAAACATGTTTCAAACTTCAAACCCTAAAGTGTTCACCGTTCCATAACTCCTCCGTAGTCCACCATGATCACTGCAGTCGATGCGTCTATGAAAAAATTGTTTCTGAAGTGTACAGTTATTGCAAACTTATGTTCAATATTATACAAAACGTGAATCCCTGGATGAAGCGGTACCATGTAACACCAGCGGACGTGCCCGGATGATAACAGTTGATAATAGTGTTGTTTTATGGTTCAATGGTATATTAGTATCAGTTAGGGAAAAAGCTTGTTGCAAATATACATATTGTTATACAATGATTGGACAAAAAGAAAGAAAGACAACATATGAAATAGGTTAAAACTAATTTCTAATAGCATTAAAGTCTCAGAACATTTCCTAGAATTTTCAAAAGCCTCGAACCTTTTGCGGTTAATCTCAATTTACAATTTAATCAACACTCCCTGTTTATTTCATCTTTCAAAATTGTAACATAGTAACATAGTAATATAGTAATCCGTAATAGCCCTATGAAGTGCATGTGACTAAAAATATGGGAAGCAGAAAATAAAGAAGGAAATACTGTTGAGCACATATCAAACTATATGTTCCGCGGCAAACCCTCCGAGTCAACACGTGGACTAAATTGCCCACACAATAAAAAATCGGCTAGCAATCTGCAGAAGGAAAAGCCTTCGACTAGTAGAGCTATTTCGAGGAAATCACCTTTGCCGCAATCCGTCAAGATTTAAGAAGTACACAAGTAATATAAGCATAGACGAGCTCACTAGTCAATTGGTCGCGTCATAAACGTGAGTGAACTACCGGGCCCACAGCTGTGCACCAGCAGGTACGACCGGGTCAAGTCTTGGGATCCTGACGGAAATTCCCGTGCGTCGGCAGGTCAACCGTAACGGTCACAAACGCACCCCCTCCCGTAGAATGAGCGCTTCAGGCGCAAGGGAAGGAAGGGTGGATGTGTCCACGTCTTCGAAACTTGCTGATTGGAAATTAGGCATTTTTCTAATGTCCAATCAGCATGCAGAAGGACATTCCCGAGTCGACGTAATGGGACACACTCGACCAAGAAATCAGTCTGCGATCAGAGTCTCAACAGTCCATGTTCAAGGTCTAACACGGTTACGTTTAGAGTCTAACCCTCGATTCGGAATCGATCTCTTTACATTTAGAGGTATATTCTCCATTCATATTTCAAATCGTTTGGCTTCCGAATCTAACAGTCCACATCCTACGTCTAAAGCAGTCTCTGACAGGGTCTTTTACAAGAAACGGAGACACCTCTCCCTCTTCTTGCCTGAGCCCTTGACTCAGCGGTACGAGAAACCGTATAATCTCCTACCTCAAGACCAGAGTACATTAGAAAAGGAGAATCCGTATTCTCTCCTTCTTCTTCTGTCAGTCTTTGACTCTGAATTGCGAGATGTAGCATGCTCTCCCACTGCAAGACACCAGGTGACGACTTTGACTCAGAAATTAGAGAAACAGTATAATCTCTTACCTGAAGACGTACGGGAAACAGTATCTTCTCCCAACATTGTTTCACTAGATATTACACACTCGATAGATCCGTTTTATTATTACGTTTTCCTTTTATCAGTCTATTCTTATTCAGTCAAAAGTAAGATTCGTTAATTAAATTAACATTCAAATCAATTTATCACCCCTATCTCCGTAAAAGGTCGTAGGGTCACACGCGCGCAACGGTGTCGATAGAAATCGAAACGGAGATTTACAACCTCCGTGTATTGGGCTCTCAACGCATCCTGTAGTATCACCGAAGCCGCGTATCGCGTAAAAACACTGTAGTTAAATTTTGTTTATAAGTATTTTTTGACGGCCTTTAGATTGTCCATTGCCATATTTTTCACCAAACACTCGAAAATGAATTATAACATTCAAGGATCTTTGAATTACCCTAGCAATTTTTCTGGTTGAAAGACTCATCTCATTTAAAGCAATGACCTGCTCTTTTTACGTTTAGCGGCTTCATCGCCCCATTATGCTTCTCAAGTACTAAAAGAGTATGAAATTATTTCAAACCAAATAAATATCACCAAATTCTGAACTCACCTCACACAACATTCCCAAAGTTGGAACATTAAAACGTATTTTTGAAATATATCTCTTCGAACCTAAGGTTACTTCATTTTATCGATACAATAATTTCCACTAAATTACTCAAATGATCGTGTCTATACTTAGACTGTTGAAACTCAACTAATGTTGGTGCAATGGGTAGGGCATGTCCATTAAAAACAGAAAACAAACAGGATAATCTGCTTCAAACAATGTATACAGAAATGAAAAGAGTAAACAAACCAGTTCGAGTAGTGAACTTATCATTATTTCGGACACTGTATCTGCTAAGAACTAAAGAAAGAGAGAAGAAATATACTTTATCATCATTGGAAACGTAATATCAGTCCGTCCGTCCATTATGTGATCACCCACTGTGTGTAATAATAAAAAAAAAGTCTATCCATGGACAGCACTTCGAGCATTACTTAAGGTGGAAAGCAATTAAAGAATATGTCGGTAATTATTAATTTTTGACCCTATAAATCACAACAGTTTTTCTACTCCGCAATCAGTAGCCTTTCGCGAGGACTAATACTACACATTACAAGTAAAAACCTTAAGGTGACCTCCATATTCAGTCAATAAAGCAAAATATAAAAAAAAACTACTTATTACATTTACTTTCGTTTCAACTATGCTTTTTGGAGAATAAATAGTTTGTAAGTAAATTTAGTTGGAACAGTTAAATAACACCGTGTGTATGTGTTAATTGGCACGCAATAATTCTCAACTAACGATGTATACGTAAGTGGTATTGTCGCGGCGAACACCACTCGTACTACATATCACGTAAAATTTCATTGACGCCGATTCGACGAAAGAAGCTTTATCCTGTTTAAAGTTAATCAAATATTTTGTACAACGTCAACGGTATTCGATCAGCGGTATTCTCACGATGATATTTATTGTCGAAACACGTTCCCACGAAATTAAAGATGTCATTCATAACGTAATGCATGGGACTATGGAGGCTGCTTTAGAACGCAAGAGGATTTATCGGAAAATTAGATAACAATATTTACGTACATTTTATTGACAGTTTATGAACTGAACGATGGTTCCAAGTTTATTTTAAGCGATTTCATTAAATATCTTAGGTGTTGGAAAATGTAATTTACTAATTTGTACACTAATTTATATGTGTTTTACATCCTTCATAAAGATCTGGTTAAAAAAGGTTGTGTAAAATATGAAAGAATTATTTGAAGAAAAATGATTCAACATCAGTAGAACAAATTATAATAATGTGTAGGAATATAATCCGTACGATAATAATTTATATGCTCGTATACCACCGTATTAAAGGAATTAGAGGTAAGCACACATTTCAACATTGGAGGGATTAAAGATTCTATCTTATTAATGAATGTAAAAGAAAAGTTGGTCCCTATCTGTAACTGTTTATTTATAAACCAATTTTACCCTGCTAACGCGATTATCTATAGACATAGAACTAATACTGTGTAAAGTTAATAGAATTTTGGGACACCTCTAGTCAAATATTCTTTTATATAGTCTAACTTTAAAACAGGTACATTTTTTACTTATACATATTTTTGCCCGCATAAGGATCATTCGATTTTCTGTTTGACGATGATTCGATGCGCATGCAAATGAGATGGGATGGTGAAGGGGCCGAGAATGGAAAGCAAGTGTACAACTCTGTTGCCGATGGTTTACACTTTATAGTGACTACATCGACGTAATAAAAAGAAAGTTACACGATTTCTTGTTTCTGTTGCTGGTTCACTGCAGTTTCCGTCGCGGGTAGAAGTGGTTGCGGACACATTTTCTGTGCACGCGACTCTTGCTCTTGTTAGTATGTCAAGCTGGAACCCTTTCAGAAGATCTTGTCGAACGTTTCGCCAGCTAAGGGAATAAAGAATAAGGAGCAAGACACGAAAAGGATCGAAAAATGTTTCGAAGAACAAAAGCACTCGCGTACGCGGAAGAATGTACCACTGAACTTGCGAGAGATGTTCTTGCAGGGATAGTATCTTGCAAAGTCGTTTAGCACCGACTAGTCATATCAAATTATTACCGCATACCAACCCCTACTATTACAATCACCTTAATTTTTTCAAGAACAGATTTAAACAATGTTAATAATATCCATATTATAAATTTCCGAAAAGATATAATTCATGCAAAGAGACGAGCATTATAATGAAGATCGGTTTTCTAGAGGGCATGCACTCCAGCATTTTCAAATTGCCAACATTTTTTTACGTTGCATTACAGATTTCTATCACTACTGTGCGGTAAGTAATAAAAATATTAATCTGCAGTTACGTACGTGCATGCAATATATGCATACAATATACCCTGTGCCTAGTAATTCATAGAAATATTAAAATAGATATTGTAATGTACATGTGTAAGCATCTCAACATGAATATGAAATGAAAATCTGGCAAGCGATACCGTTCGTCATGATTTAAATACGCTTTGACTAAAAAAAGGAATTGCCAGTCGTAACAGAAAGCACCATGCAGGCCTCGGCAATTACACGAACCCGCTTGCGCTCTAGCTACTAGTACTCATAATCACAAAATTATAAACTCTATCTCAGCAATGAAAGTTTCGAATTTTAAAGGGAATTCGTGTATGCACTTTATCACTGCATTAAGTAATTGAAATATAGATTACTGATTTAACTATCGTGCACGAGTTCTGCCAATCATCATAATAACTACCAGCAATATGTACTAAACAGAGTAATAAGTCAGAATGAAATGAAACGAGCAACGGCAGTGGAGATGCCCTGTGTATATATTTGTCAGTAATTGCAATCAATTAACTGTGCCCGTCTCAGGGCAAATCTGTGAGTGTATCGTTTCGTAGTGCTGATATGTATTTAGAACTCGCTGGTGGAAGGTCCTAGCAATTTAGACTATTTGGTATCGTGTTCTTTGAAAAGGAAGCCAATAATTATCGGGTAATGTTGATGCGTTTAAATGCGAAAGTTTATGAAAGCATAAGTAATTCCTTTTCACTATTCACGGTGTTAAATTTGCATTAAACACTTGTGAATTTTAATTGTGTACTTAACTTGAATACAGAGAGCCTTCGACGCTACGAACGTGATCGAATATACATATTTTTGTGGGACTATGGTGCGATATAAATCGATCACGGAAAACTGAAGAGGACTTTTTAGGGAAACTGTAAGATATCATTTTATAAGAAACACATGAGATTCTGTTTGAAAGTGAAAATGAAACAGTGGGCAAGTGCAATCTCAGGAGGACGCGAGGACACGATCAGTGGTGAACGCACATAAAGATACGCTTTAAAGGGGGGTTAGCCCGCGCGGACGAGCACCAATGAACAAGGTTAGATTGGCTTGTGACCAACAAGTATCTGTAAGCAGTCTCCAGATCAAAGGAACGAATTCTATCTCGGTCATTCTTCTTTATATAACATACAATTCTTCTTATAACGGTTTCAATTTCAGGATAGCCAATAAAGCTACCAAAAGCTACTCAATAAACGATACGTTTATGAATTTTGTATGGAAAGTGTAAAGGCCCAATGCGCCTTCTAATTGTGTCCGCCTGTGTTAGTCCGCATTTGTTAAACGTGAGTCCAGTTTAAGAAAAGCTAGGAAAAAACGGGAATATGACGTCAATCATTCCACGCCACAAACCCAAACAAAAATTATGGCAATATGGGTTGAATATTCTATGAAAGTTTTATAAAAGTAATCGCGCATTAAAAAATGCCTCGAATAGCTACATATATCGTCATACCCTCGAGCTTGTTTATAATCTATTGTGTAACATTTCTCTCTTACCATAAAAATAAATTAAATGATTCCGATGTTTAAGCGATATCTGTCAAAAAATGAACAAGAACGACCGCCCTATGTGGGAATGGTAGCAGCATGCATTATCCCTCTGAAACAGAAAGTGTTCATTAACACAGAAAACAGGGAACGGTACGGCAGGTGCGGTAACACGAGGGGTACACATTTTAGTTGCTCAGCGCTGATTTATGGTTCTCTATTAATAAAGAAAAAAAGTGACAAAAAGTGTTCGGTTCGGAGAGGTGTTAATGATCTTGTGAACTGTCTTAGACGTAGCGATGTTTTTATTCTGAATATTGTGATCATATTAGGTTAAATTAAGACTAATGGTTACACGAATTAAATAGTTCTTTACTCACGACTGGCTTCGTTGACTGCCCTGTAGTGGTGGGCAAATATCGATGGCACTATCGATCTTATCGATGGTTACTAATATCGAAAACTATCCATAGTACAGTTTTACTATGGATAGTTATCTAAAACTTGGGTTGATATACGTAGTGTCCAGAATTTAAAAATGTTGGTAGCTATAATTGGATGATAGGCATTTGATCCATAGCTGACGATAGCGATACTATTTTGTCATTAAAGACTGTCTTTCCGTGTGATCTTAGATACAAAAGAATCTGCCCTTTACACAATTGTATATCCTTGTTATTCGTTATATATGCATATGTATACAACATCTATCACTATAGGTAACTATCGATGGTCGATGGCGAAACTATCGGAAACTATTACCACCGATTCTTGAACAAAAAGAATTTAGTTTTAGTTATAATAGATGAAGGGGAGCGTGATATGCGTATCATATTACGTATCTTGCGTTGCGTACAAGCCTCCTGCACACACAAGCAATTTTGTAAGCTGGTTGAGTCTTTTTTCAAGAATTTTCGACTCGTTTGAGGCTACTCAGATATCAAAGGTATTCAACGCTGAATTAAAGCTATCAAGAAAGATGCTTGATCGAAAATGTCTAAGGTAGTCGTTAATTGTAACACAATGTAGCGCAACATACGTAAACACCAACGCTTTGAAAGTTCATTCGTCAGCAAAGGGACAGTATGGGTCAATGGTACACGAATATTTTACGGTATTACTCGAAACAGACCCTTTATTAATTAACCGCTATCCGTTCAATGAGAGGGAAAAGGCTGACCGGGGCGGAAAGGGGGTGGCTGGATAACGCGTATATAGCTTGGTGAATGCGCGATACAGAAAAGAGGACACACTGGCAAAAGGGATCGTTTGTGCAAATACACACGAAGCGAAACCGGATAGAACGGCAGACTGCGCGCAAGCTCCAGCTGCACATAATAAATGTGCGTTAAGCTATGCGCATGTGGACCAAAAGCATCGAGACTATGGCGAAAGCTAATTAACTCCCTCCGTTGGACCCATTGTTTGCTCAACTTCGTGGCTTCCATATTCTTCCGCACACCGATAAGCAGATAAGTCCAACCGACCCCGATCGATCCGCGTTTTAGACTAAACTCACAACTTGCGGTAAGCTTGTTAAGATGTTTGAGTTTACGATACGGATACCTAGAATTTAATTCAGGGGCGCAGAAGCATTGAATTTCTGCAAACACATAGCTATTGACGTATCGTGAACTCCTACATTCCATGGGCGTGTAATCAGCTGGGGCACGAAGTCCCTTCAGCCTTGAGATTGATTCTTTAATAGCCATGACACTATTACCCTACGCCCTTTCCGCTATCAAGGTGGATGGGATGCGTAAGGACCCAAGAGAACAATTCAAAGGTGAAGATGCCCCCTGCTTTGTTAAAAGCGTGAACGCTCGGTAGCAATAAACGTATAAAGCTGACGAGTTTGCTCTGGAAAAGAGCGACAAAACACTGAGACAGGAATGTACTACCCTTGGGCACCACGTGGGCATTATTTATTGTCAACCTCATTTACAATTATATTAACACTTGTATTTCTTTGCATGCTTTATTGTCTACAATTTAAATACAAATAAAGTACCTTTCAATTTGTTATACTAAACTAGTGCAATACAACTGTTGTGCGTCACTCCGGTGACGGTATATTAGCGACGTTTAAATAACACGGACTTCTTGAAAGGAAGCATTCTTTCATGATAATGAGCGGACTGTACTGCTTGGGGGCAGTGTGTATTTCGAAGAATACAGTTGAATTTACAAGGTGTGTAAGAATATTATTATTATTATTATTATCAATATATAAACGGGATTTGACCCTTTGGAATACAAAAAAATACAAAGAGAGAGAAAAAATTACACAGAAAAATCGTAGGAGGGCAGAAAACGCATAGTCTTAGATCTAAAAGAATTGAGAGAAGAAGAAAAATTGAGAAAGAAGTAAAATCTATTGACATTGTGAAAAATTCTATTAAGACAATTAAATTGGCCGTAAACCGTCCTGTGAGCTTCTGTACGTAATATTAAATGGTGTCTCAGAGATGAACGAGAAGTAATTAGAAAAAATTTGGCTAACATATCTGGCCCGCACGAGAGACCATTTAATATTTTAAAAGCGAAAATAAGGTCAAATACTATTCTGTATATACATATGTATTGTATGTATTGGCGTGAGTACGAATGCGAATACTGAACGAATGCTATACTAAAAGCTTTATAGAAGAAAAAGATATTGTATAAGAGTGGTTTCGTGATACTAAGGCCGACCTGTTGGTACTTACAATTGGACCAACTTTCTGGTTGCCTCTGCGTCAGATTGTTGCAGCATTTAAAATACTGTATGTGTTCCTTGATTGGTCTCCACTGTGTAGTGGTCGACAAGTATACGCCTACAGTTTTTACGAAGCTTTAGGGTGTGTCCTGTGCACGGTAGCGGCAAAGGTGCGCGAGGTTCCCTTCTTTTCGACCTTCAAAAATACGGGACATTTTAAGATTCTGTTGCCTTGGGCGCGTGGAAGCCAGGTGCTTCGAACGTTGAAGATTTTGTATTAGTAGGATTTCTGTTATCAGTAGCGGCTAATCCGTTCGCCTGCTGTAAGAAGCGTGTTACGTCTTAACAACAAGCCTTTCAAAGCATTTGAGGTAAAGATTATTTTCTTATTTTTCCTTGTCTTTCGACGATTCCATGAATTGTTTGGCAGATAGCGTACCGTGACAAGAGAATGCGAAGAATTGCACGAAAATAATCTCTCTCTTTTGTTACCGTTAAATTAAAAAAGAACGCAAATCTTCGACGAATAGTGAATAGATTAATAGAACATTTGTACAGCTTGCGCAAGAATATCGTTATAGACTACGTATTACCAATGCATGTAGGGTCTGGAACACCTCTCCAAATACATCCTCACGTTAACGTCAAGCGAGACCCAGAAAAACTGCTCGTGAAATTCTGCTACTAAACGTTCAACTGTGCATAGGTGATGCTCTTCACTCATATTTAGTTTTCATCAGACGTTAAATTGGTGTTTCGTGCACCCCGATGTAGCTAATAATTTATACTAATGAATAATGATATGAAAACGAAAAGATGAAGACGTAGTATTGTACATTATTAACAACCTTTACCATAGTTACAGCAGTTTAAATTAAATATGGGCAAAGTAATTAGACTTCTTACATACTTGAAACGCGAATTGACTTTGGAATGCAATGAATATAACTTTGAATTTTACGCTTACATAATCCACGGAAAAAATTGATATCAATATACATATTTAATAGCTTCCGAGATATCAGTTCAATCTTGAAGACAATTTTCTTAAAAATGAACCGATTAAGCTGCTTGAATCTTAAAAAGTTTTGAAACTAGTCATTTCTTGTGGTCTACAGTATATTTTAATACCAACTGTGTTACATATGGGATACTAACTAAAATAACTCTTGTGTTCTTATTAAATCAATACATTTAATACAGCTCGGAAAGAATGTCATTGCTCTATGAGAAACTCTCTTCGACTGACTGGAACACTCAAAAGGGAAGTGAGGTCCATTTATACCTGCGAATGCGTACTGTTTCGTTTTGCCACCTAGACCCTTTTAATAACTAACCAAGTACCAGCCCATCTAGTCCTCTTATTATATTTATTAGTAGGACGTTTCGGAGAACGTTGTGTTAAGTTATATTTTATTTACGATCCCTACTTATAATCCAAAAAACTGTATCAATGCGATATCGACGCGCGAGACTAATTGATTTTAAGTGCAATGACCGGGGATAGATCTTGCGAAGTAGATTAAAATTTAGATAATATGTGAACAGTTAGGAATTTTTACTTTTTGTATGGCCGATGGACTTATACGAATAAAACTAATTTACGATTCTCAATGTTCCTTCGAAATATACAGTAACGATCAATTAACGTAACGTTTTGGAAATGTGAATTTCTAAAAGGAGCTATTACATTACGGAGCGGATTCCTAAATTAAGGTCACAATCCTGCCTTACATTCTTGCATACTCTATGCAACCGCTTACGGGGGGAAACCACTCTCATAGCACTCGCATGTTCCCACCGCTATCTGTCAGTCGTCAAGGACAAACAACAGAATTTTTATTTTAGCCTTCAGTTACTTTTCAAACTTGAAACTACGTAAAACATGGCAGTATTAATTATTAATTAGGTACGTTCCCCCCATTCTTTGGACTGATGGTACAGCTTGATCTACGACTAAATGAGAAAGCAAAATGTGAATGTTTTGCTCCAACAAAAATAAGTAAAAATGATGATATGTGAAGATTGTATTTTGCTGTGTACATCAGGTTGCAGGATGTGAACTGCCTATTCGAACATAAGACGTTCTGTTCTATAAATGGATTTGTGTTAAGATGAAAAGTATCGTTTCACTATAAAGTAGTAGAAGAAGAATTGAATATCTAAATATTGAAAATAATGTCAAAACTTCTTTTTTATTTTCCTTTGAACGATACAATGAACACATGAAGTATGAATGATTTTTCTTTACAAGGTCAAATTCGTTCAATTGGTAATTGAAACCGCATGGACTATTAATGTATCTTTTGTTGAGGAAACTTGTAATGAACGAACTATTCGTCGTTGGTTTTCTACATTTTCACACTACTGTAACAGCAAAGTAGAGAATCATCTTTTGATTGAATAAACTTCAGAAGTTCCTCATTTTATGGAAATGAAATTAAGAAGCTTCTAATTAATTTGCAAGTATCACCCGATTCAACCAACGTATACTTTTATTAATAAAGTGATAGGCAATGCAATTGCTGTCAAAGCTAACTATTTATAATATTTAAATACAAAAGTAAAATGAATATTTGGAAATGTTCCTTATTTAAGCAATTCAGCTTTTTATTCCTCAAACTACCTGCGAAAGAACTAATTTGTCACTTGTATCTACACCGAACTGTAGCGCATGCACAAATTTGAAACATTTGTTCGAGGATGAAGATAGAGAAATGAAAATAATCAATTCTCTTTCATAATATGTAGATCCGCAATTTGCGGTGACTTCGTTTATTCGTATTAGTAAGAATCATTTAAACCTCGAATATATGATAATCTGACGCTAGCTGCCCCCCTCTTCTGCAGACCTCGTTTCAATAAATCAGCATTTTTAAAGTGATTCCCTCTCATTAGAAATAGTCCTTGCACTTTGCTTCTAATAACGTACAGCATTGGTGAATATGTAAATAAATCAAGAGGAATGAATACTTATATTTCGAAAAGCATTTTACAATCATTTAAAAATAATTCACAGGCGCATTATTTTGTTGAACAATGAAGAAGCGTCCACTGAGATGTACTGAGAATTTTGTGATCTATTGTCACATTAAATTAAGAGAACTACTACTATTTAAACAGTCTTAAATCCTTGTATGGAATTTGTAAACGTATGAAGATTAAGTTTGATGTCGGAATTACCTACCTTACATATGCACAAATAACGAGTCGTAAAATAACATATATTATGGTTTATTCAAAAGTTCTAGTTTAATATTTTCTTAGAATTCCTACACGAAGGGTTTAATTATAAACTCATTAAGGCTCATATAACATAGTTTTATTATTTGTGGGATGCAAGAATTCGTGGAAATGGTGTGAGAGGGCTTTGTATGAATCGTGTGAAGGAGTATCGAGTGTTGCGCGAAGTGTGAATGAAGAGTGTTAGTCGAAACGTCGAATGCGGACCGAGTGAATGTTTATCTCGAGGATAGAGTGGATGGTTTCGGGGAATGCACGTGGAGTCTAGGATGCATGGTGACCCGTGGTCGAACTGTGACACGTGGTAAGAGTGTGTGCGTCGGTGTGGATCCTAATGAGTAAGAACGAATGATGAATAGAATGAGAGGCAAACTGCGTGCAAGAATATATAGAGTTGAATCAGAGTTGAAGCGGAGGCGTGGGTAGGCACCGGAGGTTATCTCCGGAGTTTCCGGGGCCTCCCCAACAAGCGCAGAGGAGAGGCAACCGAGGTGGTTTTAGTCGACAAATATCCGACACTACCTCCTGTTCCTCCCCAGGGCAGGAGGTGTCTTTTGAAGATTTCCACATCGTAAAAAAAAAAAAAAAAAAAAAAAAAAAAAGAGTTAAAGCGGAGTCGAGCGAGGATTGTTGCGAGAGTATCGTTGAGAAAAGATATGTTGTGTTGTGAAAAAGAGTAATTGAGAGATATTGAATAATAAAGCAATTTTACGTGAAAGAAGAGGTAGTCATAATTTCCCCTGGAAAATAATCCTAGATATTGTTGACGTATTTTCTCAAATACAAGTATAATCATCGCATCTCTGCTTGCACCACTAGTTATACGATATTTTGCACTTAAAACAGAACCGTTATTTTTAAAATTTTGTAGGAAAATATCATTGATAGAATCGGTTCATATTTTCAACAGAGCAGTAATTTATATAAAGTTGAAGAACTTGTAAAATATTTCTGAAAAAATGCAAAATTTTGACAACGATTATTGAATTTTCTTCGCTTCCTTCATATACGTTTCTATCGAAAAATTGTTTCTCTGATAATACACCACCCCCGACAGACATCATGTTATTAATGATCTCAGATTTTACAAATTTCAATATATTTCCTCACAATACAAAAGTTTATGTCGTAAAGAATAATTTTCATTCTCCATTTTCGACTTTGTACACATTTAAATTAAAAGCAAGGTCAATAGGTACGTTATACCAGTAACGTTAAAACGCGGACCCCTCAACTTTTACATTAATCCTCCCAAATACATTGTTCTTTGCTTTTTCCAGTTTCTGCTTTTTTGGCCGACAATTTGCCGCAGCGTTAAAATAGTTAAACGAATGGGTATTTCGAAAGCCAATTAGAACGCGATACGTTCGGTTATTGGGGTGCATTGTTCCTGGAGTTGGCGATCCAACATGAATTGAGGAAGTAAAAGTGTAGTATAGGGAACAGTTGGGAATGAAAGTCACGTGGCAAATTCAATAAAATAAAAAAATCAATTAGTATAGGCAGTGGGTCAAATAAGTCTCCATACACCTTGCTCTAACTAATTTATTGCACTGTAACTAAAAATATGACGCTTATAAATAAAAGTACCCTTAAGTATTTTCAAAAGTAACATTAAGAATCTTTGATGATGAATGAACTCAGAAGTAAAATATAAATGACAACTGAAGAAAAGTTGGGCCAAAAAAGTTTTCGTTGATGGCATCAAATTTCATTTAAACAACTACTATTTTGCATTGTGGTTACAATTAATCATCTGTTGGGGCCCTCCTTTAGCCTTGGGTACTTCTCTTATACGTTTTTGCATGGAGGGAACTAATTTTCATGTCTTTATAAGTTCAGTTTTGCTCCACTCTTCTGATAATTCTTGTTTGAATTATTCCTTGTCCCGAACAGTACAATTTTGAACACGTCTGGCTATTTCTTCTCATAAGTGCTCGATTCAGTTGAAATCGGGCGATTAAGAGTATGTATGAAGTTGAGTAGGCATATTATTTGACAACTATTCCTTAACTTTCTTCGCAGTATGCTACAGGTCGTTATCCTGCTGGAAGATAAATGGGCCCAGATTTAATTTTTCTCCATTAGCATGCAAATTTTGTTCCAAAATATATGAATACACATATTAATCCATATTGCATTCAATAACTTGCAAGTTTCACATTTCACACACAGGCATATACCCCCAGACAAGAACGTTACCACCACCATGCTTCGCAGTTTGGAAAAGATGCTTAGTCTCCATTTCCAAGTGTTACATTTCCTCCATACTGTAACATCCGACTAAATACGCTAAAAGTGCTGCCATCATTAAATAATACTGAATTCCAGAAGCTTATTGGTTCATTCACATGAGCTCATGCAAACTTCGTTTCTTCTTATTCACTTTACTAATAAAAAAAATTTTCCTACGCTGCACACGACCGTTATATCCTTCATTTATAATGACAATACGGTCTATTTCAGGCACGACTTCAACACCATAATCAGTTGTAATCATGATAGCCAATTTTGGAGCACTTGTTTTTGGATCGATTCTGATTGTTTCTAAAATTGTACGGAGACGGTATTTATGATATTTTGTATCGGGGAGTGTGATTTCTTACTATATTAGCAATTTCTCGAAGGGACTGCATCGAACAAGCATGGAATTAGGAGTGGAACTTATAAAAAACAACAAATCTGATTAACAGTTCAGGCGATTTCTTTCCAGATGTAGTAGGAAGATCCCTTAATAGAAGGGAGCAAGTTATCTTAATCGGGACCTAGATTGGTGACACGAAAAGCACACACGACTTTCTCCTAAAGAAAACACCTCAACGTCTGTATAGCAAGTGCCTACGTCCCCTAACTCTCGAACACATAACGATATTCTCTAAGGGAATTGATTCTGCTCGAACTTAGATCAAACTATCCAAATCACTAAAAGAATCCTTCCGTAATACCGGAAATGTTAACAACCTCCTCAAGTTTATTCAAACTAACAAGCACTTGACTGATACCATTTAAGTACCGCTTACTAGCAGTTGACATTGCTACTAACCTAGATGTCAATGCGACACCAAAAAACCAATGTGAAGCAAAAAAATAAAATTAGTTAGATGATATATGAATATTTTTATATATGAAAATTTGAATATTTTCCTAAGTTTCAACAAAATACTCAGTGGTTTTGTCGCGCATACGGCACCTTATTGCAAATTCATAAGAAATGTACAGTAATGTATCGATTAGTGTTCAAAATTGTGTATACGAGTAGTGTTCATTTCTATCCCCAATACTTGAGATGGTCCCCCTGGAAACAGCGAAGCGTGAAGTGCCGAGCATGGATTTAAATTTGCTTCTTTCCTGGAACGCTGCCCGTATCTTGGCTGCCACAACGTCAAAGGGGACTTAGGGGATTTAGGCAACTTACACATTTGATATTATTTCATCGCAACAATTTACAATTGTACAGACGACTGATTTGAATATATATATATATAATTTGTTCACCATTAAATCGAGTAGATTCGTTGAACCTATCTTTACCCCGTAATCCTTTATATCACTAGTAACGTTCCCAGAGATACAACTTAACCGCTCGAGTTTTATCGAATATTAATTTAAAGTTACGAGACAAACTAACATTTCCGGCGACTCCCTGATTTCGCATCAGGTTCGTCCGCGCTTGACTCTATTCCTGAGGCTCCCCGATTTCGCATCGGGTTCGTCCGTGCATCTTACTAACAAATTCTCAACGGTATTCCTTGGGTTATATCAACCTCGACAGCCTAGGCGCTGCCCACAGCCCCGGCTCGTAACATTATTATTAATTATTATTTATCGTTATTATATTAGTGCCTCCGATACATTTCTTTATACCATATAACATTTTTCACAAATATATTAACCTCTGCACGAGATATTATCATTGCGCTCTAGTGGCACGAACCGAAAATACCCCTACTTGATACTTTAAATTTAAATATTTTAAAAAAGGGCAAAAAGGGGCAAAGTTTCTCAACTGGATATCATAGTTGACGTGCAACTTTATATCGAGAGACTTGTCCCAGCGTGAAACTCCGCGAATAACATCTTTGTTTTCCTTCTTGGTCATGAAGATATGGCTTTGATTTATGATATATAGAAAACGGAATTACAATAATAAATTGAAAAATATGTTACTTTATTTCTGTGGAAAATGTACGTTTATAACACCTAGTTTAATGGTAAAATGTTTTACATATCACTTTCGTTAAGATAAACTTTCCCTGACGCAATTAACAACCTCCAATTTTCAAGATATCAATATATATTTATAAAATTGAGGCGTCATTAAATGCATTGATATATATACAACAAATCTGCTGTACTAAACACCCGCTGCTATATACTTCAAAAATTGAATTTTGGACAGCTTTTCGAGAAATGGCCCCACTGTGCGACGTTGCCGACATCGTCGATGACGGGGGTCCCGACGGCAGTTCCGCTGCAGTGTTCGACGCAACAAGTTTTTTGCATCTACTTATCTAAATATACTATTCTCTTACTTTTAATTAATGCGGTGTTCACATTTATTCTTTCCCATGCAAGTGACAAAAGAAATTGGAATTGACGGTAAAATCAAAGATTTCTATTAATCCTGATGTCAGTAACCGAAATGTATAACGTTGTTCAATATTCTGGGTACTCGATTGCCCACTTTCAGAATTCGTATAATAAACGCATTTTATCACAGGTAAATCTTAATCTTACTAATTTATACACATTGTGGGCTTCTTAACGGGAGAACGAGGGCTTCGGCGCCGTTCGAAACGTTTCTCTAATTGTTACTTGTTTCGTCGCGTCCCTAGCAATTAGATTTCCGCCAAGAAACGTTGAGCGCGGCGACGTCCTCGAGCTCCGATCAAGGGGTTACTGATTGTGAGTACAAGGGAATACCACCAAGTTCGTACCGGCTGTGCTCCTATTGTATAGACGTTAGTTTTTATTCGTTTAAACATCTCTGTAATTATAAAGCAGTGTAAATACTTTTATTTGCCCAATAACAGATGACATACCTCATATTTCTACAAGCCAACACCCGGATACCACTGTTACCGAATAACGACTATACAAACTCAGACTTTTTTGGGGTTTAAGGACGAAAAAAAGATGAAAAAGATATAGAAAGTTATTTTCTGCAAACTTGGCGTATTTGGAATAGAGGATCGGTAAGGTAATAAGACTCCAGTTTCCGTTAAACTGTTAATTACTTTATTAATACGAAAGGTCGACACACGACAACTCTCTGAACATCGACTCTCATCCGACACGCGACACTCTTATTATTTATTAATTAAACCCTCCGAACAATTCTCTCTACTCCCAATCAGTTCTCTTCTACTCTGCCTATGATTCTCTCTACTGTGCCCCGCGCACGCATTACCCACTCTACAGGGTGACAAAAAACTCAGGGAACATCGATAATTGAGATATAGCTGAGGGGTAGAAAAACAATATTTTCCTTGGCAAAAATGTCCTACATAGTTTCGTTTTTGAGTTATTAACGAAAAACACTGGCCAATGAGAGCGCCCGGCGGGCATCGGCCGACGCGCGCTCAGGTGCGAACCGATCACTTGCGGTAGGTCGTGATGGGGGCATCGAGGGTACCGCGGAAAGCATGCGGCAAATGTTACATCGTCTTAATTAAGAATCACGTGGAATTATTCATTATTCGTGAATAAGAAATACACTAATAAATCGTGTAATAACTGTGGCCTAGGTCAGGATTCACACAATGTTAGCCAGGTTAATTCGTGAACGAATGGGTAAGTTTAACTAGCTTTTCCTAACATTGGTATGCGAATCGTTTCTCTTAAAACATAATTTATCCACCTGAAAACGCACTGATGAAAAAAAGTATTTTTTTCATAAGTAATAAAACACTTCATTCCTTTCGGATAATGAATAAACGTATCGAGCACAGTTATTACACGATTTATTAGTGTATTTCTTATTCACGAATAATGAATAATTCCACGTGATTCTTAATTAAGACGATGTAACATTTGCCACATGCTTTCCTCGGTACCCTCGATGCCCCCATCACGACCTACCGCAAGCGATCGGTTCGCACCTGAGCGCGCGTCGGCCGATGCCCGCCGGGCGCTCTCATTGGCCAGTGTTTTTCGTTAATAACTCAAAAACGAAACTATGTAGGACATTTTTGCCAAGGAAAATATTGTTTTTCTACCCCTCAGCTATATCTCATTTATCGATGTTCCCTGAGTTTTTTGTCACCCTGTATATATTCTTTCACTCTTAGTTTCTCCCTCATTATATTCCTCATTTGCGCTCACTCTTTTAGGATACGCCGCGCAGCCATTCCTTGGCGACGGTCGGTCGCGCCCACCCCAATGCACCCTCCGTTTACACGATCTTCCCAAATGCTCAACTACAAACACATATCTTTCACACTTCGGAATCATTTTAAACAGTCACGGAGTATTTCCAATCCCGCGAATATTTCCCTTCAAATAGGTGCCAATTGATTCGACCCTGAGGTCTTCAAGAAAATTTGCACAAAATTCAGGTGCACTCCCAAATATCGAATTGACATAAGGGTTTATCCCGCTCTATACGCGGGAGCCGCAGACAGTGGTCAGTAAAAGAAAGTTTAAGAGATAAGCGATACGATGAAAGAACATAATTATGGAATATTATGGAATATTATAAACTCCTGTTTTAACATTTATTTTGCCCGTCAGCGTATGTACATAAACTATAATTTGCAGTAGAAGTTCGATCAGCCGGGTTAATTGGAAGACAGACGGGCTGAGCTTAATTGAGACCCAACGGATAATAAAGACCTGATAGCAAACAATTAAAAACGTATTCTGTGTACAAAATTGTGTCTTTGAGTGAGAGGAAATGCGTTTCTTTCGTTAGAGAATGCATATTTACATATTGGGGTCATGTTTATTTAATAAAGAAGTTTTATGTCTATCTTTTGACAGTCCACCTTGTCAATGTGATCATTCTTATAAGTAAGTAATATAATATTCTTTTCAATTCTTTTCAGTTATTATATTAGGTTATGAGTTTTAAACACATTTATTTGACATTGCAATAGTATTACCAAGTAAATTTCTGAAACAACAACTTTCAAGAATGGCCAATTCATATTTATGAAAATAATATCATTAAGCCAACAAAGACGATTTCATAATGTCAAGATATTTTTGTTGGAAGTCTCCAAGTTTGTTTTTCATGTGTGGCATGTGTGTTGCTATTTTGTTCAAATTATTTCATTCCTGATACAACGTTGCCGTACAATCCGGCTCTCAGATTTATAGAGAGTCTAGTATTATAAAAGAATTCGACAATCAAGGTCTTAAAGAGCAGGGACCAACTTCCAAAGCGTTATGAAATGTAATCAATTTTTTAATTAGCCCCGTTTTTCGGCATAGAGAACAAAATCATATGGTGCTCCAATAATATTTTACAAGTTGAATTTTAAGTACCATCCTAACACGTGTACCTCGTTACATTCTTTTTATTGCAATCAATATTGCATTGGCAAGTGGAATCTAAGCACTTAAGTACTTTCCCATAGGAAGAGTGCTCTTTAAAAGGGGCTGCGGCATACTGTTAGTGAGTCCAAGGCCGTGGATGATCGAGACTTTGGATAACAGATGCCCCAGATGATTGACACCGCGGATAATCGTAACCCAATTGATCCATACAGCGCTGTATAGAGCCGCAAGGAGAGAATGAAAAGTAGTAGCTGGTAAGGTAGAGGCGATCCTTACACAAAATATAGTAAAAAATGTTATATATTCGGAAAATAACAAGAAATTTATATAAGACTGATGACATAAGTGAACATACGGAATATAAAATATTTATTTAGAACGCATAATGGTATTAAGACGATGGCATCGAAAATTATATTAAAATTATACTAATTATCTCTTACTTATAAATGAGAAGTATTAAAGCGAGTGCCCCCTGTACGATGCACTCGACGAGGAAGTCAGTCGTTTATCCGGACCATGAGAGTCGTGCATCAGAACTCTTATAGTTCTTACCAAGGACTCGTACAGTCGTCACAGAATTCCGTCGGTCGTTATACCGAACTGCGTCGGTTACCTTTCAGAATTTAGAGTCGTGAGTTAAAGTTCAAACGGTCCATACTTAGGGTCCAACGCTCTCCGTTTAAAAACTGTCACTTGTATTAAAAGTCTAACACTCTCCATATAGAGTTCTGACTTATTACAATTGGAGTCCATTATTCAATTCATTATTCAGATTTAATACCTTAAATTCAGAGTCTACACGGTCCACATCCTATGTCTAAAGGAGTCCCTGACAAGGTGTTTCGCAAGAGAAGGGGACACCATAAACCTTCCTTCTTCTCGTCCGAGTCCTTGACTCAGCGGTACGAGAAACCGTATACTCTCCTACCTCAAGACTCCAGTACATTGGAAAAGAAGAAACCGTATGCTCTCCGTCTTCTTCTGTCAGTCTTTGACTGTGAAGTGCGAGAAGCAGCATGCTCTCCCACTGCAAGACACCAGGTGACGACTTTGACTCAGAAATTAGAGAAACATTATAATATCTTACCTGAAGACATACGGGAAGACATACAGTATCTTCCCCAACATTGTTTCACTAGATATTACATACTCAATAGATCCGCTTTATCATTACGTTTTCCTTTATTATCAGTCTATTCTTATTCAGTCAAAAGTAAGATTCATTAATTAAATTAACATTCAAATCAATTTATCACCCCTGTCTCCGTAAAAGGTCGTAGAGTCGTACGCGCGCAACGGCGTTGGTGGAAATCGAAACGGAGACTTGCAACCTCCGTATTCTGGGCTCAACGCAGACTGTAGTATCACCGAAGCCGCGTATCCGGTAAAAAAGCGTATTTTACGACCGGTCATTGAAACAGAATGCGAGCAAACATTGATTCAAGCAATGTGTTTTGTACCATTTTTGTGAAAACGGAGAGATGTTTTGTGCCGGACATTTCAATTGCTTAGCGACGTGTAGGTATAGATGTTACTAAAACTCCAAAGCACTATTGTTGACAAAGAGCAACAAAACCCATAGAATAATATCCTTTATTGCATCCATGAGTTCGAATCACGGTATTCGATAGATGTTTAATAATGCACATGTAATTTGTAACAATAAATGGCAGTATACATATTTTGCAGCCTTAAAAATAAGGAAATTTTATGTTTTGGTCTGTTCGATTATTCATGCTACTCACTATACGAGCCAGCAAAAATACTTTGGACTGAAAGGAAGGGTGTGACAAACGGCTGTGAGAGAGCAGTGCCTCTATGAACTCGAACGGAAACAGAAGGTTTGTAGAAAAAGATTACAAGCAGGTATTTTTCGTGGTCCTTTCTACAGCAGTTAATGGATGAACACCGTAATTCGATCTCCATCCGTTATATAATTGCGAAACTTTAAAGCGATTCGTCTATTAAGTTTTGGGAGCTTTGCGTCACAATTTTTGTAACAAAAAACTATTATAAAGATCTTTATCATGGCGCTTAGACATGATGGAAGTCAATGGAACAAAAAGTTCCCCTTCGAGGTGCATTGGGGGTCATGGTATCTAGATTCTTGTGTCGCTCCCAGGTATGTTATAATGCGATGCAATCAGAAGCTCACAGTCCTCTTCCAGAGGAATAAGAATGACATGGACATCTATGAAAATATGGAGTTGGCCAAATTGCGGTATAAGTTACAATATAAGATCCCTTGAGCTATTCCACTGTTTCTCAACTATTTTTCTAGCTTAGACATATTGTACATTGAAACCATTTTGTCAGTATAATCGTACACGCAGTACTGCGTGTAGCTTACAAAGCATAATTGCATGATCGAGCGAGTACAAAGGTTTGAAATTGTGTGGAATACTATCGTTAAAGGAATATTTTTCCCATATAGGGCACCGCAGAGTGTACTACACAGATCTACGACACAAAATGCAAACTGTTCCGATATTAGATTGAAGTCACCTTCCTTTCACTGAATTCATTAAATCGCTGAAGCTCCATTCGGAAAAGTAACAATGGACTGGTAGCGTAGCAGGCCAATACAGCGTCGAGCCATTTTCATTGATTGAACGAATCGATAATTGGTATCTCGGAAGCAAATTAGAGTGCCGATTGAGGTAGCTGTTGAAGGTGCATTGTTGTCGCGGTCGTCGACGGACCAATAGAGGATACAAGCAACTGGACTAGTCAGGCAGGGGGTCAGGCAGAGGGCCAGGCAGACTGGAGTAAATGCGAAGCTTGCTGTTTGCTTCACCACGGCGTCCGATTAATTTCTCCGGCAAAGCCTGCGGGCTCGAAGGGCATTGACAACGATTGTTTTCGGCTTTGTCGATCTCAAAACCGTGCAAACGTCCAGCAGTCGCTCCCGTGTGTTTCCTAATTAAACTACCATTAAGGCGGAAGATGTTTCACCAACCATACAAACGGCAAACAGCTTTCCGTATTTGCATCAAATCATGTATATCTTCTTGGAATACCATTTTCATTTATTGTCCTCTTTATTATTACCAAGCAACTCTAGTTATCAAATTGCCTAATTAACCAAGACCCCTAACGCCATTGCAATGCTGTGTATATCTTTGTTGATACTTTTTGCGCTAGGTTTGCGGGCTCGGCCGTGGCGTAAATGGTCTGGTCAGTGCCTAGTAATACGAAGATCTCGGGTTCGATTCCCGAAGCCTGCCCTTCCTTCTTATTCAGTTCCTACAAATTATGTGAGTAATAAAAATAGCAATGTTAACGACAACGATAATGATGACACACGACTATACGCAGAGCGACATTTATGCGTACGAGAAAATAGAATAAACATTTGTAACAAAACCTGATATTTTATGAAAGTACTCACTGTCAGCCAAATCGATGATCGTCATATTTTTAGTGTTACAATAGTTTATGAAGAGTTTCACGCAATTATAAGATCATCGAATGCCGATGCATTTTAAATTATGATTTTGATAATGAAGTGATGTTATTTAAGTAGAATATACATATTATATCTGTGATGCAATTCAGTTGCTATTTTAACTTTCACATTCTACGCGTCCGCAGTAATTACCTTTAACATCAGTTAAATTATTTTGAAAAAGAAACAAAGAGACGCCGCATCTACGTGCTTGCCATCGTTTCCAAAGAAGGTTAAACTACTGAAATGAAATGTTAACAGAAACGTTAAATGAAATTAAACAAACTTAATGAAATGTTTGTATACTTTTGATCAATTTTAACAATGATAACAATGCACATCTTGCATGCAGATTTTTTGTCACCAATAGACACTTTTTTTTATGCGAGGTGGAAATCTTCGAAAGGCAGCTCCTGTCCTATGGGAGGAGAGGAGGTGGTGCCGGATTCTTACCGGCTAAAACCACCTTGGCCACCATCCTCGGGCGCTGCGAGGCAGGCCCGTGACCTATGGGAACGTATGGGAACAATCCTACTTCTGAAGACTATGGGAGCAAAAGGCTGTTGGAAGGAAACAATAAAAACGATGAGCGATAGATATAAAACAATACTTTAATAAACAATATGTCATGACTACTTCTAACGATGTACATACGTTCTAACGATGAATGAATGCATTCCTCCCGACGGCGATCGGCTCACCCGATCGTCCTTCCCAATGGCGACGAACAGCCTTTGAGATGGTTTACATTAGACACCCACCGCTGCAGCATAGCCGCACACCCTAATGGAAACCACGATGGCCCGAGGCAGGCCATACGTCTTATGCAAAACCCCTACAAACGATAACTTGTCCGTAGGCCTAATCCTCGAGAGTGCTCAATTAGGACCCACCGATACACCTCAATCCAGGCCCCGCCAAGGGTGACGCCCAGCGTGACCATCTGCCACTGACGACCCTGCAGATGCCGGGAAGGAAGAGAACGTTCTCCCCCACAGAGTCCTTAGTCTACGGCCTCGGGCAGGGTCGCCGCCGCATACTCATGCTCGAGGGGGGCGACGTCGTCATCCGACAAGCCCCCAACCCCTCTGCCTGTATCAACGAGCAGGATCGGACGAATCCGATCCCACCCCTGTCACACGGTACAGCCCCGCCGCGCGTCGCGTGTCGTATCGGCCCCGGCTCGCGCCTGGACCCACCCGTGACCTCGGGGGTCCCCGTTTAAGGGCTTCAGGGAGAGCATCCACCTCCATCGCTCTTCCGCACGGCCGGTGGGTAGCGTCTCCCCCCTCCCCCGGAGTCACAGCTAAACGGAAGTGGCCAGCGGCCACCCGACCCGACGGGATGGGATACCGACAGACCGGGTCGCACTGAACGCCACCATCGAGGCCCATCCCGGGCAGGGTCAGAAGGACCACTGCTAAAAACAAAAAACCACCGCACCAACCGTGCTGCGCACCCACAGCACAGCCGGGTCCCTCCTCGGGTCACGTGACACCCGTGACTTTGGCGACCCTGAAATAAGGGGACCCAACACCTCAAGGGACTGTCGCCTAGTCGTGGGGGAACCCTTGACGGTGCCCCTACCCCCGAGGTAGAGCTCATACGGAAAGACCAGTGGTCACACTGGCCGACGAGGCGCCAGTATTTTCACACCACATACAAAATGAAAGCTAATGTATACAGTCTTTGCAAACATCACTAATTAACTATTAGCCAATATTGCATAATAACATAATGTAGAAGTTATATTCTGTAAACGGAGGACAGTAGGGTAATAAGAATTCAGTTTCCTTCAACTATTAACGAACTTTATTAATATAAAACTTCGACACACGACAACTCTCTAACAATAAACGACTGTCACGAGATTTTGAAAACTCTCTCATTTCAACTCACCTCTCAATACAACTCTGATGTACTCTGCCTCGCGGACCCATCATCCACTCTATCTATTCTTTCACTCTCAATTACTCTCTAATTCTATTTCTCATTTGCTCTCACTCATTTAGGATACACACTGCAGACATTCCTTCGCGACGGTCGGTCGCGTCCACCCGAATCCTTGGGTCGCTGCACCCTCAAACACATATCTTTCACACCTCGGAATCATTCTAAAAAGTCACGCAGTATTTCCAATCCTACAAGAATTACCTATGTTCTATTAGTAAAACGATTTAATTTAATTTCAGAATTATATTTGACAAGATAGGAAGGCTTCGCAAATAGGTTTCTGGTTCATTATGCAGCCGATTCGCGGTATTGTGTGTACACGAGAAAACAGTCCAGAATCTGTTGAAATATCTGATTATTTACTCGGATTACGTGCATATGTGGTGGATGATGCATGTCTCTATTGGTTGTGGAATTGGATATTCAATAGTAGGGCTTCCGAAAATGACCATTAAAGCTGAGCCAACATAAAGTCGCAGTTGGAGGTACTCCTGAAAACCCTAATAACATTTTTGATATTTACATTAATGTATATGTATTCGTGTCGCTTGTAATAAAACGAAAGAAAATACCAAACATATACATCGATTTGCGGATACGATTCATTACGTTGAGACTAGTATCCCTGTTCTCCATCAATAATAGAGATACATGTAAACATATAAAATAAACCTGTCTATCTAACACAATATTAATTTCATTACAATGTCAATGTAACATAAAACTATGCATGTACATACACTATGCGACGTACTAGGGAAAATTCTCAAGCATCGAGGTATGTATACGGTCAACAAGATTTAGTGAATCGTAAGCACTTACCATGGGTATATCATCTAGACGGTTAGAAAAATATGCCATGAACATTATAATACCTATAATTATACACATATTATGTGTATAATACTACTATGCAGTTATGATTCCACTTGTCTTGTATCTCTAAAGTTTAGCAATAATAACAAAAATACCCTCCTAGTATTGTCGTCGAATGCCACAAGATAAATTATTGCCGACCGTAATTTATTCAAGCTTTAGTTGTATCGTACATAGTTACAATATTTTATACGTTCAATTGTATTTAGCTCCTACACCGTAGAGAGTTACGTACAGAGTTAAAATCGTCAGTGGAGAATATCCTGGGACAGAATTTAGAAGTCGCGGCCACATGCCAAAATATGGCGTTAAAGTGCAGCCTGGGAAAGAATTTGGATGTCGCGGGTTATGTACCCAAATATTTACATGACCGGCGTTGCTATATGCTAAAAAAAAATTAAATACCGAAATGCAAATAAATGAAACGTCTGGTGCATGTTTTCCCTGTTAAATCTGATAGCACATGTTAAAATATCATGTCTTCAAGCTTGTCCGTTACGACCCGTGGGTGATCCAGAACAGCATAAAGTGATTTAATTGTAAGTGTAGCATTTTAAATAATTGGATAATCTACTGTATTTTATTAACTGCATATTAAATCGAAGAAATGCGCAAAACTGTTTCATCGAATGGTCTGCCTGCATTACTAAACGGTTTACCTTTAAGTGTTCGTCGGATTACGTGGTATAACTGTAGGTTTCTGAATTGCACCACTCTTTGTCCCATTACTGCGACATATGTTACAAAAGAGAGAAAGCTAAGTTGGCTATATTGTACTTTGCATTTCCTGTATAACTTGGAAATATATTAAAGATACATCTACATACAGCATCACTATATATGTATTTGCTTAGAATGTTTATCTTTCGATAGGAATGGTCCAGGATCATTTTGGTTCTTCTCTCCAAATTGCTGCTTTACAATGACTTTGTTAGTAGTACATAAAATTTTGAACTTGAACCCCATTTATACGAAAGTCAAGTGACGCCTAGGTATAAACCGTGTCGTAGATGGTAAACTTCTCGAAGAATAAAATAGAAATTTGTTTTTAATGGCTTTTGCGATGCGCTTTGATAGAAGACTGAGGGCCTGGAAGAAACTTTACGTCGTTGCTAAAGTTTCGACCTTCAACGTTCGTCGGGGCAGCTACTGTTGTATCCCTACCTGAGGCGAAGCGAGCCGCACTGCAATAAGAGGAAAATTGGACAGCCTTTGAAAATGTTAGAGTTAGTTGGAATTAAAAGCAACTAGATCTGCAATAGATAGTTCCTGAATCCACAAACTTTGAAATAGACATTTCACAACGTTAAAGATTATGGCTGCGTTTTGACACAGTTTTCTTTTAGCTGTCAAAGTTTGCTTCTCTCTAAAGATTATCGCGTGGCTGGAATATATAACTATTTTCCAGTTACAGCATCTCATTAACAGTGGTACTCGACATTGTCCATATATGTAATAGAAACTTGAGACTTATCGGTCAGAGCCCGAGGTAATTAATATTTTGAACATGTTTTGTAACGGAGTCTGCAATACGCAACATTGTAGGCGACCCAGAACAACAAATCTGAGAAAGCTGTTGCGTTTTAATTAATATTCGACCTTGATCCTATAATGCCTTACCTTTCAGGAGATCTGGAGAAGAGTTTCTTGGGCTAGGTTTGTAAAGTTACCCTTGGGGGGTCGTTTTTCTTGAAGCAGTTTATTTACCGCTGACTTTATCTTTAACTTGACCCCATTCATTGTTTATTAATTGCAGCAATTTGAAAATATGGGGTTGTTTTAATGAACGAGGACCGCTAGTAAGCATCTGCAACACGAGATGTACTGGGAAGCATAGCTAGTGAAGTATGCACTTTTAAACCGTATGATGGCTGCCTGGCTGTATCTTTAATGTGGAAAAATGGACACCTCCTGTTTTTGTAGAATTAAGTTAATTGCCATTCTAAACAAAAAAACCACGTGTTCTTTATTCAGGCATATCTAGCAAATCATTTTTACATAGTCGACCGTCTACGATGTCAGCTCCACAAATAACGCACGAGCTCGAAGAAACAACGACATCAGAGCAGAAGCCAACTAGTGCCAGTTCCACGAGCATAAACGAGCAGAGGAATCTGCACTCTATCGTTAAACATCCAGTTTCAGAATAAAACTTGTTTGTGTTCGTGCTTACTGATACCACATGGATGTACTACTGGACGATAAGACGAATTTACACCGTTTAAAAATAAAGTGACCGTAAATTATCATGTTCGAAATATTTAAAATCGTCTGTACCCGTCCGAACAGTCGGGTTGATGGAGGAAAGAATGCGTTGAATATTAAGGGACGGTCCCTTCTATAGTTGATTGGATGTTGTTGCTATGTCGTGTCCGGCAGTCAGACCACGACTGTTGGTGTTCTTCAAATCTGCAGAGTACACCTCGGCGACTGTAACGTCTCCCCTTCACGACTCAAACTGTCGACTTATATACAAAAATGGGACGCATTGATCGACCAATCAGCGCCATTGCCTGCTAGCACTTGGTGTACATTTGGTGTTTTTAGGGTTCTGACGCGATCTTCGTCGTTTCTGACGTTCGCGGTCAGTCAGCCATCTGGCTGCCCTAACTAACCCTGGTCATGCGCTTATCCCTTCGCACGGTGGGTTTTTAAGCCCGAACATTGTCTTTCTGCAGCGCAATATTATATATAAAAGCCTTGTTACACTTTTGTCCTATGGCCAACCGTTCAGTAGTCACATCAAACGACACATATCGCGAGACACCCTGTATTTGTGGCCACCGCCTTAGATTGCAATTTTAAAATCAATTCGAAGGGGCGCTGCAAAAGCCTCGAATGGTTCTGCATTTTCTACACTTAAATCTGGAACTATCTTGGATGCATTTTATCGATTTCTTTTCTGGTATAGGGATGTCATATAAGCAGGACGTTTTGTATCTTTTGCAGCTTTAAATGCCTGCATTATGAAAAAGGCAGCATTGTTATGACAATAGTATTGCATCGTCTCTGCTTTACATCGAAATATGGTATCTTTAAAATTGCGGTACATCCCGAAAGGAAGCGATACTTTGTGCAAATAATACCTCGAAAATGTAGGATTAAATATTATTATACTGGGTTTCATTCTCAAAAATATCCAATTTGAATATTCATTATCTGCGTGTGCACTCGACTTTGGGTAATTTGTTTGGTTACTCGATGGTAACTATTAATCATTATTTCCATTCGCGTTTGTAAACAACTTCAGCGTTTGGTACAGTTTGCAGTACCGCAACAAATTCCAATAATATATTTATATTATGAGTTTTGGAATTGCATGAAATGTTATCCTTGTTGCAAACAAATTATTCCATAGCGGATTTAAATATTGGAATCGATAATACTATATTTAAATGAACCCATATTCCAGATAATTTCAAATCATATATCCACAAAAAGAAGCCTTCTATGAAAGAATTTCATTTTATTCAATTTATTTACCACGTGCCCATTCGATAGCTAAGGACTCAATGTCAGATCAAGTTGCATCTTACCTGTGTAGATTACAATCATTTAACCTATAGTCGCGTTATCGGTATCACTACGATTACACGCAATTTATAATGATACATGTTATTACGTTTGGAAGCACAATGTTTGTCGACTTACATATGTACATACGCATATACATGTTGTGTTGGAATATTTGATTGACTGCAAAATGCTGCAAGTAAAATTAGTTTGCAATTACTAACTCATTGTCAGCAAAATTAAATGGAATAACGCTCTAGTTGGTCTCAATGGTCGCTCTATCAACATCAAATATTTCATTTGGGCGATGGAAGTGGAAGGTGCTCTATATACTAATAGAGGTAATTGACCAGAATAGTGTGTGATGATTTTTTTTCTACTTCTGGATAATCTATAATCCATTTGGTCCTCAATCTTTCTATCAATTTTATATGCTTTGAATATTTATAGTATGCTGAATAACTAATATTTTGAAAGAAGTTTTTGCGGTATGTAATGACTTTTAATCCTAACAATATTATACAATTCTGCACGTTCAGCCATAGCGGTTCTAAATATCTGTTTGCTGAGCCAAAATTAAAAATCCAACCAGTAGTTACAGAATACACATTTGAACGGCTACACGAAATTGGTTACTATAGTTACTATAATCTCCTTTCAAGTTTTATTCTAAAGAATGTAGCATAGACTTTTATGTTGGGTCTGCCAATCCATTGCTCATTGTCCCTTCCGTGAAGAATTATCCATACAATTAATATTAAGTGAATTCCGGAGACAATTTCCTATTGTCCGAAATCTTACTAATTTCATGCCAACAGAAATTCCGATTTTTGTTTTCAGTAAACTGATTAAAGTATTTTATGAACGAATGACAATACATATAGTACGATGTGGCTATGTCCCGTGTCTAAGCAAATTAAAGCAAATGTCTTGCGACAATTTCGGCATGGGAAGACTAACATTGACATATGTATAATCAGTCGGTGCGCGGTCATGGTGCGCGGTCACCATACAATTACATTATCAGAAACAAAAATTAATATATCTCCACACAGCTGACGTTTCTAGCCTGCCACAGAAATGCGGCGGGCTCTTCCAAAAATAACGACGACTGATGTATCGAATGAATTATTCCAGAACATTTGCTGTTATACTCTGATGGAACTGATAAAGAAATAGTGCACCATTTACCGGTGGAAGTTGGGAATTGAACTACATTATTAAAATATGTAGCAACTCGTAAGCCGTTGAGATGGGAACTTTGCTTCGAATTGAACCGCGGTTGTAAGAAGTGTACATACTTAGACGTATTTAATTCGATGCGAAGTGTGACGTTAATGTAACTGGAGCACATTATTAATTAGAGCGCATAAACTAGCTCGCTTCGCTATGGCTAAAAATATATCATTGCTGATCGGCTTTGACGGGTTCTACGAAGGACCTGTCCATTAATAAGAAGGTTTACCAAAAATAATGACGTGTCGCTGTGGGGTTTCTCTAACCATGTTCATTTATGCTAAAGTCTAGGCACCAAATTTACTGTTACATAATCCGAACATAATATGTGATATACTTACAAGGGCGAGTAATCTTTGTAGAAAAATTTCGACACACTGAGGCCACAAACGAAATATACATTCGTAACTGGAAATTGTTAGCGGATGTAACGAGCAGCGATAGGTTTCATCGCAGAGGTTATTCAGCTGGATGGGAATGCCGTCAGCATGGTTGTCGTTGAGAATCTAATCAAGTAGGCGAACACAGTGCGCCTTGATGATCAGAATAATAACCGACCATTTCATTTCGATCAATGATAGATTGCCTGAATCACTGATCACGAATCCCTTGCTTCCATAAGATTCGAGTTTGAATCCATAATCACAGTCTATAATTCTTGTGCTTGAGTACCCATTAGGCGGATTAATATGAAATGTCGACATTTTCCAGAAAGAATGGAATTCGTTTATTACACCGGAGTTACTATTTTATTTGCGAAAATAAGTGCCGTTTGATTGTATGGCATTTTTCCAACGCGATTCCAACAAAAAATTTCAGAAAATTTCTCCCGAAGATGGTTTAACTTTTGGATGGCATAGAATGAGGTCTATTCTTTAAGATTCTTCTCTTCAGAACGACGTTTTGCGGACAATCTACATATGTGTGATTCGCCCATTAGTAGTACCATTACCATATAAAATTAAAAAGAAAAATTATATTATGTATAATATTTATATAGAGAGGAAAAAGCAAATGAGAGCTTAATAAGATTCTTATTGATTTTTGCGCGAAAATTTAGAATATTTCTACACTCATTTAATTGCACAAACGATAATGTTTCAGTTGTGTTCTGTGGCAAATTTGTCTACAAAATCTATTCGTACATATGTAGAAGAGACAAACCACATTGCCGAAAATGATCCGTGTTTAAAAACTAAATGATCTTTTACGAAGAACATTACCCATCTGTGAAAAAAATAGGGAACGTATTGTAGTATTTAATTATAGCATTTAATTATACAAACTTAAATGCATGCAGAAATTGGAACACTGAAAATAGGACAATAGACAAAAGTTCAAAAAGAACTTTGATAGAATAATCGTAATGTTTAACAGTTTGGTAAACAGCATTTTATTATACACAGCTGAATTATAGGCATAGAGAGGAATAGGAGAAATGGAAAAGAGTGCAAGAAAAATACGTAAGATACTTATGAAGCTAGGGCTAGATTTCAACACACCGCCGCGGCGCGCCGTACCTAAATTTGTAACTGTAGTAACTGTAGTAACTATAAACTGGCTCACGAATCTTTTGACAATGTTCGGTCGTGGAAACCGAACACATTCTGAGTCGGGCTACGTGTCAGCCGGACGACGAAAAGCCTCCGAGCATGCCATAAGAGGGCTCCCAAAAATATTCCACAAACTTACCACCTTAGTGGTAACCCTTGCCGTGGAGGGTAGAAAGGCCGGCAGCGAGCCGCGGGAAAGACCGGGCAACGCCAGACGTCGAAAGCGCTCGAAACGCAGAATACGATGCGGTCCGAACACGTCGGGACGCGACGCGCCGGTGACAACAAGGTAAAACGCGAGTCCTATTATCTTATATTCGGCCATCGCGGCCATCTAACCAGGCTCGACTGATAACGCCATGGGAGTCAGCCCGCTCGCACATCGTCGCGACGCAGCGAAAGTGGGATTACGGCCCTACGAACTTCCATCTGAAAATTGTGGTGCGCAAGACGCAACAGACGGTTTTAATGGGCACATTACGTATACCATTTCCGCCAACATTCCAGATTAAACTTTTAAGTTTAAAATGATTCCAATTAGCGGAACAATAATTTTTTAATATTTTCTACTTTTCTTTTATTGTTTTGTGCTGTCATTCCTTTAATTACGAGTTTTCTCACCATCGTAATACAGACAACTATGTTTCTTTGCCGCAAAGAATTATCGTATTAAGAGAAACTTGCACAACGATTGTTCATTCACTTTAATGATGGTTCTGAACATACTAAGGTGCTCATACTGCTTACTGCAATTCAATGCCAATGCTTTAAGTTTCAGCTTGTTTAAATTTTGAAGCAAACTCTTGATTCTATCTCTGAATAACGTAGCGCGTTGCGCAAAGTCTATACAAGTATCGTAACACTATGTTTGGCGATTAACACTGCCGTGTCAATATGGCTGTCGTCTTATAATATTTCTGCCTTAGCACTGTCACTTGCCACGTATACGTTGCTAAGGTTGCCATAATCGTACGTTTCTTAAACCTTTCAACAGTGTTCTAGACGTCTCAATATATTGTACTATTATACGTGGTGCTGCGTGGCCGCCCGTTACGCCACCAGCCCGCGTTACGAATTCCAGCATCGTTGCAAAGGAAACCATCCTTTGGGGGGCGCGCTTCGAGCGCAAACAAGGATGGGTGTGTCCCCGTCTTAAAAACACGCTCATTGGCATTTGGTCATTTTTTCTAATATCCAATGAGCGTGCCAAAAAGTTACTTCCGAGTCGACGTGATACGATGCACTCGACGAGGAAGTCAGTCGTTAAGAAGGACTCCGAGAGTCGTGCATCAGTACTCTTACAGTTGTTACCAAGGACTCGTGCAGTCTTCACAGAACTCCTTCGATCGTTATACTGAAATACAGTAATTCTTCGCTTGGCGCTTACTATTCGGGACCGGTCGTAAGCGCCAAGAGAATTTGGTCGAACTTTGGGTTCGTAGAAATTTCGGCGGAACCGTCAGAGCCTGGCTACTGTGGAGACACCGATATCGGCGGATACAGAAAGGGACAGAATTCGTATCGGTGAGACAACACTAATGCAACGGCGTAACTTTTTATTGTTACTTATATCGCTATAATTTTTTTTTTTAATTATTGCTGAGACTGTGGTGATTAAAATGAGACCAAACGCGATAGAATTTGGATTATATTTGCTTACTTACTTACTTACAAGAATCCTTACAAGAAAAGCTTGCGAACGGTCGTGCTCAGTTTTTACTATAACTTTACGGGCTTAGAGAATAGTACAAATCTAAACAAATATTCCAATAGGCCCCTTCAAGGTAAGATGCGCATTTATTAGTATGGTTTTATGTTTTTCTAGAAGCCCATGCCAGCAGATAATAATGAAATGCCACATGCAAAACTGAAATCATCAGCCATTCTTCTATATAGAGTTTTGACTTACTACATTTAGAGACCATTACTCAATCCATTATTCAGATTTAACAGTTTAAATTCAGAGTCCATACAGTCTACAGCCTACGTCTAAAGCCTACGTCTAAAGGAGTCCCAGATAGGGTCTTTCGCAAGAGAAGGGGACACCATAAAATATCCTTCTTCTTGTCCGAGTCCTTGACTCAGCGGTGCGAGAAACCGTATACTCTCCTACCTCAAGACCCCAGTACATTCGAAGCGGAGAAACCGTATTCTCTCCTTCTTCTTCTGTCAGTCTTTGACTCTGAAGTGCGGGAAGCAGCATGCTCTCCCACTGCAAGACACCATGTGTCGACTTTGACTCAGAAATTAGAGAAACAGTATAATTTTTTACCTGAAGACGTACGGGAAACAGTATCTTCCCCAACATTATTTCACTAGATATTACACACTCGATAGATCCGTTTTATCATTACGTTTTCCTTTATTATCAGTCTATTCGTATTCAGTCAAAAATAAGATTCATTAATTAAATCAACAGTCAAATCAATTTATCACCCCTAACTCCGTAAAAGGTCGTAGGGTCATACGCGTGCAACGGTTTCGATAGAAATCGAAACGGCGATTTACAACCGCCGTGTACTGGGCTCTCAACGCATCCTGTAGTATCATCGAAGCCGCGTATCGCGTAAAAACACTTATTTCCAACCAAGTGTATGGCAAAGGGTAACTGTACTATTTGAAACAGCTATTTTATTGATTACAAAGTTGCTTGTGTGCTATAAATGTTGACTGATACTTTGCATTTCCATAAATACTCAAATTGACGCGGTACGGTTTCGTGGCGATGGTTTCGTTCAGAAGAGAACAATCGGGCTTAAGCGAACAGAAACCACATCACATTGTTACATTTTTGTAATAATATTACCATATAATTTTCCGTTATAAAAATTAACCAACTTCAAAGCAAATGGGTTTCGAGTCTTTTTAACGCGAACAGTTTTCTGTATAATAATATAGATGGGCAACTGATAGCCATTTGTGCAATATCCAAGGTCGTAATTCAATCATTCGTGAGGGGACGAACATGTAATATATTATGCAAAAGTATAGCCCGTCTGAAGTCACGTACACAAGGAGACTGGGATTGGGATTACGATAGACGGGCTGGCGTGTAAAAAAATCTAAAAAGGGGTAAATGATACTGTGCACAACGATCGGTCGGTAGAAAAATATCAGAATTCAAGTAATACTATTCTGGATATTACTGACTAAAGCAGACAACATTCTTGACTCGCTTTGAATATTTATTTGCAAATATGGCATTTGCAGTGCTGAACGCAGTTGCAGTATCGTCCATTTCCTACTGTTGGAATTTATTGTTCTGAATAAAGGACAAAACTAATCTATTTTTCGTATATGGATTAATTGGTTTATTTTAGCCTGCCCTGGTCTATACATTGTATGTACAATGTCCGCGGCGTCAATGCGTCGCGCTTTTGTTTCTTGATGTGTGCAACACTCACTCGAGACATTTCTTCGAAAGCGTTAAGACGTGCCTTTCTACGTGCCTCAGAAAATATACAGAAATAAATAATTTTAGTATAAAGCATTATATATTGAATCATTTCTATACCCATATTCCAATACCTACATTTATCGAAAGTGGCTGCAATGAAGAATGTCTATCAAGTTATCTCAAATGGCCATAGCTGAAGGAGTAACAATCTCCCAGAACGAACCCATAAGTTAAAAATGATTCGAGGGCAAGTGCAATCTGATTGGTTCATTCTGTACGGGTAAATGCTACACGGACATAGCTCGTCCCTTACAATTGATTTTCATTTTTCTCTGATACTTTTCAGGGACAAATAAGATGCAGAAAAGCAAGAACGATCCATTCCTGGCAAGTCTATTGTTCCGCTGAGTTGCTTTAGGCAGATTTTGCGTTTCTGGAGACTTGAGATATGTAGTACATTGCACGTACATACAGAGTCTTTTAATAATATGTGGGACCCACTTCAGGAGTGGACAGGGGACTGAAAAATAATGAAGAAAGTTGTTGTCGGACTGCCATTACGAACAACTGGTTTCAGAGAATACCATAAAAAAATCCAGCGGTGTTCGATCAGGTTAACAGGTCGTACAGTTCGCGTATATCGCCCAACCCATCGCTGTGTGAAATTTATCATCTACTACGCAACGAATTATTGCCGCATTATGAGCCGGGCTGCCGTTGCATTAATACCATATACATAATCTCTCTGTTAGAGGCAGATCCTCTGGTAATTGAAGTAGTTCATTTGTTAAACAGTCTGCGTATGTATATTTGCCCATCCAATGGACTGTCAATAGAAAAGGGTCCCATAAAATTGTTTTTAAACTAACAGTGCATCTCGCTGTATGTCTACTTGTATGTCTCCTTGCTTTTCTATGACTTATGAAACTCGATTTGTTGAAGAGCAGCACACGGCCAATAAGAATTTACATTTGGTGCACTGTGTATTCCTAAAGTTGAGACGTTTTTCAAAATACTTCCGAATACACAACCGTACCCGACCCGTTTACTGCTAATACTCTCTAAAGATTATTACATCTAATTAACATCGCACCAGTGTAAAGAGTACTTGACATGGAATGCTATACAGTGAATAGCAGAAGAAAATAATAACCTTGAATGCCCGAATTGTCCAATAGCATTATTCACCTTTCTAAAGAATACAATTTTCTTCGCAAATTTCTTTTGGCATTACTAAAATCAACGAAGTTACATCGGGCAGTCCCTTATAAGCAACATTTTGTTCATTTCAGTACATTGATTACGTTTAAATGGTATGTATGATTATAAAAGAATTTTGCTCTGTTAGAAATTACTGTCACTTTGAGGACATGCATAACAAATTTCATATGTCAATGTTTTTCTACGAATGTCTGGTTCGATCTTGCTTAAGGTTTATTAACTGTTTGATCTGGTTCAGTACGTGAACTTTTAATTGGCATTGATGTTTGAACATTACAGGAGGGTGATCAACATGTTTGGTATATTATACGCAGACTACGCGGTAGTCCAAGTTTCACTGCACTCAATATATTCCACTTTATGCAGGATTTCCCTTGGCATGTATCGAACCGGAAACGGGGGGTTGCTGCGGCGACTCTAGACAACCTTTTCCTTTACCAAAATGTTGGATGATGCTTCGTTGTCGAATTATTAACGAAAAACACTGGGAATCCCTGTATAGCATACAATAATACAAATACATTGTATAGCACATACCTATGAAATGTTAAATATTGCAGGAGCTTAATAAAAATGAAGGAGAGTCGTCATCGTGAATTGGAATCCGAAACCTGCGTATTTCTAGGCACTGATCAGTGCATCTACGCCACGGCCCTTCTTACTACGTAATCGTTCTTCGTTTGTTCCTCTTAGTTCGTTCATGGAGGCGCCCGGCTTCCACGATATTTATTCTAATTTATAATTATTATTAAGTTTAACTGTTCCGCGGCACACCCGCGGAACCAACATATCTTTCAAAATCGGTTCCCCCATAAAAAGGCGTCTGGGCATCCGCACAAGGAATAATCTTAAACGTGCAGATGACTAGGGCGTTTATGACGCGCAAGTAATATAACTGTTTTTGAGGAAGTCGTTTTACTCTCTAATCCGTCAAAGTACAAAAATTAGGCATACACGACCTCAGCAGTTCATTGCACGCGTCGTAAACGTGGGTTTCCAAAAGGGCCTCGCAGCTGGGCCCCAGATGACACGGCCGGGTCAAGCTCTAGGACCCTGATGGAAATTCCGCTACAGCGTACGAAGACACACCCTCTTTTAGCAAACGCGCTTCGGGCGTTAAGGAAGGGTGCGTCTTCACCGTCAAAGCATGCTGATTGGACATTGGATGTTTTTCCTAAAAACCAATCAGTATGCATAAAAAACACTTCCAAGTCGACGTGTGGGAGCACACTCGACGAAGAAGTCAGTCATCGCCAGGGCTCTGCCCTGACCAAGTCGTCACTCGGGCTTTGCCTTGACCAAGACGTCGTCAAGGTATGACACCAAGTCTTTCCACGGACTTCTGCCAAACGACTCCGGAGTATCCGTCTTCACGAGAGGTGCGAACATCGCGATTCCACCCGATACTTCGTCATCAAACACTCGTCGAACATTCACTCACCTAGTCCGTTCAAACATTGTTATACTTTAAGTGTTGTTTCCTCAAATAAATACCATCCGTTAACAGAACATCGTTAACATCACTGAGATTCATCCACTACATCAATAATTAATCCTATTAGAATATAAAATAGGAAAGCCTAACGCATCAAGCGACGCGACCCTAGTCGGAGCGAAGATTTACGACCTTCGTTTTACCTGATCGGTTCTGTCCACGGTACGTCGCGGGTGCGAGGCAAAACATTAACATTAATTTCACCATTAATTTCTAATATTTATATTTATATATTTTACTACTTCTACTTTACTAATTCTACACTATCGCCTGTTACTGTTGGACGCAGTTTATTATAGTTTCTTACGTACAAATGCGTAGTAAAAATACGTCGACAAATATTTTCTGGGGCAGAAGCAATTTTTCTTTTTAATTACACAAGTTTGTAATTCAACTTTATATTGCCGTAATCTTCTCTTGAGTGTTTGTAAGAGGTATTCCAAGTTTTGAGACGGCGTAGAAAGCGAGAACGTGGCAAAGAGTAGTAAAGACGCCTCGTTTAGTATAAAAATTTTATGTATCTGTTTTCGAAACGACTGGAGACCGAACTCCAGCCATTTCGAGAAAAATAGAAGGGGGTCATTTGGGTATGTGAGGATGCAAGGACTTAAGGGGAACATGTTAAAATATCTTTCTGTTAACAGAAGATTACTGTAATGTAATACGAGATAAACTTGATTTGTGCATCATATTTTTTCATAGGTGCGAGTGAACCGAATGCGTTACAAAACTGAAAATTATTGTCCACCTTCGAAATATATTTGTTCCTACCGTTTCCTACCAACTGTTTCCTCAGTATAGCGAGCGTTATAGTTCCTCGTAGTGCGTAAAACTTTTTTTATACCCTGTAGAGTTGTAATATATGTATATATTTATGTATACATCTAATAAACCAAGCACAATCGTATCTTACAGCATGGTGTGCGTTCAGTAGATCCTCGTAGATTATGATTGTTCGATTGTATACTCAATACTGTATTTGTATTTTTTAGTTATATTTGTGTTTTTCGTACCGAATTGTATTTTTGTACTAAGGTACATATATTTATCCTGAAACTTACCGTTTCTGAGGTTTCTGAGAGCATATCCAAATCTACGCATTTGTACAGTGTCATTGTCGATACTTTCATACATGCCAAAGTAATAGGACGAATAAAGTCAAATTATCTCAGAAACGGTAAGTTTTAGGGTAAATGAACCTTGGTAGATTTTTATTCAGAATTTGCCATTCCATGGAAATCGAGTAACAAAAAATAAGTGTTTCCACTTAAAAAAAGGAATGCGGCCATCATATCTCGTTTGCGCGTCCAGTTGTCACAAAACTTTTCGCGTATTGCCCAAAATAACCAAGATATTTCAGACGGATATAGTTCGTGGGACACACTGTATCTGTTACGGATGCTTAAACGGCCACATTCGGAAAGCACTATTCATCGTATACGACATCGTATCGCCCACACTTTTATCGCCACGTTCGCAACATCCTTCCATGGTTCCCTTGTTACAGGATCAGCTGGGATATTAATGCGATATACAGTCATTATTTAGGAAAGCAACTCTTAAACTTGTCGACGCTTGTAGTGTTACGGTACAGCTGCCGACACTGCCAATGTTGTGGCGACTCGATAAAAGAAGCGTCAGCAAAAGAGCGTGGCCATGTTAAAGATGGTATGCGAATGTATGTGGATGAGAAACTAAATGCTAGATGCTTTTACAGTGTTTTATTATTCGGATTACGTGTGATCGCCCTCCCGGTAGTTCCCTCTGGCTTAATACATTACTGCATACTACACCATGGAAATAATGTTCTGCAAGACTTTCTTACGAAGAAGCCCCGTGGCCTTTTACTTAGTCTCTTTTACTGACGAAACGTAGATTTCCTTAAGCAGCAATTTAATGTTGGAATAGAGAAATATATTCGCAGGTCGTTAAATCCAACGAATAGGTAGGTAACAAATATATCACTGCACTTGTGATGCCAACCGTAGTTATTACTCGAGTAAAAGTTTGATTTTGGCACCTATTAATAGTGTAACCAGCGCGCTGAAAACTTTTTAAACGATGGCAAAATTATGCATGGAAACGTGTCATTAAGTTTACGATTCGGAGAGGTATGGATAAATTACTGAATGTTTAATATGCTCACTTCCGCTAAACACTTTAAGCGTAAAACCTTAACTTCGTTCTGAATAGTTTAAAATAAGTGTTCATAGGCCTAGGCATTCATCGAACTAACGATTACGCGATTATTGCCACCCAAGCGTTCACTAACGTAGTCTAGACATTTTTGTCGCTCCCTTGTAGAACTGCTCCTATTTTGTGAACGCGGTGTCCACGCCACCACAAAATTATACGTTTTGGCGTACTCATTTAATATCGAATGTCGATCGACATCCTGTATGACCAGTAATTTCAGGCATCCCCAAAATAACTATATATATATATATGTGTACGTAACTCCAAAAGTTCCATGCAATTTGTCGGGATAGGCATTAAGTAAAGTGTATTTTAATTAAGTGTAACGTGCGAGTGCTATTCCCATTGGAGTAGGAACGACGCTATTTTTATAAGATACATTACAATTGTGAAATATGTGAAATTTACAATTTTATAAAGCATATTGGCAATAAGCCTCCATCAATAAAAAATAAAGACCAAACGTAAGGACAGCTATGGTTTTTGAATTGAAAAGAATGAAAACTCTGTTTTATCTATATTTTTTGTTTATTTCCATAGGATACGAACAAGTTGTTAGAAAAATTGATGGTGGTTTCACAAGAAAGATCAACAAAAACGCCAAGTCTTCCAACATATCGCTGCAATAGATGGACTTTTTAAAAATCTGTTTGTATAGCCATATTCATAGTGTACAAATACGAGTGTGGACAATTTATTCTGTCCATCCATCTTTAATTGTTACCGAAATATTTGATAAAATATGTGTACCACCCCCAAGTTTGAACATGGTTTTCGCTCTCTCGGCACATACGCTCGTCAATAAAAAAAATATTTGATCCCAATGCCGGTTGGAGAATATCTTCACCCAAGATTTCATCAAAATCAGTATATACGGGGATTAATATGTTTCCTTGTACCTGTGACTTAACAACTTCCAAAGGCGAGAATCTCCAGCTTCGTCTGTAGCGTAAATCCCAGCTGTACGGTCTGACGTTACTTATTCAGGGCATATTAGTTTCGGCAACTTTGACCCTTTAACTTGCATTCAAATATTGTTAATACGGACCATGCTTCCAGAAGCGCGTTATCTTTTTGGGTAACTAATAATCTATTCGTAGTGAATCATTCCTCGTTTCGTTGCATATCTTGTAATTTGGTTTGGATCGATGATGATTCGGGCAAGGTATTCTGCATTAGGAAATTGTTTTTTAAAAAAACTGAACAAAGCCTTAAAATTCGGGGATGCCATTTAACACGAACGACAAGTGACAACAGGGGTTCCGATCGACAGATGTATCAATCTAGCAGCCAACGTGTAAGGATAGCATCGTAGTATACTATAGGGGAAACAATACCTTTCTTGCTTTGGTGTGAGTTGGTGTCAAAAAACTTGATCCTTGAGATATGAACGTTTTTTGCAAGCGAAATAAATCATTTTTCCCCTTATTATCTTCAAAACATGTATTCTTTATTTAGGCTATAATATGCCCAGGTGATCTCAACCGTGCCTCATCTCATTCATTGTCAGACAATACTGGTTAGATGGCCTTATGCGGAAGATTCAATGTTTTCTTTTCGGTGAAAAAAAGTTACAATTATTTTTTTACTTTTCCTTTCATATTATAATTTCACATATGTACAAGTTATTTTCTGTAAACCTCTCGTATATTGGAATAGAGGGCAGGTAGGGAAATAAGACTTCCTCGCGTCCAACCGAATCCTTGGACCGCTGTACCCTACGTTCGCACGATCTTCTCAAGTACTCAGCTCCAAATACATACCTTTCACCCGTCGGAGTCATTCTAAACAGTCGCGCAATATTTCCAATCCCACACATATACTGAATTATTCTAATCTTTTGTTCCTTCGGACAGCTAGCCAATTTGCAATGTATTGATTACTTAAAATATGTACGTTTAACACTATAGAAATGAACAACCCGGTTAACAAGGAGGATTCATTGTACTGCTTTACAGTCGCAAGTTTCGAAGGCGCAGGAAAAGGGCTGGCTTTAAGTTCAGGAACAGGAGAATACCCGCGGAGAAATAATACCGGTGCGACCCTTCTTAGGCATTTTCAATTACGTAAAATTAACTTGGGTTATTAATAATGCTAGCTGATATTTACCCTACCCAGAGTCTCGCCGGAGCCATAAACCGTGCTATTCTCTCTTAAATATAGTGGTACGCTGGCGGAAGCAAATAAAGCTTATTATGTGGTCGCGTTCGCTGAAAATATGCTCACCATAGTACCAATTTAAATGCACACACGTACACGTAGCTACAAAGTGTTAAGATCTCGCCTTTTAACATTCGCAATATCGAAGAGATGGAGGGAGGTGGCTTGAGCTTGCAAGTATTATTTAATTACTCAATTAATTTATCCGGCAGCCGCTGGTTACCTGTTCGTGAGAGCTTCAAATGATCCTGTCATTGATTTTTAGATAATATGAATCACTATTCCATGGCAAAGGTCCAGGGAACTTTTACTCTCACTGTACAATATGAACGCGTTTAGTGAAACAGACAATCTTTTTTATATCATACTATTAGTCTCAACTTTCCTCCTTAACATTATCTTCTATCTTTAATCCTAACGGAAATTTGATCGCAGCAATTAATTCCATCTGACATTAATTTCCGATGAAATCGACGGTCATGCCACCAGCATCTGTTAAGAAATTCCATTTTTTTTTGTTAAGTTTTCGTTACGAAGCCATTCATCTTCGCGAAAATTAAATATTATTTCTCCATCACACACTCTTGTTTTCAGTCTTTGTCCATATGTATGTGTTTATCCCCATTATTGTACTGCAAAATTTGGTAATACATTATTGTTGTCATTACCTAAAATAGGTTTCTTACAGTGTTAAAAACCAGTGTTTACTATTTTCCTTCTTCAAAGCTCACGTAAGTGAAATAGAGTATAGAGGAAGTAATAAGGTGTCAGTGTAACTTTAAATACTAACTAGTTTAATAAGAAACTTTGCCGACAGGCGACAACTTTCCCACAACTACTTCTAATTAAACCGATCCGCGAACAACAGTGTCGCAACTTTGCCAATTCTCCGCGCAATCTCTATCAATTATCAAACGATTTTGGCTCGCGCACGTATCATCCACTCTACGTATTCTTTCATCGTTAGTTGCCCTCTCATTCTATTCCCCATTTGCTCTCACTCATTTGCGACACTTCGAAACCATCCCAAACGTTCGTACGGCATTTTCAATCCCGCGCTAAAAACAGCGCAAAAGCTTGGAAGCTTTTAGTGGTTCTAATTCGATGCCCAGGGGCTGTAGACCGTGCCTAATGCCGAGAACAACAAGGAGGCCAGAAGGTTGACGCAAAGGACGGTTAAAATATTTCATTAAAATAAAGTAGCTTGTAGCAAACGGTCGTTTAACGAAGCCTTCTGCTACTTGTATTTGCTTTTTTCCATCTCGACACGCTTTTTACCACGTTACCAAGCAGTATAACCTCAAAGGGCAAAGTGAGACGGTCGAGACGCTAGTCGGTACAAAGGGTACCACCTTCCACATTCCACCACGCACCTCGTGCTCTTCCGTTATTGTTGTACGACTATATATGACAGACGTTCGAATACCGGGAAAAGTAAGACCCAAGGCAAACACGTTCAACTGACATTTACAACATATTCATAACAGACGTTGTGCACGCGTTAAAGTGGCTTTTATTTTTCCCAGCTGCAATTTTTTACTTTCGCTCCTCTAAAGTGCTCCTTATCCTTATCCGCGAAATAAACAGTATCTAGAACGCACAAATTGAACTGTTACAATGAAAGAGATTGTAGCCGTAAACTGTTGAATGTGAATCAAGAATGGAATGGCCCGCATGTAGTTCTTTAAAAGGCACACGAAAACTTTCATTCACCTGGTTACAATTTGTTTTAAATCTATTACGAAAGAGCTGACTATTAAATAGAACCTTTGTTAAAACAATATAGTCACTTGTTGAAAATTTGTAATACTTGTATAAATTTATGCAGATGGCTGTCAGAGAGACAAACATTTAGAGCGGTTTGTATTGTGTTCAAAGTAAGGAGTAAGCAGAAAATAAATACATTATGAAAGGTACATTGATCGGTATTTCGACTTTCTTTCGCCAAATGGGGGTTTAAGGGGGGCAATTCATTTAGCGCGCCTCAAATGAGGAGTTTCTCTCTCATTTTTTTTAAAGATAAACGATTAACGAATCTATTTGAAATTTTGTTTAGCACTTTATTTAACGTTTAAGATTATTAAAAAAAAATTTGCAGTAAGAAAATGCATTTGTTTTAAAAATATATTCAGTTAGCTTGAACGCTTTAGCGGAATAGTTGTTCCATTTCGTACAGTGTAGAGCTTCGTAGAATTGACTTAGAACAAAAAAGATATATTTTCATATTGTAAGCGTTGGCTGGATCGGGTGTCGATGTAAGGCCCTTATCGCTGTTTACGACTTTACGGTAAGGCGCCATGGAGTCGCCATTGCGTCGGAGGGGTGGTATGGTTTCGGCATGGGAAGGGACAGCCTTTTTTGGAGAGGCCAGTCTTGTCGCAGACACAGTCAAATAAAGAGAGTACTATTACTTCACTTCAGAGAGCCTACAATTATTGAAAGACCCTTCCATCCTAGAATATTGTTCATGGATTTGCGCTATAGTTATACCTAAATTAGCGAAAAATTTCGCGGAGCTGATAAAAAATACAGATATTTGAAAAACAATTGATTCTTTTAGAGAAATTTGTTAAAAAGATGGAAAAAAAGTATGTTAAATAATTTTTTAATGTATAATTAGGTATAACTAGAGGAGAATTTATTTATCTTCAAAATCGACTTTGATTCAAGTCAATTAGTCCAGTAGTGTTTCCGCTATATTGCACGAGAGATTGAAGAACGTTGTTTTTAGAAAAACGCGTTTAAAGTTTTCGATAGAAAAAGAGTAAAGTTAAAATAAGGATTCGCGAAAAGGTATTTAAAAAGGTAGATACCTTTCGTGACACATGTACTTGTAGCTGAAACAATACTCTTTACAAATATGTAAACAGATTCGAGTCAGTCCCACTCTGTAGAAAAATATATCACCTTCAAACTGCTTGCGCGCATAGCTGCGAGCGCGCGTAGTAGGTACGGTAGTAGGTACTTCTTACGCGTTTTAAAAGTTTGATTTCACTAAAAACCTTTGTGGACTGTATGCTATACATACGAAACTATTGATTTATGACGAAAAGGAATTCGTTTTTCTGGACCAGTTAAATGAATGCCCCCCTTAAAGATCAGCTGGTAATGTAAATGAAAAGTAAAACATGTAAATGAAAGGAAAATATGCTTTAAAATAGTAGACCAGGTGAGCAAGATGATAATTTTCAGTGAAGATCCTTGGGACACGTTTTATCGTTATCTGAGTGATTTGATGTGCATTTACACATTATTTTCTCGTAAAATGAGGTACTGTGCAATCGCCAGAAAATGGTTAGTCAGAGCATACACTCTCACTCTGCTTTTACCGCACGCGTTACTGTTATTGGCTGATGGCGATAACAAAGATCGACGTTGAGCATATCGAGATAGAGCTAAATAGAAGGAGTCCAAAGCACTAGCGTAGCCCCAAGAAATCATTAAATTTCTTAATACATAGTTGACACTTTGATACGTCAATGCTGTGAAGTCATCATTCTATTATACTTTGCCTTAATTTGCTCGTCGTTGTCCTTTGTCACTGGCTCATAGCCAATCACGACAATGCGTGTGATTGCAGCAGAGTGAGAACGCACTATCCTCTCACTAGCCATCTTCTGGCAAACACACTACATACCGTGCAGGATCCGCATAGTCGTGTGAGGGCACTTCCCACATACACCGCTAGGGGGACGAGCACGACGACCCGGCTTCCGAAGGTGGTTGTATAAGTCCCCACGACTATATATATAACCTCCGACTATTGCCTACTATCCCTGTGTCCAAGGCAGAGCCTGCTAGCATGGCTTACCGACGAGTCCACTAGCAGACCTAGGAAGAAACGCAACCTTCTTCCTTCCAACCAGCGAAGTGAGTAGTGTACGACTGACAAAAATCAATCAAATAATCTGGAAAACAAGCTACCCCACAAAAAGGAGAGGACGGGGACTAGTTTAGTCCTCGAAACCGACAACAATAACTACAACCCAGGAAGAAATTATTAAATGGTTAAACTCATCCATCCCCTACACCAAGTTCTCATACAGATACGAGGTATTAAAACAATGCATGAGATGCCAATCGCATGGTCACACAAAGAGAATTATTGTAATCGAAAGCCAGTCTATGTCAAATGTGCCAAAGATCATTTAACTTCACAGTATTCACAACAAGGAAGAGTAGATAATGTCAAATGCTTGAATTGTCTAGCAAATCCCCCAGCCAACTATAAAAGGTGTATCACGAGGAAACAAATGCAGATATAAATATACCCATCGCGTAGAAGCCGTCCCACGACCGATTCAACAACATCAACAACAGCAACGCTACTAACAAAATCAAGAGACAATGAGAAGGATGCATGCAAGATACCAGGAAAAAGTACTCACAAATAAATCATACGCCCAAGCAGCCAGAAATTCATACATCAGTAACGAAGCTAGTAACCGCGCCACTAACAATAATAACATCAGCAACAACAACATCTACAGCAACAATTACCTTGAGGACCTAATACAAAAGTTAGCCCACCGAACAACAGAAACCAATAAACTAATTCAAAATCTAACTTCCCAAATGACAACTATTTTAAATCTATTAACAGAAGTCATAATCACAAAAAACTAAACAAAAATGAGTCACGCGGTAGAATGGAACTGTATTGGGCTACAAAGAAGAATACGCGCTAATGGTATTTGTTGTAAAGAATGAAACCCATATATTCCTCCTCGCCGAGGCGCACCAGTCAGACAAATCATTCTTTAAACTTCCATCTTACACATACTATGGTACCCCTCATCCTAGCGGCAATGCACATAGTGGAACAGGCACCTTCATTAAAAACAGCATAAAAGATTTTCCACTACCACCAATACAAACAGAGAAACTACAGGCTACAGTGATCAAAATAACACACTGGACGTCAGCTAACAATAGTGATAGCCTACTATCCTCCAAGATATTCGCTAACCACTCATGAACTTCACGACTTATTTCACTCTCTCGGAAACAACTTCCTAGTAGCAGATGACTTTAACGCCAAACATCACTTTTGGGGATCAAGATTTTCGCATCCCAAAACACGTATCCCAAATTACTTCAACAAATAATCCACAGGCAACTAACAGTTCCCTCAACAGGGCTACTCACATATTGGCTGGCAGATCCCAAGAAAGTACCTTACACTCTATACTTTGGCATCACGAATATGAAACATATGTAGTCATATTCATACCACCGAAATACTCAAATTCACCTCAAATCATTCATCAGTACCATTTTCAATAAACATGACAGCCACCAAATTCCATAGCAGACCGAAATTAGCAAACAAGAACACCAACTGGGAGAATTTTAGAAGAATAATTAACAACAATCTAACTTGTAACATACCATTAAAAATGAAATGCCACATAGAAGTAGCAACAGAACAGTTAACCACTCTACAGCTATTAATTTCACCCATTACCAAACTAACAAGACTGGGGAGAAAATTAAGAAAAAATGGCAGCATAGGAGGCTACCACATCACAAAGCTGAATTAAATAGACTAACTAAAATCATAGGTACAGAAATTCAAAATTGTAACAACAAATAATTTACAAAATACATCACAAACTTCGATGTTTACGATACATCATCATTCTAACCGATCCAATACTTCGCATCGGATACTTTCCACAAATATGGGAATGTACTGAAGTGATTCTGCTGTTAAAACCTGGAAAAAAGCCCAATTCCTCCCAGACATATATGCCTACTTCACGATTACCCATACTGTCCAAAGGAGTCGAAAAAGAAATACATAGGAAAATTATTAGTATCGTTCAGGACAAAAACTTAATACCAGATTGTCAATTTCGATTCCGGAAGAAACACATCACAATAGAACAAATTCATCGCATGGTGCAACAAATACTACAGTCACTGGAAGAAGAAACTATTGTTCAGCAGTCTTTCTTGACATCGAGAAAGTATTCGACAAAGTATGGTACCAGGGCAAATTTCACAAATTTCAAAGACCATTCCCTACTTCGTTGCACACACTGATTCCATCCTATATTGATAACAGATGTTTCTAAATAAAAATTAAGGACACACTACGAAATCACAGCACCTTATTAGAAAACTGGATTGAATCCAATAGAATAAAAGTTAATGCCACAATATGTGCTTACGTCATCTTTACTCTCCGTAAAACTAACGCAGTCAGCCGACCTAAAACTGGACAACAGCAGTATACAACAAGTTGCAACTGTCAAATATCTAGGACTACACATAGACACCAAATTGACATGGAAAAAATGTTTTGATTGTTGTCCAGGAAATCCAAACTTAGCAATAATAATAAAGTGCTAATGTTACATTGTCTTAATTAAGAATAATGTGGAATTTGTGGGGAGCTCTCGACGGGTAGTCGTACGAATGGTGGAAGGAAGTAACAACGGGAAAAGAAAAAGGAAAGGGAGAAGGTTGCGGTTCGTCCTAGGCCACCAGCGGACTCATCAGTAAGGCGTACTAGCAGGGCCTGCCTTAGACGCAGGGATAGTACGGAATGGTCGGAAGTTATATGTATATATAGTCGCGGGGACTTATACGACCACCTTCGGGAGCCGGATGGTCGTGCTCGCCCCCTAGCGGTGTATGTGGGAAGTGCCCTACAAATTATTCGTTATTCACGAATAAGAAATCAATTAATTGTTCTTTTAATTAATCGCTTGTGGCCGTAGTCGTGAAATAATGCATCGGCATGCCGTGTTATATCGTATTTAACGTCACTCTTTGGATTTACTAAATATGTATATTACCCTTCTTATTGCACTCATGAAATTTTCAATTACTTTTGCGCTGTGTTATATCTATTAGGTGGCCCAAAAGATTATTTCGTCTTCGTACTAGATATTAACTGAAAACAATTTTACGAAGAGTACAATATTTTTAAATGATGTAGGATAGGTTCTTTTACATCATTCTCCTTAATCCATCCGGAAGCATCATGATATCATGTTTTAACATTTTTGTTGTTGTTGTTGAACAATATTGATAAAAATGATTTTTATCTTATTTAAAGAGTTCAATTCTTTATAACAAATAGGACTTTTTCAAGAAATAAATAAGTAATAATCAGAAAGGCAAGATTTGATGGGTATGGGAGGGGGGAGGCTAGAATATTGCAAATCAGATCCAAATGCCTGTTAGCGTTAGCGTATTTTTAATGAAAGAAATAGGATTGGGTGGTGAAGTACTAGGCACCCTGTGTATAATTTATGATGGGGACGCAGTCCTACGGATGGTCGAAGAGTGTTTTGGCAAACTCCTTATTCTTAGAAATTTTCACAAAATTGTGTAATTAGTAGCAAAAATATTTTAAATATTTAAATAAAATATAAAATAAAGAAAAAGCATTTAATTGGGACAAATGACGTCTATAGACAGCGACGGTACGAGTACATTGGAAACCGACTGTATGTTACGATAAACAGCATGACTTGAAATATTTAATAATTAAGATCTGAGACTAAGAACCGCGTAGCCAGTCTACAGAGATATGCACCCGTATTTTAATAATAATTAGCACAATCGGCGATTTCTGGTGCCAGCTCTTTCTCTTGCACTCAAATATCATATCACCGTACCATTTTAAAATGTTCAATCATATGGAACGAGTAAACCCAAGAGGAACGTAACTCGCGTGATTGAAAATTTCTACCAAGGTATTTGTCCGTCCAACCTTGCCTCCATCTACGTTTCTCTGCTTCACCCCAACCTCTTTCCCTCTTCCCTACCCGCCCTCTTCCTTCCTTCCTTCCTTCCTTCCTTCCTTCCTTCCTCCACTGCCATCGTTGCCTCCCCCCTTTATTCTCTCAAATATACAGATTCTATCCATGCAAACCAGTCTGCAAATAGGACGTGTGGGTGACTGCATGTAATTATTCTAATGCGGTGCACGGGCTTGGAAGGTCGACTTGAATAGGTCTTGCCATGCTCCACCCTTTTTTTCTTTTAGTCTACTCTCTCACATCGTAAACCGTAAGCCACTATTGATTCTTCAAAATTATTTATCGATACAATAGAGCAAGGTAAATTAGTGTCATGTTAAGCGACATTTTTTACATGTATATTGGCCTGTATGCAACATGCGCAGCTTTCGAATATCCATAATGGTGTTACAAAATTGTAATTATACATGTACAGGGTGTTTCGAAAAATTGTTCCAGGTAGTTAGTAGGCTCCACAATTTTTGCAATAGAAAATCGGTTACGGGGCTTCGAGGACTATTTATGGCAAGGTAATCAATTTAATATTTTCTCGTTTGCTAATTGCGATTGAAAATGCCACCACTAAGTAAAACATGGTGGGTAGTTTAATTTTACTTCACGGGTACACAATGAAACCGATACTTTGGCATCGCGTTCTAGAAAGTACAGCCCCTGGGAAAAAGATTTTTCTGGGACAAAATTATATGAAGCTGACTAAAAAACTAAGCCTTCTTCTTTGAGGTACAAATAATGTTACTCGTACTATGTACATTTCAATGTTCAACGCACAGAATAGTATCTAAGTTCACAGTGTTTTTACTCATAGCGTATTACCATTTGGATAAAAAACTTTTGTCACGGTTAGTACTTTGAATAACACAAGTTACATCAACTTTTAGCTCGGAGTGTGGTATAATTTTATATTATGCTTATGCTTTTGTGCAGATTCCATTATTTCGATCACCTCAAATAGCCGAAGGGTGTGCCGTAAAGTAACCGCCGATGGTTCGTAAATTCCTCATAGCGGTTTGTTGTCTGGAAACTAAAACCTGCAGGCATTTTCGCGCAGTTGCTAAACGTCTGTCCGTGCCAAATCAATTTAGGTTCAATCGCTCCCTGATTGCCTTCGATAACCGCAAGGTGAGGGTGTTACGGTGAACACAAAACTTGCAAATTCGTTATTGCAATTTTAATAGCAGCTAGTAGGGATATATTTAGACGAATATTAGTTACCGAAAGCAACGAGTCAGCGAAAGCAGTGGTTGAGCGCGTTCAGACAAAAAAATGCTTAATCGAAAATTCGGGTCTACTTCCATTTGCATCCACTTATCATTCATAATTTCCGCCTTGATGTTCACTTTTATGTTCAAATTTAAATGTATATGTCATGATACAATTATCTACAGTAGTTTAAAATGCTATTTTAATGTTAAATGTAATAATTTAAAACTGAACAAATATATGCAACATTATGATTATAAATGTATTCTGTGTCTCAAAATTTACAACAGTGGTACATTTTTTTAATTTACTTATTATTGTTAATTTCACCCTCACGGCCAACGAATACACTTGGTTTACATTATCTTTTTTCCCGTGCTTGACCCACCCTCATCCTTTCACACCTAATTCATATTATGTACATTATATTAATTACTATTTTCTTTCATTCTCCTTATTTCATTCTCTGCATTTTTCAACTAATCGATTACCTTCTCTGCATTCCTTCCACACAGTATTTCCTCTATAGTGCAATTCCCTCTTTGCAACTCACACCGATCTTCCAAACAGTGCTCTACCGTAGCCCTATCATTATTGAGCAATACATAATATGTACGCTCACTATCATCTAACCAATATCTTTCTAGGTTTCCACGCCTTGCCCTAGCAGTTAACTTTTTATTATTTCTACTTTCCTTTACTGTTAGGTACTCTGCTAACCTTTAATTCTACTGTGATATTTTCTTCCTGTCCTTTTCTACTTCGTTCGATTACATTTCTCTTTGGTTATAATAATCTCTTTCTTTTAATGTAGGATTATTTTTAAGGGGAAATCGTGACTGCCTTTTTTCCTCGTAAAATCACTTTATTATTAAATGTCTCTTAATCACTCTCTCTCGCAACACAATATATTTTATCTCAACAATACTCTCGACTCAACTCAAACTCAGCTCTGTCTCAATTCTGTCTCAACTCTCACAACTCTATCCCAATTCTGACTCTCGCACGCATCATCCACTGCATATATTCTTTCATGCATTTTCCCTCTCGTTCTATTCATCATTCGCTCTCACTCATTAAGACCCACACCGACACACACACTCTTACCACGTGTCACAGTTCGACCACGGGTCACCATGCATTCTAGACTCCTCTTGCATTCCCCGAAACCATCCACTCTATCCTCGAGATAAACATTCACTCGGTCCGCATTCGACGTTTCGACTAACACTCTTCATTCACACTTGGCGTAATACTCGATACTTTCCTTCACACGATTCATACAAAGCCCTCTCATACCATTTCCACGAATTCTCGCATCCCACATTAATATACTACTAACTTTTAATATCTTTTCTTTCCCATAATCACTCTCCCTCGACATAGATACCTCATTCCTTTCCCCTTAGACCCTTTCCTCTCAAACACTTCTTCACTAGAGCTATTTCTCGTATTTTTCTAATTTTCCCTTCGTACCTCATTGCTTTTCCAACAATAGCGCTTTAAATTTCAGAATGCTTACTTTCTGTTTATCGCAAACACCTTGCGGTGCACGTACAATCAACAAAATGCCTCAATATTTAATTTACTTTTATTCCGATATTGAATTCTTGATGAATGTTGTGCCAAGTTCTTAAGTTCGTGGTTTGAATTTCGTATCAGATCAATGGCTAGGGAATTAACTTTCAAAGAACTGGCTGATATGAACTTCAACTACGTTTGCGGTAACGGAAACACACGCGGGGTATGTGAATTTCATAATGAGGCTTCTCCTACTTCTTGTCCAATTCCAGGTACACATGCATTTAGTTCTCTTCGTTTGCGATTGAAGGAACCAGACTGATTTTCTCGAAATATGCCCGGCGCAAGTGAAAATTGAGGATAAAGGATAGGTCATAGTCATTCAATCGAAAGAATATTCCCTTGTTCCATGCAGCACTGATCATTGAATACCAGTAATTAATTTGTTTATATCCATGTGGGATTGGAAGTACTGCTGACTGTTTAGAACGATTCAGAAGGGCGAAAGATATGTGTTTGGGGCTAAGTACTTGAGAAGATCGTGCGAACGGAGGGTGCAGGGACCCAAGGATTCGGGTGGGCGCGACCGACCGTCGCGAAGGAATGCCTGCAGTGTGTATCCTAAACGAGTGAGCGAAAACGAGGAATAGGATGAGAGAGTAATTAAGAGTGCAAGAATATATAGAGTGGATGATGCGTGCAAGAGTGAAATTGAAGGAAAGTCGTATAGAGAGTAGAAAGAATCGTAGACAGAATAATGTGGGGAGTCGTGTTGAGCGTAGAGAGCATTGAATTGAGAGTATTGCCAGAATCGTGTGAGAGTCGTTGTTTGTTCGAGAATTGTTATGCGCCGACGTTTTATATTAATAAAGTCAGTTAATAGTTGAAGGAAACTGAAGTTTCATTACCCTACCTGCCCTCTATCCCAACTACGTGAGGTTTACAAAAAATAACTTCCACATCTCTAATTTCCTAACAAATATACCGCTATTATGTTCCTTTGAATTTCTTTGACATTTAAGGGTTTTCTTTTGTAATGAAACACAGCCTGTTTGTTGAATAGCTCATTTCGTAAATATATGTTAACAAGAAAATCTGAAAAATGTGTACGTACAAAAAGAATTTAATTTGCATTCTGTAACAAATACAGATCATCGTTACACTGACCTATCCGTTTGTTCATTGCTGTAGGGGAATGAAGAACAGCCCAAACACCTCGTACAGCCGTAGTTGAAAATCGCATAATCAATGGAATTAAAATCAATCCTCAATATGGCACACGATGAACCTAAACGCTTAATAAAGGCAGTTCTGCTGTCTAATGTGTGGCAAATCATGTACGAAAACGAACGGTCACCACATTTCTAATGCTTGAATTTTTATTTAATGAGCTGAAATCTGCATTCTAAACTATCGGAATAATGAAAAATGTGCCGAATGTACCTATAAATATATTATTAATTTTAAATTTCTCTTATAATTATTCGCAAAGATAAGGTATCACACACATTATTTCATAAAACAGTTTTTTAAAAATGTATGATTCGCAGATGCATATTTGTTATATTTGTTGGACCTTTTTTCATTCTTAGTTGGATAGAATTCACATCTAAATTTTGTGACGCTACTTTAGAAGCACCTTATACAGGCATCCTAGAACGTACATTTGAATGTGCTTTCAACGAGCACGCATTTATACGGCATTTCACGTATGTACAAAAGTACCAAAGCTAAAAAATTCGCCTAGAAAGATCAGAGTGCGTGAGATAAGGTAATTCAACTGGGTTTGCCAGGAGCAGATTGTTTATTAAAATAAGCTACAGTTAACCAGGCTCGATTAATATATTTTTGACTATTTTACTGATTTTGCTTTCATTGCTCTTCGAAATAGTCAAGGGTCTAGTGAAAAATAAAAGGATCTGCAGGAGACGATGTAGTCATAATTAAAAACTGACAGGAAACTAATATACTGTTAGCATCTATATTTGCAATGGTCAATTTAACACAAATATTTGAACGGTACACTAGTCGAATATTTTCTGCATATTACGCACATATCTCGTAAACAAAATACAGAACACTTGTGCAGTTTGTCACAAAGATATCCAATAGAAGAGTCTCGTAAATAAATTTTTCATTTCCAATGTAATATAGATTTAGAAATAATGTTTTAATGCAATGCTTGTATATTTTTGTTAACAATTTCGTGTAAGTTTATTCTACACAAAAATATTATTTTCCAATTTATTGAATACCTAACATGGCTGAGCCATTTGTGATTAACATTACACATAAAAAATAACAGCCATGTTGAGATGTAATCATTTATATTAAATGCACTGTGCACCAATATTTTATTAATCCATATTAGGCAATAGTAATCTCTTGGAAACAATTTGTCATACCGGATACACATTTTTGTCATAATATCCGGATTTATAGATTACCACGAAACACCATCATCTTTCAAAGTCCCCTTCCATGTTACATTAATGTCTCCGAGCCTTCAGCCAACTTTCTTCCACAAATATTGGACTCGATTCATATATGATTTCTTTCCGCTGTCTATTAAGGGTATTTTCCGAATTTTTCAACACATATTTGGTTTCGTTCAACATCCAATATTTGTCAATAAATACAGCACTCAGTATCTTTCACACAATGTCGTAACAGCATCGAGCTACCACCTTGTTTTACAGTGGTCTGCACATTTGTCAACTGCAACTCCGTGTTTCGTTCTCTCCGTTCCATTCTTCAAATTTATATACTTTCATCGGAATTTTATGTGTTCTTCAACCAGCTTCACATTGAACGATGCAGTTTCTGTTCTTCAAATTACTTTAAGGCTTTCTACGTGGATTTCTGTTGTAGATATTGCTTTCCCGCAGAATTCTGCAGCACAATTGTTATCGCAAGTACTTCTTTGTTACAGTTCATAGCGAGAGATTAATTCCATGTTGGGTGTAGAAGTAAGTATGCTGTTCCTCTCGATTTATTTCATGTAGCACATAATGGTTTACTTGCAATATTTATATCTTTATTAAACTTTATTACCATTTGACGAATTGATGGCGCAACATGCTTCTAACATATTGACATTTGGGTTCTGCTGCAGTAATGTTGCTTTCGCGTTCAGTTGTATTCAGCTTTCGGATACTTGTGATTTCCGAAGGCGAAGAGATGTTAAATTTTCATCCACGGCAAAATGCAGTTCCTTTATTTCCATTTAGATATATTGAATAAATATTAAAACGTTGAAATATCAATTATACTAATATTTCCTTTCTTTATTTTCATTATTAATATTTTCTTGCTCTATACGAATACAAGATGTTTCGTTTATGGCGTACCTGGTTACATTGTTCGGTGCGACGAACTTCTCGCCCCCCCCCCCCTTTTTAAAATGTATCCCTGGTGTTGAGTAAGCCGTTCCTGAGAGCGTTTAATGCCCTCTTACCGGTCTTACATGGACATTTTAATGGTATTACCCGCTGAAGATTAAAGTTGGAGAAAAATGAAGGAGGGTGGGGGGGCAAATTTTTCCAAAAACTCCTGACACGAGGAAATGCACCAGTGGGATTTGGGGCATATGTTGAGAAGGATTGGGAATGAATCTGGTCTATCAGGGGGATAAGTTTGGTTTTGGTAGCGGTGTAAATGAATTGTTTAGAACTGTTTAGCTGTGGGTGCCAGATTATGGAGATGTGGAGTCCAGGGACTTTTAGTTTAGGGTCGTATGGGATATGGTTTGTCTTGTAAAATCCAGTTTGCCTTCCTTTTCTTTTGTTTTAACGAGGTGGAAATCTTCAAAAGACACTTCCTGACCTGGGCCAGCATCTTGCTAATGATGCTGGGTAACGAGAGACAGACCTCCAACGTGTGCTGCGCCGTGTCCTGGGCAGCCCCACACTCGTGGGACTCCGCCGTCGATTCAGCCTTTATCGGGCACAGGAACTCACCGAAGCATCCGTGTCCGGTGAAAACCACCCTCTCCTCTGGTCCTCCGATGTTGGGCAGTAGGCGACGAAGAGTGGCCGCCGTCCTTTCCAACCGGGGAACCAGGCGGTCAAAGTGGACCTCGAAGCGCCAGCTTCCAGGAGGACCAGCGGCTCAGGAGGAGACCGAGATAAGTCATCCGGTCACCAACCTGAATCCAACTCTCACCTACCGTGAGCCAAGACAGGGGCGGCCCCGTGCCCCGAGTCTGATCGTGGAACCACATGCCCCGAATTCCGGCGACGACGGAGGTCAGTCACATACGCGAGAGGCGAATGATCCTTCTCCACCCGCCCCCCACCCTCCCTGCCACCCGTGGCCAGCAGCAACGCGTCAACCGTGTAACATGTTAAGATACCAGCAGCGGGGGGAGCCCGCAGCACCGTGTCGTAGCCGATGTCAGGATCGACAGGGTCGGACCCAAGCCCGGCCTCTGTGGAACGCCGCGGTTTACCATCCTCGAGCGCATCCGGCCGTACCGACCCGGATATTATATCCACTTGTCCCAGAGGTAGTCTCGAAGGACCACCCACATGTAGAGGGTTATTCTGTGTTCGGAGAGTGCCCCCTCCCCGCGACCTAACCGACTCCGAGAGGGACCTCATCCGACTGAATGCGTCTACCGTCGAGCGTCCCTCTCTAAATCCGAATTAGGACTCGGTCACGTCGGGACCTACCAGGGACCGGTTCCCCGAGAGGCGAGAAGCTAACACGCTCTCGAACAGCTTCCCCGCCACATCGAGGAGACAAGTGGGCCCAATAAAATACTTTATTCCTTTCGGATAATGAATAAACGTATGGAACACGGTTATTAAACGACTTATTAGCTTATTGTTTATTCATGAATAACGAATAATTCCACATTATTCTTAATTAAGACGATGTAACATTTGCCGCGCGTTTCCCTCGGTGCCCTCGATGCCCCCATCACGACCTACCGCAGCTGATCGGTACACAGCTGGGCGCACACCCGCGGGCACTCACATTGGCCAGTGATTTTTGTTAATAACTCAGAAACGAAATTACAAGCAACATTTTGGTCATGGAAGAAGTTGTTCAGAATCACCCCAACTATACCCCATTTCCCGATGATCCCTGGGTTTTGGGCCACCCTGTGTGTAGACGGATGGCTACCATTTCTATCCCAGGGATAGGGACAAGGCTAATAGCAGCGAAAGGCAGGGTGTGGTGAATTGAAATAGGAAGTCTACCTGGACGGAAAGCTGGCCTGTCAAAGCGAATCACTTTATATCCGGGTAGGGAAAAGTTAATGCCAGTATGAAGGCACGTTTCGGTAAAGAGAGCGATGTGGACCTGATGTTTTTGGAGACTGAGAATAAGATGATTCCTCTTTTGTGGAATAGAGTTTGAATTCCATAGCATTAATCGAGGGAAGATACCACCGACACGAATGCTTGAAATGGCTGAGTTTTGGAAGCGCATGTGCGCAGTTTCTGGAGGAGCGGTTCAGCAGCGCGTAGCATTGCACTCACGTCACGGATTTCCGAGCTCCGCTTGAATACCTTGAGGGGCTGTTCGATGGTCGCAGCCTCTTCTGTGACTAGTGGTGGCGAAAGAAAGGGACGTTGGGGACTAACGGGGTGGTGTTACTCGAAACACGTGGTTTTGGGGCTATTCGTTTGAGGAATTACTCCAAAGCAGAACATTTTGAGAAATTTTCAGTGCGTTGCCAACCGCAGTTTACGCATTTTAGAGCTTGCTCCCTGGTTTTAGTGCACTCTTGGGTGAAGTGGGAGAGAGCACAGTTGACACAGCGGGGGACCAGGTTACAGTTGGCCGACGAGTGGCCTGTTACGAGCCGGAGCTGTGGGCAACGCCTAGGCCGGCGAGGTTGATATAACCCAAGGAATACGGTTGAGAATTTGTTAATAAGGTACACGGACGAATCCGATGCGAAATCGGGGAGCCGCTGGGATGTGTGTAGCGAGGACGAACCCGATGCGACATCGCGGAGCCTCAGGAGTAGAGTCAAGCGCGGACGAACCTGATGCGAAATCAGGGAGCCGCAGGAGGGTGAAACGTCGTGGACGAACCCGATGCGAAATCGGGGAGCCACTGGGTTGGAGTATTTGTAGTTATTTTGTTTGGATAAGGCGTGCGAACGAACCTGATGCGAAATCAGGGAGCCGCAGGAAATGTTAGTTTGTCTCGTAACTTTAAATTAATATCTGATACAACTCGAGCGGTTAAGTTGTATCTGTAGGAACTTTACTATTGATGTAAAGGATTGCGGGGTAAAGGTAGGTTTAACTAATCTACTCGATTTAGTGGTGAACAAATTATATATATTCAACTCTGTATATATATGCAAATACTTAGGTAACTCACACTTAATATTATTTCATCTCGACTATTACAATTACAGACGACTGATTTGAATATATATAATTGGTTCACCCCTAAATCGAGTAGATTCGTTAAACCTACTTTTACCCCGTAATCCTTTACATCAGTAGTAACGTTCCCACAGATAAAACTTAACCGCTCGAGTTGTATCGAATATTAATTTAGAGTTACGGGACAAACTAACATTTCCTGCGACTCCCTGTAGCATATATATATTGAAATCAGTCGTCTGTACAATTGTACTTGTCGATATGAAATAATATTAAGTGTTAGTTACCTAAGTATTTGCACGGTGTTGACGCACTGGCGATGCGGGGTCTGAGAGCCGCTTTTAAGAGTATGCCGAAAGAACTTGAACCGGATTAACGGATTCTAACGGGTTAATCTATGATTCGAAAGATGCAGTAAGCCCAATCTCACTTGATATAACTGACTCTGTACGATCGTGGCACGACGCGACGCTACGCGTGACTGTGCGACTCCGAACCGACGAGGGTAGAAACCAAAGGGTTTATATACCCCCGAAATATATAAGGAAATTTAGGAGTCTTCGTCGGACCACGCCCGTCTTGGTCGTAATGCAGAAGGTCGCACATGTTCTCAGGACCCCTTTATCTGTTTATGGTAACCGAAAGAATTTTAGGGCGCTTTCCCGTCACAGACGCGAGCTCGAAAACGCGTTGAGAGCGACGTATGGAATATTCTTCATACGTTGTTGCGTCGCGAAATAAACGAGCAACAATTGCTTCGCGTGTCCTACCTGCGAACGAAGATAATAAAAATTCGTACAGTAGCAAAAAGGGCGACTAACAATCTGCACATGGAACAACCGTCCACGTGCAAATGGCTAGCACGTTTAAGACGCGCAAGTAACAAAACTGTTTTTGAAGAAATCGTTTTCTTCCTTAATCCAAGGGCAATAAGCGCCAAAACCTAATACGACCTCAACAGTTAATTGCAATCGTCATAAACGTGGATTCCCAACGGGGGGCTCGACGCCGATCTCCAGCAGATGTCGACCAGATCAAGTTTCGACACCCTTGCGGAATTTTCCCTGAATCGCCAAAGACCGACAGCAAGTAGTAAGGACACACCCACCTTCGGGAACCGCTCCTCGGCGCAAGGAAAAGGTGTAACTTCACCCTCGCAACACGCTGATTGGTAATTCGACAATTTTCCGAAACGTCCAAACAGCATGCGTAAAAAACGCTTCCGAGTCGACGTTTGAAGAAACGCTCGACGAGGAAGCCAGTCTTAGTTTGAACACCAGAAACACACCAACCCGGAGACCATCTCCTCCAGTAAACCAGCCGAGTCTTGGTTCACTAAGTCTTTCAATAGTGACTCGTTATAATTAATATTTATAACGAGACGGTATACCGACGAATACCGTATTTCCAGGTGTCGCATACCACGACGCTGAACATACGTAACAGGCCAAATGCTTGGCAGCGGAAGAGCCATGCGTGCTCAATTTGTGATACATGAAATTCCCTCAATAGACACGGGTATGGAACAAGCAGCCGACAGCCTTAACTGATTTTTATGGGGTACCCGTGGGAAAGGTAACTTTGTATGTACAGTAGCGGGTCTTAGTGGAGTCCCTTCTTGCAAGCGGGCTGCATGCAACGCGTGTGAGACCAACAGTTTTGAGCTCAAGAGCTAGTTCTTGAGAGGACATGAGGGGTAGCCCCTTCAAGGTCAGGGCAAAGGTTTGAACTTCTTCTCCGCTGAAAGCCACAGGTCCGCCACTACCAATCTGACGAGTCACTCTCTATGGTACAATAACAACTCCGTTATTACATATTTACGCTCCCCTACTTCGCTTATACTGGATGCGTATACGGGCTCTTTCATTTCGGGCCGTAGTCGTAGACGTAGTGGGGACTTTCCCCTTCGCCCAGGTTACAGGAAAAAGTGGGGATAAGTGGCAAACTGGCATGTACGCCGTCCATCGTCTATCGTTCAATCCTCGCCATTACTGCCGATACAAAAAAATGTCTGAGGACAAAGTTGTTTGGCTCAGGCCGCTGAATATTGTAATTTATATGTTTTTCATATCATATTATTATAATTGTTCAAGAATAGATTTCGGGTATGCATGATACATTAACCTTCAAATGACTTTGACTTTGACTTTGACTTTGACTTTGACTTTGACTTGGACTTGCATTCGCTCGAGCCACAACGCTGTAATTTTATTCAAGCTAAAACTATGTGGCCTACAAACTACTGCAATTTCTTAATTCAAGAAACATTTGCGACATTATCTGCTACAGCGATACCAGAATGAGATATATATCGACATTATTGAAAAATCGTCGGGGAACTTGTCAAGTGGAAAAAATGATGCCGAGAGGAAAAGGTTGTTAATTAGAATATTAGACGAGTTACACATTTTTGGCCTGGGACATTTGTTTTTGTTTCGGCCAAAATATCGTAGAAATTATGATGCACGTTATAAACCAAAAACACCCTACACACCGTTGCATTAAATCGTTTCGCAACTTTTACTCGTGGTTTGAGAATCGTTAGAAAACTCGAATATTACAGAATCGCCACGTGATTACGCAAGATAGCAGCGTATGATTGTGCATGTAAGCGAATGCAATTATTTAACGGAACCCAAAATATAATTTTATCACTGGGAATGCTTTCATTCCGATAGCAGATGTGTCCATTAGGTCAATGGACATGCTTTCTACTTGAAACTGAATTATAACGCTGTAGCAGTTCGCGGCTTTTGCCGCGTAACAAGGTTTAATAAAGCAGTCTGCGTAATAATATGGTATAGCAATAACACGTGCAGTAGATTACTGTGCTATACATCGAGCCGCGCGGATGCATCAGGGAGAGATATTGCCCTAGAAAAATTGGAGTATCGTTTAGTCGAAACTAGGCAAATATTGTTGTGAAATAGCCGCGAGTTTTCACAATTAACAGCGCCCTACTGAACCTTTTAAATAATTCAACAATTCAAAAGGATATACTTTTTGTGATTTATTGTTTGGAACTTTACACCTTCTCGTTCGAATAGCCTCTTTATACTGCGCTTCGATCCTCTTTTGTTTCTTTCTTCATCGTCGCGTATCGGCCGCCGGTGACGCCGCCGCTGGCACGTTGTGCCGATTCGCAACATCCTCCCCCTCTTAAGAAGATTGTTGCTTACATCTAATACATAAATCTATCCGGTTTCTTACTCATTCTTGCTCTTCTTGTCTTAACAATTTCTGTGTTGCACTCTTCCTTACTGTCATTCACGCTTTTCTTACAGGTTTCAAAACTCTGACTTTGTATACAATTATGTCTTACATTATTATCAGTGGCGTTGTTTACAGAATTCTTATCGTCTACCTTGTCGCTTAGATCCTTAACAAATTCGGCATTTTCCTGTGCTACTTCTAGAGGGTAGATTCGCTCTACAGGTCTTTTGAGCATTCCATTCCTTGTCTTCAGCAAATACACTCTAGCTTTACCATCCCGCCCTGTAATCGCTTCAACACTTCGTGCTAGCGGCCAATCTACTCGTTTGCGTATATCATCACCCATTAGAACTATGTCACCGACTTTCATCTCTCTTGCTTCTTTTTTACCATTTTTCAGTAGCAGCTGGCTTAAATACTCTAATCGAAACCTAACTCGAAGATTATTCAGAATTTTTTGTCTATACCGGTATTTTTTATTCAACTTCGTGTTACAGAGCATATCTAAATCTGGAACACCACATTCTTCGATTTCTTTAACAAACATTGCAGGCGTTAATGGCTTTAGATCTTCAGGATCATCCGAGACATATGTCAATGGGCGTGACTTAATAACCGCTTCTCCATCGCAAAGGGACGTCGTTAAACTTTCGTATGACAGGCTGGCTTTTCCCAAAACTTTACGCACGATCGTTTTTAGTACGCCTATAAGTCGCATCCACCATCCTCCCTACCATGGTGCTGATGGTGGATTGATATGCTACAGAATTTGCAGTACTGCCGTCTGTTTAAATATTTTCACCCAATCAAGACTCTCTAATGCTTTGGCCGTACCTGTCAAATTTGTCCCATTGTCAGCGAATATATAACGTGGTCGCCCTCGTCTAGCAACGAACCTACGAAGGCATTCTATTAATCCGTCTACGGACAACGTTGACGCTAACTCAAAATGTACGGTTCTGTACACTGCGCATGTAAATATGCATATCCACCCATTCCCCCCTCCTTTAATAAAAACAGGCCCTGCGAAATTTATACCAGTAGTCTCAAATACCTTAGAATCGCGTACGCGAATAACGGGAAGAGGAGGTGGCTCGCATTGCATATTCTTCGCCTTATGTCTCTTACAGACAACGCATCTCGATACAACGGATCTAACAATTTCACGTAAAGAAATAATCCAAAACCGTTCGCGCAACGCGTTCATTACAATTTGCGTTCCTGTGTGTCCGCATTTGTCATGTGTCTCCCTGACAAGCAAACTTACAGTATCGTGTTTATCTAAAATAATAGGAGACAAAAACATGCTATCGTCGCACTTTGGCGTTTTTAGGAAAAACGTCTAATTGACGTTTTCCCCGCAGTTCGGCGCGCTGACTGCACATATATTGTAATAACTTTCAAAGTTGCGAATAGTTGCAACAAATTTTTATGCAGGTATCTTAAGTAGGTATTAACAAATACTTCCATGTAAATTTTAGCGCACCGATCGCGACCGATCCCTTTCATAAACTAAATTAAAGTGGAAAAACGGGGGAAAAATAGGGATACGCGAAAAGGTATTTTTCATAGGGTTTAAATACGTAGGTACCTTTCATGTTACGTGTACTTGTAGCTGAAAGAACACTCTTTAAAAATATATAATCAGATTTGAGTTAGCTCCACTCTGTAAAAAAGTATAGCACCGAAAAGTATAGGAAATTCAGAAAGAAATGGGATCGTTTTAAAGTGAACATTTTTCCCCCCCTTTGAAGGTGTCTCAGGCAATTACCGGTGCTCTGCGGCAATTTATTTGTACGCCAAGATTTAGTCTATACATATCAGAAGCTATGCCTAAAATTTCATTCATTTCCAAGAAGGTTGAAAAATTGAATTTAGTTCGTGTTTTTACGGTTTCGGACCACTGTGCGTCGTCCCGGTTGAGGATCTTTGTTTTTATAATATATAGGCCATCCTTATTTCGTAGCACTCTAAAAGCCGGCAAGTTATTCCTATCTGTATTTGCAAACATGATTCGCTGTAAATGTTTCAGTAAACTAATTTCTGCTTCTTTAATTTCGCTTACTGACAAATTTAGTTGTTTACGGCCATCTTTAGGCAAATACGCAGTTTTCGATATTTCCTGTACATCAAAAACATCGCGTTTTTTCAATTTGACCTCCTCGAGCAACAGATTCCGGTTTTTCAGGAATCTACGTATCCATGATATGAAACGTATCAATTTCGTGTATGTGGAAAACAAATTACTGGCTTTGAACGATGAGTCATGCGCATTTACCATATTTACGAGCGCACTCTTTTCGATTTCGCTCTTTACTATATTCTCGTCTACGCTCTCTTTTCCGGAAGGCCAATAACTTTCGTCATTCTTAAGCCAACATGGCCCTAACCACCACTGCGACACAACAAGCTGCGACGGGCTGCAACCTCGCGACGTCAAGTCGGCTGGATTCAAATCGCCCGCAACGTACATCCATCTACTTACGTCGCTCAATGATCTGATTTCTTTTACTCGATTATAGACGAATGTCTCCCACTGAATGTCACGTTTTAACCAGGCTAGTGCTGTGGTAAAATCAGACCAATGCGTCACGTTTTCTACGTGACGAGTTAATGACTGGAGATCCTGGAAAAATTCCCTGAATTTTCCCATGCACGCAAATCAAAGCTGCCCGTGGCCATGATTGTATGAACAATCGTAACTCCTCTATTGAATCGACACTCGTCGCACAATTATCTACGTAGAACGATTGTTTTAATTTCTGGACTGACTCAACCGGCCACGGACATTTTTCACTGTCTTTCGCGTACTCTAAAGCCCTCTCCAAAAGTATCGTTATTATTTCCGACAATAAAAGCGGGCTAGGAGAGTCCAAAGACCACGAGGCAGTGTCTAAAAACCACCGTTCTTCCCTCCTCCTGCCATAGAAAACCAAGGAAATCTCTGTCCTCCCGATTCACAACGATCTGCAAGAACTCGCCCTTTATGTCCGAAACGACTCCTACTTTCCTCTCGCGAAATCTATTCAGCGACGACGGAACAAGCTCTATAAGGTTGGGACCTTTTTCGAGGCATTGGTTAAGCGACCGATGCCCTTTCCTATTAGATGACGCGTCAAATACTGGCCTAATCTTCGTCGTACCGTTTAACTTTACAACCGACCGATGCGGCAGGTACTGACACGTGTTTTGAATCTCATTATCAGGAACCTTTTCGATTATATTTTCCCAGAGCCAATTTGTAAAAACATCATCATAGGCGGAGAAGAGATTCCGTCTGTTTAATTCGTCGATCGTCGCCACCAATCTATCCTCTGCGATATCAAGATACTCAGACAATACCGCGTGATCCTGTTTCCACGGAAGTCGAACCACGTACCGCCCATTCTTATTGACCGTTGCTGATTTCCTTATGAAATCTCGCGTACTTTCGTTCCTTGCTGTTTCATTCATCTTTTCTGTAGGGTCATTGATACCTGGAATATCTAACCGCCACAATTCTGATACGTCTGCCTGATGTACCGACATTGCCGCAAACATGGACGCTGTATCGCTATTCTTCTTCGATTGTTTGTGCAGTTTTCCCATAACCGTCCATCCGAGGAGCGTTTGCATCGCAACGAGGTCGTTACCTCTGTCATACTTTGCTCCTGTAAACAATTTCCCGGCAACATCCGCGCCTATAAGAACAAGTATCGAATTTTGTTGACTACCTATATCGGTTAAAATAATTTTCCTTTTACGCAACTTCTGAACCCATGCGTCCTTAGAAATGCTCGGAATCGTTTCACAAATCGTGTCTTGGCTTAATACTGAAAAATTACACTTGTAAGACCCATCAAGATTTCTCATGCGAATCAAGAAAACATCGTGCTTCTCTGTCTCTGACCTGACACCGCCGAACAAGGAATGTGCTACTTCAATCTCTCCGCGAGACACATATCCTATATCCTTAGCAATATCGGCGCGAATGTAAGAGCGTTGCGAAGCTGTATCTACAGGGTGTCAGAAGACTCAGGGACCATCGGGAATTGGGGTGTAGCTGAGGTGTGGATACACAACTTTTTCCTTTGTAATAATGTCATACATAGTTCCGTTCTTGAGTTAGTAACGAATAACACTGGCCAATGAGAGCGCCCGGCGATCACTTGCGGTTGGTCGTGACGGGGGCATCGAAGGTATCGAGGAAAGCATGCGGCAAATGTTCCATCGTCTTAATTAAGAATAACGTGGAATTATTCATTCTTCGTGAATAAGAAATACACTAATAAATGTTCGATATGTTTTATTCATTATCCGAAAGGAATGAAGTGTTTTATTACTTATGAAAAAAATACTTTTTTTTATCAGTACGTTTTCAGGTGGATAAATTATGTTTTAAGAGAAACGATTCGCATAACTAATGTTAGGAAGAGCTAGTTAAACTTACCCATTCGTTCACGAATTAATCTGCTTAACATTGTGCGATTCCTGACCTAGGCAACGCTCAACAGCTGATGTTACGGCCGGCTTAGTATCCTTGCACGATCACTTCACTTCACGATAACTTCACTTGCCACTGTGAAATGTGGGGATACTTAAAAACAATTTATTGTTCCTACGTTTGAACATTTTGTAATATTCTGCGTTTGTACGATTCATGTTGCTCGCTAGGTTTTTTGAAATATGACCGCGATTGACACAAATAATTTCTATCGCTGAAACTCATTTTCCTCGCAATATCGCAATCTGGACTTTCGTGCTTACCCTTACAAAATATGCATACCAACGTTCTCTCTTCTTTCGTAGTAAGCAACGCGCCCGCGCTGGCAGGTTCCTTGGGAGTCTCCGGCGTGGACTTCTGTTTCCTACATCCTTCCGCATCTGACGAAATTCTGAAAGCCTGCAGGGCCATATCGATGCGTTCTTCATTTTCGACCACGTGCCGCAGGAGCCCCAGAAGCGTCGTAAGCCGATCCCTCGTTTCCCGCTCATCGCCGTAACATCGCGGCGCACTTGTCTCTTGTGACACCCAGCGTTTCAAGGCCGCGAATGTGTGACTCTACTTTGTCATACAGGCTCGCGAGTGTCGGTTTTTTATTTCCTTTCACGGCGTTCCGAAGTAGAAGCCCCAAAAGATCACGCACTATTTCGTCTCGGCCGAAACGATTTCTTAGGTTTGTAACCGGCTCTTCGTAACTTTCTCCGGTCGGCGGGAAACTATTCACGAGTTCCTTGCCTCTTGATCCCAGGACTGTAGCCTGCAGAAGATACTGGAACTTGTCTTCTCTACTAATTGTCTGGTCGTCGTGAATTTTCTTGAGCTGCCTCCAAAACGGAGGCCATTCTTTAACATTGCCGTTGAACTTGGCCAGCTCTATTCTCGGGGGCTTCGTCGTCTTTCTCTCGGTCCCGGAGGAAACCCGGTGTTGTCGTTCCGAGGCACCCAGAAGGTCAGCCATCTTTAATTTGGCAGTCAAGAAATTTGTCTTGTACGCATCGTCCGTTTCCAGCTCCTTGGGTATCGCTTCGTAGTCCATGTCGGGCTGAAAAAGTGCGTTATTATACACCACGTGTGCTTCGTTCAGTTCAGCCATCTTCGTTTCCAAGAGCTGAAATGCAACCGTCTTTTCCTCGTGCGTGGTACGGCTATCCCCCATCGCTGCTAAGAAAGCCGTATGCGCCTTTGTAAATGATGTGCGATGCGCTCTCCTTAGTCACTTAACCAACTCCATTCTCCGGCACCTGAAACGTTCTTAAAATGGTCTAAAAAAAACATATAACCTCCTGAATTCACTCAATCTTCTGCTCACACGCCACTTTTTATACACTACTAATCTTGTCCTTCTACTAATTACCTGCTTAATTAATCTATTTAATTAATCAGCAAGTGTGCAAGAAAAAAGTACTGTAATTGAATCAATTTTTATCTATGGAGCAGCTTAATACTGTCGTGAACCCGTTGAGTAAAGTATTCCAAGGTAAAAAAATATAGGACGCCTTTATTACTCGTTTGATGCGATGTGTTTGAATGTAAAATGAATTTTGACTTCTCGATGTGGTGTGAGAAAAATGTAAATTATTGTTAAAATAGGACTGGACTTTGGTACGATGAGGGAGTGGACATAGGATCTCGTATTGGTGCTTAAAACGGTGGGAGTGGTACTGGAAGGAGTGTTGGGATTTTTGTGGAAGGTGGTAATTTATGATTGTTGCGTAATTGAGAGCAATGCATGCTTTTTGAGAACGTTCCGTGTGATAAACGAAAAAGCAACGAAGGATTAGTATGGTTATTTTAGCCAGATGTGCGCGGACTTGGTGGTTTCCGAGGTATTGCAAGTACGCGTTTGCGGACGCGTAGGGTACAAGGCTCCCTTACGTAACGCATTATACATATACATATCGCTGTATGCAGTTCTTCGCGTATAAATAAATAAACAGCGATGATATTTACAATTCTTTTTCTGGCCGAATTGTTTTTGAAAAAGACTATATAGTTGCAACGAATAGAGAAAATGTGGAACAGGCGCCGTCAGCAATATTATGTTAGCGATCACGGATGCTTTCTTGTTAATAAAGGAGCATCCACATATAAATGTTTTTCTTCTGCACAAGCCAATGATGAAACCGCGATTTGATGGAATGAATATACGATCGCTTATATTAGATCATAAAAGAGTTGTATATACAGGGTGACAAAAAACTCAGGGAACATCGATAATTGAGATATAGCTGAGGGGTAGAAAAACAATATTTTCCTTGGCAAAAATGTCCTACATAGTTTCGTTTTTGAGTTATTAACGAAAAACACTGGCCAATGAGAGGGCCCGGCGGGTATCGGCCGACGCGCGCTCAGGTGCGAACCGATCGCTTGCGGTTGGTCGTGATGGGGGCATCGAGGGTACCGCGGAAAGCATGCGGCAAATGTTACATCGTCTTAATTAAGAATCACGTGGAATTATTCATTATTCGTGAATAAGAAATACACTAATAAATCGTGTAATAACTGTGGCCTAGGTAAGGATTCACACAATGTTAGCCAGGTTAATTCGTGAACGAATGGGTAAGTTTAACTAGCTTTTCCTAACATTAGTTATGCGAATCGTTTTTCTTAATACATAATTTATCCACCTGAAAACGTACTGATAAAAAAAAGTATTTTTTTCATAAGTAATAAAACACTTCATTCCTTTCGGATAATGAATAAACGTATCGAACACGGTTATTACACGATTTATTACTGTATTTCTTATTCACGAACAATGAATAATTCCACGTGATTCTTAATTAAGACGATGTAACATTTGCCGCATGCTTTCCGCGGTACCCTCGATGCCCCCATCACGACCTACCGCAAGCGATCGGTTCGCACCTGAGCGCGCGTCGGCCGATGCCCGCCGGGCGCTCTCATTGGCCAGTGTTTTTCGTTAATAACTCAAAAACGAAACTATGTAGGTCATTTTTGCCAAGGAAAATATTGTTTTTCTACCCCTCAGCTATATCTCATTTATCGATGTTCCCTGAGTTTTTTGTCACCCTGTATAGGAACGGTAGACAGGAAGAAAAGATGGATAGTTTCGCCGAACGGACAACACGGTTGGGTGTAAGATGAGTTGCGCAAAGTTGAAGATTGAGATAGTGGTGGAACAGATGGTTTGCTGGTAGAGAAGGGTTGAAAAGATGGAAGGAAGCAAGATGAAGAAGGAACACGTAATTCCAGAGGGTTTAACGCGCCCCAATTTTCGGGCCAGTAAATTCCAATAACGTCCGATGCCCTTAAACTCTTCGTACATCATGTCCTGTGAATCTTCGATCGATTTGTAACGGAGGAATTCAGGTTATCGATATCCATTGAAAGGTTTTACTCGTTACGAGCAATTTTTCGTTTAGTTCCTTCAAGCTACATTCCTTGGCCACATTCTGCTGCTGCGACTGTCAAACGATACGAGATGTATCCGTGTTTATGTAGCAATGTGTATGTTAAGATTAGCACCGAAGGCAAAACTACGCAAATGCTGCGTTTGTTAAAAAATTAATAATCTGTGGGTGTTTCTTTTTTTGCGGCTCGCCGCGTTTATTCGTTCGTCGTTTTATAGAGGTTACTCAGTTGGCAGTACATATATAGATAGTATTTCAGTACAGATCCATCCATATCTAATCTGATACGGAGGAATTACTGCATCGCTTCATCGATGCAGTAATTGTCTCTGCTGGTTCGCCGGCCTCGCGACGATCTCACGGTGGTGTTTTGCTCGATGCTTTATAGAATTTCTCTCCGTGAACAATAAGTGTAACGCGGATAATACTTCAGATTGGCCGTTACGTTGCGAAGAATGATGCACGTTTCTCCAATTTTCCGCACGATGGTCACGAAAGCCTCCCCTTCAAGACTGGGTAGATGTTTTTTTCAATCAGCGCGGCCAATGCTGTTGTTGTTTACAGCGCTGGAACCCAAGAATGCTTCTGAAACGGTGTATTTTGCGGCTGCATTGTTCCCCGAGTGTGTGATGTCGGAACGGCATCCCCGGTTGCTCCTTATACCAATTGTACCTATGCACAGTAAGCCTGCAGTTTTCATTTCCTTTTGAAATTTTCAATGTTCCATTCGACTAGAATATAAATGAAGTTCTTCGATCGGCCTACTTCTACATTCTACGTATTATTTTTCAATGTAACCTTCAACAATTGCCACGATTTTAGATGTCGCGTTAAAAATGAAACGTTCGCGGGGCTGGATAAATGTAACACAAAATTGGGCAAACTTATAATGGAAGGTTAAAAAGTATTAACAAAATATGCCAACTTGATGCTGATGTTGCAAAGAAGTAATAACTGCGCGTCGATAACGATGAATATGAATATGAATATAGAAGAGCGCTGGCTGAATGGATGGACCCTTCTACGCGCTTTGTTGTCGTCGATGCGCCATCGTTATGCGATGGACATACGTGGAGAATACGGGGACAGGTCAACAGATTTTCCCTGATCTTCTCGCTTTCGAATTCTCTCCGAAACAGAAGGAAATATAGACGTTTACGTTTGGCGAAATACACCTCGAATCGGTTCAAGTCCATATAGCATAGCATGCAGCGTAAAACGGCAGAACTACGATATACATATCGATATGATAAAGTGATTCATTAGTTGTTCAGTTATTGCGACGGCCATTTTTAGCAATATAATTTCACATTTCCGCATACAAATGTATACAACTGGCAACGGTGCACCTTTTTTGACTGGCACCAGAAAACAGGATTCCGCGTGAAGCACCGAAATACTCATTTGTACTCAGAGCGAACGGTATAAAGTGTCCCCAGGTGATTTCCACAAAACTATTAACGGTAAAACCGAAATTCGTTTTTAGTTGTTCGCTCGTCGATGCACGCTTTTATAGTAGAGGCAGTGTACTGCCGCTGAATCCCCCAGAGGTGGGGTAGGAAGGCCACGTCTATTAACTTTCATATTTTCAAAGAGCTCTCCTAAATCCTCGTAACGTTTGTTTGAAAGAGTCTTTCCATTTTACATGATAAAAGGAGTACTCCAGAAAATATTTCAGACGGGGTACGACGAAGCGTATTAAATTTACTGTTTCCGAGCTTCGAAATTACTTCAATAATTGTTTCAAACGTTTTCCATTTGTTTCGAACCGTTTATTGGATCGTGCGCGTTATATTCGGATAAAAGTTAACTCTTCTCCGGGAACGAGGGAATCGGTCGAATTGTGTCTGTCCTTACCTAATCTAGTCAATTTGTTTTCGTTATATCCTGTTCTATAGTACAACTACTATAGTTCTTTCCCTGATGTACAAATTCTATTCGTACGTTACAAACCGTAACTAGGCTTTCGAAACACTATTTCCCTTAATAATCTACTTCTAGAAAATTGTATAGCTGAGTCATCGTTATCGCAAGTGTATCGAAGGCGATGTGCAACATTTTGCACAAATATTGTTTACTACTTAAATATTGCAAGTTGTTGGTATAGTACTCGATCTCTTTCCTTCAGAATCTTCTTATCGCGTGCATCGGCCCTTCAGATATAAAAAAATATTCTTCATACGTTTTCTGCTAATTAAAAGTTGTTGGAACTAAACATATAATTTGAAACTTGGTAAATATGTTTCCATTGCAAACTAATTTGCTCGATTTGCGACTAAACGTAAGATTCTTTTGCTAAATTATCAACTCCAGGACAACTTCGATTTGACTCATGTTCGTGAAAATCTTCCGCGCTAGGATCTGGTATCAGCAAGTAACAATTGCACCGTTGAGTTACAGCGCGAAGGATTCCAATTTCAATCGGATGATATGGATGCAGTTGTGTCTTCGTTCGGTTAGAAATTTCGAGTTTCATTGACAGGGGTAAATCCTTGCTTTGTATTCTCGAAGGGATCGATTATCGGGGCACCGACCAGAAATCGACGTGGTGAATGTTGCGGTCTGACGATGCACACGAGCTGGTATGCGGAGAACACCGTAGCGCCGGACTTGCTACGAACAAGGTTGTAACCAATAACTTGCGCAACGCTTTGAACAGTCGCCTGGTTTGTGGCTTCGTGACTAAATAGTAATATCGGGAGTAGCACGATGCTGCTATTCTGCATCGCGTTTGCAGCATACCCCGTACACGGGGCACCGTCTCTGTCTTCGGATGCTTTACATCGCTACGCTAGTGAATAGCGTAAAGGATTCGACTAGCCTTCCTTGAGAAAAGTGCCACAGTGATCTCTCGAAGCTTGTGTTGAAATTATTTTCTGTCACGCAATACAATCAAGCCGATTTTCACCAGGAATCTATATATGAATTGTTCACTTTTAGTTTTGTAGCGATGCATATCGGGAACATTGAAAATGATGAATAATATCTGTCCGGAGAGAATGTTAGTAACAGGTAATACACTGGTATGCAAAATTAAAGGGCCGCTGAATTTTGGTTGCAAGCTTGTCGATATTTGAGCTGCGCTAACTTCGTGAAAAGGATCGTATAGCGTGACGTCTCTTACCTTGACAGCCCTGCGTTCATTTTTTAACGACTTTTTTTACATCGTGTACGCGGTGCGGACGCGAACGTACTTTTTTCGACAATTTTACAAATTCACACATCGGTATGGATTTTTCGAAATTTTCGAGATTGGAATTTAGTAATTTTTCCGAATATCCGATCAGCGTGTAGAAGATTACTTCTGAGTCGACGTTTCGACAAACGTTCGACAACGAAATCAGTTCCATTCCGACTACCCTCGAGACAAGAAGAGGCTTGATCTTGAGTACCATCGCTTTACCTCAGAAGCCAAGATCGAGCCTTACAACCTCGATCTTGACACTTATCTCAGAATCGAGCCTTACAACCTCGATTTTGAATTTGCGCAAGCCGAGTCTTGCACCTTAACCATAGCGATGGAACAAGGGCTCCGGAGTTTGATTTACAAACATTCTTCGTTATTTCTGTCGTGATCCAAGTTACGAAATTCGTGACCGACACGACACCACAACTTTTGCATCATTTTTAAAGCCATTTTCTAAGATAATGAAATTTCGTATTGAAGATATGCATTCCATAATTTCTATTTACATATTTAGCATATTATTGTAGAAGTTATTTTTTGTAAACCCCACGTAGTTGGGAATAGAGGACAGGTGGTGTAATAAGACTTCAGTTACTCTCATTAAAACACTATCTTTATTATAAATGCGTCGACACACGACGTTACTCACACACACGATACTTTGCGCTACGATCTGTTTCCACTCTCTCTTCACTCTCACTTAGCTCTGCCCTAGCTCTGCCTCATTCATTCTTTATATTCTTCCACTCTTAGTTTCTCTTTCATTATATTCCTCATTTGCTCTCACTCATTTAGGACACACCCCCGCGGTCATTCCTCGGTGGTGGTCGGTCCCGACCACCCGAACCCTCGGGCCGCTGTACTCCCCATACACACGACCTTCTCAAGTACTCAGCTCCGAACGTACCTTTCATACATCGCAATCATTCTAAACATTCACGCAGTATTTTCAATCCTACATTATGTTTTGTTACTGCGCCTATTTCAGCACGGTGTTGTATGAATTACAGTTCATCGTGTGATTCTTGGATGGGTCAAGCTTCCATGTGAAATAAATAAAATTAAAATGATCCGACCCGTAACAGATATAGTTCTGATAGCACCGATATTAACAAGAATATAAGTATACTAATCTCTTAGTAAGCGAGTTATTATTCATTTACGAAAACTTGTTTTGCATGCACTCCGGCTTTTCAAAATATCTGATTTCAAGAATCGGATTCAGATGACCTTTGGGGACGTTGCAATGGATCGTTAAAAATTTTATGAGCGGTATGGTAAATTCACAAGTGGACGATGGTCAACTGCAGATGAGCCAAGTAGCAGACACATGGAGCGGATACGAAACAACATTTCGGGAAAGAATGATAACCATTAAGAGGCCATTAAGAGATCAGATCGAACCAAACTTGGTCAATGTGTGTATCAAAATGTATAACGTGTTGCTGCAATAAATCTTAGGTGCGCATATTATTTTTCCCTCCGAAAAAAATAATGCTTCTGCTCTAACTAATAACATCGGAGTCTTGAGAAGAATTAGTTTCATTACGCCCAAGAACCACCCAGCGTATTTGACCACGCGGACGTCGCGCTATTCCCACCGCAGAAGATCGCACCACATTTCCGTATTTTGGATATTAATTTTGACCTTTTAGTAGAAAAAGGACTGCTAACAGCTGTACAAACCCAGACGAATCTTTTTCATTTCAAATGCATGTATTTTGTTCTTTGCTGTTACAAATTAAAACTGTGGTATTCGTATTTTGGGTCTTGATTAGTAGTCAACATACGCAATTTCATCAACATTTTATAGGTAGAATGGACAAACACATGCTCTCTTACCTAAATAACTTTTGAAGGAAGTAACTTTTTTTAATGTTCCTTTGTTATATTTTGTTGTTATAAAAATATAAAATTTCGCCATCTGTACTCATTTTTTGTATCTCGAATAACTTTCGAAGCATTACGCTTGTTACGAGCCGAGGGCAAAGGGGCACAGCTGCGAAGCCGAGGATCGGTTATTTATGAATTTGTTAGTCGCGGACGGCCAGTGCGATTTTCGTCACTGGGGCCCGGGTAGATAGGAAGTGCGTGAACTTGCCGATGCCTGTTTCATCACCGGGTGTCACAGGAAGGTAAAGGTTCTCGTGGACAAACCAACGCCTATTTCATCGTCGGGAGCCACAGGATGGTAAGATTTCGTGGACAAACCAGCGCCTATCTCATCGCCGGGAGCCACAGGAAGGTTTGCGTGGACAAACCAGCGCCTATTTCATCGCCGGGAGCCACAGGATTGTTAGTAAAAAGTACTCGTAACGTATAACGATACACCTCGAGCGGTTAAGGTGTAGCTGCTTGGTCGGAAGTTACTGCCAATGACTGGTAGAGGAGACTCAATGATTAAAATGCGTACGGTTATATTAAACTTGCATTTTCTACGTTCTGTTCTGTTACAATTGAATTACACAAAATCCACCCTTCTCAATCTGTACGGATTTAAGAGTAACTATCGGCCAACAAAAGGCCTAACGATATACTACAATATGTATATCGCTTAAAAACGAATTTAAAGAAGATTGCTTGAAAGGGACTCGGTACCCGATCTCGCTGAGCTCAAAGTGTCAAAATATTCGGTACAGGAGTGTGCACGAAGCTAGATTAAAACTGAGCCGCCGAGGGCTGAATTCGTGCCCTTTTTATACCCGAAGGCCGGACCAAAAAGCTGGCGGGGGCACGGAAAATTCCAGGGGAGTTCGGAAAGATTCCCCCGAAAAAGGGTCACGTCATCGCGACGTGGCGGAAGGGGCAGACTCGACTGCATGCACCCTCGATTTCCAAATAAGGGCGTAGTAGGAGGAAGAAAAAATGGAATAATTGTTCCTACGTAACACGCTAAATAGATAAAAATGGAATTTTCTTTATACTATAATATTTGGTGTTAAAAGTTTAACAAAATTGGTGCTTCAATGGAACAATGTTAGCACTAATGCATGTATTATGAAACCATTATGGGTTTATAACATTAGTATTTGAAAGGAGTTGAAAGAGAATGATAGGTAGCTGAGATGACAGACCACTCTTCACTCCTTTTAGTGCCCGGCACCTTGCGCGGCGGGCGCTTGTTTATTGAACAAGAAAGGGAAAGGTCTGTGACACTTCTGCGAACACACATACAAATTGATCGAAAAGTGGAAATAGATGCGTCGAGCGGTGAAGCCCGACATTAACAGGCGACAGCAAAACGACAACTAAAAAACAAAACTAAACTAAACGCTACGCCAAGCAGCATTGGAAGGGGCCGATACGTGACCAAACCTTCCACGCATTCAGATTTGCCAACAGTATTTTCTAATGTATCCCGACAGTTGCTATTATTATTCATGTGTAATTATTAAACTTAGTAGATTTATGAGAAATTAATGAGATTTCCATGAAACAGTTATTCATAATGTCAATAATATTATGATACTGATACAATATTATATTCTAATAATATAATTGCTCGCCTTGCCATTATACAAACAAGTGTGTAATGTACACAATAGCGTTACGGGAAAATTGAAAAGCTTTTCCTCCTGCCGCGTAATAGAAATAGTGTCGAGTAACATAATTTTCATAGCGGATTCAATATTTCACGTCATGCAAATTGATATGTCGTTTTTGATTAATTTGATGGATTATATATATAGAAATGAGTAATAGTATTTTGTTCATATTACAAACTTAATACTTTTATACCCCACGAAGAAAGTTTCTTCATTACAAACTTATATTCTGGTCTTTATTGGATCAAACAGCAAGCATGCTTTCCAGAAAGAAAAACTAAAATCTCATGAACTTCTTAAAGATTCAAAAGTAGAAACTTTTTAATAAACTTTTTATCCTCTGAATTTTTGTACAAATCCTCCATTATTATAAACTGTTCGTTAATTAGATAGGGTGATTAGGGGGGGGGGGTGGTGGTTGTCCCACGACGACATATTAATCTCTAAAACCGTTTGATAGTGAAGAAATCAAAGACAAGAAATATTAAATACTACCCTATTCCGAATAAGATGTATTATTGTTAGTAAATAAGCTTTATATTCGATACGATATGATACGAAAAACAGTTTGAATAAAAAACATTCAACTTGTTTTCAGTTGTTCTTATACGAGAAAAGAGTATTTAGTAAATACTATTTACCCGTTCGGTACGAATTGTCGACTGTTAATCGTTTTCCGCAACATCCAATCAGTGTTAAGTCGTCAATCGCCTTATCTAAATAGCAATTTGGAGAACTTTGCGACCAGGACTCCAATTTTATTTCACTTTAAATCGAGCGTACCTTCGCTCTGTTCTACAATTACCTCAAACTTAAGAAAATTACGCAATCGCAACATTTTTGTATATTACCTGGACACTATTGTTTTGCGAAGACAAGAAATCAAAACAGCAAAACTCCTAACATTATATACCCCTAAAACATTTCTCGGACAACACACGCCGCATTTACATAAATAAGTCATGATACGACGCTGATCTGTCCATTGGATATGCCAGACAAATTAAATCTCCCAAAGCACCATAAAATAAAATGTCTTTTGTCATTTATAATATTATACACTTGTCTACCATCGCCACGAACTAATATAATTAGCTGCCGCGACAAAATGACTTGGACAAAAGAAATTGGAAAAAACCGAGGAAATGACAACGATTCCCACAATGAGTGGATTGTTCCAGGATATGTTATGATTAAACGACAAGATTATTAGAACAATAGTGAATTATTTAATGGTGCTAATACATTCAAATCCTTCGGAGGTTTGCACTCAACATACAGACCACCATCGGTGACATTAAACCTGACAATGGTCTCGGCGAATATCAAGCTTACCGTGCGTGTTGGTTACTGGGATGCGCAAAACAATTCGCAGAATTCAGACAACTCTGACGAAATACGTGTAATCGGACGAAATTAAAACGTTGCAATTCCCGACGCCACAAACAGGTATAATTAGACGAGCATCATGCCCGACGCGACGTTGCACATGTTCGACACTCAATTATTCCCGCGGTGAACAGTAATGCTGCATGACATTCCGTTTGGAATGATAATTGGATATCGATCTCGTCGCAATAAAATATAATTTGTGCGTCGACGAGATCCAAACGAAAGTTTTGATGCTTCTTAGTTGTTTATTCTTGCTCCATTGTTCCACAACTGATTAAAATATTACTATAAAAGAACGCATCTTTGGGTGGGTGAAATAGTGTTGAACTGCTTTCTTATAAACAAATAGGGTCTGCTGTTACTAGCTGTCACTAAAAATACTTTAATTAATAAATCCATACCGATGTCGTCGACATCGAAGTTTCTAAATTTGCATTCACCAAACCAAGCTCAATATTATTAATGATAGATAGTTATCCGCAGTATGGCTTGGTGTTGGGTTAAAGTCGTAAATGCGTTTACATTTCATGTAAGAACACGACCGCGAAGGCGTCCAGGCATTGGGCACCTATGGATTTATGGTGAGTTTATGGTTTACTCGAGAAGCCCAGGCTTGCCCCAACATTTGGCATCTCGCGTTTCGCGGGCCCAGATAGAGTAGTACCTCGTGCTAATCTCTGCTGCAAGCGTGGCGCTATTGAGGCCCCCAGCCAATGGGCCTTCTGCATCAAGTTCGGTAGCGCTGAGCGCGTTCACACTTGGACAGGAAAAGAGGACGGAACGCCTTAATAGAAACTTTAGAGTAAAACATTTTTTTTAAACAAGTTTTTATTAAAATGTACTAAAAAGGCGATAATAATTTTGATTCCAGGCTAAATTTTTCTATTTCTTCCGACGCAAATACGATCCAATTTATATCTGGTTTGGTCACATTTTAATCGCAACAATCTCAGCAATGTTTATGCACAATATGCATAATGAAATAAATAACAATAAAAAAAGTTTCATGGTTGCATTAGTGTTGTCTCTCGCTCATACTTAGGTTTACATATCTAATCTTTTAGTGACGCCCGGTTTTCAATAGCCCTCTTCCTTTCACTCCCAGTCCATTTCTGTGTCCCTCCATGTCGGCGCCAGCAAAGAAACAGGGCTTGGCCGAAATTTCTTTGATAAGCAATATTTGCTTTCCTGAACCCATCATCAGGTCGAAATCATGAAAACATTGTATTGTCATCGGAACAACGTGGGGGTTTGGAAGGGGGAGCAATATGGTCACTGGAGGCAAGACTTTCGTTTATTTCGCACTACTAATTAGAAGGATTAGCTTACTACTTGATGCGCAAACAAATTTTTTGGAATTAGTCGGAATTGCAAACCAATAGAGCGCTTTGTGCTTTTGACAACTTTTTGTCTCGGCCAGTCATGAAAATCTAAAAAGTGCAAAGTGCAATTTCTTAATGATTTTTTAGAGTAACTGAGAGTTGAAGAAGGTAGCCCACAGTGTTCGGAATGTACGCTGTGTGAGAAAAAAGAGCGACAGAAATCAGAGAGCAATAATTATGGTTTAATATTACGGTTTAAGCCTGGCACTTTATTTAACTACCCATCCTATCTTATGAGTTCAATTATTTTTCCATTTTGCATATCAAAAGTGGAATAGTGGAATAAAAGAGCAACATCATGTTATATTATTTCGCTTAGTTTCTTATTTTACATGTATGTACAAGGCAAGATCGTCAATCCGTGTAACGCGAATAACGGAATATTATATTAGACGATAATATTCATCCATTTCGAACTATACTCTGTTTCATGTTTCATAAAAGTGTATAGCAGACAGCTGTTAACGTATTTAATTGCACGTACTTTCTATTGTACTGCGAAACTCAGCAGGCACGAGAAACACTGCCAATCCTTACAACATTCCCACGTTTAGCATATTGCTTTCGTGAAAGGAATATTTTGATAGGAGTTTAAGCTAATTTTACAGCGTGCAACTTCTATGGATGCAATAACTCCTTGTCGTAACAGTCCGAGCTATATAATATGTAATTATTATACTATAACAGCTGTATTAACAGATGGGCCATCGATAACTACTTTATGAAAAGTTTACAAGTTTTTCGCTATATAGATCTCGAAGTAACAGGGTTTGTCGTACATTCGCAACGCGTAAGCATTACATACCTTTGTAAGAAGTGGCAGTAGACGTAAGAAGTGAAAGAAGAATGCCTGAAACAGACGGGTCGTAACGGAACAGGTACAAATGTCTGATGGGTTCATGATTAACAGAAAAGCAGTACTAATGCAATTCTGCTATGATTAATGATTGATGTCATGATTCAACATTCTTATCGTTGTACGGGCTACCGTGCGATCAGTGAGAAGAAACGAAAATAATAATGAGTCATTGTGTAAAAACATGGGGACAACAAAAAATTAAACTTTTTCCTACGATGAGTGGTTCTCGAGAACAATGTCTTTACGCATTTGTAACTCTATCTTTTGTTGCTTTTGTACCAAATTTGTACCAAAATCGAAAATCCATCAAATCGAATCGTTGATATTTTAAGCAATTTATTAATTTCACGCGTCTAGGCAAATATAAATTAATGAGTATGTTAGCTGTCTGAACATAAACTTCTGAAAATACATTTTTTAATCAAATTAAAGTATGGACGTTAATATACAGAATGTGGTTAAAGTCATGAAACATGCGATGTCCATATTAAAAACTTTTAGAAATTTGCATGCAACAATACTAAAGTTTAATATTGCTAGGTGTTAATTACTGTGGAGTCGGGGTCTCGGTATCAATTAATTAACGTTACAATTAATTAAATGTCCTACCTGTCTTTCTTTTAAGTATGTAGACACTTATCTATTGTATACATGTTTCAATGTATTTTGAATTATGTGCTGAGCATATAGATGAAGCATTCTGCATGTTCGCAGTGCATCAGAAACAGTTTAATCGAATCAGCTTCATTACTTTGCAGTTGGTTTTGCTAGTTTATAGTGATCTATGGAAGATTCGCTAACAGTACCTTAGATAGAACTAAGCTAATAATTGAAATGCATATAGAATACTTTATCTTACTGTTAGTATGACCAGCATGCCAGCAAAGTTTTTTTCACAACACAAAAGTGAGAAATTGTTGCCAACGGAGCTAGTAGATTTTCTTTTAAAAATTATTACGGTTTCTGATAACAGTAATGACAATAACTAGTCTTACATTTAAATTATTTCATTCAATGTGGAAAAACAAATAAATTTACGCAATAAATGTACGCATGTATGCATGTATATGATAAAATGTTTTGTCTCCCTTTCTTATAAAATTAAAATACTTTATACTTTATACGACGCATTAAATTAATTGCTACTCCAATTTTAATTAATAAAATTATATATGGCATGTAAATGTTTAAAACTTAATGACGACAAAATAGAATACAAAAAAAAGATGAAACTACTACTATCCTTCGGCTGCTCAAACATATTAGCTAGCTTTATTAACATAAGGAAGTTAGTACTATTGTCGGTACTAAGTTTTGTTAGATCACACATGTGGGGTTTACGCTCCTGAGCAAATTTCAAGGGAACTCTAGATATTTGGTCGATCAGCTGATTGGAAAACTAGATTATTAAGAAGTGTGATAATATATAATATACACTTCAGTTTAAGAAAAGTACTTTATTTTATATAGTAAAAAAAGGCACGTCCTTATTCAAAGGAGAAACTCTAACGAATGAATATAAGAGGGAAGCATAGAGCATTCGGACCCCATCGGCCCTTCTTAATATAACCCCAATATAATCTAAGAACTATAAGGATAATTTTTGTTTAACCGGGTTTTATACAAATCATAAAACCAACACAGTTAAGAACAATCAGGTTCTTAAAGATCACATTTCGTGTTGCAGTTAGAAAAAAAAATACAGTTTTGGTCAAGCATTTTATTTGTTAGCAAAGTGAATTTCAGACAACGACATAGCTGCAATTAGGTACTCTAGGAGTTAGATAATTCGTAATTAGAGGGTGCAGTCAGGTACTCGTTCAATTGTCCTTAAGGATGCAATTACACAGTCTAGAGATTAGTTACACAAATTAGTTAATTAGTTAGTCAGTGCAATGAGACGTTTGCTGCAGGAACAGTAAGACTTCAAGTGCAACGGTTTTTTGTTGGTTAAGTCCTAGTAGCCCTTTAAATACGCAGACAAATATATGGGTTACACGTTCATGGAATATTCAACGGTATGCAAGAATACAGCATTCTAGAATTACTTGACGATCTAAAATTGAAAGTAATTTGGGCGTCAATTAATTTCCTGTATACCACATCTTGATCAACGCCAACAGCATACGTACACAAAATATAATCATATCAAACTGAATAAATAAATATGTATAATTATGTGGGACACGGAAATGATGTAAACAGCTGTAGTCGAATAGAATTCTTTATTCGTTGCTCGTGCTGCTCGGTTTCGTGCCCGCTTTCAAGACCTCTCAAGATGCAACCTCGGGAGGGGGTGTATTTATCGGGATTGGCCCCGTGTCCTCGGAAACTGATATTCCTTTCGAGGAATTGTCGCTCGTCAATCGGCGGCCGGATATTTGGATGTCGCTGTGGCGACGTGGTCGTTCCACGTATCGCCACGTATATTACATATTACAGCGATATTATTGTGCTAAGCAGTACTGTAGCCACTCATGCATAACATCGCCAATCAAAGGAAATTCAGCAATATAATATTTTAAAGAAATAGCAGGATAAATTTTACATGCTTTTAGTTGAATTCTTTTTTTGGCGATGTCAACGAGTCTTGTACACACAAAGACGAATTATCCCCAGTATAATCATTTTACTGGGCCATAATATAATCTGATATACTGCGTGTTGTGTCTGGATCTTGTTCTGAACATTTCAATTTATTTGTTCACTCCTGTCGTTTGAATTGAAAGCACGAGACTGGTCGCTCCGCTAATAGCTTGTACCGAAGAAAATCAACGGGTTGTAGTACATTTCTTGCAGCTCGCAAGCGTATTGAGAGCCAAAATCTCAGAGAATTTTCAGGCATAGTACTGGAGTAGGGCGCTACTGCAAAACAGTCTGCATGAATGGTTTGACAAGTTGAAAAATGATCGCCCGTGTGTGATCCTCACCGATCAACACCTGGCAAAAATGATGCATACATGATTTATCTCTTGACTGAAAACAGTTTACTCCGACAACATGTGCGAAGATTTTTTGTCGATGAACACGGTGGGTTGAATAGCACGAGGATCGTATTTGAAAATAATGTGCAGACAAATATTTACTGGCGATGGAATAAATTGTTTAAACACATTTTGAATCCTACAGTAAACCCCTTGACTAGTCGTTGGGAATCTTACGATGGCATATTATGTCATGCGATTTAGACTGGGAATAGTTGAAATTTGCTAACACATTTTACTAAATTTAACGATTAAATCTCGTTACTGCACAGTTCGTTTTCTTCTTGGACGTTCTAAACGAGAAGGTATACGCAAAAAATAGGTGAGGAGAAAAGAACCTGGCGGTATATAGATCCTTGCACAGACAGCCAACCATTAGATACACCCATCTCAATCACTGACGTACGGCTGGTCATAAATTTTTCTGCCGTAATAGGTAGAACGGCGAGGACAGAGACGCGAGCCAGCTAACTCACTCGAGCTGAAAATGCGTTCAGAGGTTTACGTTACGATCAATTCGCGCGATTCAGCCCTTATCGACTTTTTCCGTCGCGGCATAATTATTTATGCTGCACATTATTTTCACTTCTCATACCACATTCTCCTTATTTTCATTTTCAGTTAAACTATCTCTAATTACATTAATCCTATTTCCAATGACTACAAGTGAATTAATTTAGGGAGAATCACTTCATCATGAAATATGTGAATGTACGATAAAAGTTCTCCGAACAATGTATAGCCTTTTTCGGCTTTTTATTTGAACGATAACATATTTCTAATTGAAACTGGAATATAACAATATGTATACGTTAGCAGATACGTATCAGCAGCATTCATATTTACCACAGTGTTCCTTTTCTATCGATTGAAATATTCTGCTAAATATTTCATTTAAGGAGAACCTATTGAACCTTTTGATACATTCAGTTTCGCAATGAACTTCAAATAACAAAGCAAATCCTGCTCGCCTGCAGGACATTTTTGCAATTGCAAGCTTTATTAACGGATTAAGCTTTAATGTAGTAATCCTTTCAGCCATACTTCTTGCTGGCGCGCTGGAGGGACAAAGATAAATCTCGTGCATTTCGCTAATAATGCAAGTTTCTCTTCAAATAACTGTACTGCATTTACTTATGTGGGATCGGGGCCTCCATCAACGAACATAAGGAACGTAAGAACGTGCAGGCACAGTGGTCGATATTCGTGAAAAGTGGAAGAAAAATCAGTATAAGAAAGTGGAAGAAAAACTCACTATACCGACTTCTGTGAGCCGTGGCGTAGCGCGACTGGCCAGTGCATGCAAACAGAATTTCTCGGGCTCGTTTCACTTATGATAAAGTTCATGTTCATAAAGCTACTGACAATGAGTTTCTCGAATACCGCAACTCGCTATAAGAACATTCCACACTCACGGAGTGATCGTCGAAAAATTGTTTCACACTCGTTTCTGCATTCGTCGAATTATACCGACGTTAACTAGAGTCCCCTATCGCAACAGATTCACGCCCTTCGTATTTACTTTTTATCCCTTTCTACGCGACCATGAAATGCAGCGAGGCCAGTGTACACTTCTGTGTGCGTATATATGTATGCATTTCGGAAACATCGTGCGGTACTAGCGGAACGAATTATTTCATCAAGCCAAACCACACTAATCCCCGAATCGTTCGCCCCGGGAACCAGCGAACCGCGCTTGTGTCGCCGATTGGAGATCATCGCGTGCATGCGCCATTCGCTTTATACACGGCTGTACAGAAAATTATGCGCATTTACTCTACGGCTATGGTGTTCTAGCGAAAGTAATAATCAACTAATTGTAATGAACGTAACATTATATGCGCTTCGTCAGAAATATATATCATTATTCATAAATCTGTTAAGGCGTAGCAATGCTGGGATGGCAGCAGACATCGATATCCCGGCTCCTTCGATAGAGTTTCTTCTGCCCGTATATGTATGCACTTACTGCGAAATATGCTTCGAAACTTTGGAGCACTGTATTGCTCGAAATATGACGATGTAGTTATAGTTAAATTGCAGGAAGTTGACGCGATCGTTCATCGTGAATACATTTTGTCCAACCTTTCGCAAAACTGCCTTTGTCGTGACGATGCAAACCTGCTAAGGGATTGAAACTAATCGTCAGACTGGTCTGTACATATCGCAAGAATGTAAATCGTTGGTCTAAGTTTTTCTATAATCACTTATTTATTTATAACTTTTACCGTGCTAATTAATAGCTTTTATGTTCAGTGAAATCGTGAAATAAAATTTTCATGTGCACGATATATTTTTGATTAGATAAATTCGCGAAACAAAATAAGAAAGTAATATCGTAATGAAAGTTATGAATAATGGCAATTGGACCAAATGGTATAAATGTAAAGGTAGAACTACCATAAGAATGGTAGAAAACATACGGAAACGATGGCAAGCTGTAACTGCAAATGGAAAATATTGGACGCAATATCAAGCAAGGACGTATTAGCGTTTCCGATATACACTGGACACGAATAAAAGTTCTTTGACAAATAAATTGATACTTGTTGAGACATCGCCGACACGCTCGGGAGTGACAGACTGCGCGTTACTTACTAATACACTTTTCGTGGCTATATTTCAGACTGATGTCACTATTTTGCGGGCAGTTTTTACAAAATTGCCCGTTCATTATCTTCGAGCTCCGTAGCCCTTGCTAGCTAGTGAAATGGAACGAAGTGGAGAAAAGCGGCAAGCCATGGCCCCACCGTTTGACTTTAATACTAAACCACATTATAGTGGAAAAACGGCACGCTAACTGCACATAGATTGTTATAACTTTCGGAGTTGCAAATAGTTTCAAGAAATTTTTCTGCAGGTATCTTAAATAGGTTTTAACAAATACTTTCATGCAAATTTTAGCGCACCGATCGTGACCGATCCCCCTTATAAACTACATTAACACGTTGACTGCCACGTCACCCGTATTCGGGTGACAGCAAAGTATCTGATCGGGCCGCGTCACACGCATTGGGGTGGCGCAGAACATTCGTATGTGTTTGAAAAGATATTTCGCAGAGGAAGTAACAAAACTATTGAATATTAAGTAATATAAACTATATTTATTAATATAACTTAAATTTATAATAGAATATTTTGTAGTATAAACTATTGTTATAAAAGTAATACGAAAATGGATTATTAAGAAAATTATGTAGAATGCAAAACTTTAAAATATCCTATACGAAGCTGGGTTTGGTCGGGACAACTTGGACTAATAAGTTGTTGTTTTCTTTAAATTCCCTCGTGTCTTTGATCTGTCCATTCGACGACTTTTATCCGTACAACATTGTTTGCATGCTCGTCTAATGTTTCCTCCGGAATCATTTTTTCGAATGGCGATATTATGCTGACTCCGACGAAGACAAGGATTTGTTTTATTTTCAGTCAACCCAAATAATTTTGCAGCTAATATTTCCCTAAATCTTCTAATATTTACATCCTTCTTTGTTGCAATTTTGTAAACCGTCAAAGCATTTACAACAGAAATGCCCAGAAATAGTTGAATGCCAAGCTTTCGGTACCACTTGATTCCTTTTCTAATTGTGGTGGCATAAGGAACCATTTTGTCGGAATAATCTATATCACACTTTCCTGCATTATATTCAATAACAGCTAGTGGTTTGAGTGTTGCAGGTATCTGTTGACATGGAGAAACAGTACGAATGCTACGATTTTTTTTGATACTTGGTACCATGATAGGAGCGTGTTTTGTTGTTAAAATTCTTACGTCCCGCGTATCTCTCCATTTGAGTACCACAATCTCGTTATCATCTTCTTTGGATACCGTCTCCCCTTTTCTTAGTTTGCAATGGAGGATATCTTTTGGGAGGAATTTTTTGTTATTCCTAAGTGGGTTTTGCGGTTTAGACATGACATTGCTAACTCATAACTCGTGTAAAAATTATCAATATACAGTGTGCGTCCTTAGTGAAAAAGTTTTTCTGCAAGCTGAAGACATACATTATGTGCCAATCCCGTTTCTCTAATACCATCAGCTGATTTACCAGAGTAAATTTTCATCGCCCATGTATGTCCCGTGCTTGAGTATAATTTAAATAATTTGATTCCGTACTTGGGCGCTTTATTTGGTATATATTGTCTGAAAATGAGTCTTCCGCGCCATGGAATCAACGTGTCCTCCAGGCGTGAATATTTTTTGATACTTTCCCTCCAGTTTGTCGAAAAGTGGACGTATTTTTCCAAGTCGATCGTTACCGGCAATGGACACATTATTGGTAAAATGAAAATTACTCGATAGTAACTCGAATCTATTTCGTGACATTATAGAACGCGGTAATTGAAAATTATACAGTGGGCTTTTCGACCAATAATTGGCAATGGGGTTTACTTTTGCAACTCCCATATATAAAATCAGTCCCAAGAATTTTTTACTTCTTCGGGATTAGTGGGTTTCCACTTATGCATCCGTGAACACGGAGATAGGTCAGATTTATTAATAACTAACTTGTGCTCCGCGTATGTATTTGTTTCTGATACAAGTAAATCTATTATTTCGTCATCAACGAACAGCGCAAACACGTAATATGGATGAACGTCACCGCGTAATTGCCTAATGAGACTGCCCGTCTCGGAAAAAGAAAATGACTTCTGCCGACCACTAAATTCATTCCATCCACCAAATTCAATTGTATTTTCCTCGTTATCATCAGTTCTTCTGTCTTCATCAGTGACCAATTCTTGCAAAATCTCGTCAATGGAATCTTCATTACATTCAGTATCACTACCATTGCACTGATCAATATCCGAATCGGAATCGGATGATGTAATTCTATAATACATTTCTATTTCTAGGAAATCTGATTTCTTCCTCATCGCTGCTATTTGAATTTGTGTAAGCCTCGTAAAAGCTGTCTTGTTCACTGCTATTTGACTCTCTAACAAATAAGTTTTCCCTTTTTCTTTTCGACATTTCAACGAATTAGGGTAGAAATTTTAAGTTATACCGCTCGTTACTCGGCAAAGAGTCAAACTGATCCTGTACAGTGGCGAGATGAGAAACAAATGCGAAGTAACGAAAATAAATGACCCAGCATGATACCATGGAAACAAACGGGCCGGTAGGTTATTCTTGCGACAATCAGCGATTCGTATTTTTTAAATATCGGTAGGAATACCCAGTAGCATACGCTTCGTACAGCGGTACGCGTGGCCTCAAGGACATTTCATGTTACATGTACTTGTAGCTGAAGGAACACTCTTCAAAAATATATAAACAGATTTGAGTTAGCTCCACTCTGTAAAAAAAATATAGCACCGAAAAGTATAGGAAATTCGGAAAGAAATGGGATCGTTTTAAAGTGAACATTTCCCCCCCCCCCCTTAATGGTGTCTCAGGCAATTACCGGTGCTCTGCGGCAATCCATTTGCACGACAGAATTTAGTCTATACATATAAGAAGATATGCCTAAAATTTCATACATTTCCAAGAAGGTTGAGAAATTGAATTTAGTTGGTGTTTTTACGATTTCGGACCGCTGTGCATCGTCTAGCCCGACGCGTTTAATAGATCGCACGCCGACTCGTGAATTCCATCCTGTTATCCCGACAACCGTGTTTCAGGTTGCCTCCACGCGCGTACATACATACACAGTGTATAATTCCGGTTAGATATGTACGCGCGTATGTGCTTGTTTTCAGAACAGGACAGTACACCAATGAAATGTCCTCTCGCGGAGATTTCATTCCCGTTCCAGCTTTTGCCGCGCAGCGTGCCGACCCGCACGTCGCATCGGATGTTCCGTCATCGCTTTCTATGTAGCCCGTATTATCGTGCTTGGAAGAAGAGCCGCCAAAAAATTCCATGGGACAATGCTCGATGTTAACGACGTGGCCGCTCCACCTGTTTCTGCTAACACTTATGTATGTGCCAGGTTCCGACCTACCTCGAAGGGAAACCGACAAAATTTGCGCTCCTGTTCGTCCGCTGGGAGATTAATACCCTCCATTTAGTCGACGTTTACGTAGGGGACGGAGTAACGTCAACGGCCAACCGTCATATTGCACTGTATTATTTTAGAAAAGCTATTGTTACAGTATCGTGTTGGGTTTGATCTAAAAAAAACATCATACATATGTTATTTTTTCACCTTGCTTCGTAGTACGACATATTTTCTGCCAATGGTTTTCCACGCGCAGACACGCAACGAAAGGATAATACTGTATTCAAACATTTCCTTAGACATTATGGCGTCAATATTGAAAAGCTTGGCCCCAATGTCTTGACAATAATAAATAATATTAGCCAAGCGTAGCACACCGATCTTAATGAAATTTGCACACGAGGTAGTTCTTAACAAAATTCTCGACACGCAGTTTTTTATTTGCACCGATCCTTATCTAGAGGGTGATATCAGCCCTCAAAGTTGGGGACGAGGAAGATATTTTCGAAAAGGTTTTGCTATATATTAGATCTAGGTTTAGATCTAAAACATGGTTTAAATAAAAATAGTGGATTTCTTCATGCCAAATTTAACTACGCAAGCAGATTTTCAAAATAACAATTTGTTCAAAAGATATATAAAAACTATTAATTTTTTTATGTTCTCGTCACAAACTGCTGCTCCATATTTGCGAAAATTTGTTAATATAGAGTTACAGATCAATACGGAAAATACGTATCCTTTGAAATGTTTAACTTTATTATAGTTGTAAAAGAGAATCGCATATCGCCTATTTACATTATCGTAAACGTCGGAACATCTGTAATTTCATCAAGTACTAACTCCTGCTCTGCATATTTAGCCAATTTGTAACTATCTATTAAAGGTTGAAATTCATGTGACTGGTCCAAAAAATTGAATTTTTTGCTTTTATATAAATCAATAGTCTTTCATGTATAGGATACTATCCGCGACGTTTCATAGTGAAATAAAGCTGTATAACCCTTTCGCTACGGCAGTGTGCTCCGTCGGAGTGACACCGCTGTACGGGCCACCGTGCAGCCGGAGTAGCGGCACTGAACGGAGCACTGCGCCGAAAAGTGTGCATGTTCCGGTTAGGTAAACTGGTCTACAGGTAGGACACGCGAAGCAATTGTTGCTCGTTTATTTCGCGACGCAACACAATAATGCATGTTTATATTTCACTTGTTTAAAACAAATGCGAACAAACCAGAGAATGAGAAAAGTATCGTCGCGCGTATGTCGTCTATAGGCGACGCTCGTAGCGAAAGGGTTAAAGGTGTGACAAGGACTGCTCTACTCGCAAGCCTGCGCGCTGGCTCACGAAAATCTTCCCAAGCATCTACTAACAATTTATCAGGATTTGTCTTCCACGGAACTGCTGAAAATATGGTTCGGCGGACACACCCGAAATCATTTACATGCTGGTAAAAAGATAATCGAAATTGCCCCCATCTTAAACGAAGGCTACAGTGCAGCGTTAACGATAATGGATGCAGTAGGTTTAACTCTTGAGAGAGAATGCTATTTATATGCAGAGTCGTACAAGAAAATGCTACTCACGAGGCAAGCAAGAAGCCTGTACAGCTCGTAGACTCAAGCAGATCGAGGAAAATCAGTTGCTTGAAGAATTTGGGGAACTACTGTATGGGCCTGGAATAGCAGACTTTGGCAGAGTAGCTGGCAAAAGTCGTAAGTCCCAAACCATTTCACTTTTTTTCTATCGAAAACTTTAAGCACGTTTTTGTCACAACGACATTTTTCAATCTTTCCCGCAACATTCGTGTAACATAGCTACGAAACCGAACGTTGGAGCTACCTAGGTTTATGGCGCGAATACACCTGGCTCGAGAAGCCCAGGCTTGGCCCAACGTTTGCCACCCACGTGATTGGCGCGCAGCCAGCGTATGTAGCACGCTACTTAACAGGACGCTTCCTCACAGGCGTGATACCGCGGAATGCCGATGAGGCCCCCAGCAGAGTGTCCGATTTGCGTCGGACGCGCACCTCTCGATCATTGAACTGGAAAGGCGAGCCCTTATAAAAAGGCAAGGAATCAGCCCCTCGGGATCTTTTTTAGGAAAGCGTGTTCTGAGAGTCGAACAGTGCGCACTCTATATTAATATTCCGAGTAATCTGAACACAAGTGAGAAGTTTCACAAGCAGATACACCCCCGTTTATTATACGTACATCTATACGTATATGAGTGGCTTCATTTATTTACTTTAAGCAACCCTTACAAAACCAATTGACAAATTGACTCGAATGAAACGGTATTTTAAAGATAAATAAATCCTCTTCCAATTATACCTATTTATGTATAAGAAAGGAATGATTTAACATACTTGGTTCGATTTTTTACAAATTTGGGTATAGCCAGAGTGTCATATCATACAAAAAATGAGAATCCTTTATCTTTTTTTCTGGGTCAATACGTAATACGAACCTCTGGAGTCTAGACTGTACGAAGTGGGACAACCTTTCCGCTGCAGCGCTCAAGCTGACTGAAAATATTTTTTAATTAAATTCTTTTTTTATTACAAAAGTTCAACTCCTGAACACTATAAAAACGAAGAGCAAGAAACCCCTCTTTTCAACACGTTGTACAAGTTTTTCTCCTTAAATCGATAACACTTTGTACAATTTTTTTGTCTAAGCGGTTCTATGAATAATAAAAAAATATTTATAATGTTGCTAGGATTAACTTTCATTTCTATGCGGAGATATAGGGCTATAATAATGAACCTGATCAATGATGCGAGGATAGAATTATTGTAAAACGTACCGTAGTTATGAAAGGAGTTATACACCGTGCATCAGTGTACAAATACCTGCAATGACACTGTCGTTCAGGAAGCAATCATGACAATTTTGATCCTCACTCTAAGTATGTATATGAATCAACTAACGATTTCAGATAATCAGCGGTGGCGATTGCGATTTGAGCACACACCAGCTACCTACGGTGATAAGACGGGATAGTTGCTGCTTGACTGTGTCTTGGGTTTTTTTCAAATTCCCATGGTAGGGACTATAAATGCATAAAAAACGAGAAAAACGCAAGAACTTGCTGGCAACAATTACACATAGAGAAGGGTGCTCCAAAATGTAATGTTTCCTGTTTTTCAAAGCATTTAAAAAATTGATACTTTTTAATATATTTCTTCAACAAATAGTTAGTTTGAAAATCTGTTTGCATATTTAACTTTGTGATAAAAAAATCATATCTACGATTGCTGTAATTATTGTATTCTTCTTCATCGTACGTCGATATTCGTTCTGAACAAAGTTTAAGATTGTAACTTTCACTGCCCAGTTGTTATTAGATGTACATAGCAATGACTTACAGAATTATAAATAACATGATTAAACAATGGAATAGATTGACCTTTAGTCTATCGATTTCACTTGTGTATCGTATTCGGATGAACGCAGCTATGCGCGATGTGACGAATCAATGTCGGAATCTGAACTCTTCAGTCATGTAGGGAGTTATTTAATGGCATATTAAATTGGCTGACCAACACAAGAGGTTAGGCAACCCGGGAATTCAGAAACATAGGAAACTTTGCGTACATGGAAATGTGTCATTCGCAATGCAATCCTATTTTCCGTTCCTGCCAGAATGCGGTTTTGAGAAGTGAAATCAGCGCTTGAAGAAAATTCAGAATTTTCTTTTTCGTTAAATATCTCAGGAAAGCTGAGATGTATCTGAAAAAAAGTTTAAATTAAACAAAGACAGGCCAAATTGGTAATCATTGACGCTTTGGCTGGGAAAGAGGTTTTTGACACATACGTGTTAGAACGCCTATTTTTCAGTTTCTATTGTTATATTGTTTTATGCATCTTGGACGATTATTTCTGTCCTGTCGTGTGAGGACAGAGTACTGTTCCTGTTTTAGTAATTTAGTTACATCCACGCCGAAGACATGACATTTCCTTCACTATCAAAGTTAAGTACTGACAGATGGACCTATTGCTATAATTTCAGAGACACCTGCTTAAGTTTAAAGATGCTCCGCTGTTTGCAAAATGACTATCTACGATTTATTTTTAACGACATTGCTTCCGTCTTCGATTCACAGTCTCGTTTTTAAAAGGAGTACGTGATACCACGATAAAAAAGAAAATAGCGACGACTTCAAAGTACTTAATGTACCGCAACAAACATAGAATCAACGCTGGAAAGTACAAGGTTTGTATGAAAATGATTCGCAGAACACAGTTTCGACTATATGCGTGTACAGCGGCTGAAATGAAGCAATCTGTATACAAATTGTACGTATTCAAGGATATTAAATCCTTTAAAATGCACGACAGAGCCTTACAGAGGAGGAGGCAACGACTCTTTCGTTGAAAGAGCGAATGAATGCATTCAAATGTATAAAAGGACCAGATTCTATAACTGGACAGGGTGTAAAGAAATTAAAGGCAAAGGGCATTGTAGCGTGATTCTACACTTCTGGATGGGTGAAGATCTGTAAATAAAAGTTGGTTCAAAATTGCCCTCGACCTTGAAATGCAAGGTCGAATTCGTATTATTGCATCGTATTCTATTTATCACTACGATAAAAAGTCTGGAAGGAACCATATGCCGCAAATGCACGGTTTTCTCAATAGAAATGGTTAAAGTACATAAATAAGAGTGTGTAAGACGCACATAAGAAGGAACAAACGGGCCACACAAGGGCCTTCTATTCCACGAAGGGTTAGATTTCGTGGACGAACCCGATGCGAGATCGGGGAACCACTAGGTTGGAATAGTTTGCTTGTTTGGATAAAGACCTGCGGACGAACCTGATGCGAGATCAGGTAGTCGCGGGAAATGTTAATTTGCTTCGTAACTCTAAATTAATATTTGATACAACTCGAGCGGTAAAGTTGTGTGTTTGGGTACGTTGTTACTAATATGCATGGGTTACGGGGCAGAGAGAGGCTTCACGAATCTACTCGATTTAATGGTGAACAAATAGTATATATATTCAAATCAGTCGTCTGTACAAATGTAATTGCCGGGATGAAATAATATGAAGTGTGTAAGTTACTGGCGATGCGAGGTCTGAGGGCCGCTTGAGAGTATGCCGAAAGAAGTTCAACCGGCCCAGCGGATTCTAACACGTTAATCTATGATTCGAAATATGCGCTAAGCCCAATCTCACTTGAATACAACTGACTCTGTACGAGCGTGACACGAAGCCACTCTACTCGTGACTGTGTAACTCTGAAGCGACGGGGGTAGAAACCAAAGGGTTCATATACCCCCGAAATACGCGAGAACCCATTAGAGCTTTCCATATATGGAAGTTCAGGAGTGTTCGTCGGGCCAAGCCCTTCTCGGTTATGATACAGCTGATCGCACTCGTGATCAGGACCCCTTTATTTGTTTACGATAACCGAAAGAATTTTAGGGGGTTTTCCCTTCACAGACGCGAGCTCGAAAACGCGTTGAGAGCGACGTATGGAAAATATTCTCCATACGTGACAACGATGTAACATTTGCCGTACGCTTTCCTTGGATATCCTCGATGCCCCTGTAGCGCCCAGATAACGCATGGAAACATAAACACCATAGATTGTCACCCCAACATTGGAACTTGATAAACCCCTGTTCCACTAACCCCAAACCGAAAACTGTACTATAAAGGATCCCTAAAATAAAGAGCGACGTTCAGTCTTTTTCTCAAGCTTATACTTGGAAAGCTCGTACATACTCGAATACTCCGGATACTCGTAATCGTACTATATTTTATTATTATATAATATCAATATTACTATATTACTCAGAATACCTACAAGTTAAGCGGAACATACCATCTGTGGTATTTCTCCGAACCACTCTGGTATATCACATTTTAAGTCGCCAAAGGTTTTATTAACGGTTTAAAGTGTTATATCAGAATCTTCGTGACTCTGTTTCCTTTTTCTGCGAAGGCTTTCCACGCGATACCCCCGTACACGACCGAGCGCAGTAGAAGGATACGCGCCTGGGCGCGCCCTCTACGGGCGATTTCATTGGGCAGTGTTTTTTCTTAATAACTCAAAAACGAAGCTTCAAACAATATTTTGGTCAAGGGAAAAGTTGTTCAGAATCACCCCAGATGTTGCGGTAGTTACGGGACACCCTGTATGTGCACGGACGCCCCATCGCAAATTACCAAACATTAGTTTAAAGTATAAAACTTAAGAAACTCAAATTCTGTTTAACTTACCGATACTTAAACATGGCGGCTTTAATATTGCGCATTATGGACTACTAGCTCCTACAGCACATAAAAATTTTCTATAGAATATACGACGTGTAGGGTCCACGTTTATTTAAGGAAACCGTAAGAGTAAAACGTAAAATATGAACTAATATGAAATAAAAAAGTTGATAAACTTTGTGTGGTAAATGCAGAATGAAAACGGCGCAGTATACGGTTAGCCCGGGAGAATAAAGTCAATACGGAGATTTGTGAAATCCTTGGTGAAATGGAAACGGGTGCGAAACAATTAACAGAGTTGGCGTGATTCCGCGTGTGCCTGACAGCACTTAGAAATAAAATATACGACCGTACGTCTTGTAATGGTGTACAGGTCGATCCTAGCGTGGAATCCAAACCAGGCTGAAAGTAGAAGTGGCAGTTAAAAGGGATGAAAGTTGTTGGAGGGGTAGCGGTAGGCAGTGATCGAGCGGTTGCGACTTAATGAAACTCTTAAGTGCTGACTATTAATATGGCTTTCAACCTGCTAAGACTCGTTTCATCTCCCACTGTTCCATCCCTTCTCTTTCCATCTTTGCCGTGAGTTTCTTACGCGAATGGGAAGAGAATGAACGCAGAATGTATGCGCGACGGAGAAAACCGTCGGTTTGGTTGAGAATGGAGTATAGGAGAATACAGGGAAATAGGACGCGCGGCTAATGGAATTCTCCGATATTCGCGCTATTATCAGGTATGCATACAATTTACACAGAGGAAACTACTTCAAAACGACACATCATTTCATGAGCGAATTGCGCCGCCTAAAACTAGAGATAATTCAAGCTCGTATTAGAGTTTTAAGTATACATTACGAAAAATTTTGAAATACCGTGTATTTGTAGTCAAAATTGTCACTTTTTTGTAAGATTTCCTTACAACAATGCTATGCATTGGAATATGGGTATTAATAATAATCTATTCTAATGTGGAATAAAATACTTTTTATGTATTTATATTTCCGAGGGCACGTGGGAAGGCACGTCTGAATACTTTCGAGGAAACGTTTCGAGTGAGAGACGCACAAATCGAGAAACGAAAGAGCAACGCACTTATACCGCGGACATTGTACATACAATGTATATGTTACGGTAAATGTGATTAAGTATAATTGCCGGTCATTACATATAATCACCACCGAGTTTGGTAAATGTGATTGATTCTTGAATATTTATCAAATTAACCGGCGATTTTATATAATTCCCAATAAGATCTCTTTACCAGTGTTATTGGCTGAACAAAATTTCAATGTTATATTTAATGTGTAACTAATGTTATGTATACAGAATGATGTATATTCACATTCTAGTGAATACGTGTTGTATAAATATTTATATAAACGTCAGAACAATCGACTGTGATCACCGATAAAGTTTGTCTGCAAATGAATATTTCCTTAGTCACACTACATGTATGTATATGTTTCACCGCCAACAACTTTGTTACGCTACCATTGGGGTATTTGACTTGAAAATCCGGGCAAACCACTTTAGCGTTGTTTATAGGCTCAAGGTCATATTATACTAGGTCGGTGAAATCGTATTAACGTCGGCTACAATGCTCTGTAATTAAAAATAAATTTTATAATTTGACGTATTAAAGTGACCTTGATTTTAAAAAATATGGTTAAAATTTTATATATTGAAGTTTTAGAGAATGGTTAAGAAAGAAACGCGTGCCAGCAAATCTGCTAACTCTCGACAAATCACGCTGATCTCTGAGTTTATAAAGAAAAAAAAGATTGATCCATTATGTTCTTCGTATATTCAACTATGCCAGACAGCAAAAGCCTTCTGTAAAATTTTGGAAATAGACTTCTGTCCTGGTTTTCGGGCCAAATATCCCACGCCGCGCTGTGAATAATTTGCGAATATGCGTAAGTAACGATGTCAAAGATAACACGCTACCATAGTGTACACGTAAACATATACACATATGTGTATATGTATACAGAGAATATTCCACAACACACAGTACAGTAATGTAGAGTTGTTGACTATCATACTTATGGTAACAGATTACGGTGTATAATTTAAGTACATTTTGTAATATGACTACGGTTAGATGTGCAATTAATGATAAATTCAAGATAAAACTGAAAGATATATTTTCGCCAGTGTAATAAGAACTTGAGAATTCCAATTTTTTAAACTTTGCAGGTTTGTAAGAGACCACGGTGGAAGTATCGGGCAATTTTTCCTTCCGGCCAAATTTGGTTTTTAGACTGGAAGCACCCATTTAACGTAGAGAGATTTATCATACATTGCATTATACATATGTACATATATGTATCTTTCAAACTGTAATAGATATAGAAAAATGGTTACAATGAAAATTACACCTATTTACTTTTAAGGGGAAAATTGAGTTTGAGATCCTCTAAAAACCCGAAAAGTTGGGAACAAATTACAGTTTTCAGATTACTGATCATCCTTGGTTAGTCAGGTATATATGTATGCTTTTCAGCAAAGGTACTGTAGAGTGCTGAAATTACCTAATCGTTCCAAGTGCTTTACTTTTTGCTTGCTACTTTTGATCACACTTCCTATGCCATATACATTCGATCTTTATCACTGACGCTGTAATATAAAATACAACACCGTATCTTATAGCGGTAGTTGGGTTAGTATTGCCTACATTATATGATCGTTGTTGTCCGTGTATAGCGATTCCCCGTACAATCAATAAGGTTCTACCGCGGTAATTGCTATGGAGCAGCAAACTACGAGCACTCAGCTCATTAAGACTCGTCGTTTCTCCAGATAGTAAAATTAGCTACGCGGTTACGCGTTATCCGTAACATGTGATGTTCGGGAACGCGGCAAGCAGATCGTATAACAAAGTTGATACAATGCTTTCTTCAACATTATAAAATGAATAGATTACATGCATCCATCCGCAAGCCTATCACTTGCTTTGTATGTCGATATTTGTCAGTAGTATAAAATCTTATGATTTTGTTAACATTTCTTTTATTAATGTAAATCTCTCTCTCTCTCTCTCTCTCTCTCTCTCTCTCTCTCTCTCTCTCTCTTTTTCTCTCCCTGTGTTTTAGGCTAATTTCTTGCAAATATGATTATTAAACGCACACAAACAGGGTTGTTTAAATCCTTTCTCTCTTTAGCCATATGAAACATAATTGATATTCACTGATTTCAATGTATGGCATGGATATTGAGTAGTTTTGCGTTATGCGGCGTTATGCGGCGACAAAGGCGATTCCTTTTTATGACGTTATTTCGTATTCCGAGTCCGCAGACAAGAACGTGTCCGATTCAGGTCTATTGTGAAGATATCGACATTCAAGAAAAGATTGCAATAATATAAACTTGATTTGTAAATTGTATACTATTTTCCAAAATATTTATTTTGCGTGGGTAACACTTTTTTCTAATATTCTGTGCATACCTGGTGATTCTAGATAATGGGTCTGGAGATAGCTTCATTCCGAGTGAATCTAGAAGATATCGCTTAACGAGCTTTAGCATTCTATGACACAATTTCTTGTCACAATTGCACCGCTGTAGTTGTCAACTGCACAATTTCTTCTTTATATTCAGAAGATAAGAAACAAACAATTGTACAATATTGTTTAGGAACGAAAATTTAAAAAATGTATTGGAACCATTCTCCAAAGTATTTAAATGCCTAGAAAAGAGTATTACTTATTGCGACTGTGAAATCCTTGAAACGAATTTTAAACTTGTATTCTTATCTAATTACTAATATAGTGGAGTAGCATATTCCACACTTATTATTACAATTACATTTTTCAAAGAGATTTATATAAACCACGCTCGAATCTGGTCCATCCGAAATTAATCTGCAACGTGTGCATTTAAGTTACGAATTAATTTAGAATGCAGTCTCCACGAGAGTTAAACACCAACAATATGCTATGTGGTCCAACTCAACGGGAGATTACGCTACATATGTATATTTACGTTAACGCAACTGACGAGCAACCACTTGCGAGAAGTCGCGTGTCCAATCCGCAGACATCTAGTGGCGAACTCGTGATTTTCGAGGACTCGCACGTCATAGCCCGTTCTCGAACTCCCCCCCCCCCTTCCTCTTGCGTTCCGTAAGTTCACGTATCGAGGGCACGCCCCCACAATAGTGGTACGAATTATATCAAGTTCTAGCCCAGTTTAACAAATGAAATAACTACATTTATTAATTGAGGCTTTGTTGAAATAGTTTTATCGTCTTGGCGTGTTAATTCAGGAGCCCAGTGTATGCGTGCCCGACTTTCAAATTCGATCATTTAGGAAACGAAGCATCGTATGAACAAACTTTACTGTACAGTTTTCTTTGCATCTAAAATAAAATCCGATTCGGTTGTACCAATTGTCCTGGACTACTCTGTTCAACACGGTTTCCACACGACGTGATTCAAAAATTGTACGTATCCGTGCATGCAGTAATGTACAGTTTTTCAGAGTGTGATGTCACGCGTAGGTAATGTTCACGTCAATTTCAAGTGTTCTATGTATTACCTGTTTTGCTGTAACATGTATCACGAAGTATATGTATAGGGACATGTTGTAGCCGTACTTTCTTTAATATTTCACGTCTCTTTTACTTCATTCTTTAGTAGCATTCAGGTTTTACAATGCGTATCTATTCGGTGCGTGTATACAGCTTGCGCAACGCATATTCCGCGTCGAGTTTTCCCTTTTAGCATTTCTTTGTGCAACCTATAAAGCTGTTTACCTTCTGGCAAAAATTTTTGTTTGCGTTCGAAGATAATGTAGGAAATAAATAATCTGTGTAGACAAAATAATTGAAATCATAAGTTGCATATTAATCTCGCGCTATTAAAACATTATTTTATAATTAATTGCGAACAGAAATTTAGTGACATTCTGAAGTAAATAGTAATATATATTTTCCTCGCTTTAAAGATAAATTACTTCATTTTAAGCTAAATCTTTTTCGAAACTAACTTCACCTTTATTATTTTTACTTCACCTTTACATGTAATGTAAATCTAACGTAAGATACCATTTTTTGTGGCAGCAAACTACTGCGTTGTGCTAAGTTTACCTTTACTTACGTTGGAAAATAGTATTTTTAAACAGTCAGAATCATATGCCGATTAGTATAATATTTTTCATGTCAATTTTTTCTCTGGTGGAATCCAGGTACCACATAATAGACTAATGTGTGCGAGAGGGGTGACGCGAAAAGTCGATAAGAAAGATAAGAAAAGCGTGAAATTTGTCTGTAGGAGTCGTCGCTGCATAAGCAAACGTTCCTTCAACTCTTGCGTTTCCATCATCCTATGTTGTCTTCAGCATAATGATGGGAAGCTGGAAGCGAAAAGTGCTTCGAATTTACATTTGAAAACGTCGAATAAACAGAAAGTCTGCAAGTTCGAAGAATCAGCAGAGTTTTGAAAGTTTCGACAATCGTGAAACAATCGAAAGTCTACAATCTCGGTAGTCTTTAGATTCCAGGACTCTAGATATTGCGAGGCTCCCATTATATTATACATATAATACACATGCATGCCATTATTATTGTTTCGTTCTGTCATATTTTCATTCAATCATATCTGTGTTGAACATAGCGGTTCGTTTTTTTTTTTGTTTTATTTTTATGTCTCCATTATTTTTTGTAGCAAAACCAGCGAATATAAATGAAACTGTTTTATCCAATAAAATAAATGTTGTGACGAGAGAACTAAGTGTTCAAAGTTTTTATTCTACTTTTTACGTTTTCGAACCACGCTGTGTTTTGCAATAGTACAGCAGGAACAAGAATACCCTTTCGCAGAGTTACTAATGTAGCTAGAGTCCAGTACACCTCAAACGCGCCCTAAGGTTCATATTGAGCAATATTCAAGAAAAATACACATGGAATCAATATGTTGCAATCCATTCAGTTGTGCATAAGTTTTATATTTCACTCACATTCAGCTCTATACAGACAAAATTTGTCTCAGACATTGACCGATATTAATCTCGGGATATACTTTTAGCAATAATCCAGGCCCATTGTGCATCTGTTGTAGCGTGGAACGATAATCTTGTACTTGCTGTGCTGGTACACTTTTATATACGAGGCAAAATGTAATACTAGTACATACGTCCTATTCAATCGAACAACTTTTTTTTAATACACTTTTATATACCATCCAAGAGGGCGGAGACATAAAGCCGCGTAAGATACGTAAGTAAAGATAAAAAGGGAAACTATTTTTAGCTATTCAAAGTTTGACGCAAAAAATAAACTAAAAGTATGTTTTGTATGGCCCATATATGTATGTATACATAGTATATAACTATGTATATAACTCTTTTGTAACATTCCATATGTTGAGAGTAGTTAAAGACTTTGTTCAAATGAGCGTGGTCAAGACGCAATGCGAAGAATGACGCTAGCCCAACAAATTGATCATTTGGTAATTTTATACGCTGCTAAATAGTCCTACATTATGTACTATTCCCCATATTCGTGACGGTGTCTTTATATCTTTAGAACTTCCGAGGAATCGAAGTAAGATGGTTGCACACCTTATTAAAAGTGTTCGAATCGATGCCAGGCCATAAATGAATACGTATAAAAACGCAATTAATTATTTTTAAATGTAACCTAATCTGGAAAACTATCCTATCACTTGATATACTAACAAAGTAGCATTTGGAATAACAAGCAAACTCACAAATTTTAATTCATAATATATTGGCATATTAATTGAGTAATTTCCTATGTAAACAATATTATAATTGTGATTAATCATTTTCCTATTAACTTGTTAAATGTAGGAACGGATGTTTAGGATAGAAGGAAGAAGGGAGGAGCCCGCGTTTTGTCTCAGGATCGCCTATTAAACTCATCGGTAGGGTGTGCAGACGATCGCTGCCTCAGACCTAGGGGTATAGGAGATAGGAATAGATGTTCGAAAGTCCTGTTTACCCAAATGGTGAGCGACCACTTGTGAGATATCGCGAGGTCCCAATCCGCGGACATCTGTTGACGAATTCGTGATCTTTGCGGACTCGCACGTCACAACTTCACTTATTGATCTCCCCCGGAGACAATTCCAGTATTATAAAGCATATGTCAATATTTCCGTAACGGTGGCTAGCATTTCGAATGCCACGAGGCGCCGACAACCGACAGAAGCCGAATTTAGAATTTACACTACTTTCCTGTATTAGTTTCGCCACTGAAAGTACCATAAAACGAGCCGTAAAATAATCAACTTGTGCTACAACTTGCGGGTATACGTGCGATCACAATCAACGTGGATAATCACCTTATTCAGCACCTTCTCATTTTCCACCCTCCAAAAAGTGAGGCCAAATATAAAGTTTTCTTTAGGCTTAAACGTACAAATAACCGAAAACATGATAAACTATAATATATTTCGCAACGTACCTGCGCCCTTTCGATCTTAAGCGTGAAGATTACCAGATTTTCAAAGATGTAAATTATTTTGTAATGGAGCAAGTTTGTTAAGGCAAAGGGCATTCATGAATAATTTTCAGTCTCAACAGTTTGTGAGTTTATTAAGTTTTTGATACAAACTAGTTAATTATTGCATAAACTCTGGAGAAACACGAGAAAATTATTTTAAGTAAATGCATATGCCTTGAAGGCACTACTTGTATTGAAAACGTCGTTTAATAAAGTTAACACTTCATACGTACCATATACTAAATTGTTGAACATTTGCGTCAATTTTCGGTTCCAAAAAAGCAAGTCATATATAAAATTTCGCATAGTTTAAAAAAATGTCTGAACACGACATTTGATAAAGCCCTGCCCTTGGAAATAATCAACTTCTTAAACGAGTATTTAAAACTAATATTAATTAAAATAAAATAATCTAGAATTTGAAAAGCAGGTCTCAGGACCAAAGGTCCCAGGAAGTATGCTAGGTGTGCGGCGACATATGGATTAGTCTCAGGAAATACAAATCTTGTTAGGTTTTCGAAGAGAACTAGGATAAAAATACTTAAGTGAATACGACCACATGCATAGTGCACGATTCGCATAGAATTTAGTAGGAAATTGCGGTAACACAACACATTCGAAGGATTTTATGGTAACCCGTTTCGAGGGCAATAGACTCCTACATATCGAGATATGCAGTTTGCAAGAGCGAAATACGAAAACTGCCGATCGTTTAGTCGTGCGCGCAACGACCAACCCTTCCCTTCTACCTTTTTCATCTATCCAGCACGGTGGCGTCCGCTCGTTTTTCGATTCGGCACCGAGACAATGAAGTCCTTATCGCCAGTGGCAATCGCTTCGAAAGCCAATGCACCACCACCCATGTATTTCGCTCCGCGTTTTTTCCCCATTTTTCAATACGTTCTTTTTATTCGGTTTCAACCACTGCTTTCTGTGCTTTTACCACAAATCCAACGGCTCTGACCGCAAAGCGTGGTCGCCAACAACGAAAGTGCTATCAACGATTTTCCGGTAACCGACCGGTCCATGTTCGTTAAGACTGTACAATGCCTTTTTCAATTTAACACTACTGCGGATATTTATTGTTTCTTATCCCTTCGTGACCGATTTTCGTGATATTTGGAAACGTTGATTTCACGTTCGTTTGTAAATTCGTGGAATCGGGGAATAAATATTGAGTGCTTGGAAATGTATGTGCATATGTAATAATCTACAATCTATCATAGTATACTGTCTCTCATTTCGATGTATGTTTTTACGTAATACTCCGCTTCGATGCTACCATCGGATGCAACGAGATCCTTGATCCTTGGTATATCGGAGGTCTCCGTTCCGAATTCCTTCGACACCGAAGCGCACGTATGACCCTACGACCGATTAAGGAGGTGCTCGTTTAACGTATCGAATGATAACGATTTTAATTTCTATTAACAAATGAATTATAATTCCTCGTCGAATGTACTCCAGAGCATCGACTCGGAAGTGTGTTTTAGGCACGCCGATTGGACATTAGGAAAAATGACTAATTCCCAATGAGCGTGTTTTCAAGGTGTGGTCGCACCCTTCCTTAGCGCCCGATGCGCGTTTCCTGAAGGCATTGGCAGTTGCAGATTATGCGGCAACGCCACGGAATTTCCACCGGGGTCCTAGAGCTTTACCTGTTCGTGCCTGCTGGGTCCCAGCTGCGAGGCCCCTTTGGAAACTCACGTTTATGACGCATGCAATTAACTGCTGAGGGCGCATGTGCGTAATTTCGTATACTTCGACGGATTATAGAATAAAACGACTTCCTTAAAAACAGTTCTATTACTTGCGCGTCGTGAAAACGCCCTAACAATCTGCACATCGAAGGTTGCTCCTTGTACCGATTGCTAGCCGTATTTTTATGGGGGTAGCCATTTATTTTGGTATGGGTTTCGCGGGTTTGCCGCGTAACAATGTATGTTATGAATGCTATAATGAACAGAGAATACAATTTTTTATTTCGTATTGTTCGAACAGTACTGTCCCATCTCAAATTGTCTTATTCGGCTCGATTCATATTCTTTACTACAAATATGTCTCTATGTTTACATTAAGCAATGTTGAAGGAGAGTGCTAGATTTGCTTGACGCTAATTGTGAGCAATATAACATATTCACGGCTGTTGTTCTACCGAATTGCTGTAGAATGATTGTACCACCATTTTTCTTGATCAGGCGTAAATCTAGGAAAGCATATGCAATGGCATTCCCGAACCCCCAGCACATTAGCAGTATGTAGTGCGCAACGATTGTCTTGCTATAACGAATGTTTCAATTAGCGTCGTCCGCATTTTGTCGTTTCCAATAGTTAGAAATGTTATTTTCGCATAACTATGCAAGGAATGTCGCCGAATAATGCGAATCAAGATAGGATCATTTTCCTAAGACAATGCGTAAAACTAGTTTACAATCTAATAGATAGAGAGAATTGAAATCTCTTTTGATCGATGTCAAAGACAATATCAGACTTATATCTTTTAGTATTACTTAGTATTTACTAATGTTGTAATTAATAATTAACAATATTTAATCCATGATAGTCTTTATATTTGTGCCAAGTTTCGTCTTACGCATAGTTACAGCTTAAATAATATCGTTCAATGTAATACAGTAGCGGTTAACTACTATTGCAAGGCGCACAGTTCAGTGTAGAACCGATTTGATAGAAATGCTATGAAACCAGTGTCCATAATTATCGTTTAGAAAACCGATACGATATATGGTGTGCATGTGTACTAATTGCAAGACTGTTGGATTTTGACCGATTACGATCGTATTTATTATAAATAGCACGATGTCTCATACAATGTATTCATTTTTTCGATCCTCGAAACAGCTTGCAATTTTGGACACCGATTGACTTGGTGAACTGCTTTATGTGAAAAATGTCGTCTCGATGGATTAAAATAGAGATTGTATTTTATACGTACACCGACGTGTGAATGAAAAACGTATCGCAAAGTGGGGCTCGTTAACCCAAAATTTTCCTTTACAATTTCTTTTTATAACTTTACTTGCATCAGAGCTATACGCCTCACCTACAAGAATCTACCGCAGTATTAAAAAAAATTGATGTTGAACTTTTGGAACTATGTGCGTTGTACTATTAATATATCAGGTTAACGATAGAAACCCGTACTCATAGTAGTCTCCTTTTAAGTAGCTTCATTCTACAGTAATGCTTTTATAGCAACCTAAAAAGGTAGGCGATATTTTGTCGCGCATAAAACTCTAACAATTCGATAACACACGCGTCCTGCTAGAATAAAGTTGTATGGTCGGAAATTTTAGTGCGACATTCGATCGATTAATTTTACTTCCGGCTGTTGGCCAGACTTCTAACCTCAGGTAGTTGAAGTTCACTGCAGTACCTATTAAATTATGCATCGCAATTGTGTGGATTTGAGATAGGCAGAGTGAAATTAAATGATACTAATCTAGCGCGAGTGATTGACTCACAAGGAAAGTTAGGCAAGCCGAAAATTTAGAACCGTATGAAACTTTGCGTAGAAGTAAAATATATCATTTCAGATATTTATCAGCCTTCCTGAGGTATTTAACGAAAAATAAAAGTCTGAATTCTTTTCAAGGACTGATTCCACCCCTTAAAACCGAATTATGGTACGAACGAAACATGAGGCTGTATTAAGGATGACATACTTGGCTTGTACGCAAAGTTTCCTCCGTTTGCTGAATTTTCGGATTGTCTAACCCTTTTTGTTGGTCATATGGGAGTTTCGTGTACGATGGTGGAAGAACGAAGCGACGGAAACGTCGGGTGTTTCGTCCTAGGCCTTGTAGCGGACTCGTCAGTAAGGCGTGCTAGCAGGCCCTGCCTTACAATTAGGCACAGGGATAGTAGGGGATGGTCGGAGGTAATATGTATCCATATATAGTCGCGGGGACTTGCGCAACCACCTTCGGGAGTCGGATCGTCGTGTTCCTCCCTTCCGTGGATTTTTCAATGAAATTCTGTAATTTTTCAGGGGCCTATTTCAGCCCTTACACCAGAATTATGGCACGCACGTAAAATAAAATCGTATTGCGGATGGCATACTCTACTTGCACGCAAAGTTTCATGAATACGTTTCTGAATTTTCGTAACGTCTAACCTTTCTTGTCAAACATTGTATGCACATTTTGAGCAACATAGCTACATACAGTTTGCGGCGTCAAAATTTTGACAAACATCGCGATTGGCGTCCAAATAGCTCGACGCATGTACTAAACAGTCATAACCCCGAAACAGTCGCAATGCTGAAATCAAATGCGGAGTATAACCGAAGAGCCGCGATTATCGAAAGTGTTCACGCTGGGCGCTCAGCGGCAAAGTTTATTCGCGTGTTCTGACAAATGTAGTAAAGCCGTGGATGGAAACTGTGTCGTCTGGAAAGCCGTCTGTTTTCCAGCAGGGCGGTGCGCCCGCCCACGCAAGTCATTTGGTTCAAAATTGGTTGCCCGACAATGTCGACATGTTCTGGTCCAAAGAATTCTGGCCTCCCAGCAGCCCAGATTTAAATGCTTTAGACTTCTATGTTGGAGCGTGGTTGAAAGAGTCACCAGTCCGCTAGTCCAGATATCGAAACGTTGCATCATTGAGAGCCGTTATTGAAGCGACATTCGCCGATATAGACCGTGACGCATTAAAACGGGCCGGAAAACGCTTCAGACCGAAAACGGTGGCAGTCATTCAAGCAGGGGGAGGATATATTAAGTAAATGCGTTCTTTATGACCTTACAGACAATTTAGTAAAAAAAAAATTTGTAAATAATATGGGAGTGGATAATAGTTGATCTACCCCGGCAGTTTTTGTTAATGCAAAAAGAGCCCATGCCTGTAGAAGATACTGAATGCAGTTGCCGATAATCTCTGGTACCAGTGTGCGTGGAAAGTTAAGAAGGAAAGTCTTGTTGATTGCATATTTAGCGTTGAACCGCGCAAGCAATTATAACGAGCCCGCCGGCCCCTTCACCGATTATACGTAGTATGAGTGGTTTCATGATCGGAGGTGAGATTGCAGCCGTACATGTGTGTGGCTGGTGTTGCATACACGATTAATGCAATACCTATTAGGGATTGATTAGGTATTAGCAGCTAATACCCGTAGTTTAGGATTCGTTCACGCGGTATTAGGTAGCGTTGCCCGGAGCAATAAGGAATATGTACGACGATTAGACGCCATTTATAAAACAAATCGGGAAAGAGCGTACTTTCTCTTCGTTGCGGGTAAAGTTGCGAGGACGGGAACGAATACACCACTCGTACGTAAATTACGTTAAAGTTAAATACAGATTGGACGATATTTCATTTCAATTTCACGTTAGAATGAAAATATCTTCAACTTCGAGTTAAAAAAAATGTCCACTATTAATGACGATGACCGTTCTTTATTAGCAAAATGTTTGAAGCATGCAACATATTATTTAATAAAAATGAAAAGATTGGACAACGATTTCACCAAATAGTTAATAACCCGAAAGCAGCGCGTAGCGTTGTCCAGTATTCTTAATAATTGTGAATGGATACAGTTTTGTTGCACAGATTCACATGCATTCCCATTTTCTATATAAATTATTAACAATTTTTTGCATGAAAATTATTTTGACGGCAATTTGAAATGGGTAAGTAAAATCACGCGTACGACAATGCAGCTGCTCATTAAGTTACATATCGAAGCATCAGGTTAGCAGTAATATTCAATTGCACGCGATGATCGATTGTTTGGCGTATAGCGTATTGTGTATGGATGGCGTATTCCTATAGGCCGAAAGGTAAGTTTTCAGTCTGAATATTGTACGCCAGACTGATACAAGTTCCTCGCTCGAACCCGTATCAAAATTCTTTTCAAAATGAATTCCTGGACGAAAGAGGTGTCGGAGTGGTCTTCCAGAAATCGATTTCTTCGAAGCTATCAGGAGAACGACGCAACCGAGAACAAGAAGGACGATGGGAAGGTAATAAGGTGGCCGTTTGTCGTTCAAAGTGTCAAATAAGCGTAGCAGTGTCACCCGTTAGGGCGTCCTGATCTTTTTTCCAACGTTCTACTTTACCTTACTGCCGTCACATTCCGTCGACCAATTTCTCCTTTTTGTTCATTCGCTTTGCAAGAGATGTTTAGAATAATAAAATCGGTTCCCGTCGATATATGCTAAGAATAAGATAGCTGCTCGACATTCCCTGGCAGCAGCATTCCACAAGGAAGATTTAATAAAAACAGGAAGTACAGAATATCAAAATCGAAGGGCCAACACGGCAAGAAAACTATCGTTCCGTCTGTTCGTAGCACAAGGTATATTTTAATTTGCGGAGTACGTATAAAATTTGCAAGTAGAAGTGTATCAAAGTGACGATATAAAACATCTTTATTGATTATATAATTTTGGAAATATTTTAAGCTTCACTGCGTTCTTTACTGTATAGCACTTATGTGCATACTTACATGCGTCACGGCATGCACGAATTTCCAATCGCGTGCCATAAAAATAACAACCGCGTTGCTTTAATTAGCTCCCGCCTAAATAGTTGCTTCAGCAGTCGCGATTGTACCAACGAATGAGCATTGAAACAGCGTTGTTATTATTAAATTGATTACAGCGATCTGGAAATCTGTTAGTCCGTGGCACCGCTAATCGCGCTCAGTGTCCTGCCTGGTTCTCTGTAATCAGTAATCGTCATCCGATTCGATTTCGTTCATCGAACGAACGGACACCGATGATCGAGCCGATTTAGGGACTAATTAATTAATGGCCGTTTCTCCGTAGTTTAGTTGCTCCTGCGTCTTTCTCTCTTCTAGCGATAGCTATGTACGTTAGAAATTGTACTTTAAGAGTACGCAAGATGGATCCTTCCCGGACAATTCCGTGGTAAAGACTGAGCGGTCAATCGCAGTTCATTTACCAAAAGGCATAACCTTCCCCACCCCGTGGCCAGATCCTCCAGGAGCAGATATTACCAGGAGCCCTTGTTAATACGGCGACAGGCCGATTGCCATGTTTGGTCTTTCACTTCACATTCAAATAAACAATCCTTCGACACCAGATGGTTGGGAGACCCGCAGCGATCGCCAGCCATCGTCGGCCAACAGGGTGTTCAGTCTCATTCATTCATTCTAAAAAACTTCTAGTAAACATTCAATCCTGGGACATTCGATAGTTGAATAGCGTTAGGCCACGAGCCATCGTCTGTCGTCCAGATTGCCCGTTTCTAAGACACTCTCCAACCAAACGCATGCTAAGCCCCTATCATAAATTCCTCCCCGAATGAATAGCACTTCGCCACTCCTTCGCCGGTCCTTTTCTTTTTGTTAAAAATACGCTGTCGGTAACATGTATGTATGGTCAAGTGCAGGTCGGATACGGACAGTGTTCGATCACCTCTCCACGGCATTTCCGACTGTATACGAAATTCGTGAACGGCCGTCATTGATTTCCACCTATTCCAATAGCGTGCTCACGAATTGCAGGGAAATGCCACGCATTGTATGAATCTGTGTGCTATTTGTGTATCCGAAATACTCACAAGGTACCGTAATACGAAAAGTTCTCAACATCGGGCGAGCTGTTAGATCTGCGTTGGGTTTGAGAAACGGAGACACGGTAGGCACGGTTGCGTTTCGAATTTTTCTAATGGGGCAAAAAATTCATTCCAGAAGTCTTATAGTATATTTGACGAGTCCGTTATATGTATATATACAGGAACGACGTTTTAGTAGGGCAGGGAAAAGAAAGGGGAGGGATGTGTTTCGTCTCGGGATCGCCTGCTAGACCTCTGCTCCAGACACAGGAATATGGGGGTAGGAGAGGTCCTTATATGTATACAACGCAAAGGGTGAGCAACCACTTTTGAGATACATCGAGATCTATCCGGTGTCGTCTGGTGATGTAATCCCGATCTTCGGGCTTCCACGCGGGCTTCCAGCCTCGTTCCTCCTACGTCCCAATCATTTTCTAAATGATCTAGTACAATAGAATACCGCTTACCGAAAACATGAATTTTCGGTGATTTCATCGATCTAAGTGAAACAGTGCACGTATTTAAGCATTGTTGAGCGATCAACTCTATTTTCATTCGTTTCATTCGTTTAACGTGTGTTTCTTGAATGTGACTAGTTAATAATTCATCTCGTTTGTCAACCACAGTGAAGGTCACTGTATTCTTCGTAACGTTATCCCTCAAGCCGGCAATATATTATAAAAAGAATGTGTCAACCTCTGTATGAAAATATTTAAACATTCTTCATTATTTGTCTTGTATTGAACTTCGAGAGTTTAGTAAAATATTTTGCAATGGAGAAGTATGCTCAATGTCAAATGAAATCAAAAGAAAGCGTGAAATTTATCACGAATCGAATGGTAAATGATAAGAAGTAGTTAGGTCGTCTTTGTTTCTTACCAATATTGGGTTGACAATAATTATTTTCAAAGGGTACTTCTTGCAGCTCCATCTCGGCCTTGCATTCAATGCAAGTTGCATTGTTTCGCCATTAAAAATAAAAAGAACAAAGATGGAAAAAGATTCGACAGTCTTCTAATTCTACAATAACCATATGAAACTTTTAAAATTAAATTATGTGTTCGCGTTCATCGCGGTATGGAAATGTGTAGTCTAAGTACAACTAGTCAAGGCATACGAAGCGGAGCGAATGGCTTGAAGTGGAATTGCACGTCCACATTCACATATTGAACTTTTGCAATATTATATTATATTATGGACTTTTGCAAACTTATATTACAGTATAGTATATACATGAGAAAATAACCGAAGATTATGTAGGTGAAGACTAAGGGAAAGAAAAAGTGATTCCACTTAAAAAGCTTATACTAATAACCATACTCCTACATATCCACGTAGCATGCACTTTAGTCTTGCACGTAGTACCAGTTTGATTTTTGTTCAAGTATAGCTAATACGTTTCTACGTTCAATATTATTATCTGCACTTTGCCGTACCTTCCTTACGCGTGTATAGATTTTTATACATAGTAGCATGTACCCAGACACATGCGCGCAGTAGGTACATTAAATGGTCTAAGTTCAAGTGTCGAGTTCTCGGGAGTTCTTCTATCTCTTGAGCAAGTTCGGCGAGTGTTGGCGTTCGATAAAAGTGTTTCTCTTTTCCCCGGTAGTTTATACCAAAGCCACAGCTGGAACTTCTGGCTTCCTGACCAGCCGGTTACCCTTCCTTCCGTTCGTTTTTGCGATCCCTTGGTGGCCACAGGGACTCTGATAACAATGAAACGGTATCGTCACAAGGCAGCTGCAGTACATTAATAATTCATTATTCCAAGCAAACAGTGTGACTTGCCCCATTCGCTACGGAGCTTCATTATTGCTCCTATGACATCGCTGGTTGAACGTAGGACAAAATATTCTTAAATTCAGCCCCCCGATAAATTAGGCCAAGCTCCGTCGCTCGGAACAAACATCTACCAACTTTTGATCATTTTATCTTACTAGGTGAGGTACATAGTCATTACTCTTCCAGGCAAACTCGTTCGCACTTCCATTATGCTACCGAAGAAGAATTTAAAAATTAGTCAAGAGTTTTGAACGTTTTCCCCAGGAAGGAACTTCAGTCGAGATTCCGTGGTAAACTGCGACTGAAAATTCTTTGCCCATTGTAGCACCGGCTATTAATAACTCTGCGGAAATTTCGAAAAATAATTACCATATTGTTAATGCTTCGTTCTGTGCGCCTATAGTGAAACATCGTGCAACGTCAGGAACGTGCAAGTAGATATAAGCAATCTTGTCAACGTCACCGATAAAAGTGTTTACTACCGATTACAGTAGCGCATTTGAAATTATGTTCTCATTGTAAATTCGATACGCGGGGAATGGCACAATGTGTAAGGGTACTATGAAGTTTACAATTACGCACGCAAATAAAACCATTTGCCGTATTACAATTTTCGAATTACTTCTACAATGCGTATCAACAATTTTTGTTACTAAAAGAGTTAATCGACATATTGCTGATACCAGAAAAGTCTCGTAACATTTAAATTTATCGAGACTGTATTCAATCTAAGGCTATAGAGTTATTGGTGACTCCGACGCGACGCGATCACGGTGCCGCGTTGTACAAGGTGGCTGAAAACCCGGGGAACATCGGGAAATGGGGTGTAGCTGGGGTGATTCTGAACTCCCCATTGACAGCAATGTTGTTTGCAGCTTCGTTTTTGAGTTATTAACGAAAAACACTTGAGTTATTAGCGATTGAAAGTTCCGTGATCGATTGGCCAGTGCCTTTTGTTGATAACTCGAAAACGAAGCTGCAAACAACATTGCTGTCAATGGGAAAGTTGTTCAAAATCAGCCCAGCTACACCTCATTTCCCGATATTCTCCGGGTTTTCAACCGCCCTGTACAGCGACGTGCGCCGTAACGCGATTCTGCAACAGGCACAGTTTTTTGGTGCGATTGTGAGTGACGTCCGCGAACTTTGGCGTTCAGCGACTTAATCACTGCCAGGGGTTTGATGTGGCGACCCATCGCCATTCCACGAACAGCGCCCTCGAAGCCTCTTGACCGAGGCAGACATCGCTTTAGCTTATGGGTACGTCCGAATTTATAAACATCCGTGCAACAGGATATTCGTAAAAATACTACAACTAAACCAACCACGTCTATCGATACCGAAGAAAATTATATAGAAATGGTGTATAAAGTGTTAAACATTTTGTTAAATTTTGTACGCTCTCGTAAATACGTGCATTCCATATTACTCGTGTAGTAACAGTTTCATGTAAATTATGAAACCTTTTATAAATGGACAGTGCGCAATATTATTTTGCTACATAGTTTATTGAAAATTCGAATGAAACGCTATTGCTTTAAAATAGCTTGAATTTCGTAATCGAATTTTCCGGGAAACAATTAATACTACCGTCTTCAGTTCATATTCAATTACATTGTAACGCGTAACTGTCGACTGCACGAATCGAAAGTTTTAGTTGCAGCACAATTTATAGGATGGATCAATCGTGGACCTAACGTTATATACGTAATAACGTATCGCATAAACTCAGCCCCAAATAATAGCTGTATGAAACCTTTCTATGCTAGAATCAAGAAGGGTCGTAACAGTGGTAAATGTAAGTACTAAAATTCCTACAAAATGGACGACCATTAATCTAATAATAAGAAACATTGCCGCGCGATATTAATTTTCATTTCGAAGGAAAGTTTCAGATCCACCAAGATATCACGGCCGAACAAAAGCGAGCTAGCGATTACGAAAAAATCTGTTAAACAGGAGAAAATAATTTACTGTGACGGATTATGCAAAACAGAGGAACGTACTTGCAGTATAAAACCAATTAACACTCAACTCATGAATGTTAAACAGGGCTTGTAGAAATATATTATCCTGATCTCCCCTCAGATGACAAATGTTATACCTGGAGCAAAGTGTAGCGAGCTTTTTATACACCCGTGAACACATAACACATAAAAAAAATTAATAGAAACATACCCGAGGGGTAAAATCAAAAAGTGATATGCGCTGAATATTGCAGACGGTTATAGCTACGGGGCACGAGACTAATTAAAAGGTGTAGATGGTAAAGAGTACGAGGCAGGAGTTCAATGCGTTGGCTGAATTTCTCGCGCGATGCGCTACTTACACACGAAAGTCTATCAATTTACCGGCGCTTGCCACAGGCGCGCGCGCTCACGTGTGTACAGGTAGATATACGCGTGTGAACGGTAAATTAACCACGGCAAGTCAAGCGGGACTTTATAATCCGGAAATTAAAGGTGTATTATATCCGGAGGAGGATCCTGGGTGTTAGCGAGCATGCCCCTGACGAAAGGGGTTTGTGGCGGTAGCGTAGGAAAAAGCAGGCTCGCTTGGTGGTCGAGGCGTAGTAGGAGCAAAAGGAAGCGTAGGCAAGGATGGGCGAAGGAGGAAGCTGGATATACGGGAAATAGAAGAACCGAGCGAGGCCGAACTACTAACTTTTCTTATAAGATCTAAAGTTTCCGCGCGCTAAGACCTCGCTTCCTCTCCTTTCTCCCTCCGTTCGTTTCATTCCTCCTTTTCTTCTTTCCTTTCTTATTGTATAACCTCCCGGCTATCGTCTCATTCTTTCCCCTGCTCTTCGACAGCTCGTACCGCCCAATATTGGTCGGGAAATATTAGATCTTTTGAATGTTATTATTAGTTTACACCGTGAGACGACAAAATTTCGGAGTTCCTTGGTTATATTTCGATGGTTGCCGGTGCTAAGTTTTGTTTTTCATGCATATTGCTCTTCACTAGCGGAATTACAATTAACGCATCATGGACCTATTTCTTCCTATCTAGAATATACTTATATTGAAAGATAAGGTATCTTTCGATATCCGAAATTTCTCATGCACGATGTATCTATTTGTAGATATTGTACGGTTCAGGTGCCTACTTACCGATTACAGAACTTTCAATGCCGTTTATTAAGCGGGTAGAAATGCTAATTATTTTATTTTTACATTTTATTCTACACTTTGTCTAGGTATTACATTTTTATCCGCGAATTATTTTCCTCGCCGTTTAACTGCTTTCACTGCGGATCATCCTTCGTTCGCACAGTGTAAGCGGAACCAAATGTAAGGCGAATTATGAAATAAATAGTATTATGCGTATGAATAAAATCAATATAGACACATACGTACATATGTATATGCATTGATGCGTATAGTATCCTCTTTCTTGTGCAAAGAGAGGAAGGTCGGGCATTTGAACGCCTATTCTTTTTAATCGTCCCATGAATTATAAATGTTGCGAGATAGCGACTTCCATTTCAGTAATAAAATAGCAACCTTAAAAAGGAAATTGGGAGAGCACTAGTTCGCGGAAAAGCGAATATCGCAGCTACAAATTCTGATAGCCGAGGCATTCGTATTACTCGGCTGCCAAGGTAATAGAGTTGCAATTTTCATAGACGAAGTCACGTGTCCAAATATTTTCCATGCTTCATTTAGCAAATGTATATGCGTTGGAGATTAAAAACGAATTTGTAAAATTTAAACGTAGTGTAACGTGATTTAAGCATTTTCATCGCGACTATGTATGCATAACCCAGATTTTGCTTAAACGAGACCACGACCACGATGTCTTTTTAATAAGTTGCCCTCAAGGAATAAATCTTCGTGCCTAAGTTTATTTTTGCTAATGAAAGAATTCCTTTGCATACCTTTGAGAGTGTTGGCCGGGAGAAATCTTTTGAAAATGTAGGTATACATATAATAAAAAGACTGGAAATACAAACCTCAATGCTGCGAAATTGAATGATAATATGTAAGTAGGTAAAGAGTTCTTACCAGGTACGAACTACAAGCAATAACCTAGTCTACAACTGAATTTATTACCGATGGTTCAATGTCAAATGGAAATTCCCCAGAACGAAAGTAGCTTATTTTCGTGTACCAATATTGTGTGCAACAATACTCCATTAAACATGGAATTCGAGTCGTGTTACCTCTTTTTTTTATTGGTCTGCCTTAATCCGACACTTTATTTACGGCTTATTCTTTGTTCGCGTGTTTGGGGAGACTGTCAAGCTGCAAACCGTTCTATCGACGAGTAATTAGACAAATTTTGCGTCAGCCGTAGGCGAATTATGATGGAAAAAGATCAAGATCATTTCGCATTTGCAAGAGAAAGTGAAGAACATTATTCCCAGAACTGCTCATTTATTTTTTCTATAATTTTGCTACACGTTTCGCGAGCAATACGAACAGAAAAATCGTACCTCGCAAGTACCCTGACCCCTCTAGGGTTAATTACGAATTGGAGCCGGGTGTGAATTTTTCGCATAAATGGCCATACGGCACAGTCGTCTACCATCAGAAGCGGAAAGTGTTGAAAGTATGACGCGAGTCTACGGGAAATTAGAGTTAATTCAAGGCGAGGTGAGTATTATCCTCGCCACGACGGTAAAACTGAGGTTGCCACTGCTAGAAATTTGAAAACCAAAGCAGGATGACATCTCAATCGTAGTGTAGTTCAGAATTGTGTCGAAGTTTCTTGATAACAACGCCGCACGGTTCCCTCTCCTGTCGCCTTCATAGACTCTTGACCTTTTCGCGGTAATCTTAGACCTCCTCCAGCCGAAGAGCACACATTTACTTAACCCTACCATCTTAGTCGTCTTGGATCACTCTGGACAAGTCTCGAGAGTCTCGCTGAAACTCTCGACCGCATTCATGGCTGGCTGTCGCTCCTAGGAGAAGCAGCTGTTATGGTCGAAATCACTTTTCCCCCACCTTTCTCTCTTCCACTCATGCACTTCCGTCTGCTCTGGCCATCCCCATTTCGCAGCTCTCTATTTCACTAGCTTCGCAAGCGGGTACCTCGATTACACCTACCTCGAGTGTACCAGTACCAAGCTGGGTTTCTATGGGGCAACCCTCCAGGGTTTACGTGCTTCGAGCGATATCCGAAATACTCTCGCAGTAGTCCTTCCTTCCGATTTATCCTCTTCCGCGCGCCTTGCCCAATATACATTTATCGCTTATGATCGCATTCATTTTTTATGTGCCATTTGAGCATCTGTTTTGTCTATAATAATTGTTCGCTCACGAAACCGAACGCATCGACAACCATGAGTTGGACTACGTGCCTTCCAGACGACGAAAAGCCTCCGAACCTGCCTGAAAACAGTTCCTACAATATTTTCCTAAACGTTTCCACCTTTCCCAACTCGTGCCGGCAAGGGTAGAAAAGCCGGCAGGGGGCCGCGATCGGGGCCGCGATCGGGGCCCCGAACACAGACAGAGGATATAAATCTCTAGAGTAGCCGACAGAAAACAACTCTTTTAACCTTCGACGAGAACACGACAGAATACGCGAATCATGCATTAAGAACGCGTCGATGAGAGAAGAATGGCTACACACGATTATTGTTATCTTATACTCGACCACCGAAGTCAACTAACGAAGCTCAAGCGATAACGTCACGAGTGTCAACGTCATCGAGCGGATTTTCGATCCAACAAATGTGGTGCGCGAGACGTAACAATAATCGTAAGTTATTTATTTGTAACGAAGATGCATTCAAGCAGGAAAATTAATTATCCGGACGATATAAACGTACTATGAGAACTGCAAAAGGGGAAAGGAAGGTACTAAGGATTGGACATTCGCCTTTGTGCACTGGCAAGCAGCGACTTTATTCGCTTAGCCAAGGTATCTCAATCGTATCCTGTAATGTGGAAGCCCCGACAGCGCAATAACATTTTGGTGATGCAAGGATAAATCTAGAATTATTAGCAACGTATTTACGAAATTTGTTAGTACATTTCGATGTATATATATTCCTCTCTTACCTTTCAACGCAGCCCTCTTTACAGGCAATATAGATGCTCCATAGATCAAATGCTTTTACTTGAAAACGAACTAAGTACATTTGTAGTAATAAATCACATTTGTGCGATTGTTTTTAAAATTTCTTAAACTATTCATTGAGACTATTTTGCAATAGAATGCCACTTCCATACTGTGGTGGGAGGCTTGCATGTATTTCAGCTTGAAGCTTCTTCTTTATACGTGCATACTAGAAATGGGACAATCATCTTTATGTATCCGAAATACAATAAAGGGATAATCTATTACATAAATTTAATTGGGAAACAGAGGAAAAGAGTGGCGCCTGACTATACTCGCACCGAATGCAGTGTCGTCTCATAATCAGTAGAACGTTGTAGCCCTATTGTGCACAATTGTTGACTCTTCCTCGAAGTTTGCGTAGTACGTGTAATATCGCATTAGATAATATTGTAACATTCTCCAATTTTGTAGCAAACCTTTTAAGTATAAAGTCAAGTTAGCCACTATTTATGGATCAGTGTAAGACATGCGAAGACTAATTTACAAATTTTGTGACTTAATCGACGAAGAAAGGCTAGTTTCGACGTAATGTGTCGAGATACTCTTTAATAGTGGTTCTCAACAAAATGATACATGTAGTAAGGTATATCTATACAAAATCGAGCTGCGTCCGTTCCGTGGCCCTGCGAGTGCATCGGATCTCAACCGGTTACCACAGTTCTACATGCAATAATTTGAACATCATTCGTGCCGCAACCGCCGACATCCGTGCCTCGGAAGTCCGCCGTTCACATTTAGTAGCATCTGATATTTCTACTGTTTGTTGATCCGGTCAAGGAAGGATACATTCAATAGCACGAACTTGCAAATATAACGTTCCCTTCGTCGCTTGACTTCTTCACCCAAAAGTATATACTGCTGCTACAGCCATGTCTTCAGTAGAAAACGACATTTTCTTGTACACCCTATGTTTTCTAACGGCAGGCGAAACAGAAGGCCGGGAACATCGTCAAATTTTTCAAAAAACTCGCGTTCACTGAAGTATCGTCTGATGTTTTCCACGAATAACTGTGCCGTAGGCGAAATAAAAGTGCGTTCCCAGTCCCCATCAGACACGCTGATTATTCTTATCAATTCGACGAAAGTAACTGTCGGGCATTCATTAGGCAGGTGGCAGGAGCCACGGAGCTCTGTGGGAAATAACTTAGTTCATACTAAAAAAATGATAGTTTCTAACTTGGTCGTTACGACCAAAATACAGAAACAACTATCTAAATAAAACGCTAGTGCTATGCAAAGTAGTGTACAAAAGTAGTTTCTATATTATTAGTATACATACGTAAACTTGATATTAGTACATTCTGTCCTAATACAGCTTTTTCGAAGGTTGTTGCGCGGCGTTCGTTTTCATATATTACAATGAAGAAAGTGTATACTGAATATGAGGTATTTAGGTATCGTTAGTATGTAATATGTTGTTGGAAAGCGTATGACTTTAAATATACACGTTTTTAATTTGTTTAGCACCTTTTTCGTATCTACCACAGTAAAATACAGTGTAACGGTTCGAATGGACTGGAGCCACCGCCTACGTCCAAATTACCATGATTGTATGCACTTTAATACAAAAGAAAAACTAAAACAGAAGTGCTATGAAATTTTGTTCCCTCTTGAAATAGCGCGGATTCAGTTTACTGTTTTCACCGGAAAACAAAGAGGACGTGTGACGAAAGACTAAGGACGATAATCTTACAAGCTGCTCGTAAAAGTCGTACCGAGGCCGGAAGCACTCTCCTACTCTCGACAGATATATCGCCTACATGCTCAAGTTTAATGGCGGTTACTTATTCACATAGTCGAAGGAGCGCTACTTTCATGACGTAGTAAATAATTAGTTGACGCAATGAACTAACTCTGCTGACACAATGAGAGTACAATATGTTTATATGCATCGTAGTTCAGAAGATCTCTAGGGCACGAAGAAACTGTTATTTCTTTTGAATCGAAAGGAATATATGCATCTTCTATATCTTAACAAAATGTTATTATTATGGAAATGCAGATTATTGCAACAGGATCTAATCGTCTGGCGTGTCAGGTACAAGTAATTGCAGGAGAATTCTATTATAGTACTTAATCGAATTCCTATTTTCTCAACATTTTGCTATTCAAACATTTTGTTTCTTTAGATACTGTACGTATTTCCAAAGAGACATCATTTGCAGAAATATAATGTTTCGATTGTGACTGTTGGTAAGAATGATTTTAAGCGCGCACATGAAGCAGTTGAGTAAACATCCGGCCCCTGGTCATTTAAAAAATCTGGAAAACTGAATTTGGGTATCAGCCCGTCAAATGGTACCTGTTCATCTCTTAACGTTTCAACCAAGAACATATTACCATATACAATCGGAACACATTTCGAGCCGTAGTCTAAATTATGTACGAAGTAAGATACGAAACAAGATTTGGAAAAGTCTCTGCTTCCAGTTTCCCCAGATTGTTTTTTCTGAAAGTTTGGCAGGATACAACTGATAATGAATTTTTGTTCGTATAAAACCTGTAACAGTAATATTGTATGAAAAGACATTCATTTTAGGATACGATTATAGTGACTGCATGCTTAGAATATTATAAATACATGCATAGAGTCAAGATCTACTCACAAGGAAGGTTAGGCAACCCGAAGATTGTGAAAATTATGAAACCTTGCATAAAAGTACAGTATGTCATCAATAATACAACCTTCTTTCCCAATTGTGCCATCGCTCGGTTTTAAGGGGTCAAATCGGCCCTTGAAAAAAATCGAAAATTTTCTATTTCGTGAAATATCTCAGGAACTCTGAGAGATATCTGAAAAAAGTTTCATTCAAACTTGCATCGTTTTATTGTGCTTACTTAACTGCGTAAAAAATTTGTTGAAAAAATACGTGGTTTTCGCGTTACCCCTCCCCCCACAACCTCCGCCTTAAGAAAATATTGTTTACTATTCGTGCTGAAATACCTCTGGGTACCCTCTTTTCATATCTCTAAATGATATGTGTGTTGAAATCTTTGTTAAATAAAAAAAAACATTATTAACGAGTTTTCTTGAGTAAACTGCTCTCTCAACACAATACTTATATAATTTACATTTATTTTAAGTTCACTTACACCAAAGTTATTCATATTAAATTTAATTGTAGCAGTATAATAGTTTTTAATAATAAAATAAGTATTTAAACGTTTCCATTCCCTTTTTGTACATTTTTTCACATCGAAGGTGTAGGACACGGAAATGATGTAAAGTGTAGTGGAATTGTAGTGGAATAGAATTCTTTATTCGTTGCTATCTAGCTCGTGCTGCTGGATTTCGTTCCCGCTCTCAAGATCTCTCAAGATTTAACCTCGAGAGGGGGTGTATTTTCCGGGAATGACACCGTGGCCTCGGAAACTGACATTCCTTTCGAGGAATCGTCGCCCGACGCTATCCGGCCGATAATCCGAACAGAGGATCAATCGGCCGCCGGATATTTAGATCTCGCTGTGGCGACGTGGTCGTTCCACGTAACGCGACAAAGGATTGTATAAGTAACAAACGACAAAAATAGTAAAACTCAAGGTTTGTAATTGGTACAATAATGATATTGCTCGTAGAAATGTTCGACACAAAGGTACTCGCCACACCACGCACATCGCATAAAGGCGGCCGCTCCACGAACATTTAACTCCAACTCGGTATCAGAATGTAACGATAAGCACTGTAGAAATATAAATGTTAAAACAATGTCTTAACCACAGACCTCAGACGGCCAATGCGGATTGTGAATAATATTGGAAATCTTGAAATATTAATAATAATATTAACCGTCTGAGGTTTCCATTATCGTTACACTTATCTTCGAAATGTTACTTATTTTGTGCAGCTTTCCAGTGATGCTTCTATATAAATGTTCGCGCGGATGTAGCACATTTAAAGTTGAGTGTACGACAGTAGTCAAGTGCACATGGTGCCATTTCATTACAAAAAGTCCGTGTTCATTGCATTCAAAACCATTTCTTTAACATGAAGGCGATTAATATCGCTAACGTAATAAACATGTTAGCCATGTGTATCAGCTATAGGTGCATCAGCTATACAGGTGGGCTGCGGGTCTTGAGAAGGGTGGAACAAATGCAGATAAACTTACATTTATTACGGAATATGTATTGCAAAAGTTTGAAGAAGCTTCTGACAGGAGACTTATTGTCCATGACATGAATTTGAGATTATGGGCTTTGGAAGGAAAAGACCTGCTAGTGGACATACCCGAATTCAAGGCAAGTAAATGGTGGATTTGGAATTTCAAGAATGTGCAGGGAATCGTATCTCGCAAGATAACAACATTCGGAACGCGATCTACGTTTCAAGATATTGGCAACTTGCAAAATGTTGCAGCAACTTTTGTTTCGAACGTAAGATCTAGCATTCAAACAATCGGAGTTGAAGAAATTTCTAATGCAGACGAGAGTGGCTTCAACCTTGAAATACATTCTGGACGAATATTGGCAAAATCTGCATTCACGCAATGGAATAATTAAATTACAGTCGTTAACCCATAACCAACTTCCTTCGCTCAGATTCAAAAATCTTTTCCAATATGCTTGGTTTAAAAGCGGATATCTAGAAACGCATCCCAGCGAGTTCCAAAATCCCGTAGATTTCTGTTACTATAGGAGTGAAAAAACTATACCAAAGTGTAGTATTTGTGGCGATGTGCTTGGTGTGGCGAGTACCTTTGTTTCGAACATTTCTACGAGCAATATCATTATTATACCAATTACAAACCGTGAGTTTTACTATTTTTGTCGTTTGTTGCTTATACAATCCTTCGATGTGGAAAAATGTACAAAAAGAGAATGAAAACGTTTAAATACTTATTTTATTATTAAAAACTATTATACTGCTACAATTAAATTTAATATGAATAACTTTGGTGTAAGTGAACTTAAAATAAATGTAAATTATATAGGTATTGTGTTGTGAGAGCAGTTTACTAAAGAAAAGTGCGTAAAAGAAGTCCAAACTCGTTAATAATGTTTTTTTTTATTTAACAAAAAATTTCAACACACATATCATTTAGAGATATGCAAAGAGGGTACCCAGAGGTATTTCAGCACGAATAGTAAACAATATTTTCTTAAGGCGGAGGGTGTGGGGGGAGGGGTAACGCGAAAACCACGTATTTTTTCAACAAATTTTTTACGCAGTTAAGTAAGCACAATAAAACGATGCAAGTTTGAATGAAACTTTATTCAGATATCTCTCAGCGTTCCTGAGATATCTCACGAAATAGAAAATTCTCAATTTTTTTTCAAGGGCCGATTTCACCCCTTAAAACCGAGTTATGGCACAATTGGGAAAGAGGGTTGTATTACGGATGACATACTGTACTTGTATGCAAAGTTTCATAATCTTCGGAATCCTCGGGTTGCCTAACCTTCCTTGTGAGTAATGTCAATCTCAAACTCAGCATACTTATCGCTTACTAATTCTGGCATTTTAAAAACATATGGTTGATTTTAATTAACATTTGCTAGGAATTGTTCGACTAAGCATCCGTACCATCAACCTAATCGCTTTAACAGTACGGATAACCGCAAACATGCTGGCAAATTGCATGCACGCGTGATTAGCTAACGTGTTCGATACTTAAACTTTAATCCCCATCTGTTTTTACTATTTGAAGGACAAAGCCAAGTAAGAGGAGATTTGTATAATCAATGCTGTTGTCCAATGTACAAAAGGCCACAATGTACAATGAGCAAAAAGATATCATTATAGTTTCAATCGCTTCTATTTTTATATCGGAAATCTGACAGATACACCCACAAATTATTACTATCATATATTTCCATATAAGAAACAAAGATGCAACTGGAAATCGTGAAAGCCTAACAAAATAGCAAGCAAACAGATCGTAGGAGGAATCTGTTCATCTGAAGATTTATTACATAGGGGCAAGGGGGGTGGGACGTTTCTTCATGTCACACTACGATGCTTCCATGTTTCTAGAAACAAAAGAAAATACTTAAATCGTGCATCAGATGTTTATTACCAATAGTTTCAATTAGTTTATTGCGTTCCTACGCGTTTCCCAGCCATCTTTCTTATTCTCTGTTACAGTTACGTAACGATTGTCAAACATATGATCTGTTTAATATTATCAGTTAGATAATTTCTTGAGGGTTCCATTTATCTGCTTACTGAATGATATCATCATTTAATTAATTTCGATGCAACGTTTCGGGAAAGACGGGGACATTTCTTTAACCTCGCCTACAGGGGCCGTCTATGGGCTCGTACATTCTTTAGAACAGAATAATTTTAATAAAAGTAGACCAAACGCCTCGAATTCTTGGCCGATGCGGAAAGCAGCTGAGATAATCATAAGGAAGGAAATGTATTACCTAATGAAAGCCTAATTTGGGAACTATTAAAGCTGAAAGGAAGAAGGAATTACTCGCAGTATCCTATGTATAGGAAACGGAAAACCAATTATTTGGCTTAACCATAGCGGCTTTAAGAAAACTTCCTTTACAGTTGGCAGTCTTACTTTGGTTCATCAAAAGGGGTAGCTGATCTGGATTGGCTGAACGGATTTATGAAGCGACATACAAATTTGTCTTATTGGAAACCGGAAGCGACTTCAGCAGCAAGGGCCACGGGTCTCAACGCAGTTGCGATTTCGCATTTCTTTCAATTGCTATGCCAGGTGTATGATATATCGAATATGCGATTGCGACGAGCAGGCGTATCCTCAGTGCCAAAATCAAAATCAAGAGTAATTTGTGCAACGATGCCGAATGCATGTTTTGCGATCACTTGTCCTCCGAATCAGCAGGAGGACACGGCATCAAAGGGCGATTTCTGGTTTCCAGGTTTAGTGGAGAATCGGCGACAGAAACCGAACACACAGCACGGTATCGGCCCTTGATGCCGTCTTCTGCGTGCAGCGCGATCGGTCGAGGACGAGAAGACTGTTTGCCCTACATGACGCTACGGTCGTTAATGCGCGTGCCGTGTACGTGCGGAAACAAGCGCGAATCAGATTTGCATCGATCGCCGAGACGTGCGTCTCGCGGCATAAAATTGTTCAGATAGGCCAGGATCGGTACAACGATGAAGTGCCAGGGGCCCACTTCCGTCGGAGCATGTTAATTCGTCGACGAATGGGTAAATTGTACCCTTTTGTACACTTTTTAATTTTTAAACATTTCTAAAAACTATTGTTTTAAATTTCATCTTAAATATCTATATTCATTATCGTGAATTCTCAGATATTACATAACATATTATTTACGCTTAATACACGTCCGATAGTTTATTACGTACATATGGTTACACGATCGATTCATCGTACCCAACATTTCCGACAAATGTTCATTTTGAAGTATACACACAACGCTAACTTTGAAGCAGCCGTTGAACATTCTGTTATGCCTTTTATACCAACCCTTCGAGACTTCGGTTCAAATACTAGTGTCAACATCTCCTCTTCTCATCTTCAGCTCCTCATAGCTGTAGGGGAGTGAGCTGTTATCGCAACAGGAGTGTGTCAGTGTACCTACCTGAGCTTGAAGCAACCGGTGCGTACCCGAAAATCTCAAATCGATAGCGCGAGTGTAGTTCACGAAACCTATAGTAGGGGGAATAATTCAAGTATAATTATTCTTGGAAGTCAGGAAAGCCACCAGTGCACCAGATCTTTTGTATGTATATACCTATTATTATGGGTGACAATTGCGCAAAAAGGTTTGCAATGGTGTCAATTTTTGGTGGGAGTTCTGTTCGTCAAATTGCGTCAAGGTACAGTATTCTAACGGTAATTGTATTTTGTGTTTTTTAAAACAGTCTGAAAGAAATTGTAAGAAGGACAGTGTATTTACACATTGCGCTATAAGTCTGATCCGAACTTATTTTACTAATAGGAGAGATTGTATTACTTTTGTAATTAAACTCCGATTTCTCCTTTTAGTTACATTTACCTTTTTGTGACATGGCACACAAACGAATCGACGCAACAATTAGGCTCCATAGATGACGGGAAATCTAAACAAATTCCAAGGAAGGAGGAAATAATGAAGGTATAAAATGCACAGCTCGGAGAAAACGCACTTTTAAATAGAAATAGTAAGAATTAGAGCAGTAATCGAGTGTCAAGAGTTAAAAGAGTGCGAAGTGTGAACAGTCAGTTGCACGTTGTCCATGAAAATGCCCCTCCGAGAGATGGAAAGAGTAATTAAAGTTGCTAAAGTAAACGTTAATTACCATTTATATTGTATTATAAGTTCAAAGACTGCTTTTTCACGCGCCATTCTTGTTACATTATCATTCTTCATTTATTTAAAGGGTACATTTTATAATTAAAATGTTAGAAGAAGTTCTAAGCGTTTTCTGTTTACTAGAAAGGTGCAACATAAAAGTACTTTCGGTTGTGTTATATCTATTTACGCGCTGTAAATTTGTTGTGTTATACCTTATTGCACTTCTATTTTACAATATGCTTTAAGAAATAATAGAAAATTCAAGTGTCATGGATCATGGAAGGTCACCAATGGAATAATCATATAATACCTTCCAATCAACATCCTTTTGGTGAAACAATTTTAGTTTTTGCAGGAACTAAAAGGGTTGGGAACCGACTCGTTTTTCAAGTAACGCGACCGTAAAATCGGCTTGAACAAATGCTATTTTCAATCGCTTTCCTAACATCTGGGATTATAAACTAAATAGGAAATTTTGTTGTATTGTCAGATATGTTTAAACGTGGCAGCGATTGTATCGAAGAAATTATTAAAATAGTCAATTAGGACTACCAACGCTATATGTACTTTCAACTAATTCGAAACCTTGGAGAATTTGAATTATTATATGCGATTCGAATAAATTACTTCACTACTGTACTGCTGCAGAGTCGATATAATTTGAATCTTAATTTTTTAAATTAACTACGTTTTCTATTTCAAGTTTGTCTTCTACTAAATGCGATATGGATTTATTTTAACCAAAATTTACCCAATTATGATACATTTTCAAAGTGCCCGCAAGGCTTAAAAAATATATTGCAATATAAATACGGTGATATACCCATGCTTCGTGAATTGATTTTTTAATACTAGGACAGAGCAGTTCATTATCATTTTATTATTCGATTACGTGTACCTACTTATTATATTTAAGCATTTTCGGCTATTATTCCATTGCCATTTTTACTCTATGATATTCAACACATGTAATTTTTATGTAAAGCTTGAATAGATAATATACATAATTGTGAATTAGAAATAATCATTTATTGCACAGAAATCAATTAAACGTACATGTTTGTATCATTAAATGCTATTGGCAACTGGCAGATAATCTTATAAAAATGAGATATATTCTCACCATAACATACTCTTTCTTTGAAGCTGAGTACCTTATTACTCCCTACCCTGATACTCTCCTTTGTCTCACCTACAGATTGTTTGCAAGCAAACTGTAACGATTATACAGTTTCACGATCGAAGAACAATGGCTCAACCCTAATGTCGGATGCATTCTATTACAATTGGATGTACGCTAATGAGTGATTAGTAATCAGAGTGCCCAGTGCCTAATAAGCATAAAGCTACGCGTCTATTCTTGATGGAAATTTGGAGATACCAGAGCTACGCCGCCGGAGATTGGCAGACATTCAGCAGCAGTGCAGAATTTCCGACCAGCTTCCAAATTATGCACTATGAATGGCTCGAATTAATTTCAATAGGAGACTATTTAAAAAATTCTGCCTTTAAATATAGGTATAAGTAGTTCGCGTTCCAGATTATCTGGAACATTGTAAATTATTAATAACCGTAAGAGATTTCGGCTGCGAGCGCCGTAGCTGGGCATCTGGGTTACGTCAGGGCGGGGCCCGATAGCGCACTTACCCATAGGACACCGTAGGCTGAAGGGAAATACGTGAGCGAGGCCCTTGAAACCATGGCCAATGGAAAAAACCCCAACAACGGGTCCCTTTTGGCGATCACGATGCAGCATGGCATTTTGGCAACGATCGTTGAACGAAGCAGTCGTAATTACAATACAACAGAGTGTAAACGGAGAAATGCTTGTTGGGACCGCGTAAATAGATCTGTCTTATCTATTTACGCGCAACTATGTACATCCTCCTACGTTTTAGTATTGCTTTGTATAGTTTTTGGGAATAAAGAAAAGAGAAATAGTTACATCTAACATTACAGTTAATATAAATAAGTGGCACTCGATTTTAGACAGTGGCAAATTAAATTGTAGTGACATGTATTAAGGCGGCGTTCCGTCAGCACACACTACGAGCCTCTCGAGCGATCGCCGTTTATTCGGGGCGGCGCGTTGCATTCTATTAACTTCTACCGTTTATTTATTTTATTTCATAGTGTACTATACACATCCGATCCCTGCATTTCTATGATATCTTGTAAAAAGAAAAGTTTATGCTCCCGGAGAATTTCAATCTTTGAAAATGAAGTGAAAGCTCTTCTCGAAGTAGAGGATCAATAACTTAGGACTGACAAACTTTTATAAATTTTTTGTAATTCAATATTTTTTGTTTTTTTTATATATATATTGTCATTGTTTTTATTGTTAATTTTATTTCTGTAAATTATACATGCTCATAAATGAAAAAGGGGGACCCCATCATCTACCGTCTACCGTAGGCCGCATCAGTGCGAACGTTCTCGGCATTGAACTATTCTATCAAAAATGCAATAACTTTTGCAGCTGCAGCCAAATTTTATAGAGCATATAGTATACATCCCATTCTTAACGCGTATATCAAAATTAGCACGAAGTCGAGTCGAGTTCAAAAGTATTTCATAAAAGAACGCGTTGACAAATAGTTTGTTGAAACTTTCTTGAAAAAAAATATTAAAAAATTTTTATAAAATTTTTCTTTTCATTTTTACACATTCCTAATCTTTGTTGATAGAGTTCCTGCAAACAGAAATACCATTAACGTCCTGAGCATTAGAATACAGGTGAAAATAATATTCTTCGTTTTTAAGCTATCTTCAATTTTTAACGTTTGTATCCCTTGCCACGCTTAATAACAATGGATTTAAGAAATGAAAATATCATTTTTAGGTGCTGCGGACATCTAGCTTGACATTGCATATAAAATTATAGGCCTACTCCGTGTTTTGTTTTTGGACTTTTGCACGCCTAAATTGCCGTTTTTCCCCACTGTGCGGCGTGAGTTTGGACCGTCCGTGGATGCGCCTTGCCGATGTTGCGTTCTAATCAATAAGATGAGAAGCTACGAATTAATTTCTAATTACACTAGTGGTTCAGTTATCACTCGTATAGCTATACATTTTATTTAGTATTTGAAGTATTTGATAGAATTTTAATTCTTCGCGCAGTGTTATCCTTGGTTTGTAGTATACGATATATAACGCCTGTAGAGTTACCATGCCGATGCGATATCTTTTGTTTCAACGAACTCTTATGTTCCAAATGTAGAGACAATTTTCTGCTCATTCCGTTTGGAACGAGAAGCCAGAATAGCAGAAACTTTTACAATTTCATTGCGGTTACTATTTATTCTATTTTGCATAGTTCTTTTTACCGTTTACTTAGTGTCATTATCCTCTCATATTTTGTGTGTTTTTATTAGTTCATTATATTATTTCATGTAATACATGCCTTACAATGAAAATAAAGATACAATAGGGTCTGGAATATATCATGTTTGGTCTCATTTTAATCGGAAGGATTTCAACAACATTACAAAAAACATTACAACTCGAAAAAAATAAAAATAAAAAAGTTAAGCTGTCGTTTTTATTATAGCATTGTTTTGCATTTGCGTAATCACACGGACACGGTGGCATTTAAATTTCTCGGCTGCCTTGGCCATCGTTCTGTCCTTGCTTTTTCCTTTGCAACCCAGAGACACCGACAAAAGCGAACCGCGAGCTTCAAGAAATTGGGGTCCGTTCTACTGACGCTGTCTCAAACCATTTACACATTGATCAACAGTATATCGTATACTGTATATGTGCACCGATTTCAAATTGGCATGGCACTGCCCTGCTCGGTTCGTCGGGCGGTCGAGCTTTGTAGTTCGTTTAGCGAGGTGAGAAATCCCCACGCCACTTTTTTCATTTAGCTCTGGACGAAATGTAATTGAGTTTATGCTTTAAGAATATGTGAAATAAATATTGTATCAGGACCTGGTATCTGCTGCTGGCGCGGAGTGCTTGGGAAATCAAGGAAAAAGCGAACACGGGCATACATGATACACGTACGCGTATAGTGTACCGTGTTATCTTACGGGTGCACTACGAAGAAATTCCCCGCCACACATTCTTCCCTTCCATATTTCGTGCTTTTCTTTTATGCAAGCGTAACATTCAAATCCTTATCAACGTAATAGTTTTAAGTTGTCGGCATTGTACTATATCCGTCCAGACTGTGGGAAGTTGTATCGGTCAATGGTTGCAAAAGATTAAAACGAAAAATGACAATTGCGACTTCACACGTTGCACGAATAAATATAAGTATCTAAAATTATACAGGATCGTCGAGGTGAATCCGGAAGTCATTGTATAAAGAAAATCAGTTCAAATTCCAGAAAAATGTCAATATGTTCTTTCAGCAGTTTGTACAAAAGTATTGAATGGTATAAAGAATGGATTGTCTATTTTTCTTCCGCCGAGTCGTTCATTGACTGTCCACCGTCCTGATGAATCTTTTCTTTCAATTCGACCGCGGCTACCGCACTTCTCTTACGATCAGAACGCTTCCTGCGAGTTGACCGGGATGCAATTACGGCCTTCTGTTTGTCAGGGCAGGAACGTGTTCTTGGATTACTCGACTAGGTCGTACACTTGCGTCTTTTTAGAGCCAAATCACGCAATGATGCGCCCCGGTCGTATTCTCGATTCATAGCTAATATTTTTCCGCCTGTTCACTGATCGGTGGTTCGTATTGTGGTAATCCTTATCGACATGTGCTCCGTTTAACTCTCTCTTACCTATATCGTATTTGTGGGACTGCCCGAAAGAATTCCGGATTTTTCTTGACGACCGGCCGTGGCCCAATATATTCTCTTATATTATTGGGCCAAGTGTTTATTTATTTTCGCATTTGTGGTTCTCAATTAATCCGCATAAATTCTTGCAACAGAAACCATTCCATAAAAGAAGTGATAAAACGCTGACTAGTCATTAGAGTTCTGTTAATATCCAGACGGAGACATGTATGTGTTCTTAAAATTTTGACTGTTTCAAGGTAAGCGCATTTCGCTTCAAAACAAGTGAAATTGGACAAGTATAATTAGGTATAATTAGTGGAAAGAATGTCGCGATTATATATCACTGTCGTCAGAAACAAATGACACACCGACGGCGCAAAAATTCTATTCCATTGCATGGTCCGAAAATTGTACCTATATATTTTCAAGTGACTTTATATTATTTCTATGCGATGTCAACGATTGGTTAAAATTTTTCTTAGAATAGCTCTTTATCTGCAGATTAAGAGCATAGTTTTCCGAACGTTTCACAGGACATTGGACGCTCTAAGCGCACAGGAAGATTGACTGGAATCCAATATACCTGCTTCTAACTAGGTAGCCTATGTAGCAAAGTTGAACGTCGCTTTTTTTATTCATTTTATTTGGATGGCATCGTGGATCGTTTTGTTTTATGGTGGAAACATTAATCTACGAACACCAACGAATAAATACTTCATTGAATTGGAGCGCAGAAATATCTCAAAAACCGTAAAACTGCGTTTGAATTATACGACATAGTGCAAGAGCGAATGAGTGTTACGAGTTATTGACTTCAAACCCAAAGGAACAATGCGGACTCTACAATATACAATGTGTTGCACTTCTTTCTAAGGTAACATTGTGCTATAAAAGCACCTGCAATGTGGAGAAACTAATTTTCAGCGCATAAACAATCGAATAGAGGGTTGGATACCTTAGCCTAAAACACAATTAAAAATAGAGAGTAAGGAGATACCAACCCTTCGCATAAACTGTAAGAAACAGTCAAGGAACTTTGGAAATAACTTCTTGATGTTAACATGGTATTAATATGATATTAATATTTGTTTGTGTACAAGTGATTGACATCCTTTCTGTGGTCGTGAACGCCGTAGCTTCGGCGAAAAAGCATGCGACGGACAAGAAAATGATTTACCTTTATGCTTATCTATCGCTCGTATTCCAAAGCTATTAGAGTTCTACTGCAGACGAATCGATACTCGGCACATTCCGCAGCAAATTCCAAAAGCATCCGAAGGGAAGCGTTCAACTTGCAAGACACATCCCCGTTCCTCTTCGTTGTCCCTATATTTCGAGTCTCTTCTATCGGTTGCGAAGATGCAAGGTGATAATCCGTAATTAGGCGTGGAAGGGGTGGCACGCTTATTCATGTTGCTTCGAAACATTCCGGCGATAATTCCCCGGAAATTCTCATCGTTACTTGCGTATGCGCCAATTTGTATACCTGTCAGCGCTTTTCGGATTCCGTGAGAAAATTTATCAGATGCAATGTATCGATGTCTAACAATATTTCCATAATTATCTGTTATCAACATTTAACTAATATATTACATGCGTTATTCTGTTTTACATCAACTCTATCGTACTTTGGTTTAACTTGTCTAAGATTGGAGCTCGAAGTGTCTTCCTCGTTATTAATCTTGAGAGGATTCGGATATTCGCATCGAGGATGTCAAAAACGTCGAACGGGAAATTTCTTCGCGTAGTCAAACTTTGACGAGTTATCCAGACCAACGAAATGTTTGGAAATGAAGAGATACCTTTTCAGTACTGCAATGCTGATACTAAAAAAAAAGGGCCAAACCGGTTCGTGCAATAACACGCTAGCTTTCGGGTGTAGAGGGATAATTCCTTTGGCCCGCAGTTTCATTTGCGATAGGTGTTGATTTTACTACTGGTACGCGCAAAACTGCCCACAAAATTAGATATCAATGGGAGTAATATGAAAACCAATTCCCGGTTAACACCAATTTCCCCTCGTCCAACCCAGCAAAAGGGAAAGCTTCTGTCCAATACCTCCCTTGATATTCTCGCGCAGTGAACGGAGCAACCGTTTTACTGGTACCAGATGTTCTTACGATTCTGAATAGGTAGATATATGTATACGGTGTTCTACTTTAATCAGCGCAGGTGGAAACCAGCGAAACTGTTCGATGTATTCAAATGCTGTATCTCAAATGAAAGTAAAATTTCTTCTAACCGCACATTGTATGGTGGCTATAAATTATTCCTAGGTACAAGCATTCAAGAATTCGAAGGATCTCATCAATTGTGTTGCTGTTAAGTCGGGAGCATTATAGGCCCAGAAAAGGCAGTAGAAGTCCCTTATATGTCGATAGGTATCATTGGAGCTGATTTCTGCGATCGCAGTATAGTTATCCAATTGGCATTAAAATATTGCACAATTTCACCACTTCGGATTATTCTTCGCGGGGCTCTTAAAGAACAGAGTTTATCTAGAGTCTGCGAAGCCTACGCAGAGACCATCTGTCTCGTTATTGTGATGCATCGGAGAGATATATGTCTGGCAATTGTCCTCTCACTGGTCAGTACTTGCCTTCATGACAGATCGATTCCCGGCTTGCAACAAATTCAGTTGCAATTTTACGTTCTAGAGTTTGCCATTAAATCAACAAATTTAATGGGGCGCAACTCAATTACACGAACCTCCCGTATGATTGAGCTTAATGATATTTTTCACCTTAAAAGAGACATTCGAATGGTGGATTTCGCGTGACCTGGTCATATTTCAAGCAGGCACATTCCCTGTAAACCAACAAAACACAGCCAGTGCGCCACTCGCGTTAATGAGAAGTAACGTTTCAATAGACGTCTAAATACGTTGTTAACGATCGCGTGACTTAAAAAGAGCATCATTAAAGCATCAACTTTCTATTTTCATTTTTTGTACCATGTAGCATTTCGAAAAATATGCCGTGGACATTTTGTAATTAATTGCTAATACGCATCATTTGAAACAATAGCAGGGGATTACTGCGACACGCAAGAAAAGCACACTTGAGATCTTCTTCTTTTATTAGAAACAGGCTCGTTATTTCTATTTACTATATGCAGGTATATCAGGAGGGATTTTTTAGGTAACTCTGCTTACACGGGTTTACATGCCAGAATAAGATAATCTCTTAATAACAAAGATAGTTTATAGATTACACTTCCATAGGAAGGGCATTTCAGGGAGGCAGGGGAAAACGAAGGTTGAGGGTGTATTTAGTGTTGAAATAGACTCATCGGTAACTCGTTCATACGAATCCTACCCCAGGCATGGGAATATGGGAGATACGAGGAGACGAGACGAAGTCCTATAATATTAACGCAAGCGTGGCACGATCACGTGCGAGACAGTTGATAAGTCCCAATTTGCTGTTATGTGGTGGTGAACTCTTGATTTTCGGGGCCTTGCACGTTCCAGCCCCACTCCTACGTTCTACTAGACTTGAATACGTGTACGGCACTCAACTCGGGAATTGACTGTTGATCAAAAGCACGATAGCCGTTGCGCTATAAGGCAAACTAATGTCGCGAGGGCTATAAGGTGATGAAAAATTCACTCGGTAAATAATCGTACATTTATGTGTTATTGGTGCAAGAAGATAATTGAATGTGACTACTCAAAGGTGAGGAGTGTCTGTCGATGATGGTGAGACGACTAGTCAAAGGTGATGACCTGACTCGTCAACGGTGGTGAACTGACTATTGCAAAGTTGCGGAAAAACTCGTGAAAGGTGATAGAAAAAAATTAACGAAGTCTCGCCAAAATCTGGAGATGGGCGTGTTGCATGGTAACATGCGGATTGGCTCATTCATATAGTTTGTCGATGTGGGGAGGTGACGGAAGGGATATTCGAAAATTTGGTAGATATGGACGTTAACCGCCCCCGTCCATCGGTTACTCTCAGGTAGTGACTGACCTGAGGGTGACTCGCGCAAAGTCCACATGTACAGCTAACGATTGGCAGATAGTAAAAGTCATCGAGCGCTCTGAGTTTAGGAAAACATACTAATCTTAGAAAACAGGTGCACAAATTTATAGTTATGTAGCTTGCAGCTGCAGAATGTAGTAGCTGTACACGCAAGTACATAATTGTATTTTAAGGAACTGGATGGCTTTATAATTCTACTGTTGCGACGCAACAGTATGGATGGCACGAATCCTATAATTTTAGTTGATCGTACTCTGATGTATACACGCACAAGACACTCTATTCTCGACTCACAACAGACGACCCCCTACTCTGATTCGCAAATCTCACTGTTCGTCGACTGTACGTCAACGTGAACTCACTCTGCCCATCATCTTCATTCTATATTTCATCTGGCACTGACTCTTATACATCAGTCAGTCGTCCAAACACGCAACACGTACCTAGCTCGTCCACCCTACAGAAAGACATGACGAATCCCTGATAACATCTCCGGGCAGACCGATCGATCTCTGCTGATAATACAGGCTTTAAAAGTAGTATTAAATAAGTTTGTACTGCTTCCTAATTCTATGCTAGGGGTCCGCCTGGCTAGGATCCTCAACTTATGTGAACAGTTACAGTGAACACACTGTATACATTATGTGAAAATTTCTTGATAACAAAGTATTTATATTGCACAAAAGTACAAAAAACAGAGCACGATCTGTGGCGAAAGTTCTTCCTTCCGGGCCGGGCGTGGTGGCGAATATGTTAAAGGTTATATATAAGGACACGTAGTTCCATTCGAACTAATTGCAAGTCATACTCCATACACTTTTAATTGAACACGATCGTTTACACTTTTATTATGCATTTGTTGTAAGAAACATAGAGATATGAGTACAATCCATTTTATCGGTTGTTCTTAAAATGTTTATATACATCTATACATGTATTCAGTTTCAAATTGAAAATGGAGAAAATGTTGCGTGAAAAAGCCACAAATTTGAAGTTATCATTAAAACTATAGAGATAAGCTGTTCTAAACCATTGCAGCTGTAAAACGTAAAGAGTATAAAATGTTTAAAATGGTTTGTGAGAACATAAGTGTAGAAAATGATATAAGAAAATAATAAAGCCCGTTTTGTAGATTGTGATACGCAGAAAGACAACTGCAATCATTGTGATACCTCATAATGTTACGTAATGATCTGCATTTTTCGTCGCACTAAATTAAATGTTAACTAGAGTAAGACTTACCACGCGTAATAAAACGATTGCCCTTTCTATAATTTACCAGAAAGATATAGGCAATCTCGAATGTCTTTGATAAAAATTGGAATCTCCCTTAAAAAACCTTCAGCCGTAAATTCATGAGTGTTTTAGATTGCCCCTCCTCCTCAGGCGTATATAGTGCACCGAAGATATACCAAGATCGACGGGGCGAAAATTGTGCATCAAGCAAAATGTCCAGTAATTATTACTTTCATTTTTGCCGAGAGTAAACACTCAGCGGCAAAAAAAAGGGCGAAGGTGTAGTGGAAAGTACGACGATGGCGCGGCTGTTACTTATAACTATGTGCATGCATGTATGCGTAGTTGCCCCGTCGTTACAGAATCTCATAACCACGAGTATATTCTGGAAGGTATCTTGCACCGACCTCTCTTGGACGGCGCTAATGTTCCTCGTATATGTAACAGCGATGACCGAGTTTCGCTTGTGCTACCCTATTCTTCTGTGCCACTTAACGTATTAACTAATTAAGAGACTCGGATAATTTTTTTCACACCTCCTCATTTTGTCGAGATCGACGTTAGAAATCGAAGAAATTGAATTTCATATATTTTACGGTATATTTCTCATGGCACTTTTGTCGATTTAAATACCGTTCTTTGCAACTATTCAGCATTGCATAAAGCTAAGAGAACCGAGGTTGTTTTGAAAGAACTAAGTATACATGTGTGAGGGTACTTTCTACAGACACCGCTAGGAGACGAACACGATGATCCTGCTCCCGAACGTGATCGTATAGGTCCCCGTGACCCTATATAAGTAAGTAATAGAACGCTTTATTCTTTTCGGGTCATGAACAACCGTATCGGACACGGTTATTAAACGACTTCGCAGTTTATATCTTTTTCATGAATAACGAGTAATTCGACATTATTCTTAATTGAGACTATGTAACGGCGGTGAAACGAAACTTAGCAAGATAAACTTTGTAGATTTCAATTGCGCCTGCTATTGTGAATCTTTTGTACGCGATCAAGAATCTACATGATATTGCCCTCCTTTTCGCTTGAACCACATAATATTTTCCATTAAATACTGTTATTTTGTACACAAAACACAAGCAATCTGCGGTAAAAATGTGCAGTAAACAGAAAGCGTAAATCGAGGCTGTTAAAAATTAAATATTTCTGTCCCCCAATCGTAGCATATTCACCCTTTTGAGCAGCAAACCTTTCAGTGTTGGAATTCACTCTTACTCTTAAACTGAACAGAGATATTTGGCTACTTATTTGAACATAGTTATACGGGACTTCCACTCTTGTAGAATGCGCAACGTTTAAGTAAAAGTACACGGCAATGGCGTGGAACTCGTACAGCTCGATATACGATTATAAATTCTATCATTACAATAACTGAACACGCGGCAAGGTGAGCAGACAAAGTTTCGTCAGGTAAGAGAATCAAGTATTTGCATTTGATGCATCTGTCGAGGTGTCGTTAATGTACGAGTACGAAAAGAACGCCATAAGTTCGTCGTAAGACACTGCTACTGATCCGTGTACTAGCACCAGTTGGCGCATGCATCATCCCTGGCCTTTTCTACCACATTATTCCATTCCAGCAGCGTAATCTGCATTCGCCGCTTTACGTTGCAGAAATATCGAGAGAACGTGGCTAGCCTGGATGTGCTGCCAAACTCTTTCGGACATCATGCCAGCTATTTTTATACACGTAGTATATACGTGCATGTATGCAAACCGCTCCATTAAATATGATCGAAGATCGTATCAAGTAACATAGCTTAAAATATATTGCATTATAATCTCCCTACTTGCATTAGTAGGCATCATTTGTAGACGATGTTGGGCTATGTTTCTGCGGAATTGTGATTCGCCTTTTATGAAAATAAAATTAAACGCATCCGGCAGTCTACATGTATATTCTTTCACTCATTGTCAGTTTCCCTCCCATTCTATTTTTTACTTGCTCCCACTCATTAGGACAGACACTGCCACACACACTCTTGCCACGTGTCACAGGTGGACCACGGGCCACCATGGACCCAAGACTCCACGTGCACTTTCCAAAACCATTCGATCTTCGCTCGAGATGAACAGTCAACGTTTCCACTAACACTCTTCATTCCCACTTTGCGGTACATAACAACCCTTCCCGACAATCCATACAAATTCTGGCACACAATGATATCTGATGCATACTAGAAAAGTCACATTGGTGGGATCGGTAGTAAAGTTTTTAAGGCACACTATTTCATTTGTGGAATAAGACTGCTGGGCGTAATCGTGACAAGCATCGTTGTAAAGATCTGTGTACGAAGAGGTTTATGACGCCGATGACTATTCTCGTCAATTCTGTGAAAACTATGCTATCCCGTTAAGCAATAAAGCTGGTTCAGCCAGATGCCAAGGCCGTTCAGCTTATAGTTCATAAAGTTTGAATTTCTGCGTGCCATATGAATAGCTGCTGCCATATCTCTACACTATGAATAGTGACTGACGTATCGTAAACCCAAGTCTTCGATCAATGTGAAATTAGCATGGAACAGATTCTCTTCACCCTTTGGTTAATTTCAAACGACCAGCGACACCCAGGCTATATCCTATGACATCGGTAACGCCCTTGGACTATCAAAGTTAGCAAGATGACTACCAACCCGGAAGGATAATCCGACGGTGAGAAATCTATTAGATTTCCTTAAGTGGTCATCAAATGGTCACTGTGTCGCAAAAATATACAGATATGCAAACTTACCTTTCACACAGGAAAAAACGCTGCACGTATCTGTCACATATGCATCCTGTATAATTATCCATTAGCATATTTAATTTTGTGAAGACTGTATACAATTGTACATTTCTTGCTTTTCCCTCTCAATATATACTTTTTGTTCGCAAATAAATTATTCTTTTATATACAATCGACTGCACGTACGTACTTCGAAGAAGCCAACGTTGTGCTTAAACAATATTCAATTTTCAAGAAAGCGTATATTTTAATACTACCGACACAAATAGGGGCAAGAAGTAAGAGACTATACGCAGCAATTTCTTGGTATGATTAATCAAATCTATACAGTGTTGTTCACTCGAGTAGCTCCTTCTATTTTAAGGAATTTATTTTATAAATAAATTACAGGCAGCAGAAAAGGAAGTGCTTCGAATTTTTAATTCTTTTGCATTTATTATGCATTTAATCAAAACTGAAAAATCTTTCTATTAAGTACAGTAATAAAGTACACATACAGACACAGTATAAAAATAACAGCATATTTAAAAGTTAAATGTGTCATTTACTAATATTTAGCGCGTTTGCCTTTGTTTGTCTGAAGCAAATGGTTCGTCAATATTTCAGCACGTTATCTTTATACGATTAATAATTTCGGTTGCTATTCCCCAGTGTTCTTCATATTATTTTCCACCAGCGTAAATTTGTTTAGAATAACACCTCCGTCCATTTTGTACACTATTTAGGTGGAAAGACAAGGATCGCTAAACGTGCTTAATTTATGGGGCATTATCAGTCAAAAAGTCTGGCTCTGCTGTCCCATGACACGTCCAATATTTTCTGACATTTTCTCAAGAATGACCATGTATTTACTGAATTCATGTTTTCGCACCATAATTATTAAGCGCGTAATGCCGAAGCAGGACGTTGCACCTGTACATCATAACAAAATGAAGCAATAACTGACGAGGAAAAAGAGTTCGTCCTTCACGCAGATCGTTGTAATAATGTGTGTATCTATCCAGCCCATCTAGATTGAACAATTTTTTGCCTGAAATAATGACACCATGTCACTGATTAGGCCAGGTAATGAATGCATATCTAGAGGGCCGGGTTTTACCATTCCCCTTTTTTAATGCAGATTTCATCTTGATTTTTAATGTTATCTAGCACGTATTGTACTATTTGTACAATAAAATTGCCAAACGCATCGCTGCTATTCCAACGCATTCTTTAACTTTTAAAACGAAAAGTAGTCGATCAGAAATGTTTTACAGAATTAGTCTCCTCCCCTTTCTTGTTTAAAATTTTGTTATACTATTATATTTCTTTCATTATTTACAAACTATTTAACGAAATTATCAATAATTTTAACACCACTATTGATTTTTCTTGCAATTTCTTGCTTTTCACGTCCACGCCCTTTCGAAACGTTTTCCTGTCTGACCTCTTTAGCTTTTTTGTTAATTGTTAATTTGAAATTAAGCCGGTGCAAGTGCAGAACGATTGATAACAGGAATATATATGTATATTTATTAAACAGTTTCTACACTATTCTGCCCCCTGTTACTCTATTCCTATTCTACGCTGTTCTATCTACTCTCTGATCTACACTGCTTCGCTGCTCAATCTACACTCTGTTACTCTATTCCTATTCTACGCTGTTCTATCTGCTCTCTGATGTACACTGCTTCGCTGCTAACTCTACACTACTCTCTGTACTCATTCGCTGCTAACTCTACAGTTACGTTGCCAACGTTGCACGCCTGCAGACCAGCTGTGTCCCAGGTAGCCCGGTCAAAGATGACCCATGCCCGATCGTTGGGCGCTCCGCACTCCTACATTAGTGTTTCCTTTACAAAGAATTAACTGCGCGTAATTAAAAGAAGACACTTTCTTAGTTTCCCCAACAACAAGATTATTAAAATTCTTGGAAACATTTGCAGCTATGCAAATTAACAAATACCTCCGTTGACAAATGAATTTAGTTTCTTTTCTTCGTTCTGTAAAAATTAGATTCTTGTGTAGCACGTTATGGCGTCTCTTTTTCACGTTTTTATTAACACAAAAGACAGTATACGCAAGTTGAATTTGGAAATGAAGCAAGTACTCTTGGCACCAACTCTTTCTATAATAAGCTCATTTTTTTTATTTCTGGACTTACTCCACTCGTCAAATGAGGTGATCAAATGCTACCCGTTGCTACGCGTTACTGCGTATCGCGTACGTATTCAATTATAATATAGGACCATTGGATGCCAGTTGTTTTCACTTAACCGGACGTATATATTTTTATTTGGGATCGTTCGTATGTAACGTACTGTATGCCACCCAGCGTTACTACTCGCTCACAGTTAGTTTGCTATATCTTTCAATTCACTTTACTCTGGTAATCTATAAGGCAGTTATAGCAAAATGTTATAAAAAAAAAAAAAATACCTAATGGGGATTTGCACAGAAAAATATCGCAGAGGTATATTGTAGATGAACAATCTGTGAGATCGTAGCTTCCATGTCTAAAAACAAATAGAACGTAGCAGTGGGTCAGTGCTGTGCGAGTCCCCGAAGATCGCAAGTTCGCCAGCAGATGCCGCGGATCGAAACTTCTCACAAGTAGCGGCACCCTGCTCCTGTGAATATTTGCATACAGATTTCCAAACATCTATTCCTACATGTACCTCCGGTATCCCTTCGTTTGCGTTAGGAATCATCTGCACACTACTAATAAGTCCAGCAGGCAACCTCGAGGCCAAACGTCGTGGTCCTCTCCGCCTTCTTTTCCAAGAAGCACGTACTGTAAAATACAACGCAGATTTATGTTTTTAATGGAAAGATTCAGATCAGCTGTAATGATAATGGGCGTTCTAGGATTTGTTTTTCACTTCAATCTGTAGTGATAGTTACCGAGTTAAAAATGACCTTCGCAATAATATCGCAAAGCATTAATTGAACAAGAATTTCACATTGAGAAGAACAAAACCGACCGACGCTGATTGTATACAAGCTTATATGGACACAATGTGGAGTTAACGTCGCGGTACGTGTTGGCAAAGGTCTACCTCTACTTGCTGAGCCTTTGTTTTCGAGAAAATTGGGTTTGAACATAGCGGAAATGCGCTTAGATAACTACGCTGGCATATCGAACGCGTTGACCTCGCGAGTAAAAAACTTCAAGAGAATGCAAAAAATAATAAAAGTGTATTTATTTTATCGCATTGAAATTAGTAAACAATGTTATGTCCTCCGAATTTATGTTACCCCACGCTTCGCTTCTTCAAATGCTTAAAAATTTTCCTATATAATCGCCTCAGACTTTTCCAATTCTACCTACAGTAATTCTCTTGGCGCTCGCCACGATCTCTACCGAGCATCCCCTCTAGTTCTGAGTCGACGGAGTAATTCGGCACCTTTTGATTAGCCGACACGTCGCGGCCGCGGCGGCCGCGTTTAACCATTAAAAGATTAAATGCTTTGTATCGGTGAGGCAACACTAATTGTAAGAATCAAAACTAGGGGAGGGATGGAAAGAAGGTGTAAAAGAAATGCTGTATTTCTGTAAGGCGGTACAAGCTTAAAATGCAACATGTTTGCTCGAAGGTCTGTGCAAGTCTAGCGCATTGCTCAAAAGGTCCTTGCGTTGTCACAGTCAAAATTCCGTAGGGCCTGATCTAATTTATGGCGGGCCTGGCGTCACGTTGTCCGGACCCGACGTCGTCGTGCTCGCCTTAGGGCGCCTATCCGCAAGCGGCTACTTTCTAACATAATGCAACGGCGTAACATTTTTATTGGTACTTGTATCGCCATAATTTTTCTTTGTTTAATTATTGCTGAGATTGCGGTGATTAAAACGAGACCAAACACGATAGTGCAAGAGATTTCGGCTGCGAGCGCCGTAGCTCGGCATCTGGGTTACGTCAGCGCGGGGCCCGATAGCGCACGTTCCCATAGGACACCCTAGGCTGGAGGGAAATACGTGAACGAGGCCCTTGAAGCCATGGCGCATGGGGAAAACCCCAACAACGGGTCTTTTTTGGCGATCAGGATGCAGCATGGCATTCTGGCATCGATCGTTGAACGAAGCAGTCGTAATTACAACATAGCAGAGTGTAAACGGAAAAATACTTGTTTAGACCGCGTAAATAGGACTGTCTTATCTATTTACGCGCAACTACATCCTCCTACGTTTTAGCTTTGTATAGTTTCTGTGAATAATAACGAGAAGGAATAGTAGTTTTTCACTTTTCTTACAATAGAATTTGGATTATATTTACTTACTTACTTGCTTGCAAGAAAAGCTTGCGAACGGTCGTGCCCAGTTTTTACTATAACTTTACGGGCTTAAAGAATAGCCCAAATCTAAACCTATATTCCAATAGGCCCCTTCAAGATAAGATGCGCATTTATTAGTATGGTTTGATATTTTTCTAGAGGCCCATGCAAGCACATAATAATGAAATGCCACATACAAAACTGAAATCATCAGCCGCAAATGAATAGAATAACGGAACGAAGCGCCGGAAACAGAGTCCTCGGCGGTGCAAACACTCGAGGATCAGGTGGATGAAATTCGTCGCAATGCCTTCCCGACCCGCGAAGTTCGCTTCGTTCTCCCTCGAGCAACGTTAAGGCGGCCCTCGCGTTAAGCCGCGACTATCGGTATCCGTTCCATTAGTGTTGCCTCACCGATACGAAGCATTTAATCTTTTAATGACGCCCGACTTCTCGTTCCTCTCTTTCTTTCGCTCGCTGTCCCCTTCTGTGGCCGCCGATATCTGTGTCTCCACAGTAGCCGGGCTCTGACGGTTTTCTACGAATACAAAGTTCGACCAAATTCGCTTGGCGCTTTCGGCCGGTCCCGAATAGTATACTCTTTAATGTAGACTTTTTAATATATAATATTCAGAAATAAATTGCTATTTTGTGTAGCCTAATATTTAAACCTCCGGCCACTACAAATTTCGGATTTGTGTTTATTATACGATATACCAGTTTGAAGAGTAGAATTCGCATTATCGTGTTTTGTTCATTTTCTATTAACATTGATTGGTTGTTGGCACAGTTCATCTAAGAACAAGAAGCAGTAGGAAGGAAGCAAATTTGTACAATTTTTTTATAACCATTTAAAAAAGGGCGTAATCCGGCAGAAACTGCACAAAATGTTAATCGTGCATTTGATAAAAATAAGGCTACTGAACGCGCAGTGCAGATTTCAGATGCAGTTTCAGCGATTTAATAGCGGCGATGAGAGTCCCGGAAAAGAAGAAGACAAAACCTATCTTCGATAATTAATAAGGAGAAATTCAAAAGCTTTCTTGAAGATGATCCATGCGCAGTGCTTATAAAACCTCCCGCATTGCAAAGTGGAATTCAGAAAGCCACAAATCTGAATAAGTGATAAGCACCACGCCTAAAGACCCCAACCAATTTTTTAAAACGATAAGTTCTTTCTGACGGCAAGCTTAATTTTGTCGAATAAAAAATGATGTAAACAGTAACCTGATAGGTGAATAGGTTTAGTTTACGTGTACTTCACGACAATGCTTACCGTTAGTTACAAATGTCTGAATGAACACTGGAATTGTATCAACCAGGGTACGTAGGTCTTGTTCACAGTCACTCTTTCATTATATCACCTGTTGATTATCACGTAAAACACATTTAAATATTTAGATTACTTCTTCATAACGAACAAATATTCTGATACGATCCAGCAGTAATATGTATATTTGAGGTATTTGTTGCAGCCAGGCATTCAGCTTTGTTGAATAATATATACCAAATTCGCTTGCTATCTGCCAGCAGGAATATGTTGAATATATTTCACCCTATTTTGATTAATAACAATTCGGTCTCGATTACGTTATTGTAGTTTCCAACCTTTTAATAAATAACATTTTTTGTACACAAAAATTTGGACCTACGCATATGCGTTACAATCATTCGCAATTCGTTGATAGAAACATGTTGAACTGTTACTTGTTTTGATCAATATAATTTAATGGCGAGTACGTCGTTGCGGTTTAAAGTTTAATTTATGAATCGGCCATTTCATGCGAAACGGCCTAAGAGTTACCAAGGTCATAAATCCAATCGTACGACCGTTTTAACGTTTAAACATATAGGCTATGTATATGTAACATCAACGGGTCAACGAATAATCTACATCGCGAAATATATTTCAATTACATCAACTACGTTAGTCTGTAGTCCACTAATTGATTGCAAATCACCAATAGTACGATTACATACATACGTGTGCATAATTTTGTACCGGTGGAGAAGAACCGAAAATTCGCACGCCCGGTATAGTATGCTATCTCTATTACAAATTAATATAACCGATCTTAAGCGAGATGCTGCGGTTAAGTAGCAGTATACATTATTTCGTCAGGCGATCGGTTTGACCAAACGTTTAACACTTATAGTTGTATCGCAAAGAGTATCTGGTTGGAACTTTATTAGTATCCAATCGGTATAGAATCGGAATTCAATCTGATTGCATATTCCGATTCGAAACCGAATCCCATAGGACTATATATCTGAACGGTTCTACGTTTGTCTTATACGTTTATACGCTGTGTGGCGTGGGATTGGTTGGTTAGCTTCGAAACGCGATGCGAAAATAGGACTCTTATGTAATAGTATGTATATCAATGCACGACTCTGTGTAAAGTGCATATTGTATAAACAAGAAGAAACGTATTTAATCGAGAACAAATTAAGAAAGTACAAAATTTCATATTACTTATTTCAAGTTTTAATATTGCACCTTGTTCACTCGGCACATTTTAAATAGTTTATATATTAATGGAATTCAGTTCTCCTTCTTTTCAGCTTCACAATTAAACAAAAAATACATGTTCCTAAATGTTATTCAGCAATTTTTTCGATTCGCTCGGTCGTTGTATACAATAGTACAAATGTACCGTGCTTACACAATTTGTAAACGACCGCGGCCGGATTTTCGTTGCGGACGAAATACGATTCTGTTACTATTCAGGCGGGTTCTCGTTTTTTATTTTTCAACAGATTAATCATCGGTAACGTTCGGATTGTGGCCAGAAATACATCATCTAAGCCTAAAAAGAATGTTTTTCCTACGCTATTTTTACGTATAATTAACATTTACGCGCGTGCAACATATTATAAGAAAAATAAGGGAGTTCGTGGAAATCCGATGATTCCCTTTGGTCTTTCCTTGTCCTCAGATCCTACATTATGGGATATCCCAATTATCTTCACAGTTTCTCAGTAAATAATTTGCCTTGAAGCACGAGATACTCGACTACCCGTAACTCGTCAATACTGAGATTGCTCATCTTCGTAACCCTACACCTAATTCAACTCCAGCAACAGCACAGTATTACAGGGGGGTGGGAAATAAAGGCGTGATAGATGGTATTAAAGTTGCACAATCAACCCGCCATACTGCAGCTGCAAGTTAGCCCACTCTATTGGCTCCGTTCGATGCCACAGTCCAAACTGTTACGAATATAAATGAATGGCGAGAAATGCAATTAACCTACTAATACCACCGATTTTTCTTGCATCTGCTAGCCAGAAACGTTCAAGTGTGAAACTTTCAACAAAATAGCTGAATTATTTCTGCAGTCAACAATTCCAGATTACCGTCTTCAACAAATAGTTGGGAAGGTCCATGAACCTGCAAAGGAAAGCAATACTATTGTTCTTCTTGCGAGTAAAGTTGTACTGACAAGTTTATAATACCGACACGATGTAAAAGGATTGAATTATGGGTACTATGCAAATAATAAATGACTGTTCATTCGAAATATTATACGCGATCTCCTGGAAATCTTGTTCCCGATGCTTGTGCGCAAAATGTAAAAAAAATTGAAGCAACGCTCACCTTGCTTACCTTTCCAATATTATAACAAAGCGCGTTCTTCTTTCGCTTCTCCGCTCGCCCTATAAAGTGAAGAAAATGGGAAAAACTTAAAACTTGGTCTCAACTTGATTGAGTCACTGCGTTATTTGCTGCTTTTATTTTGTGAACTTACGATATATCAAACATCTAGAATACTTGACGCTGAATGCTGCTTTTATTCAAAACATTTTCTCTTTGTGAATTTTGGACGTTAAGCAATGTTCGAGTATGACTATATTCAATGGGAAAGTCGATATAACTAACGGAAACACATGAAATGCAACAGAAAGATGAAACTGTCGCATGACCAGCAAGAATTTAGAGCGTTGGAAGATCTACGATTGCTGGTGTTACATGACAGAAGTCGAAAATTATGTGCAATGTGAAAAACTGTAATGGTCGTCCTATTTCACAACATTCTTATTCAATCGATCATATCCGCTGTTATTTCGGACATTTAAGGTCGCGCAATAATTCATTTCAGTAACCGGAAATAGACCCAATCAAATCTATCACATTTGCCGCGATAAATGAAAATATTTTGAATATTTTGCAAATCTACTGCACACCGACAAAAAATCAGGGTAGCTTGGAACCAGCCAGAATTCAAAATTTGACACTTTCTTTGTGTGCACCAGTTGGCAAGGCTCCATTTCGTAATTTCAGCCAATAAACAAGTTATTAAAACAAAGTTAAACTGTCATTTAAGAACCTCTAAAAAAATCCCGATACTGTGATGCAATGATTATCTGAGAAAAAAATTTAAGCTCTCCTACACTTCACGAGTACCTTTATCGCCCACTATATAATGTTCGTATGCATCCTTTCTTGAAGTGGTTTTTTTATACTGATGCTGTGAAGAACCATCAACCTTGAAGCTGTCACAGAAGTCATCTGTAATACGAATGTCGCGTTTCTCACAAAGTAGGATTACGCGATTAATTCTGGAATTATCAAGAATATTTCACGTGATTGGCGTTTTTGTAGTTTGCTATGTTGCATACAGTGAAACTGAAAACGTAATATACATAGATTCACATGAGATAATATCTTTGTTACGACAAATTTGGTAAACACTTTTTGCGTACTCCTGTAAAATCTAAAGAACTGGTAGATAAGGTGATAGAGTTAGCCAATTCTGTCGTTGCCGGGAAAATAACAAACAGCGACAGAGATTATTAGAACCGACAGTTCTTAGGAGCGATTTTTTAAATTCAACTAGACACTTACTCATATACTATTCAATAATATTCAATAATAGAAGTGAACGAGAAAGTATAACTTTATGTCGTAACTTCTTCATTACCATTTTTTGAAAATTATTACCAAATTTTATTTGCACCATTCTTTTATTTCTACCTGCCTACTCTTAAATACTTAAACAATACTTAAACTACTTGTAAGCTAATTGCTAATGCGACGCCAGCGGTGTTTTTATATCATATTCACAGTTGAACAATTTTTGAGCCAATTTTAAAGATGCGCATTTATATTATTGTACATATGGTAGGCTCAGATGCCAATCAGTGTAAGTCCAACTTTCCCTGGATATGAGTTTCTTAGTTCGAAAACCTCTTTATTGTTAAAGTTTTCCGTTGATAAATCAATTAAGACACTATTTTCATACGTAAGCAATAAATGACTGTACTAGCATCGAATTTTTACAAAAGGGTCTCCGTGGCCGTTCGTTAATGATACGCAAAAAGTAAATAGACTGTTTGATTATTATTAATTTACACTAATAGAGACACCTTTTTCGTTCAAGGCGAAATATATTTTGCAAGATCGTCATTTTAATCAGCGTTCACGTCGATTACAATTTTGCGCAGCAACCAAGCAATAGGATTGTTCGAAGAACAATGTTAGCGAGATTAAATAATATTTAATTCCGTTAATTCTTCTTTTCATACTTCCCGTGGCGACGACATAATTAAAACGTGCCCGATACACTTTCGTAACACCTTGCATTGATCAACCCGGTTCCATTAATTTAATAAATGTCTTGCGGGATATCGTTATCAGCTGGCAGCTAATTCGTGGGAATACCATAATCTTAAGTGAAGGCAACGTCGAGTTGCATAGGGACCTACATATGTACCTAAGGGAATTTGCTAATTGTCGTAGAAGTAGCTTGATCCGTATTGCGCCAGCCGTCATTGTGCATCGTTGTCTGATAAATCTGACGATATATCGACTTAATCAAACTAGTAGGTTTATCCGTGACGATACATTACCCAAATGTGGTTTCCAGATGTGCTGATAGAGGTCCCTTGAAATTAATTTCTCTCGTTCTCTTCCGCTTGAAGCCTTCCTACCGGAGCCATCACACTCCATTGCACATTTATTCTGCTCCTTCAACTCCTTCGTCCTTTCTTTGCTCGAAACCGCCGACTATATTTATTTTCTCCTGATTATTGTGCATGCTCAATTGCTCAGAAGAAGTCACCTGTAAGACAAGCCAAAAAGTAGACAGGTAGATAAAAAGTTCGGGGAGAATGTCAGGCACTATTGGCATGAATAGAGCGTGAAACTACCAAGGTGGAAAATGGCGGTGGTTATATAGTATATATATAAGAGAAACATGAAAGAGCCCAGGGGCTTGTTTAACGAGTAAAGTCAGTACGACCTTCTACATAGGTTTCGCTATCGGCTACGAAACGTGGTTCCAACAACTTTAGGACAAGCTAACCAACCGTCTAACTCGCAATAATCTCTCTTGCGCCCTTTTAATAGAACTTTGCCCGTGGGAAAAGATTTCACCCTTTCCTCTTACCTACCGATCAGTGGCCAAATCAATTTTATTAATCTCGACTCGCTTCGAAAGTTGGTCTACGTGAGAACACGTGAATCATAAAAAGATAGTTTTACCTACCAAATAATTATCAACAATTATGCATAGTATGTAGAGTCCCCCTTATGACGTTGAAACGCTAATCCACAAGAATATTTATTCAAAATATTGTTCTTACATATCAATTTGAGGTATAGTTAAAAATGAAAACTTCTTTTATTATTTTTCAAAGGTAGTAAAAGTAATTTTTCACCGAAAAATTCTCCTCCCTCCTCTCTGATTATTCGTACAATTTTAACATTCTAGTAATTAATTTTTGAATATTTTCTGTGTTCCATGTTCCTGTAAACAATTCTGAAGACCATTTTTGGGAGTTGTCCATTTCTTTCTTGCGGCCCAATCAAATTCATCACGCGATCAATTATTCTTTTGTTCCGACTTTTTGCGACACATATTATCGAAGAACTATTGTCACTTCGTGTGATCAAATTCAAAATGTCAGTGAGTTTTGATTATGCACAACCGTTCCGGAAACGTCAATTCACATCACCCAGCTCTCGAAACAAAATAATATCCAGCAGTTTCTTTTTCCCTTTAACGAAATAAGTATACAAAAAATCTATATTTATTAAATAGAGAAAAACATCCGGATATATGACTGGATGACATTGTTTATTCTTTAAAGTAGGAATATAAGACCTGTAAATACTGTTCCACGCACCTACTATTACAATACTATGCAATGCAATACCTTGTACATTCATTTAACATTACGTCACTGTTAAGCGAAACTGAAAACAAGATACAAAAGCTATCGTATTATACCTAAATACGAAAAAACATATCATGTAAGAACACTTGAAATCGTATACATTTGATTTCACAGTTTCCTATTATTCATATTAATAATGCCAAATGCAATGAGACTTACTTCTATTATATCGTAAAGTTGTATTTTAGAAATGATATTCAAATTGTTCCGCGGCAAATCTTCGGAACCAGCACGCGGAATGTATGGCCCACCTAATAAAAAGTCGGCTAACAATCTGCAGAAAGAACAACCTTCGACATGCAGATGGTTAAGGCGTTTATGACGCGCTAGCAATAAAACTGTTTTCGAGGAAGCCATTATTGTCCATAATCCGTGAGGATATAACAAGTTAAGCATGTACATTGGATGCGTCATAAACGTGAATTTCCAAAAAAGCCCATAGCTGTGTCGTAGCATGCGAGACCAGGTCAAGATCCGGGACCCTGGCGGAAAGTCCCGAGCGTTGCCAGGTCAGTCGCGACGGTCAGGGTGCAACTCCTCCTTTGGAAGGCGCGCTCCGAGATCAAAGAAGGATGGGTGTGTCCTCGTTTTAAAAAGCACGCTGATTGGCATTTGTCCCTTTTTCTAATATCCAATAAGCGTGCCAAAAAGTTACTTCCGACGACGTTCCGACGTTACGTCCACTCGACGAGGAAGTCAGTCGTTTATCAGGACCCCGAGAGTCGTGAACCAAACTCGTATAATAGTTACCAAGGACTCGTACAGTCTTCACAGAATTCCGTCGGTCGTCATACTGAACTACGTCGGTTATCTTTCAGAACTTAGAGTCGTGAGTTAAAGTTCAAACGGTCCATACTTAGGGTCCAACACTTGTATTAAGAGCCTAACACTCTCCATATAGAGTTCTGACTTATTACAGTTAGAGTCCATTACTCAATTCAGTATTCAAATTTAATACCTTCAATTCAGAGTCTACACAGTCCACATCCTACGTGTAAAGGAGTCTCTGGCAGGGTCTTTAGCAAGAGAAGGGGACACCATAAACCCTCCTTCTTCTTGTGCGAGTCCTTGACTCAGCCGTACGAGAAACCGTATAGTCTCCTACCTCAAGACACCAGTACATTGGAAAAGGAGAAACCGTATTCTCTCCTTCTTCTTCTGTCAGTCTTTGACTCTGAAGTGCGAGAAGCAGCATGCCCTCCCACTGCAAGACACCAGGTGACGACTTTGACTCAGAAATTAGAGAAACAGTATAATCTCTTACCTGAAGACGTACGGGAAACAGTATCTTCTCCCAACATTATTTCACTAGATATTACACACTCGATCTTTATTATCAGTCTATTCTTATTCAGTCAAAAATGAGATTCGTTAATTAAATTAACATTCAAGTCAATTTATCACCCCTATCTCCGTAAAAGGTCGTAGGGTCATACGCGCGCAACGGCGTCGGTGGAAATCGAAACGCAGACTTACAACCTCCGTATACTGGGCTCAACGCAGCCTGTAGTATCACCGAAGCCGCGTATCGCGTAAAAACACAAATCGTTCCAATGGTAGTACATGACAAGTATTTTTCAACAGTACTACACTCCGTTAAAAAGCAATATTTAGCACTTCCAAGATTAGTCGAGCAGTTCAAGGAGTTCATGAGACTTACTCTACTAGTCGAAGGTAAATATAAAATTTTTCTCTCTGGAGCTGCAACTCTTTTCTCTCATATCTTTTGGTGAATACGGGAGTTTGTATTACTGCCATTGACAAATATTATGTTCCTGAAAATAATTCATAAATAATACCTAATTGAAGGTTGTTGATGTCAACCTTTGCCAGTGCTTTGAAAAATCGAGATCGCTCTAATTTTCATTTCAAAGTAAAGTAATTTAAGCACGGTTTACCATTATTCAATTCATGTCACGTGCTTCAAATGTTATCTGTCTATCAATGTACTATCTTAAAAAAAAAAATAGGAAGCACCCTGACATACATACTCAAGGTTGATAGCCTCACGTGTTATTTGTCAAGTATACATTGCAGCTATGCCTGTGTTGGTGTTTATATTTGCTGTGACACTCCTGTTGTCACTAAATAATTTTTAACAACGCTATGCTTCATCGTTGCATGGTGTTCAATATAGATCGGAATTCTGAAAATTGCATGCACATAGGTCCCTCCTTTATTTTAGACGAAACGAATTCGAGCCATTAAAGTAATTTACCGATGTTAATGGCCCAATTTATCCACGCGAATAGAAGGATAATGATCTTTGAAACGAATGCGCTGGAAAAGTATATGGCACGAATTGATGCATTAATTTCGCGAAACGACGCATCTGTATTACGGAGCCTACTATGCTGTAAAAAGCATAGACGCATCGAAATGGAAACTACAAAACAGTGGTCAGTTGCATTTTAATGGAACAGCCTGCACGTTATCGCTCAGGTGTTTCAAAGCGGAGCAGGTAAAACCGTAGTAAAACCGATATAACGTATCCGATGTCAATTACGAAAATAGAGTGATCAATTTGATTGCTATGTGTATTTTCCGGCAAATCACAGGTACATATTTATGTTCCTCAGAATTTATATTATATGGTGCATGGTGCATCTACGAAGTTTTAGGATTGGATTAATAAAAAATTAAACTTTTAAGGAAGACAATAATCCGGTGTTAAGAACTGTAACACTTTTCCTCGGAAGAAAATCTTTGTCAACGACAAAGTTATTGGGAGCATTGTAATGTATTATTATGTCTAATCACAACAACCCAGTATTACAGTGCTATGTGTTAACAAAGAGCTATTGACAAACGCACGTGATTAACCAGGTTAAAGTTTGCGTACGTCAGGACATGTTTTAAATTTATTAGTCAGAACTGCCACTAGATGATTTCCATAGTATTCTCTGATAAAATTCTTCGCAAAACATCGTAAATCGTGCATGTTGTCTGAAGAATAAATCGTTGCATATGTTACGTAGGAAGTATTATTTCATTTCTTCCTCCTACTACGCCCTTATTTGGAAATCGAGGGTGCATGCAGTCGAGTCTGCCCCTTCCGCGACGTCGCGTCCCGATGACGTGACCCTTTTTGGGGGAATCTTTCCGGACTCCCTTGGAATATTCCGTGCCCCCACCAGCTTTTTCGTCCGGCTTTCGGGTATAAAGAGGGCACAACTTCTGCCCCTAGCGGCTCAGTATTAATCTAGCTTCGTGCACACTCTGTATCGAATATTTTGATATTTTGAGCTCAGCAAGATCGGGTTCCGAGTCCCTTTCGAGCAATTTTCACAAGTTCATTTTTTTTAAACGATATACATATTTGCGGTATATCGTCAGGCCTTTTTGTTGGGCAGTATACATTTTTAATCCGTACAGATTGAGAAATGTGGATTTTGTAGAATAAAATCTGACTGTAGTAAGAACCAAAGAGTAGAAAATACCCGCTTAATACCATTGTACGCATTTTTCTCATTGAATCTCCTCTACCAATCATTAGCGGTAACTTCCCACCAAACAGATACACCTTAACCGCTCGAGGTGTATCGCTATAAGTTACGAGTGCATTTTTACTAACAATCCTGTGGCTCCCGGTGATGAAATACCCGTTGGTTTGTCTACGATACTTAATAAGGTGCACGGACGAACCCGATGCAAAATCGGGGAGCCTCAGGAATAGAGTCAAGCGCGGACGAACCTGATGCGAAATCAGGGAGCCGTAGGATACAGACGAACTTGGTGCGAAACCAGGGAGCTGTAGGATGGGTTAGGTTTCGTGGACGAACCCGATGCGAAATCGGGGAGCCACTGGGTTGGAGTATTTATAGTTGTTCTGCTTGGATAAGGCGTGCGAACGAATCTGATGCGAAATCAGGGAGTCGCAGGAAATGTTAGTTTGTCTCGTAACTTTAAATTAATATTCGATACAACTCGAGCGGTTAAGTTGTATCTGTGGGAACGTTACTACTGATATAAAGGATCACGGAGTAAAGATTGGTTTAACGAATCTACTCGATTTAATGGTGAACAAATGGTATATATATTCGAAACAATCGTCTGTACAATTGTAATTGTCGCGAAGAAATAATATAAAGTGTGTAAGTTACCTAATATTTGCACGGTGTTGACGCACTGGCGATGCGGGGTCTGAGAGCCGCTTTTAAGAGTATGCCGAAAGAACTTGAACCGGACTAGCGGATTCTAACGGGTTAATCTATGATTCGAAAGGTGCGCTAAGCCCAATCTCACTCGATATAACTGACTCTGTACGAGCGTGGCACGACGCGACTCTACGCGTGACTATGCAACTCTGAACCGACGAGGGTAGAAACCAAAGGGTTTATATACCCCCGAAATATATAAGGAAATTTAGGAGTCTTCGTCGGACCACGCCCGTCTTGGTCGTAATGCAGCTGGTCGCAGCTGTTTATGGTAACCGAAAGAATTTTAGGGCGTTTTTCCATCACAGACGCGAGCTCGAAAACGCGTTGAGAACGACGTATGGAATATTCTTCATACGTAACAAACTGTACAATTTTATTTTTTTTTTCTCCTTTTTGCACTATGCTAAGAAAATCGTATTAAATTTCTAAGTGCATTTTAAGAGGATATCTTTAAATAGTGATTAAACTCAAGTGGAGTGTCATTAAACTGTCCTGAAATTCGCACAACCAACTGGGTAATTGTTTGCTTTAACGTAGTGGTATTGAAACAGAATATAATGCCACAAATAATTTACGGAACTAACATTTTCCTTTTGTGTACAGCGGTCTGTATTTTCGATGACGTTCGTGAAATTTGCATTCATTTTCCTACTTTTTAAACCACATATCATTCTTTTCTTCCTTAATCCTTTATATTCGCTTACACATTTGTACATTCAGTTTATAACGTTAAAACTATCAAATGGAGCAAAGCCAAAAAGTTTGGTACTTATGAAAACTAGCTGCGGCTAAAATTGAATAACATTTGCATATTTAGTTTTAAAATCATCACGTTATTTTTCATATGTGTATTGTGCATTTGCATACTGTACATCGAACACAAATTCTATAAGTGAGCGGAGCAGCTAAATCAGTTAACTTCACCTTATGACTTTTTTACATTTTATCGTCAAAACGTTTCACTGACATTTAACTTTTTACATTTAAAATAAGTTTTGATATTTATGTTTTGTGTAGATAACCGACGTAGTCTATGAGCGACTCAATTAATACTCGCGAGCATCATGCTTGAAAGTATAGAAAAGGAAAGGCAAACGTTAATCGTACACTGTACGATTGTATTGTAGAAATTATTTTCTGTAAACTTCACGTAGTTTTGAATAGAGAACAGGTAGGCTAGTAAGACTTCAGTTTTTTTCAACTACTAACTGGCTTTATTAATATAAAACGTCGGCGCACGACAATTCTCTAACTAACAACGACTCTCATACGATTCTCGCAATACTCTCAATTCAATACTCTCTACGCTCAACACGGCTCTCCAAACTATTCTGTCTACGATTCTCTCTACTCTCTATAGGGCTCTCCCTCAATTTGACCGTCGCACAGTGGGGTATTTGGCCCGAAAAACCGGACGAAAGTCAATTTCCAAAGTTTTGCAAAAGACAAAAATTTTTGTTGTCTGAGATAGTTAAATATGTGAGAAACAATGTGTCAATTTTTGTTCTCTTATTTATGAACTCAGGGAGCAGCAATTTTCGTTGAAAGTTAGCAATTTTGATGGCACGCATTGCTCTCTTAACCATTCTCTAAAACATCGTTGCTTATTAGCGATTTATGAATCTTTTAAGGAATTTGTGTAAATTCTGCCGTTATGGAAGCTTTTAAGGTAGGTATATACTACACTTTCCAACAGATTTTACACTTTTAGCACATATATTTATGTAGTTATTAATATTTGAAAATAATCAATATTTCAGTACTTTTCTTATCGGTTACAAGATTTCATTAACGATTTTGTTATAGTATTTAACAGCATTGAAAGGTCTTTCTGGTGTCGTTGCATTCGGTAAAGGTTTGTGAACACAACGCAACAAAAATTGGTTCCGGTTTCGTCCGGTTTCGCGTTTTATAGCTAATTTATGTAGAAATGATACTTGAGTGCTGCAGCGCGCCGCGTCGTTGCGCGTGCACTCGTGGTCACAATTCTGGCCCAGGCCTGCTTGGAGAACTCTCGCTGACGATGTCTTCTAAGTTCTGTATATCTGGATATGTTTATATCGAATTAATTCATTTGATGCCTAGAAATTATATTCATACGGTAACTGTTTGGTCGCAAGAACCGAACCTATCGACGGCCTTTGTTACCTGAAAAATTTTTTTATTACCGGGTTTCCCGGAATTTGTCATAGACAACCCCCAAAAAGTAAAAATTATTGCATTCAAGACGCTAATGTGTCGCTACATTTAGTCGAAATTGAGTCGTCTAAGTGTACACACCAAGTTTTGTACTCTAGTACAAAACTGTACTCTACCATTGACCCTATTTTTCAAGAGGTGTCAACAGTCTTAAAGAAAAATGTTTTAAACAAAAGGTAAACAGTATTTGGACATCTGCAAACTTCAATATATTAAATCTCGAAAACAATTTTTTTTTATAAAAAATTAAGTTATAATGTTATAAACTAATGTTGAAATTTGTTTTTAATTGCATAACATTGGAGCTGACATTGACGCGTCGCACGCATCATCCACTCTATCTATTCTTTCACTGTTAGTTACTCTCCCATTCTATTCCACATTTGCTCTCACTCATTTAGGATGCACACTGCTGGCATTCCTTGGGGACAGTCGGTCGCGTCCACCCGAATCCTTGGGTCGCTGCACCCTCGTTCACACGATCTTCTCAAGTACTCAGCTCCAAACACATCATTCGAAACAGTCACGCAGTATTTCCAGTCCCACAGTACGAATAATGAATATCTACTTGCTTCGAAATTACAAAGGCTTCACTTACCAAAAAACTGTGTTGCAAATCGAAAACGACATTCAAAAATGAAAAAAGAGTCTTGCATAGCATTGAAGTTCATTATGCATAAAAACACGTTCACGGTATAGAAAAATTTTCTTATGATATGTCACGAAATATTTAACATATCTAATTAAGTATTTGCTTCTACATGAAAATATTGTGCATTACGTGTTAAAGTTGAATTTTTCTTTAATTTTGTGATAGAAAGTTTTGTACTCCTTTGCGCCTTTTGTAGTATGTAAATGATAGGTATGTTACGTAAGAAGCCTCCGATTCTTTCATTATGCCCTTATTTAGTAATCGAGAGTGCATGCAGTCGAAGCACCCCTTCCGCAATAACGCAATGACTCAGTCCCTTCAGAGGAACCTGTGGACTCCCAAGGAAGATAACGCACATCCACCAACTTTTTAGACTAATTTTTGAGTATAAAAAGAGCACGGAAAGCACTCTCGGGACTCAGTATTGAATCTACTAGCTTCGTGCCACGTCGGTGCCAGCTAGCTTCACTGATGCCCAGCGAGATCGGGTTTTAGTCCATTTCCAGCAACTTACATACGTATTACCATGCTGTCTATAAACTGGATCTTAGTTCCGCGATAGTCTGTACGTAACGAATAGTGAAACCAAAGAATAGAGAATATAGATATTTTCTTACTCGAACATAATCACATTTCAATAATTCATTTCCTGTGCCAATCATTTTCCAATAACATCCCACTTAACCGCTCAAGATGTATCGACTTATTATAAGTTACGAGATTAGATAATTAACAATCCTGTGGCTCCCTGCGATGACATAGGTACCGATTCGTCCGTTAACTAACAAATCTTAAACAACCGATCGTCGGCACCGTAGCCGCGCCCCTTTGCCCACGGCTCGTAACAGGCATATACATGTAATCATAAAATGAAGAATATGAATACGACGAAAAGGCAGTCTCGCTCGAGATGTCGGTTTCCAAATGTGTATCTTCTAAATTGCGTCCGATATGTGTACTGTATACCGCGCATTTACCAATACTAAGAATATCTTAACACAGATTTTCTTCTAACACAGGATATTGCATACTATAGAAAGCTAATCAATCAGTTTCCAATATTAGAGAAAGATAGAAATCTATAATAGCATCGTTTAACGCCCAGGCATACTCTTACTGTTAATTTGGTTTCCACTTAGAGCAGTGATGCAGGGTACATCGCAAAAAGGGGGAAATGAAAGCAGAAAACGTTTACAGAAATCACTGATATCCGGAGTATCTGTGCCTCTATTGCGGCGGGCAAAGAAGAACTTGACATAGCAATTGGTTGATACCGCTACAGGCGAGGTTCCTCGTGGCACCATCGAGACAATCGAGCTGCGCGCCTGCTGTTTTCATCATGATAGCGTATACGAGTGGAGGAGCTTGTGCCGCCTGGAGGGAGTGGTGGGGCAGCATACGTTGGCTGGCTACTACGAGAGGGATGAATTATCGCACCCGGTAACCGAGTCGAAAGTTCTCAATTCCCATTAAACGAGGCAGCCGGCCAGAAACCGATAGGTTAGTTGGTGAACCTGCTGAGAATCCCCGGTGCTCGCACCACCGACCAACTCGGTGACTACACATTGGTCCGATGTGGAACATCGACAAGCAGGCGCCAAGAGGACACCCCATACCTTCCAACCACTTATGTCCGTGCAACTAACAACGCTAATAATAATACTAATACGACGCTGCACGACCGCTTACAGTGGTTTTGAAAATTTGGAACGCCGCCGTGAGTACCTACGTTTCTCGATAAATGTATATTCATATAATGATTTCATTGTTGCGTATCTACTATCATTGCTATTAGGTTGGCGAATACAGTGAGTGTTAAAATGTATGACTTCACGCTGAATCAATGAAATCGCAAATGGAAACTGAAAGAATAAATAAAGGCATAAAGGTTTCCAATTTATTTACAGAATAAAAAGACAAGATTCTCGATTGGCCTGTAAACTCTCCAGACCTCGAACCAATCGAGAATCTATGGAAAATATGGAAAAAGGAATCTTTAAAGGAACTTGTCACAACGAGCGAGCAATAAATAACTGACCGTTTAATTGCAATATAGCGCGACAATGCTACAAATGATCTGTGTTTAAAATATGCTGACAAAAATTCAAACCGTCGTAGTAGCAAAAGGTATTGCTACCAAATAATAAAACGTGCATTTTTAATTATAAATGTATGTTTAAGGAACGTTATTCAATAAAAATGTTCTGATAATAGAAATTAAGATTATTTGGAAAAAATCTTCCTATTATACCTTACGACATGAGCAATTCTGCAACAGGACAACGCCTGCCCATATATTGTACGTCGAACGCTGTAGAAAGTTGAATTCATCCACCATACAATCCAGACGCTACTCCAAGCGATTGTCACTGGCTCGGGTCGTTGCAGCATTCCTTGCCTCGAAGAGATTTACGCTACGGTTACGGTCGTACGAACTGGCGTTCTGACGAACACGTCCGAACTGTTCATCGGACAAACGTGAGAAGTAGCGGTTACAGTGGATGCGTTTCCTGACGAACGTACGTCCGAACTGTTACAAAGAGGCAGTAAACGTCTGACCAAACGTCCGTCATAGCGTAGTATATGTGTATGCGTGTGTGAGTGACGCCAAAGCATCAGCCACCGACGTTCCTGCTGAGCGATGAGCTTTTGTTTTTTGGGAGAGCACATGTCGCTCTACGTCTCCACAACTGTGGATTCCACAATACTGTCTTCCAAAGGTGTATCGTTCCCACTTCTCCCTTCTGTATCTGAAGGAATGTTTCCGTACATTTTCCTTGCCAGGAATTGTTCCTTTAGAAACACCATGGCCTGACTCACTCAGGGTTCCTCCTGCATCTCCGGACCTTTTCATCGAAATTTTGCTGATTTCCTTCCGGAATATGTCCCGTAGGCTCCTACGGTTGTAATAGTTGTAATAGTTGTAAATAGTCCACTTAGCGTTGACTATTACAACTGAGAATATTTACAATGTACAATAAATTACAATTTTTAAATAATACATAAACAATGACATGTAGGCATATACGAATAATAACACAGATTTCTTTCAACCGGCCTGTCATTTAGATCACTTCTTTTCATATAGAATTTCACACTGTGCAATAAGACAAATAGTTTACGAGACGTGCCTTTCCATACGGAATTGTTCCTACGAAGGGCACACGCCTGTACCCAAAACCACTGATTCGAAGAAGATTGCAGAAGATTATTTCACCCGTTGGAATTTTCCACATTGAGCTGGTTCTATAGATGGTAAATGCATTCGAATTAAATGAAACGATAGAAATTAATTTTTGTACGTCCACAGCTCAGTCCATAGCTATCGAATTTCTCTGCGAGTTACCACGAACCAAACTCGTGCAGTCGAAAAGAACAAAATAATGCGGGCCTATATATAATTATTATTGTAAAGAATTTATTGATTTTAGTAGTTGCTATGGTAATGTTTGCTGCATATGTGGTAGCCGATCGAATCGTTACACACCACTACACGGAGAGATAGAGTTCGTACGATCGATCGGTATATCAAACTGTTGTCACGAATTCGTGCGACATCGGAAAAGAAATGGCATGTAGTGTAACCACTCGCATAAGTAATAATGCATGTGATTGTTCGTCAGAACGCCAGTTCGCACGAATACGCATCCACCGTAACCATTGCATCTTATGCAAAGAACGATGGAACGCAACCTGTCCATATATTTTAAATCAAACGAGTCCAACTACTACCGTCAACGAATTGAAAAGCTGTCAAATATGTGGCAAAATATTATTGATTCAAATGGAGCATACTTCAATTGAAAATTGCGAACTGTAGGTTGCACAATTGTAAGAAACAATTGTGTTTGAGAAGACAAAAAGATCGCTAATTTTATATAACCTAACAGTTTATATAAGTTTTTATTACTGTCACGATGACGCAGGTTTCGTAAATTCTTATATTATGCAGACGCACTGTTACAAAATGTGCTGCCAACTTGAAATACCGAAGAGAATGTATGTACATACATTCATAAGTGAGATCGATACGTTCTTGACAGAAATATAAACACACGGGCGGATTGTGCAGCATGTGCAAGAATATCCTACCGTGCTACTAAAAATGTATAAGGGGACAGGACCGTTTCTTAAAGTATGTCCCCACATTTACATCGGGAAATGTTCATGGAAAATTGTACATCTGCTTAAAACTAAAAGCGAGTAAAGAGTATAAAATATGTACAGCTGAACGGACTACGGTAAAATCAATTCAGGAACACTTTTCTTGAGCATCGAGCGACGTCGAACCAAGGGCATACATATTTTGAGAGGTGCACCTGGCCCTACGTGTATCGGCAATGGTGCAGAGCAGTCCTTTTGTGTACGGTGTATGTAACTGTTCGATAACGTATGTGGAGTAGGAATTTATGTCTATCAAAGTTGTAATCATCAGGCGACCGTTAGTTAATATTAAATTATTAAAACCATTGATCTACACTAATCTTACCATATCTCCGGAAGCAATTTTTTAATATTATATTATCGTCGATTCCTGTCCACATCATGCGTGGTAAAAAAATGTACCACGCATTCGTAGCGTTCAACTCCTAATGCCAAATAACTCCCTATAATTCCCTAATTAACGGCCCGGCCGAAAATCACTGTAAGCAGTAAAGCAACAAGCGCTTGGCAACTATTAATTAAATGGGCGTAGACGGTGGACCGTTGGTAGGTGGATACCGTAGCCGTAATTGTTAACGAAACTGTGCGCGGTTCTCGCTTACTTCCCTCCACTCTCCGCGATCTCTTCTCCTTTTCCTCCGTGCCACGCGATCATTAACCCAAAGCTGTGCGAACAATCAAACGACCGCGAAAACCGACGCATTTATACGCATAAAGTTACGCGTGCATGAAATTGCACTAGGGCAGGTATGCGTATGAACCGTTACAGTACCTACTACGGACAACATTGCATACTAATTTGCATACATATTCGGATACTTACTCTGACACAGTATTACGTACTTTAATAGAAAGGTCCATCCAACGGTGTTTCTTCTCCTTTCTTTTCTTCGGCGCGAAATGTTTGCATGCGAATTTCACTGATTACGACTCGATTGATACACGTACCGGGTGCGTTTTCCTACAAAATTACCAATTGCGTCTGCTTGTTGATAAGTGATAAGTTGATAAGTTCATATCACTTAAATTTCACGTTCAGCTATTAACCAATACGAGACAGGGTTGGTGTTTGCCCGATGCTGCCTTTATAAGTTTAGCTTCGACGTACTTCGTAGACAACGCAAGTATGCACATATCTTGGTGGAAGATGTCGGTTGCAAGCAAAAACGTGCACAATTCTATGCTCATTGCTCGGTTTTAAGGCCGGTCTGTTTCGTTCCATGTCGCTCCGCATCGCCTACGAAGCCACTTTTCGGGTCGGATGCGGCGTAACTTTTCTTTTCCGCTCGTTCATTTCAATATACAAACACGACGCGACGCGCGGGGAAACTCTGTGCAATTATACCAAGATATAGGTTTACCGATGACACCACTTAAACTGTACATTCGCGGTGCTCCAGACTTCCGCACATTATGTGTTAACATATTATCGATGCGTCACGAGCGAACTTGTGATTATTCGTCCATCAATTTATCAAATTAAAAACGTGCAGCATTGTATAATTTGTCATAACAATATCGCTGATTATGTTGAATAGTATCCGCATAATTTTTTAACAATTTCTGTAGTGTTAAGGCGGTAGTATAATAGGTAGTAGGCGAATATAATAGCTGATCAATGTATGTATTCGAATATAACATCGGATTCCAAGGATGGCGAAATTATTTACCAAATATTGGATCGGAACACAGCAATCTGTGTTGACAATCAATTACTGCATACTTATTACAAGAAGATCGGCCAGATTTTTATTTATTTTTATCAAAGAAAGAAATAATTGGCAAGAACTCAATCAATTCCCTCTAGCTCCGATTGTCAGTAGTGTCATCTAATGGTACTTGAGAATTTACTCCCACCATTCATTTAGTCTCGATGTACCATGACATATCGTAGTGTAGCTTTTCCATAGCTTATTTTTAAATGCTACAAAGTGAAACCTGTCGTACTTATAATCAAGTCTGCATAGTCTGTAAGGAAACGACGGAACTGCGAGAAGGAACGGCGCGACGACATATTAATTTTTGTCTATATTAATAATAAACTCTATCTTTCATTGTAATAATAAACTTTAGCCTTAATTGCAATAATTGTAGGATTATTTTTAATGAAATTGAGTTTGGCTCCCCTCTCGTAAATAATATTGCTTTATTGTTAACTTAACACAACTAAACTCTATATACTATATGCTCAATTCAAATCGCACATTGATTCTCTCTAGATTCCCCCAACTCCGTCTCAATTCTGCTTCTCAAACTATTCTGCTATACCTCCCCAACTATTCGACGTTTCGAGTAACACTCTTCATTCACATTTCGCGCCACACTCGATACTTCCCTTCGTACGATTCATACAAAGCCCCCTCGAACCATTTCCACGAATTCCTCCATCCCACATAATAATCCTACATATTTATATATTAATATTTAAAAAACTATGTTGCGATTTTTCCATTCCAAGTACAAATATTCGAACATTGCAGTAATAAGTAGTGGCAGGTGAAAATGATAAAATGTTGCAACCAAAATGACGTTCGGGCGTAAAATTTGCACCTCTCGAGTGTCTCGTGTGAAAGCCTCCATTTGAAGCAGTGTAGTGCAGCCAGCGGTGCCGACATCTTCTGTGGTTGAAACGGTGCGAAGTTCGGATCAAATCAGTGGGAGACACAGTGTCGTTGCGTTCGAGGTATTCGACACATGTCTGAAAGACCCCATAAGCGGAAATGCTTTCTGTAGGCTGCAGTGCCGCATGACAAGAAACTTCGACGCAAGGTGTCTTTGTTGAAATACGGCCAAAAGTAACAGTATGTACCTCGATTACTCGTCGTTCTACGACGATTTTAATTTACGATTTACGGATGACGAATTATGGTCGCAAATTTTTAAATTGTCCGTTACATCTACAAATATTCAGTGTCACGGTGCTTCGACGATTTGAAAGTACCTTGTGGGCGTGGCAGCTAGACTACCGACCAAAACTTTCGAATCCCTAGGTATTTCAAGGGCTGCAGACATTTTCAGAGCAACTATTTATATTTCAAGTTGGGGAGTTATAAGCAACTCTAAGCTACAATACATATTGAAGTGGAACAAAGAATTATTAGATTCTATAACATCAATTTTGCATTAACGAATGGATAACATAGGACTAAATACGCATGGAAAGAGTCGCCGGATGAGCACATCCTTTACAACATATTAGGTATATCTTACAGATTTTTATTTCAAATTTCTCTTGGCAAAGCAGTCGTTGTAGGACGCAGATATTCGTCAATATATTTCATTGGTATGCAAAATAATGCATGCATATTGTGCAGGGTCTAAATATAGTATTAGAAATATTAACATTTCTGAGACCTAAAATTTCTTACAAGATTATGAAGGCACTTTGGTTCCTCGAAGACAGGTTCTGTTCATCACTATAGGAGAAACAAATCGGAATTCATTGCTGCTGAACTTCCTAGGAACTCACTTCTCTCATCTTTAATAGTTTCAGCGTGTCAAGGAACGAAGTTTCACCCTGTGGTAAATCGGTCGTAAACACTCGTCAGATGGTACGCGATTCTTAACCCTGACCCTTGAAGAATGTCTCACATCTTCCACGAAAGGAATGCTGATTCGGGCGATAGTTCAGATTTGGTCAATTACTCAGCGATGGATATTGCCATTCCTGTTTCCTTCAGCGTAATTGGATAACACTTGATCTCGATATCTACATTCGCACAACTTTTTAGAAGTTATTTTGTTTCAATACGTCATACTGCACAAATTCGGCACTTGTAAATATATTTGCGAAAGATCAATCCTCAAAGATCAAGAACGATACATAGTTCAATACATTGATCGGTGTGGTCTTAACTGTACGATATTAGAGAAAGTAAAAGTATTTAATGTGTTACCTAATTTGTTCCCTAAGTTCGTAGTTCCGACAAGGATTTTTTAAATTGTGCATTTGCGTAAATGGATATGGGCCTTCTATCCACTTTATTCTTTGTAACTATCCGAACCTTTAAGATTCAAGATAGTGCGATATTATTGCAAAGATGACACGCCCTTTCAGTTATCTTTCAAAGATAGTTGAAACCACAACCAGGAGTTCTTAATAGCTTCAAATACTCAAATGTAACCGGTCATTGTCCGCAGTATTTAGAATGACACATTGTGCGTGAACTACAACAATGCCCGAAACAATGGGCGTAGATGTGCTATATTTACCCTTGATTTGTCATGCGTTCTACCCAACTAAGTTGCTACTCGTTGCTGTTGGCTTAGCCACGCTAGTTTAGTTGGCATAAACTTCAAGCGTAGTAGGTTCATGCGCCCGTGAATACCGAGTCGCACCTAGCCACACGAATACTTAATGCCGTAATCTTACCTGCAGGATAACCGAAGAAAGCATGTGGAATGTGTACGCCGGGGCATGTACATAGGCGGGCGGTCGTACAAAATAACAGAAGAATAACATTGTCCTATATTGGCAAATGTAGATTTAGGTAGATGTTTAACTTGTAAATTTTGATTTAACTTTGGAGCAAAGAGTACTTTGGAGCCTTTTGAAGAATTATTGTTGATTAGAATGTTTCTCTATCCTTAGAAGGCAGTCTGTGTAGTATAAAAGTGTGGTGAATGTAACCAGACAGTCAGTTTACAAATTTTGTAAAAAGAAATCAGGGAGTAAATACTGCTAACAATGCCAACATTAGAGATTAAGTGTTGCCGATCATTTTTATTTTAAAATGGCTGCTTGTTTGAAGATTAACTTTCGTTCGGAGTTAATTTTGAAAGGAAGAAATTTTTAGTAAGGTCGGTTAGTGTAGCAAGAGTAATAAATACAGTTTTATCATTAATCGTGCCACTTAAACAAACGAAGGTGATCTTCGTATTTCCTTTACGCGCCAACTTGTTAAACAGCTACTATCAGTATACATTGTAGGAACCGAATAAAAGGGAATGGCAATAGAAAAGATCAGTAAAGGAATGCAATAATACGAAGTGCGTACACAATCTGAAGCGAATACCACTAATTTTCAAACCAATCGTTGATACCTAATGTCTTTTGACAAATAATTCCGTTTAACACTTTCAATTTATTTTTACGTGAATAATCATTTCCAGCTTAATTGCATCAGAAATCAAATCACCCCTTGGGCATCGATTTTACTTTCAAATAAAACTTATTGATTTATGAAGGACCTATTGAAGATAAATGAAATTTAACTGAGTTGTAAAGGATCGTGAACCTCTATATTAACTTACAAGTAAAAGAGCAATTCTTAGAAGGAAATTGAAAACGCCCACCACTGACAAGGGAGATATTCCTTTTTCCTCGGTTTCCACCGTTATGGAAGCGGCTTGCACTAATTAGTACAAACTGAGCTGTTCAAAAGACGAAATTATTAGTACACTTTGTAGGAAGTTTGTCCGGAGCTTTTACTAAACGGCATGTGCGTGTAGTGAAAGCCGCCGGCTCTACGTATTTGTATCTCAACTTTCCTACTGCTTCTGTTAACATAAAACCAAATAACATCTGGCCGAAGAGTACACTTCAATGCAACTATACAGTCCGTCAAAATGCCACAATCAAATAGGTATCAATATTTCTCGCTTTCAAGGATGCCACAAAAAAATGTGACTTGGGCTATTTGTAAATTAATAGTATCTATCAACTAATATAGTAAATCCACAGAAAGTATTTTATTTTAAAGTATTTTAAAGATTTTGTTCATAAACAGTTAGATAGTCAAACAGAAATGGTAATTCGAAATACGTACTTCGTATAGATATCGAGCACTATCAGCACACTCACTTTTTAATGCTTTTTAACAACTCCACATAATGTCCTAAAACACAACATTTAAATAACAGATTGTTCAACCAGGTTATTAGCAGTTACGCTTCTGAATGTTAGTTTGGTACAATCTGAGCTCTCTGTACTTTAAGTTTGTAGCAATTATATTATTTGCTTTGGTAACATTGCTGAGGTCCAGATTCCTTAAAGATAGGCTAAACAGAAGCAATATTGTGATTACTACAAAAACAGTATTCTGTTTGTCTGAAAATTATTGAGAAAACGGGCTACTATAATTATATGAATTAAAAAATTATGTACAATTAAAGTCATCGACCGAATAAAATAACGTACACAATTTCGATACGTATAATCTGGTAGCAAAATATGATCAGGGTTTTGAGAGTACTGTTCCGCGGCAAACCGCGAAAGTCAACACGTGGACTAAATTGCCCACACAATAAAAAAATCGGCTAGCAATCTGAAGAAGGAAAAGCCTTCGACATGCAGGTGGTCGAGGCATTTATGACGCGCTAGCAGTAGAGCTATTTCGAGGAAGTCACCTTTGCCGCAATCCGTCAAGATTTAAGAAGTACACAAGTAATATAAGCATAGACGAGCTCACTAGTCAATTGGTCGCGTCATAAACGTGAGTGAACTACCGGGCCCACAGCTGTGCACCAGCAGGTACGACCGGGTCAAGTCTTGGGATCCTGACGGAAATTCCCGTGCGTCCGCAGGTCAACCGTAACGGTCACAAACGCACCCCCTCCCTTAGAATGAGCGCTTCAGGCGCAAGGGAAGGAAGGGTGGATGTGTCCACGTCTTCGAAACTTGCTGATTGGAAATTAGGCATTTTTCTAATGTCCAATCAGCATGCAGAAGGACATTCCCGAGTCGACGTAATGGGACACACTCGACCAAGAAATCAGTCTGCGATCAGAGTCTCAACAGTCCATGTTCAAGGTCTAACACGGTTACGTTTAGAGTCTAACCCTCGATTCGGAATCGATCTCTTTACATTTAGAGGTATATTCTCCATTCATATTTCAAATCGTTTGGCTTCCGAATCTAACAGTCCACATCCTACGTCTAAAGGAGTCTCTGACAGGGTCTTTTACAAGAAACGGAGACACCTCTCCCTCTTCTTGCCTGAGTCCTTGACTCAGCGGTACGAGAAACCGTATAATCTCCTACCTCAAGACCAGAGTACATTAGAAAAGGAGAAACCGTATTCTCTCCTTCTTCTTCTGTCAGTCTTTGACTCTGAAGTGCGAGATGTAGCATGCTCTCCCACTGCAAGACACCAGGTGACGACTTTGACTCAGAAATTAGAGAAACAGTATAATCTCTTACCTGAAGACGTACGGGAAACAGTATCTTCCCCCAACATTATTTCACTAGATATTACACACTCGATCTTTATTATCAGTCTATTCTTATTCAGTCAAAAATGAGATTCGTTAATTAAATTAACATTCAAGTCAATTTATCACCCCTATCTCCGTAAAAGGTCGTAGAGTCATACGCGCGCAACGGCGTCGATAGAAATCGAAACGGAGACTTACAACCCCCGTATACTGAGCTCAATGCAGCCTGTAGTATCACCGAAGTCGCCTATCTCGTAAAAACAAGTACAATATTTGAAATTAATAGCCGTGTTTAAAAGTTTTCAAATGGCATTCAAAGATGAGCCATTTGAAACAATGTGAAATTTCTTACGCGCCCATAACAAAGCACGAAACATTGGAAAAGGTAGAAATTGAAAACTCCAAACGTCCACAAAGGTGAAGAAACCCCGGCGCTATATTGGTCAAAGAAATACTACTTTTCCATCTACTTCTAGAAAATTATTTTAAATATTGCTCGTGCAGAAGTTGTATTGCCTATTAAAAGAAAAAAAATTAATTGGCGAACATATGAAAATTACTATAAACTCTATCGAGCCCCGGCGTTGTTCACAAACGCAAACAAAAATTATGATAGATAGAGCTGTGATGGTTCGGTTGGTGAAGGGCTGGACTCGTAATCGTGCGATCCCCGGTTCGAATTCTGTCACTGCCGATTTCAGCCGCCACCTCTGTATGTGCATGCTACATGCTCTTTACACCGTGGTTCTGGTTATTCGGATTCCACCTAAAACTGTAGCTTGAAAAACATTTATCCTTATTAAAATCATATTAATGACACTTCTCGTACCCTCCATAGTCGATGCGGTAATCGACAGTGGCAATCGATGCAACGTCAACTATCAGCTAACTAAAGTTATCAGATGGATAATCCGAGTTATTTAAAGAAAAACAAACATGGACAGTCAGTGGAGGAAAGGGATATATAGTTTCGATTTACATTTGCGCGAGCAATTACCCCCTTTCCGGTTGTATCACGAGTGTGGAAACATTCTGTATGGAAGTAGCGTTACGCCCTGGCAACAGTTACAAGTTAGTGGCAACAGGGAAACTGGGAACAACAGCGCGGGTAAAGGGTTGCAACGAAAACGTGGAAATGTACATCAATAAAACACTCTGGATTATCCGAGAAGGCTTGAGGAGGACTATCCCTCTACAAATTAATCCGCTTCCTATATTCTTAGTGTACCCGTCTCTTGTTCCGTGCTTGCAAAAAAAAGGGAAGAAATAATGGAAGGTATTATGGAGGCGCACATCTCCAATCATCAAATACAGGCATAGCTATCCATTTTGGAGCAACGATGGGGAACGTCTTTTGTCGCCACGCTATGCGTGTATGAACCGGGACAAAAGCACAACAGTCAAATGCAAGGGAGTTCGATTAATGGCTAGTAATAAATCTGTCGTATTGCCCTGGCTGAACGGCGCTATTTTATCAACAGTGTTCGGCCTCCTTTATTATTTTTTCTATTGAAATGGATGTCACATGTCTGTAAGGCAATCCCAATCATATATTCACAGCATATCGCATTCACCCTATTTGTCGGTTTTGTGTAGGGCTGCAATCAGTATCGGAACTCGGTGATAGTATGGTGCGAAATAATTAATCGAAAATTAATAGGCCCGTATTTTTTTGGGAGGGTGCCAAGCTGCAAAAATATGTATATACTTTTTGCAAACATACTTAACTGTCATTTTTGACAATATAGAATTAGAAGAAAGACGAAACGTGTGGTCCCAACAAGATATGACACCCCCGCATTACATGTCCGCAGTAAAATACTGGCTAAATGAACATTTTCCTCCGGTGGATAGTGCGATAGAATTGCGTCAACGAATGGACAGTGCATGTGCAAAAGTAACATCTGAAATGCTAAGGAAGGTGGAAAAGCAATTCCAAAACAGGGTACAGAAATGTATTCTGAATGATGGGGAACATATTGAAGGCTAGCTACCATAGATTACACTAGTTACTAAATAGACACACACGGAGACAGCGCACAGTGATGTATATGAACTGCAATAAACTGTAAAATTTAATAACTCAATAACACCTTATATAAAATGCATGATTGGGTAGTGCTTTGAAAATGTCTTACTATTAGCTAGAAGAACGTCTAGTAAAGAATTTTAAGTTATAGGGTATAGGGTATAGGGTATAGGGTATATTAAGTATAGGGTACTCCAATGCTATTTCAAGATCAAACAGTTATCGTCGCGATATGGCCCCCCATGATATCCTACAACTTTCATGTGCAATAATTTCCGTGAGTCTCATAATTATAGATATCACATATAGGCACTTAAAACGGAAACACTGTGTATAGAGTATTTTTAGCGCGGGTGTAAATAAATCATTTTCTGAGTTTCTAAAGAGTGAAAGTTGAGTCACTGGTTATTTATTTCTTGAGAGCTTCAAAGGTAAACATACATTTTTGTTTCAATGTTCATAATGTTTTACGACGGTGTACATCTGAACACAGATCGATGCTAATTCATTTAGAATTATGAACAAGCATTATTACTTTATCAATCTCAAATATTTGCATAGCTTGTATCAATTTATTACCGATTATAGAGGATTTCTATAGATTTGACACTGAATTCTGTAAATTGTGCATACGCACTATGGATGAAGAAGTATCGAATACTGAACTTTCTGTCTTTATGACACACTTTACTGCCAAGCTATTCTATTATTTTCGAAAGCATCTCTGTGTTTAAAAACTGTCAAAAACAGCCTAATTATCCATGTTGAACTACCAGAATAACACTTTGATTCTATAACACAGACGGTTAAGCACCTAATTAAAAGTCCCATTCCGCGGCAGTAACTGTCTCGCGGATGCTGTCGCTGGATTCCTCGGCAATAAGCCCGGACGCACGCTGGACGCAGTGTGACGTAGCCCAGGCTCTTCTTGTTGTGTGTGAACAGAAGCCACACAATGCAATTAATAACCACGGTGAATTGGCAGAATTTAAATACTCAATTTAGAAAAAAAATATTCTTCTTCATAAATCTTAATGAACAAAGAGTAAAGGATATCTGCACAAAAACTTTCGTTAGTAACAAAGACTGTGAAATTGTTAATTTGTTAAAGTTTCTTTTCTCGAGAATAAATTGAGCGAGATGAAGTAATATACACTCAATAACCGAACACAAATTTTGCAAGAAGTCGTACATGGAATGACAAAGATCTTACGCAGCTTAGGTTCGTGTAATATTTCTGTTGTCTGTGGACATTCTCAATTAGATATTCATGTATACTGACTTTAGTCTCATTTTTAACAGGTATACACTTGTTTGTTTATCATGTATCAGATTTGAAACATCAGATATTTTATCTTTATGTATTTTTCACATTAATCTCCAGTCATAACCTTCTACATGCGCAAGCATTGTACAATACGTGTTCCGCCTTTAAGATATATGTATGTATATACATATACTACTGACATTTGACTTTCAGTGCAAGGATAAATTCGATGAAAAAAACACTATAATAGCTGTAGTAGAAAAATAGTTAGAAAATTACACTGTTCGACAAATTTTAACTTTTTGCTTTGTTTTGTAATCTTCAATAGGCGTTTCTTGTAGACTTTAGTGTGCTGAATACGAATCTGCAACCCGCTTTTCTCCAGAACGTTTTCCATAGCATAGCTGACATTTTTCTGATTAAAATGACACCAAACACGATATAATTTGGACTATTTGGACTGGCTTAATAAACCGTAATAAGTTTCGACCGCAGAAAAGGATAGCTAGTGAAAAGAAAAGAGGAGCTGCTCGGTCTCTTTTTCTTCACTTGTCGTTCTCTTCTCCGTTCGACGCTGTTAGCAAACAAACAATATATGTATGAAGTATCCGATATAGGCGAACGTTCAGTCCCGAGGCTTTCGCTTATATCGAGACTTTATTGTACTTGACTTTAATACAATATTAGAAAAGTATACCTGTCTGTCATTTGGACTTACAATACCGAAAGTAACCCCTCATGTAGCCGTGTAACTTTCAAGTCATGCACTAGACGTCTATATTTTGTTAATACTATCCCAATTTTTTCACTAATTTGGCAAGCTATTTTGGCAATTGTATCATCTTATCGCAATCAATGGTTTTGTTGTGACCGTCGCCCGTTGGAAATTCAAAGCTACATATTTTTTTCTTATAATAACCTATTCAAAATCATTTGCAACGGGAACACATATTCCGGCATAGAGAACTAAATTAAATACGACAGAGATCTCCAATATAATCGTATATTAATAAAGCGTTGGAATTTAATTCGTTAGAAAATGTAAAACGTTTTAAAAACTCACTTAAACAGAATTGCACGGAATGGACTCCTCTGGAACTAAAATCCTCTTCGTATTCTTGAGAGGTGTACGGAAAAACTTCTACTTCGTAAGCAATTTGCAATTCTTTTGAATCGTGCACGGTACATAGTCCGATTTTAAACTATTCTACGAACAAGCGCGCGCAGTAGCGTCTATTCGAATAGAATTTCTTCAACCCCGAGCTATTTTCTTTACTCGTTCCTTCTCCAACCATTTTCATAAGATTACAAATTAAATTGGCGGCTCGAATAGTACCTAAACAGATAATACTGATTATTAATGATTTCCTTCTGTCAGTTATAAATGTGAAATAACGAGATTGCATGAAAACATTGGGGGCCATACATTTGGCTTATTTTTAATAAAACTTGCCCTAAATAATGATTTATTTTGCAACTTGAAATACGTGCTCCATAGATAATGGATATACAGCTTGAGCGATGTCCCTTTAATGAGGCAATATTATGGAACAGCTTATACTTAATTAATATTGTAGAATGCAATATCGCTGCAAATTTTAACAATAGAAAGTCTGACAGCCGTAGACGACATAATTTCAGCGTTCAGGTAGTTGTTACAAGCAACGGGGACAGACGTTGATGTATTCGTAACGGGTGCGCTGATAGGTCGTCGAAACGACCATGCATATGGGTATTCCATTCCATCATTGTCAAACTGCGCGTCAATCCAAACATGAAACTGACAAACCGAATTTCAGTAAGTTCCACTTGCAACGGAATCGCGCAATTATTCTAACTATAGTGATATTATTAATATTATGTTAAACTTAGAATTCTTACAGCGTACCTTTCAAATTATCGTGTAGCATAAATTTAAATCGTGTGTATGGAAAGCATTTCAATATATGTGTAGAAGTTATTTTTTGTAAACCCCACGTAATTTGGGATAGAGGACAGGTGGTGTGATAAGACTTCAGTTACTCTCATTAAAACACTAGCTTTATTATTAATACGTCGACACACGACGTTACTCAAACACACGATACTTTTCACTACGCTCTGTTTCCACTCTCTCTTCACTCTCGCTTAGCTCTGCCTTAGCTCTGCCTCATTCATTCTTTATATTCTTCCACTCTTAGTTTCTCTTTCATTCTATTCCTCATTTGCTCTCACTCATTTAGGACACACTCCCGCAGTCATTCCTCGGTGGTGGTCGGTCCCGACCACCCGAACCCTCGGGCCGCTGTACTCCCCATACACACGACCTTCTCAAGTACTCAGCTCGAAAAATTCACGCAGTATTTCCAATCCATATATTGAATGAGATATGCATATTTTACAATATAGTTAGCAACAAAATGAGATGTTGTAAAATTTCGGTGTATTAATAGAAATCAATATATGGAATATAGGTGTTTAACTTTTAACGTTATACTTTCAGTGAAGATATAAACCATCATTTTTAATTATTGCAATCGAAGTTTTAAGGCAACATGCGAACACTGAGAAGGAATTTCTGTATAATTTTGTTCATTGATTTTGTATCTCTAAAAAATATTGTGTAGAGGGTAAAAGTACGTAAGTGCTCCGACCTCTCCAATTTCGATGATTTTTGAATATGTGGTAGTACTGAGTATCCGGAACAACTTTTTGTTATGCATATAACCGCCGCTCTAGATTGAATGAAACTACATTAAATTTTGTATATACGTGCACGCTCGTGGCAACGTGTTAAGCTGCCGCTTTTCCGGCGGCCGGCGAAGAATCTGTGTACCGGGTGACCTCATGAAAATTGTACTTCTAGAACTAGATATATCATATCAGATTTGGTATTGGCAGGGGAGGGGCCGTGCCCCACGCCACAAAATCAAACCCAAACCTAACCCGAATCTAATTTTTATTTAATCAAATATGATTTTGGGTTAGGTTATTTAAAAAAAGTACGAAGGATTACTATGGTTGTTTTTGGCAGAGGTGCAAGTACTTGGGCATCCCGTGGTACTGCAGGTATGACGTTCTGCGGACGTGCAGGGTCGAAGGTCAGGTATCTAACCATGTATTAAAAAATCATTACTTTTTCGATGAGTTGCCCGAGTATACAGTTTCTCATCGGAAAAGAAAATTCTAACCCAAATTCACATTTGATTAAATAAAAATTAGATTCGGATTAGGGTTGGGTTTGATTTTATGGGAGGGGGGGGGGTGCAATACCAAATCTGATATGATATACCTAGTTCTAGAGGTACAATTTTTATGAGGTCACCCGGTATACAGATTCTTCGCCAGCCGCCGAAAAAGCGGCAGCCTAACACGTTGCCACGAGCGTGCACGTATATACAAAATTCAATGTGGTAGTAGTAGCTATATTTGTTGGCAAAAATCCGAAAACTAAGGTCGAGCGGTGGTTATATGCATAAGAAAAAGTTGTTCCGGATACTTAGTTCTACAACATATTCACAAATCATCGAAATCGGAGAGGTCGGAGCACTTACGTACTTTTACCAAATGATTTTGCGCATAGTGACAATGTTCTGTTTTGCCTCGCACACGGGGAAAGAAGTTACATTAGATTTTGATTAAGTCAGTTTTTACAGCTTCGAAAGCTTCCAAAATTAATTTCCATTTCTTCAGAGTTTTCTCGATACAAAATACTTTCCTCTCCATATGCGTATGTGTTACTGCCTCATGATACCCATTCCTTTATAACTGCTTCGGTGGCTTTCCACAGTGAATCTTCGGGCCACCTCTGTCCCTCTGTCTTTCTTCTATGCATCCGAACCATTTTATCTAAAAACCAGGAGATATTCAAAAAGTGAATATCTCCCCCATTTTGTCCCAAATGTTGCATCGGAATTAAATGAATCATAATATTATTATTTATTCAGGATTGATATTCATAAGCAGATAAATAAAAAGCTTGAAAAATCGTCAAACAGTTTGAGAATTGTTATAAAAATAACTACTGTTGGAAAGATCAAAACTATGGCCGACAAACTATTGGCAACAAATATCTGATGCCCGATTCAAGTGTTTTCTTTTGTTTTTAGTAACATGGAAGCATAGTGTAGTGTGAAATAAACGATAGTCTCGTCTTGCCCCGCGATCCCATCTTGCCACATCTTCGCCTACAGGGTATATGTATATTATACCGTTGTCCTTCTACGAAATCATTTAAATTGCGCTGCAAATATTTCCGATATTACTGAAAATAGGGAAGGGCATTTAGGCGGTCTCTTTTAATTGTAAATAGGAAACCCGGTAAACAGTTTTATGCCATGATTGACAGGATTGTAAGGAACTGGTGGTACAACTAGAAAATGGGTAACTCTACATCAGCTAATAAATCGAAAATGTAGTATAAAGTTGCTCTGTTTTCGAGAAAATCGACTTGAAATTTTCGCCCGATACTCGTACCCTTTACTGTGGCTCGGCGCCTAATGTATCCCGCTGTAGCTGACTGTCTTCGTTCAGATTTGTATTTATTGAATTGGGTAATCACGAACACACAATAAAACAGAATATTAACTTGCCATAAATTTTATGATTACAGAAATATGTTGCCCATTCTGCTGAATGCACAATTGTGCTCTACGAACAAACATGTAAACGTGCCTAGAAATATGTTTTAATTTGCTTGTGACATTTAACAAGCATTTACCGACATCCCAAACAGATAATTTAAGGTAATTTTGAATAAACAATTATATTCAACGTTTAGAAGAAAAAAGAACCTCCGTAAAATGTAGTATCAGTAACCTAGTTGCTACGTCATTGCACTGCGGCTTTTATATCTTAACCGCTACTAAGTTATTCATTGTACATCTATGAATTACTGTAACATTGTATACCATATAAACACTACGTAACTTAATCTTTTATTTAAAGTTCAGGCTGCACAACAGTTGTGTATTTATGTTGTCAATCAAGGAGAAAAGATGTTTCAATCAAGTGATACTTTATTAAACAAAGTGTAACAAAGAAATACAGAAAACTGTGGGATTGGAAATACTGCGTGACTGTTTAGAACGATTCCGAGGTGTGATTCCGAGGAGGTATGTGTTTGGGGCTAAGTACTTGAGAAGATCGTGCGATCGGAGGGTGCCGCGACCCAAGGATTCCGGTGGACGCGATCGACTGTCCCCAAGAATGTTTGCAGCGGTTATCCTAAATGAGTGAGAGCAAATGAGGAATAGAAGGGGAGAGAAAATTAATTTTAAGAGTGAAAGAATATACAGAGTGCATGATGCGTGCGCGCGGAAGAATTAAGGGAGAGTTCAAGAGAGTCGTATCGCCAGCAGAGTATTGAATTGAGAGTATTGCGAGAATCGCGTGAGAGTCGTTGTTCGTTATAGAATTGTCGTGTGTTCACGTTTTATATTAATAAAGTTAGTGTTTAATTGAAGGAGACCGAAGTCGTATTAACCTACCTGCCCTCTATTCCAATCTAGGCGAGGTTTACAGGAAGTAACTTCTACAAAATTGGCACACGCCGGGCACATCATAGGAGGGGTGTGATAGTTCATTATTCGTTAAGAAAAAAATAGTACCCAAGCAATAAAGATGGCGAGGACAATTTCTTCGCTATCTTTAATAGAATCTGAGAAAAACACCTGAACTAAACACTATTATTATATGTATAATGCACTGTATACAACCTATCCTGCATAAGAAGTTGAAATGCAAAATTGGTGTGTACCAGAGCAAGCGTGCAGCGTTCCGCGGTGCTTCGAGCCACGCGATACAGCGCAAAGCTGCGCAAGCTTGCGCGCAATCATGCAAGATTATCGTTCATGCCCATAGTGGTTCATAGCACCCGGACTGTCCACTATGAATCGTGATGTTACAGGAAACATCTAAACCGATAATACACAACCTTTGACGCACTGACATTTATCGGATCTTGCCCGATCGTGCGCAATTCGACGCAAGCTTATTTTGCGAACCTCGGGGGCGTTGATCTAGATTTTCGCACTCCATTAACAACAAAGTGCTCCAAACATTAGTTTACGGTTTATGTTACAGATAGACAGTATATCTTCGATTTACTTCTCAACTGATCCATTCCCATTAGATTGTAACTGAGGAAACTGAGTTGCATGTTCAAGAAGCTTAAAAAGTTTTGAGTTTGTTTCGAGTTAAGACTTAAAGGAACTGAATATTTCTTGGGTTCTGTAGATATAGAATAGTATTCTCACCACATTATATTCTTTACACTAATTATATATATCTATGTGAATTGGTTAGACCCAGTTTCTTCTTTTTTAAGGAGGTGGTGTAGTTGCGCACTAGGGCCACGTTATACAAGTACATAGGTGCTTGGGGTATCCTAATAGCAACGATAAAACAGATTTGTATTATACAGAGCACGGCCTGTAAAAGGGTACACCTAAGTAACCCCATTGTTGATAGGGATATGCAAAGACTGCTTAAGGAGAAGCTAAACTAATGAAACAGGTAAACGACCTAATTTTTTGGTAATTTCTGATAGAAGATGAGCTGCAAATGTAATATTCGTGCAGCTCGCGAACAGCTCCGACCAGTGTAGGCACAGCGTGAGGAGTAGTGGAGACTAAGGTGCCCGATATTTACAGAAATAAAGGAGAATCATTATTACAGTACAGATGCTCTCGGCGGATCGCGATATATTAGAATTGTTTCTTTGTCTGTTTTATACTGTACCATACAGTTTCTTGTGTTTATTAGTTGAGAAATATAATACTGCATCAAGCATCCCTACGTATCAGGCCTACGTAATCCCCGCATGCTTGGCATCATTAAAATGAACAGCCATATTTAGGTGGTTTATTTCACTTGAGGTCATCGTCTGCAGCTCTTATTAATTGAATTAGAGCCATGTGCAATGATTTCACTGTTCTAAGTATGATGGTATGGCATAAATAGCAAATTGTGCTTAGCTAACCAAATTATGTATCATCAATTACGTAGACAACCATGTATGCGTAGAAATTACGCGCATTACTGATATGTAATTCTACTTCCACAGCAACGTAATTCGATGGACCTCGATGTCATTGAAAATGTTCCGAGCCCACTCGAATCCCTTGTCCACTCGTTATCGGACAACGCATTTTCCGACATAGAAACAAAATTTCAACATATTTAACAAATGATGAAGATGAATATACCAGAAACGATACGATCTACAATTTTTTTATTATTATTTCTTCTCCAAGAACTGTACAATTTGTCCATTAAGTACATTCGGTAAATTCATATAACGATTGTGTGGGTTTACGTCACGCAGATGCATTTCTCACGAGACAGCTTCAGCACAGAGTTACAGCGTATTTTGCTCGGGTAGGAGGTCTCTGGAGTGATTTCTGTGCAGTCTTCTAATAGTATCCACAGCATATAGCTTTTTGGCTAGATCACTGGGATTATTGTTTATTCTTGCTTTACACCGTCCTCTTGAAACGGATTTTATCTATCTTGGATATGTAGTACTTCCGTATGTAGTACTTTCATATTAACCGTGAACCTAAGTGCATGCCGAGGTATTTAATTGTCTTGAATTGTGGTACAGTAACCTTATTCATGGTTACAGATGGAACGGTATTTTTCCTTAAGGTAAAAGTTGTATATTTACATTTGTCGGCGCTAGCTTTTGTGTTCCATACGTTCAGCCACTGTTCGATTTTTCATAGATGTTGCTGGAGTGTAGACGATGCTGTTTTCAGGATCTTCGTGCATGGCTAAGTTGGCTGTATCGTCGGCGAAGGTATGTAATGAGGTTTCTTGAGAATTAAGGATGTCAGCGGTATACAGGGTGTCAGAAGACACAGGGAACATCGAGAATTGGGGTGTAGCTGAGGTGTAGATAAACAACGTTTTCCTTGGTAATAATGTCATTCATAGTTTCGTTTTTGAGTTATTAGCCAAAAACACTGGCCAATGAGAGCGCCCGCCGAGCATCGGCCGACGCGCGCTCAGGTGCGAACCGATCACTTGCGATATATATATAGTAGTAACTATATATATATATAGTTACCGAATATATATATTTGGAAATACATAAGGTTCATAAGATAACATACATAAAGCACATAACGTCGGTCTCTGGCATTCGGTTGCGAAATGCCGGTCCTCACGCGCGACGCTCGGGCCTGCCTCGACGCAGGGGCGTAACATGCTTTATAGTGACACCAGTCAGGTGTCCCTACACCAGTAGCTTCGACATAATCGGAAGTAGTGAAATTGGTCCATAAGATGCTGGATTATGTATCTCTTTTGTAGGTTTGGTTAGCATAATAAGTTGTGCTACTTTCCAGTTAACTTGGAAGTATCTAGTCCTGAGTACTTGTGAGTTAAAGATTGTTACCGCTTTCGGCGGGAGTACTTTGACGATTCTTCCGTTGATTAGGTCAAAGCCAGGAGTCTTTTTCATCGGAGTATCTTCAACGATTTCTTTTTACTTCCTTTAGCGTAGTTCTTGGTACCTCTTCGATGAGGTCAGACTCATTCACTCTAGGTGGAGTTTTTCTTGGTATAATTTGGGAGATGTTCGTGACCTTGGGTTTGAATGTGTTTTGCAGGTGTTCAGTAAAAGTTGCTCAACTATTGTCAGCTTTCTTTATAGCAGGTACGGAAATGATTGGTCTCTCTAATCTTTTGATAGCTTTCCACAGCGAGTACCCCGCGTCTTCAGTAGGAGAGAGGATGGACATATAATTGTAAAACTCTTCATTACAGTGGTTGTGTAATAAATTTTGTACTTCTTTAGTGATTTAGTGATTTAGCCTCTTCTTGTTACCCGGGGTTTTTTGCTTTTGCCATAGATGTTTTGCTTTACGTTTCACTTTGATTTTGTTTACTATTTTTATTGGGTAAGTAAAATATTTCCTTTTAATTCCTATTTGTTTGATGGCTGTCCAGGCGGCGCTTTGGATTAGACTTGTAAGGTTAACTACAGCAGATTCTATTTGTTCGGGCTGTTTTAGGGGTATACTACAATTTATATTATCTCATAGGTATTCCTTGAACTGTTTTCAATTAGTGCTGCTATTGTATAAATATGGTGTTGGTCTTGTCAATATTGGATTGTGTAGATAGTTGAAAAGGATCGGGGAGTGGTCAGAGGTGAGATCTAAAGAGGATTGTACGTCGAAGTGTGATTTATTCAAGGCTTTGATTATTGCGAAGTGTAGCAAATCAGGAGTTTTATCGTAGGCCGCCGGCCAGTATGTGTGCTCGCCAATTGATAGTACAGTTCGTCCAGAGCTAAATGAAAAAAGTGGAGTGAGAGCGGCCGATTGATGCCGCCGATGTTGCGTTCTAAGCAATAAGATGAGAAGCTACGAATTAATTTCTGATTACACTAGTAGTTCAGTTATTACTAGTATAGCTATACATTTTATTTAGTATTTGAAGTATTTGATAGAATTTTAATTCTTCGCGCAGTATGATCCTTGGTTTGCAGTATACGATATATAACGCCTGTAGAGTTACCATGCCAATGCGATATCTTTTGTTTCAACAAACTATTATATCTGAATATTTATTAATGTTTTAACTTGTGAACCATAATAAATTGAACATTAATAAACTTGGTTTTTTAATTTCATGTAATACATGCCTTACAATAAAAATAAAGATACAATATGGTCTGAAATATATCATGTTTGGTCTCATTTTAATCGGAAGAATTTCAACAACATGATAAAGATTAGAAGTTGAAAAAACTGAAAATAAAAAAGTTAAGCTGTCGTTTTTATTATAGCATTGTTTTGCATTTGCGTAATCACACCGACACGGTGGCATTTCAGTTTCTCGGCTGCCTTGGCCATCGTTCTGTCCTTGTTTTTTCCTTTACAATCGGTTCGCCGGGCGGTCGAGCTTTGTAGTTCGTTTAGTCGAGTGAGAAAAGCCCACACCACTTTTTTCATTTAGCTCTGGACGAACTGTACTGTATATCTAGTGATAATTTCCGTATCGTTTGTTCCAAGATTTTACCACAGGGTGAATTGGTTTTGTTGTATAGAAATTGTTTGACTGAGTGGATAGTAAGCAGCAGCTAGAATGATATTGCCGTCAGTTGCTTGATAGTAACAGAAGTAACTTGTATGTGTGTGTTATTGAGGATGCTGTTTCGAATCGTAGATGATATAAGAAGGAATATTAATGTAGTTTTTAGCAGCGAGATGGCTTTCTAATATGAGTATAATGTCAATTTTGTTGGCATGTAGAAAGACGTTTAGTTCCCATGTTCTTTGCTGTAGCCCGTTAGCGATCCACATTGCTATTTTTAACGTAGCAGCCGTTTTGTTTATTTTTAAGCATGCATTTAAAAAGTTGTATCACTTTATTAATTTGTTGAGATTGTTGACTTAAGAGTTTGGTTTGTTTGAAAAGCAGATTGGTTATTAATTCGGTGTTTTTAGCTGATTGTATTAACAGATATTTTATTTCTGACATATCAGTTGCCGGGTCGTAGACCTGTATAATTGTGTGCGTTTCCTTTTTAATTAATTGTGCTCCAATTACACGAGCACAGGTTCTTGTATTTGTGTTGTGTTCTTGTCTTTTAGTGGTGTTATGATTGTTCTCGAGAACAGTTTATGTAGAAAGTTTTTAAGTATCTGTAACTGTTTTGCGTCCAAGTCTGGGATACAGTTTTTGTTGTAGTTGTTTCCTGATTATGCAACCGTTATAGGTAGCAGGATGATTCCCCGGCAGTTACAGCATTGACGTTATTTATTTTGCGAATCTATTTTGTCTGGCGCTTGCCAGCATATTTAACGCATGCGGGTATTCCATTGCAATAATTTCCGTTATGGTCATAGGCTTGCCAACAGAAGCATTGGGAAACGTTCCTTTGTATTGTAGAAGGTTCAAATGATACTATGGCCTTAAGCAGCTTATCACTTTTGCGTATGTCCTTATTGTTATCACTAAGTTCAAATTCAATAAAGAAAAGTGGCAGTGGCTGTTTTGTGTAATGTTTTACCATGTTATTTATTTGTCTTACCTGATGGCTGAGTTCTTTTAGTTCATTGGTGATTATGGCAGTGTTTGTCGTAGGGTACATCCATCTCAGTACGACCTTGTAGCTTTTGTCTTCGGTTAAGTGGTACGTATAGAAGTTGGCATTTTTCACACTCTTCCACTTACACTGATATTGTCAGCTGTGCACATGCACTGATGATTAATCGCATAAACACGTCTTATTACTTTGATTGCCTAAGCGAGACTAATCTACAATTAAGGCAGGGCGGAATCACATAATATTAACATCTATAGGCCTGGAAAATTAATTAGACTTTGTCACCGGAGGAATTAAAATTGTGGAACCAGTTCAGTTTCTTTGAGCGTTGGAATTGAGGTGGTATTTTGGAGTCTCCAACATTTCTAATTATTTCAATTTTCCTTCCAAGTTCTGAAGCGTGACAGCCGCTGATGCCGTTCACTAGTTGTTTCAAATTCAACGTCAACGCATTTCACTCAAGTAATTTATCAATAGCGTCACAACTTTACGCATTGCGTAGACCAATCCCAATCGCTTCTCTGCTCAACTTGCAGTGCAAATACACTATTCACAGTCAGTGGAACTCTGAATACGTTACCATTTAAGTCAGAGCTTGGAAATGAAGGTAATTAGAAATAATAATTAGGAGCAGTGTATGCAATCCGATGTTGCGACATTGCTATTAATTTGTACACATAAAATACATAGTTATACTTTTAATTTTAGAAGCTTAAAATTTTCTCGTGTTCGTCCATTCTGTCCACCTGTTAACAGTTAGATGTATTGCTCGATTTCCTACACATATTCCAATTAAGCACACGTACTACACATTCTGTATTCAACATTTCACGGATTATTTGCTCACATGAATTTTTAACGTTGAAGTACATATACATTGCAAAGATCCAATTGTGAGATGAAAAAATGTGTTCCGCCTTAAAGTTTTATGTAATATATCGTTTTCACTTTTCTATTCTCAGATTTGTCAGATTTGTCAGATTTGTCAGATTTGTCGGAGTGTCGGATTTGTTACCTCTTGTTATTGATCGAAATACTTTCCATAGAATTTACAAAAGTCATTATACGTGTGCATTACAGTATTATTTGACATTCTAAATTGTATCCTAATGTTACATTGATCGCTTGAAGCAACTATGGATAATGGAAATTCATATCGCAAGGAATTCCATTCCATTCGGTGCAACGCATCGTTCAGCAGTCCGAGCCATTATACATACCTGGGCTGCTGTCACGGTGGCAATAACACTAATCATGCTTCAGGTACTTTAATTTTGGTGGCGACTAAAATTTGATAGTTCAAGCTGAATCATATTAATTTCATTGGATTAAATGCTCGTGAAATATGCAGAGAAACACATTGAAAAATCGCATTCCAATTATAAGTTAGGCAATTAGAGTTCTAATGCGTTTTATCAGAATGGACGAAAGGATGGTATGGTAATTTTGTCGTTGACAAATAAGCAACCTGGATGATATTGAAATCGAAATGACGCAAGCTTACTAGGAGATAAAAAATTTAATGGGACAGTCATATTCAATAGCTGCAGTATGCGCAGAATGGTAGTCGTTTATATTATATTTTACTGTAGCTTCGTTTATTAGACAGTAAAGAGCTGTCTATTTATACCCATCTCCGTAGGCCATACGAAGGTAACTACAAAAAGGTATTTTATTTGAAACCTGTACTTCTTCTGTACTTTGTGCAACTTTACTAGTTTATGATACCACGTTACATAGTACAACACAACGTCTAATTGAATGCAATGCGACAAAGCTTTTAATTGCATTCGTTAGTATATCGAATTAAACTGTGATTTTTTAAACTGCAATCTTACAATTAATCGAGTTTTTGAGTCCACTTATGGTCCAGCTTTATTGCAACGGGGAGATCCATTTTTGTTGGCAAAATATTTTGAAGAGACAGTATTCCTCCTGCAATAGAAAAAGTGATCTACATATACTTTATTCCCAATGTCCATAAACCTAAACCTCATGCTAAGTCAGGCTAAGTATTCTCAACCCTTAAGAAAGTGACTTTTATTTCTTGACCCATATGTATAAGTACAGGTATGTACATGTTCAAGTCATATGTCCATTGTGCCAGAACGGTATCTGCCAAAAGGGGATTAGTAAGTAAGTAATACTATATATCTTTAATGTACATTGGAGAGGGTGCTTTAATCGTGCGTTTTAATAAAGATACTCGATAGCAATAGAATCGCGGCAACAAAACAGCTACTACGCGCTTACATGCGAAAGTGTAAACAATTACCCAATTCTAATTTCGGAGGTACCAATACAAATCAAAAAAACCTTTTGGTATTAACGGAAAAATGTTGTTATCATTTCGTATTAATTCATTGCTACATCACGCAACACATGTTTTAATTAAGCCAGCTTGTAGGAGAGCTTCGTGTATCGCGGTAAATAGCGTGGTGGAGGAAGAAAGTGACGGAAAAATAATAAGAGGAAAGAAGGTAGCGTTTCGTTCGAGGCCTGCTAGAAGGTCCTGCCACGTTTTTAGAGACGGGAATAGTAGAGAATGGGCAGAGGTTCTATATATGGTCACCCATGCAACCACCTTCGAGAGCTCGATCGTGGTGCTCGCCCCCTAGCGGTGTATGTGAGAAGTGCCCCCACACAGCTAATAGCGAATTACTGTAATACTGCTAATATCAGTATAGCAGATAACAATGGAAACATACAGCCTTTATGGTGCGAAAAGCTAGTTGAAAATATTATTGCGAGAAATAGGTGCAGCTCATAATATTTATTTGTGTTGAAGTATTTGCACCTTGAAAAAAAGTTATAAAAGTAGAACAGAGGGGAATTGTAGGAGCACAAGATTAGTAAGAGTGTGTATCATCGTATCTCCTTTTTTTGAAATTCTTTCCTGCGGCAATAGTTAGTAAAACGGAAAAACTGAGTTACTCTGACGAAGTCTAATTAACTGTAAGCGCCTCAGTTGCACGGACTCCGCATAATTTCCAAGGAAATTATTCGATGCAGTTAATTAAAGTATATCAATAAAAGTAATTTTCTCACTTCATCTTGAAGTTTTACTCATTGTTTAGTTTAGATTTAGCATGGTTTAGTTCATGGCAAATATTCATATCGCCTGAGTACAAAGACGCCCTTGACTTCGACTCGTACGCCAGGAAAACTGGCGCCTCGACTACGAAAAGTCTCGCCATACTCCAGAATCTTGGCGCCTTGAAATAAATACAAATTCCGTCCAAGGACGGAACACGTATATTAAAAAAAATTCATAATGTGATCGATATGTATTTATAAATGCATAAAGACCAATATTACTTGCAGTATCGAATTTCTTGCAGCAAGTTTTTATTTATGGTGAATGGGATTTTAATATTTTACAATAAGGGTGACACAATAAGATTGTTAACTTGAATGTGTATTTCATAGTATTAGATACCTCTTGTATATTTCTACTAAAGCAACCGTAAAGCATGCGTTGTTTCGCATTTTGTGTAGGTACACCAAACAAGTCTTACCTAAAAGCTATGGTGGTAGCTTTTTGTAAGTGTGCTTTATGACTGTTAAGTGTACTGTTACGTGCGTTTTACGAGTTCAGTCGTAAATCCGAAGCCGCAGAGGAAGTAAACCAACTAAAAAACTAGAACAATGATCCACATTCCACAGTACTATTGGACTTCGTTCCGAAAGATTTTGAAATTCTGCTGATAAATGTGCCAAAAAGTACATAACTCATAAAAATGTTGACTGTGATAATTCTCCTGCCAGATATGTATTCTATTAATTCATACAAAAAGTCTTTAAAAAATATGAAAAGGGTTACAAAGTATCCTAGAAAAGCATTACAATATAATATAACCAATTATGCATTGTTCCTTTGGATATTTAACAAAGTTGTATAGAGATTGTATAGAGATTTCGACAGACTACAAAATGGAGAAAGCATTGAGCATCTTTCACTAATAACTACCGTAATTCATTTCACATTACTCGGAACTATAAAGGAAATGGTATATTTCTTATCATTTCTTTCAAGTAAACTCTTTAAATTAATTCTTTAATTATGCAAGTTTCGTTATGCATTCTACTGCGTAGCATAACATTCTATAAATATCCACCATAATAAAGTAGACATCTAGCCGTGGTGGGAAACAAGCAGTTGCTAAATAATTGTAATCCACCTTTATGTATTTATGGAATCACAACTCTCTTTTACAAGCTATCTGAACCGTACTTTTCTGAGTTACAGGTTTCCGTAATTGATATTGTTCTAATAATTTTGCATTATTTGTTTATTTTAACGCATGCAGCACGTGAAAGTCAAGAAAATAGGTAGGTCACTAGGAAGGGAAGGTCGCAAACGGACAGACTCCGATTTTAATAAAACTCTGCGGGATTGAAGAACAGTCAAAAATATTAGATATGTAGTTTCTTTTAAACTGCCGCAACTCCAGTTTAAGGAGTGAAACCACCCTCCAAAGTTGATCCTCTAAAATGCTACCTCAGAAACGGTTTGAAGTAGGCAAAATTTTTTAATATTTTCGTTCACAACGTGCACATTCATTTTTCCCTGCATTGAAATTATGAAAAAATTCAACCAGATACTAATAGGATTCGACTGACTGCAATATGACACGTTATATTCTCAAACAAAGACGTTGGCTTTATTCTGAAGTAACAGAGATAAATTATATGTGTATAAATATAACAATATTTATACGTATTGTGGCGTATAAAGGGATATTCCCCAAGACAAGTGACTCTTTTCACAAGTGAAACGTTGCATTGACAAAATGCAAATGCCCCTTTTTTGTATAATGTTAAAAAATGAATATTCCGTGAGATATTTGAAATTTCGGTATTTTTCCGTGAATTTAGGTAAAGAAACAATTCCGCCATCCTCCGGGGATGACATAACGGATGAATTAAATTACACCGTGCAAGCACAAGAAGAGACTATATTAATTCCATTACGGAAAACATGGAAGAACAATTTACAAAATGTTTACTCTAACGCGAATCCGCTTTTTCTTTTATACTCTTTTCTATCTCTAACCAAACTTGTGATATAACCACTCCAAATTCCGAGACACATCCCATATTATTTGGATTTTCTTACTTCGAAATACGTACTCACTCGAAACATGTAACACAACAAGTGCAATTATTTTTACATGCAATGAACCAGTTTAAGTAGTATAAAAAAGTCATACTTCTTTGAGTCGCTCATTAGCCAAAATGGGTTAACTCCACTTTTTGAAGCCTTTTAAATTTTTTTGTCCATGCGCTTGATTGAGTCTTCCCATTCTATATTTAAAATAAATTTCCATATTTTTATTTTGTGGACTTAACCGATTTGCCCAAGGAATACGTCATTTACCGTTTTAACTGTTAAAAGTTTAAAAACAATATTCGGTTACAAACACAACCCAGTATTCATTTTTCACTATTCATTTTCTACCGTAATTGTTCTCGACGATAGTGATTTTCAAATTCGCGGTAATAATTTGTACTTGAGTATTTACAACAATGCAGGAGCCTCCTTCCTCCGAAACTGGAATATACACATCATCATTCTCTTCGTAGTCGCTTCCAAGATTTGTATCATCCTGCCATTATCGTACACAAACAATTAGTCTCAAACCGTTAATCTTTAAAATGGCATGCATTATTTAAGCTAATGTAGTCTTAGACACGTTGCAAAACGTTTTAAATATATTCTCCACGAAAGTTGCGGTTTGCTCTGCCTTGCTTTACCTATTTAAACTAGGTCAACAAGTTGTACAAGCAGCCAGGAGCATATGTAAAACATCGAAGACGTTGAAGTTAGTGATCCCGGATTGCAATACTGGTTCGCGAACTTTTGAAACGAAGACGACGCTCGAGGACGAGCCGCAGGAAGTTGGCTTTTATCGACAGAAAATCAAGTTACTATCGTAGAAAGCGTACATAGACTGGACAAAAGATGTAGGGATATTTGAAACAGTAGTATTAATATGACACTTTATTAAAATCGCAAGAAGTTTAAGTTTAAGTAAAAGATAAGATGCCAACATTAATCTGGAATGCGCGTTTCTCCAATATCCGTAGTAAACCAAAAGGTGAGCCGTTATCCTGTAAGACTGAAGAATTAATATACACTGCATTATTAATGCAGTGCAACAACACAACATATTTTACTTCAATGAAGAATAATACCGAACAAAGTTGTGTTCCAATTGTGTTTGTATTATAAAGCTGATCAAGCATGTGTATAGGTTGGGCGCGAGTGTCGATATTATTCGAGTCTTCTTCTCTCTTTCTTTTCACCTGTTCTCCAGAATTTCACATACTCGCAGAATCGCACGTTTCAGTTTCGTAAAGAACTCGTTCTACAAAAGCATAGTAAAATTACAGTAACTGACATTGTCAGCACTGGAATACAAAAAAATTGCGTATTATAATGGCGAAAATAATGAATCCTGATCTCTATCAAGTAACACGTATTATATGTTATGGACTGTTCAGAATTGAAAAGAAGTCGAGCGAAAAGAAGGCTTGGACCCAATTATAAAATCGGACCCCGTGCATTTTCACTATTCACTGAACTGGTTACATTTGCTAACCGCGATCTGTAGCGTCGTGTGCCGAAGAAATCGAACGAAATGTATTGGAACTAATTCCAAAAGTCTTCGAATAGAGCGATAGCGAATGATGAACTGGCTTAGACGCGGTTTCAGCGCGTTCATCTACTATCGGAACAAAAGTAAGGTTTCGATGCTTTAAAAACTTACTACCGTGTCAAAGTGGGCCGCATCTGGGGGGCTCAAGGGCTGATCAAGCTACTACATACTCCTCTTTCCCCTTTGCCGTCCCGTTAATCTTGCTTTCAGCTCTAAACAATACCTAACGAATCATCAAATATGTAGAGTGGAATAAAAGTACTAGAACGACTATTATGTACACTACTGCGTTTGGCAATATGTCGCGAATTTACTAAGAGGTAGAATACAAATGTTGATAGAAAACCTAAGTGACATAGTAACGTCTATTTTCCTACGACTTCGCTTTACTAAAAAATGTAACGATGAATATTTGTGTTTTGTTTGTTTAATATTGTAAGGTAATATTTTCTGACGCAGAATGGACCGGCAAGTCGACGCGAGTAAAACAACACATGTAATCCCAGATACAAACCGCCCCAATTGCGTGACGAACCCCGTACACCGATTGTTTGGGGAGCCCTCTGAGGAGCCCTAGTTATCAAGTTTTAGAAATTGAATTGGTCAACTTAGATCCTTAAAGGAAAGGATATAGCTGAGTAACCGCTTGTAAAAAATATGCAGGAAAACAGCATCCATCTCTCGCGGTGAATGTGGAAGATGTTGCTGCTACTACACAATGTGAAACAGTTAAATCAACGGGCCAAATTAATTGCAGCCTCTCTATAATATATGGTCATGTAAATGGTGAATGCAGATAGTCAGGCGAAAAATTGTACTAGCAAACGACTAAACTGCAACAAATTTGAAGGTTAATAGCACGCCATTAAACACTCAAAACGACTTCAATTGACACATGCAATGATAAAGGCGAAAATGAAACAAATAATCGTGACAACAATGACGGCAACATCGGCCAATCCACCGCAGTTCTTGTTGAAACAAACGAAATAATTTGCAAAGTGATCAATAAACAAATCCCCACGCTGGACAAATGTACTGGTACCAACAATCACAGAAGACCGCACTAACAATGGAAATGAACATAAAACATCAACTCTAAAGTTAAATACGAAGAGCAGAGAATATGCAGGTTCGAGAAGAAGAAATGTTACCGGAAGCTTTGGAATTGCTTGTCACTTCGAGTAAAGTAATCAAACTATCTTTCAAAACTTAATTAAACGTAAAGTTTAATTTAAAGCGCGAAAGATTATTCGTACGATACAGGAGCTAGAATATCTATGGTTAATAAATATACATTAATTTATACATTAATAGAAAGGGAGACTAAGGTTCCGTAACAAACAACACCAAGTATGTACTGGTCATGTAGCTTCTTTGTTTACAGTTCGTCCAGAGCTAAATGAAAAAAGTGGAGTGAGAGCGGCCGATTGATTCTGCCGATGGTGCGTTCTAAGCAATAAGATGAGAAGCTACGAATTAATTTCTAATTACACTAGTGGTTCAGTTATTACTGGTATAGTTATACATTTTATTTAGTATTTGAAGTATTTGATAGAATTTTAATTCTTCGCGCAGTGTTATCCTTGGTTTGTAGTATACGATATATAACGCCTGTAGAGTTACCATGCCAATGCGATATCTTTTGTTTCAACAAACTGTTATATCTGAATATTTATTAATGTTTTAACGTGTGAACCATAATAAATTGAACTTTAATAAACTTGGTTTTGTAATCTAATGTAATACATGCCTTACAATAAAAATGAAGATACAACATCGTCTGAAATATATCATGTTTGGTCTCATTTTAATCGGAAGAATTTCAACAACATGACAAAACAAATTACAAGTCGAAAAAACTAAAAATAAAAAAGTTAAGCTGTCGTTTTTATTATAGCATTGTTTTGCATTTGCGTAATCATACCGACACGGTGGCATTTAAATTTCTCGGCTGCCTTGGCCATCGTTCTGTCCTTGCTTTTTTCTTTACACCCTAGCGACACCGACAAAAGCGAGCCGCGAGCTTCAAGAAATTGGGGTCCGTTCTACTGACGCTGTCGCAAACCATTTACACATTGATCAACAGTATATCGTATACTATATATGTGCACCCATTTCAAATTGGCATGGCACTGCCCTGTTCGGTTCGTCGGGCGGTCGAGCTTTGTAGTTCGTTTAGTGAGGTGAGAAATCCCCACACCACTTTTTTCATTTAGCTCCGGACGAACGGTACCATGTGCAATTTGCCCCTCGTAACGATTCTCCGAAGCTAACCTAACCTAATACGAAGGGCGTAATAGCTAAGTTGTTGTGTACTCAAGCCAAGTCCAGACTAAACTGAAGCCGCAGAAGAGCGCGAAGCCGCGCAACTTTGTGCACAGTCATGCCAAATGATGGTCCATGTTCGTTGTTTCATAATGTCCAGACTGCTCGCTACGAATCACGATCTTACAGAATACTCACCGAAGTGCGCGCATTCTTGCCACAATCAGCGCAAGCTTCAGCGTGCTCGTATCTATACTAGTCCTGCATATGTACCCCCATATTGTACATCCTTCGCGGATGCCTGATTTAAAATCCGCGATTTTATACTTTTCACGGCGCGAACTAGTTTTTACGTACTTGAATTATGGTTTCAAGAAAAATGTGTAAAATTAATTAACAGGGGCAGCCGTTGGCACTAATGTGAAGGGCACGGAGTTAATTTAATCAAAAGAATGATATTAACCGGTCTTAGACGATAATGGGGATTGAGGTACCTGCTAATACAAAAGTATGGATGAAAGTGGAATTTCTAGATTAATTTCTATTTTAATATAATAAGCTGTCTTAAAATCTTATTGGTCACACAATTTTTAGGCAAGTTAATGATTTGTGCATTTCTTATTTAAAGAACTTTTAATATTGTTTATCAATGGCGATCCAGTGTGTTAAAAATTCAATATTTCTGTTCTAAGTGCGGTCCTTGGAAAGGTGGGATGTTACCCGTTTGCATGGTGGCGTACGTAACCGTCATGGGTATTTCCGTCGGCTGATGATTCGACTGTCGATCCGGTACATCCAGATGTGCCTACGGAAACGTTCCGGTTCATGACATGTCTTTTAGCTATTCAGGCAGGAAATACTCTACGTTATAAAAGCAAACAATGAAAAAGCTCCTTATTCTCGAAAATAGCTTTATTTAGCGATCGTGCTATATACCTTTGTCCATGACGTCTAGGGTGCTCTGGGTGGCGCATTATTCCGACGCCACAAAATTCAATTTCGTTGTTTGTGTATTGCGCGTGGGCGACACAAAAAACAGTTCGTGAAATTTTCGTACATTGAAGGTTTCCTTAGAATTTCGTTATCTCGGATACAACAATAAACTTTTGTTTTCTTTTATGCAGAACAATGAAAGAAAATAACACTTTGTATGGTCGAAACAAAGACAACAATGACGAGTACTATCGACGTCAACTCTCTTTTGTACTTGCATGATTGCACGATATGCACCATCTCCTCTACAGTTTGGGTACACCTACCGGAAATGTACTATACGGACAGACACAAATTACACGACATAATGCCTCACCACAAGTTACTTTTTTCATATTCTCTTAAATCATTTTCAGTATACGAATTAATAGTGCCGCAGTTTCTTTATATAGAGGCAAATTTTCTGTCAGGAAAACTGCAAAATAGTGAAGTTCATCTGAGCGTACAGTATGAAGTACTATCGACACAGTAGCAAAGGACTGGGACTTTAGAAGGAATCGAACGTCCGACAGGCTCAACTAAATCAGAAGATGAAAGAAGACAAAGGAATTGGAATTACGCCACAGAGTTAACAGAATAAAGCCTGGTATTTCCGCAATTTTATTTTAACGCGAGGTGGGTAGTTAACAGCGAGTCAACTTTAACTCTCGCGTTTGATATATTCGATAATTAACTGTATTTTGCAGTTTATATTGAAGTGATAACTGGATTCGGAGGATATCGATAGCTACTTGATCAAGTTAATATGATATTGAATTAGTTTCATGGCACGTGTTTTAGCTATTGCGGGCGATGAACCATGAATATTCGAAACGTGGTTAATGAACTAAATTGATCTCGCCAGGGCATACTCCAAGGCATTCAATTAATCGACGAAAAATTGCTTGCTCCCAGAAATAGCTTTGCCTCGCGAACCTGCCATATATTTTTGCCCGTGAAGCCTAGTGAAATGTATGGGGCACATTATTGTGACGCAACAGGCATAAATGCTCGAGGAGAACTAAACTGCGTAATTACTTTAACAAACGGAAAATTTAACAAAGTATAACATGTTTTTTAATCAATTTGTATTTTAACGTACATATCTTGAAATACAAAACACAAAACAAGAAAACTAGAGCGCTAATATTACATAAAAAGTAGAAAGTTAGGAATATTTTCTCATTCGCACGAGCACTCAAACTTATTGGTAGCAGTATATACAACAGTGCATACATATAGCGACAGGGTAAAAGCAAAGTTTCTGCTCGGAAAACGTATACATATGCAGCATTCAAAAGTACAATCATCAGAAGATTAAAAATCTCGAAACATCTTCAAGGACAAACTTATTGTTGGCCAGTTGCTTCACTTTCTATTGGGTTACAAGGTTCGTTAAAACAAGAACGAAAGATTCATATTACATGACCTTGACAGACTTGGTCTATTCTAAAAATAACGAGCTCGCAATTTCAAAAGCATTTGCATGTTGCACTTTTGATGAGCAATATGTTTTTGAAACAAGTTTTCCTAAGAAAGGACACACGATTGATAATCTCCTATCTTGAGACAATGTTGGTAGTATTAATTGGGTGAGTCCTTCATATATTTTCAATTTTACGTAAATCGTGATGAAATGCTTTCTATTGATTTTATACATAATAGATATAGAAATAGATGCCGCGTTGGTTTCGAAGTTATAGAGAAGTATGTATGTAGGGGATAGACATAAGCTTGCCAGAGCGTTGTTAAGGCAACAGGGGAACATGCTCTTTCTATTACTCTGGAGTAGTCGTTGGAAAGATTTCCATCTTTTAAAACCGAGAAAGTTGGAGAATCTGCATGTTTTGTTTGCAGCTAAAAGTGTCTTCACATACTGTACGGTGTATCGGCAAGCTCGTCTTATTTTTATAACCATAGAGATAGTATTTAATTTGCGTTAACTAAATTGTTTAAGGAGCGGGTATACAGAATATTTTAAGAAGGTTCACAGATTATAGTCCCGTACCTGTTTTTTTGTATGACTGGCGATCTGAGTTGTAGTGTCGAGACTTTCAGATTTCCAAAGTAAAAATAGACACGTCAGTCTGCCGGGGTTGGATAACGCATTCTACCTGTTTCGAGGTATTTATAAGGTAGAAGGAGATATCGTTCTTTAATTTAAGCCCTGTTTAAAACAGTATAATTACTGTACGTAACAACTCTTGCCTCACACCTGAACTGCGAGAACTGTCCATGAGCTTCGGTTTGCTTAAAAGTGCGATTATTACAGCGAAGCAGTTACGATTATTGCCAGCATCAGAAATTGTGCATTGTAACAGTGAAAAAAGCCAAGTAATATAAAATGCGGATCATTGCGTTTGAAAAGCTACAGCGTTCAGAAAACAAAGTGCAAATTGATTACATGTTTCGCTAATACATGCTGTTTACCCTTTCCCTTAAAAAAATAATTCACTTTCGAGATTAATAATTTCTTCTTTTTCTTAATAATTTGATCAGCGATTCTAAGAAGTATCTAATGAGTATCTTCCAGCAATTTCTGCATTTTACGGATAAGGAAACGGCAGCGAATTATTCATATCCCATTCTTCAGGCAAATTGTGATGACAGAGTAGCGCATGCACATTAAAACATGGGACCAATTTTATACGAATTACAGACCACGACAAAGTGATAGGATCATCACCTTTCATTTACCACACCCTTCCTTCTTAACACATCGTGTATTTCTCCTCTTCGTTTTTATAGCTAATTCCATTTAATTTTAATTAATTTTATTTTAAATTATGTGATTTATTAGTAAGATTATGTAAAAAAGCAGGGTACATTTTTATTTCACTGAGGGCAAAATTATTTTAAATAATTAAACAATACACTTCTACGAACTTTATCTGCTCTTCCAGTGTTTTCTCTATTCACCTTAACGCTTAATTATTTAAATTATTCAGTTTAATATGTTACTGTAAAAGGTTTTAAAAGATATCCTGATCAATCATTTGTTAACGTTTCCAAATAAATGATTCAATTCATTGGAAGTGGAAAACTGTCTAGCGTTTCGATTAATTATCGCGCTGATTGTTCCAATATTTTCACCTAGCTTTTTCCAACGATTGTCCGACCACAGTTGCGCTTGCTTATGAGCATTATTCTGCTGGAACGCAAATTCTGTAGTTTTAAATATTTAATATAATTCGCGGAGAGTTATGGAGAGTAAAATGACTATGATAGCAAGGCAATTAATCAACCTCGTGGCCTTATGGAGTAACTTGTGGACAATAGATGTGTGGACTGAGTCTAAATATATACACACTACAAGTAGACTAATTGTATGATAAATAATTAGACCAGCGACTAGTGTCGTAAAATGGCAATGCTGCCATTATTCTGTCGCCGTAGAATATTCTTGGACGTTTATTTCAATTTTAAAATAAATATCCAACCCTATAATACCCTGTATCCTACGATACACTGTTTAAGTCAACGTTTATACATATGCGGGGGGTGGAGAAGGTTTCGTCGGGAAAAGAAAGAGGAAAGGGAGAAGGTTGCGTTTCGTCCGAGGCCTGCTAGCGGACTCACCATCAAGTAAGGCGTACATGCAGGCCCTGCCTTAGACACAGGAATAGTAGGGAACGGTCGGAGGTTATATATATAGTCGTGCGGACTTATACAACCACCTTCGGGGGCCGGATCATCGTGCTCGTCCTCTAGCGGTGTATGTGGGAAGTGCCCCCACACATATATGTATGTAACAAGTTCCACCTCGATCGAGTAATATAAATTGTGCAGTAAAACTCATTGATGTAGGAATGTAGGGCTTACGAGTCTTTTAGGGTCATTTCAAATTATTTACAATTGTTCGATATCTGTATGCTCTAAACGACCAGCAATTCTTTTGTATCTACGAAAATAATCATGGCCGTCAATGTATCAGTTCATTCGACCTCCCGATGATGAGCCATGTTTTACAAATATACAGTAGATATTAATTAATATTTCGTTATTCTTCGGTTAAATATGTAACAATTTAGTATATTTAGTGTACGCTATCCAATTTGAAACTATTTGTTCCTGCGCATAACATGGACGTGGTATAATATTTCAGAGAATTTATATACATCTACTTTGAATTAAATATGAATAATAGATAAACATATGACGCATTTCACTCAACAATCCCCAATCTATTTGCATGCTTCCTATAAAGAGCGCAAATGTGCCGTCAGACGCTCGTCATCCTATGACGATTCGTATTCTTTAAGGAATTAGACGCTGGATTAATGACGTTTACATATCAAGTTCTAATATATTAGAATATAATACGGAATGTTGATTACAATACATAGATATTATAAACTGATTATTTAGCATTAGGGTAATTTATAGCGTATTATGCGATGAATATTAATCGGATATTGTAGAGTAGATAAACGTGTGCCGAGTATAGGTATACATGTATATCTGTGTATGATAGAATCTGACAGGAGTGAATCAAATACTGATGAGACAGTAGTGTTGTGATAAAAAACCAAAGCAAACCGGGTAATTTCCTCGAACAGCTTTCATGTCCACGAGGTATCACGGTACTCGAATTTTCTCTCATTACGTAGGGTGCAAACACGATGTTGCCAAACCACGTGTCTGTATTAGAATCCACTACTCACGACTCCTTACGGTCCTGTACCGTATGAACACTTCCAGCTTGACGAAAACATCAATGGAATAGAAAATAAACAAAATATAAAAAACTAACTCAGATACGTGGTAAGACTGAAGAGGGCTACCAGAAACTCACAAAATTGATCCTCTGCCCTACTTAAGGTACCAAGGGTAGTAACCCCTTTTCCCCATATGCTGCCTCACTTACTGTCCTCTGCCACCTAATAAATATAAACAAATGTCAAGAAGTGGAATTCTTAGGGAAATTTGTTCGCCATCTTTAATAGTTTTGAAGAATTTAATTAATAACACGTGTAAGCGTTGGCTAGATCGGGTGTCGCTGTAAGGCCCTTATCGCTGTTTACGGTATAAGGCGCCGGAGGGGTGGTATGGTTTCGTCATGGGAAGGGACAGCCTTTTTCGAGAGGACCAGTCTTGTTGAAGCCACAGTGAAATAAACAGGGCACTATTACTTTACTCCAGAGAGTCTACATTTACTGAAAGACCCACATTGAAAGACATCCTAAACACGTTATGTGATTCAGCCGGCATAATGGATCAGTGAAACTATCGTAAAAGATTTAATTTTGTGTCGGCGTTTTATACCAAATCTTGTCCTCAGAGTAAAAAATGAAAACGATAGTGCAGTAGAGTAGAGTAGAACCTGCTTATACGCACAAAGAATGGGACCCAAGATATGCCTATAAGTAAGCAGGGTGTCCAATCTATTCCCAGAAGCAGCTCGAGCCGAGCATGAACGTAGAAAGGAACAGACAGTGGAGGAGAGAGAGAAGTCCAAAGAATGAAAGCGAGGCGCCGAAACGTATCGATGAGACAATGCAAACTAATGTAAGATTACTTTGCATAAAACCGAACGAAGGTGTAAAGCTGTTATTACAATTACTTATTTATTATCTCCAAAAGCTATACAAATCAATACTGGAGCGTAGAAAGATATAGAAGCGTGTAAAAGATGTGTCAGGTCATCTTTACACGGTCTCGACAATAATTACTCCGTTTGTACTCTGTTGTTTATCAATGCGACTTCTACGTTCGACGATCGATGCAAGAATGCCACGATGCATCGTGTACGCCAAAAAGGACGCCTTGTCGGGGTTTTTCCAGGCGCCATGGATTCAAGGGTCTCGTTCACGTATTTCCCTTCAGCCTATGGTCTCCTATGGGTACGTGCGCTATCGGGCCCCGCGCTGACGTTACCCAGATGCCCAGCTACGGCGCTCGCAGCCGAAATCTCTTACACTAATGCAACAGTTAAACTTTTTTGTTTATTAATTTTTCTAAATGTAAATTTATTTTTACCAATGTATTTGCGAGATTTTTCTGATTAAAATGAGACCAAACGAGATATAGATCGAATTATATTTACTTCTGGATACTGATTAAATACGTACCACAAGTACAAAAACGCGTTGCTCTGTTTAAACTAATAATAACAGGGAAATGTAAAATAATAAAGTACATTATAATAAATATAATAATACATTGCAATAAACAGGATACAATTTAAATTATATTTGTTTAATGGAATAAGAATAAAAGCTTAATGGAAAATAGTAATGTGTATTACAAGAAATACTGTAATACATATAATAATACATTAAAATAAATAATAATAGAGCGTGACCTTAGATTGTGACAGAGGCCGCATGTAAAAATAGATGCGACACCATGCTTGGTTACATGTAACAGAGATGGTGACAGATTCGACACCCTGCTTGGTTATATGAACCATCTACGTTGCATATAGCCATGCAGGCTGTCGATTCTATATTTACACGAGGCCTCCGGCTATCACCTAGGTGGAGGGGATAGTCAAATTGCCTACATACAAGCAACCCATTTTTGGCATATCAGCAGGTTTGACTGTAGTGTCTCCATATAAGCGAAAGAAAGAAAGAAATTGGCCGACAGCGTCGAACGTAGAAAAGGACAGGGAGTAAAGATAAAGGACCGAGCAGCTTATCTTTCCTTTTCACTAGCTATCCTTTTCTGCAGTCGAAACTTCTTACTGTTAATTAAGCCAGTAAATATAGTCCAAATTATATCGTGTTTGGTGTCATTTTAATTAGAAAAATGTCAACTATACTATGGAAAAGTTTCGTAACAAAAGGATGAGAAATAGCACAGTTTCATCGTTCAATTAGTATAGCTCATCGATATACCCGAGCCCGGTTCGCGTTACACTGATCGCCGAGCTAACTTTTATCCCCACAGTAGTGGGGATAAACTCTTCGTTTATATGGTATACCACATTTTCGTTTATGAGCCAAAATGGAGACGCTACTCTATCTGTTTACTTACTAGGACATACTTTACTTGCATCTTGTCAATCTGTACTTGGATATGCACTTTAAAAAGATATTCGATATTACATTTAGTATTTAGCACGTGTTTGCTATAATTCATATATTCCACTTTAAAATTATAAATTCTTTCAAGCAGATTCCGGATGTTTCATTAATACGCTCGACGTAATTATACGCCTGATAGTTAATCGTCATAAAAAATATCTCAGGCAAATGTTATCCTTTCGATGATAATATAATCTTGCAAGTTTATGAATATAAAAATAAAGAATTCTATAAGGTACTCTATCCAATTGTACAGGCAATGGCATTAAAATTGCGGAATATAGACAAACATTTGTAAAGCCAAATGGAATGGATCCAGTGCCGGCGAGTCTATTACAGAAGTGAATAGGTTTATAAGGTTTCAAAATCGATTCAATTCTTTAAAAATGCAACGCTTTCTTCTTTAGGTATGTGTCTAACAATGTTTTTCATTTTAATTGTTACAACGTGAATTTTTTCTGTGCACGATTAATTTAAAATGTACTTCAGCTAACTGCTTAAAAATAATATTCGCGAGTTTCGCAGCTTCCTTTGTACATCTGTGTTGAAAAATTGCAATATCGTACCACAACTGAAAGAATAATTATGAAATTAACTTTGTTTTAAATGTAATATGCTATTTGAAGGGCGAGAAATGTTGAAACGAAATCGTTATTTTTTCACGTTTTCATAGCAAACAATATTAATGTGAATTCAGGTTAATTAAAATATGTCTGGGGAGATCTTTCTACCTGTGAACACAATGAATAGCGCACGGAATAAATACAGATAAAGAGGTGCATACAAGTGAAATGTGAAAGCATATGCCCATATGCAGGGCGTCTCAGGAACCTCAAAGGGTAAAATTGATCCGTTAAAACACCTACATATTAATCCTTTCTATACAGAGAATACATGAATGTATAAATTGGATTATATAAAAATATTTGTTTGCATTTAAGCAATCTGATTTTCCTTTGAAATTTTTCTTTGAACTGCTAAATCAGACTTCCAACTGTTTCTGATTTTGTTACGCATGTTGCTGGCGATATCGGTAACACTACTAAACTCGTAGATGAGCCAAGTGAAATTAATATGAGCTTAATTGCAATCTTAATGACTTGATCGATAGCCGATAGATCATAATTGATATGATTACTGCACGAACCCCGAGGTCGCTTGTTAATACGTTCCGTATTTACGAGGGTGGACGACGCGTCGTGCAGACTGTAATCAACAACCGATTGTTTATCGGCAATCAGTCGCCGATGTAGGGTTTCCAATCATCACGTAATTTGACAATTGTAATTGAAACATATCAGCTGCGATGTCTGTTCAAAGTACAGCACAAAGATCAAACAGCGGACGTAACTATTTTAGGTTTCTTGATTCCATTCCACTATCGAACGATTCCTAACATAAACACCGAAATCACATGAAGTGTAATGTGTACTGGTACAACATGATAAGCAAGTACGCATAGTTAGTATTGGTCAATATTAAATAAATTTTCACTCAAATAATTGTGTCATTTGAAAGTTATTTGTTATTTGAGCTCTCAAGTAAAAAGTAGAGGCAATTATTTGTTATTTAAACAAGTTTAAATAAATTATTTTATATAATACAATTGTTATTTATATACACTGTTACGAGCCGAGGGCAAAGGGGCACAGCTGCGGAGCCGAGGATCTGTTATTTAAGAGTTTGTTAGTTACGGACGGCCAGTGCGTATTTCATCGCTGGGAGCCGCGTAGATAGGAAGTGCGTGAACTTGCCAATGGCTATTTCATCATCGGGTGTCACAGGAAGGTAAAGGTAATCGTGGACAAACCAACGCCTATTTCATCACCGGGAGCCACATAATTGTTAGTGAAAATACACTCGTAACTTATAGGGATACACCTCGAGCGGTTAAGGTGTATCTGTTTGCTGGGAAGTTACTGCTAATGATTGATAGAGGAGATTCAATGAGAAAAATGCGTACAGTATTTTCTACTTTTTGGTTCTTACTACAGTCAGATTGTATTCCACAAAATCCACATTTCTCAATCTGTACGGATTAAAAATGTATACTGTCCAACAAAAACGCCTGACGATATACCGCAAATATGTATATCGTCTACAAACGAATTTATAAAAGATTGCTTGAAAGGGACTCGGAACCAGATCTCGTTGAGCCAAAATATCAAAATGATCGATACGGAACGTACTCGAAGCTAGATTAATACTGAGCCGCCGAGGGCAGAATTCGTGCCCTTTTTATACCCGAAAGCCGGACCAAAAAGCTGGTGGGGGCACGGAATATTCCAAGGAAGACCGGAAAGATCCCCCCAAAAGGGTCACGTAATCGCGACGTCGCGGAAGGGGCAGACTCGACTGCATGCACCCTCGATTTCCAAATAAGGGCATAGTAGAAGGAAGAAATGAAATAATACTTCCTACGTAACAACATCTACAATTTATTTCACTCTTTAATTATTATTTACTTAATTATTCTTTATATTAAATTATTTATTTAATTATTATTAAGCGATTAATTATACAAGTAAATATGAACTGCGAACTGTCTATTGGGAAATAACCATATTAATTTCGCGAATCTTTAATTACACATAAACGAACAGATGCGAGTAGGCAAAAGAGTATTTATTATTTGTGTTATAAAAAGCACACGAAGAGCATACAAAAACATGTGATATTCGAAGCTCGTTAAAATTGACTTTCCTCCCTTTTCCTACGTCATGTAGTGTTTCCTTCTCCTAAAGAAGTAGATACAAAACTTGACTGCAAAAGTTTACCTACATTCGGCTATCGTAATCGAATTACAGTAATTTATTAAGAATAAGTAATTTTCGTATAATGTCCAATTACATTTTCCAAAGTGCATAGACAAGGAGATCGGTCCAGTTTTCAACTCACGTACCCTTTTACACAAGAAATCGATTCATCGAATCTTCCTCTCGAGATTGGATGCCAAGGACGGGTTTGAGAAGCAGTCAAGTACGGAATAATTCCTGAAGGTCTTAAGGATGCATAGAGTTTGAAAGCAGTCTAATACGTTCAAGGGCCATCGGGATGTCCGCGTCCTATCTTCCTTGATTCGAAATCAATTTATCATTAGAATCTTCCAGGTTGATATTTTCTAATAATAACTGCCAAATTTCCATGAATGACATGAACCACATGACCTTGCGCAAATCAAGTGAATAAACTAAACGATGTTTACCTATTAGAAATGTAACAAATTTATCAATTGGGCAATGTACCACAAAATTATTAAACTCAACACCAACGTGTTTATTGTAGATATAAACAACTTATGCATGTTGATATAAAATTAGAACAATTTGGTAAATAACTAATAATGCATCAAATTATTTATATACCTGAATGCACATAGAATTCGGTGAATATTTTACGGAGGAAATTAGCAAGGGGTCATAATGTTTAATATATTGCATAGATGGTGTAGACGGGGGAACTTTTAGTACAGATTTATGTTATGCTGACCACATGGCGAATTTAAAACGTTAAATGGTATTTCGGCATAAAGAGTTCCCTGTCCTTATGCTGTGATAACATTTTTCTGTTTAAACAGTGTATCTGTTTTAAATCGTTCACCACCTTTAACTGTGCGGCCCATTTTCACCACCCATATGCGGATTATTGAGAGTTAAAAAAAGGTACACGTCCACTATATTGGCACTGGCCGCTTTGTAACAAATTTCATTAAAATGGCCGGGAGATGGTCCGTTGTAAATGGCCGTTGTCGCCTTCTATTGTATTATGGTCCACGTATCTAGTGATGTACATATTTCGTAAGTATTCAGTATAAACGCGAACCTCGTATGTTATGAAATTAATTTAACCTGCATAATAACTGCAACCCATCAGTGACAATACAGAGATGTTGCAGTTCCAGCCGCTGAATATTAAGTGACTAACAATAAGTAAGAAGTTTGAAAAATCGTGAATAAATTCCTAGGAAGGCTATAAATGACACTTTTGGGCTTAAAATAAACGCATTCGTAGTCGGCATTAAATCGTTCCAAAGGATAATTGCATCAACACTTCTGGCCCTGGCGTTTCTTAGCCAATATGATTGTAAACAGTTTTTTAACACCATTTATTTATATTATTTTTATACGTTCATAATCCGCACAATAAAAATATTCAGATGTAACTATAATAATATACACCGTATATACATATGTATGTAAATGGACTTAAACATGAATTATAACTTTGAATAAAACGAATAAAGGAAACTTGACTATCCAACCAATATAACTTAACTAATTCAAATTAGGAGACAAGCATCAGATGCATTGCGACAGAAGACTTTTCAGAACTAATAAACAAACTAACAAAGAGCTAAAAACGAAACTCCAATTTGTTTGTAGCACGTTAAACGTGTGGCTGAAGGTGAGGTACTAACAAGGCAGTTATTAGTTTCCTGAACGTATAAATGTGTTAGAGATCTGAAATATATATGGATCTCGTTCCATGAAAAACGGGGTTGCAATTAACGAATCTGCAAATGTCATGAAACTCTGCATTAGTTGAACATCAATATTTTATTTGACAACAAATACGTACTCTTCTTTTAGAAGAAGTCAAACGTTCAAGATATAGGCAATATTTTCTGTTGAAGTAACAAATTATATAAACTTGCACGCTGCACCTATATGCGGGAGTGCGTAGCGCCCACCGTCTGAGTTCATCGCGTTTTCGACCAGGCTACCTGGGACACAGATGATCTGCAGGCGACTAAATAAATACAAAGGGAATAAATAAAACAATCTTCAATAAAACTCACTGTTTTCTTACTTTGGCGGTACAACTTTGTGTATAATTCAACAGTAGCAATAGTAATTATTCATTCCTATAAATATATTCATGTATACGCTCTATGTCTTCGGTATATCGAAACCATTTACAGTTCAGCAACATTCACCAAAATTAAAACAACTGTTAGTATAGATCGATGTGCTGTTATACAGGCTTCCTCAATCTACTATATTAAGTAAACGACATAACTTCATTAAAATCGAATGATAGAAAGGTACAAAAGACTGTAGATTTCTTGCAGCTTCTTCATATGTAAAGTAATTCACATAAAGGTCTGCTGTATTAATACTTGCCTATAACCCTGTCATCATTAATTTGCATGAATGGAAGTACTAATTATCACCGCTCCGACCTCCAACCTATATCTTGTTACGTACAAAGACTTCATCCCAAGCTTTTGACCCCGTAGGGAGTCGGAATGAACACGCCTAGAAGAAAGGTCGTCGCCCCAGGAACGGGCGATATGGTATAGCCATATTTTCCAAGGAAAATTATTTATGATTAAATGCAAGCACATGCTCTACAGCTCTTCAGTTCAATTTTCTAGTATAAAAAGAACACCCACGCATGAATTGTCGACTCGATTATTCAAGAAAACATGCTGCGTAATACCCAGCCTGGTATTCAGACAGTTTTAGTTACAAGATCGGGAGCAAAAGTTTGAACAATTGTTGTATACAAAATTGTGCAGGATTTTTAATGCCAGGACACTTTGATCTCATCCGAATTTTTTAAATCGTACGAAGGGGAGAAATCCAAGTTTTGATACCACGACATTCTACGATCTTAAAATAGGTACTTCGGAAACCTTTAATTTCATCGATTTACAGTACCGGCCACAAAAATTCGAACAATCGAACTTTATTTATGTGTTTCCTCCTTTATGTTCCTTCGGATCTGATAAATTTGGGATCATTTTGTGTACTCTAATTGCATCCAAAGGCAGGTGACGGGTTGAACAATACAGCTCCGAACATTTTCCTTATTTCCGGTTTTCCCGATTACAAATAGCTAGGTGTGAAATTATTGTAGACCTGTTAAACTTTCAACTTAAAAGAATGGTAAAGGTATTAGCTCGAACGTAAATAAAAATATAAACTATCAGCGAAATTATTGTACTAAATAAGACCCCGTGGAAAAAGTTTTTAACGTAGTCCACAGTTGTTGAAAGGAATTGAAAGGGGTGATAGGTAGCTGAGATGATAGACCACTCTTCACTTCTTCTAGTACCCGACACCTTACGCGGCGGGCACTTGTTTATTGAACAAGGAAGGGTTAGCACTGTGGCACTTCTACGAACACACATACAAATTGATCGAAAAGTGGAAATAGATGCCTCGAGCGGTGAAGCCCGGCATTCACAAGCGACAGCTAAACTACAACCAACTAAAATAAACTAAACGCAACGCCACGCAGCGTTGGAAGGGGCGGACACGTGACCGCACAAGACACACACGAGCAAACCTTCTACGCATTCAGACTTGCCAACAGTTGCTTAATACGGTATACGTGTATTAACACTTTTCACGCCACCTCTGCCACCTACAAAACTTGCTTGGCCGTCGGTGAAAGTTTAATAAAAGTATACAAACACCGTGTACTTTTACGTGAGTCATAACATGGAGAAGAACTACTTCGTAAGTGTTCAACGCACAATGCGTCAACAAATGATTATAAACGATTTTGAGAAATGATAATGAAATTACCGTCTATACATATAATTGATGTCAATATCCAGCGCTATACGTTGTCCGAATACTTGATGCTTTATGCTTGTTGACTTGCGACCATTCATAATGGTCATACTCAGCACCAAATTTTCTATAGCCAGGTATCGCGACCCATACAGGTAGACCGTGCGACAGCCGGCACGCACGTGTGCCGCGACCAGGCTATTTTTTTAACGGTGCATAAAAACAGTCGGCGCAAAACAGGAAACACCCGGACCACGGTACAGTAAGAAGAGAACTCACCCCCAGTCCCAATCCTTTCCCTCAACGTCCCCACCAGCTCCCAAGTCACTTCCAAAATCCAATCATAATCGGCCATTAATATCTTTTATTCCCACGTCCTCCAATTTATCCACCAATAGTTTGCGAATACCAAAAAACCGGGGTTACATTTTTAGCAACAACAAAGACATCAGACAGAACTAAATAACAACTCAAAAAGAACTCAACTAGAACTCAACAAGAACGCAAACATAACACTCCAAAGGTAAACTTAGTACGTTAATACAAGGAAACACACGTAGACTTCGAATAGAATAGTTATAACCAGTGTAACAATCGGAATAAACGTATATATTTCAAGGTGTATATAGTAGCTTACAACTACTTGGCATACTCGAAATTCTTCACACCTCTATCGCATCAAAAATAACACTAAGCGTGGTCGTAACGAGTCTGGACACACTCGAACTCGAACTGCTACGCAACAATAGTACTCCCTGGAAAGGGTGAACGCACTTGTACCGTAAGAATATTGAAGATAGTTCTGCTATACTTGATAAATGATTAAATATAAGTATTCAAATGTACACACATTTGACTACATATCAATCACCTATTGAGATACAGAATTGAATTGTATATTGTCTAATTCATAGTAACACAAAGTAAAGACAGGTCCAATTGGCGGACATTGACGCTTTCGTTAGGGCAGGTATTTGTGACACGTCCGCGTTAGACCAGCTATTTTTGAATTTACAGTTTTTATATTGTTTATTAAAATACTATTATTCCCACAGTTGGTCATTTGTCTCCGTCATCTTCAGTAGTTCTAAAGCGTGGCGTAAACAACGCACAGTGGTCTGGAAACCACAGAACCTCTTATAACTTTGCTAGCGTAGCAATCTTATTACAGACCGGATAGAAAAACGACTTCTGTTCCGTCCTGAAACCGGCCGTACGAGAGGACGCCCCGGTCAGGGGGTTATCGAGGACCAGTTAATGACACTGCTGTTAATGAGACATCAAACATCCACCAGATACACGTGTCTCTCATTGTTATAAAAACGGTATCCAATATAATCATCCCTACGCCTTTAATTAGCCGTTGGGAATCGTCGAGATCGCAGCGTTAATAATAATTAAGGCGTAGATTTACGACGCAAAGTCTTGTGGTGCATCATCGCGAACGTGACGAACGTTTCCCATTATCTGGTAGATACTGCGTGCATTGCAACTGCACGAGTACTGTCAACACTTGAACTGTGTACACTATTGTATTGAACACACTTGAGTGTTACTCATTCGAAACTAAATCAGTCGTCAAATTCTTAGCTTAGAGTGAGCATACAATTATATACTTGAAATGAATCCAACTATAAAGTTACAAGAACCATTGTTATATTCCTAGTGGTTCCCTATAGTTGAACTGTAGATTTGTCCACGATTCCCAACCTCGTAACGGCGCGGCGTGCCCTCCTATAGTTTAACAGTACGTCTCTATCCGCAAAAACCAGTCTTCCTGGCAGTTCTCTATGGTTTAACCGCAGGTTTGTTCACACCATCCAATATCCTGCGGCTACCAGTGATAACCAAGCGCTAGGTCGTCCGCAACTAACAAACTCACCCAAATATAATTCCATGGCGACGCATCTTCTCGGCCGTTGCTCGTAACAATCTAACCATTGGTGCAGTTTGAAGTGTCGAAGAATCTTATATTTATTACTCAATTGTGGAAATGAAAGGAGGACGACTAGGATACATTTTATAGATATTATACAAAGATGGGACTCATTTTGAAATTATGCTCACTAACATGGGAAGTTAATCTGATTACCAATTAGTTAAAAGAAAAGTACGGGTGGAAGTTTCAATACTCTTCCTCTTAATAGCTGAAATGAGTACCATTCTCACGAAAAATTTGATGTCGGCTAGAAAAATCTCTAGTTATACAAATGGCATTTTGTGGTATTTTCTCTTTGGTTTTTATAGATGCATTTAAATGAAGTAACTGGAATAAAAAAACACGGGGGGCTCGATTCCGATGATGAATGTTAAACATTTCTTTTTATTTACCCAGCCGAAGTTCGAATGACGTTTGGGTATGGTATATTTTTAAAATTGATTGAATGTAAATTCTTCGCTAGGCGCTCACCACGATCTCTACCGAGCATGCTCACGAGTTACCCCACCACTGGAGGGACCCCTATGGTTCTGAGTCGACGGAGTAATTCGGCACCTTTTGATTAGCCGACACGTCGCGGCCGCGACGGCCGCGTTTAACCATTAAAAGAATACATGCTTCGTATCGGTGAGGCACCACTAATGCAGCGGCGTAACCTTTTTATTGTTACTTATATCGCTATAATTTTTGTTTTGTATTATTGCTGAGATTGTGGTAATTAAAATGAGACCAAACACGATAGAATTTGGATTATATTTACTTACTTAGTAATATTATACGTAATGGACAAGGATTCTTACGAGAAAAGCTTGCGAACGGTCGTGCTCAGTTGGGATTTGAGGAGAACGTTAGGAGGTCTCAAAGATAAGAAGGCTTTCAGCAGCCGCGACCGTTGGTTCCTCGAGGAAGAGCGAAACGAACTTCGAGCGTCGGGAAGGCATTGCGACGAATTTGATCCACTTGATTCTCGAGTGTAAACACGGGCGACGGCCCTCTTTTCGGCGCTTTGTTTCGTTATTGTATTCAATTGCGGCTAATGATTTCAATTTTGCATGTGGCATTTCATTATTATGTGCTTGCATGGGCTTCTAGAAAAACATAAAACCATACTAATAAATGCGCATCTTATCTTGAAGGGGCCTATTGGAATATAGGTTTAGATTAGGGCTATTCTCTAAGCCCGTAAAGTTATAGTAAAAACTGGGCACGACCGTTCGCAATCTTTTCTTGTAAGGATCCTTATAAGTAAGTAAGTAAGTAAATATAATCCAAATTCTGTCGCGTTTGGTCTCATTTTAATCACCACAATCTCAGCAATAATTGAAAAAAAAAATTATAGAGATATAAGTAACAACAAAAATGTTACGCCGTTGCATTAATGTTGCCTCACCGATACGAAGCATTTAATCTTTTAATGACGCCCGACTTCTCGTTCCTCTCTTTCTTTCGCTCGCTGTCCCTTTCTGTGGCCGCCGATATCGGTGTCTCCACAGTAGCCGGGTTCTGACGGTTCCGCCGAAATTTCTACGAACCCAGAGTTCTACCATTACTGTATGTAAGTACGTACAAATATACCTCCGTATTTACTATATATCTTTACTTTAGGCGTATGTACTTATGTAGTACTGGAATTACTAGCTGTAACTTCGTTAAAGAAACTACAAAATTACAAAACCTATTGTCTGTAGGATACGATATTTGTTAAACTTTCCAGGAATTTACCAATTGGACACGGACATAAATAATATTGAACAAATGAACAAACAGTGGACGGTTCACGCTTTAATTTCCTTTTCGATCAACAAAATTTGGATAAATTTCAATATAGTTGTGGAATATGCGATTCCGGCCATATGTTCCTAGTCCACAAGTGGGGCCACAAATGTTGCCCGTAGTGTAACATATTTGGAATCTATGTACCCTAATGTGTTTCGAATTCTTACATCGTTTAGACAACTTGCAAGGCAGAGGATTCTTTGCACACATGTTGAAAAATCGTATGCTATTCAAATCGTAAAATTATTTTGCACCAAATTATAAAACATGGACAGTAAATTACATTACTCTTAAAGCGTAGGCAGCATCTTCACTCTAACTATACTTAACTTACGAAATTTATGGGAAAATAGTATTATTGCAGCATATAAGTACATCACAAAAATTACTTTCAATTGCGTACATATTTGATTTTCAAAATAGTAAAACTTGTGAGTTGTAATATCTGTTGCACTGCAGTGCCGTCTATAATCATATACTTTGTTTCAAAAGTCAACCTGTTGTGCTGACTCAATTTGTTGCCCTACTGCAGCGTTTTTCAACCTTTGTTATCTCACGACACACTTGACCTATAGTTGAACTTTCGCGGAACACTTAAATTATACCTGTATATTTTTTGGTATATTATGTATACGCGTGGCATGCAAGAATTCGTGGAAATGCTTGGAAACGGTTTTGTATGAATCGTGTGGAAGTGTGAATGAAGAGTGTTAGTCGAAACGGCGAATGTGGATCGAGTGCTTGTTCATCTCAAGGAAAGAGTGCATGGTTTCGCGGAATGCACACGCACCCTTGGATGCATGGTGGCCCGTGGGCGAACTGTGACACGTGGCAAGGGTGTATGCTCGGTGTGGGTCCTAATGAGTGTGAACAAACGATGAATAGAATGAGAGGAAAACTGCGTGAAAGAATATATGGAGTGGATGATGCGTGCGCGAGTCAGAGTTGAGGCAGAGTTCAGGCAGAGTTCAGGCAGAATCGAGGCAGAGTCGAGGCGGAAACAAGGTTGAGTAATGTGAGAATCGTTGTGGGAGTTGAGTATTGTAGAGTATTAAGAGTTGAGTTATTAAGAGACTTTTAGCAATAAAGCATTGTTTCTATGAACAAAAAATACAATCACAACTTCCCCTCGAAAATAATCCTACATACGTTTATTATAAACATGATATATTCGTCTTATGAATTTGAAGGGGTTTTAATTTTGATATGGACACTTATTGTGCTTTGGACTTGTTTCGAAAATGATTGAATTAATGATCCTTGATAATTTTCACTGGGACTCCGAAGATCCTCTCACGGCACACTGGTTGAGAATTGCTGCCCTACTGTGACGGGAAACCATCCAGTAAATATTAAAGAACACGAGTAAAACACGTCGAGCAGAATTGCACAGAAATATCATAAACTTGTGTACGGCTTGTGGTCGTCATTAGCACTCTGTATGCGAAATTTATTAGAAGGTCGAAATTAATTTTTTGCAGCCGACGATTGAATCCGCTCAAGGCAGAAATAAAACAATTAACTCTGGCGCCTATTAATGTGAAATTTCGTAAGGCAAAGGGTTAAACTCCAACTGTTCTGGTGAAATTGCTGCCTGCTTCCTATACCTGGACACTCTTCATAATCTGATACTCTGCTCGATCGCACTCCGATATGGCGTAATTTCAAACATGAAAGGTGACTTGACTCGTTATTCCCACGGTACTTGACTCCGTCTCCGGTGATTGACTCATTGCAACACATCGAAGAAGTATGCTGCTACTCAATTTAAATTACAACCGTACTTGGATTAAAATGCGCTGAAATCATTTTCTGTGATTAAATCTCTCCTCCTCATAAAATGAATTAGATATATGCATATTTGCAAAACTGCCAACTGTTTCCTTTTGTAGACGATATGAGGTAGCGAAAAAGTTCATGCGGTTCTCCCGTCAACGAATTTTTAGTAGCATCCCATCAAAGGAAACCGGTAATTGTGATTTCGTTTACTTTATTCATCTGCAACACTTCGTATACACAGGGTGCACTTTTTATTTCATGTGAACAGTTCAATAGTTCAACGGAGGAATGCAGAAAGATGTTAAATAAATCCGTTCCTGAAAAAATGCACATATAACATTACATCGTTATAGGGATAATAATTAATCTCTAAACACTATAAAAGATTCTAAAAGCTTTCCATTTACAATCGAGCATAGCCAATTGCCTACAAATGTGCATTCATACTTGGACAAAGGCATATCTATTTAAAATAAGTCATAGTTTAATTGAAACTGGTGAATATGCAATTCGGTGGCCACGAGCAGAGGATTCTAAGCAACAGTCCGCAGCCTCAAAATCTTCATTCTATTCACCAAACACATAGGACGGTGTTAAATAAGTTCGTGCAAACATTTCCCGCGATTTGGCCATGTCGTGTCACATTTGTTCGTGAGTTCTGTCCAATGTCCCAATTCGATGAGTCATGAAATTTCATACTCTTCGTACTGGGACTTCGGTAGCATATAGTTTTCGAATTTTGTGTATTGAGTACTTTGCAGTTGGGTTCTTACCAGGACTTTTCAAATAATTGATTTGCCAAATAATTGTAGCATCTGACGGATAAAACAAAGTATGGCATCGATTAGTTTGATTGCAGTTCGAAACTGCCCCTTCTACGTTACCATAACTGTGTGTCTTTCAAGGAAATTGGCGCTTTACAAACAATGGCAGAGTTGAAATTGCCATTAAATCTTTCTTTGCAGGCAAAATTAAGCATACGAATGTTAGAGAATAATAATCGAATCGGAGTCGCGATTAGGTATTAAAATGATTGCCCAGGCGTATATGTATAGATTAAAAAGGGGTTCCGTTTATTAACACTTCCTTTGGCAAAAGTGTCGGTCGTGAGGGTGCCTACGTTATCACGACCCTTTTTAACCATTTTAGGGTTCGCCCCGAGAGAAAACTACGCTAGAAAAAGACAGCGTGCATCGGCGAAATGCACATGGCCCGCCTTGGCCGTTCCTATACCTCGAATATTCTAACACGAAATCTCTGAGCTTATGCAATATAATGGAAGCGTCATAGAAATGAGTGTCGATATTTTTGTTATATAAAAGTATATTTCACAAAAGCTCCAGTTAAATGAATTTTGTACTGGAAACTCACACTTATTCCGGCCCATAGTACTTTGATCTGGTCGTAACATATGATCCTTCTCAACACCTCTATGTTTGATTAACATCGTTTCATTAATAACAGCATATGCTATTTGTATTGTGATATGTTGGATATTTTCTATTGATAGTAAATTGTCTCAACGTTCTTAGAAATGGCTTACTAACAGCGATAGTAATATAACCCGATGGGTATGTACTTGGCAAGTCAAAAGGGCCTAGGTTCAAAAATGAGACGATGCGCATTCGAAGGTGTAAGTGAACCCCAGTTCTTTTGGGTGTTTTCATTCCTTCATTCTATTTTAAATACACCGACTGAGATAAATATAATAGTTATTTTATTTAAACCACCGTATCCAATAAGATACCTTTGCCAATTGATTATAATGTTCATAATTCCATTGTTGTGTTAAATATATGATTAAATAATAATTAAATAACCGAAAATAACTTGACATAACCACAAGCACGGATGAAAAGTATGATCAGTACAATTTCCAACTCCCAAAATCTATGCTAATATTATGTGTAGCTTGTGTCAGACAAAACCCGAGTTTAAACTGGCAAAGAAAACAGATCCGACACTCGTACGTCTTCATTCTATCGTTCAAAGAAAATTCCTAATGGCTGTCCGAAATGATTTTAAATAAAGGATACATGAACTATAAGTCGTCGAGTCGATAACCAATTTTTGGAACTCTATTTTATAGACAAACGATATTTTCTTAAATATAAATACACTTGGAGAACAGATATTTCTATATAAGAACCTCGTTTCGTTAAAGCAACACCCCCAAAACGAGTTGCAAAAGTTTATATGTAATCCAAGATTTTTATTTTCTAATCAACAAACAAATTGTATACATTTAATTTACATATTTAATGTACAAAAAGACTATTATATAAATACAAAATAATCGTAATGCCCTTTATAATACATAATAAAAAAGAATATTTGATATTTACATCAGATAGATATAGCTATTGCTTGGTTTTGTTGAACAATATTCAACATGATAAAAATGTCGTTTTTGCTGTTGAGCATCGTAGGATTTCAGCGAAATGCAAGCAAAGAAGTTTAGGCGCAGTATGAAACATTGGGGCTCTTTGCTGCTGGTTCTAAATTACGTCGTCCGTGAAATCTCGGTGTGTACGTAAATACAAAGTCTTCAGCCCTTTTCTTTCCTGCCAGGGGGAACTTCAATGTGACAATGCGCAACTTCATGTGACAACACGTGTAAAAGTTCTTTGGCACCAGTTGTTTCTACAATACCTACCGACGTAGATATACATTTACGCGTCGACACATTCCGCACATATGAATAATCGCAATACGATAACAATATGTGTTTTGCCGTGCATCCCCGATGTACCGCGCGGGCAGAACGAAACAGGTTGTCGTCGAATCGCTCAAGATGAACTGTTGTGGATCGTAGTTTTTTCAAGCATTAGTTATAGTTGATATATTTTGCAGATTTGGTTGTGTTTGGGTCCAACACTACTTGCTTGGTTGACTTGCTTGACTACTTGCTACTTACTTTTACCATTGATTCTTTGCTACTGAGCTTTTGGGTCTCACAAGTTTCCCTTTTATATTGCGGAAAATGACGGATAATCGTGATTGGGGTGTGCCCTGGGACCGAATTTGGATGTAACAGGAGAGAACCCGAATATCTAAATGAGTGGCGCTGAAGTGGAATTTGGAAAGGAGGATAAGTGCATTCGGCTGTCTAAGATTGTAACAAGGGGTGTTAAAGAAATGCGTGGGAAATAAGATGAGGGGGTCGCCGCTTCGCGTGATGTTAGAGTTCCCTATTTTTATTACCGGATAGGAATAATTATTGAGGTTAGTGAGTGAATGTCAGTGATGATAGCGGTTTTCTTTTTTTTTTTTTATTAAGCTATAAAACCCCACATGGGATTATTAACAATATGCACATGACTGTGCATGCTAACAGTACAAAGATTTCTTATAGACTAGTATAAACAATGTGGTGAAGCGTTATGTAATTCGGCTCTATAATTGTAAACAGTGAGCCGTAATAAACTTATGTATATAAAGTAAGGGGCACAGAGGGGGTTCATAAAAAAAGACATCTATTGAATATGGTGGGAAGATTCCCTTGTTTTAAAGTTTATGAATCAGAGCATCTCTGTTATTATCGTAGAGCGGGCATGGCATATCACATGATTAGGGTCCTGCACCAAAGAACCACATAGGCAATTCGTGTCAGCGGCAAGATTAATCTTAAAAAGGGAGGCATTCAATCGATAGCGTCCAGATCGAAGTCTGTTAACCCAACAGATGAAATCCCTAGGAAGGCTGAGATGAGCAAACCAAGGTCTCGGCCCAGAGTGGTAAAAAGTTCTGAAGAATTTTATACCCTTATACTTTGCTTCATCAAAAATGTTGTTAACTGACAGCGCCCTAGCTTGATTTTTGAAACTATGGGAGAAGTCTGAGTAGGGAACCAGAATGTTAGTTGAAATAGCCAGCAGGGACGCCCTTTTAGATAGAGCTTTTTAGCTATTTCTTCATTAAACGTAATTCCAATATGAGAAGGGATCCAAAAGAGAAGCAGTTTCTTGGATTTTATAAAATGGGAGTTTATCAAGTTGTGAATATCAAGCAGAAAAGGATTACATTTAGCATTGCCCGAGTAGTTACTTAGTGCTATTAGAGCATTCGGACAGTCAGAATAGATGTAAAAATAGTGTTGGGGACAGTTGGAAGCAAGCTCAAGGGCAGTTTTGATTGCAATGCATTCAGCAGAAAAGATAGTCATGTACTTATGTAAACTTAGTTGGCGGGATTGATTTAGGTCAGATGAAAAACATGTAGCACCAACAGTTCCCATCTTTTCATTTTTACTTCCACCAGTAAAGATGGAAACAGAGTGGATAGGTCTATTAACGTGGTGATCTAGGAAAATGTTGTTTGGATCAGGTGTTTCCTTCAGAAGGGATCCAAGCTCAGTATTAATCTCAGCCATTGGATTGACTAGGTATGGAGCAAAGTTATTTTCGGTTCTAAGCCAGGATCTGCGATGTTGTAAGTCATCCATATGTCGTGGAAGTGCAGATCGAACTCTGATAATTAAATTGGCCCATCCGATCGACCCTATAAGTCTTTGAATTAAGTTGTAGAGGGTTGTGCCTTTATTCGAAAGATTTTCTATGAGGAGGTTATTGCATAAAAAAATGGATCTATGTCGAAGTAGACAAAGCTTGGACTCTCCCAACAGAACATTAGTCGGTGTGCTACATCTGTAACCCAAGGCAACCCGAAGGGCTGCAAATTGAATTCTCTCTATTCTCAGCCTAACTGTTTTTACGTAATACTCGGCTTCGCTGCTACTATCGGATGGAACGAGATCCTTAGTATACGGAGGTCGTAAGTCTCTGTTCCGAATTTCTTCGACACCGTCGCGCACGTATGACCCTACGACCGATTAAGGAGGTAGGGGTGGTATATTGAATAACTGCTCGGTTAACGTAACGTTTAACGTTAACGTAAAAAATGAATTATAACAGATGAAGATGTAAAACGGATCGTACAGTCGTGTTTAGTATACTGTACAGTGAACAATTTGTGGGAAGATAATGTTTCCCGTTTGGTTTGAAGTAGGAGAGTAGAATGGTTTCTCCTACTTCTGGGTGAACACAAATTCACGAATGAGAAGATGTTACTTTGACTTGCACCTTTGAGAAGAAGACAGACACCTGAAGAAGGAGAGGATACTGCTTCTCCTTTTCAGTGTGCTGGGTAGGACCCTGTCTTGGACTCTGTCCTAGACCGTCTTAGACTGTCTTCCTCGCCGAATGTACCTCATCACATCGACTCGGAAGTGTGTTTTAGGCACGCTGATTGGACATCAGGAAAAGTGACTAATTTCCAATGAGCGTGTTTTCAAGGTGTGGTCGCACCCTTCCTTAGCGCCCGAATTACTTGACAACGCCACGGAATTTCCACCTGGGCCCTAGAGCTTGACCCTCACGAATCACGAAACTCACGTTTATGACGCATGCTATTAACTGTTGAGGGCGTATACGCGTAATTTCGTATACTTCGACGGATTATAGAGTAAAACGACGATAGGGTAAACGCCCTAACAATCTGCACAGCGAAGGTAGTTCTTTGTACCGATTGCTAGCCGTATTTTTAAGGGGGTAGCCATTTATTTTTGTATGGGTTTCGCGGGTTTGCCGCGTAACACTAAGATTTCCATTTTTTTGAAAATAAATATAAGAACTGTATTCAATAATAGAACGAATAATGCTTTTATGCAGTGTAAGAAGTGTAGATGGATCTGCTTTCCCATCTTACGCCACTAATAAATTTTAAGATGTTAAGTCTATCAAAACATTTGTTGGGTACATTTTCAATATGATTAATGAATTTAAGTTGATAGTCAAACAGAATGCCCAAAAAGCGAACCTGAGCACTAGATTTGATTCTGTGGTTGTCAATTTTGATGGAGCAAACACCTGGGTAGATCCCTTTTTTATTAAAGTGAATTAGGATAGTCTTTTCAGGAGACAGTGAAAGTTCTAAGAGAGCAAGATTTCCACTAATGACAGAGACTGCATCTTCTAAGACCTTTTTCCAAAACTCGGAGTAGGGACCTGGCAAGAGATCGCGATATCATCCCCAAATTGGGATATTTGGATGTAGCTGTTTAGACCATTATCCATCTTCCTGACGTAAATATTATAGAGAAGGGGGCATAGAACTCCACCCTGGGGCAGACCCCTAAATACCTTCCTCATTACTATATTTGCCGAGTTGATAATAAATGTAACATTCCTTTCGTACGTCAGAAATCCTACAAAGTCAATAATATTTTTGGGACAGCCTATATCGTGCAGCTTCCCAAGGAGAATATCACCGTCAACGCTGTCAAAAGCTCCCTTAGCATCAAGGAAACATGACAGAACATCTCTATTCATACTGAAGGCCTCCACAATGATCAAAGTTAGCGCCGCGGCGCGCCGCAAGGTTGTCGGAAGAGGATCTTCCAGATCGGAAACCAGATTGAGACATTGGGAGGGATTCAGAGGACTCCACCCACCATTGTAGTCTGAGCTTAACCATTTTTTCTAAAATTTTACAAAGACAGGGCGTAAGTGAGATGGGACGGACATTGCCATCTTTTCTATTAGTAAAGACTGTCAGACTATCCTTCCAGGAAGGAGGAAAGGAACTATTCAGAAAAATTTTGTTTAAGAGATTGAGAAGGATAAGCTTGTATTGTATTATAAAATTGTATTCAATTTTATCAGGGTCCGGAGCTGCCTTAAGACTACAACTGTTAAGGGCCAGATTAAATTCACGCAGATTAAATGCAGATTTAGAAAAATTATTGTTTGTGTTATTAACCGGAAAAGACGAAGAAGACAGCTGGAGGTACTGGTACCCAGGGCGGGCTAATCTTGATAATAGCGTGTTGAATACTGTTAATATGATCTGAGGAATTATTTTTGTCAGTTTTTATATTAGTCCATTTGTTTTTTAAAATTCTACACGTACGCCAGTCATGCGAAGCATCTACTTGAAAGTTAATGCTTTCAGCGAACATTCTACAGCTGTGTTTCTTCCTTTTTCTGTTGTATTCTCTAACAATAGCTTTACGTCTTTTATATTCAATGTAGTCATTTATACAGCTAGTGTAGGTCCATTTTTTAAAAGCAGCCTTTCTAAGGCGAATGATTTTCGCACATTCACCGTTACACCAGGGTGCAGGGTTTCTATGCCGCACAGGACTCACAACTTTTGGAGTGGGAGTGCATTCTACAACAGCATCAGTCATTAATTTGGTGAAAAAATTATATGTGTTGATAGTATCCAGAGACTCATAACAGGGCCCAATAAAATCCTTATAAGATTTTTCCAACAGAGATTGGTACTCCATTCAGTTTGTTTTCCTGGGAGAGGGTCTACGACGTTCTTTAAGAAAGCGTGTCTTTTCTACCCTTCGATTAAATCGTAATGGAAAATGGTCCGACCCCAAGGTATCATCAATACTAATTTGACACCTAATTTGACACTATCGAAAATTTGGGGGGAGCAAAGAGCAAGGTCTAGATTAGAAAGCTTGTTCCTGTGTGTATCTACATGTGTGAAAGTGTTGCGATCGATAACAATTAAATCACAATCAATTATGGAGCTGAAAAGCCCAGTACCATCGGGATCTGTTATGGAGCAGTTCCAATAGATGTTGTGAGAATTAAAATCACCAACGGCAAGACAAGGGCAATGTGAGCTTGCTGTTACAAAAAGCTGATCCCACTCCGACTGAGAAGTGTATGTGCCGGGAACCCTGTAGCAACCCAGCAGTACTAAAGATGGACCTGCACCATCTATCTTGATAGCCGCAACGTCCAAATTATTAGAGATCTTACATAATCCTTGAATAGGAAGGTAATTAATTGGTTTTCTTACCAAAAGGATAAGGCCTCCGCCTGGTCTACTGTTTCTATCAATTCTAAAAGAGCGAAATCCGGGAAGACCAAATTTTTTGTTACTATTATTAGCATGGTTTCTACGCCAATAAAGATATCAACATCCTCCAAGTATTTTTGGAGCTCTATATTCCAATTAGAGATACCTCTACAATCAGAGTTCACGCGAAGGCTCGAATTGTTATTATTCATTATTAAGTGCAGGTAAGGTTAAATCTACTGTGGAATATGAGAAAGGTCTTCTGCAGAGATAGTCGCATCCGAGTCGGATTCAAGGTCTAGAGATGAGCCAGAGATATCTTTCCCCTTATCTTCGGACCAGCTGGCGTTGAGTTCCAATTTCTTGATAATTCTAGAGATTCTATTTTTAACGGATCTACTAGAGATGCTGGGGTAAGTTTCAAGAAGCATTTTCACAAGTTGCGTTGAGTCGTCTGTGAAGGAACGGGTCAGCTGAATGATATTTGCGTTGCCCTTGGCATTAGTTAGTAGTTCTTTGTATTGTTCATACCGTAGAACATATGTATCGGGTTGCTGAGTGAGAATATGCTTGATAGGTTTCAATACTCGATCCAGCTCGTCCATTGTCTTGGGGCCGACCTTTTCTTCAGAATTTTCAATTTTTTTCTTTATCTTAGCCGAGGTGATATTCAAACATGCGGTAGAACGTTCTTTATTAGTGTCTTCCTGGATGCTGTGAGAAGTATTTGACGTAGTTTAGATGATAGCGATGTTAACGGTTGGTATATATTTTGGAAAACAGCAGTTAAACTACGACAACGACTGTGAGGTCGATGCGAGTGAGTGTTCGTGACTGGTGTTGGCGAAATATGTATCGAGTGGAATAACTGTGTTCCATGTCTCGCGAGTACGGATACTTTAGAGCAGCTGTGTCCGAAACTCGACCCGGGGGCCTCGTACGGCCCAGTTGAAGATTTTATGCGGCCCTTTTCAAGTCTGCAATTGCGTACATATATCGTGCATTTTCTTAATAATCAAATAAAAAATATATATTGTCTGTTAGTAGATTTAACGAGTATACAGAGTGTTCTCCAGTCCACATTTGTTTGCTGTAGCATATCGCTCACGAAAGCATAAAGGATCAATTGCGTTGCGGGACAACTAAATTAACAGTTGATATTGAATAATTGGCAAATAATATAAAAAAACAATCTTCACATTAAATTTAATTTATGTTTCTTTATATCTGTATTGATCGTATTAAATGAATTATATAAAGGAAATAAAATATAATAGTGATTAATTTACCAGTTTGTATGAACGGCCCACAAGAGACCAGTAAGATTTTTGTTGGCCCTGTAAGCGATTTCAGTTGGACACCGCTGCGTTAGAGTCCTAGAGGAGGTGTTCTCCTTGTAAATGTGAATTTCGACTGATGAATTGAGAGTCGTATGATAAGACTCGTCTTACACTTGATTTAAGACTGCTGGATTAAGAACCTTCATTATGTTTGACTATCTCGTGGAGTGTATCTGTAAATTGTCCAAATTTCGGGCCGCCTTTTTGTGAGGGTGGCGATTGTATTTAGGCGTTGGTTCCGTGGGTGCGCCACGGAACAATAGAAGCTGTTATAATAACCTAAAACAAGTTTTGATTGCAAATGTATCGTTGGTAATATAATACAGAAACTCGCAGAGTACAGACTATGAGAAGGGTTAAACATCATTTACTATCGTTTTATTAAATTTTGCACCTCCAGTATTCCCGCGTTCTAATTATTAGTAACAGCTTGTGTTTGGTGGAAATTATATAAAAGATATTTTTGACTGGTTTTGCTCTAAATATAAAAACAGCGTTCCCAGGCATTACTCCTTGAACGAGTCCATATAAATAAAAATTATTAGAGAGCAGAAAGCTTGTTGCTCCTAATAAAGTATTTAACATCGCAGGCATGAAATGTAAATTGGAGTTAACAGCTTTAATATGTGGGTGTCATTAATTTGGCAGCTTCATGATATTATATTATTTCTCCAATATTCGTGCCTTACTATTACACGTATCACTAAGCGATTGATATTGACACAGCAGCGTGCAAGAAGTGATGGCTTCTTGAAAACATAAAAGCCGGAAGGCCCAAAGCATAGTGAGGATAATATGTATCCCTCCCTCATTTCGAAGCCTCGCTTCAATTAAATCAATCTCCTTCGTAAATTACGCTTTCAAGAACCTCATTCTCCTCATAGCCCGTTCGATCTTTGTCCTCATCACTGATACGGCGCCTCCTACACCTTCATTGATTTTACGTATTCTATTGCTAGACCGTTCTCCAGCATCACAAGATTGCACGTACTTCGATGTAACCGCAGGTCCCGCTGAGTTGTCGATAGCTGAACCTGCGCGATGCTTTGTAACGAACGACGATGGCCAAAGATTATACCACGTTACCTGATGTATTAAATATGTGATTTCCTTTCAGCGTTAACGGAAGTTGGCGTCATCGTATTTGCGCGTATGAAACGTATAAATGTAAAATGGATACTTGTATCGTAGTATTCCGAAACAAGGACCTTACAATTACTATTCTTTCAACAAGCGTCGTTGATGCTATGGTATTTCCTGAACATGTTGAGTTTTTAAAAACGGTACTGTTGGACAAGCTTTCACAAAAGGCACATACGATATATTAATTATTGGTTCGTCAATGAATACAATTTTTTGGCAAAATTCCAATCATCCTGTTTACTTTAGGGGAAGTTGCAGACGAAAAATCTAGTTTGCAGTCCCAGCACAGTAGCATTTGTTCCATTCCGTGGAATGTACTCTAAAGTCGTTTTCGCCCGTCGGACGCATGCAAAAAATATTTCCAATATTCTGACGGTAAACGGGGTTGTAAATAGTTGGATATTGCCAATTTTTTCTTGAGGACTTTAAATAACTTTGTTCCTATATTTATGTTTACATTTGTACAGTTGAAAAGATCTATCACGATCTGCAAAATATTTGTACATACTGCACAAATGTAACTGTTAAAAAATTAAAGTTTCAATCTTTTCGTGAGCAAGGGTGCGAGTCAATTTTATTCCTTAATTTACATTCACTCTTCGTTAAATGGATATTATATTTTAATCAAATTTTTATCTGCACTTTTCGGTTTCTGATTAAATGATTTCATAGTACGAAATTGTGATCGGCCCAGCGGTATTGTCATTTCCGAATACTTCCAAGATAAAACAGCACAATTTTTGCAACAAAGTTACTGAACTGCAGCAAATTTTCTATGTATAACAAATACGAATCATATCCAAGGCGAGAAAGTTTCATGAAATAACGACGGCAATCATCTCTCATTCTAATTGACAATGGAAATAATTAGTGTACCTACTCAGTACTCAGACTGTCTACAAGAAGAGAAGGAAGATCATAAAAATGATTGTTGACTAACGTTGTTAGCCTAATGCATAAATGTACATGCATGCACATATGCTTTAAACATCTATGTTTCTATAATATACCTTTGTAACGTGCGTAGTCGCAAGAGGTATGCTGATCAGTGTGGCGGTGGTTTGGTCTGGATGAATGTGGTATGCACGAATTCGTGGAAATGGTATGAGAGGACTTTGTATGAATCGTGTGAAGGGAAGTATCGAATGTGGCGCGAAGTGTGAATGAAGAGTGTTAGTGGAGATGTCGAATGTTTATCTATAGGAAAAAGTGAATGGTTTCGAGGAATGCACGTGGAGCCTAGGATGCATGGTGGCCCGTGGTCGACCTGTGACAGGTGGCAGGGGTGTGTGTGTCGTCCGTGTGTGTCCTAATTAAGGAGAACGAATGATGAATAGATGAATGATGAGTATTGAGTATTGAGTATTGTAGAGTATTAAGAGTTGAGTTGAGTTATTAACAGACTTTTAGCAATAAAGCATTGTTTTTATGAGAGAAAAGAGTCAACCACAATTTCCCCTCGAAAATAATTGTACATGAAATAATGCACACATAGTTTACTTGATCATAAAACTCGATACCATATTCTGCGTGCAGCGTGATCGGTTGGTCTCGAGAAGACCTCTGGCAAGCCATGGCCGTTTACACTACAATCAGTGCACTAGAAAAGCAATGCCGAGGCACTGGAAATCTATGCATCGCGGGGTTAAACAATCTGCTATCTTAACTAACACCTGGTTTTATATGTTTTCTCTACTATTAAATTTCCTCCCACATTCCAAAAGTTGCTACCTTTAATTCTTAAATGTACGAATATTTGTCTATTGGTACGTGAAAATTGAAACCTCCATAATTTCTGATAATATTCGTATATGAAAAGCCGGTTGGCGACTTTGAAATCGTGATGCTAGGATATTCCTTTTGAGTACGTTCTTTATGAGGGGTCGAGGTATTATCTTATTGAAATTATAAAGTAATTGTGCCACGTCCTTGAATGTAAGAAGAGAAATGTGATTCCAAGATGTTTGCTATTGTCAGCTGCTCATTTCTATTGAAAGATAGACAATGGAGTTTCCTAAATTACCGGATGCTCTCTATAATGTTACACAAACTCCACTGAAACTGAGACTTCAAAAAATGGTTACTTTTTTCTAAAGCGACGTCAACGCAAACAGAAGTTATATTGACCACAAATACGATAAAATTTTCTCGCCACGATAAACATTTGAATAGAAGCATTGGTGAGATAAGAAAGGACATAAGTGAATGGTTTTCAAATCAACTGCAAAAAACAGCACGTGTTACGTGCAGGCATATTTAACAAAATATAGTATCAACATTAATTTAAAAGAAACTATTCTTTTCTCTGTTCCGCAAAGTTACTTCTAAGAAGCTTACGCTGTTCCTGATCTCGCAGAGTCAATTAGGAAACCAACCGATACTTCAAACTTCCCAACAGCAGTGTACTCGTGAATTTCTATTTCGCGGGAAGCAAAATTACACAGAAGTTGCATAGATTGCAACGCAACATATAAATCCTTGCGTTGCGTATTATGTATAATTTGTCACATAAATTAGCATTCAACTGCTGAATGAAAAAACACAATTTCGTACCAGGTATAGAATATAATGCACATACTTCACACATGGAGAATACGGCTGTTAGAGCCACTTAATGTCGCAGTAAAATCAAAGAAAAGGGGGCGTGGTAAAACGATATTAGAACAATTCTCAAGTCAATTGAATGCGCAATGGTAGTAAGGCGAGGAAAATGGTTAGTGGTTAAGGAACGGGAATCTTCTAAGCTTCTGAATAAGATAGTCGTGTTTTCTAACCGAGGGATATGAAAGTCAGACTGCTTGAGGAATACCGGAGCCGAAAGGGTCGGATAGATACTGCGAGAAGTGATTTATGCGAGGAGCACGGGGCTGAATATTACTAGCAAAGGTCCGCACATAGAGTTCGCTTGTGGTGCCAGTATGATCGAACTCGTACATTTCCGCAGCAAGCTCGAAACCTCTATGCATAGACACATCGCGCAAGTGGGCGTACAGGGACGGAAAGTAGTCGATTCCTTAAACGCAGAGGTCTGAAACACTTGCGGTACTGATACTAATGCCTATGCCAATATTCCTCAGAGACATGCTATCCCTCTTCCGTGCGCGTCCCTACATACATCTTCGGAAATTCCGTTTGCGGTTTCGCGAACCTCCAGGCCAGACTAACGCTTACTGCGATTTTACCTTGCTTTCAGAATCACTGCATTACCGTCATTTATTATTTTCCCGAATTATGGCTCAATGGATCTAGTCTGCCAAACAATTGTCCGCGGATACATCCCTGCAAACAGTGAACGGACGGTGTACGTGGTTAAAATACGTGTCCGCAGACAGTCCATGGACATGGTTTGGCCTGTATTTCGTTTTCCATTGGAATGGAAAACAAGAGACAGTGCCTGTGGAATTTTTCCGACCTCCAGGAATACGTGTCTACGGACAATGGCTGTGGGTGTGGACGAGGCTTAAGGAGAGTGGTTCACGTAAATGCACGATATGGACAACGCGTTAGGCAGGGGGAAAATACCAAGGCAGCTCGAATGCAAATAAATAGGATAGGTAAAGGTAAAAAAGAAATGCACAGAATACACAAGAAGGGGGTTCGTTTCGAATTAAGACTACACATGACAGGAGAAAATTGAAGTAAGTCATTTTTCATTCACAACTCTGGAAATATTTCGTAAAAATAATTTAATGCAGCTAATAAACTGCTCGCCACATTGAACATAGGAATTCGGAAAATTGTGAACCCATTGGAAGAAAAAAAATTATCAGCTATCGAACTCTTAAGAATTTTTTCCCTACCATGTAAACGTATCACGAAAAGGTCCGTGCATTGAATTTAATTGGCACTATTAGCACAGTACTCCGTAAAAATTTTATTAAAATTACTTTAATAATTTGACAGAAAATGGGTCACGAAGTTCAGAACTAAATAAGGATAAAGCTTCGCCGTGCGTCCCTTTCAAAGAGATGAATTGATTACTTTAACTCTGCCTGGAAAACTTCTTTCGCAAATAGCACGGTTGAAATGGTTATGTAACAACGTTATTAAAACAAAACAAATACACTCCATTTTATTCTGAAATTTTGTATATTAAGGATATGTTTTATCTGCCTAAATTAAACATAGAAATGGAACAGATATAATAGAAAATAGGGCCACATTACTAGTGTATATTTTAAAACCGCAATCCTCTGCTACTGTCTACTTAAGCATCGTTCGAGGTGGAAGCACAACCCCGCCCTCGAATTATCCGCATCGTAAATTTTCAGTCGGCAGCAACTGATGCTTGATATCCAACCTTTGCATTTCGCGTCATGTTCCACTTATATTTCAAATATTTCTGTCTCAAGTTTCGTCGCGTTACGGCAAAACATTTATAAAATGTTACAGACTAAAACATCAGTGGTTAATAATCCTATCGTACGTAATTACTTACTTCCAAAACGACTAAAACAGAATTAGTAATTTTATCCTTAGCGATTCTTTTTATTTTCAAATATGTTCCTATTGCAGGTGTACGTTTTAATTCTATCCAACAGTTATTGCGTCTGCATAATAATGATATCAACGCTCTAAAATAAATAGTACAATAATTAAATTTTACAGATACAGCTATATTTAAACTAATTTCTTTATTAATGCTCTACTATGAAACCATGATTATTATGCCCTGGTATGTAATTCATTTTCATTTATACTTAATATTCCAATCTATTTGTGTTTCGTTAATTCCACAGTCGATAGTGAGTAAAAGATTCCGTCTATTATGCATTCTAGATCATATTCGGAACTGAATGTGTTTCGTATAATGTTGTTACGAGCCGGGGCTGTGGGCAACGCCTAGGCCGGCGAGGTTGATGTAACGCAAGGAATACGGTTGAGAATTTGTTAGTAAGGTGCACGGACGACCCCGATGCGAAATCGGGGAGCCGCTGGGAAGTGTGAAACGAGGACGAACCCGATGCGAAATCGGGGAGCCTCAGGAATAGAGTCAAGCGCGGACGAACCTGATGCGAAATCAGGGAGCCGCAGGAGGGTGAAACGTCGTGGACGAACCCGATGCGAAATCGGGGAGCCACTAGGTTGGAGTATTTGTAGTTATTTTGTTTGGATAAAGCGTGCGAACGAACCTGATACGAAATCGGGGAGTCGCAGAAAATGTTAGTTTGTCTCGTAACTTTAAATTAATATTCGATGCAACTCGAGCGGTTAAATTGTATCTGTGGGAACGTTATTACTGATATAAAGGATTACGGAGTAAAGATTGGTTTAACGAATCTACTCGATTTAATGGTGAACAAATAGTATGTATATTCAAATCAGTCGTCTGTACAATTGTAATTGTCGCGAAGAAATAATATAAAGTGTGTAAGTTACCTAATATTTGCACGGTGTTGACGCACTGGCGATGCGGGGTCTGAGAGCCGCTTTTAAAAGTATGCCGAAAGAACTTGAACCGGACTAGCGGATTCTAACGGGTTAATCTATGATTCGAAAGGTGCGCTAAGCCCAATCTCACTCGATATAACTGACTCTGTACGAGCGTGGCACGACGCGACTCTACGCGTGACTATGCAACTCTGAACCGACGAGGGTAGAAACCAAAGGGTTTATATACCCCCGAAATGAGCGGGAACGCATTAGAACTTTCCGTATAAAGAAATTAAGAAATCTTCGTCGGACCACGCCCGTCTTGGCCGTAATGCTGCTGGTCGCACATGTTCTCAGGACCCCTTTATTTGTTTATGGTAACCGACAGAATCTTAGGGCGCTTTCCCGTCACAAACGCGACCTCGAAAACGTGGTGAGAGATACGTATAGAATATTCTTCATACGCAACAATCTAATAACAAGCATGAATAATAGTTTGACGTCTTAAAAATACTGTGATTTTCTTTTTAAATAATGAATTCTGTTCTTGTTGCCTTCGATACGTTGTATCAAATATTCTTCGGAGACCTATATGGTACATAAAATTAACTACAATCGATATTTGACCCCTCAATTATTTCCCTTCCTAATTTGTATAATTTCTATTTATGCTTTTGAAAAGTCTGTACTGTTGAAAAATTTACCATCTCCGTAGTTTGTTGATGAAGACAATTCAACATATTTTGTGTTTGTAACAGAGAAAATAGGTTTACAGTTTTTTCCGTTTTTCCAGTTTTTTCTCGAGTTGGAGAATTTTCAGTGAAAATACCCTAGAAAATTTTATTCGAAGTATCCTTTTATACAACTATAACGTGTTATATCATATAATTATGTAGAAGTTATTCTTTGTAAACCCCACGTAGTTGGGAATAGAGGACAGGTGGTGTAATATGATTTCAGTTACTCTCATTAAAACACTATCTTTATTATAAATGCGTCGACACACGACGTTACTCAAACACACGATACTTTTCCTTACGCTCTGTTTCCACTCTCTCTTCACTCTCGCTTAGCTCTGCCTTAGCTCTGCCTCATTCATTCTTTATATTCTTCCACTCTTAGTTTCTCTTTCATTCTATTCCTCATTTGCTCTCACTCATTTAGGACACACTCCCGCAGTCATTCCTCGGTGGTGATCGGTCCCGACCACCCGAACCCTCGGGCCGCTGTACTCCCCATACACACGACCTTCTCAAGTACTCAGCTCAGAACGTACCTTCCATACATCGCAATCATTCTAAACATTCACGCAGTATTTCCAATCCTACAATTATTATATCATTATATTCAAAAAATTGCATTTGACGAACAATTATTGAAGACAATTTTTTATTTCTAAACTTTTGACGAACCGGCAAAGCCTGATAGACGTTCGTGTCTGATATGTTACCTGGTAAAGCCATGTTATATTTAATACAACTGCAACGTGTAACTGAAACAGTATCTACATTAATTAATATTGCACAAATGCCGTGCAATCTTCAACACGGACAATAATTTTCCAAAGATACACTGTTGATTCAGTTGTTCGTCCATTTACTTGTAAAATGGATGGTCTTAGGAAAAATTATTTTGTGCAATCATCAGTCATAATGTATTGGACTGTTAATTAATTTTGCTAGTGTAGAGTACTATTTGGGAATGATTAAGATAATATGTATGAAAATGTATTTATATACATTTTCCATTTCAACTAATTTTAAAAGTGGTATTACTTTAGCAACAGGTTCAAGTTATTCATATATTCTTCCGTACCCTTAGACTCGTTTCAATTCGGACAAATATCAACAAATAAACAGTGCATTAACATACGCATCCACTAGAATATTTTAAAATACATGTATAAAGGCATAAATAAAAGTGGATGAGTACGAAAAACAAGTAAATAAATTAAAACCAATTTTGATAACAACTGACTTTTTATACAGTATTTACGTCGCTTAATAAATGTTGAGATGGAGATTATGTGTTTTAATCGAATGAAATAGCTGCAGCTATTATGTTGTATGTACATGTTAGCGATGAAATACGTATAGATTTGGAAGAATATGCCATTATCCGCATACAATTGATTACAACATATGGTTTCTACACTACAAATGCGTTAACTAATTTGGCGACTCCAATAATACAGAATTAGTATTCGAGTCGAATTTATAGTGGAAGCATTAATATATAATATTCAATCAACTGAGCCGTATTAACGCATTATTAGATTATGCACCACGGCATATTATTATCAACAGGTAATTGACTGTTCTATTTAGAATCTGTTACCCCTGTCACGGTAAATTCGGCGCATTCAGCCTCGTACAGTTTAGCTTAAAAATACTATTATTAAGTTATGGGATGTGTAATTATAAGTATGAGTGTGAATATTTGTACAATGACGATATATGTAAATACGCAAAATTCCAGTATGATATGGTCAAAGTATACACATCTGTTTCTTAATATTTTATGCATTCTGACTTGGGCTACAGTATATTACTATAGTTACTTGTATTGTGCTATCTGCAAATTAAAATGATTTATTAACAAAACAGATTGAAAATTTTTACGTCTTAACAAGTGTTCCTCTTGTTACGATAGTAATTCAATAAACAATCACTTTACAGTTGTAATGAAAACGTTTAGAAAAGATCGACAAAAATAAAAACCCACTGCACCTGAAAGAAACTTATGGACTGTATCTACTGTCAGAATTACTACACGTCTTCCTTTAAAAATTCTTTTAGAGCTCCTTTTCAGATGTTTCCATTTCACTTCGTCGCTGTTTTCGTGTACTTTTCTCGTCCAATCCGCCTGAATAATGCAACCATTACGGCGTATTCTTTTCTCTGATACGCCGTGCACTCTGCAAGCTCTCTAAACATCCACAAACGAGCAGCATTCATAACAGTTGATTCCATCTTCGTGCAAAGACAGAAGCTCGCCGGCAAATGACAAGTGCGCGCGCCAACCAGGGGATTACCCCTCTTTTTCACAAAAAAAAGCAGACACTCGGTCTCGGGAACTTAAAATAGGAAATCTGAAAGATTATAAACGAAGGGGTTGAGACACGATTCCGAGATCATGGCTGGCTGACTGCGAGACGAGGAGGGATGGGTGGATCGAGGGGTGTTCTAGACTCGATAATGAAATGGATGCCCCCGGGTGCAAGCGGATGAAGCAGCGCGTAGTGTGAAACCCATTCGCAAATTAACCTTACTTATTCATTAACGCTAACGACCTCCCAGCATTGCGTTCAACCGTCATCCTACTTCCACTGCACCCCTCAACTCGCCTATACATCGTTCTTAAATTTCTTAGAGGAGGAACTCGGTAGGCGGGAAATATATCGCTCATTAATTTATTTTTTACCGCGACCACTACGATTGATATTGTTTTTAAGTGGCTCCTTGCACGTGTAGTCGATGTTACGATAAGTTAAGAGCGACACTGTTGCTCCCGGACTCAATTTCATTATTGTGCCCAACGGTAACCATTTATATTCGGACCGCTGATGTTCATGCCATAAATATGCTTACCCAAAAAGGCTGATTACGTGAGAACACGCGCTGCGATCTTTTATTTTGTGTACCTCTCAGAAGGTCGTTGCACCTCGGCTTCCACAGAAGCGGCTTGCCGATCCTTACCTATATCTTCGTTCTTGACATACCATGGTGCGTCAACTGTTGTGGAAAGGATTATTGATTGCGTAGATTCCATTTTTGAGATGTGGCTTTTGGCCGCTGTACCCCACAACTGTATACCATAGGGTCCAGATGGGTTTGACTATGGTTTTGTAGATCATGAGGTTGTTTTTGGAACTTGTTTCCTTGTTTCCTCTGTCTCCTCCTTTGCCTCTGATTTGGTCCATTGTTTTATGGATGTGCTGCTGCCAGGTATAGTTTCGTGTCTAGACGGTGTCCCAGATATTTAACTACCTCTCTTTGCGGAATTTCGTTGTCATCGAGTATGATCCTTGGTCTCTTGCCTTCGCGGAAGGTGAACGTGATATGGTTGCATTTGTCGTTGTTTACTTTTATTTTCCAGACAGTTTATATACCAGTTTATTGTGCAGTCAGCCATTTCTCCAGTAGGTATATGTGCTTTTGTAGGCTATTGGTTACTTCTTTCGGGTCTTCGTGTACTGCTAATATTACGGTGTCATCTGCAAATGTGCTTATTCAACTGTCTGGCGTTGTTGGGATATTTGGTGTCTATAAAATGTAGGGCATGGGTCCTAGTACGCTTGCTTGGGGTACTCCAGCGTCGATGACTTTTATATCAGTGTGTGAGTCCTTTATTTTAACATGGAACGTTCTGTTGGTCAGGTAGGATTTGAGTAGTTTGTATAATGCACCTGGGATTAGCTTCTTTATGACTTGTAGCAGTCCTTCGTGCCAAACCTTGTCAAACGCTTTTTCTATGTCTAAGAATAGAGGTGAACAGTATTTTTTGATTTCAAAGGCAGTTATGATATGTTCTACTATAGTGTGGATTTGTTATTTAGTAGCATGTTTTCCTGTAAAACCAAACCGGTGATCCGGGATTAGTTAATGTTTTGTGATTATTTCTTTCAATCTGTTACAGTCCGGGGCTGTGGGCAACGCCTAGGCCGGCGAGGTTGATACAACCCAAATAATACGGTTGAGAATTTGTTAGTGTGGGATGCGAGAATTCGTGGAAATGGTATGAGAGGGCTTTGTATGAATCGTGTGAAGGAAAGTATCGAGTATTACATTAAGTGTGAATGAAGAGTGTTAGTCGAAACGTCGAATGCGGACCGAGTGAATGTTTATCTCGAGGATAGAGTGGATGGTTTCGGGGAATGCACGAGGAGTCTAGGATGCATGGTGACCCGTGGTCGAACTGTGACACGTGGTAAGAGTCTGTGTGTCGGTGTGGGTCTTAATGAGTGGGAGCGAATGATGAATAGAACGAGAGGGAAAATGCATGAAAGAATATATACGGTGGATGATGCGTGCGAGAGTCAGAATTGAAATAGAATTGGAATAGAGTTGAGACAGAATTGAGACAGAGCTGAGATAGAATTGAGTTTGAGTTGAGTCGAGAATATTGTTGAGATAAAATATATTGTGCTGCGAGAGAGAGTGACTAGAAGACATTTAATAATAAAGTGATTTTACGAGGTAAAAAGGCAGTCACGATTTCCCCTTAAAAATAATCCTACATTAGTAAGGTGCACGGACGAACCCGATGGGAAATCGGGGAGCCGCTGGGATGTGTGAAACGAGGACGAACCCGATGCGAAATCGGGGAGCCACAGGAATAGAGTCAAGCGCGGACGAACCTGATGCGAAATCAGGGAGCTGTAGGATACAGACGAACCTGGTGCGAAATCAGGGAGCTGTAGGATGAGTTAGGTTTGGAGTAGTATGGAGTAGTATGGAGTAGCTGTAGTTACTTTGTTTGGATAAGGCGTGCGAACGAACCTGATGCGAAATCAGGGAGTCGCAGGAAATGTTAGTTTGTCTCGTAACTTTAAATTAATATTCGATACAACTCGAGCGGTCAAGTTGTATTTGTGGGAACGTTACTACTGATATAAAGTATTACGGAGTAAAGATTGGTTCAACGAAATATATATATATATATATATATATATTTTATATATATTATAAATATATATATTATAAATATATATATATATATATATATAATTTGTTCACCATTAAATCGAGTAGATTCGTTGAACCAATTTTCACTCCGTAATACTATCAAATCAGTCGTCTGTACAATTATAATTGTCGCGATGAAATAATATCAAATGTGTAAGTTACCTAAATATTTGCACGGTGTTGAGGCACTGGCGATGCGGGGTCTGAGAGCCGCTTTTAAGAGTATGCCGAAAGAACTTCATCCGGACTAGCGGATTCTAACGGGTTAATCTACCGTTTATTAGATCATACCCCGGAGCTTTATTCGTTTTGGTAACTTTGATTAGCTGTTTGATTTCCTTTTTTGTGACGTTGCGTATTTTGAAGTTGCAGTCTGTGTTTTCGTTCCGGTTATATGTTACTGCGTTTTCGTGTGATAAATTGTGTGGCAAATTGCTTGTTCAGATGAAGTTTTGGCCCAGGAGCCGTCTGGTTTTCTTACTGCCGGTGTCGGTGTAATCGGTCTTTTGAATCTTTTTGTCGCCTTCCAGAGAGAATAATTCGTGCTGCATTAGGTGTTAGAGATGTGAGGAATTTATTGAACTCTTTGTTGCACTGATCGTGTATGATCTTGTTTAGCTCTTTAGACGCTTTGTTCACTTGACGTTTGTCACGAGTTGTTTTGTATTTATGCCATTGTGTTTTTAGTTTTCTTTTCTGTTTAACTTTTTGTAGGATGTACTTATGGGTTAGGTCCGTTCTATTTTAAACTGTTTTAGTATATGTCCAGGCTGCTTCTTGTATAATTTGTGGTATACAGTGCCCGCGGCAAATCCTCGGAACCAGCACGCGGAATGTATTGCCAACCTAATAAAAAATCGGCTAACAATCTGCAGAAAGAACAACCTTCGACATGCAGATGGTTAAGGCGTTTATGACGCGCTAGCAATAAAACTGTTTTTGTGGAAGGCATTATTGTCCATAATCCGTCAGGATATAACAAATTAAGCATACACGGCCTCAACAGTCAATTGCATGCGTCATAAACGTGAATTTCCAAAAGGGCCCACAGCTGTGTCGCGGCAGGCGAGACCAGGTCAAGCCCTGGACCCTGACGGAAATTCCCGTGCGTTGCCAGGTCAGTCGAGACGGTCAGGGTGCACCCCCTCCATTGGAAGGCGCGCTACGAGCGCAGAAAAGGATAGGTGTGTCCTCGTATTAAAAAGCACGCTGATTGGCATTTAGTCCTTTTTTCTAATATCCAATTAGCGTGCCAAAAAGTTACTTCCGAGAGTCGTGAACCAGACTCGTATAGTAGTTACCAAGGACTCGTACAGCCATCACAGAATTCCGTCGGTCGTTCCACTGACCTACGTCGGTTATCTTTCAGAAGTTAGAGTCGTGAGTTAAAGTTCAAACAGTCCATACGTAGAGTCCAACGCTCCCGTTTTAGAAACTGCCACTTCACTTCCTACATTCAGAGTCCATGACTCAGTTCCAGTTAAAGTCTAACACTCTCCATAGAGTTTTGACTTACTATAATTAGAGTCCATTACTTAATTCATTATTCAGATTTAATACTTTAAATTCAGAGTCTATATAGTCCACATGCTACGTCTAAAGGTGTCTCTGACAGGGTCTTTTACAAGAAACGGAGACACGAGATACCGTATACTCTCCTACCTCAAGACCCCAGTACATTACGTTACGAGGCAGCATATAAGACGATTTTTATTCAAAAATGTTTGCTGCTCTTAAAGTTATAAAATGTCACCCATTTTTATATTTTTATATTTTATATCAATTATTTTTCTTACCAGAAAATTAACCACTGTTGTCGTTAAAAAATATAGGCCGATGGGCGTTATAAAAGAACTTCGCAGCAGGGCGCCGACTACGTTACGGCCTGCCCTGGTTGTAGTTCAGTTTATGATTTATTCTTAATCTAAACTTTTCCCAGTTTGTAGTGTAATTGCAGAGCGTGATGGTGTCATATTTGGGAGATCAGTATTGCAGGTATTCAATCGTTACGGATGAGTGCTCCGTGCTCAGATCAGGGCTGAATGATAACGTTAGTTGATTTTTATTCAGACCTGTGTGATTGTAGCAAAATCTAATAGGTCTGGTGTTTTTTCGTATGCTGTTGGCCAGTATGTGGGTTCACCGGTTGATAATGGCGTCAGGGATGGTTTTTCTGTCACTGATAGTAGGGTTTTATCTGCAGGTGTGTTTCTTTTTGACCCCCAGTATCGGTGCTTCGCGTAATATTCTCCTGCAGCTAGAAATTTGTTACCCAGAGTTTCGAAGAAGTTCTGATATTCTTCTGTGGTGAGTCTGTGCTTTGGGAGAGGGTATACGACTGATAGTTGGATCGCTCCGTTTGATGTCAGTGTTATGATCCTGCGAAGAATAGAATGTGGACTTGTATGCAGCTGTTGCCGGTGCATAGCTTCTCTTAGGTACATTCGCCTGGCAGTTGAGTTCTGCAGCATGATTGGTCTTTGTTTCTATTGGTAAGAGTTCGTTTCTTTTCCTGAGGCTAAAGAATAGCTTTTGTTGTGGTTGTTTCCGAACAATGCGTCCTTTGTAGCTTGCGTAATTGAGGGTCGAGTACTGTAACGCGCGCTCTACGAGCTCTCTGATTGGTCAGTGTTTTTCCGTTAATAATTCAAAAACCAAGCTGCAAACAATATTTTGGTCAAGAAAAGAGATGTTCAGAATCACCCCAGCAGCCTCCCATTTCCCGATGTTCCCTGAGTTCCGAGACACCCTGTATAAACACTTCTGTATTAGCATTAGAATTCTATGCCGCAATATATTCTCAGAATTAAAAGAGATCATTTTTGTTTATGTAGTGTAATAAGTTTTTACCAAGCAAAGAAATATTATATGAGAAAAAGGAGTTACGTAATTCCTAATGAGATTGTTATATTATAAATGTTATAATGTCATTTTAGTAAGTAAACTACTATTTTCATTCCAGTTTTCCAGCAAGTAGTACTCTTCATCTAAAATTATAAATTTTAAAGTTTCAGTTACAGTATAATAACAAAACAGTTGTTTGTTCAAAGTGGAGTTCCCGGAAGTAGTCCGTTTAAAATATCGCACATACCTGTAGTACTTCAGATAATTGTATTACGATCTGATTTCTGAATTGCGGCTTGTATAGTAAATTTTATTTTTTACTAGATTCGAAGCACTATGCTTCGTGACCAGTATACCGGTACAAGTCAATCAACCCTAACTGCCGTCAAAGTATTAAAGAAGTGCATAATTAAATGTTGAACGATTGCACAATTATTCAATCAGAATACTTATTAGGAAATCGAAATGAAATTACAATAGATAAATTCATACGAAATACAGAACGGCGTATTTTATCGTGTACAGTATCCGTAGCACTTCATAGTTTAGACGAATACGAAGTTAGGTGCCAAAGATTAGACACCCCAAAAAGACTAGAAGAAAGAGAAGCCTTATAGGTATAATACTAAATATTTCCTAAATAGATCTTTATATCGCAAGCAATAAATTATTATTACTTTTTCTTTTATTTCCTTCAAAACATAATTACATATTCTTCTAACGATTTTGAATAACTCTCTTGCACACATATTTAATTATTTCTTAAAGCACATTCAGTGTATTTGAGTTAGATTATTAATGCAACAATTTCTGCCCTCTAGATCTCTTTATCAATAAGGATGAGTTTCCCGATTTGTTAGCATACCATTACCACTTATTGAAAAATCATATCCATAAAGGCAGCGGCAGGTAATGGATTCTAGGATTAGTGAACTACTTTCCATTAATTAGGATCGTCTAGTATGTATCTGTTGGATACACCTGATTGCACAAGGGAACAAATATTCCGAAAGCAAAATCCCGTAAATAATTTCTATACAGCTCTAAAGCCATGAAAACACAGTGGAATTACTATTGCTTCCACTAACACCTGGAAGACCTGCAATATAGGAACTAAATTCATTTTTGTTTCGTCGTTAATGTTTTAGGAGCCTGCATTAATCACTTTACAAACGGAGCAACAGTCTTGTAGGACCCAAATGACAGATGAAAATTTTGTATTTCGCGAAATAATCCTTTGGACCATTTTACGATAATGTAGACAAAGTACTGACTGGAAGGTACTTATGTATGTATTCATAGCTATAGTAGGGACGGGTTTTTAGGAAGTAATATGCATATTGCCGCAAATGTCGAGCGACCACTTGCGAGAAATAGCAAAGTCGTAATCCGCAGACTTCTGACGTCGAACTCGTGACCTTCCGAGATTCACGCATCACAGGATCACTCTACGGCCCCTTAGTTTTGGGTATGCAGGGCACCATTTCACACTATCTCGAAGATAAATTCTATTATAATACATAAGATTATACTACCTTAAGGGGAGCAAAGAATCGAATTTTTGTTTCTTCATAAATGAATAGTTTGATTCGTGTGTGAAAGCAAACTTTTTAAACGTGTAACAAGTATGTATGTATGCGCGCAAGCAGTTTGGAACACGCAGTCCGCTTGCAGTGCTATATTTTTTTTTACAGAGTGGGACTGACTCGAATCAGTTTATATATTTGTTACAAGTACATTTGTCATGAAAGGTATCTACCTTTTTAAATACCTTTTCGGGAATCCCTATTTTAACTTTACTCTTTTTCTATCGAAAACTTTAAAAGCGTTTTTCTCAAAACAACGTTCTTCAACTGTCGGGCAATATAGCGAAAAAACTAATGGACCAATTGACTTGAATCCAAGTGGATTTTTCAGATAAATAAATTATCTTTATTTTCTCTACATTAAAAAAATGAATTAACAAGTGTTTGCACATTTAGGTATAACTATAGCGTAAATCCATGAACAATATGAAAATACATCATTTTTTGTTCTGAGTCAATTCTACGAAGGTCTACACTGCACGAAATGGAACAACTATTCCGCTAAAGCGTTCAAGCCAACTGAAGATTTTTTTTTATCATCTTAAACGTTAAATGAAGTGCTAAACAAAATTTCAAATAGATTGGTTAATTTTTTATCTTTAAAAAAAATGATAAAGAAACACCTCGTTTTAAGCATGCTAAATGAGTTGCCAGGAACCGCTGTGGCTCTGTCGGTTGGCGACTGGACTCGCAATCGAACCGATCGTGCCGATTTCACCCGGCACCACTGTACATGTTACATGTGCTTTGCACCGTGATTCGGGTGTTCCGGACTCCACCTAAAAATGTAGGTTCAACGTAGGGTATAGGTTTTAAACGTCATGTTTCAACCTCAATAGTCACTGTTCCATATTTCACCCTGGTCGCTAATGACCTCTGCAGTCGATGCGACTTTAAACAGTCAAAAAATAAAAAGAAGAGTCCCCCCCCCCCCCATTAAATCGGAATACTGTAGAACAGACATTGATTTCCATAAAAATTTTAAAGCGACGTTCTTCATTAAAATTTGTCTTGTGATTGTTTAACGTAACAGTTGTGTTAATGACTTCTCAAAATATTATAAATTGCTCTCAACAATTTTGTCATTTAAGGCTCAGTTTCCGGGAGATTCGAGTTTGAAAATCCGATTAATGCGTATGCTGTTACAGCCAAGTTACGTTTCAACGAGCAACGTATAAAAGACGTTTTAACGCGTATCGCGTTTGGAAACAATGTCTACACAGCATTTGAAAGTTATCGAGTTGAAAAAGAAATACACGGAAGACTTTTCAGGAACAGCATTTTATGTTATCAATTACAAAATTGCTGAAACTGATTATCTCCCTGTCGTATGCATAGCTGTGCAAACTCCATTTTTTCGAAAACTGAGCCTCAAATGAAAGAGTTTTAATTCCATTCGGATGAATAGCATCGTGGTGATTTATTCCTAAAGATTTGTTCAATTTTCATGCTATTTATATTGCATACTTCCTGCAAGTTAAACTACCTTAATAAATACATGTTCTACAAATCGATAGGATGTTATAATAGTAGCATTAAAAGTTATAATGCTCTGAAGTGTAGTTGAATATAATACAAAACGTAATATAATAGAAATTAAGCTGCTCCAAGATGGTATTTCTGTAAATGGAATTCGAGAAATCAATGATATTCTGCATTCTGGGCGCACCGATATCCATTAGCATACAGAATAATATTGTGATTCGTAATATAAAGTAAAACCGATATAAATTGATTGGTAAATATTCTGGATCTAAATACTGCGAAATGAATCGGGGACTTCTGTGTTAGGAATCTTATATAAACTCAGATTCTAGTAAGTCAGCCATTTTCTAGTTCCAGAATAACATTTTTTTTGCCATACCTCGTATTCGAAAGGTTCCTTCGTACAGTGTTATTCATGTGGCTTGAATATGAGGATCATTTGTATTCCTCGTAAAGCGTCCACCGAATAGCAAAGAGTCTGAAGAAAAATGGTCATCCATTGAACTGGATGATGAGGAAACGTGACAAGGAAAATATTCAACGAGGCCGAAAGGGTAGTTAGGAGTGACATGGATTATTCTTTGCTGTTTGTTTTACCTAATTGAAATGTTAAAACATCAATTCTGTGAACAAAACTAATAATACTTTCAATTTCTATTTGTAACGTATATTGAACATTATTTAATAACAAATACTATATATCGTTGCATTCTTAAAAATTAGTATATTCCATTCTATACTTATTGACACATAAGAATACCATTGGGTAAGGGACACTTATTGTTAGTGGCCAGATATTATTTTCATTGCAAATTATAAATTGGTAACTAATAATAAAAAAGAATAACTATACACGTTTCGACGACGTACAGAAATTTAACGCACAGATTAAGCGCTTTTCAAATAGTAGACAAATAGTGGATGAAATAATAAATTTTATTATTGCATGTTAGTTAAATTATTTGTGGTTATACAAAAATCAATTTCATTGTGCTATGACATACTCTAAAATAATTATAGTTTATTGAAAAATAATATCTATTTCATTGTACGAAGCGAAATAGTCAAAATGCAATTTTAATTAGCTAATTTGGTAAATGCCTATGTCTATGTCATTGTAATAAACATTTGATTATCGCGTACTATGTGCGACTTGAAACCTAATCTTCCTATTTATACCAGAGGAAACAAAGTATTGGCGCACACAATTTGAATATTATATTGCGATGTTGATCAGCTACTCAGTAACCAAGGTCACTTGCTATCAGTATTATAAAATACAACTTAAAGTGCACGACAAAATCATAATCGAAAGAATAAAATATTTAAAAATTATATTTGCAATCCATTAATTGTGTGAAATGAAATCAATCATTCCGTAAACTCACAATCTTTTCTAAGTATACATAAGTAATATGTACTAATGATTGAACGGATAAATACTACGCGATTAAAATATTAAATAACGAAGGATTTAATGCGAGAATATAAAAGCTTTTCACGAGATGAAATTGCAAGGACAAAGGAAGAAAAATTAGACGATATAGTTTAATACCTTCACCCTTAACTACCATTTCTTTTAAATCCATTAAAACACCGATACATAATAACTAGAGTGGGCACAGAATATTCTTATTCATTGAGTTAACGAATTATTAAAGTAAGGAGACAAATTACCGACAGACAATTATCGTCTTGCTGGGTCGCAGAAAGATCTATTCGAGATGAGAGAAAGATGAAGAAGTGTGACTAATCGACCTGCTTAAGAAAATGGACGTCGTTCTACGGTCTAACGGTAGAGAGGAAAAAAATGTTAAACAATTGTCACAGAACTCTGGCGCGGAGGAAATCCTGCAGCGATAGGTTGGGTAGCAGCGGGGAGAAGGGTGAGGCTTAGGTGGGCGGAACGGGCAGAGAAATTGCTTTAAATGGAAAAAATGTGGCAAGAGACCACAGACTTGGGCTCAACGTCATTCCAGTCCTTTTCACAGACTTTTCGCTCCCCACCTTTCGTTCTCTCTGACTGCCTCCTGCATTGCCCCTAACCTCGCCCTGCTACACTCGTTTCTCATGGCAAGGGAAAGTCGGCGGGGGAATACGCTCCCTGTCTCCGTTGGTAATTTTTCAACCCTCCCTTTGACTAACCTCATCCCCTCGAACTACCGGCTCTCGTGCTTACCACCTACCCCCCCTCTGAACAGTATTTCGCGGCTTCCGACACCGATTCTCGTCCCCTGCGCGTGTAATTTCTCAAGCACCTTCAGCCGGTTTTCCATGCCCAGCTGCCAGTTGTTGCGTGTAACTGCCGTCACGTCAACCCATTATTCAATGCACCGGTCACCTTTGTTTAACAGGTTAAAGTGTTTAATGTGCCCATTGATAGGCGAGCGTGATTACAATAGCGGCTCACCCGGACCGTGCACTATAGCGGTCCTTGATTGCAACTAGCTTGTCCACCTAGTCTTCGATGATAGGATGTACAACCAAGATAGAATGGCTTACCTGCGCCCCTGTATGAATGTAGGATCGACTTTGGTAGATTAGAAATACTACCTATAGAACACGTATATAAAGTCAATTTCGTCTAATATAATATCAGTCAAACGATGCAGCAAGTGAAGGAATTGAAAAGTAAAGTAGCGCGGAACTTTTCGTTTCATGTAATACGTATATTCAATAACAGGAGATCTATCTTGTAGTTATCATTAAAAACATTAGTAGTTGCTCCTTTTCCACGTTTCCCAACCCGAAATCCTCTTTGAAAGGTCCTACATATGGTCTCAAATATAAAGAAAGTACTCTAGGAGTGTTTTACTTTTATTGCAGACCATTCTAGAAGACGCTTTGACGCTTTGTAATCGACATTCAAGAACTTTTTGATAATATCTTGGGTGCACATACGAGTACCCTCCAACATAATACACATAATATGTACGCATAGTAGATAAGTAAAGCTACAAGTACATAAAAGAAGGCATTGAAGCTGTTCGTGAAAAGCCTGTATTAAAACACACGTCCTTTAAATATCTCTTTCACACGAGGAACAATGCAAAACTTCATTGTGTTGTACAAAAAAATTTGTGAGACTGTATTAATCCTTTCGCCACACACACACGCATATGTATGTACGTCGTCAAATATTCAGCAAACTGTTTGCTACAAACTCATGTAAGCATTCGGTACAAAAGTATATCATTATTTAAACTATTGTAGAGTCATAAATTTCTCCGTAACTTGGGCCAAGAGGCCACCGTTAAGAAGGGCCTTGCTGAGGTCAAGATTGCGTGTGCGCGTGCCGGTGTCGGTCGTCAGCGAAATTTTTCAGACGTCTGCGATGCAGCCGACATTCAGAGTGAAAGTTTAGGCAGACAGTAAGAAAAAATAGCTATTAGGGACAGTCGAGAGCGAACTGTGACCGACAAAACTATGACCTGCGAGGTGCGATGACCTTGAGCCTTTATTTTGGGCGCGTACTAAAGTGTATTTTAAATATCAGTTTATTTCAATATTACTCCGTAGTTTATAGTGTCACGTTCAATAAAACGTATATACATTTGCATATTCTTATAATCACCGTTGTTTAGTTATTTTCTTTAAATAAGATCCCAAACTATTTATATCAATTAAAACATAAACAACAAAACAGCTTATCTAATTGCAAGTGTTTATACACATAGCACCTCGATATTAAAACAATCTTCGTGTACTGTTCTCTGCAACGACGATACCTGCATTTGTTATGCTGCCGTAGGGAAAGGGTTATACTTTTTAGACGTACATAGTGCGACCCAGCATCGTCGTCGAATGCTTTATGTATAAAATAGGAACATAGTAATAGGAATCTGCAATTTCAGGAAAATTTAAATCCTCGCGTGAAATAATATGTTCGAAAATGAAGAAATGGGGCTCGAGGGCTTTTGAATTAAGTTGAATTAAGAATTTGAGTTAAAAATTGTTTACTAACTGTTTTCAATTACGCAGTTCACCTCTATATGTATGTATGTATGTATGTGTTACACGAAAGCATGCATATAAGTATAAGCTGAGCTAATACTATTGCAAATAAAAATAATAATAAATAGCATGCGGATAGTTTATATTCAGTATTCGTTATCTTATCGTACAGTTTTGTAACATAGTGGCAGCATGCAATAAGGGAGGTGCCTTTTTGAAATATCTACAAAGTGGAATATCCATTGGACAAAATGCTGCAATAATAGAGCGACCAATCTCTTTTATAAAATATGAAAATTGCAAATGAAACATAGTTTATCAATAAAAGTCAAACTGGTTCATCGTTTTAAAATATAGGAATATGTGCAATATAAAGCAAGAAATTAATTGCCGGGAAATTATATACCCGTCACTTTTGAAATATAATATTTCAGCTTTAATTCACAATCATGTTCACGAACCTTGGTGCATAATATCAGTAAAACGTAACGTACGCATAAAGTACCAACACCGACGCCCGAACCTCAATTGATTCCCATACCTGAGTCTACGGTAACCACATTTATGTTTAATTAATTACAAGTTACTGTGGTGTAAGTAATAATACATGGAAAATTCTGTTAAACTTTTTTCTAATTCTGTTAAGGTGTTCGGTTGTATATTGAAGCAATTTATTGATTAAATTATTACGAAATATTGAACAAATATGCCGAGTGCTACATATATATGCATTATAATTAATAAAAAATATACTTCTGCAAGAATTTCATAATCAAATTATATACCGAAGATCTTCTTCCTTACCTCTTTTTTTGCTACTGACAGTTAGATATTTTCTACTCACCCCTGAACTTTTCTCTCATATTTGGTACTTTTCCATAAAAATTACAAAAGCTACTAACATTTACACGAGTCATCGAGCAGCTGCGCCTACATTACACGAACGTGCAGCCACTGAAATAGAATTCTTTAGGAAAAACAACAGTTTCAGGGACAATAGATATTTAACAATTAAGTGGAAACGTGTGCCTTTCATATTCACTTTCCATGAACTAATTAGTTACGATTGCACAGTCTATATTTTAATATTTAATCACTTATACAGCTTATAGTGCTAAATATAATTGACAGTTTCTTCGAACGTAATCCATATCTATGTAGGAACCGAAGAAAAGAAAATCCCAGATATCCGGGAATTGAACCAGTGATCCTGGTATCTATGTAGCTTACTATCCAGCCACACCTTTACTCACTTAAGCAAGGCGTCGTCTCGGGAACCTCCGTAAAATTGCCTTTTTTTGCTGTGGATTTAGAGGTTCCAATTCCACGTCTATCAAATTTTCTTATGGAAGTAATATAAATTGCACCGTTGACACTATATTTTTCTTAATCACTTTTTAATTACTTCTGATAGTTTACCTACTTGAAAATCGCAGAAATAGATCGTCATTTGCACTCAGGCCCACTAATCATGGGACACCGTATTATTAGGAATACTCATTGTCGGATCAAGAGTCGCCATGAAAAGGTCACTTTCTTCTACTTATTTAACGTGAAGCCATTTGGTTTTTACAGAACATTTCACAAGTTTGATGTAAGCTATATTTAGGAAAAATGATAATATACGGTTCGGCATTGAGTTTTTTTACTAGTTATATATATATGTGGTTATAGAATAAGTGTGTAGTGCACACTAACGTTCTTATACTAAAGCAGCCTAATTCTGATTCTTCTAACATCAAACAAGAGTAACCAAGCCTTATATTCGTTGAAGACTTTCTACAGGTGTGGCATTGCATTTCTAACAACTTCGGTTAGTTTTTTGTTATTCTGTCGTTATAAAAAGAAAGGAAATGTTCTTTCGCACGATTACTGGAACCATAACGCGTAGTACGTTACCATTTTCCTATGGACATCGTTCATCACATATAGCAAAACGAAGTAAAGTTGTACACGAAAATAAATAATCTTTTGACCATTTTTACAGAAGGAAAATGACTCAATTTAATATCTCTCATGTTGCTACTTCTTAACCGTATTTCGAAGTTATAGGATGAACTAGATTAAAGTCTTCGAAAACACATTTGCAGCAATATTCTAAGAACACCAAAAGAGACTTAAAAGAAAAAGTCACCTCGGGACTACAAAAGTTACTTACAGCCATCCTCGCTAAACGGGGCACGCGGGAAAATTAGAAATTTCACGTACAGAATTTGCTATACAATCTAACATCAAGAAATTGTGCTTAACCCAAGTGATCGTTTGAATTCAGTTTACGAATGTTTAATAGTGGCAATTTCAATGTAAAGCTGAAACTGCAGGGTCCCATGAGTTATGCACGGCAGCGTGTTTATACCTGCACCCCTTTTTTCGGCGCACATTACTCGACAGTTGATTGCACGAACGAACGATGCTTGCGTAAATGGAAAATATAGTTACATAATTAATCGCCGTGGGTATATATTGTTATTAATGGTTGCAATTTGTCCTTTTACATAATTACCCATTCATATGCCGCGGTCTAGTATTGAGAACAATGTAAGCACACGGACCATATGTACATATAATACGCATTGTGCTGGATTTTATCGACTCAGAATGGAATTCTGTACTATGGGGGACTAGACGACGAGTCAGTAATAGCACTTTCTAAATCGACTTTTATTGATCAATTAAGACAATGTACGTAATGTCTGCCGGACGATCGATAATAACGGAATGTTACTCAAACATTGACACGGACTTAATTGAGTCATTAACAATAAAGCTGTGCACACGTTTCGATAATAATCATCCGATTTTCTGCAGACGAACACAATTATTTACTGTTTTCTGGTACTTCACAATTGCTATTTACTTAAGTCTGCTATATACTATATGGTATCACAGTTATCCACAGTAGAAATTCATTTTTTTAGTTTCATTTAGTGAATTATACGTGTAACATTATGTGAGGGAGTCGGCAAGAATAGGTTACAACGAAACATGAGCAAACGTGTGCGTTTGTGAGCGATGAAACAGGGAACGAAAGAAGACGGTTGACTGTGAAGAAGGACGGTAGAATGAAAGTGATGTTGAATGTACTTTCTTGTGCTTTAAAGAATTTACAGATAGAAAACTCGCACAAATACTTACATTTTAGAAACTATGCAAAATTGAAGAATTTATATTTGGAGGTACAACTTGAGCTGAGGACATCAAGCTTTTTTCAGAAGTTGTTGCATTTTATAAATGTAATGTAATATACTTCACTAATAGAATTGTAAATCTTAACGATATAAAACCAATGAGTGCTATATTTTTGTTGTAAAAACGCAGAATTGTCGAAAACGGAAAGTTACATGATTATGTGATTTGTCATAATGTGTCCTTCAATTCCTTTGCAATACGTGTAATTAATTTGCATTTATAAATTAGGTATAATCGTCAACTACAGCCTGTAGCTATCGCAAGCATTTTGAATGCATACATTGTTTAATACGATCACCAGTAATTATATAGAAAACTCTAGGAATTAAACTACTGCACACTGCTCGTATTTGATCTTGTTTTTAATTTTTCATGCTCATAATACGTATTATCTGTAATAGAATTGCACCAACGATAGGTTGCGGACCATGACATTGTCAGCTTTTAACGCTAAATCAAGTACAAATTGTCGGTTATTTCATGGTATGCAATTCAATGATTTACCTCGGTTTAACTGGCTTCTATGTACCTGTAGGTTTCTAATGTGTTTGCACATACGTCTAGCGCGCTTCCATATAGGACACACAGAGGAAATACCGTTAAACCAGTGGTTTGCAGCATGTTGAATTCTCTCCACTACTATAGAGGAACAAACAATAATTAGGTATTCCGACAATAATTATCGTTGAGTTCCAGATCAATATGAATTTGATATTGACAAACGGTTCTCGAATTAATGGGTCCGTCAGGAAACAGTAATGAACTTCACTCAATACATTTATATTGCATATTTCACTCAAGAGTATATGGTAAATATTTTGTTGAAAGTAACGTAAGACATTAAAAAGTTATGCGTCTAAATCGACACATTTATAGGTACGTACTGCGCTTTATAAATTTCAATATTAATTTTGTTCAAAAAATTAGGAATTTTTCATGATTTACTGCTTTTCTCGAGAAACTGGACTTTCTAAATAAAAGAAACTTATTTATTGGTTATAATTCTTTTCGCAAATGTTTAAACTATATTTCAGATACAATTGTAACAGTGGTCATTAGTGAATACACATTTTAGTTGAAATATATGTCGGCTAGAAAAGTCGAAACTTGAATGAAAATTTTCTCACAATCGGTAGTTCTCTTATATTTTATTCATTATTTTAAAAGCGGATGCCAGATTGCATTTGATTTGATTTCCTTTTTATTGTTGAAGGTGTAGTAAGGTTTGCAAAAAATATGTGAGGGCGCATATCTGCATTCTTTACACTTTGCATAAGTAAAACGGAAATGAAAGGTGTTCAACTTCGTGCCATCTCAATTGAGAGAATTATTCAGGAACATCGATTTCAATTCAAAAGGCAAAATCGTGCCTCGTGAAATTCGGCGGTGCATATCAGAATTTTGTAAGAAGCAAAAAGAAAAAACGTTATGTAGAAATAATAAGAAAACTTCTATGCTTGAGAAAATCAAATCCCGTACTTGTGTTATTCATAATTTATTTATTTCTCTATGGTACTAGCACTTAGATTGGGTATTTGAACACGCGGTAGGTAATTCAGATGAACATCCGAAGTTCTATTGACAGATTCATTAATTTAATTCTTTGAGAAACAATTGTTCTGCTGTTACCTACAACTGTATACTATTAATAAATCAGTGCAACAATTTGTAGTGAAATGTACAAATAGTTTGCCTTTAAATGTTCAGCATCTTGCACTAAAATTAACTGTTTTATTTTTCACTAATTTCCTTCACCCGAAACCCCAGATACTGTACAGAAATTGGATTATTTGATTTAGATTCAACACTCTACGATTTATACAAGAAAACATAATATATTATAGACTACCTCTATGCACTACAGAACACAGGTACGAACTTCAATGGGAAGCCATTAATTTCTTTGCACAATAATTTATTGGTAGTAGATTATGTAGTACAGTGAAGTAGTACGTAGTAAATGAAGTTCACGTATCAATTATACTAGCTATAGCTAAAATTAGGAAGCGTGAAAAACCTATCTCCACTAAATTACTGCAAGTCAATTCAGTTTCCCTTACCTATACTCACAACACTAGATACTACTTCAGATATCTCCAATCAGTTATAATATTGGCATATTGTAATTTCTGCTAAAGTACAACTGTTAAACCGAAATGTAATTATTATGTTCTGCCTTGAATCCGAGGTGATATTATCGAGAAATACAGGGTTATTCTCTGCTGGTTGGGTTGGCCTTGACGCCAGCTGCCGCGGCATGTAGACGCAAATGTATAATTCTATTTAAAAAAACATCGATTTATGGAATCTCCCGAAAAATATGACCATGAGAAAGAACACCTTTGTTAGCGACAGCGTATTTTTAAACAATGGAATAGGATCGGGTGGCGAAGTACTAGGCACCCTGTGGATTATTTATGATGGGGACGCAGTCCTGCACGTGGTCGAAGAATGTTTTAGAAATGTCCGAGGATTGACATTGCCATTGCACGTCTTGGAAGTAAATGAATGGAAACAAACATCCTGTCGGCAGGCGATGGCTGGCGAACACCTTGGGTCTTCTAGCTATCAAGTGCCGAGGGATGGTTTATTATAGACAAGAGATAGAGACTTTGAGTACGGCAAGTGACCTGACGTCACATTGCTAAAGAATAGGGATTCTGCTCTTGGAGGATCTGGCCACGGAGTGGGGAAGGCAATGCCTTTTGGTAAGAGGTCTGTGACGAACCCCATGGCACTTACCCCAGAACCTCCATCGCATAACCATTCGTTTAGTAAACCTGACAATCTTATAGAAATAATTATATTATTTCTAACACCTTCTTTGCCAAAATATTTGCCCCTTCGAACAAAACAATCGTTATAATTAACCTAGATATCGCCTTGTAACCAAGTTATCGGGACACCCTGTATACGGGACCATACACTCCATGCCCAAACCTAAAGTTTACCAGTTCGCCACCAGACTTCTCGCAAGTGGTTGCTCCCGACTTTCGTTAATATATGTATACCAATATCCCGTTCTGACATATTCCGTATGTGATAGCATACAGGATTATTTACATTTATACAAATATGTATATTGAAAACGGTATATGCGAAGATGCCATTGAAAATCATACATCTCTTCAAAAATAGCAAGGTATACCCATTATATGAGATCCTCTTAATATGATAATTTTGAACGGTTCGTAGAATGCATTGAAAATTCTTCATTGAATTTGATTGATGCGCGTTTCTAAGGGGGAAAGCTGAGTTTCAGAAGCAGTTAATGGAAATTTGAACACAGGAGATATGCAGATGCTGCGACGTACTAGAGGTACGAAACTTCTAGAACGCGGGAAAACACCAAAGTGTTCATGTTGTCGTATACACAAGTACTATACGCGACGGCCTATTATACACAAAGTGCTAATAAAACCTTATTGTCAGAAATTTCCGTCACAAGGTCTTCTGCACTGTAATTGGACAAATTATGATCCTTCATTATTTTCGTTCAAATCAACCGCCTGCATACATGAGTATATTTGTTCAGAAACTGACGTGAATAATTTTAACCTATATTTTGTTTCAAGCTTCGCTAGTATAATGGATGCAGTGAAAATGCGGTAGAAGATTACTTAAAATACTAAGAAGCAAAATTATTTATATAGAGTAGAATATAACGAATATTAATTATGCATAGAGCGTCTCATGTTCGCTTCAAACGAGAACGATATTCTATTCTTACTTATAATTAGACACTACTTTTGGAAATTCGGGCCAAACTCCGACATGCAGGTTGCGATTCTTTTGGAATTATAACTGTGATATGTTACAAATGCACGAGCTCGTTTCTAATAAATATTTGAGTATTACCGAAATAACAAATGTCATCGTACAAAGCGGTGTCAGAATTTAAGAACATTTTGCATACATGTAATGTAAAACATGCATGTAAATGCAAATGTACCACTTATCCATACAACTCTGCTTCCTACTTGCTTCCAATGATAGACACTCTGAAAATTCTATAAATGCATATGCGATGCGCTGTACATCGGTATAGTCAAGTGGAAAATCCTTGCATGTCATGTACTGTTGTCAAGGTATTACTAACTAAAATTATTCGATACAACAATTTTACTCCGTAGCATAGTATTCTCAATAGAAAATATAACACTGAAGATAGCTTGCCTTTTTTGTAGAGCTTATACGAGTAATGACATTTTCATAATATTGAAATATCTACAGGAATTTAAGAGGGACGGAGCGTTTTTGATACCATAATCTATTCATATAAATTGAATCACCATGCGAGTATCAAATCACAGTTTACATCTATTTAGCTGTGACTCATTCTTCGAAATTGAATTGCTTTTGCAGTAATATGTGAGGCATACGTGTGTGCACAGTAGCCATTTTCGTGTTTGAGGAACGATTAAAACGAAATGAATAAAATTAAATAAGCAGGATATCGTGCCACGCATATAATGTTTTGTTGCAATATTGAAAATCGAAATTCCAATTTACCTGTATTCTGTATTTTAGTGTGAACAATATATTTGTAATATATATTATATTATATTATATATATCATGCATATAATACAATATATTAACAATATTGTAACAGTTTTCAATAAATTGTTCAAACGAATAATATTTGATTAATTTCTCTAAATCCAATAGCCTCTAGGATATTCGTTTGAGAAACTTTTGCCAATCTCAACTTTGGAAGTCGTTTCCATGCAAGTCGAACGTTTTCATGCGAATACTGTCTCTTTATTAACATGCTCACATAACATGTTCTACAGCAACTCATTCGTTAATGTAATTATTGTCATTATTTATTGGATCTCTTCCTATTCTTCTGAGAACTCAAACTCTTCCAATAGTATAATTTTAGAAAACGTAGATATATTTTTTATTTTTCCGAACGTCTACAGTAAACCCCCCCCCCCCCCCCACTCGTACTTTTCAAGCATCACAAAACTCGAATGGGACAAGCGGTTCATAAATACGTCGGGCAAACCATCGTTCTAAACTCTGACCGAGTATCTGGAACAACAATGTGAATATCTGGAGAGATCCACACCCGACAAATTAACCGGCCACCCAAATCCAGCGTCGTCGGTAAGAACCCTCAAGCAACGCGCACCGTGTCATAAATATATTGCAAACGTGCAGCCATTGTGCCAACTATGTAAAAGTGGACATGCCTTGTATCAATGAGAGGTCGTTAAGAAATTGAATATTGCGATTCGCCGACAGAGGGCGTGCGAGCTCAACGTCCGCTTTAATTGTCAATGGTCAGGCTACAGAGCGGCGAATTGCACCCGAGGAAATTGTAAAATTTGTAAACGAACTCATCGCACGTTATGACACACATTATTATATATTACACGATATTACATATGATCTACCGAACGATCGTGTGAATGGGGCAGCGATAGCGAAACCTCCGAACATACAACTTGTAGATCCGAGCTTAGATCGCCCGCGAAATTTAGATCTTTTGATTGGCGGCGAGTTGTTCTGAAACTTACTTCGCGTCGTCCTGTACAGGGTAGGATAGGGTTACCCGATTCTACAGATGGCGCAACTTGAATGGGTACTTGCGGGACGTACAAATTTACCGCGAATCTCTAATTTGACTTGCCATGTAGTAAGCAACGAAAAATTGTTGTATCAACTGGAACGATCTTGGGAAACAGAAGACCAGATGGGAGAAACCGGTCAGCGGTCCATAGATACACGGGATGATTGTGAACAGCAATTTCAAGCGACATCCACCCACGATTCTGTGGGGCGGTATATAGTGAGGATTCCATTCACTGATCGAGTAAAAACGTTACGAGAGTCGCGTAAAATCATCGAACGGTTACTCTCAATTGATTGACTAACAGCCGCCATCTTGACGTGGCGTATGGGCGTAAGTAGTCGTGATGAGGCCCAAGGCCATGGCGGCTGGGGCTTCATTCTCGGCAGTGTCACCCATGCCGGACGAGCTTGGGCTGAACGGTGACAACACGAAGTAGCGGCTCGTGGAATGAATGTACATGTGAATGTGTGTGCGAGTGGGCTGCGGTCGGTGTTTCACGGATATTCCCGACAGGCTAATCAAGGGAGGTACCTCCGCGTCCGCGTACCCCGGAGGAGGTAGCGCACCATGTCAGTGCCTGATCTCTGCGGAAGTAATAAGGGTACCTGTAAGTCCGAGAAGTACGGAAAAGATCCCGTGAACCCGTAAGTTAAACGTGGGAGGACCGCTCGCGTGGCCACTGACTGGAGTCTATGAAAGAGCTGAAGTGGGGTATCCGGATGCAGGCATGGAGGATTACTTGGTCAATATTTCGTCATACCCGGAGCCAGGTAGAGTGAATCCTAGCACCGTCTAGCTTGAGGTTTGGGTCATACCGCGGCACGGATTCGGTGTCACCCATTCAAAAGGGGTGACGCAAAACCTTTTGCATCATCTATGGCGCGTATCTATACCGTAGCATTTTTGTATAGAGTCACTGGGCGCCGATAGGACTGACCATCTGACTAACCACTTCTCGGGTTAACTTCAAACGGGGAAGTAACACGTCCGCGATGGGAGTCCCATGATGGGCTTGCCGTTCAAATAAACACTGCCAATATGTCTCCGATAAAAGCACAAGCCACAGAACGGATGGCGAAGGATCAACCGGGCACACGCGGCTGCACATCCGGGGCTACCCCGGAATATCGGGGGGCGGCGGTCGTCGCTACCAGACATTGGTGAGCATGGAGGTCGGGTGCTCCGATTCGAGCGCTGTCGCAGTGACGGGGAAGGAAGAGGCCTAGGTGATCAATAGCCTCGAACATAGAAGAAGCTTCACGAAGTGGCGGGTGGTGCTTCGCGGACGAGTGCGTCCCTCTCCGATGGGATGCTCCCTTAAGCTCCTCACGGACATCGAGAGGTCCAAGATATTGACTCAGATGGCTGTGGTAGAGAGCGTGGTGCTTACCAACAAATACCTTAGGGGCACCAACATAAGGGATCTTCAGTTGCCTGTCCTGACGGTCAGCTTGGCGGATTCGGAGTTGGCGATGTCAGGTGCTAGAAATGCGTGGCAGATGGATGACGAGTATCTCCAACTCCGCGCTGACCTAAAACTGGCGCTGGCCGCCTCCAAGCCGCTTCCGGTGCCATCAGAGAGGACGAGAAAGGGGGCAACTGGCACCCTCTTCGCCCCATCGGCGTCCGCGACAGCCCCGACGAAAAGAAGGGCAGAGAGAAGGAGGAACAGCAGAGGTAGAGCAACTGGGATGTCGGAGCCGCCACTACCAGATCCTCACTTCACCAAGAGGAGGCAGCCTCCGGAGAGAAGGTCATCCTCCTCCCGGATGGAGTAAAAGGGGCCGTAGTCCCCCAGGGACAACCGACCGGAGTCGCTCCGTGAAAGTTTGATGGGCCGCGTAGAGAAGAAACTCGGGATCCTCAGAAGGGAGCTCTCTCCAGTGGAGAACCGATGGAGGCTCCCGAGGTCAGAGATAGGACCACTGGAGAGGCTCGGCCGTGGAAGGCAAAGAAGAGGACGCACAAGACGAAGGAGGCAACCTCTTCTTCCGGAGGGGTGCACTCAGGCGACCCCGGTCTGGGGCATCCCTTCCCCAGACTACGGCTGTTCTTCGGACAGGATCCTACGGATCCTTCAGGGTGCGAAGAGCGGAGAAACATGGGCCACCGTTGATGGAAGGGGCGCGAGGCGGGCTGTAAAGGCGGTGCCTGTGCATGGTCGCCCGGCTGCTCCGCTCACCGGCAAGTCGGACCACAAGGTTGGAGGAAGGTCACTGGGAATCGCATTGCGGTCTCCCTGACCATCACCTGACCATCACCTGAAGATGAGGGAGTTGTGGTGTCCACCAATCCCGGTGACGTCACTGCAGCTATTCCAGCTGCCCGGGCATGCCCACTTGTGGAGATAAAGGCCGGGGACATCCGGTCGTCCGCCGTAGGTATGGGCACCATATTGGTGAGGTGTTCTCTAGAGACGGTCAGGAAGGTGGTCGCGACGAAGGAGCTGCGAGGTGGGTGGACCACCGGCCATGTGGATGCATTGGTCACCGGATGGGGGCCAGCGGGTGTGCGCCTCCCAGGATGAGAGGGATGAAACCGAGCGTCAGGAACAGGGATCAGCACTCCCAGCTGGCTCCGAAGGTGTCCGCCCTGTGTCTGGCCACGGTGCAGCCCCGGAGGAGGCGAGGTCCGTGAAATAAGGGGCTATGGCCCCACATGCGTTCGCTACCAGGTGGAGTTCATAGTCGACATGTCGTGTGCAACCCCCTTGGTGCCTCGTCGTGTGGGATGTTGGATGGTGGTGCAGGATGCGAAAACCATAAATGACCACCTCTGCATGCTCATGCAGATCTGCAGCATCCGGAGGCGAGGGCCACCGGAAAGGGGCCTGGGGGTGTGGGGGTTATAGATCCCCATTTTCCCGGCGTCAAAAGAGGTGAGCGGTAAAGCGCTTAGGCGGTGATGCCCTGATGGCCGTGGCCGTGGCCGTGGCCTTCGCCTTGGCCTGGCCCCGAATCCCGGCTGGGCCAGGACGCGGAGGACTTGTTCCGGAAGGCGACCGGAGTGGTTTCAGCCAGTAAAAATCAGGGACTACCTCCTGTCCTCCCCCAGAACGGGAAGTGTCTTTGAAAAATATTCATCTCGTACAAGAAAGGGTTGGATCTGCGCAAGTGGGCATCAAACGAAGCGCGAATCTTCGCAACACCACATGCAGCATTGCACGCTGATGGAGATTACTCTTCTGGAATTCCAATGTGATACTTTGCGATTCTCAGTAGCTGCGAAGCGACATAGAGATACAACTAAGCATACAATCTTGTCCGAGGTATCACAGATCTTGGACCCGTTGGGACGTATTGGGCCGACAATGATAACTATGAAAATTCTACTGCGGCGCAGATGGCAGCTTCGAATTGCATGGGATGAATCACTGCAACAAAATCTACACACCTTATGGGAAGAATTCAGAAATGAATTGGAAACGTTAAATGACATTGCACTTCACGACATGCACTTCAAAATCACACCATCAAGACAGAACTGCACGGATTTTACGACGCATCTGAAAAGGCTTATGGGCGTACAAATACCTGGGGTCAACGAATAATGACAGTAGAATCCTCGTGCGATTACTCTACGCGAAGAGGCGCGTGTGTCATTAAAGAGGATAATTTTACCAAGCTTAGAACTGTGCGTCGCGTTACAGTTGGCTCAGCTAAGCGGCACAGCGAGGGCAACCCTAGACATTCTTGTGAATGAAGAATGCTACTTGTGCGATTCGACTATTGTGCTTGCATGGATTAAGACACCCAGCCGGTGGTGGCAGCCGATGGAAGACGTACGTCGGAAACCGCCCAGCAAAATTCAACGGGTGGCAAATGGAAATTTGAAGCACATAGAATCGGAAGACAACCCCGCCGATATAATTTCAAGACGAATCAGCCCAGGCGCACTTAAGAATACCACATGCCGGTGGAACGGGCCCGCTTGGCTGGTGAAGGAAGTTGAAGGCAGGACCTGCCAGCAGCTGGGTTTACTCCTAATCGGCCGTTTCATAATTGCGATTATGCGGGTCCATTGTACTTTAGAGAAAAAACACGCAAACAAGGAGGTACATTTAGAACTGGCAACATAGTTAAATATCGCGACGCGGTAGATGCCACAGCAGCTACTCCGATAGCGGCACAAATTTTATAGGCGCGAAACGAAATTTGCGAGTTCGGAGCTTATGCAGTGGCATTTAATTGCACCCCACTCACATCAGTTTGGACGTTTGTGGGAAGCTGCGGTGAAATCCGCGAAACATCATTTAAAACGTGTTATCGGGGAGGCGCGACTCATTTATGAAGAACTTTTCACGATTCTGGTGCAGATTGAATCACGTATGAACTCGCGTCCATAGTGTCCTATCACCTCAGATCCCATGGGCTTAACTCCTTTGACACCTGGCGATTTTTTAATTGATGTTCGGACGACCGCATTACCGCTTCGAGAACTACTCAAAATTGTAACTAATCGGTTGACTCTATACGAGCACTTACAGTACATGTTTCAGCATTTCTGGCTACGCTGAAATGCAGAGTACCCACACCAACTCCAACAGCGACTCAAGTGGGACAATAGGGACTATCCTCATCATCAAAGATGACAATCTACCGCCGCGGAGCGCCGTTGCGATGGCGCATGGGAAGAGTCGTGGAGTTGCATTCCGGCATGGGCAACGTTTCCCGGGTCATTTCTGTCAGAGTCTCGGACGGTGTTGTAAAGTGGTGTTCTATCGCGTAAAATAAAAATACCACCGCGAAGTGAATGACTCCATTTAGTTATACATAATTATTGGAAATCATACTTCCAGGGTGGGCGGAATATTGGAGAAACGATGAGAACGGTTTCGGTTGCGTCCGAGCCGTCACTTCTTTTTTAGCCACCGATCACACTGCCGTTCATGACCAGTCAGTCGACACCAAACGGGGAACGAAACTAGACTTAAATAATAATAACTATTTCATTCTGAAATCATTAGTCTTCATTTAACCTAATATCATCAACACCTTTCCGCACCGAACAGGCACTATATATAACTGGCGTCATAAAAAATATAGTTTATAAGCTGATGCGTTTTCATACCCCCGTTAATGATATGGACTGTATACATATTGCCCCTTTGTTTCTATAACTTTTTCCAGTACGGCGAAGCATAAAGGAGCATAGGAACGTTGGAGAAAAATGAAAGGTAAAAATTAGTTCGAACGAATTATCGACACTAATTTAACCTGAAGCGTTTGACAAAGAAACATTCATTACAAATATTTTTTACAATTTTAAACAGATAATGTATCAACTATTATTAATGGCATGAATAATACTAGGGCGTTTGATATGATTGATGACCTGAAAAAACTATCAGGGGGTACTACTAATAACAAACGACTATAACTGTCGCCAAGTACCAACATTCTAACCTCCTGTGCCAAAATTTGAGTTAAAACCATCGAATAGTTTACAAGTCCCAGCGTTTGAAAACAACCAGCTATTGAATTTTTTAAAATCGAAACGGATGAATTTCGTGTTTTGATTAAACATTATTTTTTGCGTGGAAGAATTATCAGTGGCATCAACATTAAGCTTGATAAGTATTATTCGGACTCTTCACCATCAATCGGAACAATTCACAAGTGGTTTATAGAATTTCGTTGCGTTCGTACGAGTACAAAAACTATACCAAGTTCAGGTCGTCCAGAAGAGATCACGACACCAGAAATGATCAATAAAATCCATGATACTGTTTTGGACGACACGAGAATGAAAGTGCGTGAGATTTCTGAGATCGTAGGCATCTCATCTGAACGTGTGTAAAATATTTTGCACAAACATTTGAACATGAGAAAGCTGTGTGCAAATTGCACGAAATACGATACGACTTACTTCCTCAAGCACCGTATTCACCAGATTTTGCCCCCAGCGACTATTACCTGTTTCCAAACTTCAAAGCATGACTGCCGGTAAGCGTTTTGAATAGAACGAAGAAGTCAAATGGAAAACTAATGTCTATTTTGGAGGAGTGGACAAGACGTATTATTTGGAACGCATAAAAAAGTTAAAGGACCATTGGAATCGTTGTATGGAGCTAAATGGATAATGCATTGAGAAATAGAACGGGCTTTTGCTTAAAAAAGTAGTTTCTTGTTGATTTCTTCAGGTCATCAAATCAGTACCATAATAATAATAGTGATGAATAAATAAGAAAATAAAATATATGTATATTGTCGTTTGTTATATTTCATGTGTCAAACCGTTTGTGGAAATCAAGTTGTTAAATACCAGCGGTTGATCTTGCGATCGTTCTAGTTTTGTTGGTAATTTGCACGAGGTGTGTGCCGACTAATGGTTTTGTATGTTGCTTCTCGAAGGACCAGCCGGACTGTTCGGTTTCCGGCACGTGTATAGTTTGCGGAAGGAAAGAGAGTTGATGTTCTTTTCGTAGTTCCTTTGTGAATAATAATTTATTGGAAAAGTTGCTTGCTTATATACTAATGCTTGACACGAGTGTCGACCAATCAGAGGCCTCGCTGGCAAGTGTGGGGTAGCCAGGTAGGCTCGCCCAAGTTAACAGTATCGGGCGCGTGGGCCCAAGGGTTGTCCGTTGATTTCTTCCACTGGGGCGGCGTAGGTTTACGATACGCAAATCTCTATTCAGAGACCGAAAGCAAAAAAGGGGCATGCCTTTTGGCTCAGGGTAGTTTTATTGGAAAGCCACCGCGGAGCGCAAATTATGATGCCAGATGTCTCTGAATAGAATTGTCAGGTATCGTGTCGTAAAGGTAGAGTCTGATGATCGACTCGCCGAAGTCTTAACACAAGTGTTATTAGACCTTCGTGCGTCTCTCTTGGATAGATGTTTATTTCATTACCAGAACGGGTTTTTGGCATTTCTGTGAAAGCGATATCATTTTAAAATTCGAGGAATATTTGATAGAATATTTAATAAAGAACGTAATTAATAATAAACTGTTGTTCATTAGGTGCATGCAAAAGGTGGAGTGGCCAGTAAATGTGAAAGACTCGTAGTGAATGATAGAAGATACTTTTATCCAATATATTATTATTATTATTATTATTATTATTATTATTATTAATATATAAACGGGTTTAACCCTTTGGTATACAAAAAATTACACAGAAAAATCGGAGGAGGCCAGAAAACGCATAGTGTTAGATCTAAAAGAAGTGAGAGAAGAAGAAAAATTGAGAAAGAAGTAATATCTATTGACATTGTTAAAAATTCTATTAAGACAATTAAAATGCTTCGGTACGTAATACTAAATGGTGTCTCAGAGATGACCGAGAAGTAATTAGAAAATATTTGGCTAAGATATTTGGACAGCACGAGAGACCATTTAATATTTTAAAAGCGAAAATAAGGTCAAATACTATTCTACGACGTTCGAGAGATAACAGGTTTAGAGAGGATAGAGCAGGTGAAAAGTTGTGATCAAGGCGAGACATACTACAATTTAGCTTACGAGAAGCCAAACGCAAAAAATTTTGTTGCACGCTTTCAAGCTTGGAGCAGAGATAGCGATGGTGAAGTGACCAGACAATCGCACAATATTCCATACGTGACCGAACTAAGGAGCAGAACAGTAATTTGATCGTGTTGACGCTTTTGAAATACTTAGAGACCCTGTGTATGAAACCAAGGGTACGGAAAGCTGCACTGGATGTAATTAAGATATGTTCAGAAAATGAAAGATCTGAGGAGAAAATTACACCCAAATCACGTATTTCCGATACAGGATTCAAAGTAATACCATTTATGGTGTAATTGGAATGTAGGAAATTTTTGGAACGCGAGAATCGGATCGTAGAGCGTTTTGATATGTTCAGGTAGAGTTTGTTATAATGACACCATGCTATAAGATTGTCAAGATCGCGCTGAATAAGTGCTATACTGGTGCTATCCTCAATAGCATGGAAGAACTTTAAGTCGTCAGCATATAGAAGAAAATAAGAGTAAAGAAAGCATTCATTAATGTAGCATTTGAGAGCGAACTGTGTGCGTCGAAAAGAGCGATGCGCGATCCCCGAGAACAGACGCGCATCGCCAAAAAACATGCGAGCGTTGCATCGTTGAGGACGAAGTTAGTTGTAAGTTGCACGTTGCCACACGACGCAAGTGAACAGCACTGTCTTATTTTATATTGTATTAATATCATTTAACTTTTTAATAAACTTTATTTCTTTTTCCTACATTAATGTCATTAATAAAAAGGTTGAAGAGTAGCGGACCAAGATGAGAACCTTGAGGAACTCCTGAATTTACATTAACGGGGTAAGAGAAAGAATTATTAAATTTTACAATCTGTAATCTGGACGATATAAAGCTACCAATCCAGGCAAGCAGATTACCTGAGATTCCATATGCATTGAGTTTCGCAGGAAGGATAGATTGATTCACAGAGTCAAAGGCCTTCTTAAAATCAGTATAAATAACGTCGATCTGAGGTTTGTTACACTAGATTTTCCCGGCGTAAAACCATGCTGTTCATTAATTAAAATATTTTTACACAGAAAAGAAAGTTTGTTAGTGATAATACCTTCAAAGATTTTGGAGAAAGTGTTCTGTAAGCTAATTGGTCTATAATTAGTGATATTTGAAGATAGGTCTAATCAAACAAGTTTTCTAAAGAGTCGGGAAAATACCAGTGGAGAGCGATGTATGAAAGATCATAAAAAGAATTCTCGATAAAATGAAAATGCATGATTTAACCAAAGTTGGGTGGATACCACCATTACCTGGTCCAGAGTTCACATTTAGAGAGATTATGCTGTTAAAAACTTCATTGATATTTATGCTGAGGCCGGAGATAGCAAGGTCTGATTCGAAATTACAGGAACGGTTACAATCATCGTTAGTGCGGTAACCCGATGCAAAAAAATTAGCAAATCCATTAGCTGTAGAAGCGTCTCCACAGAGATGGTGTTATTATGGTGCATAAATGAGGGACTAGAGCTCGATTTGTTGATTGATCGGGTAAAGTTCCAAAAGACTTTGATATTATTAGGAATATTATTTTCAGTGCGCTTAATATAATTAGACAAGCAATGATTCGATAGTGACTTACACTCAGATCTGAGCTTGGTAAACGCAAGATAGTCAGAAAAGGAGTTGCTGTGTTTATATCGCTTGTGAGCACATTTCTGCGTTTTAATTAGGTAAATCAATTCGGAAGTAAACCAGGAAGGATAGGAAGATTTCCGAATGATTCTTAATGGAACAAATTGTTCAATTAAATAGTTTTGATGTGAGTGAAGAAATTCTACAGATTCATTAACCGGACAATTAGTTAAAAAATTATCCCAATCGACAAGGCCGAGATAATAGTTAATGGAGTCATAATCAGCAGAACTAAAGTCTCTAAAAGTAAGAAAAGATGTGGAGGCTAAATGACAAGATAGAGGAAGATGAAATTGTAGAGGAGGGTGATACAAATCGGGAAGAATAAGGTAGTCCAAGCACGGGGAAACGTGACGATTATTGAAAGTAGAAAAAACGAGGTCTAGAATCCTATCATGCGAGTTAAGTACAGTGTTCGATTGAAATAAACGAAAGAGATTAAAATAGCCATGAATAACGTTACATTGTGCGGCCATAGAGCACGAGGGGATATTAGAGAAAGTGAGGTTGCGGCGAATATCATTGGACCATACAGTATTAGATAGATTATAATCTCCAGCAATGAGAAGGTCAGTGCCCGAAGGAAAGGAGGAAAGTAATTCCTCAACCAAAGGACAGTGTTCGGTGTATAAACTGGGGTCACTGGCAGGAGGTAAATAAACCGAGCCGATAATAAGAGATTTATGAAATCACCGAACTTCGATAAATATTTGCTCAACACATGATGAGGACGAAGGTAAAAGACGACTGTACAAGGACTCGTGAACAGCAATCAAAACACCCCCACTCATACTAAGAGAGCTGGTGTTGGAATTCCTATCCAATCTGTATATGTTATAACCAGGTAAACCAAGCTCAGAGCTGCTGATACTATTGCATAGCCAAGTTTCGACTAGAATGATAATCTTATGCAGTTCAGATGATGAAGCAGCGGCACATCTAAGAGAGGTCAGTTTGGTTCTAAGATCTCTAACGTTCTGATAGTAAACCAAAGGGTGATCAATTATTTTTTTGACTAAGAGCAGGACGGTTAGAACGAGTTGAGTTTACAATTTTGGGAAAACCATTTACAAAACGAATTGTTTTATTGAGTTCACCGCGCGAATGAAGATGTGCAAGTTCTTGACGAAGTTGTTGAAGATATGCTCTCTGCTTCGGAGTACGGTCCTCACCGATGAGCAAATGGCCGCTATACTTCTTCTTGTTTCAAAGAATTGCTAAGACGTCATCCTTAGACTCGAAGGTGATCTTGAGGGGTCCAGGCCGCTATTGATTTTTGATTCCAAGGCGACTGATATTAGAAAGATTGGAGACTGCAGAAGGATAAATTTGGTTGACTATGGCCAAGGCTTGTTGCTTATCATGATGATCACTTATGGTGGAACGGTTGACATCACGAGAAGTGGAGGCATGGGAGTCTTGAGAGTCCTGAAGGTCCTGAGAGTCTTCGGGCTCATTAAGATTAAAAATCAATATATTTAGGGATCTTTTCTCCCTTTCAGCGATCTCGGCAAAGTCTTCCTCGGACATAGATCTAGCAGTAGATGGAGGTAGCTCTTCTAAGGCAGTAACTTTTGCTTTAATGGCATTCATTTTGGTAAAAACCTCTTCTTTAACCTTGCCAATGACGTTTAACACCTTGTTTTCAAGAGCTTCGAATTTCTCCGACAGAATATCTCCTAACTCTTCTCTAATTATGCGTCGGATTTGATTAAAAAGTCGAGCATCTGGCTCAGTAGGATCACTAGCAATGAGAGGAGATGTTGAAGGAGGACGCTGTGAGGTACTCCTATTGCATGCCTTGAAACGACCGTCACGAGCTTCGTGACCAGTCCGCCGAATACAGGCAGGATGCGATGGAATTCCACAGGTTGGACAGAAAATAGGTCTTAATACTGTTCCGTTACAACCGTTGCAGAAAATGTCATCCATGATTAAAGGATAATGCACTGAACGTAGGCAAACGGTGGCACAAAAGTTCAAAAATTAACGGTGAACAGTCGACGGCAGCACAAGGACGAGGGCGTAAACACAATAGGACTGACTCCTACGGCGTACAAAACGAGACTAATTAAAATAATTAAAATAATTATAACTAATTATAAAATATATTAAACTAATTAAATTAAATATATACGTGGTGTCGTATCGGTCACGATATTCGTAACTTGGATCACGACAGGAATAACGAAGAATGGTTGTAAATCAAACTCCGGAGCCCTTGTTCCATCACTATGGTTAAGGTGCAAGACTCGGCTTGCGCACATTAAAAATCGAGGTTGTAAGGCTCGATTCTGAGAGAAGTGTCAAGATCGAGCCTTACAACCTCGATCTCGGCTTCTGAGGTAAAGCGATAGTAACTCAAGAGCAAGGCTCTTCTTGCCTCGAGGGTAGTCGGAATGGAACTGATTTCGTTGTCGAACGTTTGTCGAAACGTCGACTCAGAACTAATATTCTACACGCTGAGTGGATATTAGGAAAAATTACTAAATACCAATCAGCGTGGTTGGTAGGTGTAGCCACACCCTTCCTTAGGGCCCGAAGCGCGTTTCTAGGAGGTAAGGGTGTGTCTTCTCACAGTGCCATCAATTTAGCAATGCAGCGGAATTTCCGGCAGGGTGTCCAAACATGTGCTGCCAGATGTGTGTTGAGACCAGCTCGGAGACCCCTTTGGAAGTCCACGTTTATGAGGCATGCAATTGACTGTTGAGGTCGTGGGTGACCTGAAGGCGTGTAGCTTCTGAATTAAAGATATAAAACGATTTCCTCAAAAGCAGTCTTATTACTTGCGTGTCATAAACGTGCTAGCCATCTGCACGTGGAAGGCTTTTCCTTGCCCCGATTGCTAGCCGCCTTTTTGGAAGGTACGGTGTTTATGAATTTATCGAGTAAGCAGTCGAACAATGCTAGCTGCTTCGTTCGCGAAGCAGAAGTGTCATTAACTGCTCCTCGATAATCCCTTGACCGGGGGCTGAGGTCCGCGCGCTCGACGTCCCGTTTCGTACGGAGGCTTTTTCGACGTAACAATATATATAACACTTGTTGGCTATGCTAGGGTTTGTCTACGACTGAGACTGTACCCTTGTGACCGTCGCTACTTAAGGGATGTCGACCCCTCGCAGGACCACGGGCCTTGATCGCCGCACGCATAAACAAGTTCCGTACCGTACTAACAAGACACTTGACGACGATCTCGTATTACTGTAGAAGACGATCGTCCCCTTGCACAATATAAAAATAGGCCAATTTGATTTGCGAGTAACGTTGGAAACATAGTCCGCTCAAACAAATTGATGGTGCCAAATGCAACCTCAACTTCAAGCCAAACAACAAATGGCTAATTCAAAGAAAACCGGATTTAAGGTAAAATTGAGTTCATCAAATACTGATATACATATAAACAAGATTCGTTACTTTAATTCGTTACTAAAATTTCGGATCGATCCAGAAATTAGTAAATAAATTGAAGTAGTTAGAAATATGTAGTTATAGGTTGTTACGTCGTAAGGGCCTCCGTACGAAAGGGGACGTCGAGCGCGCGGTCCTCAGGCCCGGTCAAGGGATTATCGAGGGCCAGGTAACAACACGGCTACTTCGCGAGTCGAAGCAGCCGGCATTGTTCGCCGACATACCCGAAAAAGCAATAAACATAGTAGCTGCCAAAAAAGGCGGCTAGCAATCGGTACAAGAAAAAACCTTCCACGTACAGATGGCTAGCACGTTTTATGACACGCAAGTAATAAGACTGTTTTTGAGGAAATCGTTTATACCTAGCTAAGAAACTACCAGCCTTCAAATTATTCACGACCTCAACAGTCAATTGCATGTGTCATAAACGTGGATTTCCAACGGGGTCTCGGAGCTGGGCCCAACCAACATCTGGCAGCCCAGCTTTCGACACCCTGACGGAAATTCCGCTGCATTGCCAAATTTATGGCAAGAAGCAGAAGAAAACTTCCGAGTCGACGTTTTGACCACGTCCGACGAGGAAGGACAGTTCCAATCCGACTACCCTCGAGACAAGAAGAACCTTGATCTTGAGTTTACTACCGCTTCAATTCAGAAGTCAAGATTGAGCCTTACAACCTCGATCTTGATACTTCTCTCAGAATCGAGCCTTCCAACCTCGGTTTTGAATGTGCGCAAGCCCAGTCTTGCATCTCAACATAGCGACGGAACAAGGGCTCCGGAGTTTGATTTACGACCATTCTTCGTAATACCGGTCGTGATCTAAGTCACGAATTTCGTGACCGATACGACACCACATAGGTGAGGAAAGAAGCAGTAGAGTGTGATATTAGAAACGAACACGAAGCAAATACTTCATCCTGTTCAATAGTTAATCTTTCAACAAATACTTTTTCTTCTTATACTTCTGTATTATTGTTTTACGAGTGCAGCAATGGAAGCGCGTAATAAACTATTAGCTATTTTATTAACGCGTATCTATTTTGCGGTGCCCATCCTCTCCGTATAATGAACTATATTCTATAATTCCTCCCCGTAGAGTTTGCGTAACGTTTACCTTTTAAAATTTATCGCATCCGTCACTCTGTCATCTCACCACTCATCCATGCCACATTCAATTTAGTTCCACCTTACGACCAATATGAATTAATCATCGAATCATCGTTAGTCTCATTTTAGACCACAACAAAATTTTACTTCCCCAGCAGACCAAGTACAGTTTATACATAACGAAGTTTTGTATCTTTTTATTTAAAAGTTGCACCTCAAGGTGCTTTCGCGCTCGTGTTTAATCTAGCACTTTAAACGTTGTGATGTAAATTCGTAACACACCGTCAGCCGACCCGGCGAACGCAACAGCACTCATATGCACGGTACATAAAAGAAAATGAGAGATAAGATACGAACGCAACTTTTATACTTCATTGAAAAGGATTGCAAACAATTTTACAACAAATTGGATCGTAGTAATTTACGTTGTACCTTTTTAATTCTGCCAAAAATGACATAGAAAACATTCATAAAGCAGCAGAATTGTAAATAACTGTAAGGATATACTCAGTTGAGTGTTATAAAATTGTAGATTCGAGGTAATTTGCGAAATTTTGAGAAACGGAAACATGCTAAAATTAGTGTGAATATACATTAACAACTATCAAATTTATTCCAAATGCGCGAATGCTACAGACGATCGAACAACTCACAAACCTTTGGGTACAAAGCAGGAAAAGAGACCACAAAGCATAATAAATAAAATACATTTACGATCCCATTTAAAACGGGTTACACTGATTTACCGAATAATAAAATTCCGACTGTACACAAATTATTGTGTACAGTTGAACGAAAACCTGGTAATCAACATTTGGTAAGAGAATTGTACCCTAAAATTTCAAAAAAAAGCTCAAGTCAAACTTTCGCACTGTAATTTTTAAAATAGCTTTAATCAGACCTATTCCAGCATTGCTTGCGCAATTGAAGTTCGATGTTAACGTAGCTCTTTTATGCCACAAGGTTTGGAAATGACTGTAGTACACGTATAAAAGTATGCTACGTGGAATAAATAAAGTATGGAATCTTGAAAGACGTTTGTACGGTTGGAACAAAGTCCTCGAATATGGAAGAAAGAATTCGATCAATCTCTGGTCGAATCAGGTATACTGCAACGATCAAAGCTTGTCATGTGTGTTTATCGTTCAATAGCAGAAAACAGGGTAACAATTCTGCCAATCTCCATATAATACAACCGTGACGTTCATTAATAGGAAAAGGCCAATCGCTTTGATAATCTACGGTTAACATTGAATGTAGGATAGCTAAAAAGGTTTTCGATATGAAATATTTGTAAATAAATAATTGTTTAAACTTATAACTGGAACAGTTCCCAATCGTACATTCGGTGCAATTCGGACATCACTAACTCGAGCTAATTCTGCGAGAATAGAATGACTCACCAACTTCTACATACACTAGCAGACACTCTGCACTCTTAAATCCCATTAAACACACATACATGCGTACATCACGTGTTTCACACTGCATTCGGGGTTGCATTCGAAACTTTGAATACATTTCTAAGCAGTCAGCCACGTGGCTGCATTAAGTCAAACTTTGCTCGGACAAATCTTGCTGGTTTTTTATCTTATTTTGGAACAAATATCATTTTTAACAGAAGAAGTTATCATTTTATGTGAAATCGGTGTAGAATTTTTGTCTAAACGTATCATAATTGTAGCATTATATTTAAAACTAATTTGTATTTCGATGCAAACAATTGTATTGAAGCACTGGAAATGTTAATCTACAACGCAATAGGAAATTTTGTATCGCTATATATTTCTTTTCTTTCCAAAATGAATCGCCGAACATAATATGCGATGCTCTGCCACCTCTACGTAAAGACATTGGTTATATGTATATGGAAAACTTTGCTGGCTAGAAACACAAACGTTGATGACGAGCGTTGAGTACATTCGTGTACGTGGAATCACTTTGTGAATCACAATTATTGAAGCAAGAAATTAGATCAGTTGCTATTATAGCGTAGAAATATATTTACAATGTTAAATGATTAGCGAACAATGAAGCTATATAGGATCCGAATAATAAAAATGTAACAAAACAAATGATATAAACAATTTTCGGAAGAAGATGTAGAGCAATTTGTGCTAAAATTGTTGTATATTATATCCTGTTAAATCTTTAACCTTCTTAATAAACAATTTCGTTTTAATACTCTTATAATAGTATTGACGAATGAATTGCGTAGGATTTACTTAATTTTTATATTATGAATAATATGTTTCCACATATACGGCGCTTTAATTGCAATTTCAGTGACGTTAAACTTGCCAAAGTGGCCGGCGTCACGGGCTAGTTTTTTGCATAAATAGCCACCAACAATGTGTTAATGTATTCCACCAAAAGTAGTGCGATCGATTTGCCCGTCGCGCATACACGAACGAAGAAGAATTAGCATAGAGAGGCATTGTAATTTGTGTCAACTCTAATTTCCCTCAAATGGACGAGCCATTTAAATTTCTGGATTTAAACATACCCCGATGACACCGATAAAAGACTTGAGCTAGTGCACACCGCCATGAAGTAGCGACGTCGAATCCTTTATTAAGTTCAATTTCTAAAGAGAATCCTCGCGGAATTGAAACGGTTCAGCCAAGCGAATTTGCGAACCGCTGACAAATACGATTCTGGAGATATGACGAAGTTAAACATGCATATAACAAACGTCGCCACCTACAATACATCGTCGTACTAATACCTCGAGTCCCCATAATACTTTCATCTAGCCTAACATAATTATATTTTAGTTGCTTTGTCGATAATTCGACTGCTTAATTAAAGTTCAGCGCCACGCAAATGGTTTTTAATGGTCGAAAGCTGCTTAGCGGCAACAAATACGGGTGAAATGAAAAATTGTTGGGTAAAATCAACTTTTCCGTGGAACGTAAATGCCGTAAATTCAGAGGCAAAGAAGGAACACACGAATTCCTGCGTTACGAATACGATAAAATTAAAACGGTTAATGGCATTCTGCTGATTGGTTCGGGCAATTCATGAGTTAGTCGATCCACAAATACATCTGATGTTGTACGCGTTGATAGGGTAACAATCGTTGAACACGGAACCAAAACAAACGTTGGCAAATTATTTCAGCTGGATTGCCGTGCGTTTACACGTTACGGCGGGTAATACGATGCACCAAAAAATTCCTAACAAATCGTCGACATTGACGGAAACGTACAAAGGATCGAGGTAATACATTGTCGGTTTCCTGTTCCGCTAGTAGAAGTGGAACTAAAATCTGTCGTTCGATTTCGCAATAGAGCGAAAACAGTTATTGTGCTGCGCGTCAACAAGTTGTTTGCATTACCTCGAACAGTACGCGCGGCGGTGAAATTGTTACAAAAAAGTAATTGCGGCGGGACAAAAATTACATTCCTGGTGATTTAAATTTATTTGGTATACAAAGCGCGACAGAACGGAGATCACACTCCCCGGGGGGAGTTTTAAAAATAGATCGAAAATATCCAACAATTTGTTTTTGTAAGAAGCTTGGTATCCGAGAGTATTAAATTGATAGATTCGTCTGCTATCTCCGGACTATTTCTTTGTATAAATATGTTTGTATATATATGTTGATAAACGACACCACTGTCTTAATGAGAAAGGATAATACACGCAATAACGATTTCATTAATTTGTATTATTATAAAATTCATAACAAAGAATTGCACTAAGCAACGTTGAAAGAAAGTAATATCAATCTTAGAGTTGCCACAACAATTTTATACTCTAACAGACAAAGTTAACTTTAATTTTACGCAAAGACATTAATTAGAAATTGCGCGAATAATTAGTAATACATATATAAAATAAATATTTCTCCTTGGCATTTAGTCCTTTTTCTAATATCCAATAAGCGTGTCAAAAAGTTACTTCCGAGTCGACGTGATGCGATGCACTCGACGAGGAAGCCAGTCGTTTATCAGGACTCCTAGAGTCGTGAATCAAACTCGTATAGTAGCTACCAAGGACTCGTACAGTCATCACAGAATTCCGTCGGTCGTCCCACTGAACTACGTCGGTTATCTTTCAGAACATAGAGTCGTGAGTTAAAGTTCAAACGATCCATACGTAGAGTCCAATTCCGCTTTAGAAACTGTCACTTGACTAGCTACATTCAGAGTCCATGACTCAGTTCCAGTTAAAGTCTAGCACTCTCCATAGAGTTTTGACTTACTATAATTAGAGTCCATTACTCAATTCATTATTCAGATTTAATACTTTAAATTCAGAGTCTATATAGTCCACATCCTACGTCTAAAGGAGTCTCTGACAGGGTCTTAACAAGAGAAGGGGACACCATAAACCCTCCTTCTTCTTGTCTGAGTCGTTGACTCAGCGGTACGAGAAACCGTATACTCTCCTACCTCAAGACTCCAGTACATTAGAAAAGGAGAAACCGTATTCTCTCCTTCTTCTTCTGTCAGTCTTTGACTCTGAAGTGCGAGAAGCAGCATGCCCTCTCACTGCAAGACACCAGGTGACGACTTTGACTCAGAAATTAGAGAAACAGTATAATCTCTTACCTGAAGACGTACGCGAAACAGTATCTTTCCCCAACATTATTTCACTAGATATTACACACTCAATAGATCCGTTTTATTATTACGTTTTCCTTTATTATCAGTCTATTCTTATTCAGTCACAAATGAGCTTCATTAACTAAGTTAACATTCAAATCAATTTATCAGCCCTACCTCCGTAAAAGGTCGTAGGGTCATACGCGTGCAACGGTGTCGATAGAAATCGAAACGGAGTTTTACAACCTCCGTATACTTGGCTCTCAACGCATCCTGTAGTATCATCGAAGCCGCGTATCGCGTAAAAACAAAGAGTAAACAATATTTTCTTAGGGCGGTGGGGGTGGGGGGAGGGGTAACTCGAAAACCACGTATTTTTCCAACAAATTTTTTACCCAGTTAGGTAAGCACAATATAACGATACAAGTTTGAGTTAAACTTTTTTCAGATATCTCTCAGCGTTCATGAGATATCTCACGAAAAAGAAAATTCTGGATTTTTTTCAAGAGCTGATTTCACCCCTTAAAAACCGAGTTATGGCACAATTGAAAAAGAGGGTTGTATTACGGATGACATACTGTACTTGTATGCCAAGTTTCATAATTTTCGGAATCCTCGGGTTGCCTAACCTTCCTTGTCAGACAGGGCCTTCCGCAAGATAAGGAGACACCGTATCTCTCCTTCTTCTTGTCTGAGTCCTTGAAAAATTATCTTCCCCTAACATTATTTTACTAGATATAATACACTCAATAGATTCGTTTTATTATCACGTTTTCCTTTATTATCAGTCTATTCATATTTAGTCGAAGATAAAATTCATTATTTAAATCTGCATTCAATCAATTTATCAGCCCTACCTCCGTAAAAGGTCGTAGGGTCATACGCGTGCAACGGTGTCGGTAGAAATCGAAACGGTGATTTACACCCTCCGTATACTGGGCTCTCAACGCATCCTGTAGTATCATCGAAGCCACGTATTGGGTTTAAACAATGTTAATTTCAGGAGAAGAAAGCTATTAGCCGCACAAAATACAAAATATTGTGAAATAATTTGGAGAATAAAACGAAAACTATACAAAAGACTCTGGTTACAGAAGCATTTAAACAAGAACAGAAAATAATACATTCGCTTTCGTTCATTTCCAACCTTCCGTGCACATTGACCACAACTCATACAGCTGAAACACATTTTTCCATCTTTTGTCTTTTATTATACACAGTCATACTTGTCCCATTCGTATTCTTCGCGTACACCAATTAATTGTGGTTTAATTTAAACCTAAATGATCTGACAGTACCTAAATTGTATCGTTCTGTTCGATTGTCCAATACTATTAACAGTGAGAAAGTATTCAAATTTTCTTGGAAGTAAACCAGCCATGCAGGAAATTGTATATCTGATTGAACAGAAATAAACTCTTATTTGTAACTCAAACTTTGTAGACAATATAACAAGTGGGACAACCACTTTATTTGAAATGAACCTTGGGGACACCATTTATTCTTCCAGAATTTCACGAAACACAGCGTGCCATTTTAATTCCCGCAAGCTGACATAATAGAAACTATTAGAGACATCAAATGTTTGAAATCAAATTTAATCTCTTGGGCACGAATTTCGCAGTACATATTCAGTGTCGCATGTGCGGTTGGGCGAATGTGCGTGCGCAATTACTGATTGGATAAACTGGGAATGCGTACAGCTGGAACGAGCAAGGTTGGGACTTTCGGATGACTATTAATCGAGCAGATGTGAGAAATGTGGAGGAATGTGGAAGCATCCCCGATTATTTATTTCCACGCAGGTATACTACTTCCAGAGGGCACATTACGATGCAATAAATGCAAACTTTAAGTAACTCCCAATGGCAGCAGATGCAATTTATAATTTATATATTGAGCTGCTGCAAAATATCATCCGCTTTACAATTGCTAACCGTTTTTCATTTCGACGTAGTTAAAAACAGAGCCTGCCTGGAAGAAACTATGACGCATTTTATCGAAAATGTGGCTCCTTATGTATATTTGCGCTCAAGTCAAACTTTTCATTTTGCACAATCACGGCAAAGCATCAACACAAGGCTTTTACACGCAAACTGGTTGCGCACTGAACACTTTATGGTAGTCGTGAAGTCTTTCTTTTCACAGCAGAGAAAAGGACTCTAATTGTAATCTGGGATGGCCTTTGCGTCGGACTTGTGTTGCCCGGAAATCACTCTGAGCGTAACGAACTTTGTACACCCACCGAATGAGGTTTAGAAATAAACGATTGCCACGAAGGATGGGACGCGTCGTTTGTGGCAGCATTCATTACCAGCACTTGCCGTGCCCTAGTGTTCCACGGTTCAAGACATACGAGCATCGCGTGAGATTCTACAAAATATGATTTTATGCGAAGTAAAAATATAATTTGTTCAGTGTCCAAATACTTTTGCGATCGACCGCGATGGTCTCGGCTTGGATGGTCAATTTGTTGCGATCTACTATATTTGTAATCAGGGTTGGAACATTTGTTACGCTTTCCATGAGATGTGGACGATTAACCTGTAAAGGTAACTAAAAACTAGATAATAAGGCGTACAAGTTATAAAGTCCGCAAGTATTCCTCCGATTACGTTTGGAAAAGTAATTGAGCGACCAAGACTACCTAACGAAAGTTCAAATCTTCAGTTGCAAGGATGAAAATGAGTACTTACTTAAGCGCCGCGTTATCCTTATAGCTGCGATTCGCGACTCCGCACGTACGCTGGGACATAGTTTCAATTATAAGTATCTTACCACAACTGTTCACAAAAGAGGATACGACCGTATGGCAGTTTAATAATACATGACAGTGCTAATCCTCTCTACCACATAACATGTATCGCTTATGACAAAACTTTCAAGCTGCTGTGTAGTCGTTGACTTTTATATTTCAGAAATAGGGGAAGGCACTCCTGGTAGTTGGATGGTATCATTAGTGTAAACAATGTTATTATATAATGTACGGAATAACATCGATAAATAAATGATGAATAGGTCGGGTAGTTTAATAATGTCAGGATTTAAATGATGACGAATAAGGTATATTTATTATAACTCCTTGATTCTTATCACTCTTCCTCGCGCGCAAAAGTTTACGCACAACCGAAGGTAAGCGCGTCCGACGCTATCCAACCACTTTGCTGGGGGCCTCTTCGGCGTCACTCCCGCGAGGTACAATAGCGTTAGGTATCTACCTACTTAGGCTCTCCAAACCCGAAGGCGTCAAACATTGGGTCAAGTCCGGCCTCCTCAAGCCAGCCGTAAACGCACTACAAACCCCGATAGACCGAACGTCTGATCAAGCACTAAAGCACCAGATATTGTACAGTATGATTACGTATTATAATAAAATTACTTTTATTTATAATTGAAGAAGCGATCGATTCAATGACTTACATATATTATTTTGTATGCGTAAACGATAGACAATTGAAAGAGTTGAAATTATTTTGAGACATTATAATGTAATATAAATGTTCAGACGAGTGATGAAAATTATCAGTTTTTCCATCGTCGTGTTTGTGTCAGGTCTCAAGGGCTAGAAACCGTTTGTCGGTGCTGAAAGTCTGGAGTTCAGCGCATCATATCACCTGTCAGTACCGTGACTCTGCAACTATGAACAATTAACATGTCGTAAACACACGTCGCAATGCATATGCCATCAAGGAAGCTCAGAACCTCCTATCCCTTGAGACTGACACCTAAGGATCATGGTACTACCGCAGTATAAAGCTGGGCGGGTGTTTCTGAAACTAGGAGAACCGTCTGAGGATAAGGATACCCCTGGAAAGTACTCGCCTTTAGAAAAGTAGATAAAAGAGGCGAAAATATTTGAAGACTTCGACGATGCAGGACACCCGAGAAGCCTGGGTATGTACTATAGTTATATTGTTCACGCGCATCCCAAAATTACTATAAATTTCGCGAACTGTAATCTTGACAGTGTATCAATAAAGTGTGCACGTCATTCTACATCCTGCTCTTTGTTTTTCTAAAAATGCGTGCATAGCTCAACAAAGTGCATCTCATGTTGTGGAAGCCAACAATAAGTAGCACGTTTGCGGCGAGACGTGGAACGACCACGTCGCCACAGCGAGATCCAAATATCCGGCCGCCGATTGACGAGCGACGATTCCTCGAAAGGAATATCAGTTTCCGGGGCCACGGGCCCATTCCCGGAAAATACACCCCCTCCCGAGGTTACATCTTGAGAGGTCTTGAGAGCGGGCACGAAACCGAGCAGCACGAGCTAGCGAGCAACGAAGAAAGAATTCTATTCCACTACAACAGTTTACATCATTTCCGTGTCCCACACGTTGCTTTTTCTATCAATGTGATCTGCTAATTCTAAATCGAACCTAGTATTGGACACGAGGAGACGTTAAAAAATATAGGACAGTATTCTGTATAAATAACTGCATTTCTTTTTTCTCGCTGTTTTATTTAAATAATCAGGAAATCGTATCCGTAGATGTATGTAAACATGCATTTATCGTATTTGGAAATAAAACCAACGCTTTTTACATTTCTGTTTAATATAATTCGACCGTGCGTGACGAAAGGTATTCAAGCTTTTTCTACTAATTACCATATCGACATCGCAAAGAAGACGCAAATTTTGAACATGGAGTTAATTAGCGTTGAAATCATATTAATAATAATAATATTGGGATTGGTGAAACCAAGACTCGGTTGTTTATATTGGAGGAGATGGTCTCCTGGTCGGTGCGCTTCTTGTTGAGGTCAAACTAACAATAACACTGACTTCCCCGTCGACCGTTTCCTCAAACATCGACTCGTAAGCGTTTTTTATGCACGCCGATTGGACTTCCTTTGCGCCAGAGGCGCGGTTCTCGAAGGAGGGGGGCGGTCGGTTTTGACGATTCGGCGGAATTTCCGCCGGGACGTCGATGCCTGACCTGGTCGACATCTGTTGGGGACCAGCGACGAGACCCCTTTTGGTAATCCACGTTTATGACGCCTGCGATTAATTGTTGAGGTCGTGTCAGATTGGACGGCATATTGCTTCTTGGCTTCGGAAATAAAACGACATCCTCAAAAACAGTTTTGTTACCTGCGCGACATAAACGCGCTAGCCATCTGCACGTTGAAAGTTCATCATTGTCTGCAAGTCTTGCTTTTATATATTTATGCATAAAGTGGTAATAGCAGATTGTTGAGTGCTTGGTTTATCAACATATACGGTGCAGATTTATTATACTTATAAAATATATGGCTTTTTGCGCGTTTTATTCACGACCACTGGCGAAAGTGGAAAAAAAATCAACTCCCTCTAAAGGTTCACTGGTTAGATATTGGCATTAAAACTGGTGTTCGAAGATGCGTATGTTGCGTAAAATATTTCTGTCAAACATGCAAAAATTTCTGCAATCATTCAAGAATAGCTTTTAGCAAAAAAGTGGAGGCGATAATAGTTATTTTAGCAGAAGTAAGCGAAATATAACCAAAGTATAGATATGCAGAGGATATGTAAACGAGTGTTACTGGTTACTGGTTGTTTCCTTCACTGTAACTTAAGCTGCAATGTATCACAAATTTTCTTTAATTTTATCGCCTATAAGTTCTAATAATTTATCGTTGATCTTAATTAAAAGTTAGGCGGGTAAGAAATATACAAAAGGCTGCATAATATATTTGTATTTTTATTACAAAATAAGCAGATATATTTTTATAATTCAGGAACGACTAAACCAATGTCTGTTAAGATCCAAGATCCTCTACATATATTGGGACAAAACGTGCGTTTTAAAATGATATACATAGAATATAGCGGAGCAAGTGAAATGTAGATTTATAAGGTAGAATGTAGGGGGCTTCTAGTGCTGCAATAATGAAAGTTGCACTACATCAACGAACAACCTTATAGAAATCACACGAAAGAAGCTACAGCCTTCATTTTCGTTCTATCAATGTTCATAACTCGTTACGTTTGAATGTATCATAAGTTTACATCGGCCACCAGATTCACCAAGAGTAAAACGTACGGACATGAGATATAATATCACCTTTCTCCAAATATCCGGGATAACATCGATGGTCACGTCGGAAAGATCAGTGGCAGGCTGCGAGTTATGGGGTCTTTTGCGGATCAGAGACTCCCATGAACGGAAAGGAAGGCCAGGAAGGAAAGCAAGGAAGAGGGGTTGGTGGATTTGTCACGGTTCGATATACTATATCCCATCTCTCGTTTCTCATAAAAAATGATCGATCTTTCCCGCCAGTGCGGCCACGATGGACGATTGAGTTCGACTCGAATCGCCAGGTATTAAGAATCTTGCCGATTTATAAAAGGGTAGTGGACCCTCGCCAAAAAAAAACCCAAACCCTTGCCCTTTCTGGATTCGTCTGATCGCCTTTCGTCTTTTCATCCTTTGCTACTTTCACGCTGCTTTGATCATTTTTGAACGATCTATGTACGTCTTAACCTTCCCCCGACGTATGCCAGGTCATTTTGAACCGCTGAAAAATACAGTCTGTTTTTCATTTGGATCTTATCGCTGTGACATGAGCATGCATCTACTTTGCAGTCTACAGCATCTTAAGCGAACGCTTTGAAACGAATCTTCCGTAGACAGTATTCAGTCTAGCACCTAACAATTACACCTGTTCGTAATCCTACAGTTAACGGCCTCGTCGCTTTGTGGAACGTTCGCCGTGCGGGGGTTAATATTGACCTAACGCAATCGCGCGCATTAATTAATACTTCAAGAATATTCTACATCTCATTAATCCAAGATAGCTTGCAGTTAGCCATTAATTACTGTACCCTAGATTATTGTAGAATATTATTGTATTAACTAAATGTAATATTTCTTAATTAAATATCGACCTTATTGCGTATCTGGGAACCTTCTAATTGTAAGATATTTATAACAACCTCGCTCAGTTAAATTAGCTGCTTTAAGATATAATAAGTACGTTGCAACTCTTTCCGTACGTTTATCAAAAATCAATATAACCTCGTATTTCTTGAAATAGTATGCAATTTATGTCAAATTATGTTATTACTTTAATACTTGAATACACAATTTTATTTCAAACGTATCAGACATGTGACCATTATATTTTTCAGACAAAATGAAATATTGTAATACTGCTTGCCAGGAATATTTTGAGTTACAAAAACTACCATCATTTATGGCATCTGCATATCATTAATATGTACAATAATTAAGTTGCCATTACGTATCTCTAATTTTGTGAAAGACAACATTATATGTTTTCTTTCATGTATAGTATAAGACATACATATATGTTTGCCCCAGCTCAATGTTATTCCAATTGGGAGTATTAATATGATAACATAACAAAATTATTGTGATTCACAAAATTTGAATTCGTTCTTTGGAAAGTCATAATTTTTTAGTTGTGTCACTGTTCCGGTAAACGAGCAATGTACAGAGTGTACCATCCCAAGATAGCCACGTATATATCTGCTTCAATTTTACAGATAGAAAAAATGTTTCATATTTATAATTTCAATAAGGAGTACGAATCCCATGTGAAATATATTTGTACCTAAGTTTCTTTTTATGCTATTTTTTAAATGCCAATGACATAACCCTGAAGAGATCTTTAATTTTCGAAATTAAAGTTGAACATGAAATTACTTATATCGGTATGGCAAACAATCGAAAGATCATTGCAATCATTGCTCTTGTTGCTAGTTTTGAACACTTCTCAAACTAAAAACTGGTAAAAAAAAATAGAAAAAAATACTTGTTTTACCTACGAGAGGACAACGAGCAAGAATTATTTAATATCCTCGAAACTGAAAATATTTAGGTTCATACCTTTATGTGGGACGTCCTGTACGTACACTGTCGCTCAAAACTATGTGGACACTTTGCGTGTTCATGAAATTTGTGATATTTCATGTATGTTATTAAACAATATTTGTTGAAGAATTCTATTATGAATATGTATGTAATGTATTTTAATAGTACTGAAGTAACAATTTAGTTCTTCAATTTTCAATCCGGTGGGTGGAAAACTGCGTGATATTTCGTTGGGTACGTACAGTTTGTAATGGTTTTCTCTAGCAGTTTACGATACCCCAAATCTGAAAAACATTTCTGAGAAATATTAGAATCTGAGTGGAACCTTATTGAGACCGAAATAATGAAAAAGTTAATAGCCAGGACGCCACGACCAGTAAACCGCGATCATGATAGCAGCAGTTCAGATATGTAGATATAATTATTCTTTATCATTATCGGTAAGGTATTTAAGATATTATTATTAAAATTGTTGTCTAACACTGTACGAACTAGAATCATACAAAGTAGTCAAATTTACCCAAGTTATCATAACTTTTTTCAGGTAGATATAAGAATTAAGGAAGTGTCAACGTACTTTTGAGCGGCAGTGTATATTCTAACAATAACATAATATTATGAACAACAATACTGTATGTTCCTGTTCTGCCACAAGCACAGACTATTTTTCACTGGTACGGGGTGACCTTTCGATCACGTGTATCTAAATCGGTATTGCCCCAGTTGAGCAGCTGAGCTTAAAATTAGAGAGCTCCTATAATGACATGCATGTTCCCAATTGACTTACCTTCGACGAGAAATAAAATTTTGCCTTTCATTTTAGATAAGATACCTAAACTTTAATCACTCACTGTCTCGAGGCGATAGCGCGTAACAAAGGAGTAACCCTTTTGAGATCCATCGTTGAAATAATTTTGCACGAGCGGTGTGCAGAGTGCAAGGAGCCACACAATCCAGAAAACATCGCAGAAATCATTTTTTTCTCATTTTCAACTCCAAAAATATGTTTCTTCTTCATTCTCAGGACTAGAGTCTATACCTCTTTATGATGAGGATTGAATTTCATTTTCGTTTTTCGAAAGAATGGCTCACCTGTAAAACCTGTTTTTAATCCGTCCTATCTCGCATTCGCAGAATCTAAAAAATCAAATTCAAGCAAACTTTGTATGGCAATGCGTAAGAAATTGCTAAGAATCTTGAATATCGGAATTTGGAAAATAACGCGTAGTTTGGGAGATAAGAAATGATCATTTACCAGTTTTTGAACGATTCCTTTCCTATAATTTTTTTGTATACTTGCAAAGAAACCCGGGATTCAAGTTATTTAATATTACTGTTAATCAGTTGAAATTTGAGAAAGTGGGTCAGAAATTTCGAAACTTTCTCATTAAACGTTTCCTGAAGGGGATAAAATATAAAAGATCCAATGATTTGCTTTTTAGATCTTCGCTTCTACCAATTACCATAAAGATATAAACCACGGAAGCAAAATTCGTGAAATTTCACGAGTTGTGGAAGTTTATGGAACAAGTATTGTACCTCTACCAAGGACTTCAAACGCAAAACGACATTTTCCAAATTGGCAGTACAGTTATCTAGAGAACTACTGCACCAAGTAGCTTGCACTTTTGCATAAATGTAAAATGGATATCCGATTATCGTTTCAATTAGAATAATCTAGACATTTGCAATAGCAAGGCTCTCTAAAGAAACTGCTGCAGATATTGAGTTTGCATAATTAAAAGAAAAGCATTATACATGTATAAGTTGTGAGTTGTCCAAATAATTCCAAATTGACGTTTGCGAAGTATTGGGATCAATTTTTAAAGAGTTCTGCTACTATTCAGACCATCGAGCGGCTGTTATTGCTACTAATTAATGACACATCTAAACTTGACTTGTATAAAGTTTCATCCGGATAGTCAAGTGCGTTTCAATGTAGCTCTTTGTTAAACTTAACACAGTAATACCAAGTTGTTATGGATTGATATGATGATGTAGGACAATGCTCCTACTTGTGACACCATAGTGCCCAGAATGTTTAAGAAATGTATTTCAGGTGAAGCATCTTCAAAGTTTCGAACAGTTTATTCAACTACTTACATCGTAATTTGGTTGTATAGTAGACTGAACAAATTCTTTACCGACAAAACATTTAAAAAAAAGGCTTTGAAAAAGTCTAAAAGTCTAAAAAGTTCAAGACATTGAGAAAGAAAATTATTTGAGACAGATATAAATAACAGCCGACAGTAATTTTTACTTTTTCATAAGCAGTTTTCATTTTCATTCTCCACATATAAATCGAAGTATTTTATTCAAGTAAATAAAACGGTATGTAAGCAAATCTGTATTTTGCAGTTTTTCTTCAATTGAACGAATGACTCAAACAATATATCGAAGTGACAATAACGATGTTATTCCATACAGACGAAGCAATGATTGTGTTTCATATTAAAGGTCATTCAAAGATTTTCAATGCCATTTTTCACAGCACGGTTTGCCCCAGCAACGGTATAACTCTAAGCCGACCCTTAAGATCGTACCGATTATGTCTCTGTTTGAAATTGATACGTTGGAATGCTGTTTTGCCCTTTTCAAGTGTCGATCTTAATGTTTCCACGGCAAAATAGGTAATTCAATCCTTTTTCACATACATATAGCGTATAAGCTGACTTGGAAGTAAAAAGAACAATTTTTAGCGTAAAATTATAGCGAGTAATAGAAGAACAGTTTCGTATAATAACCCTAACCGCAGAAAACTACGGACAGACCCATATTAATCATCAGAACCTAGATGGAAGTCCATTATTCGTACCAAAGCAAGTTTTATTGTTTATGTGGTGGGATACGAGGTGGGATACGATACGAAATGGTGTATTACGAATCGCTAGATACCGGTCAGACTGTCACTGCAGAACAGCCACTAGCAATAATTCACCCGTTTGGGCGATGCATTCAAGCGAAAACGGTCATGCATTAGATAGAAAGGCAAGGAAGTCATTTTACAGCATGACGATGCTCGGCCACGTGTCGCAAAAGGGATGAAGGACATCGTCTACTTTCTGGGGTGGAAAATTCTTCCGCGTGCGACGTATTCACCAGACCCAGTCGTATTATCACTTGTTCCGGTCGCTCCAACACCATCTGGCTGTTACCCGTTGCAAGACAGTGCAAGAAGACGAGAAGAAGTGGTCGTAGAAAAGTTATACACTACCGTCTCCTAATCGACTACGATCAACCCCAATGTGATGTTTGTGATAATACTACATATAATACTATTGCTGTGAAGGAAACCATCATTAACTGCCTTAAGTGTACAGTTTACCATTAGCGAATCAGATTTAACAGAATACAAGGGACAGTTCATACCATTAATATGGATTTGATTGTTTTATTCAACAAACTCTCACTTTGATTTAGAAATTCGTTAAACTGAAGTTGACCAAAATACAATTCGGTTAGCGGAATCCTAAGCTATTTAGAGCAGATATTTTTGTATGAAAAGCGTCCTTCTCCTTTGATAAACATACGAAAAATTTCAAATTAAAAGTCAATTATGAGTGATAGAATACTAAAATATTAATATGAATATAAATATTTGGAACTGTTTTAAGACATTTTGTTAAAAGCTTGTGAAATATTTTTCCATTTAATATGTTTTTAGTAACTCGTATGAAGATTATCCTCTCCAAATTATTATAATAGAAAATAATCTTCTGTAGCAATACCTAAAACTCACTAAGAAGAATTGTTCAGCGACAATTATCTATTAATTACGGGACGATATCCGTGGCACAAAACTTGTAGCTTGAAAACTAATATGGTAAACAGTTCTTACCTCCGTACGCTATCTAATACACTGATCGTTTCTTTATCTACGCTATTATTTATTTTCTACCTGTTTTATGTGCCCTTAACTTCTTTGGTGAAATATATTAATAGCGTGCGTCACGCAATTAGAATATATTACTGTTCCGTCTTTGTTTGAATTAGAGGGCAAAAATTATACATACATATGTGCAGAAATTAAGTCGTGCAAACGCGTTTCTTTCGAAATCCTTTGCAAGCATTTACTTAAACGTCTGATAAAGATTAACAATAATGCATCCACGTTTTCTATTTATTTTTATATGACACAACTTTCACTTGCGAATTGGTGATGATGGAAATCAGTTTATTAAGGGCACGTACTTTTAGCGTATCGACCCTCTACCTCTACACATTTCTATGCGTACATATGTATTACACGTGCACGTAACAATTCTCTTTTAGTCATTAAATACATTTATCGTAGTGTGTAGATGTGATACATATTCCGTTTTGAAAATTTATGTAGAACAGTGCATATTAAAAACAATCATTTAACGTAATTTCACATACAACAATAATTCATCTATAACAATTTCAGTTTCTAACAATAGCTGTTTATAAAGTTGAGCACTTACGATTCATTAAGAAAGCAGCAGTTCGAGAGGTCAAAACTGCATTGCTGCAATAATTAGAAACTGTTCGGCTCATATGTTTCTGATTGTCATTTTTCTGTAAGCTTCTGGTCATTGCTTGAACCACAAGGACCCCGTTCGCTTCTTTAATCGATCGTTTACAACGATTCTTGAAACTGGGTCTGGTCATACTGAAAATGAAACATTCATTTGAGAGCTTTTTCTGTAACAAAATATTCTAAATGCGACGAGGAATGAAATGAATAGAATGGTATAAATGTTTGCGGCAGCTGTCGCTGATGCATTAATAATACGACTCTTTCTGTCTTCAATTCATAGTTGGCGTAGCACTAAGTATCACAAAAATAACGCAGTATTAGTTCGCTAAGCTTGGGCTGAAAATGAAAGAATTATCGGAGTTGCCAGAAACAGATCAAGACATTCAATTAAATACGTCGAGATTTTCAAGCAGTATGATCAGTAAATATGGATGTATAAAGAAAAGAAGCGAGTAAGAAGCTGAGAATCTTTTAAGGGTACGAGAACTGTTTCGTATTGAACGCGATTGAGGCGTAGCATCATATAAGAAGAAAAAAAACGTTTCAAGTTTGTAACTTAGTAGGTTAATGCAGAGATATTCGGTCATTTGCGAACTGACGAATTCGTTCGATCGCAGCTCACGTACACGAAGTAATTTGTTCCGATTAAACCAACCAGTAGAAGCGACCGCAGCAGAGTCTGTTCAGTTTAGTTGAAGCTGCACTTTCTAAGGGAGGAGCTGGAGTACTAGATATCGATCGTTTAGCGTACCAATTGTGAAGATGATGGAAAGTTCGCCGTTTTCAACTTGCTCATTGGATTGCTCGACATTTATAACAGTGTTACTAACACAATTAAAGGTTACTTAATTAGAAATGTACCTGTCATCCGATATGCTTAAATAAATTATTCTACGCTTGACCACATGTTTTCACATGTTCATAATTTACATATTACTTTCAAAGCATCGAGCCCTGATCATAAGGGCGTTCCAAAGTAATTGGCAATAACATCAGAGCTTGTAACCTCATGAATTACGAAGGATATTTTAATAACCTTTTTTCAATAATCAACGCCACAAATATAAAACTTTATTTTACAACACGTGTTAAAAATGATCATATTTACATGTAATACAAGTGGCAGGACGCTTTTTAATGTTTTCGTGGACGCTCGTACACCCTTCAAAAGTTATTTCATCGCCAAGTCTTTTTCCAAGCATTGTTAAGTTGTTCCACAGTAATGTATTTTGAATAAGAGATCCTCTTTCCAGAATTGAGCACACCAAAACATCCATAGCATTCGAGATCTATATCCAAAATCTATCGAAACAATTCGTCCCAAAGCCTGATCGATGATTTTCCTACGTGTGCAGGTGCCCAAAATCTGTTGAAGGCATTTAATTTAATTTTTCACAAGAAATCGCCACCTGGCCGCTTCTACCATCGGCTTGGCCGCACCCTACATGCAATGCGCCTGTTTTATAGGTCACAAAACTTTTTCTATCAAAATTTTTAAGACTATCGAGCAGAAACATGATTTTTCAAAAATGTTAATTGCGTAGTGGCTCAGATTCAGCCATTTTCCAAATCTTCGCATAAACAATATGATATTTCATTGGGAAAAGTCATCTTTACACCTTTGAAGCGTTTCTGCGTCGAAAATAGGTACTGAACTGATGGAAAGTTCGTATCGAAATATGAGGAACGATTGAAATATAATATATTTATTTCATGTTAATATTGCTCTGAATATTTGAACAATTTATTCGTGGACTATTTTCGACTAATACTGCATTTAATTGATTTTCTGTCGAAGGAAGCTTTCCGGCTCTAAAATGCATAGAGCTCGATAATTGTATCACATTTATAAGCTATAAATTTGGGTTTTTGATTCGAATACCAATTTCACTGTTATAATGTAAGTAACGTAAACTAGGGATACTAAGATTGACCTTTTTCTATCCTATAGCCTTTAGCCGTCGTCTATAAAGCTGGTACTTTGAGAGTGCGAACAGACACGCTCCATCTAAGAAAGTTTTGAAAACGTTGCACAAGTCAAGGCACCACATATAAACGTTTGAAACAGACTCGTTTTTGTATTTTATTAAAGTTACGAAAACTCACAACCGATATATTTTTGTCGTAAAATCGTGCAAGAATTTTCGGAACGCGGTTTTAGGAGTAGAGGGTAGAAGAAAAGAGAGGGGTGCGCTTCATCTCGGGATCCCCTGCTAGACTCATCAATAGGACGTGCAGACGATACCTGCCCCAGACACAGGGATATAGGAGATGGGAGAAGACGTTGGAGAAGTGGCCGGTAATCACTTGCGAGCAAACCTCGCGTCCTCACCGCTGTCGTTTCCTAGCGATCTCACGATTTTGGGGCCCTTCGATCTCTCCACAATTCCTACGTTTCATTACTTTCGAGGGGTATGGAGGGCTGGGTTCTCGCGTTATGTTTTTCAGTCCACCCTGTTTAATAATTTAAAATCGTTATCATTCGTTACGTAAAGCGAGCAGTCATTGCGATGCTAACCCAACACCAATTCTGGACTGTCATGTATAGAATTATGAAACTATCGATACCAATGCACATCCAAGGTAGACCTACAAAGGATCGATGCCTTTGAGCAGACCCCTTTAAAGCTTATCTATGAATACTGTGATTTCAATACAATCATACTTTGCTATTAGGAATTGCTATTGATTGAGGACGACCATGCCCGTCACTAGGTCGTACAACGCTTATGTATATATACAACTGTTTGTATTAACCAAAAATTTTAATAGTTTTCACCTTCGAAGATGAAGGATATTTTTTTTTCAGCGTTCTGGGCAGACATGGTCATTAAAACACAAACGAATAAATATAAAAATGGAATATATTTCAGACAAATTATGACTGACGTAGTATCAGTATAAATTCACTCTCTGACTCTCCAACTCGAACTCGTATGACCGACTGTCGAGCCTCTTCATGAAAATTTTCATATTCTCCAAGAGTCCGAGACAGCCACACGTTTATTTTATAATTTTCTATCAGGCGTTTCAACTACAACAACAGAATTTTTGCAATGTTGTTACACATACTATACAAATGGAAATTATATTTTTCTTCAATCCTTTTTCATTATAGTATTTCCCACATATATCGTTAGAAAGAATACTCACTTTTCATGTTACTTTATGGTCGTCTCATACTGCATACATAGATACATTTTATTCACGCTACACATAGCCACGGAAATAATAGTGCATGATTGTATTTAAAATAATTATACTCCGTATACATACCGTTTGCGTACAGACGTTACGCGTACATACTCAAATATACCATGATAATCAAAATACGCAAATGCGTCCCTGGGATTTTTGGGACCGTTTCTGAGATAAAAAGAGTTTACTGAAACATGAAACAAATAAAATATTACAGTTACACGTAGGATTATGTGTAATGAATTGCGCATTAATTGAAAATTTTATAGGAAAATTAGATTTACGTTTAAAATCGATGCAATCCGTTATTTTATGATACCTCATAAATTGCTTTCACATGTACTGTCCATAATGGCCATTGGGTGACTCTACCGCATTGACTGCATTCACTGAACAGCAGCAAGTTGATTACTCATTATAATGGCGGCTTCAATTGTGTTTTATAAAACATTAAAACATTATAAAACATTTCGATTAACATGACCATTTTAGTTTCTAGCACGATAACCAAAGGGGAATTTCGTTGTTCTCGAAGCGTCGTTGGGCGCTTCGCACTCCTACATATGTAATATGGATGACATAAAAAATCTATTCTACGTTTACCATATATTTATACACAGCAAATCGTTATTTACATGACTGAACCACGATTTTATCTCCTGTCTTTATGTGCATGACAATCCAATAGGAATTTACTATCACACTATTTACTATTTTCTTTGAAATTAACAGTCTACTGTGCTCTGTTTGTGGATTAATCACTGCTACATATTTATTAAAAACTAGTTAAAAGTAGCACGCATTGTCCGACCTCTATATCTAGAATATCAGTGTTTTCGAAAATGTGAAAATCAAACAATAACATATGAAAGTAATTCATAGTAATAAGAAGCAATTTGTAAATATACACTGGGTTTGTATCGTTATATTATTACAAAGTGTCCAGGGGGTGAAATCTGTGAGAGAGGATGGTGAGCCAGGTTGTATGTTATTCTAGTCCAGAGCAGCCAAAGGATTTATGAATGCAATAGATAATATACAGACAGATATTCTACTTTATACATATACAAGTAGCGCGCACAAGTTTCCGATTTCTCAATTTCTTACTATTATTACACATAAGGGCATATTGTGTAAACAAAAATTATACCGAAAATGAATAACGACGCTACAAAATTTGTATTATATTATGTTATTTAGTGCAATATAAATTGTTACTTATGACGATAGTAGCCTTTTTATCCGCAACGACTACAAACTGGTACTATTTATTAGTTAGCAAGAAGATCTTCTGGCTAATATTCACTTTTAGTAATAGAGCCAGTATCTACATTTCTATGCCACAATTCTTTAAACACATTCTATAAAAATATTTTACAATATTTGTGTAACATGTGGTTGATTATAAATAATAATGTAAAATATCTTATAATATATTGATTATTATGACGGTAGCTTAGATTCTTAGACGCTCGTATGTAGTAAATTAGATTGAGAAATTGACATTGAAGGAAAAGTATAGATATAAATGTACACATACATAGTACATAGTGCACAATGAATTCGATTTAAATCCATCTGATTGATTATGAAAGGTTGGGTGCAATCCATCTGTTACAGTAATGTGCTGTGGAAATAACTTTTAGCTTTTAAAATTAAAATAAGATATCAGTTTTGTCAGTAACTTGTGATATTTTCCCAAATACTAAATACGTTACGTTAGCTAACAATAACTCTTAATTTTGTCGTTGATTTTATTGTTCTGTCGTCACCCGTGATCGCTGCAAAGTGTTATCTTTCAAGCCAGAAAATTCTGGCTCATTGATGCCTGCTATGTTTGAAGCAAATAATTGACTGACAATCATTAAATTTAGTGGTAATTAATTGAACGATTAGGCACACCCCATGAACACAATAAGAACACTTTAAAGATTATTCATATTCATTTTCTACACAGAGACAAGGCATAAATTATATTTTGCATTGCTATAAAGTGCGCGTCTTGTAACCTCGCCACATCATAGAAAGTATTACATATTCTGTGCTAAGCTGCCCTATTTATTCTAGAAAGCGAGGCCCAGAAATGTATATCTCAGGAACCTACATACGTATGTCTTTCTCTTTACATCTTGAGCATCGATTGATGCTCCATAATGCAACCACGAGGCGATAGACAAGCAAAGGGGTCCAAAGTCTTCTCGCCCTTTCGACTGATTCCTCAACAATCATGGCACAACCACCCTCCTACCCTGAGGCTACCAATGGAGGCTGAATAACTGAGGAGGGCTCTACAAGAAGAAAGAATGCTCGCTGATTTCGCAAAGACTACGACACTCATCTTACAGCAAATGAATAACGACGACGAACTCGTCTTTAACATTGGAAGCAAAATTGTTCAGCTTAAGGGGTAACGCTGGTAATTTATATGATTGTTTTTCGTACTTTCAAGCAACATACTACTTCAAGAAACTGCTGTATTTGTTAAAAGTTTGATAAACTATCTTTCGAACCATATTTAACTTGAATTGATACAATCGTATATACTGTGGACTATAATTTATTATCGTGGAGATGAATACACCGACACAATTTTAACGGTGAGTTTTAAGTTTCGAGAATATCGAGATTGTTGAAGGAAATAAGAACAATATATAGAATACGCTATTATTTAAAACGCATTCAATGCCTTCCTCAAAGTTACTTGTTCTTTCTTTAGTTTAAAATATGTATTTTTTCCCCAATACATTTTCAACCCATCCCTACAGAACGGTCACAACATCATAAGTTACGAATGATCCCAAGATACCAAGCAAGTACCAACTTGCAAATGTTTATAAAATTTCATATAATTATGCACTGAAATAGACAACACTGATGCAATAATCCATGTGCAATGCATACAGCCAGCTAAAATATCTCATTCTACGGTACTAGAAACGCCCAAAGAGGCATATCTATCGGTATAAAAGTTGTGTACACGCAATACTCGAACGGCGATAACGAATCCTTACGTGTACTATTGGATGATATACGGAACAACTAGCACGTTGCATCGATCGGTGCCACGACAATCCGCATATCGCTAACTCCAAATTTCGGTTTAAATACGTAGCCACCAAGGACCTCTGGAGTACAAGTCCGAGAGTTCACTAGTCCCAACATTTTCAAGCACTATCTACAGGAAATAGGTACGAACTTTTCGGAGGATGCAATATGATATTTTTATAAAGGGGATCCTTTTAGATATGATTGCTTCAGAGACAATCCGTAATAACCGTTATTTAAACAAATAATTATACTGTTTGAAAGAGCTGCGTGAAGCAATCTCATCAGTTTGGAACAGTCGGTCATAATTAATGGCGTGCATACTGCACACCCTTGACCGAAATTGTTATGCGAAATGACAAACTATTATTATTTCTGAAACATCAGTTTCAATGAGGAATAAATGAAATGAAATGTAATACGATACATTTGCAGTAAAGGGACAACATTCTCATAATTTTTAGAAATATTTGTGAATATGTATTAGCAGTGTATACATATAACCATACACTGTAAAAGGTTTCACACAATATATTTAATGAAGTTATAGTAGGACTAAAAGATTAAAATCCATTCAGGTCTGCTTCGTATGTATGTCTGAAAAAAATATACATGCACACTTATTTCCGACTATTCATTTCGCCCCATAAATTTATGAACGCATGCCAATTTTAACAGTTCTCGGAAAATCCATTATTTTGCGTGACATTACTGAGCATGTAATGAAATGTACATGCGAAATATTTTTTCGAAAAATGAATTGTTGCCTCCGAAAATGCTGTCGTTTAACGGTGCAGTGAGAAAGATGACTAACTCGATGTTTCCATCACTAAATTCTTACTTTCTGCAACCAGAAGCTTGTTTTTCGCGACCTCGTTGATTTATGCATCGCTACAGACGCGCGTGCACATAAATTATATCCGATTTCCTAATAATAATGTTTGCATTTCAATAACGCAGCCATCTATCCGCTGGACAACAATAACATTGACGCATCACAATTCTGTCGCAAACACGTATCGAATCCCAACCAGCAATTTTCACACGAAGGAAATTGGATGTAATTCTGACGCGCGCCATCCATTACATTAAATTGCGGTACGAAAATTCCTGGGGTTCTCGAGGTACACAGGATGCGCGCGTGTAGGGTTCGAAGCTGCACAGAAGAGTCGAAAGTAAAAAGGCCCCTGAACGAAATGAAAATAGAAGAGTCGAGTGGGTTGCAGGGGACAAGTGAGAATAGGTGGACGGGGAACGAGTTAAATTTTGTAGGCGATGCCAGCCCGAACTCGAACCTCGAGGCTTTTCCGTGGCGATAAGAGGTCCGAACGTGATATAAATTCGCGAGGGGTTTAAGCCACGATCGGTCTAACGAGCGTACACAGCACCGAACTCAGGGTCAGGAGTTTACTGAATGGCGAAACCGCACGGTAATTTCCTCGAGTAATCGTCGCCCAGTAGTCCACGAGACTGTTCCGGACTTCACCCGAGTTCGTCTCACCACGTTAGCCAACGTTCATTCTTTCTCCCTATTCTCCCTATTCTCCCTATTCTCCCTATTCTCCCCCGCGTTTTTCCTCGCGCCATATCTCTGATTTTACAGGACTTTGCGGTATCGTTTCTTTTTCGTAGTCGCTACGCCTTTTAGTTCAAGTATAATACTAATAAACAATACTTGGCGCTTCGTCGTTAATTCCATTGCGACTCGTATGTTTCCGCACTGCGCTGTCTCGTATCTCTCACGCTATATCAGTTTCCACGACACGTACAATTGCTGTATGCTCGTTACTTTTATCATCATCGTTGTTGTTCATTTTTCCTATCTGTGTTTGCACTCGTTTTAGTACACTAACGTAGTTGGTAACAAACGTGTGAATAGATGTCAAAACATTGGCAAATGTTATCTCATGTCGTATTTGCATTTCTAATGTAGAATAGTAATTGTTGTTTTGTTGCAATTTACTTTGCTGGTACTATTATGATCTTGTTTGTATAAAACGTAATATCGAATTGGAAATTAACGGATAAACAGATGGACCGTTCGGAATGGTTGGTGTTTTCCTTGTTTGCTTCGTATCGCAACAAAGTTGTAGGAGAAAAAGTTGAATGGCGTTATAAAACTGCACTTTTTGCGACTACACTTTTTCGTGAGCGACAGAAGGCACCCAAATAATGCGAGTATGCTTCTTCTTGATGCAGCTATACGGTTTCGCTTTTTCTGCAAAATTTATAGAATAAATATTTCCGATAGGAATTGCATTAACACTCCAATATAATAATTTAGTCACACCTTTCAAGATTTGTGGAATGAAAGTGCCGTCTGAAATATACTCCTGAATGCAATTAATGCTACAAGCAATGCTGTATCTCAAGGTTCTGTTCCTCTACTGAACAGAACTTTGCAACGAAAGACGAGAATTGTTTTTAGTATTAGTGCGTATCCAGTGGAACAACAAAACCTCTGGATTAACTACTTTCAACAGTTAGCTAGGAAACGTTTAAGCTTAAGAAATTTTTACGAAAATAATTGAAACACTGGTGAAAGGGTGGATTTAATTGCACGTGCAGCATACTTTCATTTGTCGGCCTTAACGGGTGCCTGAATAGTTTAATTGCAATTACTCAAGTGTAGGGAAACAGTTTCTCTTGTGAGCGAACTGCTTGCGATCCCTCAAGGCATATCGATTTAACAATGATCGTTATCACGGTGTTATAAACTCGCAAAGTGTAATATTTTAATTGTGGCCTACTTGCTTCAGTTCACTAGGAGCAAGCAATACTAATAAATTACTTCGATTCGCGTTGAATCAACACCGATTGCACTTCTACCGAAGAGAACAGGCACCGCTCAGAGCTAGTTCGTGGTCTTGCCTGCCTTTTTTTGCTAGATAGATGCTCAGTCCTAGCTCTGAGCTTAGAGCGTGGTCTTAAAGTCCCAGTTATTTTCCAAACAGTTTCTATTCTTTCGCCACAGTTTTTGGGCGAGATGATAAGGGCTTGGAATAGTTTATGGGCCGAGGAGGTCTGAATTTTTACGCACCATTTGGTCTGTTAGTACCTTGACTCTGACCCTATGAACAGTTGAGATGTCGTAGTCCACGTATCAATGCTCCAGCAATCAGGAGCACAGCTTCGTCTAGCCTGTAAGACTGTCGTGTAGTCGTCACGATGTCATTACCTTTGAGACTATCAAGATGGGCGAATGGCCAGGTAACCTTGGGAGATTGTTCAAGGGTGGAGATGGCCACTGAGTCCCCTAAGTATTTACTGTCTATCGTATGATAAACATGTAAAATCACTATGCTCACTTTTAATAATTACTCTTAATTCCAAGAACTTAAAGCATGAAACATTAACAAAGAATACTTAAAGACACATTGTGGACCTGGGCAAACCGCATTCAATCATGTACCGTGCATATTTATAAGGAATGAGAAATAGTACTATTAAAACATATAGGGTGGGGTATCCTATAACGAACGACCTTACAACGAACAATTTTTCTCTTTAAATCAAAATGCTTATCAAGAATGAACAGCTCGCCAAGGGAAGTAACCTTGATGGCTCCTCATCCTCCTGTTCTTTATAATTTTTCAATTAATTTACACACGTGTGCAATGTATGCAATTTATATATAATAAATTAAATTTATAATACGTGTATTTGCATGCCCTTCTCTTTCATCATAGAGATTCTTCGAGTTATAGGCTGCATATGTATCCCATAACGAACGAATGCTAAACAATAAGGTTCTAGAACAAATTACAATTCGTTATAGAATGCCCCACTGTGTATGTATGAGTGCGAGTGATGAAATAATGAGTGACTGGTGCCGCGGATAGAATGGATAGTACGGAAGTAACGATGAGCGTGTATGGAAGTTCCTCGTACCGGTTTAATTGTTTCTGATTTAGTTTATTTTATTTTGTTCAGTAAATATATTTAGTATTAAAATATACTCTTGCAGGCTTCTCTGTACCGTAAAAATCAGTTCTGCGATATTTTTTAGGATCTAACGGTGAGCGTTGAAATTTCCGACACATCAGTGGACATCTCCACTTTTGATCTATTCTCCTGGGTCCAGAGACCTTCAACCCAGTTTGATAGTCGGAGGGTAGAGCGGTGATGGAGTCATGACCGTTAAGAAATCAGTCCCATGGGTGAGGTAAGCCTCGGTCTGCCTTGATTGCGATACATTGCGATGTGGTTTTATGATGGATCGATCACAGCCCATATGTATGCTAGTATGCAGAGGGGCTAGCTTTCTCCAGGCATAAAATGATTCCTGAGCCATAATATCTGACTAAATTACTGCAATCTACTAGAAAAGGTGGAATTAATATTTTAAAGAAATAGCAAGATTAAGCGTCTGTGCCATAAGTCCACGTGTGCTAACATACTTTAATTTAAAATAGTTCTCAACGATTCAAAGCGGAAACGATTTGTTTCTTGCGCTCTGATATTTCATTCGTCTCATATTGTATTCTTTATTCTTCAATCATTTGTATTATGCAAACAAGTTATAAGAAAATAAAATATACACAAATAGCAATCAAGTACAATTTTGTCAGTGTTATTGTATACAATAACTATGTTATTGATTGTGATTAGTGTAAGGTTGTAACGAAGTTTCAAAGCATGACGACTGCATTTTCGCAATTCTCATTTATAGACATAAACAATACGATGCTTCCGAATTAAAAACTTAATTATACCTAGAGTGGTGAAATGAAGACAACACCTGAAATGTGTGCCTGAAATATGTTAAAGGTTAAAAACAATCATTACTACCAAATCACCCCGATATCGTTCAAACATATCTACATCAAATTATATGAACTGAAAGGGCTGAAATCTGTCGCATATTATATGTATATGAGCAGGAAGATACAGTCAGTTAGATACAGGAATCTTTTTATCAAACAAAATAACAATGCTTTAATATGTTCTCCATCATAATTATGGACTGGACATTTCATGTTCTACATTTTTATTTGTACAATCATATAAAAACTGGTCATTTTTAGACACTCTTCTAAGTATCTATTCGCGCTAATATAATCCAGAAGTTATAGTTCGCACTTTGCATCAAACGTAGAAGTTTCTCCAGTAACAGTTTTGTGACAGCTGCAAGTAATAGGAAAACTGAAAAGAGGGGATAAATGGAGATTAACAAATAGTGATAAAGTTTAGACAGTTACTTGTTTCTCGTCACATGAGACCCGTAACAACTAAAGAACCATTTCTTCAGAATCGTAACTTATTGTGACGCAGAGTAGATTATCTACTGCTGGAGAAAACGTTTTGAACAATGATTAAATCTTTCTTCTGGAGTCAAAAATAATTTCACTCTCGACACAGCTTATACGGCATTCGAAAATTCATGGATTAATCATTGCTGCACAAACTATAAAGCTTCGTCAAAATAGTATATTACATTATATGACATGCCTTTAAAAAAGAAGAAAAATGTTAATGATAATCGTGCACACTTAGACTGAGTATTTCTGCGCGAAGACACAACATTTTTATCTGGGTAAGTATAACGAAACATTTCATAAGGTTGAGGAAAATAGATATAAAGATCTATCTAAAACCACTTTAACTTGAATGGGAAAATTTTTTCGATATTGCCAGTTATTTTCACGATATCCAAGCCGTTCGGGACACACAGCTGCGTTTCCATTGCAGAAAGAGAAGAAAACTGCTATTTTTGAAAGTGTCGTTTGTCAGTCGTTCGATTATACGGTATTTTTCTTCGGAACAAATACGTGACTAGAATTTGTCAGCACCCAACTTTATCGGAAAAGTTTACCAGTCATCGCTACTCAATAGCCATTGAATCCCCTTACTTCATGTTGAAGTAAAAAATTCGTTTTTTTATTGGAAAATTGAAAGCTATTAACAGTTTGGGGCAATAACTTTATTGAATCGATATTATAAGCATTGAAACATTTCAGTTAGATTGAATATTGACGACTTTAATGTTGTATTACATTTAAGGGAATAAATCCATGATTCGAATGATGCTCCAATACTGCTTAAAAAAATGTGGATAGAAGTTTGAATGCGATTTAATTGTTTGCAGCAACGCGTACAATATTTATAGAAAAGATTAAACAAGACTTCCATTAAATTAAATTAAAGAATGTCTGAATTCTGAGATTATAACATACTCTAAATTTTAATAGGTGGGGAAGTCATTAAAGGTACCATACGACTTTTATAGCTACAGATAAGCGCAAATTTATGATATGCACATACGCGTGTACATATATTCGTATATATTACAGCTCAAATAATCCTTTTCGACGAATATTAAACGCCCGTCATTAGCGATAACTGTATCTGAAACGATAACTATAAAAGCTCTATATCACGCTTATCAGGGATATATAATACATCGGAAATTACATTTTTGTATGTCACAGAAAACTGCAATATTGAAAGCAAATTGTTCAAAATAATAACATCGATTACTTTACTCTAAAAAATATATTTTCAATACGATAGCCTTTACAGCAGCTCTGCAAATGCTTCTTACAAGCACAATATTGCAATACATACGATATCTTGATATTAGACTCTAATTAGATACGTATACAGAGTGAGTCAATAACACCTGCTGTCTAAAATAAGCTATTTCTTTTGTATACAATAGACAGTTGCAAAATTCCACATTCAGCTTGTTAACGTAAGTTAATAATAATTTGAAGAAACTGCAGATTTAACGAATAGACGGGTTAAGTACATAGATTCCCCTATGTGGTTTGTCATACTTGTTCACGATGTTAGATGCTACTTGTTCTTTTGAAATACTTGAAAAGGTGTGTGTGGATACTTCTACGACTGACTAATTTCCAAAATACTTTCCGGAAAATACCGCTTTGCCATGTGTCTTCTGAGTACAAGAGAACTAAATCTTCTGATAGGAAGATTTTCAATCATTAATCTTCTGTGAAATATCTCGTTTCTGCATTTCATTTCGAATACTCAGGCATAAAGTCATGCAAAGGACCCTAACTGCCATTTGCTAATTCATATTTCCATCGCGTGAAAAAGAATGCATAAAAAATACCAAGGTTCTGTGAAGAAGCAAGTATTAAAGTTTAAACTTTAAAGTCTAAACTTTTAGTGCTTTAACCAGGTTGCGTTGCCCAGCAATTGTTTGATGGGTAGAAAGACTCGGCATTTCTGCACGCCCTATGAGGTACTAACGCCTTGCTTCCGCATCGTGTCCAGCGACCGACCTTCTTACCGTCAACATTTAAGATGGCCAGCAATCATTTTATAACACTTCTATAATGTCGACGCGTCGCCACGTCCTCGCCTCTCATACGGATGATCTGGTTCAATTGCTTTGAAATACGGTAAACTGTACACAGATGTGCAATCAGAAAGTGCAACAGTAAACTTCAGGTTCTATAGTAAGAAATGACTGCTTTATAGCAAATGTCCTACGCGATTCCTTTGTATTCAGCAGCATGTTTGGAAAAGCAGATTGTGGTCGGAACGTTTATCTGTGGAAGAGCTGTTGCGAAGTTAAACTGTTTTTAAACAGAGGAACAAAATCATGAAGAGAAATCTTTCTACGATTAATTTTCGAAATTTCAGAGTCGTCCAATTCTTTACAACTATTATGGTATATCTTTCTTCTGTCTCCTCGCGGACCATAGAAACACTATTTCAACTAATTTAACAATGTACCATTCTGAACATATACTCCGAATATATTTTCGTCGGAATACGATAATTATTTCCGTAAAATTCTATCCCAATTAGTAAGAGATATTTCATTAAACATTGGGCAACATACACGTTTATAATATAACGAGTGGCCAGCGGATTGCAATTGATATACGGACACATTATTAGAGAATCATTTTATTTACGTGTTGCATAGGAAAATAAAGCTGTGAAGTAAATCTTGTGCCACCAATCTTCTGCAGAATGAACTAAGAAGATTGTTTCCCATAAAAAGCTTCAACATCGGAGGACACAGAACACGATTCAATAAGAGACATAATGTAAACGGTACGTGAAATTTATCAAATAATTTCAGTTGAGCATTCAAATTTGCGACCATCATTTTCGGCACCATCAGCTTTATTTTCAATTGCAAGTAGCTGGTGATCGAATGATCTGAATCGTATATTACTAAGGTTGTTATATTTTTCTTTTTACGTTCTGGGGGAATGTAGAAGTAAAATGTTGAAAAGACCGATAACCTCGTTCGGGATTGGAAGTTTTAAAGAAATCAACCCGGTGTAAGTGTAATATAATTAACAACAGGGATTGTTATATATTTGGTAAACGGTTATTACACTAGTCAACATTACGTTACTCTAGCCTATTCTACACTGTTCTGCGCTGTTCTTCTACACTAGTTTATCTACGCAGCTCTACACTGTTCTTCTCCACAATCCACACTGTTTCGCCGATCAATCTACTCTGTCTACATTGCGCTGTACCCTGTTCCGCTGCTCCATCCACACTGTGCATTTCCATTCGTTCGTCCATTCTTTCTATTTCTCCCTCTCATTCGTATCCTTAAAGCTAACGGTATCACTGAAACATAGAAAACAGGGGACACGTTTCTGCGGGCCACCATTGCACGCCTGCAGGCCATATGTGTCCCAGGTAGCCTGGCCATAAACGCCCCGTGCTCGGACGCGGTGCGTTACGCACTCTCGCACTCAAAATCTCGAACTGAACTGACCGCGAAGAGATTCATCTCTTTACCATTCTGTACCTCTCTTTAAACAGCTCAACTTCGCTTGAACAGTTTTATTCGCACATCTATAAACCGTCGAAATATTGAAATCTACAAAATGTAAATGTACCAGTTTAAGTGCTCCAGCCAAGGCTCATGAAAAATTCAATTCAGTTATTCAGAGCAGCTTTTTAAACATAACGTCTCCAACACTTTCGGTCTAATTGCTAAATTGAACTGAATATTTCATCCGCCAACAAATTACGGTGCCTCAACCATTATACTGTATGTATACAATATAACATGCGAACATTGTTTTGCTTTATTCCACGTGGAGGATATTCGTGGGCGATGCCCGTTGCATTTCTAACTACGATACGATATACTTAATGCCCAGCAGAATTTCCCAGGTGGCACTCACTGTTACCGTATTTTCTCAGAAGCGTTACGCGTGATAAGCTACCCAGCTTCGCTGTTTTCTACAGAGTCAACTGAAAGAAGAAACGGTTGAGAAAATTCACTCGTTAATTTCACGCAGAAAACAAATCACCGAAGAAATATCAATAACCAAGGAGCAAATGATGCCGAACACCCGCATAAAAATGGAGTGAATATCTCAGCCGGCTATAGTATTCGTGTCTGCGCTTAACCCTTATGACGATAACCGAAATGCATAACGTTTGTTCAATATGCGGGGTACCAGGGTGCGCACCTTCAGAATTCGTATAATGAACGGAATTTTATCACGGGTAAATCTTAATTTTACTTATTTATACGCATTGTGGGCTTCGGCCTCGTTCGAAACGTTTCACGAGTCATTATATTCTGCCGTGTCCTTAATAATTAGATTGCTGCCAGGAATCAGCTCAGGCTCCGATCAAGGGATTATGTACCCAATACAAGGTAATAATGCCAAGTGTGTACCGGCTGTGGACCTATCGTTTAGACATTGGTTTATCTTCATTTAATCATATGTATAATTATATAGCAGTGTAAATACTATTTTCCTTAATGTATATATCATTTACTCAATAACGGATGATGTGCCTCATATTTCTACAAGCGAGCAACCGGGAATACCTATTACTGTGTAAGGACTATGCGAAGCTTGACTCAAAAATATGTTTGGTTCAAGGACCCAAAAGGAAATATAAAACAAATATACCGTTATGGTTTTTAAAAAAATTGGGCTGGAAAGTAAACCATTTCCACTAAATGTATTCAGGTGGGCACCCGAGTATCCGGTTATTCACACAACGGTTAAAGAATCTCGAGTACTATTTCAGTATTATTCAGTTCTAAATGCATCGCATCGTTAAGAAATTAAGCCGGTGGAAGTGTAGAACGATGGGTAATAAGAATATATATATTTATTAAACAGTTTCTACACTAGTCCACACTCTGTTACTCTATTCTATTCTACGATCTACACTCCTTCGCTGTTCAATCTACTCTGCCTATTGCCATTCAAACAGTCACTCGCCTTCAGTCATTCCCGTCTTTCTCTCTCTCTCTCTCTCTCTCTCTCATTCATATCCTTAAAAACATAGAAGCAGGGGACACGGGTCTGCAGGCCATCGTAGCACGCCTGCAGACCAGCTGTGTCCCAGGTAGCCCGGTCAAAGACGACCCATGCCCGGTCGTTGGGCGCTTCGCAATATTATGAACTATTTGTTGGCAGTTGATGAAAAATGTGAAAAACAAATATGCCAAGTTTATTTCCGTGTTAGGTATGGAGAATATTTTCCATAAGCCGCTCTCAAAGCGCTTTCGCGTAAACAAATAAAGGGGTTCTGAGCACCAGTGCGATCAGCTGCATCATGACCGAGACGGGTGTGGCCCGACGAAGACTCCTAAAATTCCTTATATGGAAAGTTCTAATGCGTCCCGGCGCATTTCGGGGGTATATAAACCCTTTGGTTTCTACCCTCGTCGGTTCAGAGTTACACAGTCACGCGTAGAGTCGCGTCGTGTCACGCTCGTACAGAGTTCATTGTATCAAGTGAGATTGGGCCTAGTGCACGTTTCGAATCATAGATTAACCCGTTGGAATCCGCTAGTCCGGTTAAACTTCTTTCGGTATATATATAATAACGGCCCTCAGACCACGCATCGCCGATACTTAGGTAAGGTACACATTTTATATAAATTCATCGCGATAGAAACATTTTTATTTATACTGATACTGAGAATACAAACTTTAATATGTTCACTTATATATCGAGTAGATTCGTTAAACCTATCTTTAACCCGTAATCTTTGAATACAACCTTGTAACGACGCACCCGCTGATACAACTTTACCGCTCGAGTTGTATAAAATATTCATTTAGAGTTACGAGGCAAATTAACATTTCCTACGACTACCCGATCTCGCATCAGGTTCGTTCGCACGACTTTATCCAAACAAGCAAAGTACTCCAGCCTAGTAGCTCCCTGATCTCGCAACGGGTTCGTCCACGAAAACTAACCCTTCCTACGGCTCCCTGATTTCGCACCAGGTTCGTCCGTGTCCTACGGCTTCCCGGTTTCGCGTCGGGTTCGTCCTCGCTTACAATAATCCTGGCGGCTTCCTGATTTCGCACCAGGTTCATCCGCGCATCTAACTAACAAACTGATAACCATATTCCTGAGTAATATACCCGTCGCCGGCCTCTCGGGTTGCCACACAGCCCGGCTCGTACCATCCGTACTGGACACAATTACGGTTTTTAATTATCGCAATGAAATGTCGTTTAATTCTCACAAGTCATAGTGGTTACTTTTTCTTCCAACTGGTACTTTACGCACACTTTTAAGCATGCTAATTTTTTACGCGCCCCTCATCGCACTTTGCGACTCGTGTAATAATTAAATAGGTACATCTTGCAATTCTGCCATGCTTTTGATCGCGTCTCGTGACGCGATACGATCATTACAGAACTAAGAGTCTTTAAAATTCAAGTCAACTTATTGCTTGTCGCAGTAAAATCTCAAAAGATGGCAATGTATATTGAATGAAAAATGCGCACAAAAGCAAACACTTGATAATTGCACAATAAATTAAGAAACATTATCTTATTACAATTTTTTGTTTAACTTTAGTTAAATTATGAACCTTGAATGAAATCATCAGGAACTTTGCAATAAGATTATTGATCGCAAATGTCGTTACATTCGGATTGGTGCAATTTGTTACAGCGTTTAAGAAAATGTTGAAACATTTCACCCTAATGCTAGTTTCAAAAAGTCAAAGGGGAAAGATAACGTGAAGTGGTAGCTGTGATTGGAAAATATATATGGAGCAAAAATTTAACTCGTGATTGGCTTTGAATTCGAACGAAACGAAGGAGCAAAAGCTCTCTCGGGAATATGACGGTTGTTCCGAGTTTCAAGGAATTGGCCCCGATTCACAGAGAGTCTGATTTCCTGCGGCAAGTAACGGCCAACCGCAGCAAAGTAGTTCGTCGCAGATGTTACGAAATGAAAATTTTTACAATCATATTAATAAAAGCAATGAGACACGAAACAGTAAGAAATATATATTTCCTAGTCACAACTTCTCTTTCCATATTTTGAAAAATTATACAACGATACCGTTGGAACGATATATCTAGTTGAACGGAACTATTATCTACAAAAACGTAAATCCTCCAATATTCCCTCACTTATACGCTTTATCCGACTGAAACGAACGTCATTTTGCTGAAATTTTATACAGAATTGAATGCCAGTATAGAAAGCCGACTTTCTTCTTGAATAGGGGCCGTGATATTGGCCAATTTCCGGTTTCAATGAGGAGCTATCTACAAAAATGTAAATACCTCAATACCTCCTCACGTATACGCTCTATCGTATGCGGCTAACGTGATTTCATGCGGAAATTTAATTCAGATGGCAATCAAGTTCGTGGTATAGAACGAATCCAACATACCTTTTTTTCCTTTTCAGTTCCTACTCAATTTACTTTCCTACAAATAAATTTAATTTATCCTTTCGTTTTGGATTTCTGAATATTGGGATTATGTCTGTGCACAAAGCAGTGGAATTTTTGTTAGCATCGAGAAGCTGAGCCCAGTTAAACATTTGGGTACTCTGTTTAATTAGGTAAGGCATCATTTATACAAATAATTACAATAATGTATGGTTTTCTTCGAGCGACAAGTGCTGAGTATCCAGCATCTTTCAAGACTCTGCGTACCGTTTTCGAACTAACTTCTTTACTAATATCTTGCGCAATTAGTGCTGCAATCTCTGAAGAATTTGTTAGAGGATTTTGTTTAATTATGTTCACTATTTTTCGTCTTTCCCTTTCGGATAATTTACATGGCCGACCTCTCCGTAAGTTATTATGGGTATTTGATATGTCCGCAAATCTTTTAATAATGTTTCGAATTGTAAAACGATTTCGTTGTATTATTTCTCCAAATTCTGCATAAGATTTACCTTGTTCATGTAGGTTCAATATAATTTTTCTTTCTTCCGATGTAGTTTCTTTTCCCTTCCTTGATATTTTTTCAATTACCGTGAAAATCACTTTCTAAGTCAACTGCTGGACTGACACAACAATGGCTAAAATGACTATCGAGACATCATTCATGTGTTTAAACAAGCGAAGAACGGTATATTAGTAAAATAATGTATGCGAGTAAAGATTTTTCAGTGTGTACCAATACTTTTGTCCATGCATAAAATGGTTTGAAAAGACATTTTTATTAGTTTCAAGTTCCCTACTTTATTAATATCGTTCTGTTTTTGTATATAGGCAAGTAAGACATTGTAAATGAAGATCCATACGAAAACAAAGTGGTATAAACAATGTTTTTAATAGTTATAAATGTTTGTATGCGGAACATCGTACTGTGCCAATACTTATGTCCACGTACATGTGGCCTATGTGTGGAAAGGGTTAACCGCAACAAAGAAAAATATATGTATGTCGGTTTTCGTCCAAAGGTGTTATCGCTCATTTAGTGGAACCGGGCTAAAAAATCCTGATCTGAATATGTATTGTGAAATATTATAACTTTGTAACATCATCACGTTCAAATGCCCTATACTGCAACATAGCATCTTGAATTAGAGTACAGATATTATAATAACGTCGCTTAGTACCACAAATTAAAATTAATTAAAATAAAATAAAAATTGAATGAATTAAAATGAGATGGGCCGTAATATGAAATCCGACTTTTAGGTTCGATTTTTACAAATTAGTAATATAAATATGTTGTATCACTAGGTAGTTGATGCTTATGTAAATATTCTTGCACAATATTTTTCTAAAAGATAAGTAAAAAAATGAAATATGAACGATCAAAATATATCTTCACTTCACATAATATATCTTTCCCAGAGTATAAAGCTTAATTGCTAAGCGCAACCCATTTATAGTATACGCGGCTCAAAAAACTATTTTAATATACATATTATGACATTAATTGCAATCAATAAAGCTCTAAATAACAGTCGTGATATACTTTTGTAGGATTATTTTCCAGGGGAAATTGTGACTGCCTTTTCTTTCTCGTAAAATTACTTTATTATTTAATATCTCCTAATTACTCTCCATCACAACACAATACATCTTATCTCAACAATGCTCTCGCTACAATTCTCGCTCGATTCCGCTTCAACTCTGTCTCAACTCTACCTCAGCTCTGACCCTCGCACGCATCATCCACTGTATATATTCTTTCATGCATTTTCCCTCTCGTTCTATTCATCATTCGCTCTCACTCATTAAGACCCACACCGACACACACACTCTTACCACGTGTCACAGTTCGACCACGGGTCACCATGCATCCTAGACTCCACGTGCATTCCCCGAAACCATCCACTCTATCCTCGAGATAAACATTCACTCGGTCCGCATTCGACGTTTCGACTAACACTCTTCATTCACACTTGGCGTAATACTCGATGCTTCCCTTCACACGATTCATACAAACCCCTTTTATACCATTTCCACGAATTCTTGGATCCCACACTTTTTACATACAACCCTGCACATATTTGGCTTGGTGGTATGGCAAGCATTTAGTTCCCTCCAAGAATTTAATCCACCGAAATAGCAAATAGGAATAGAAAAGAATATACTATAAATATGAAAGTATTAGTTCCCATTATGGTTAATTAATTTGATTCCGTTTTAAATCCAATATCCGTCAGTCGCCCAGGCTCGTGTATAACGACTCGATATCGTAAAATTCAGATGCTGGACGGGACGTCGTATTAATTACGAATTGTTTACGTTCAATAGACCCAGTTCCTGCTTGATATAAGGCTTTTTAAATACGTTTCTATAATTAATAGACGGGAATTTAATAAATATCTAGAAGTGCGAGTGTATCGATAAAGCCATTGATAAAATCAACAATTGCAATTAACTGTCGTTCATGCTATTTCCATCATATTATTAGATTATCCCACGAATGAAGAGGATCTATTTGGATTAGGTTTCAAACAACGTAGATCGTTCCAACTGTAACAGTAGGATGTGCGATCTGTCGCAATATAAATACTGCGTGCATATTTATATAAAATGTCCTAACATGGAATATGCTGTACGAGTAATAGAACGTTCAGGCGTTCGGATAGTACACAGGTTGGATAACGTGTTTTCGGATAATGGAGATTCTACTGCGAGATAGTGCAAAAATTCCCTGAAAGTGTTCTATAACAGTTTCGTTATAACACGGAGTAGTAAACATGGACAACCCTTGAAGGCAACCGATGCTTTATAGTACTACTTTATAGAAGCTTCAATGGAATTTATAGAAGATTCTACATATATGCATAGCAAAGGCGTCATACGCGTATCTTTTTTTTAGGAAATAAATTCAGTAGGTATTTTTTTTTAACAACTGACGGCAGCCGCACAAACACCTTGATATAATACGGTACCGTGGGACGAAATTTTCATAACGCGGGGTGCGAACGAATCTTCATTACGATTGACGTACCACCTTGGCCATAATTTAAAAAATTTCCAACCTAATTGTTTCTCCTCTTTTTTTTATATAAAACTGTGGGGTCACTTCCCACAGACACCGCTACGGGACGAGCACTACGACCCGGCTCCCGCAGGTGGTTGTATAAGTCTCCGCGAACATATACGAGTCCGACTATTGCCTACTATCCCTGTGTCTAACAATAAGGCGGAGTCTGCTAGCACGCCTCACTAACAAGTCCACTTAGGAGGCCTCGGACGAAACACAACCTGCTTCTTCCTTTTTCCGTCGCTTCTTCTTTCACCATCATATCAACATACACGATACACGAAACTCTCGCAAAACCATACATTATTATATTATGATAGACTAGACCTTGAACTAGACCTTGAAATTACAATTAAACTCGAATTTTTGTGTGAGAAATAGTGTTACGTCCTAAAACGGGCCGCACGATGAGACGTCGAGCGCGCGGCCCTCAGGTCCCCGGTCAAGGGATCATCGAGGACAAGTTAAGTTACGAAAATCGTGACCGATGATACGACGCCACAAATACCATACGGTGTCTTTCTATAATCGAGGAAATTTTTAAGTATCTCCATCAAGCCACAAATTGCATAGCCACTTTTGCGTTATCTTATGGATTTAATACTGCTGTGATAAAACATTTTGAACATCATAAGGCGTCATGAAGCGGCGATTAGACGCTCTCAATATGATAACCATCAAGATCGTCAGAGTTTACTTCACGTGTAATTCAACCTTACCGCGATAAACCGACCGTGTTGCTATTGACACCTGGACCAAACGCACCCATGGGAACAATATCAGTTTATCGTTAAGATCTATTACTAATCCCAACGAATCGTTCATCTCCTTAAACGAGGGCGCTATTATGGCCGTATTCCACAGCAAACCCCAAGGGAACCACTATGGTTTACGCACTGAAATCTTGTGATAGAAAAATGCTTCAGCTGAGCCCTTTCGTTGTCCAGCGAGAAATGCCATTTTGCAGACTGGGAAAATCCACGGCGGTCTGCAAGTTGCAATCGAAAGTATGCAACTAGTGTAAAAATTATAGGTCAACACTTTTAACAGATACGAACTGCTGTCGCATTTGCCAATAGGGCACGTGTTGTCTCTAAAAATAGAAATGATTTATACTCGATAGGCGAAGAACTTCCCTAGAAACGTGCAAAACCCAAACTGGCATACAGGTGTTACGTAGAAAGCCTTCATTTCCTTCGTTTCTTCATTATGCACTTATTTGGCAATCGCGAGTGCATGCACTCGAACCACCCCTTCCGCGATGACGCAATAGCTCAGTCCCTTCAGAAGAATCTTCGGACTCCCATGGAAGATTCCATGCCCCCACCATGCTTTACGACTAATTTTCGAGTACAAAAAGAGCATGGAAATCACGCTCGCGGCTCAGTATGGAATCCACTAGCTTCGTGCCATGTCGATGCCACCTAGCCATACTGTTGCCCAGCGAGATCGGATTTTAGTCCTTTTCGAGCAACTACTATTTATTTATTACCGTGCAGTACATAAATCTACTGATAGGCATCTTTGAACGTATATTGCACTTGTATCCGAAAATAAAGATTGAAGAAGGTGGATGTTAGATCCCCGGCAATCTGTATATTACAAATAGCGAAGAAAGAGAGAATATAGAATTTATTACTTGAACTTAACGCATTATAGCAATACATTTCCGATACCAATCATTAGCAGTAACGTCCCACCAAATAGATACCACTTAACCGCTCGAGGTGTATCGATATCATAAATTACGAGGTTACATAACTAACAATCCTGTGGCTCCCTGTGATGAAATAGGTGCTGGTTCGCCCGTAACTAATAAACTCTATAAAACAACCGATCCTCGGCTCCGCAGCCACGCCCCTTTACCCTCGGCCCGTAACACAAATAATTAAAACGGGGATTCCGACCCACGTAACAGGAAACGCACAAAGATGGCGGAAAAAGAATGAAAGAACTGAAAAGACGAAAAACCGAATTCACAGAGGAAACCTGTGGGTAATAAAAAGCAAAAAATTATCCACTTGAACGGCATAGTAGGATGGTACTGTAAGGAACTTAACATAGGTAACAGAATTTAATTAGTAAAAACATTATCATAAGAATGCAAACGTACAATGTTGGAAAGTGATTATTCCCTCCAAATTTACACAAAATGGGCTGTACGAAGTCGCATATACGAAATTTATACTTTTTCCAGTTGATTGCTGGAAAAATACACATATTTGTCAGCATCGCCTGCCGCGTGAGTTAATGCAGTCTCACACCAAACAAGTATTTTTTGCAAACAAATAATCGTAACCTACCACCTCTTGAAGCTTCATCTACGACTCCCAAGCATCGATGAAATTTTCGTATATGCCATCTTACGGAGCATAAAAAAACGAATACCTTGACCTTTTACACTTTTTATATCTCCTTTATCCTTTACCATTATCTGCTTTTGCCTCACATTCGGGAACCATCTTTACTCCCTAAACACGAACATCAAGCCGACAAAAATAAAGGTCGAACATTTATTGATCCTTTAGCCTCGTGCAAAGTTTCAAATCGAAAGTTATCGCTCGAATGATGTACCAGAGTGTTCAAAGAATTACAAAAGCACCTTGGTGGATAAAATAGCGACCGGCCAACTTACAACTCAACTGGAAACGGAATTGGAATTAATAGAACGCCAATTTCATTACGAACGAGGTCGAATAACTGCGTATCGTATATGTATAATGTCCTAATAGCTGATTAAAAAAGTTCAAGCTATTATTTATTAGACAGAAACGTGGCAGTTGTTCAGACCTTGACAAAATTTACGGACGGGTATAGATATGCAAATGGTACAGTCTACAATCTACACGAATAGGGATTGAAGAGAAACATACCTACTTTTATTTACAACTTTTAGGATAATAGAAAGCGGAGGAGAAAAATTAATAACACTATACTAAATCTACACGTAGGAGAAGGGGGATCTCCCGAAGGGTATAATATTGCAGGTCTAACATTCGTTTTAATAGCTATAAACAATAACAATTCAGTGGCCATCGAGAATATCACGGAATCTATAAAAAAAACATTTGTCCATAGGTACGTTCATGGCGAAGAGTTTCCGACCAGTGCGATGTATGTATATTTATAATAGATTAGTAAGTCAACGAATATAAAATAGAAAGTTTGCATGACTTTGAAGAATCACAAAACCTTCGAAATATGATTATACGACGCCTTTATTGGTAATAATAAAAAGATAAAGTTAAGCAGTGCTTTTGTTAAAAACTATGCCTCTAGATCTTTTCAGTTTTCGAGTTACTCTATGTACTTTCTCGATCAATTTGTTTATTGTGAAATATCCTGTCAAGCATTTCGAAAAAACATTCCAGAGATCCTTATTTGACATTGGATAATGTTCTCCAACCTTCCTGCCGGGATGATCCCAGAGCAAAGCAATGGGGTTTAGATCCAACGAACCGAGCTGGCCATCACTTATCAATTAGTAATCCTTCCCATATTTCTTTCGGAAATCCTTGACATTTGAACGCACGCTTGGAGTCATCCCCTACTCGCACGAATCCATGTCAAACATCAGTTACAACTTTCAGAACATTTCAAGAGCAACGAACACTCGGACCAAAATAGCTCAAGCATATCTCAGCCGATCAAGTTTCGGTCTTCGATTAAACGTAGCTCTCAGTTTGAACAATAAACTGTTAGAAAAACAACGCATAAGAGGAGTGAGCATAAAGTACAAATTTTGTTGTCACGTATTATTGATCTACATGAATCCCACTTTAGTTTCCCCTTAACTTCAACAGTATGCAATAGTTTGTAACTGTAAAACATGAATATAATTGCATATGTTTAGTCAATTTCGTATCACAGTGTTTGATCGAACATTTTTTGCCTCGGATTAATTGTACACAGGACATGTAGGGGCCCAAAAAAATTAAAGGTCAGACACTCGAGATTCGATTCAGATTTGCACGGGCTGGTCAGTCGAACCACGTCTTCTTACTTCTTGCTGTTACACCCAGGCCTCGATCCCACGTGTATTATAAAGTCTTTATGGCCCCCTAAATATGGCTCAAATAGAGAAATATGTACTAAGTATGAATATGAATTTCCACCGAACATTCATTTGGTGAAGTAATATACATGTGATAAAACTGTATCCACATGCGTCTAATCAATGGGATACAGTAAATTCAGGCAATATGATGCAGATCGTTCAATGCAAGACCTGGTAAATGTACTGCAATTTAAAAGTTATAACGTACAAAATGTAATACATGATGCGGAATGCTAGAGCCCTGGATGCAGTTACTTTTATTATTTGTATTTCTTGCTCTCTATTATTTCGATGCGTTAATCTTAGGCCGTGGACGATCAATTGCTGTTCATATTTTTATTGAAACATTTTATGTACGAAATTTCATGGCCGCAATTATTAAGAAACTATAACATAAATTACTTAGAATGGTAACTTTTGTTAACACTTTTCATCTTGCGACTGCACAAAGTGAATTCATGTGAGCAAGTTATAATATGTACAGTATAATTGTAACCTGCTACAGAATGGAGGGAAACATTGCTACTATAGTCTCCTATTTTGTTAACTACAGAATTGCCACTGTGGCGTGAATGATTATGCATTCCTTACATCTCCAACCGCGCTAGAGTGCAAAATAATTAATTGTCTATGAAACTAGTGAAAAAACCCATTGAATATATTAATGGGCACAGTATTTAACAGTATTAACCAGGAATTTTCGTGCAAAATATTACTATAACTCATATAAAACCATATCCAGAACATTCGAATTTTGAAATGAATTTTATAAACGTTATACGATAAGAAATGACCCACCAAACCAAAAGGTATATGAATCCCTTGGAGCCGAGATTATATGCTGCGTGATAAAATACAACATTGCAGACACTAATATTTCAACGTAAAGCTGTGCAGCTTATCTAAGATCTGAGAAACGTGTAATTGTCATAAAAAAAATTGCTATCGACTAATCAACAAATATGGAGTTCACTTTTCACGAACGTCATCACTAATACGTTAATAGATGCGTATGTGAGCTTTACAGATGGATCAAGCGTATTTCTTTGGAGTAGTACCTAAAATATAAAATCCGGGCAATAGACTAGAATACGGGCATGGAAGCGTACAACAAGATTATAATGTAGAATTTACAACTGAAAGCAAAACACAATAACTAAACAAAAAATAAAAATAACTTGTGTGTTCGAATTCTCTAACGACCATTGCAATTGAAAGCTCTGCAACAGTCGATCCAGCTACACGGAAGAGTGAATTCAGTGATCGAAGAATTTTCCATAGTGATAAAGAAACATACTGTATGCATGCGAATACGAAGGCACATAAGGGTCAAAGACAACGAAATCGTTGACAAGGACGCACAAAAAATGCCAGAGGATGTACGCGCAAATATTATCCTTATGTGATCAGCAGAGTTAAAAAGACATTGTACTCCCATAAAGGTGGGTATAGACGAGCGTCCTGCGGCTGCAACGCGGCTGCAACGCGGCTGCAACGCGGCTGCAACGCGGCGTTACGAGGTGTGCGCAGTGTTCCGTTTTTACCCCGAACACGCATCGCGCACGGAACGAACCATGAATTTCAACGCGCATTCGCCGAAGACGATCAAGCTCTGATTACAGCTAGTAGTGCACTGATAATTTTATCTTTTTCCCGAAACCATCCTGCCAGAAAACCGTCCACACTGCGGCAACGAATCCCTTTGTGTTCGCGCAAAAAACCGGGTCGAAATGGTTCGTTGCGCGACATTGCTACCGTCCAAACGAACGAATATTCGGCCAAACACGTTCGTTCCGTGCCGCGTTGCAGCCGCAGCGCGCTCGTCGATACCCACCTTAAGACGTGCAGCTAACATAATTTCATAAAATTTCTAAAACAGTATTTGTATCGTTACCATGTTTAACAGAAAACACTGTTTCTTTATATTTTACACAATACCTATGTGGAGAAAGTTGATAATAATTAGATCTTGATTTCGTCCACGTATATGTTAGAATATGTGAGGTACGGGAATGATGATGATAAATGAGGTATGAAATTTCAATAAAAAAGAGTAGCCACTCGCTAAAAATAACCTACTAAGACTAAAACTTTCTGCTATGAAATGGAAAACTCCATCTCAAATGAACCAACGAAAGAGCGTCATATGACATCATTAAAATTGGAGACGATATTATCGTGCACCTATAGAAGGTGAGACACGTAAAACAGGACATCTAAAAATCTCTGTCAGGGTTGAAGAAAAGGAAACGTGCAAAGGAGGAAAGTTATACTGTTCAAGAGGACAATTATGTTGATACTGATAAAACTCCTATTTGACATTTTCGCAAGGTCTTTTGTAGATCAATGATGCAGTTACGGAACTATACGTATAATATATCCTTTTCTTCTGTCTGTAATAGCTTGAGTCCAGGATTCTGTGTTTGATCATCGGGAATATTAACACGCAAAAGGATTCCGAGAGTGTCGGGTTTCAATCATGCCCGTAACGCGTGTGCAATTAGTGAAAGATAATCCCCAAATGTAGATATACAGAAACTGTGCTACAGCTGTGCCAAACGGTACAATATACTGCATAAAATCCTCAAACTTAATTATCTTGAGATAAAGTTTCAGATGAAAAAGTGTATTCTACGTTTCAAACAAACTACTTTTTGCATAAAGAATGGTATAGTATAGAGCAGGGGTCGATAAAATACAACCCTCGGGCCAAACCTGGCCCCCCTCGCAGTCTGTTTTTAATCCGGCCCGCGGGTTAATATTGTTTTTTGCATGAAAAAATTACAAATAAATCAAATTACGCCCTGTAACGGAAGGGTCGATAGTTCAGCTGAGATTAATGAAGTATGTATAATTGCAATAGAGATCATTATTAACATATGAGCACTTGTAGACAGCTTTTAATGGTAGAAAGTACTAACATCAAACTCCAGTATGATAAAATATCATCTCAGAAAAAGCAATTACATTCACTGTATTAGTACAAAACTTAACCAGTTCTGTAATACGTTTGTTAATAAACGGAAATATTTTATTCTTTTTTTTTTTAATGTCAGCATGTGTATAAATGTTATGCAAAAATGTCACTTCCTAATAAAAAAATTTGGATGTTAATGCTCTCTCTGTTAACGCCCCCTAAAATGTAATGGAATACCTTGTAGATTGTTAGTAAAAATGAATGATTTTCACATATCAAAAGGACCCCATATGTACCAGCTGTTTCATTCTCGCGAATCGAAGAAATTTCGAAGTGCCACGAGGGCATCTAACTTTATTAATCGAATTGTATATGAATGTTGTATACGAATTAATAGAATTACCTATATAAATATCTTCGATCTAGCTACCTGGCACGACAAGCATACAAAATTTACGATCCGGCCGTTTTCAATAAAAGTTTGCCGACGCCTGGTATAGAGTATAGAATCGTACAGCGTTAAATTGATTATGCATTTATATATAGTATTTTCTTGTATATTGGAGTATTGATCGCTACGTATAATTACCTGGCGTATAATTAACATTGTCTATCGCTATAACTGATCATTGAAAACAATGTTAAATAAATGTATCATCGTAATGTATAGTAATGTATCACTGTAATCATCGATATTCTTGTCAGATGTTGTGCCGCATGACATTAGCAACTTGCTTCCACATAGTTGTAGTCGATATTCAAATTTATATAGTATTACATCATATACATACATCATCTTCGTTAAGCCATCGTCCTTTGCAATGGCAGGAGAAACATGCACCTACGTGAGCGTTTAATAGTTCAATAAGTTTTCCTTTCGGAGAACAAGATTACGCGTCGGAGATACGATGCAACAGATATTCATGTTTCATCCATTTATGCAACGGATAAATGGTTGTCTATAATAAATGTTGCACAAGAAAAACTTGTTACATAATAAATTCAGGTTGCTACCTCAAGTATTCAACAAATTTTCTCCACGTGTTCAAACATTTTCAATACAGACTGAATACAAATTTTTAAAAGATAAACATAATTTAGTTATATTTTACAAAATGGACTGCCATTCTATTTCCAAAATATACTTTATCATATGTATAGAACATTATGAAGTACGTTCTCAGCGTTTTGTTCTTTGTTTTTAATCGGACGTTAGACACTGTTTGCACTATTTTCTGTATCCTGCAAGTCTGGAATACTCAATATAAATAGCATTTATGGAATAGAGCTACAAAATGTTAAATGAAAAAAAAACACAAAATATGTATAGTTTATTTTACTTTTTAATAATTGGAAGAAATAATTATCTACTTTACAGGCCACCTTGTGTATTCAATATTATTCCCCTACTGTAACTTGCGAAAGCAGAAACAGACGATATTGTAGAAGTTATTTTTTGTAAACCCCACATAGTTGGGAATAGAGGACAGGTGGTGTAATAAGACTTCAGTTACTCTCATTAAAACACTAGCTTTATTATTAATGCGTCGACACACGACGTTACTCAAACACACGATACTTTTCACTACGCTCTGTTTCCACCCTCTCTTCACTCTCACTTAGCTCTGCCTTAGCTCTGCCTCATTCATTCTTTATATTCTTTCACTCTTAGTTTCTCTTTCATTCTATTCCTCATTTGCTCTCACTCATTTAGCACACACCCCCGAAGTCATCCCTCGGTGGTGGTCGGTCCCGACCACCCGAACCCTTGGGCCACGGTAACCCCCCCCCCCCCCCCATACAGACGACCTTCTCAAGTACTCAGCTCAGAACGTACCTTTCATACATCGCAATCATTCTAAACACTCACGCAGTATTTCCAATCCTACAATATGTACAGTAAATTAGGGCACAATACGGTAAATAAAAAATAACGGTGGGAAAGAATTACTTACAACTATTTCCCTGTTTTAAATAAAACTACTTAAGAATACAAGCTGCAGACAAGTTGCTTACAGTATCCCGTTAGAATTGTATATAAAAATTGACCTAAACGTGTCGTGAATTTATTGTAATCTACAATTTATTGGCTTCACAAATAATGTGTGATTTTGAAGAACAGTATATATAAACTTTTATATCGTACACAACTGAAGGAGCGTCGTAGAAAATTTTACACCCCTTGAGAAGCCGTGGATTTGTATGGACAATCGTGTCGCCTTTTTGCCCACCAATTTTCTCTTCTCTATTTTAACTGCTTTACAAGTACTGTGTGGACCACATCCAATTTCAGCACATTACTTCTTTCCCCTTGACTGAAGTCGTTTCAAGGCAACGCATTTTTAAAGAATGGAAGGAAATTATTCATAAATTGCAGGAAAGCTGTTAACTCTTCCGGAAGAAATATTCAGCCCTGTATTACTACACTACTTCGAAGTATAAATAATCAATCCGTATTGATACATAAACATCATATTTTAAGGACCATTATAAAGTCCTTTAGAATAAACAGTTCTCGGAACAGAACAACTTTGTTTTATACGATGTACAGGGTGATCCATGAGATCGAAACTATCTGCAATCCGTTTTTCGATTGCAGTTAGAAAAAGATTTTGCAGGAAAAATTTGGTTCAAAGATTATCTTTTTTCTTAATTTTATTTAAGTTATACGTATGAGTATTTTACACTTGCTTCATTTTTGTGAAGTTCTCTTGTTGAATTCCAGGGTAAACGAAATCGTGTGCAACAATTACTTTCGCAAAGAGGTTTTGCATCAGAATATCGTGACGAGTTTGCGCGACAGAGTGATGGTATGCGTCTTGTCCAAAACTATTCTAAGCAAGTACAATTGGTATTCCGCTACTGTATACATTATGAGTTTTAAGGGGGAAGGCTGACCTTAGGCATTGTTGTGCCGCCTTAGCCAACGCGGAGTCTGGCCCTTGGCAGTAGTCGTATCGCTGACTACTACCTTCGTGCATAATATTCACTCTGACTGGGCCAGGATCCGCGGGCCTTGCATATTATCGGTGACTCAACGGCTGGTCATCCAACGGTCTTTAAACCATTTAACCTTTGCTCCAATTGTAGGGAATCGATAGGTAGACGCGATGGGAAAGAGCACCAAATGAAACGGTTTCGGTTGCGTTCAAACGTTCACTTGTTTTTCGTAAACAAAGTTAGTTATACAATACCGCAGAACAAGCAGGGAAGTTACACGTGACAATAGTTGCATGTACATACACATTATATCAAAGTTCTTTGTGCGATAGGTACAATGCAAATCGTTTCACATCATTGTAAACAGTATTAGTATTTAATAAATTGATGAATAGGCATAAAAACAACGATCATTACAACCTTTCCGTACCGAACACCAACATTTTTTTGTTAATTATAATCAGCTAAGAGTTACGACTTGTTCCAGCTAGTATCCTACCACTTTGTATGTTAGTAACTCAGGGACGACAACACGACAATTAGAGACTCGTAACGGCATTAAAAAATCGTCGCGCGACCACAGATACAATTGATTTCACGGAAGCAAATTATATTAAAAAGGGCATACCTCAAGAATCATACAAAGTTCTTAATCTTATCATTCGGTTCATTTCGAAATCTCTTTAAATCTGAGCTAAATATTTCGTGTTATTGTCATTTGCAAAATGATAATTTCAACTATAGGTAGTGTCAACTTAATTTCCGGTAAACGTTTATTACGCAATGTTTTTTTAGTTGCAAAATTGACTGTTCATTCGACATACAATTAAATTGTTTACTATAGTATTCTTTTACAGCTTGGCTAAATATGTTTTTGTTCATTTATGTCGTTTTACTTATTTTTATTACATCTTTTCATTGGTCGTGAACGAAATTGTGGTAAATGGTAACTTACAGTTAATACAACATCTGACGTATACCAACGTAAATCGAATAAAGATCGAAGAAACGACATCAGTGCGCGGTAGATACAAAGAATTCTGTAGAATCTGCATGGGTGGAACCAAACGGTTACAGTTTATACGCGGTTGCTTAATTAGTGGTCTTGTGCACTACCTGGAGAAAAGTTCGAGTTGGTCACACCCTTGGAGCGGAGGACCACAAGGGTAATCTTCGTGATGGCTTCGAATAGTGTACGTCATGCCAGACCATAAATTGTAATCAAACGAGATATTTACAGTATCACGTAGAGATAATATACCTATACATGATTTATATAGCTTAACGGTTTATTTCTGGAAACCAGTTATTAAATTTTAGCATTCTAACCCCTCGATAGAAGTAAGATTGACCGGGTGTTAAGAAATAAAAGAATAGTCGAAATATCAAGAATGTGCAATAAAGTATGAAACGAATATGTATTTATATACATATAATATGCGAGAGGTACCTCGCTCTCGAATGTTTAGCGATAGCGTAGGTTCATGAAATTCTTCGAGGCCTCCTAATATACTCGGACGAAAAGAAACTGCGGCAACGGGTTTTTTCAGTTCAGCATCCAGAACGGGGGGAATTTAATTACATGTGCATCATTGTACGTCTGTTTTCGCATGCGCAGTGTAACTCGCGACACACATTGAACGGTACGTTTCTTGAGCGAGGAATAAGGGTGGCACGTGGGTACCTGACATTCGTTCTGTCTGTCTGGAGTTGAGGACCTAGACCAACGAGCAATATAGATGGGATAATTGCAGATAATTTGCGGCGTCGATTGCTATGCGTTCTCCTCTTCAGCCACCCTTCTCTCGTCAGCCACATCCGTCCCCTCGTTCTCCAATTATCGTTCCCCTTGCATCCTACCTCGTCTTTTCAACACTCGAGTTTGCCTCATTTTGCTCGTCGAGAAGGAACAGCTTTTTGCTCGCAACTCCGAAACCTGGCGATCGCGCGAATCATTTACATGCAACTGTAACTTATAATCTGCGGACTACGAGCGCCATTGTTTTTGCTGGCTGCGCGCTCACGAACTCTCGTCGCCAGTTGTACTTCTTTGCCCTTTTCGTACCAGTGATTTTTGCGCTCGGGTAATTACACTAGTTTTTTTATCTGGAGTTTGAATAAATACACTTGTGCCTCGTTACATGTTGGGAATTGCTTGAATTCTGCACCCCGGAAAGAATGGAGAACTTACGAATAATACGCTAGGCTACACCTTCGTTGCAATGCTTTTCCGCTCTCCGATTGTTTCATGCTAATATATACTAGTCTCTTGCTCGATCGAAACATTCCACAATTATATTATATCTTCGTTTGTATTTCGGGGCCACTGTTTTATATAGATAACGCCAGAGAACCAAGACTATTTAAAACAGCATGAGCGCGATGGATTAAAATCCATTAACTTAAAAGCTAAACTTTTTTGGCCTAAACGGAATAGCTCTCATTCAGTTGCGTAGAAAAATAATAAATGGAAAATGTTCCTTTGGAAAGAACGGATTCTAAATATCAGTAAAACGGAAAATACTGAAGTGGATCTGATTTAAAAATTATATGCATATATGGACCGTTTATTTTGAAAGTGGTGTAAGTCCATTTTTGAACAAAAATGGGACATGAAGTAATTCCTGCTTAATTTAATGTAAATTTTTTATTTATAACTAGTCTGTGCTTAATTTCTTAAAAAGTTCCCATGTTTTGTACAGTTTAAAATTGATCGGTAAATGAAATTGCATAATCATCGATTGTGAAAGTAGTGTAAGTCCAATTGACAGAGGTAGGATTATTCTGATGTAATAAAACAAAGTAGAAAACATGATAAATTCATTTTACATGAAATGAAACGAGAGGATTTTGTTTCAATAAAAAGTCTTTTGCGATTAAAAAACAGATAAGAAGAAACGCTAATGGAGAACAGGTAAATTGGTTGCAAATATGTTGAATGAGGTTTCTCAAAAGTGCACCATACACTATTTTATATAAAACATCGACGAAGGACAAAGAATTTAAAACTATAAATTCATTACCTACACGTCCTGGAAGACCGCTAAAATTTGAAAAAATCGCCCTGGCGCCTTTGCACCAAGATGCTAGGCCTATTACTTATATAATTATATAATATATAATTTAAATTATATAATAAATACTTATATAATTATATAAAAATATAAAGACATCATTCAGGGATTATTGGATTAATATGAAGTATATTTTAAGTGATATTTCATTTTTCAAAATTGAAATTAAACGATTTTTACAATTGTCCAATTTTGAAAGTGGTGTAAGTCCATTTGCAGCCCGTAAGTATACATCAGTTTAGTAAAATACGCCTAAAACAAGTTTATATAACCAAATTACATATTAATAAAACAGTAGAAACATTGCCAGACTTAACATAATTTGCCTAAATTGTTAAATTAACATATATGTTACACCTAAATTTTCTCGAAACAAGAGAAAATGGACTTACACCACTTTCAAAATAAACGGTCCATATGTCTATCGAAATATCGATTTAAAATGTATGCTTCTCGTAAATGCGTCAGATTTGTATGTGCGACTGAAATGCATTTCGAACAGAAGAGCAGAGTTATAGGTGTATGCAGGCAGCGCTTGGTTCTAGTATACACGGAGCCAGGCTTTGAGCGAAAAGCCTGTGTCCTTTAAAAATGTGCAGGATCAGCCAGGATTCAGAATGAAATGGAGAATGAGAGACAGAGGGGGAAAATGTATTAAACTACAATACGAGGATATACACGTACATGTCATAATAATGCTTGCTCACAGTATATTAGGATTACTTTTAAAAAAGGAATAAGGTAGGGAGACGCCGTTGAATAATTTTATTTAATAATTGTAACCTATGGATTAATTTTCATTACCTACACTTTTTTTTCATTCCTGAAAGTCGAACTTGCTCATCTCATAGGATTTACACAAAATAATCCCAACATTGTAAACCGTATTAAGCAAGTCTGGTATCTCCAATGCAACGCCGTGCTATTCATTATGTTACTATGGTTAAAACAAACCCAAGCTTAGATTAGCTGGAGTTTACTGAAAAATTGACTATTTAAGAAATAATATAATTACCACATTTTAATGCTATAATGTCTTAAATGTGTTTAAATGTTTCATAATATATGAAAATAGTATTTATTATTTGGCAAATATAATTCATTGAACTATAGAGAGGCTCCTACAGAGATTTTCAAATTGATAGATTAATCATAATTCGGGCAAATCGCCTTGGGCAATTTTAAACTTCGCAAACTAATATACCATAAATAACGTTTTCAAGTAAATGAAATATTTCCTACATTCAGAAGTATGAACTAACAAAATTTTATATCAGAGGTGTTTCGCAAAATACTAAAGTTTTGATAGTCGAAATTCACAGCTTTGGCCAACAATCTGTAATCCATAAAAAATAGCTTGTGATAAATATTTCGTTCAACTGTAAAAAGCATACTCTTCACAAAAATTGAACTAAAAGTAATGAGTATTGAGAAAAACTAGAACCTCGCTCGAGTACTGCAATTTTAACATACATCGTCTTTCTAACAATCGCTGCGCATCTTTCAATCGTCAAGTACCGGGGACCTATACCGAAGGAACTGAAATATTGCCATCTGAAATACAAGTTTAGCGTTTGAAAAGCTGCAAGATGGTCACCATATGATCGATAACACGGGCAACTGAGTTTAATACAAAGTTCGAACACCCAAAGCTCCGAAGGAAAATATTGCTGAATGAAATAGCAGCAAACATATCAAAGTTCTGAAAAAAAGAAATCAGTGAGCGTACAATCTGTCGCGGTTTCCTTAAGAAGCAAAACTTTACTACTCGGATTTGATCTTGGGAATGGCTGGATGAAATTGGCCATAAGCGCACCGAAGTCCCTCCCAGCGGTGGACGAGCAAGAGTGCGACTTATCGAAACTCTTTCGAAACTTTTGCGAGAGGTCTTTTCCTCGGCTCATCACTTCAGCTTCCCACCCTTATTGACTTTAAGTCCGCCATTTGGAACCTCTCCGTTACCTCCCGCCCTTACAACAATCTGTCGCGTTCCTCGATCTATGCGAATGTACCGATCTAATAACTCGAAGCCCTAATGAATTGAGCCGATGCTAAATATATCGGTAAACATATCCCGACTCGGAACTCGTACTATTGTCCCTTGTCTTCTGTTTCAAGGAGGTATTCCGGTATCGGGCTTTGGAGAAATCCACGTCGTATAATCTCGCGAAGGATACAGTTTAACAAAATTGATGTGCAAAACCTATGATTGTTTGGAGGACCCTGGGATCAATGGTATTTGTTACCGGTAAATCAAATTTTCAATGCGGTTCTCAAAATTGTGTCCATAGTCACCCGTACATCTACTGGACCGATTGCTTCCAAGTTTGAAGGGCACTTTCAGTGTATTAATGACTATACCCGTACTAGAACCAAATCAAAATTTGTACTCCTACCTTTTTAGGCCCCTCGACGATACAAAAGAGTGGGAAAAATCGCTAAATTAACATCAAAGTATCGCTACTTTTTTACTTATCGCCTTTGTTTCTTCTTGTTCATATTATAGTCAAATACATTAGGAAAAGTGAAGATTTCAAATAATACTAACTGATTGGGATCAAGAATCTTATTGTTCTTTTGATTTCGTTTAAGGTCATGCGCTGTCACCAATTTCGATTTTCCATCGATAACAAAAACTATAAACGTCACTAAATTATCTATAAATAATCCGTAAAATTTTTACTGCAAAAAGCATTATCGTTTTTTCGGGAAAAGTCCTCAAAACTGCGTTAAAAGACGCGTCCCACACTAGAATAAGTAACTATGCTCCCTTCATCGTGAAACTCTGCCTCAATTTTCTATGTCGGCCTTCTGCTTCCACGTTATATTTATTTCTGCGCGGTCATAAAAACGATTAGCCCTGCATTTCGAGACTCCGGTCATTACAGTGGTAATTATTATATTAATACGAATTAAGAATTTTTATTACACCTTCGAGCAGTATTCTTTAAACTTCGTTTCAGCTGCATCGCACAAGTGGAGTTTACGAAGTAATGGAGTCTTAAATTATACATTAAATGCTGCGAAATTAAATTTTATTATTCGTCAGAGTTTTTGTAATAAGTAGTCATATGGCGCAGCAAGTAGCTATGAAACAGAACTGTAATATATTACACGGACTAAAAAGGATAGTAGCAAAATCTTTGCAGATTATTTATATTATATTCCTTTATCGAAATATTAAATGTTCATCGAAGAAGCCCAAAGTTATGAAAATAGTTAATAGAAAAATGAAGCGAATTAGAAATAAACCATCACGGCACCTTACATATTTCTGTACTTTAATAATTATTAACGTTATATTGAAATTCAAACTCTTGAAAATCTAACTATTATAATCATACTTTAAATTGCTGTGAAGGGTCACAGAATGAATTTAGCAATAGCAATCAACTGCTTAGGAATATTGGTACGATTTGAACTGTTATATAATCTGTATCGTGATATTATTCCACGTCAAGATTTTGCAAGGTCGACATTAAGCATTTCTGTGAAACCCGTGGTCGTGGCACCCTATGTAGTTGAAAGGTCGCACTTTTACACGGACATCCTCTTTGCCAGGATCCCTTATATCCTCTAGGGTATCTTATAAATTAAATTGAATCAATATAATTCGAGGACACGACCAAGCACATCTACACGCATCCTCTAGGAAATGTTACGTTATCTAAGCGCTTCTCAACCCCCTTGACTCGTGTACCTATTACAAAATATATTTCGTAAACATAATCGCATCGTTCGGTACTCTTTCAGCTGTTGGATAAAAATGTGATAACATTCAAAGAGAAATTAGTAGGTGAACTGCACTTCAGGCCCATATTCGATTAGCCTAAGATCGGACTATTAAAAGGGATATATCCTCTTGTACGATTAAATCCAACTTTTCACGCGGCATAAGAATATAATGAGAAAAATATGTGCTACTGCTTAAGACGCATAAAACGAATCCAGTAGCTTCTAAAAAAAATATACTCTCCAAGTTTTCATGATTGACACCAATAAACTTTTGCTTGCGACGGTTTTTGTTTTATTAAACCAGCAGAATCAGATAAAATATCGCGACGGCCGATATACCACCATGTGGTGTATAACATTTTCAGTCATTCTACTATCGATTTCTTAAACACATTTTACCTAATTAGAAGGTGGAGTATCCATGAACGATATAGCCTGCGTATCTATCATAATTACTGAGTGTTGCGTATAATTGTAAAACATTGCTGGACAGATCCCCTGTTGAGAACCACTGTGCTAGAATGAAAACGAGGATGCGTGGGGTTGATACGCGTACAGGTAGATGTATCGGTCCCCCTCGTAGTGAATTAAATAGACCATGCCTGGCCCAATCCCTAGCTTATTGGATCTCTCTCCCTCGGAAAGTGGCCAGAGTTTCACTTACTGCCCTTCTGGCCTCTCTCGGGGGCATTGCGTTGATAGCCACATCACTATCCCTCGGCGTAGCCGTGGTAACGTTTCTATTACGTAGGCACGATGACTTCCTAATTATCATTTCACAGATATTGTGATACCGAGAGCTTATCGGGCTATTTTAAGTGAAGGAGCAGGGAACGGAATAATCTTGGCAATCGGCTTTGCGATACCGAGTCAATTTTTTCTGTTCGTCGAGATGTGCTTGCGGCTGAATCTAAGTTGAATAGTTAAGTTTCGGCGAGCAAAGAAAGAAACGCTGATCAACGTTTCTACAGATTTGGAGATTATCAGAAAATATATTTCATACGAAATGGTTATTTTTACAACTCGATAAGCATTTAAATTAACGTCACAAAAAGTATTCCCATATTACTAATGTAATTAAATTGGAAACGTGCATACTAGTGTTTGATGTTCGAATAAACAATCGTTTTGAAAGTCCGTGATCTCTCGGCCACTACAACATTGTACCATTTATTCCATTTATTCGCAATATAAAACTTGCAATAGTCATGTGCAATGAAAAAGAAGCTTCAAAAATCTTCCATGGAAGTAAAATAAGGATTGTAACAATTGAAAACCAGTCCTATTTTATTAATAATATCCGATCTACAAATATATGAACAATTATTTCAATCATTCGCAATAATGAAACACTCGTTATAATCATTGGAGAACATTTGGTAAACATTCAAATGGTGGAAGGTTGACGGAAGAGTTCTTTTAAAGAAACTGACATTGTTTTAGCATCCAATATAGAATTACAAATATGACGAACAAAAAATATATTTTATTACATTTTTCTTATCTCAACTTAATACACCTTCTTACCCTTCAAGCTTCACCTTTGTCTATTCCCCCAAACTTCAATTACAATTTGCCGCTTTCTTTCACATATTTATGCTATACATATAGATTGCAATAATAATAGAATACTGCACGAGATACATATAAATGTACAATATATCCGCCACACTGAAACGACATACACGAAGAATAATAGACAGACACATGTGTTAAGACCTATTTCGAAATATGACCAATACCGGCCCGAATATAGATAAGAGTACCTTTTAATCGTCTATTAATTTACTTTCATCCGAAAGAATTATAGGCCATTTAATCAAATTTTGAGGTATTAAATTGTTTCTACTTTTAAACGAATTGCATATTAAACTATATTTGTTGTCTTGTGATTGTTTCCGGTAAATATTGTTCGTGACATAGGATAGATTGAACCTAAATCTTAACGGTGATGCATTTATAAATTCTGTACAAGGATTATAGGTTTGGAACAAGTTGAAATCAGTTCTTCCGTTTAATATTTCCATCCTCAAATGTTTAACTGTAAAGAATTTTGTTTTTTCCAAATGCATGCACGTTTTATAAAAAAAAACAGTGGTGTGATGCAATATATTGTTTAACCACCAAATAGCTCATATTATCACCTACAATGCGTTGTTTTACCCTCTGTAATATATTCTTATTCGACAGAAAGTACTGTTTAAAATACATAAGCTTGAGTTGAATCATATTAAATATTAAAGAACAAGCATAAACTGTAATATTATTCAATGCTTCGTTAATTCCAGTGATTATAATAGTGGTCTAAGTGGTCTAAAAAACAAGTGAATTTATCACTTATTTTGTCGTGTCGTTGAAGAGATTCCAATTTACGTATATTTTGACAGTCGTGTAACAGTAAGACACTTGCCATTCTGAAAATTGTGAAACAATATAAAAATTATATATTTACAGAGTTTCTTAATATTTGAATTAAATGGATTAAATAACATGTTTCGAAGGCAAAGAACACTAAAATATGGATGAACATTAATTAATCAAAATTATATCAACTATGTATGTAAATTAATATATTTGTTTCTAACTGACCCTTTTTTACAAAAATTTGTTATTCAATTTGTTAAGATATAGCATTTATTTTGATAATAGTCCAACAATAAATCATATGAAGTTTCACAAAACACCTTCATTCGTAAGGTAAACGGAACATTTTTAAACCATAGAAAATATTTCAAATAAAAGGCCAAGTATTTTGTGAAACATTTTGTTACCTAGTGCAAACATATTTTTGCATACACCCAAAGGGAAAACTTTAAATATCTCGGAAGGAAAAATACTCTATTACGATGTAATTTGACTTATCTATAAAAATATCAATTATAAACAAACAAGTATAAACTAAAATATAATGCAGAGTGTCCCACGTAACACTATTCACGATTTTTCAAGTACTTGCGATAATCTGACAAAAAAATATTTTAAACAAAATTTGATCAGTTTTCGACTGGCTATACATTGCTATAAAAAAGTTCGCAAATGGCTGTTTGTATTTTTGACAAGATCACCCGAAGAGCATGGTATACTAGGTCGTTGAATTCGTTTTGATACGGACTATAATACTGTTAAGGCAAAAATACAAAGTGGCATTTTCGAATTTTTTTTATTGCGATGTATAGCCAATCGAAAACTGATCGACTTTTGTTTAAAATATTTTGTTGTCAGATTATCTCAAGTACCTGAAAAATCGTGAAAAGTGTTACGTAGGACACCCTGTATATTCTACGATTCTCGATTCTCGAATAAACATTATATTTTGCACATTTTGCATTGCATGTACTTAAGAGAATTTACTGTTTCTTAGTAGCGCAGTAGAGTAAGACTAGAACAGTGGAGGCCAATTACAACAATGAAATGAACAAGAGAGACTGGCTAAATTCAGTTAAAAAATGCATTATCGGGCGCATTTCAGCCTAGGAATTACAGAATTCCACGTTTACATTTGACAGCCAGAAGGACTTGCGAAAGGAAGAAGTTACTTTAACCTAAAGGAGACTGACTGTGACAATGTAGAATAAAACAAAAAGAGAAAAGGGTGAAGGGTAATACTAGTGCAAAGGTGGAATACTGACGGAACTCTGAAGATAGAAGAGTGGGAAAAAACAGAAGGAAGGAAAGCCACTCGATTCTTAGAGGCTGATAATTTACGAACTTGCTGGATCGGATCATCTTCCCGTTCCCTCGCCACCCTTCCACTTCTCATTCTCCCGTCCCATCTATCTGCGATTTAGTAGCCAATTTCCAAAGTGCGAGGCGTTGCTGGTACTTAGACGTTACTCCCTTTTAGGAGATCGAATGGCATGACGGAATACGAAGCAAGAGGAAGGAGGAAAAGACTACGAGGTTACAGTTGAGAGTTAGAAAATGGAAGCTTCAATTTCAATTTAAATAGTTCTTACCTCACCTCCGGGCAACAAAATCTTTCCCTTCAGCCAGCGCGCCCGATCCTAGGAGGCACGCGCTTACGCTTACGTATGTAACTATATCTATACTGAAATGGAGGAAAGCGACGAAAAAAGAAACTAGGAAGGATATCGTGCGAGAAAGGGTAGTTTCTTGCCACAGCTGAAATCCAATATTCGGACAACGGTGGAGAATCTCGGAAGTTCCATCTACCACTTACTTCCTTGAAAGTTATATCGCGCTGCAATCTATCTCTTGTTACATCCGAACCTTTTTAATACAAATGTAATAACGAGGCGGAAATCAATCGAGTCGCATACGCCCGCTGCGAAACTTCATTCCTAACGTTGTATAATTTCATCAAAAAACTTTGCTACTTACCAACGTTCTTGTCGAGTTTGAAGATATCGATGCATTTGTTAGAAAACAGATGTGAAGGGATGCTGCAAAATAAAGATTGTTAGAATTTTTTTAGAATACACGATCATACACCGATAAATATTACATGTCGGACTGATTTTTGCATGAAAAATCATTTTTTCGTCTCTTGGAAATATACCAATTCGTGAGAAAGTAATATCCACGGTATATACCAATGCATATTACACGATTGGTCAGATATCGATAAAACGTGCCCGAAGGCACTGTACGAATTTTTGTTTCTCAAAACCATGAATCATCTTCCCAATGAAAAATTGTTTTAGAGAAATGTGGGGCCACTTATAACCTCCGACCATTCCCGACTGTCCCTGTGTCTAACAATAAGGCAGGACCTGCTAGCATGCCTTACTGACGAATCCGCGCTAGCAGGCCTAGGACGAAACGCAACCTTCTTCCCTTCCTCTCTTTTCCCGACGCGTCGTTTCCTTCTTCCACCATCGCTACGACGAAGCCTCCCACAGAAATATTTCAATCCGATCACATTGGCAGTAGAATACACGCTGCGTTAAGAATAAATACTATTTCGCTTTCAATATACATATACATCTAACAAGTATATGTCATACTTTTAAGTATGTATGATAGGAATCACATTTGAAACGGTGAATTTTCGTGTTATATTTGGAAGCTTCCGAAAATTGTAACGAAAGTATACATATGCACGAAAATAGTTATATTCACAATCAGGAAGAGATTAAAGCGGAGGGAGAAAAATATCGAAAAAAGTAAATCGCCCCGAGGCACACACCTGTCAACAAAACTGTTGCGCCGCGAAAACGAGCAACAATTGCTATCCCGCGTCTTATCTGCAAACGACGCTAATAAATTCGTATCGTGCCAAACATGGCGGCTAGCCACCTTAAACGAAGAACCTTAAGAACCTTAAACGTGTAGATGGCTAGCGCGTTCATGACGCGCAAGTAACAGAACTGTTTTCGAGGAAATCGTTTTATTTCCTAAGCCAAGAAGCTATAAGCCGTAAAATCTATACGCAACCTCAACAGTTACTTGCGTACGTCATAAACGCGGATCTCCGAAGGCGGGCTCGACGCTAGTCCCCTACAGCCACTGATCAGATCAGGCTTCGACACCTTGACGGAAATTCCTATGCGTTGACAAACCGACGCGTCGGCAACCTTTCAAGTCGCACCCCCGCCTCCAAGGAAACGGTCGACGAGGAAGCGGGTCTTAATCCAACGTCTTAAGCGACGAGTCTTACAATAGTTTGGCCTCTCCCATAGCCACACCAACCAGGAGACCGTCTCCTATAGCAGAGACTGCCAAGCTTTTCTCCTCTAACGACCACCGAGATCCCACTACCAACTAAACGCAAAAATAATGTGACGTTGATACGGCATCTAACACAATACGCATAGGTGTGTGGAAGATATAAGTAGGCGATGGACCCGCCATTTGGCAGACTCTGTCCTACAGTGAAAAACCAACCGAGCCTTGGTTTCACTCTATTTCAATAGTGACTCGTCATAGTTAATATTTACAACGAGACGGGGTACCGACGTATTACCCTAATTCCCAAGTGTCGCATACCACGACACTGAACCGAAACGATCATAATGTAGGAACCGAATAAAAAGGAAGGCCCCTTCCCAATATTCGCTATTCGTTTGTTCCTCTTAACTTCGTTCTTTGATGGGGGCGACCGATCCCACAATCATAAATTTTAAGAACAATATTTTCGTCATCAAAGTGCTTATTTATTGAACAGATGTGTAGGAACAGGGTGTTAAGAAGGAAGTGGAAAAAAGGGCCGAGCTGTGTTTCGAGCTGCTAGCCCGCAACCGGTGATGTAGAGTCTAGGGGCCTCCGGACTCTGCCACCTTATTAACAAAAGAAAACTGCTGATAGAAGACCGTCACTTATAACATGCAAATTAACTTTCTCTACGTTCAAGAAGGTACTAGAATCTACGTGGTCGAAAATTCACACGTTTAAGGGAGTCGTCTCTAAATGGATCTAAGCGAGATTGTAAAGAAACGGGCATTAGTGAAAGCACATATTTGGCAAATCGGACATTTGACGGTGTCGTATCTAACGTTTTCATGCAGAATAATAAACGGCAAGTGTGATGTCATATTTGCCATATCACATCATTTGGGAGTTCTGTCGCGCTATTGCTATATCTGTTACAATTCTGGCCATCAGCAAAATGAATCGGCTCGAGCCGAGATTTTGATTCGAGTCGCTGCAAACTTTTTTTGTAGGATCCAGTTCCCCTCGGATTCATGTTTTTTTCATCAATTTATGTTGTTATTCCTAACTATATGACAAGGATCAACATTTGCTAAAAAATGTTTTAAAAATATTTGTATAGTATTTTAATTTAATATACGTAAATATAAACTTAGGGGGCTTTTTGTACTCCACTTTTCCTTGCCATGTATCTTGCCAATTATGGTAGTGTTTAATATTTCTTAACATTAAAGTGATACAATGAAGTGCATATTCAGATGTCTTACAATTAGGTTGAATAGTCGTACTATTATTTCGCCTTTCTTTTAGACCACACAATTTTTATATACTATTGTATGACTGCTAGTCCAGTAAAGCTGGACGTAACACTGTTATTTTTTCTATAACATCTAATTCTAGAAAATATAAAAAAATGGATTTTTTTGTCCGTCACGTAAATCTTATTTTGACTTGTAGAGATTTTCGCAGCGGAGAGGAAGGGAATTCAGAGAATTTTCGTCTTATAGGGGTTTCCGAGTTAACGAGGCTCTACTGTATTTTAAAACAATTTTCTGGGCACACCTATTAAAGCAGTTTTTACCAAACTAGTTTGTTTGTACATTGAATGCAAAAATGATTTTTTGAAATAAATTGAAAGATATCAACAAAAATCGGTGTATTTTTGGTATCCTATTCATTCTGATCATTATTTAAACACATTTAAATCTTTATAATTCAATTACTAATAATGTGATTTTATTTGTGAAATTTCAGAGAATCATTTGGTATCAAGCGCAACTTAACAACTATTACCGAAAAACTACAAAACACTTTCAAAGTTGAATATTTGCGATTTTTCTCAAAATGGATTTTTTCGAAAATGGCACGTTGCGGAGGAAAACGGATTGCAGATTCGTATTCAGAACATGAAAGTATAGAAGAACCGCCTATTGAAGGTTACGAAATCAGACCCGCGTTAAATAGTGTAATTAATGTATGACCACGTGTTTTGTAAGATGCTTCGTTTTTTGGTAGTTTTATGAAGCTAGTTTTATTAAGCTTGTCCCGATACGTTAGAAGCAGAACCTATAACGTACCTATGTTACACACCAAGATTTAAAGTATAGTAATCTCATGTAACAGTTTGTCATAAACTTCATGGTTCGTAAACTTGCAGGTTTCACGAAAATATTTACACACCAACATTTATTTGACATTTATATTTATGTTTCAAAGAGGATGTGTTGCTTTTAAAAGCCGGGTTTTATTATATTATTATACAAAATTATTATTATTGTTCTATCATTACATTGTACCGATGTATCCGAACAAACTAGTAATTCAAATCAATCGTAGAAATAGCTAAACGCTATATCAACTCGTAAATAACAATCTTCTGTTTAAATTCAATACTTGGTCCGATAGACCATGTGTTTCGGAATATATTGCAGAAATATCGGCGTTCGGGAAATATGAAGTTTTTACGTAGCATACATTATATACTGCATCGCTCTTGTAAAGGACAAATACAAATTCCAGTCCAATTAAACTCTTTGCTTTCATTTTCGATACCGTTTGACACATTGCGCTTGCTGTACATTAAAGTTATTCATGGCACAGATAGTCGTACAACATTTGAATTGTTCAATAATGGTATAAAATATTCGTACAGATAATAATTTCAGAGTAGCCCTATTAAAATTGTAAATGTCTTCTACTGCGTTAGTTCTATCTCTTTTCATCTGACCGCTAATCAACGCATATAATTATCTGTTTTCGATACATTGAATTATCGTTCATAGGTAATGATACACTCACTCAATTTTCAAATATTTCCATTGTTTACAGATTCATAAGCCCACAATTTAATTAAAATTCCAAGCATTGAAGCAAAATATTAAATTTGTTGTTTTCATTAAAACCACTATTGTATCTCCAAGTTGTCGAGTCGATGTTTGGCTTTTGTCAAATTTTAATTAGGAATTTATATACGGTAAATGAATCAATATCTATTAATTCTGATACGTGCAATACGCACATAAGTACGTGTATATCTGATAAACAGGGATAATGAAACATTTGATTGCATAATCGAAAAATGCCTATGTACGGGTTGGAAAAAATTAAATCAGCGAAGGATCAAAAATATTTTTGTAACCAACATTGTTGCCATGTGAACAGTGAAAAGTACTGAAAAGGTTTTGCCCGCCGTTTCTGGTACACCCTGACCATTCTCTACTACTATTAACCCCCCCCCCCCCCCAATTCATTGAAAAGTAACAAAATATCGTGAAAATAAATCGCAATTTTAAGACAAATTTTAGAAAATATTCAACTCGTACTTCGCCCGTGAGTGGCAAGTCCAGAAACTTTTTATATACTTAAGTCAATAATTTAAAGGCAATGATTTTACTTACACACAATAGCGATGCACAATTTATTTCTATTCTAACAATGAATAATATTGAATAAGTTCTGTAGCTCAAGTCAATGCATATGTTTTTCCAAATTATAATAGTACGTTGCAGATAGGGACAGCAGAGTAAGTATCAAACTAAAATATATAATTATTGGAGCTCGTCCTCAACACATAATCTTATATAAAAAAATATACTCCACAAGTACAGTGGCCAATGAAAATTTCATTAATTTACCTAATAATAGTTTTACTTGCATTCCTCGAAACAAATACATATATTGCTCTTATAGATGTGTATACGGAAAATACGGATTTCTATTGGGATGGTTGCAAAGTTAGAGCGGGTGGGCAAATTATTATAAACAGATAGAAAAATTATATACTTACAGCTAATATGACTTCAATAACAACGAAGTGTGCCCTTTGTTTAGCCTATTGAGATATTAATATTCAATCTGAAATATGTAACTAAACGTGAAGAAATAATCATTCATATACGAACTGGTCGTATCTTTTCGTTTATAGAGTCACCGGCGGAACATTCGAATGATAGTTCCACAAATAGCGTCCGCGATGAAAGAGAAATTAAGGAGCGAGAGCGAAAGCGGGGTGAAGAGTGGGGGGCGCCCCTTCGCACCAATTAAATCTAATTACTCCAATTCCCGTAAGGGTAACGTCCATCTAATTATCGTTTGACCGAAGCACGTATTAATAGCAAGGCCCGTCGAATCAGCTTACACTCTAGCATCCTCATACCAGCATCCGTTCTCTCATCTATAGCACTATCGCGTGATTGCACTTGTACGCGAGCGCACGTGTACGCGCACGTACGATTAAACGTGCACGCCACGTGCACACGTATGTATATGTAGGTGGCTAACCTAACGACCAAGAAAGAAAGAAAACGGTCGGCGGATCTCGTGGCAGTGGCCTGACCTGGCCACGAGGTCAACGGGGGTTAAATCGCTCTTCTGACGAACCAGGCGGTTGCCACAGAGGCCTATGACCCGCGTAATTCTTCGCATAAACTGTAAACGATGCCCTCTGCTATGCCAATTTACTTATGACCGATGATTCGTGCACGAATTCCATACCTCGTTGTTGAAGAATTATTCCGTTTATGTTATAGAACCGAGCGTTCCCCTATCCTACAATTTCGCAGATGTCGGGAAGTAGGAAAAGTATCTTAGAATTCCAAGCAGCCGGTATAATATATTAATTGTAAATCGACGTTAATTTTATTCAAATTGATGTTAATATGCAGCAATCATTGTCATTCTGGTCATATATGTACAAATAAAATGTACTATTATTAACATCGTTATTTGATTAATCGTTAGCATACCAAGGTGGGCTCAGCCTTTTTATTCTTATATTAATTATTCTAATCATTTGTGATATTATTGTTATAACATTTTCGTTTGAATATCCATCAAATTGAACTTGACGAGAATATCATTATAACCTCTCCACTCCTTTGGTATGCTAAGTGTTAGCATACGTTAGTGTTAGACTTGAAGACCTCGTGGAAAATTACAAATGTTATTGCAAATTGGCACCTAGCCTGAGTAAGTATAAAACGATCATTTATTGCTGAAAACTTTGTTAAAATATATGCGAAATATTTCACGAGTTGTAAAGGAGGCCCAGAAATAAATTGTTGCTGTTTACAAGAGCGATGTTTGTCACTTATTGACATTTTCTGCTTGCCGCAATTTTCTTTAGAGATAGGGAATCAAATTTTTTGCATTTTTCGTTGCCAATGATCGGCGGCAGATCTTGTTCTTCTTTCCATTCGAAACTTTTATCGTCGCCGTGATATTTTGATCAAATTCACGATTAACATTTCGCGCAGTTTCCGCTGACTTCCTTTCTATCGCTTCTTCCTTTTGAATAAACTATTTCGTCAGCAAATAAATGTTAATAGGAAACAAACCCTTCAAAGTGGGAATGGCATAATAAACCTAAATTCAAAACTTCTAGTGCACAGAGCTCTAAATATTAGGCTGCTGAAAACCGCAATTTATTTTCGGACACCGCACTAATTCAACAGAGATTTAGCCTTTTTATAATCAAGATATGGAAGCTGTTATATTAAACCCGTTCTATGGCGGTCATAAAAAGAAAATGAAATTTACTCGAACCCACGACTATCAAAGTGTAAGACTTTGTAACTGCGTGCTAGAGGCTCATACCAGCGGCCGATTCAAATCGACACGGCCCTGTTGACAAACTGATATCGCGTGATAAAGTCGTTCCAGCTGGCTAACGTTCCAATTCTTTCTAAAGGTGAAAGCTGAAATAGTGCGGCAGCTTTTTGAAATCCTGGGGCTCGTTATTTCGAAGGTCTATCAATAACTCCTTTCTTAACGAAGTAAACACTTCGTCCACTTGGAAGTGGAATCTTTTTGTGTATATTTTTCTGCATTTATACCTCAGTGCATGCGTGCCACATTCCTATTTTGAAACATATTTCTCGATATAGAACTGCCGGCTGAAAAAAAAACATCCGGAGCACAGCATAGAGCTGTGCGAGGCGAATGGCAAAAATTTCACAAAACAACAAGTTCACGATGTCCACAAAGGCCGCGGATAACCCAGTTTCTATCCATTAACATGCAGTTTCTTTTTTTCCTGTGTCGGATTCATCTGAAGTGATTTTTCAGCGAATTTTTCGTTACATTCTGGAAATTATCTGCAGCCTTGTTCCATAGCAGCTTTTGTCTGCGGACAAAATTCGCCTGTCCACGAGCGAATCGCTGCCACATAGAGTTGGGTGGTTTCCAGCTACAATAACAACTACTATAATATCCACAATCTTCTTACCTCCTTCTCATTATTATCTTCTTACTTTTTATTTACCTTTTACTGCGCTGCATCCTGTTGGTTCAATAAAGGGATTTAATCAAGATTTCGAAATTCGAAATGCTCTACTCAACCATAGTAAATGTTCAAACAATGCCAGAAACGTGCCGCTCGAAGCGGCTGTCTACTCGAACGCTCAGCAGAGTTTAATTGTTGAAACCAGGTACATAGTTCGGAATGGAACGATATGAAAATTCTGTATTAATCAAAATCTGCTGTGGTCTAAGAAAATATTTCAATATCATCTGTTCGGAGACAAATGTAAGAAAAAACTTCCTGTCGGATGAAGCGGGAGTTTTGCTGCGTATTTTAAATTGACAGAGATTTAATATCAAGGGCTTAGGATGACGTTTTATCGTCATTCGATTGATTTTGTCCAGTCGAAATATTATTCCCCTGCGAATTGGAACACGTCTGAGAATGAGCGGCGGGAGTAGAATCCTTGAAACAAGAAGTAGCAACTGCTTCACTGCTTATTCGTTAAAAAAAAAGTTTATTGAACACAAAAATAAAAACGAAGGGTTCCCAGTTACTATTATATTAGAAGTCCGGATGAAATTGGCTTCTGAAGTGATATTGAGAAACTTTATTAGCACAGTTTTTTGCATACACGAATACACAAATGCAACGAACGACGGAGTTTCAAGCGGTACTTGTTAACGGAAATTATACCACGTGTACTGTATACGGAGCTGCAGTAGTGTTGCCGAAAAGTTACCGCCGTGCCTCGTGATTTTTGACTGATCTGAAAGCGATAGCAGTTTGGACCATCAACGCGAAGGGGCATGTTCGACGAAGCAACGTAGTTTTTGGTAATCAACAGCTGGATAATTAACCGTGCAAAGTTTGATGGAGTATTATCGTTGGGATCCTTCGCGACCCAAGCCTAACTGTGACTCGATAGGCGACAATAATATATTCAGGTATTACTCTATTATTACATGTCAATTTATCGTAGTCTTGTAATTTCCTTTATCGTAACGTCGTAACTTTGTTACTTACTTATCTGCCACTTATATTTAGCATAGAGCATTCAATGTACATAGATTACAGTACTCAAATTATATTGTTGCTTCATGTTTCATGAAACATATTGCATTACGAATAATAAAAATTATAATATTTTTATCTAACGAAACAAAGTTGTGAAAGAATTTTTCGCTAATAGGACACAGCTTTTTTGGACTGCTTTCCTTAATAAAAGAAATGCAGAGACACAATGCTAGAAAACATTTGTAACAGTCCCGCGTTAAGATATATGTAATCCCAGCAGCATAGATATCGCGGTCCCAATGAGCATTGCATTGTTTATTAAAAATAACTGCAGTCGCAAAGTTTTCTAATGAAACCCCTGTATCTCTAATTGCGGCAGCGACACAACTACGGAGTACATAGCCTGTTCATATAGAACGTTCGCGCAACTTTCAACGCCGCTGCACTTGCAAACGGCAGCTTTGCATACGTATATGGGCCAAGTTTGGGAAACTCGAGGATTGAAAAACTAAGTCTTCTTACATAACTCGAGTCAGAAGTTCCAACTGCGGTAACATTTCGCGGGATCGCAAGGAGATAACGGAAATGAGATCAGGAAGTGACTGTCAGCGTTCCAGTTAAATTTCCATTAAGTTATCGAGGCGCGAATTGTGAAATATAACGGAAAATTTAGCCGTGTAAAAGACATACGCGAATTATATGAACCTTTGAGAGTACACTTACGAAATTATGCGAACAGTATACGATACAACTTACGACATAGCACAACAAATATTGCGATTATGTATTATCAATTATTTTTTAACTCATACAGTAAGCATATCGTTTTTGTGCATCTGTGGAAAATACTGATTTTCATTGGAGTGGTTACAAACTTACAGTTCTTGTTATTACAAACAGATGGAAAAATTATATATTTTATGCTACTATGGCTTCACTAATAGTGTGCAGTATACCCATTCTTTTCTTCTTGGTATAGAATTGTGTGCAGGTACATAATTTAACTGTATTGTTATACGTTTGCAACGGTGTTTTATTTAACCAATGTACAGCACGAAACAAATTTGTAACAAACTACCAATTGGTGCTACCATTGATCATTCGCGTGCCTGGCTTGATATTAATGATTCATGCGTTTGTTTTATCAGACTATTATTTATTTTACCATTGATTTAAATAAAGCGGGTATACATATTATGGTATTTTGTATGTAGAGATTTTCAATCTTTCGTAATTCAACGAAATCGTGTAAAATCGTTGTCGTGTATCGTTAAAAACCTAACAGTATGTTATGCAATAAAAGAAGTAGCATTATAAGCGTATTTTTAATTCCATTCCTGATCAAACTTAAAGTGAATGGTAATTTCGAAGTGTTCATAATAGTACGGTCGCGCATTTGATGTTCAACTGAATCAGTAAGATACGAAGCAAGGTAACTCAAGTCCGTTTTTTAAATTGTGCTATACTGATCTATATGAACTGTATATCTATACGAACCGATACTGATGTTACGACTAAGATTTCTAAGTTTTGAACAAAGTCAAATTGTTGTCTTGCGACTTTTGAAACTTTTGAGTAAAAAATCTGAACTAACTATGAAGTCTGTGAGAGTTAAGTTAGTTTTCTCGTACTTATTTTCAGGTAGTTGTGTCACTTATTGTTAGTGCAGAAGCAACATGAATCGTAAAAATTCAAATAGAAATATTACAAACTGCCATTGACAAAGAAAATATAGCCACCGGAAAATTATATTTTCGTTGAATACATTGCTAACGGCATATATTTATTACAAAAATGTTGGAAACAATAATGTCACCATTAATTTTTGAAAAATGTACTTGTATTCCCGAGAAATTACTTCCAATTAATTAATTATATTAAGTAGTACTTATACCATAATACTTGATACATTTCCAAGCCTTGTTCAGGTAAGTATTCTGAAGTTCTCTTTGCAGTACGATCAGTGCTAATGCTATTGTAAAATATAAGATGGTACCAACGATGGTAAAATGATCACCCGATAGACAACGTCAGACATTAAGTTACAATGCCCATACATTTCATCGACCGAAAACTTGTAAATCAAATTCTTATAGAACGAACCCGGTTTCCGATCAAAGCAGAATTTCGGAATCAGGAATTTATATTGACATTATAATGAAAAATTTTCTAATAGCTGTCACATACAATAAATAAATCAATGATATATTAATATATTGCAAAGCATATATGCAATTTTGCATAGATTCTTAATAATTACATGCTAGTATTAATTTTGGAAATATCTTGAATTCCATACCATCTACCTGTGTTAATTGTACAATATTGTAATAGATTGACACAAACTATTTTTACCTCCAATAATTGCCAAAATAGGGGACAAATCCATCGTCTTCAAATGCACACAAAATTTACAATTATAGATACATATTTCCCTAGGCATCTAATTGTGCACGACGAATAATATCCAATTACGCGGTACAATATTGCAGAGTTAGAAACATAATGCAAAGGACACCGAATATGATCAAATGATATCGCAGTTTTCAACGATCAGATACATACGTAATTGCAAACGTGGCAAAAGACTAAGCACTGCCTGCCATAGAAAGTAATAAAGCGCTTTGAATGTCCAGGGAATAATTAGGTGGTAATGGTTGGAGCAAATATTTCTTAATATCGAATATGAGTACACCGGTTAAATTAAGGTACCGTTCCAATGCTATTAATACAGTTGATTTGTAGATGGCATTTTTCCTTTCAATGCGGGTGACCCAAGACTACACATTATTGAAGATGCAAAAGAATCTAATAAATTTCTAGGCTTCTTAATATCCGCCCATTGACTTGGGCCTACACCAACGAGTATTCCGTTAGCTGGGACGGGGAAAGCATTGAAGCCGCGCTTGATAGAGACGCCTAATGGCGCCTTTCAATTTGCACGTTAATGAATTTTTCAGCGAGCATACTTCCTCCCCAACTCCCTCGCCCTCACCGTCACCCCCTCTCTCCCTCTCTCTCTCTCTCGATTCGTCGAATAAACAGGCATGCTTCAGTCTCGTAATAACAAGCCGTCGTTCGCCCTCTGCTAACCGGCACGATGTAATAAACGCAAACTTCTGCTCGAACAGAAATTGCGACCACAGCCACGCCTTGCGGAGGTCAAACGTTGCGTCCCGCTATGGCATCCTGAGAAAGAGCAGGCTGCAGCTCGGGAAACTCTTCCTTTTTCATCGGATTCTTGCTCTTTTATTAGTCAATACACACTCACGGATCGTCTCCCTATATTTCACAGTACTAAAACGAATTTATTAACGGCGTAAAAACAACCGCGGCAGGATAGAACCGACGCGTCCGGGTCACTGGGAAGATATATCGGTTTAAGGAGGTATCCTGGTGTGGAACGCATATGTTATATGCGAATAAACAATAAACTGTACACTCTTTTTGCAGTCAAAATTTACGGGGATATTCGTAGCATAGTCAGTAACGTTCATAGTTTCTGTGTTGGGAAAAAGTCAACATTGCTGACTGTTAGATTCTGAAATTTAGTGTTTTCAGGAAAACAATATCCTCTTCCTTTACGACTACACTTTAATTCACGAAATCTTGCAACGATTTAAGAACGTTTGGGCGATATATGTCTCTAATATGGTTTCGTAATTCTTCTAAGTGCGTGAACACTCTTTCGAAGTGTTGGGCGCAGAATCTCTGAGGTACTGACGATGGAAAAGGATCCGATACGAATGTTTAATCCTCCTGTTACCCATTTCTGTACTTCCCCTAATCATTTTTGTATGTTCGTGAGAAAATATCGCACAACCGAATTTTTGCCAAAACAAATTTATGCAAAATACTTGAAACAACCAAGCGCCAAATTTGTTGCCCATTTTGGTTCCCAACGGTAGGGGTTATTATGGTTATGGTTCAGGGCGTACGACTCGGATTCATGACTGAAGGGATTCAAGGGTCCCTATGCGTCATTATGAAAGGGATATAGGAGGTAGGAGATATGTATAACAATTTGATGATGCTCATCTTAATGTGTGACATCATTGTAATCTATGGAACCAATCCAACATGGCGCATCAACATCTTTATACAATTTCTTTCTTTATACAATTTTTATTGTTAGAAAACAAACCAACATTGGCGTCCCCTTGAACATAATCGCATTGAATAAAGGATGCTGCACCGTGAAAACGTCCGTGATCCAAGCCATTATGATTATCCCAAATGAAGAAAAAAGCAAATGGATCCCCAATTAGGACGAGTGGTTATAATGGCAACAAGAATGATAGAAAGGAGTCATTAATTAAATACATGGGTACACTATGAAGTTTGATTATCGATTTTGTTTCTTTTCATCTATAAAGGGCTTAAAAAAATAGAAGAAATACAGATTTTGTATTGATTCTAGTTCGGATTATAATAATTAATGACATCGTTTTACAAAAATAAAATAAAGTTCGATGTAGTGGTAGCAGTACCATCGGATCGTTTGGGCTTTCAAACAGTTATAGCTTTCTTAATCCGGAACTACTGAAATTAACGAAGAGAAACAAGAAACAAACAAAAAGCACACGTACATATGTAGAAAACATCAAACGACTTCTTTCACGTGTAGCTTCTCTTTCGAGAGTATCGAGTTTAGATATTCGAAGAATTTGAGTTTACTGAATCGCTCTACTGTGGATTCACATATGTACGTATCTGTATTTGACCACGCAACACTTCCTGTGCAACAAAGGAGACGTTTCCTGTAATATAGAAGCGAGCGGAAACAGTAAAAGATATTCACTTAACGAATGATTAAATCCGATTTCCGATATGAAAAATACTATATAACTATTTATATTTTTTACTCAGTCTTAGTTATACCACGATTTCTGAAGCCTACTATAGGTAGGAGGAAGACGAGGCAAGATGGGAACGCGACGGAAGACGAGACTATCCTTTAGTTCATACTACTACTATGCTTCCATGTTACGAAAAGCGAAAGAAAACCCTTGAATCGTGCATCAAATGTTTGTTACCAATAGTTTCAATTAGTTTACTACGTTCTTATGCGCTTACCGGCCACAGTTCTGATACCTACGATTCTGTTCGTATTGTCTGACATATTTTAAACAGTAACAGGTAAGCAGCAATTATCAAACATATTATCTTTTGAATACTATCAGTTAGACAATTCCCGAAGCTCCTTATTTATCTGCTTACGAATATCAATCCTAAACAAATAATGATATTATCATTGAATTAATTTCGATGCAACATTTGGGGCAAAATAGGGACATGTTTGTAACATCACCTAGTTTTTAGATAAAATGGTTCGAATGTGTAGACGACAGACAGGGAAACAGTGTTCCGCGGCACACCCGCGGAACCAACATATCGCTTCAAATCGGTACCCCCATAAACAGGAGTCTGGACACCTGCCCAAGGAATAACCTTCAACGTGCAGATGGCTAGGGCGTTTGTGACGCGAAAGTAATACAACTGTTTCTGAGGAAGTCGTTTTACGGAAATTTACGTTTAAACGTGAATTTCCAAAAAGGCCTCGCAGCTGGGCCCCAGATGACACGGCCGGGCCAAGCTCTGGACACCGATGGAAATTCCGCTGCAGCATTCGAAGACACACCAATCCTTTAGGAAACGCGTTTCGGGCGCTAAGGAAGGGTGCGTCTACACCTTCGAAACATGCTGATTACGCATTACATGTTATTCCTAATGTACAAACAGTGTTCATAAAAAACGCTTCCAAGTCAACGCGTAGGGTTACACTGGACGGGGAACTCAATCGTCATACGGGTTTTGCCCTAATCAAGTCGCTCTATGGACTTTCTAAACAGACTTCTTCTAAGCGACTCCGGAGTATGAGTTCTCACGAGAGATGCGAACACCACGATTCCACCCGATGCTTCGTCATTAAATACTCGTCGAACATTCACTCACGTCATCCGTTCAATCATTCTTGTAATTTAAGTGCTGGTTCCATTAATAAATACCAACCGTTAACAGAACATCGTTAATATCACTGAGATTCATCCACTGCATCAATAATTAATCCTATTGCATATATAGGAGAGCCTAACTCATCACGCGACGCGACCATAGTCGGAACGCAGATTTACGACCTCCGTTTTACCTGTTCGGTCCTGTCCACGGTACGTCGCGGGTGCGCGGCGAAACAAACAGAACACCCCCCGAGTTTACTAGTCGATACATGTACCAACTCGGAAAAATTATAAATTCTCAAATTACATGTAGCTTATTTGTTTTGTCAGACATAATACAAATTCGGCCCACATTGATGAAAAGATCTATTAGTCAAATAAATCTTAACTTTATGTAGTATTTGAGAGCGAGCGAGCTGTGTGCGTCGGAGAGAGTAAAACATGCGAGCGTTGCATCGTTGAGGACGAAGTTAGTTGTAAGTTGCAGGTTGCCACACGACGCAGTGAACAGCACTGCCGTATTCTATTATTGTTATATTGTATTAATATCATCTAACTCTTTTTTTAATAAACTTTACTTCTTCCTACATTTATAAGTGATAGAAAGTATTACGAATCAATACATCACACTTATTTTAGACGAGAATCCACACCAATAAAAGCATGCTGCAGTTTCAATCTTATACCTTTGTTGAGTAATAGAATAAACAGACTGTGGTATTGAAGTCGACTATAGTGACTATTCCACAGTTCTATTCTGGTTAAGCTTACTATGTACTGCCTAATCCACCTGCAACAGGTTAGTATTATTTGTTGCATAAAAAGTTAATAAAAGCGACATTATGCATTTTATCTCGAGACTTTATCTCGAGCCATCCACAACATTAACAGCAACCAACTTTGTGGCATTTAAGAAAATTAATAATAAAAGCTACATTAAACGTCAATTCTCATGATTCTAACCTATGAACGGCTAATTGTAAGATCTATAGATTTATTGTATTTATTATTGTCATACCACGAATCTTGAATAGGACAAAAACTCTTAATACAGATTCGATGAACACCCTATATAACTTATCCATCCGATTTCATATAAGGAACAATATTCTAAAGATTTATGGGTCACAATATTTCATAACAATAATACTCGATACGTTTTATATTATATATTTCAATATATTTATAATAATAATGTGGGATGCGAGAATTCGTGGAAATGGTATGAGAGGGCTTTGTATGAATCGTGTGAAGGAAAGTATCGAGTATTACGCCAAGTGTGAATGAAGAGTGTTAGTCGAAACGTCGAATGCGGACCGAGTGAATGTTTATCTCGAGGATAGAGTGGATGGTTTCGGGGAATGCACGAGGAGTCTAGGATGCATGGTGACCCGTGGTCGAACTGTGACACGTGGTAAGAGTGTGTGTGTCGGTGTGGGTCTTAATGAGTGAGAGCGAATGATGAATAGAACGAGAGGGAAAATGCATGAAAGAATATATGCAGTGGATGATGCGTGCGAGAGTCAGAATTGGGATAGAGTTGTGAGAGTTGAGACAGAATTGAGACAGAGCTGAGTTTGAGTTGAGTCGAGAGTATTGTTGAGATAAAATATATTGTGTTGCGAGAGAGAGTGATTAAGAGACATTTAATAATAAAGTGATTTTACGAGGAAAAAGGGTAGTCACGATTTCCCCTTAAAAATAATCCTACAATAATATATATTTTATATTATTACTGTTCATACAAGTATACTTCCCATTCTAAGTCACAACAACAATTAAATCATTCGTTTGTGTAGTTTTACCGGAAAGTCGGACTTTTAAACGACGAATTAATTTTTCAAACATTTGGTACAAATACGGGCAATCATATTTTATTATGCAAATACAATTTATGCCGTTGAAAGGTCTGCGTCGTATTTAGAGATATGAATAATTTTCTGCTCGTTACTTCGCTCTCTGAGTCAACCGACCTGATGGAAGAGGTTCCAAGTAATCTGTTTCTCTGTTTCTTTTTAATCTCCAAACAACTTGGATATTTGCCTTGTTATTATCGATATAATCGCATGTAAAACAAATAAGCGTCCAGTGCGCAGGATTTGATCGATATACGTATTCAATTAATTCGTTTCATATAAGATCCGGATAATGAAACAATGAGACTGCTTCTTATGCATTACCTACCCCTGAATTATATCTACTGCTTGCACGTCATTCCTGTAGGAAGAATTCTTTATTTTATTCCGATTTTAACATTCAGCACTTTTAGAAGTCACCATTATGTCTCTTTATACAGTCTATTTAATAAGACACTAAGGCTATAAGTAACTATAGACCTTATCGAAAAAAAGCAAGAACTACTTCTTTCGTGGCTTCAATGGTGGCTAATAAACTCCGGGTCCGTTCAAGTATATATTCTCATAACGTTCTCTTATTCGATCAGAATGCTCTATTTGCTAATACTCGAGCAATCAATTTTTGTTCAATCTGTAAATGTGTTAGACGTATATTTTTGTTTCATTATAAAAAAAGTTTATACGGACATAGTGTTTCTGATTCAATGAGGTCCTCTATAGTATTTGCAATTTGACGAATTAGGTTTTAATGATTAGATTATACTCCACCCCATAACTGTACATAAAAGCATGAAGAGCCTATCAATGTAAAAAACGCAAAGATTTGTTTGCACAACCACAAAAGAACTATGTACTATATTCCTTCCTTGATAGACATCTTCGAATTTTGAAATGGCGTACATTTTCAAGTATTCCTTTAGCGATATTTTGCAGTCAAACAAACTTGAATTAATGTATTATACTTCTTAAACCATGATCCTATTCACATGTAACACATATATTGTACGAACGGGGATTTAAAGAGGAAGGGGCGCAACCATAAGCCCGTAAAGTCCTGAACCTTTTTCTTATTTTGTCACTGTGTATAGCACTAAAACTTGTGATACGCTAACAACTTGATATACTTACATAAAATATGTGTTATAATTGGTAGGTAAAGAGTCATTGAAACCGTTCATTTTGTAGTATGCAAAGCTTATTTGAGGCATTATGGACAATTCCATAACCCTTAACCCTTTGCACTCCGAACGATTCTGGACGTTGGCTACCAGCTACCCAGGGCCAGTTTACGGCAGAAACGAGCATTTACAGACCCTCGTGTTATTTATTATAATGTTGGAAATAAGCAATTTATTATAATGATATTGGACTTATATGAATTGATTGAAATCGAGGAAAGTATATTTGTACAGTATGATAAGTTTTGAAACACTCCCCAATATGCATTGCAGGCTGATTACTGCATGTTTGACAATAATAAGTTGTTTGACGCCTGCCACCAGATGTTTTCCTGTTAGAACACACAATGCAGTCCCGTTTTCTTTGTCCCACATCGGAAATATGTAGTTTCTTGTTAATCTATTGTCCGCAGAAGATGTGGATGGACGCGTTCTCGATACACGAAAATCGCCCTTCAATTGGTCAACGAGTGTCTTGACAAACTTGTGGTCTGTCATTGGCGTTTGATTATTTGTTTCTTTTGAGATGCGGTAAATAATGTAGGAGTTAATGGCACACTTTTCCAACCCCCAAAAATATAACTTCCTCCACCATTTCAGCGACTTACGGAGGAAACAATACGTCGAAGCGTATCCTCCAGTTTTAGACTTGTTTATTTATATTTATAAATCTCACTATACAGTGCGAGTTATGCTCGCATACCGACCTTTCTTCTACAAACTCTCCTTATCGCTCTTTTCAAGTGGCGTCGCGAAGTGCTCGGACCGTCGTGAGCACGCATCTCACGTACTCGTCTGACACAAAACCCGCTGACATTTCTTGTATATATCTTAGTAATTTTACGATAGTTTGGTTTGATTTCTTGTTCCATTTCAAGATAGAACTGCAGGGAAACATGCATGTCTCAAAAAGTTGCGCTAAAATAACTCAATTCCCCGTAATCACTAATAAACTTGAATGTCCCCTGAGAGGGGACAGCGGAGTGCAACGGGTTAATAGTTTTCGCTTTATTGCGGGTTGCAAAGCAGTCTGACATTATAAATGAACATCATCATTGCTAGAAACTTGCCTTGTTAGCAGCTTGTTAAGCTTATATCCAGGTTTCGCTTTCACAAACCAACTTATGGAATTTAATACACTGTGTGAGGCTAATGTTAAAAACGTTGCAAAGTGAATCAATTCATATGACAATTCAGTTCTTTCCGTGACAGGTACATATATGCCTTGTATAAACTAAAGATTAAACATATAATTATATCAAATCACATATATTGATATCCATAGTGCAAATATTATAGTGCAATTATTTATTATAGCAGTAGTATCACCTAAATAGCTAATCCGTTTTAAATGTGCGTATACATACATATACGTTAGTGCGAAGATTTGCAATACAATAATGATAAACATTTTAATATCTTTTCACAAACTTAGTTGGGTAATAACCATAATCATAGCTTAAAACTCCTCGTGAAAGAATATGCTTTAGCTTCTGGTTTTTCGAATTGCACCTTACAATTAACGTAATTTGCTGTTGCAAATAAGATTTATCGATATAAATCACTTTCAAATGCACATGAACACTAAGTTATTAATATGCATTCGTGCGATGTATTATTTCTGTATTATTCGACCATTTTCGGACTAAAATATTTGCAGTATTAAAGATTTTAATTACTGTTTACTGCGACGTCTATAGATTATTGATAATTAAAGATGATTGACTATTAATAATGGAAATAATGCAGATGAAGTGAATCGTGTATGTGTACCTGGTTTGACGTTGACACGAGAACAACGTAGAAATAATTAATTCCTATTTACGTACTAACGAAAGTACACATTTTATTGAATATGCATTGAACTGGCACTTCATACCCAATAATTAGAATGCCTACAAGCACTAACAACTGAAAATTCTTCCAAATGTTGTACAAAGAGGAAAATACAAGATGCATAATGATAGGATAACTTGCTTACATATCTGCATGTTTATATTAACATATAATCCCAACACCTTTCTGTGATAATATAACTCCCTTTCTTAAATGTTCTTCCGCATAATTATTTATTATTGTTATATTATCCAATGAACGGGGAAATTTAATAGAAACAACAATTGAAAACTTCAGGATTAATGAAAGTTAAAATAATTCTTAGGACGAACTTTGTAAGTCGTAACATTAAAGTAATTTGACGCTCTGCTTGCCAATTTAATGGAAATATAAAATTAAATCATACTATACATTTACCTCATTTGTGAAAAAATATGTATATGCTACGTACAGTAACTGATTCAAGCAGAAAATAATATTACAACGCCTGTAAAGGGAGAAAAATAGATGATGCTCCAAATATAATGCAATAAACATGAATATATAGGCTAATTCATAACTAGTTAAATTAATTTTAGTGATCAACTATTTCGCACGAACAATTATACACGAACCTGTAAAATATTCGTATGAACATTATTGCGCATTATACATTGTCCATTATAGACGTCTGAATAATATTTTATAAGACGAATCTTCTTACTAGAACGCACATAATATTTTCTATTCGTTTATATAATTTTCTTCGATACGTGTTTACGGATTATGTATGTACCTATATACGTGTTTCCAACTTTTAACATATTTTTGAAACGATCATATCATTTGTGTCATAGACAAATTTACGCCTACTATTTTTCACGCAGTACATACGTATCTGCGTGTGAGTATTCTCATCCATAAAAAATGGAGTAGCCAGACTTTTGAATTCAATTTTCCCATTTCCTCACATTCAAAGCAGCAAACCCGTACAGTTTACATATGGCTCGAGGCACAGTAGCCGCAGAGTTTTTCTTCTTCAATTCATAAAGCATGCAATTTGGATGAATTGCATTTATTCTCTAAGTAGCGTGCTTAGTGGTATGCGTAATCGATCGCAAAAAAAATGTCATCAAAATTCAGCTTTTAAATTATACACTACGAGAGGAGAAAAGCAAATAATTGATATTAAAACATCGCACTAATTCAGAAGTATTCCATCCACGTAACAAATTCAGCAGAATCAACCAAACGCCTTTTAAATATATTGTAATTGCATGTATATTAGAGCAATGTCACCATTACCAGTGTTGTCAAAAATATCCGGAATATAAAACAGAGATTATACTTGGCAAAGATGACAGAATTCTTCGATCCGTGTTTCCGCCATACGAAAACTATCAAGGAAAAAGTAATCGTACATTATGAAAGCTTTTACACTTTGGCTTGTAATCAATACTTTCTTCCCCTCGGTACATGCCATGAGTGTACTTGTGCGGGGGGAGAAACGCAACATACATGAACGTGTTGCGTGACAAAAGTAGACTAATGGCTGTTGAATTCATTGGCAATGGGCAAAACCGTTATGGTGAGTTAACGCTTTTATACTTTGAATGTGCATCGTCGATGATTCATCTACGGTGAACGTGAAAGATGAAAGCTAGACTATTTGCACCAGTTCATTGATCCGATTCATTTCACTAGTTTTCGAAATGTAGATGACTGAAACAATGAGCGGTGGGATTTGAGCCAATAGGTTTAACCCTTGTTGAAAAATGTCGTAGAATATTAGAAACAAGAGAAGAACGTTGAATTCGATGGCGCGAGGAATTGGTAGTATCGACACAGTTATCAACAGAACTTGCTGCAGAGGCTCTCGATAGCAATTGGATTCATTTATGTCATAATTAATAATGCTTTAAGGATATGCGAAACTCGGTTTAATGTTCCTTGAAAGAAAGTTAGTGCTTTCACGAAGGCAGGCCGACACCTTCTTGACGTCAACTTTGCCTGCAATAATGTCGAATCATTCATTCAACTCATTCAAAGTGAAGGCCGGCGCTGCTTTCTACACTGTTCACTTTAGATAAAATACAGATGAAAACAATCTTTATGCCTTTATATGGGTGAATCATTCGCGATGTACATCCAAAGTGTCGAATCTAAATTCGCCTTTGGTAAAGTTTTCGCATTGAGTATTATACTATTTCATATATGTATATAATTTAGTAGCCCAGATTACGCGGACAACGAAGTGTAATAATTGAAAGCTCGATAAGCAATAAGCAGCTGCTCGTTTCACTTTTCGCTAGCTGCATGATATTCTAATTAGCTTCCCCTGAACCACCTCCGGACAAGAATATTTTTTTTGCTTGATTTTCACACATTTCTTTCTGAGCAGCCCGGTCTCTTTCATAGCCCCCAAGCATAAATCACTCCGTCCACGGTCATTACGGACAAAACCACCGTTGTTCCCTTCCCTCAATTATCTATATTTCGAAAAAATTTCTACTGTGGATCGAAGGTATGAAACGTTATGCACGAAATGTTGAAAAGAGGCAAGGGATCACGCAGCTAACATCCAGTGCAGACTATTGATTATCGAATTCATTTTCATTCTTCATTTCCATATTTATTTCTGTCCTCGTTACTATCGCTGGTTCTATCGTTGGTTTCGAATCGTTGCCAAATTAATGATGCTTGGTTGACGTCGAAGATTTGCTAGGTTTTGAGAAACAGGGACACGGGGAAATTATCGCATTAGTTACAGTATAAACGACTGACTTCGAGACGTAATATCTTTACAATCTTTTCATGTGACAAAAATTACAAAAAATGAAATGATTTCCGAAACAGAAGGTTCAACGTTTTTACAGTTTTTATATGCATTACATAGTGCATAGAAATAAAGATTGCTCAATAGTTTCAAACACAGCGCTGAGTAAAGTAGGGACATTAGTATCGAAACGAATCAAACACACTAACGCATGAAACAGTGTCACAAATACATATGTTAGTAACTCTGAAATTAATAATGCAGACAATCCTTTGTTGCAAGTAAAGATCAGTAAACCTTCTTTCGTGTATAACTGTATCTGAGGATATCAAAATTAAGGATGCTTGTAAAATACGAGATATAGGTATGAACTAAAAATAAGATCACCCATCAAATTGGCCATTGAATTGCGGATAGTTTTAAAAGCAAAAACATGTTTCAATTCAGATGGAAATAACTATAACGCTTCATCATCCGTGATATAGATCATAGTAACCCTTATGCGCGTCCGTTTTTCTTTATTCATATGTCAAATGCAAAGTTATATTATTGGATTTTAAGATCAGAAATTGTTCACACGTGTAATACTACTTTTCTCTCCTTTTTTTCACATCGGCACTGCTCTGTATTCCGCTGTTTCCCAATTTTTGGCATAAAAGTATTCACCACCAGTTCTCTTCGGTTCCCAGTTTTTTGATACGCTTTTCGCGTATTCCCTTTCTTCTACCGTGCTGAATATAACGGTATAAGTATCCTGGGTGGAATTGTAAGCCTACTGCATACTACACATATCAATATAGGCGAAACCTCTTGCACGCGGGAACCGGAGCCGTGGCTTAGCCGAGTCACCTTCTACATAGGCATGTTACAGCTTTACGGCACTTTATATACTACCAACTTTAACTTCTCCGTATACTACGAGCGGAAATTTAATCACAAACTTCCAACTCACTTATCGAATATTTCTGAAAAAGATAACCTTGTCAGAATTTTACACGCGCGGCACTGAACGTGAAAATCCTCACCGCCCAACATCAGTACATGTGCATCCTCTTTGTTTATCTATATTAATCATGAAAAGTTAATTGATGCACGTTTCAAGCACACCTTCTTACTACCATCTTTACCAAAAAATTTATATATTACTTATTCGAGTGGGGTTTATTCAATAAAAGAAGAAACTCTTTTTGTATTTTTCAACGGGGCGCCCTGTGAATGTGTTCACCCTTATGAGTAAACCGGTATTTTTTTCAGTTGCATATTAGCGCGTTTCTACCAGTCATTAAATGTTGTATTCAACAAAATAATGCAATGCTCTTTAACAAGTCAGTAGCAGTCATGTACTAAAATTTTTCCCCGGACGTTTTTTAGCGTAGGGAATAAAATGCTACAGTGCTTCAATAATATTTTAAAAACAGAAAATTGAAGTCGTACTATACTATACTATGCTTTATCCCGCCATATTTTTTTTTCAATTTCTTACTACGTTTCAATACATAACGGGCCATAGGGCGATACTGCAAGAAAGCATTACACTGAAAACAACAGAAAAGAAAATTTGTATTTTGGATACAACGAAAATTTTAATCTTGTCGCCGCTGGTCAGTTATGCTCTTTCTAATATTCTGTGAGTCTCCGATGTTGCTAAAATTTGAAATGCCACAAAAGTAGACTAGTGGCTGTTGAATTCATTGGCAATGGGCAAAACAATGCCACATCAGTGACAATAAATATCATATTAGAGATTAATCGATTAAAATTGAAATGAAGCAGGATTTACATACATGTTTTTTGTCACCTCGTCTTCCTATCTAATATCTTTCAAAAAAAAATATTACATGTCGTCTATGCTCCCCGTTTCCTTTTCTCATTTCCTTTATCCTTAAAGTTTAAGGACCAGCTTTTAAGTTTTCGACATCCTTCAGAACATTAGTAAAACTTCTACATATTTTCGTCAGTGAAAGGGGCTTTTGTGAAGCCTTATTGTAATTATGGGTGTAACACGACGAAAGAGAGAAACTTATACGTCCTTCATCTCTGTACTGGACTTCTGTTTCGTTGCAAGTTAACTTAAAGTAACTACGCGGAACAGTACTGCCGGCCATAATTTTCAAACAAAGCATTTTCAAAGGGTCTTTACGTTTTTTTACCGAACAACATGCAGAACTTTACGTTGTTGGCGAAGTTATGCTCGAGAATATACAAGACCAAATGAAACAAATATTTTAATTAACTTCACTTTTCTATACATATTCCGCACAGGAAGGAATCACTGAACAAATTAAATAACAAACGAAATATATTTCGCATATATTTCAAAGACTTCGTTGTTCATTTTATACATTTATTTCCATTATAGTCGAACGAAATATTTATAGAATCGACAGATTTATTGGATTAATAAGGATAAGACAAATCGAACCCACAACATCAACTTTTACAACTAGAATTCCTACATTGCATAAATTGACTGTTCGACTGTGCAGAATTGATCGTTGACCAGTTACGTTGCTGAATACGTGTAACATTTCCTTTACTAATTTTATCCGCTCCATAATCCCTTTAGAATCTTCTAACCAATTCTATCCAACTTTACGCGCTTCTTAAATGAATAGCTCGTAGCATTGAATTTCAAAGCTACCTTTATCGAATTTCTCGTTAAGATAAGGATCCTTATTTTTATAAATGTATGGAATTTCAAATTAATTTTCGAATATATCAAAGAGTACCAAAACTTCTGTACAATACCATTATCCAGAATATGTATACATTCTTTATATTATTCTTTATCTTTGCCTAATTTTTCATATGGAATCACCCTTTACTATATATACCACTAGTTACATAACAACCTACAGTTAAGTGCACGTGCGCGAGATCAATTTTCAAAGTGATTTCTCTTGAAAGCAAAGGTTTAAATAAAAAAATTATATTCTGTACTTTCGATTTATTTTGTCATGTAGAATGCACGGGCCACTGTACTTTAAATTGCACTGCTGTAATAGACCTCGAGCCAAAAAGCTTTATATAATTCTGCACTCTTATTAAAATAAAATAACTAAAAGTGTTCGTATTAATAAAGACAAAGGTAATGAGTTCATAAACATTTTAACACCCCCGGGCCAAGTTTTATTTAAATTTAGAAAATTGTGTAAGGTTCCCAACAATTATCAGCCATCAGATAATTGTTCATCACCAGCCAAGCGTTTACGTTGTTAGCCGCTTATAGATAACGTGTTTACCATACGCTATTACCGTGCACATACACGCACTTCATAACCATCTAGTAGTCAAACACAATTGCATATTTCGGGCAGTAAACTCGTCAAATAAATAAGCTTCCTATTGGGACAATATTATAAATAGTGCTTTCAACTGTTGTGACAATGCAATATTAAGAGAATGAGCCTTTTCCACTAAGTAATCGCAGAAATATAATATCCGCGAATTACGCAATCGAAAATGCATCTCTTTTCAGATAGGCCTTAAAAAGTTGCAATTACGTGGCAATATATCCAAGTCATATAAATATAATATTGCTTTGTGCACAATCTTCATTAAGTGATATTATTTAAATGCTGCTTCATATTGTGTACCATATGTACTATGATACAAATGTTTCACATATTATTATCTAACTTAGAGATTAATTGCTGGCAATAGTACAAGGAGCAAAAGGTGTTGTAGCATAATATTAAATCTGATAAACAAAGAGTTTTTGTGTAGGCTATACTTCTATGTATGTCAAAAATGTATTATTTGGCACAATAATAACGAATGTGAATTTGAACTATAAACATCCAGCGTCTATCAGGTATATTATAAACCTATTATAAATGTTTCTCAATTATAATTCTTATACGCAATTGACAATGTTTCGTGGAATATACTGCATATGTGATACTATTATTTTAATATAATAATAACAATGAACGGAAACTTTCTCCCCAAATATTTTGAAAACTGCAAGCATCACGTTTCTTTAATTGTATAGTGTTAACCCCTTGCACTATTTCGACGAGTCTGACTCGTGATAAAAATTTTAGGCCAAACATGGATGTGACGAGTCGGGCTCGTTGTTCAGTTTCAGACCAAACATGAATATCACGAGCTTGACTCGTGGGCTTAGTTTTGGACCAAGTATAAACATCTCGAATGGGATTGTGCGTGCCCGTGTAGAGAGCAAGTGCTACCTAGAACGTAGGGATGCTTCTTGGTACAGTATGTAATAAGGTACAGGTATGTAATAAAAAAGAAACTACAATATCCAAGAAGACAATGCTACGTAAGTTACAGAATAGATATAGCCGAGGCAATCTTAAAATATGTACAGCTACCTGACTATATAAGACATGGGAAATCAGCAGAAATTCAAACAACAATTAATGTTAGTAATTAATTATATTATTATAATTAATCAGAATTTGTTTTCATCTTATGTAATAATTAAAGTATTTTTTAAACATTTTTGATTCAAATTCATTTGAATTTCACAAGGATTCCACCGCCTGAAATAAATACGGGCACGACTCCTTTGCGCTCGGTCGTAAGAATAGGTCTGAAATTTCGGCACGCGCGCTCCACCGCTCGCCTTTCACCGCGACAATCGAGACAGCCGCGTTTGGCCTGACTTTTCTCGAGGTTTCGAATAGTGCAAGGGGTTAAGGGGAGTTCAACAATGGCAACCAAGTAACTAAACGAGCTGTTTCATTAAACAAAAAGATACACTATGTATTCAATGAAACTTCGTCAAGTTGTACAATTCGTGAAACGCAATTAGCTGAAAGCTCATGGTATGTGCCGAAAGTTATATTACATAGATCGATTATATATATTACATAACTCCATTGATTAACAAATAATTGCAACATAGGGAATATTAAGTAAAATCATACACTTTTAATTGGAAATTTCTTTATCGAGCCACGTAAGAGAAATATAGTACATAGGACAAGGGGAATTCTTCGGTTTTAAAACCCTCCGTGCGAAGGGACGTCGGGCGCGCGATCCTTAGGCCCCGGTCAAGGGATTATCGAGGACAAGCTAATCACACTGCTGCTTCGCGAAACGAAGCAGCAGGCACATTCGAAAAAGGCGGCTGGCAATAGGCACAGGGACAAACCTTCCATGCGCCGATGGCTAGCACGTTTTATGACGCGCAAGTGACAAGGCTGTTTTTGAGGAAATCGTTTGATGTCCTTAGTCAAGAAGCTACAAGCCTTCGAGTTTATACGCGAGTCCAAAACAGTTAATTGCATGCGTCATTAACGTGCACTTCCAACGGTTCCTCCGAGTTGGGCCCAACAGACATCGAGCAGGTCAGGCCTCGATACCCTGGCGGAAATTCCGCTGCGTTGTCGAATCGAAGGCAACTTTTGAAAACGCACCTCCTCCGGGAAACGCGCTTCGGGCGCTAAGGAAGGGTGCGGCTACGCTTAAAAAACACGCCGATTGGTATTGGTATATGGACAGTTTCCTAAATGTGGAATCAGCGTGCACAAAGTCACTTCTGACTCGCCGTTACGAAAACGCTCGACGAGGAAGTCAGTTCATTTCCGACCGCACTCGAGACAAGCCGGCCGTTGCGTATACACATTCACGGAATTTGGGCTCCGGCGTGCTTGCAAGACTTCGCAGAGTGACCCGCGATTAGAGTAGGCATTGCGCGGTCCGTCGTGGTACCGATCAAAACTTACAGCCTTGATCAAGTAAACTAGTGTTCGCGAGCACGCCACAGGTATTAAAAATATAAATGTATGCAACAGAGACGTACATACAGTCGCCTCGGATGCAAGTTAACGGTTGGCATTTATTAATGGAAACGATATATATGTAAATCCTTGAACCTTACTTTTTTATGTACTTATACTATACAGAATACATTAGAACATAGAAGCATAAGCACATTTAAACAGTTGGCAACAGAGTTAAGTTACTTTTCGAGTCGACTGTAGATAACGAAAGTATGCATGCAAGCACATACCTTATCTATGATACATATTTGTATACGCATATGTAGGTAGTGTATTTATATGTACGTAAATACTAAGCATATTGAAGCAGAAGATCGGCAGGACCGTGTGCGTTCCGCAGTTGTAGGATTCTAAGCAAACAGGTGAGAAGGCTACGAGTTAAATACAGATATTTTACCCAACTTATATCATGTTTGGTTTCATTTTAATCGATAGAATCCCAACAATATGTTCAAGCAAATTTTATGCAAAGAAAGCAACAATTCTTGAAGTTTTATTTTTTAATGTAGAAAATATTCTAAAGCGCAACTTTTAATTTAACTTTTTTTCTGCATCTTATACAGTTTCTTAAATGTTCACGATAGTATGGAACATCAAGATTTCTTTGGCGGGAGGACCGTTTTTCAGCCGGAAACAACAATTGTTCCGTTGTTAGCGTAATATGAACTACATTTGTGCAACGCTTCAAATTTTTTTGAATTTTCTGTCTTTGAGAAATGTTTTTCGCGTTCCAAATTGGTATTATAAATAAAACGTGTTGGGCAATATTGAACGCGTTATGGCATAAATACGTTTAATTTTATTGTATACACTAAACGCCTTTGATGAAATAATAGTTCTGTTTCATAAGCATACAGAGGTTGTCAGATAGCCATTTTGTACCGTTCTAAATATTGCAGGGGATGTACGTAAATTGTAGCCTAGACACATAAGCTAAATACGGTACAAAAATCGCTGGCACTCACGGTCAAAATTATTAATCGAACAGGGATATTGTGGTGTCGCATCGTTCAGGAATTTCGTGACTTGGATCACGACAGGAATAACGAAGAATGGTCGTAAATCAATCTTCGAAGAAGCTAGTTACTTTATTTATGCAAAGAGCAAGACTCGGCTTGCAACCTCTAAGATAAGTTCGGTCATACTTAGAAGTATCGGTAAGTTGTCCGTCAAGGGTTCTTAATCGCAAGACAGGTATGGCCGCACTTTTCAAATGTTGTCTGATCGGTAGCGTAAACAGTTTTGCTTTCCGAGTTCGTGTAAGGTTTTTAGGAAAGCTGGGATGTAGGTGTGGTCTTAGGAAAATGCATATTATTGGTTATGGGGTGTAACAGGAAAACGATAGAGGTGGAGGAAAATGTGGTAGACTAGGAAACGTACGTCAGATTTGTTGACAGATATTCTTACGATTTAGCGACTTATTCGTTTTCCTTCGGATGTCTTGATCCTCTAAATTGCCTCTAAATTACTTCTAAACTTTGGACGCGGACTACGTCGGGCGATCATCTGACAATTTAAAAATGCCCTCGGTAGCGCGCCTGTCCGTTCGTACGAGCGCTTTAGGACGGAGCAGATAATATGATTAAGTATCGAATAGTCAGTCTAGACTACAGTCAAAAACGTGTTATTTTACAGAAAGTAGAGAAAGACATACTGAATACAACTAAATTGAATTTTGAACTCCCAAGCTATATTTATCGATTTCTGAAAGTGAACTATTTACCCGAACTCTCCAATGTTTTCTTTATACTTTTCTCTTTATTAGTTAGTAGAAAGATTTTGCATATATGGTAATTTATTTTAAAAAACAAGTCCGAAACAAAAGAGAAATGTAATTTGCCTGAAAATTTGGACGATAGCAGAGCCATATTTGTCTATTGAAATTTAAAAATTATAGTCACGTTTTGTACAATAAAACAAGTGAAATATTAAACGTCAGGTTATTACTGGTATCTAAAAATTTCTATTAAACTATATTAGCTAAATTAATGAGCTACGTAAATACGTTAAACTTATCGACTACGTAAATTTTGAAAGCCGAAAATTGTATAATTACAGACTCTCGCTACATCGTTCCATGTCTACTCTACTACACCGCATCTAATCTTCTTATCTTTTTATACATTTATAGCCCAACTGTTTCGTGCAAATAATTAATTGCACCAAATGATCGATCACTAGACGGTCATTTTAAACAATTTAGACGAAAACGTACATTTAGCGACGTGAAATCAAAGTTAAACCGGATATACGATTTTTACCACGCAATTTTCCACTCTTTAAAACTATGTTACTAAATCAAAGGAGGAGCACGCACACGCATACACATGTATACTATCTACCGAAAGCAAATCATACAGCACTACAATATTTGCCGCATGTTCGAAAACTTTTTGAACGAGAAAATTCCTCGGAACTTCAGCACTTTCGTCGTTTCAAACTATTTTACCCTATCCTGTTCGAATAATTAATGACGCGGTTACTCTGCGTAGTTTTACATAATTCGCGTACAAGTTCCCGATAAGCAGAGGAGCGGGGCCTGAAGGGAGGGGGAGTCAGGGATGAGAAGGCAAGAAAAGGGAAGAGAAAGAACAAGGCTGTTCGCGCACGGTTCAACCGGAAACTGAATGCCATACGAGCACATGCTTCCCGTGGGATAATCGAGAGAGGGCATGATGGACGATGCATTCTTTCTCTTTCACTGTGGAGATAAAACGAAACGACGGGACAGATGAGCTGAGTTGCCGCTCTAAAAGTTTTTCAGTGCGTAATACGCGGCCGGAAAAGCAAGAGGGAAGGGCGCTGGAAAGCGGAAAACCTACCGCATTGTGGCACATATAGGGTGAGCCACGGAACTAGGACAAGCTGCATTTGTGTCACTGTTTGGTCCGCAGGTATGCGCTAACCCCCCCTGATAGAAAGAACGGGAACGTTTCTTACTCGAGCCGAGGCTTGTCTTTTTATTTTAATTCATTTACCGCCCTCGCGCGTTGTAAGATGCCGGGGATGGGGTGGGGGGTGGGGGGGGGCAGAATTATTATGTACAGATGGAGGAAAGAAATGTTTTATGTTCTCGTGACATCAGGGATACCCAAACCTAACCCAAACCTAACCCGATTTCACTACACTTTCGTATATTCGCAATCAGTATGTTTGCAACAAGCTACCGATTTGACGTTATTCAATATTGCTCGCTCGTGCGCTTTTTTTCTGTTGATTGCTGTTCCCCGATTACCATTTATTTTGACATTGACGTTGTTAAGCAATAGTGTGTCCGCATACGAACGAGTGTTAATGCAACATACGTCAACATTTATTCTAATAAAATCGAACTTTGAATTCCACTATGGATGAAACTTCAAATGAGTGATACTTTCGAACTGCTCGTAATAATTTCATCCTCCGGTGTCCAGTCATACGCAGAGCCTCATAAAGAGTGAAGTTAGCAAACACGATAATTAACATTATCTTCGAACCGAAGAATATAATTTCTACCCTAACCTTAAAAATAGCTTATCACAGATGGCCCTGTTATCTCATTAATAAATTTCAAAAATATTACACGAAATGGTATCTTTCTCGGCAACATTTTTCATTATCACTTAATTTGAAAAACTTGCTGTTTAAAGATTATCTAAAACGACATGCAAACGCTTTAATTATATACGTATAATCACGCAAAAACCAGAAGATTGAAGAGTGAACTGCAATTATCAATGTATAATACGTTTAATACGTTTATATAACGTCCACCAACAACGATATATAGATCGCAATTCGATTTGAATCGGCCACCCTGTATAAGGTTGTCGCTGTACTTCCCGTTGTGCGATATCAGTGGAGGCAGTAGCGCTGGTGGTGGGTCTTCTGGCAGCGATGGTGGTGGCGACTCGAGAACGACTCGGCATCGCAACATAAAATCGCCATTACCGCAGCCGTATGGCGAGTTACGGCACTGAGAACATCTTCCTACCTCTCCACGGTCCTGTAAATAAATACGTCGTTCCATCTTACGTACCTCAACCTCTGAACGTATATAGATCCCGGGATAGGGGAAGTGACAGCGCAGCCCTGGCAGTATTCCAATAAAAATCCGGCACTGTCGAGCCACCTGACGTGAAAACGGATTGTGACGCGTGTACGATCCGGTTGCCGAAAGTCCTGCCGACGTCAAACTCGCCTGGCCAGCAACCGACCTTTAACGGTCGTCTTTCTCTTCCCTTTATCTAGTAGCAGACCTATCCGACTTTAATGAAATTCCGTCTCCCTCTAACTTGAACGGTGGTTCTGGGACAAATATCACAAGCCCTGCGCTCCGTTCTAATTTTTATGGCGATACAATATCGACAAATCGTTGAGTACATTTGAACAATGTCGTTGGATTTTCTAGTACATTTAGTGACGCGATGACAACTGCATTCGTCGCGCGTGTAGAATGTTGAGTTGGCTTCAAGAGAACGAGATTGGGGATCAATATTCATGGCACAACCGAGACAAAATTTTCACGAAGAGCCACGGCATTCGTTGCAGGGTTTTCATTTAACTGAGAATTTTATGTTATACCTAATAAATGGTGAAGAAATGAGCATCTTATCTTCTAGCGCATACTGGATCGTGCACCTGCTTCCACGTGTTTGCTTTCCTTTTTATAGATGTGCATTTATTCGAATAAGTTTTTTAAATCATATTTTAAACTTGATATTTGTAAGCAAGCTGAGTTGAATATAAATGGACATTTATATACGTACTGTTATATGTAAGCAATATTAACGATGACTAATATAGTATAATATAATCATTCATTTTTCGAATGTGTACACAAAGGGAGATAAACCCTTGCCAGTTAAAAATATTTATTTTCTTTCTTAAAACAAGAAATATTAGTGAAATAACTGATGTACATAAGGACAAAAGTGTTTGGATCGATGGACTTCAATCCATAAGCAAGATAACATCAGTGTAATAATAAACGACCACTTGCTGCAAAGCCAGGCATTTTGGAATGAATGTTTGAACACTTTTTCCCGAAAGAATTTTTTTCAGCCTATCTCCAATCCTAAACGCGCAACAAATATTTTATTGCAATATTTCAGAAATAAAGTGATAAAAAAAGACATAATTCGATCGAGGCAACCGAAGATATTCTGAAAATCTCAAGCTACGAGATATTACTAGCAGTGTAGCTTTTCGAATCACGATATTAAAAAACTATTAACTCGAATGAAAACGGTAGCAAAAGAAATAATTAAAATGAAGAAAATATTACTCCCGGTATGTGAAAATATTTGCAGACGCATAAATGTATAAGGGTAAGCAATTCAAATAATTCCCATTTCAATACCTTTTCAGACAAAAGTCTATTAACGAAGGTCTATGAATTCTGAAATAGTTAAAAGTAATATCACAAATTCCCGCAACGAATACTTTTGTTCAACCGATCGAAGTCATTCTGGGATTTGAGAATAAATGAAGTTCCTTGAATGCAGAGGGATCCGAGGCGACGAGAAACTTTCAGAAAGCGCGACAATTTGTGCCATTATCACTAAAAGATTGCGTTAATTAGAATCGCCGACGTATGAATTAGTAAAACTCCGAATAACTGTTTTCCCTTGATTCTTTATTCATGCCCGGCATCTGGAAGTAGTAATAATTTCAATTACATAAAGTTGAAGAGAGATGGAGACCAAATCCATATATATATATATGTAGAGTGGAGGCCGCACGATGAAAATCATTACACGGCGAATACAGCTGTTTATGTTATACATAATAAGCGACTAATTCTAAGGTCGTCCATCATCCATTTAATATTATCCGCCGAGCAAGCATAGGAAACCTGTTGCGCCACCCGTATCAGATTAACAACAATGTTCTTGAATGAGAACAATAATGGCTGAAACATTTTCAATTCTAAAACCATCTTATTTTCAGAAATGGCATTACGTACACTAGCGATCAAAAGCGAGGAGCCACCAGACATTTCGATCGATGCAGTTTGATGACTGATTAATCAGTTTGAGTTAAGCATTTAAGAACATATCGGGACACAGCTAATTACTAACAGTCTCTATAACATTAACTTCCAATCAATGAATCGTTCGCGAGCCATTCAATATTTGTATGACTGTGTTGAAAAGTGTAAAAACGTGGTTTTAAGAACGAAGTGAACTACTGTAAAACCTGCTTATATGCACCAAGATTGGGACCCAAGCTGTGCATATAACCAAGCAGGATGTCGAATTTATGTTTACATGCGGCCTCGCTCACAATCTAAGGTCACGCTCTATTACTATTTATTTTAATCTATTATTGTATCATTCCAATAATGTGTTACAGTATTTATTATAATGCACGTTACTATTTTGCATTAACCTTTCATTCTTATTCTAATAAATAAATATAATTTAAATTGTATCCTGTTTATTTCAATGTATTATTATATTTATTATAATGTATTTTATTATTTTACATTTCCCTGTTATTATTAGTTTAAACAGAGCAACGCGTTTTTGTACTTTGCGGTACGTGTTTAATCAGTATCCACAAGTGAATATAATGCGAACTATATCGTGTTTGGTCTCATTTTAGTACGAAAAATCTGGCAAATACATTGGCAAAAGTTGGAGTTGTTGCATTTGGAAAAATTTTGGAAAAATTAATAAACAAAAAAGTGTTATTGTTGCATTAGTATTGTCGAACCGATAGGTTTCCGCGCCCCGCTTTGATTCTTTGGACCTCTCTCTTTCCTCCACTGCCTGTCCCTTTCTAAGTTCATGCTCGGCGAAGCTGCTTCTGAGAATAGATTCGACACCCTGCTTGGTTATATGCATACCTTGGGCCCCAATCTTTGTGCATATAAGCAGGTTTTACTGTATGTACTTGCGAGCAATCGTGCGTCCAATCCGAAGACGTCTGGGGACATTCCCGGGCACTCGCAGGTCACAGCCCCCCCCCCCCCTCTTCGGTTTACCCCGCCACACCAACGTTCCGGTACTTTTGAACACTGGGCACAATCAGAAGTGGTCCCAAACTATTAGCCGGCAGCGTACACTTTAAATATAAATGCATAAGTGGTTCTATAGACGTGTCCTATGAAAAGAACTGAAAAAACAAGCAGTTGTTGAAATAAGTTCGCACGGATTTACAGTAAAGACATATTGCATGGGATTTTTCTGCATTGTGCGCTGCATTTATTCAACTGTTTAGGAAAACTGGCAAAAGGATGTGTAACTAATAGTGCAACTCAACAGACAAGTCTTTGGCGCCACCCTGAACGCCACACATTTCCCAACTGTTTGCGAAGCTATTTCTACGCTATTCTTTCACTGCCGATGTAGTTGATATGCCTCTGTGATTCTCAGGAAAATACTGCTATGCTTCCATTTTTATTAATATGGAAAACATTAATATAGCGATGTTATAAAAACCGCTGCAGAATTTGTCGCAAAGACAGCATTGTCTGGTGACAATTGCTTACACTTTATAGAATAACGAAGTTTAATTCTCGTTTAATAACAATTTAATGGAACCTTGAACTGCAGCAAATATGCACAAAATATTCTGAAAACGTCGATCTCTGAAAGGGAAATCATTATTTAAACATGGGCTTTTGTTTAAATAATGTAGCCTACATTTGTTAATTTGAAGAATAGTATTTCTTAATCTTCGTTGATTTTATTTAACTTTATCAACTGAAATACATGGACATGCATTCCAAGCCGATTTTCAAATGATAGTACTTTCAGAGATACTACTTCCACGAGTTCGTGAAACGATGTTTCGAGAAAATCGCGTTTCTAGTGGGGTCGCGTCGCGGCGATAGCACAAGCTGAAGAAGCGTTTCAACCACGCCAGTAAATACGAATGAAGATGAATTGCAGATTCGACACTGTAGCATATATTATAACATAAATGTTTACACTATCTGTACTACAAATTAATACAATAACACGATATATGTACACAGATTTTTATTTAGAATTACAATATTATGAATTGTCCTGCAATTACAATTACGGTTAGATTTATGTCGATGGAAGCATAATTACTTATTTTTGACGGTTGTCAGGTTTGAATCTTAATTTGGCCCTCATAATGAAGTTTTATTTGTTTGTGTATACATATTAATGTTAAAGTCGGCTTGGCATTTACGGTTTACTTTTCGTCAAATTACTTTGTCTCTCTTAAAAATAAGCTGGGACTCATATTACTGCTAAGAAAGATTTGCATGTACAATTATTTTATATTGATATTATAAAACTATCATAAACAGCATTTCTTTTCTTAAATATATATGTTTATATTAAATGAGTGCAAAAGTTCTGTAGATTTTGTATCTGTAATTATTTAAAAAAACAATTGCAATGTTCAGTATTTTTACTTGCTTCTTGTGTACCTATGTACAGAAAGTAATTTCTACAAATGTTCCCTATATTGTATTTTCTCCCTCTGACATAATAATTATTCGTATGTTCCCTTCAAATTGCGCTGATAAATAAATGATGGCTATATACGTAACGTACTAGCTCGCTTCCCATTCATTTTATGAAGGAAAAAACAGTTAAAGGAAATGCTGCGAATAGCTCTGTTAGTCCGGCTGGATAAGTGAATTGCAACGAGGTGTCAGTAAAACCGGAACAATCGTCCTTAAAATGTTAAGAATTAAATCCCCTGCGAACGCCAGGTACGCATCGCAGAAGTGTCAAGCGGAAAGTGGCTGTAAAAAGAAATGGGCGTAACTCGGGGCTTACAGCTGTTTAGTCGTCTCGTAAAAACGTCTCCCCAGTCTGAACGCTTGCTGCATTGCTTTTTCCTTTCACCGTCGTGTCCACCTTCTTCCTGTGTACTTCCGTTTCCTGGCAACACAGCGTGTCCATTTGTCGACAATAGCCCGGCATTCCGGCTACGTCTAGAAACGCGATATTTTTTTTATTAATCGTCCAGATAAATTGCTTTCCATTGGCAGAACTTTACATAACTACATAATGTACGTCGATTTCTTTCCCTTCGTGCTATATCATGTGTAGGTTGCCCTACTTTAGTCTATAAATGCGACTTGCTTGTAAATTATCTGCTGTGCGAAGAAATTCTTCCCAGAGAAATTGAAAGGTTTAGCGAGGGACGCTTTCCGGTGTAATCAGATTCCTATAAATGCACGTTTAAAGGTAATGTGAAGGTGATATACGCTGTCCTGAACGGATTTACATATTCAATTTTGTATGCATACGTTGGTGCAGCTTTCTATTTTCTATAAAACAGTAATGTGGTATTTTTTCGAGGAACCATTATTTTAGTAGATATTTTATTCAGAAATGCGAGGGCAACCACACATTGTGACAATACATAAGTATACATATGTATGTTATATTTCTTCTACCAGTATTTTTCTAGTCTGCTGATTTTTATTGCTTTCATAACCAGCATTACATGTTTATTTTTAAATGGCCTAATGATAGCATTAACTCATTCCAGTGGTAAAGGAAAATACCTGTTAGGTAAGTACGCAATCGTCTTACAATAGCCGATAACGTCATACGTAGGGGACGAAGAAAGTGTCGTAAAATATTTTTGCTTATAATAGTTGGGGAACAAAGTAAAATATGCTGAATCATCATAAAATCCAATCGATTCTATATAAAATACAAGTTTGTTCTCCGATTGTTCGTTCTTTGTCAGCTTTAGCGGTTCACGCAACTTAAGCCGATGTATACAGATTTTTCATTTCTCGAAAAGATATTTTCCTATTTTAATTTCAAATATATTGCTTTACGAAAATTTTGAAGCTGCTTTTTTAATCCGGTTGCAGCAAGGGTCGGTGATTTCTTATTAACTTCATCTAATAGAGTTCTGGTAGTTACGGTAATAAGGTACAATTGTTAAGCCTAAAACATGGTGCCTTGGATGTACTTGTAGATATTGAAATTTAAAAAACCAAACACAAAGAGCGACCTGTAGAATTCTCGTCTGTGCTATTGAAGGGGTTTCAATGCGTCCGGTCCTTGAGACCCCATTCTACTGCACGTATCCGGTCACAAGATGGCTTGTGCCGGGTAACTGTCCCAAAATACAGAACCTAGCTGCTGTAATCCGAGACCACGATTCCTTCTAAAACATAGGAACAAAATTAACTGCCCTTCCATATTTATCAGGCTTCCACGATATTCAACGATTCCATTGATATTACATGTTAAACATTCCTACATTCTAACAAACTTTTTTTTTGTTGCGTTTGATGCAAGTTGATGAGTATACAGCGTTGTTGCGCAGCAGCTCGAATTCGAGTACATCCAGAGTCGATACGGCCGCTCTTAATGTTGTATGCGATTCGATAGAAGTGTGAAGAATTTCAAGTATACCAAGTAGCTGTCAGTTACTATATATACGTTTTATTCTGAATATTACACAAGAATTATGAACCTTAAATGCGGTATAATCTTTATACTTCGTAACACAGCAGCATAAATATTCATTACAAAAATATTATCAAATGCTGCCACTTTATTGTAAACATCAATTTCATGAAACGTTTAATGCTATTGAGGGACATACATTACCTTATCGCATTTTCAGAAAAAAAATTAACTGGACATGATAAAATGTCAGCACTTTACATAGTGACCATACATAAGTGTATACATAATTAGTTATGAATAATATATATATCACAATTATCAATAGTAGGTAGTTTCTTTCCAATTCATAAATGTGATACAATTAACCCTTTACTGTACACATATAAACCCCCTTGCATGGGATTCAAAAACATTGTCGGAAATATTACAATTCATCAACAACTTGCAAGTTTTGTGCAATATCGACATATGTACATACAGATGTATGGACTATGATCAAGTATGATATGTCACATTAATATTACACAGCGCTTGAAACAAAGAGGTCAACGAATAACATACATACATACATACATATTTCTGTGTTTACGTTATAAATATCATATTTATAAACTTATAAATATTCGAATTTTAAAATGTACATCATAATATGACAAATCTGCCGCATTGAATATGACGACGAATGGAATAACAATACCTTTAAACTAAAACGCCTGTGCACTCTCTCAAACGATAATCGTTAAAAATGTAGGTATAGCCTTCTACGATTCATATAGAAGCATTTTTTTTTTCACCTCAATCCATGTTATATTATATTTACCTAAGAGGTTCAATTTTTCCGTTATAAGTCAGAATAAGCTGGACAATTTTAGTACCTCCATACATTTAGAGGAAAGGGAGCAAGATGGGGTTGCTAGGTAAGACGGGGTCAGGTTTTATTTATGTATGCAAAGAGGTCATCCGCTGAAAAAACAGTTGAATCTAAAGAAATATTGGACATTCGTATAACACCACCGATTTTAATCAATTTATAATACCCTTGTGCGTGACATAGCCTTTTTCCACTTTTTACCGTCCCTGATCTAATATAAGTATAAGTAAAAGCATACAAGTTACAATTAATTGTATAATATTCAGTTCGACGGTTTCGTAACGTATCCATTGTTATAGTTATGGCGATTATTTGCGAACAAAGTAACTTGTTATCGTGTCATTTATATCAGTATAACATTTGGGGTAAGGCGGGGACATTTCTACAGACAGTAATTTTTAGTCGCAATTGGTGCGATCCTACAGAAGAAGGACCGAGTGGTATTTATTAGTCTGCGAAGTCGATGCCAAGGCTGTTGAAGTAGTGTAAAAAGAATATCGACTATCATAAGGTAGCTGCCGCTTTTAATGTTTCCCAAACTACATTAGAGAGATACACACGTGGCTTCCCATCGAAAAAATCCTCAACAGACGTTAAAAGTTAGTTTGTAACCTTTACAGGCAGTGAAGGTTTGTATCTTTTATTATTCAACTTCAAGCAGGGGAGAAACTAGTAATGGACCTTCAAACTATACCGAAAATTAGTTTCCCATATTTTTCGCATTTAACATGGTCAATTTATTTTACTGTAAGTACTTTGATAGACAAATTGATAGACTAACACTACATATACTATTACTTAGCCATATACATTACATCGATAATGTTAATGTTCGGCTGCCTTTTTTCCTTTGCTTCCCAATCATGCCCCGTTTCCCCTCACTGTTCTAAAATATATTCATAATATAATTTCCGGAGAAATCCACTGTAGTATCATTTTGATCACATAGATCGTTAGACATAAATTAAACGCAAGTCACACGGAAAAGGAACAGTGGAACAACAGAAATCATGCTCACTGAAAGAATTAAGGTTAACGATGCAGTGGCGTCTTTGATAATTTAATCAATAAATTTAATGGCCACACATATTACAGGTACCTTCGCAGAAATAACTTCAAATAAATAATAGAGGACCTTGATCTGAATTCAAAATAGTGTTATAGTGGAGCAGACAATATTAGAATTGCGACAGCACTGTAGGTAGACATTTTCTGACAGTGGACTATGAAAGACTATGAAAACATTTTCCTACAGTGGTTTCAAAAGTATTGAGACAAAAACAAAATCATCCTGCTTATTAAAGTTATATTACAGTGAGATGTGCATGAATATTCAATCGCGATGATTCGGATACTAGATATTTCAGAAACATTTATTTCTATGTAACGGCAAATATACTCATAATCACTTTTCGAACTCTGTAGATACCTACCATTGAGTTCGAAACCCATTCCTATGGGATGTGATAGTTTGCACGTATAGTCGCAGCCATGTACATAGTATATCTATACATATGTACGTATAGAAACGAAGCATTTGTTCTCACGGCGGGTATTTGATCCGCGTGAAATCAAACTTGATCTTATCCATGATTATACTGCTTTGGCGGTCATGTTTCTTGACGATAGCTATTGTACTATTTCTAAATTGCATTGAACATTAGTATTTGGTATTTAAGTTTAGAAAATAGTTATAATAGTATTAATAATAAAATAAATAAAAACTGGATGATAGAAATGGAAAGGCAAGATTGGACAAAAAATTCGCTGCAAAATAAAATAACCAGTTTCAATAACGTAATTCAACGAAATAAATTATGCTTTCAGTGGACATTCTCATGTTGATAATGTTCTATTAAGGATTGTATTTGGAATGAAATTTCTGTTTATCTAGTTTTATTAATAATGCAATGGTCTACAAACCGTATTACGATTCTCATTCCTACGGTTATAAACCGTAATGAAATCAATTATACTGAGTAATGTATACGTAAAATGGAAGTAATTGAAGTAATCTTGTATTAAATTTATCTTTCCTCCTGTTCCTCTTAACTTCTTTATTATCTATTCATATTTATTCTCAGTTCAATATCTTTCATAACTGCTAATTAAATATCTGGTCTCTTTCATTGTGTATACCATTGTAGGTATTTTATTCTAGAACGAAAATTATATCGAAGACTGTTGCGTCGCGAAATAAACGAGCAACAATTGCTTCGCGTGTCCTACCTGCGAACGAAGATATTAAAAATTCGTATCGTAGCAAAAAGGGCGACTAACAATCTGCACATGGAACAGCCGTCCACGTGCAAATGGCTAGCATGTTTATGACGCGCAAGTAACAAAACTGTTTTTGAGGAAATCGTTTTCTTCCTTAAGCCAAGGAGCAATAAGCGCCAAAACCTTATTTATTAAACCGACCTCAACAGTTAATTGCAAGCGTCATAAACGTGGATTCCCAAAGGGGGGCTCGACGCCGATTCCCAACAGATGTCGACCAGGTCAAGTTTCGACACCCTTGCGGAATTTCCCCTGAACCGCCAAAAAACCGACAGCAAGTAGTAAGGACACACGCACCTTCGAGAACCGCACCTCGGCGCAAGGGAAAGGTGTGAGTTCACCCTCGCAACACGCTGATTGGTAATTCGACGATTTTCCGAAAGAATTCCGAAGAAATTCTCGACGAGGAAGTCAGTCTTAGTTAGAACACCAGAAACACACCAACCAGGAGACCATCTCCTCCAGTAAACCAACCGAGTCTTGGTTCACTAAGTCGTTTCCATAGTGACTCGTTGTCATTAATATTTATAACGAGACGGTATACCGACGTATACCGTATTTCAAAGTGTCGCATATCACGACGCTCAACAAACACCTTGTCTTCCGACTAATTCATTAATTTTCTGACTTTTTTCAAGCTTCTGTTTGATATCCTTCTTTAAAAGAAATTCATAAATCCAAAATCGAAAAAAATAAAATAAACGTAACCATCCTTAACTCCAATACGAAAATTGAAACACTATTTTATATGAATAACTAACGAATTCTTATACGCTATCAACATCAGAAATTCAAATTCTCTTTCTTCGATTGAGACCCCGCACTTTACATGTATCCCATGCGTACACTATATACTATATGGGTATCTAGCTTTATTCCTTTTGTATAATATACCCTTTATCCGCCCTCGCGTATATGTACATACATATGTATGCAAGTGCTCCAGGGTAGGTCTTCTGTCTTCCAAAGTATTTTAATCCATACGGAAATAACATTTATGACAGACGAAACAAACGGAATAAGTCGAACTATTATGAAAATTCGAATCCACTTTTTTCCATGACAATTTTCTCAACATAACGCATTCAATACGAGAGTCCAGAGAAACTTGCAACTGGATGGATGAAAATTTGTTATATACGCCTTGCACTCGTCGATTACAATTTCCATTCAAACATCAATTGCCCTGTGACACGTTTTATCATTTTCTGATCGATCTTACCTGCTGTAAATATTATTTTCTTATGAATTATAATATTCTTAAGAGTGCGTGCAACATTGCAATCAATCGGAAATAACAATCACAATTAAATCTACCACTTGCACAAAACAGATTTGTTCAAAATATGCATACTACGTCATCAAATAAAACATATACAAGTTTCGTTAATGAATATCCTACTTAATTGCATAATCTTCCATATCGATCCATTCCACCAACAACAATTTCTCCAATCAATTTATTTTGTACTAAAAAATAAGTAATTATATATAATACGAAATCTTAACTACTGTTGAGTATCTTCCGTCATTAATTGTTAATTCGTTTGAGTCCCTTAATTGGGATACTGTAACGATTACGCGAACAAATCTGCTCATATTGGACTATTTAGTACAGCATTTTATCACGTTTCTTGCAATTACCCTTGCACGTCGACTGCAAGCATTTCATGAACTTTAATTTATTTTTGTTCACTGGCCTGAAAGTAACTGGCGAATAGAGAAAGATGGTTAAACTGATAGGAATAAAGGTACATATACATATATACTTATCGTGAAAGAGAGGGAAAGGAGATGAAGTGATTCGTAGCTAGGATCTTTTGTGCTGTTGCCTTTCTCGTCTCCGTCGCCCGTTACACGGAGCTTTGTAATTTTAATTATTTCATTAGCGGAAATCCTTCGAATATACAAAGGAGATGCAGAGTAGAAAGTAAGCTGCCGTTGTTTCTCTAACTCAAGGGAATACGTCGACGTCGTCGCCATTCTATATCGGTTCTATTTTTCTTGCAGAGGCATTTTCTTTCTTTGTCGGAACCTCCTTCCAACATTTCCCCCTTTTTATCGTCTGCTTTGTCGTTGCTCAGCGACTTTATTCGCCCCAACCGTTGGTTCCCTCGGCATATTTTTTACTCCAAACCGGTTCGACGCGGTACGTTGAGATAGTAGCAAGTCGCGTTGATAACTTGTCATAGTCGTAATTATCAGCTTAGCCAAACTCCAATAAAAATACTGCAAGTTATCAACTGGTTAATGATTGTTATCGCTGCTTATTTACTTGACAACGTACCGATAGACAAAAAGGCGTTTCAAATGGTCGTTTACACTTATATACCTTAGAATTTTAAGCTGCAATGCCGATACAATATATAAGCACCTGTGTCTTTCGAACCCATGATCTCCATGAGCTAAAATTGTATTTCAGGTCTAGTATCTCGCCCCATGATACCAAACAAATTTCCAAAACCTAATCCAAGCCTCACCTGATCGGGCACCGGTGCAATTTTAAGGTGTATCCGCATTTTGTTTCACGTATCACGGTAACTCTTTTTTTTTTATTAAATTCGACACCTTCGTGTTTTCCCCAACGCATAACAATACTTTGATCGAAATACGCTCAACTTGAGTCGATAATCTTTTACCGTTTGTTCGATAACTTTTCGATTCGAAGGCGGTAAAAGTGTTCTTTGGTTAAAAATATGCGGTCACGTGCGTTCTGATGTTCTCAACTTTGGAGAAACATTTTTCAGTCAGAAAATGTTGTAACTACCCGAACATTCGAATAAATAAATGTCGAATGACTATTGTCTGATCAAGTTTTACTCCTCTCGCAACCTCTTGCAGGTTTTAAGAGACGCGTGTCGTTTGCTCGGCCACGCGTCTGAGCTATACGGTGGGTCGTACCTAGCCCAATTCTTCAATTTGACGGCAGCCTTGGACTTGCAATATGTGCCCGAGCGGGGTCCTGATGCAGAATAATTCGTTTTCGTAAAAGTTGGCGGAACGATAGTTTTCCGAATAGTTTTACAGTTCGGAGCCCACTTAAATGATATTACCCGTCAACATAAGAAACCTACAAATATGGTTCTTAGGAACAAAAGAAGAAGACGCGAAACGATTAGTCGTGACTTTAAGTGCTACCCTAATACTTAATATGTGTGGAGCAACATTGCTTTCCTCCTGAATGTTTTTCATTACACACCACGGTGAATAATTGCCGCGATGAATCATACGGATGACAGGTGGCTGACGATTAACAAGGCGCTATTTATTAGACTCTGTAAATCCGTGACGAAGCGGGACGATGTACCCCGATGATGCTTATCGTTGTGATACTGGCAGATGCGCGGCTGTCGCGATATTAGCCGGTAATAAACCACGACGTAGATAATCAAATACACGACACGTAACAAGGTCCAAGCACCTACCTCCGCGTACAACGGGGCGAGTGGTGCACCGGTAATTTAGGTACCATTGGTTTGGTCAATAGCCAATTCCTATTTGGCTTAGATCCAAGAGGTCAAACAAACCGGTCATGCCGCTACGAATGGTAAAGTTTAGAAATCCCTTGAGCTCAAACTTCGTTCTTTGCCCTTCGACAGCCTTTATTCCTGCCTGCTGCCCCTTCCTACGAACACTCACCCCATCCCTTCGTCGATGGGTCGCACCCTTTCACGTTCACTGTCACATTCGAGAGTTTTGCTTCGGTTCTTGTTTATTAACGAGCCTCTTTTCTGCAACATGTAATTTATAGAATAAATTGTAAACATTTCTCTGCAAGGACCATCAAATTTCGAGGGCATATTTTACTTTGAAAAGAAGCAGAGCTTCCGGCTGATATTGTGAAATTATATATTAAAATATGTCCTCAGTTTTCAATAATTACAGATAGTGCTTGGTAAGTTACTTTACTGCTATCGTTTGGAATATCTCGAAACTTCTTCTTATTTATGTATACTTATGTATCAATTTAGCATTGAGAATTTGTGAACGCTAGCGATAGAATATTTGAAATCATTAGTTATCGGAAGGTATCACGTTAGTTTTCGATACGCTGAATTAGTATCGAAATACTAATTCTGGATCTGTGAGAAATTAGAAGATTCGATGCTCGACAAATTCGGCAAATATTCTAATACCAGAACCCAGGTACATAATAAATCCTGGTTGAAATTGATGGTTATTCTTCGAATCAGAGTTTGGAGGCAGCTGTAATATCGATTTTGTTTCTCGCAACGGTTATCGAACAACTGTTATAAATGACCGAAAGCTCTAATTCCATTGATTCTACTGCCTATTATGAAACGGGTCATATATCTACCCAATATTGATTCTGCACAGCTCACCGCGGCTTCCTTATATGAATTACTACCACTAACGTTTAATCGCTTGGCATTGCTGTAATATTACTATTGCATGTGTTATCTGCGCGATTTATAAATACGAATCTATTAATCATTTTATGTACTTTTGTACATATACGTCAGCGGTAATACAACAATTATTGTTAATACTATTTTCTGTCACAGACGGTCACAATTAAATCCGAGATTATTTCCTGCACATCGCATATACCAAATGCAACGCTTGGACAAGCTTTGGAAAGTGCTGAAAGCCAGAAATCGGTTGCAGATCGATATAGTAACGGGTTATAGAACCGAATTAATTAAGTACGGCTTCCCCTGACGGACAAATCGATATTTCAGTAAACCTTATTGAACCTTCTTGCACTTATTGTTAGCGTAAGTATATGTATAACGTTCATAGAGATTGGATTATTTGATAAGTACCTACGTATAAATTTTCGTTAATGTAGAAACTTCGTGTTTTCCAGGCGTACTTTTGTACCAATTAATCGATTGAATGCACGGTTCAGTGATTAGCCAAATCAGGCTTTCGCAGAATTATTTTTGTTGGGCCAATTAGCCAAGCTTTTAAACGCTCTTATTCAAACGGGGAGCTCGTCTAGAGTCTGCCACACCATTTATATAATAATTGCCCGTTCTGAAGCGCGAAAACCATTTCCCAGGCACTTTTTCAGTAGCATAACCTTTGGCATAGAACGCCGAACAATGGAGAAATATTTCGGTCAGCCTCGGCAGTTTTCGGGCTACGATTGACCTCGACACGGAAAATACGTCGAAGACGCTTATTTCTGCAAACTCACTCAGCATTCTATTATATTTAGATTGAAACGTTTTTGCTGCCATACCAATGCGAGACGTTTATTGCAAACGATTAACGACGAATACAACAAAAATAAAAACCGCATAAACTTATTGGCTACAATTAAGAATACGAGGCAATAATATTTTCTGAATTATTGAACTTAGGATAAGTTACACAGGATATTCTTACGCAGTAGTGTAATATTATCGGAATGAGTATAGTTTTTGTTCAGTATACACCTGCGAAAGAAAACTCAATTATTAGGAAGACCGATAGCCGGACCTATGATTTGTAACAAATTGCTTATAATTTAACTTTAATTGTATATTATATTTCAGGAACCTCTGTTAAATAAACTATTGTACAGCAATTACATATTATATTACTATTTATACAGTATGTAGCTAATTCTTCAGACAGCAGTTACGGAATTTTAATTGTAAGTGAATAAGTTAGAATAGATATTTTACTCTTCGAATAATATAATCATACAAAACAATAACTAAAACGTCAACAATGCACACAAGGTTAATTAATCGTCTGGCACGACTTATTTGCTAGTCCACGCCAATCGACAGTACAGAATTAAATAATAGTTATATCTATTATAATAATAGCAAGATAGGTCTAACTTTAAGTATAACTAGAATAGTTGAAAGCATTTGTACCTAATCTTAAGTAATATCTAATTTAAATTATACTAAACATGTAAATCATATAGCGTAATTATTTTTTACGCATTCTAAATTCTTTCGAGCAACTTTGTACTTTATGTGTGTACTATAGCCACAGTATTGTAAAACATACAGGGCGAACCACGTAAATAAGTAAACCTATATATCCCCGCCATTTCTAAACCCATAAAAAAACTGCCCTACATCATTATAAAATGCAAGAAAATAAATTCAGCAACCCTAATGACATGTTGGCCATATCATTTAATCGTAAAATTTTTCTTCCGAATGTAACGAATATTTCTTGTTGCAATAAATATTTCAACGAAACTCTGCGGCCAATATATATATATATATATATATATATATATATATATATATATATAATATAATATATAATATATAATAATATAATATATATAATACAACTGTTTTTGAGGAAGTCGTTTTACTCTCTAATCCGCCAGGGTGGCAAAAATTAGGCATACATGACCTCAGCAGTTCATTGCACGCGTCGTAAACGTGGGTTTCCAAAAGGGCCTCGCAGCTGGGCCCCAGAAGACACGGCCGGGTCAAGCTCTAAGACCCTGATGGAAATTCCGCTGCACCGTACGAAGACGCACCCTCTTTTAGCAAACGCGCTTCGGGCGCTAAGCAAGGGTGCGCCTTCAGTTTTTCCTAAAAACCAATCAGCATGCATAAAAAACACTTCCAAGTCGACGTGCGGGATCACACTCGTCGAGGAAGTCAGTCTTCAGCAGGGCTCTGCCCTGACCAAGTCGTCACTCGGGCTTTCAGCTCTGACCAAGTCGTCGTCAAGTTACCACACCAAGTCCTCGCACGGACTTCTGTCAAACGACTCCGGAGTATCCATCTTCACGAGAGGTGTGAACATCGCGATTGCACCCGATACTTCGTCATCAAATACTCGTCGAACATTCACTCACCTAGTCCGTTCAAACATTGTATACTTTAAGTGTTGTTTCCTTAAATGAATACCATCCGTTAACAGAACATCGTTATCATCACTGAGATTCATCAACTGCATCAATAATTAATCCTATTACATATAAATATAGGAGAGCCTAACGCATCACGCGACGCGACGATACGTCGCGGGTGCGCGGTAAAACAGTAGTATTGTTACACACTTTTACTGAACATTAAATAAAAAGGCTCGTTCGTCCAATTTTACGACATTGAATTTTGATTTATGGCGTAAACTACAAAATATGATTCCTCATGGGAAGCCTACATTACCAGAATATATGACGCAAAGAATTATTGCCGATTGTGCATTAATCACACCATAGGACAAAGGAATGGTTCACAGAACATTCATCCAAAGACTTTAATCATGCATCGAAAGCAACGACCATTCCTTTCAACACTTTTAACTCCATTTCCCCATAAAAATGTTGCTGTATTTATCTGCTAGTCTTCTGTAACAAAATGGAACAGATATACATATACAAATATACAGGATGAGTCAACAAGAACTGTTATCTAAAATAACTCGTTACCTATTAGTTGCATAAAACAAAAACATTTTAAATCACTTACCCTGCATTTGAAAGGATGTTTTCGAGGATATTAAGGTAACCCAATGTTTTTTCAAAACGTTGTACCCTATAAGGAGACAAATTCAGAAATGTATAATGACATAGTCCGATGCTTGTATCAGGTTGCCCTTAAAACTCAAAATTCCGGATCTAAATCCATTCATTTTCTTCGAATTGATCTAAAGTCAACACATTTCTTCGAGAAAGCAAATTGCGTCCAACCCCCTGATACGAACCTTGAAATCCCCTTTAAATACAAGACAATTCATTAAAAATGTTTCTTGGTACGACCAATAGGTAACCAATAGGTAATGTTGTAGGTAATAATTCTTTTACAAGGGCATTGGTATCATATGTCATACTGAAAAAAGTCAGTGTAAATTAGGACTGGTCAAAGTTGACCCCGTCCTTACATTTTCAAGGGGTGCATTACAACTGAAATTCTAGTAACTATATGTATAGTGCTGCAGATGCGCAGATACAATCGCTAGCCCATATGTTCAGGTCTGTGAAGCAACTGTTTTCTGTTCAGCTCCAGAAATATGCTATCGAGCACAAAAGAATTACGTATATTCGTTTTACATCGTTTCCTTCTAACAATTCGTCTCATTTTAAATAATATTGCCACATACGCATAAAGCGTTTCACAGAGGAGTTACGCTAACCGATTAAGTTGTAAAACATATTTTGCTATATGAAACGCCGCTCAAATATGTTTATAGGAAACTTTGAACGTTTTAGCCTCGGTTAACTGTATAATTAAGTATGGTAAGTTTATTGAAAACGTTGATAAACTGTTAAACGATTTAACTGCTATGCATAACGCAGGACGGGTGTGATATGAATTTTGTTTAATCGTTTCCAAAATATACTATGCAAAATATTTGAACTTTCTTTGAAAAATTCGATTATGTTTAAACGCAAGGGTGCGATTGAAATGTTTCTCTTGTTTTATCCTGAAAGAAATATTCCTTAAGAGTATTGTTACGTTAACAAGTTCATTTCTATACATATAATCTATCTGTGGAGAAAATTGTGTTGCTGAATTTCTTTATGGGCGCTTCAATACGACGAGTCGTACACCTGAGGAATTATTTCTTGACCAGAAAAGAAAATGAACTACAATACTTCCTCCAGCACATTCTTACTGCCAGTTCAATTCTCATAAGACACATTCCAACTAATTGAAGCGCCCATAAAGAAATTCAGCAACACAATTTTCTCCACAGATAGATTATATGTACAGAAATGAACTTGTTAACGTAACAATACTCTTAAGGAATATTTCTTTCAGGATAAAACAAGAGAAACAGTTCAATCGCACCCTTGCGTTTAAACATAATCGAATTTTTCAAAGAAAATTCAAATCTTCGTAAATTCTTCGTAAATAACAAAAAATAAAATGAGAGATAGGTGCCTCTCCTCTGCTATTAGTAGATTAATCGCAAAGAAACTTCAGCTCGTAACCATATTTCGTAACCCTCTTCCTTTTTTTCACTTTACTTCTATTCCCATTGGTCATACAGATCTTTTAGTTCTGGTGACGTAAGTCCTTAGCGACCCAGTTTTCAAACTGCTACAGAATATATTTGCAAGAGTTGTACTATCGACCGTTGGTACTTGTTCTCCTTTTCATCTTTTTTCTCTTCGTTTCCTGTCCCGTTGTCTCTAGGTTTCGAATCACGAGACTCTACTGCACCGTAGACGTGCTATAATGCTCGACGGCATGTTCGGGGATCTAGCAAATGGAAAACCGTTCGCATTTGTACATCGTATCGGTGCATCAAGTGTTTTTCGCGTTATATGAAAAGACACGACATGACTTTTGCAGTTAGATGTATGCATCTGGAGTGGTGCGCCGGTCCATTCATCGAAACAAATGGACCCATTACGCAAAAAAGTCAAACGAGAAAATTAGAAGCCATTTGACAAGTATATGCATCGCACCTGATGCATTTTTTCGTGTAATTAATTGCAAACGTTTGTTTTTACGTAATACGCGGCTTCGATGCTACCATCGGGTGTGACGAGATCCTTAGTATACGGAGGTCGTAAATCTCCGTTCCAAATTTCTTCGACACCGTCGCGCACGTATGTGACCCTACGACCGATTAAGGAGATAGGGGTAGTATATTGAATAACTGCTCGTTTAACGTAACGATTGATAACTGTTTTAATTTCTATTAACGAAGAAAGATATAACGGATCGTACAATGGTGCTTAGTATACTGTACAGTGAACAAATTTATGAGAAGATGACGTTTCCCGTTTGATTTGAAGTAGGAGAATATTACGGTTTCTCCTGCTTCTGAGTGAAGACAAGTTAACGAAATGAGAAGATGATACTTTAACTTGCACTCTCGAGAAGAAGACAAACACCTGAAGAAGGAGAGGATACTGCTTCTCCTTTTCAGTGTGCTGGGTAGGACCCGGTCTTGGACCCTGTCCTAGACCGTCTCAGACTCACTTCCTCGTCGAATGTACTCCAGCGCATCGACTCGGAAGTGTGTTTTAGGCACGCCGATTGGACATTAGGAAAAATGACTAATTCCCAATGAGCGTGTTTTCAAGGTGTGGTCGCACCCTTCCTTAGCGCCCGATGCGCGTTTCCTGAAGGCATTGGCAGTTGCAGATTATGTGGCAACGCCACGGAATTTCCACCGGGGTCCTAGAGCTTTACCTGGTCGTGCCTGCTGGGTCCCAGCTGCGAGGCCCCTTTGGAAACTCACGTTTATGACGCATGCAATTAACTGCTGAGGGCGTATGTGCGTAATTTCGTATACTTCGACGGATTATAGAATAAAACGACTTCCTCAAAAACAGTTCTATTACTTGCGCGTCATAAACGCCCTAACAATATGCACATCGAAGGTTGTTCTTTGTACCGATTGCTAGCCGTATTTTTTATGGGGGTAGCCATTTATTTTGGTATGGGTTCCGCGGGTTTGCCGCGTAACACATTCGTAACCTAAGAATTTATGATATCTTTTAGACTCAGGAAAGAAATGTAAAAACCGTCGTACCTTGGCTCGGTGGAGGGATACTTTTCCTATTGAAAACGTGCACGAATGAAAATTAGAAATTAACAAAACGAAAGTGACTTAATAATGGTATTAGTGCCAACGAATTTTGGAAGTGTAATCCGAAGCCTCAAGGCTGAGAACATTTTTTAATGGGGGGAAAAGAAGAGCCATTATCAGACTCGAATTCATCTAATGGAATCATAATGTATTATACATGGCTCGTAGATGGGGGGAAAGCAAGCGCCTTCGCTCCTCGTTTCGTAATTGTGTCGAATATATAATTGCATATTCAATTTAAAGCACAGTCTTTTTAATAAATCATGGCAATCCCCGAAACATGTAATTAATTGTTCGCTGTACCGCGACATTTATAAAGGCTGTCGAGAATAACAAAAACCACATTTTACCCTTAACTCCGCTGCCGCCGATTTTTTGACTACAGCTTCAATATTCGTTTGCTAAAAATATATACACACAGGTAAACGTCCTCCGTAACAGAGTTTGTTAAGAGAGTTACCTAACAAAATCAATATTTATAAGTTGTGCCTTAGTTAATCATTAGGTTGAATTTTTGCTGTACGAGGCATTTTTATTGGACAAAGTGGGTTTTTTTCTATTCAAATAATTTTGCAACAATGTGAAGAAATGATAACTTAGTAATGCTAAGTCAGGTAATGCATAGTGTAAGTACAACCTAATTTACCAACTCAATTCTTCATTTTTTTTCACAGCCATGAAGGTCATGACCACGTACGATCAGGCGTGGTTGTAGTCAACGGTATGACTACTGGTAAGGGCCAGGCACCGCGTTGGCGAAGGTGACTCAACAAGGGCTAACGTCAGCCTTTCCCCCTAAACATCATAATATACATACATATATTGTAGCGGAATATCAATTGTATTCAGAATAGCTTTGGGCGCGACGCATTCCATTGCTCTGTCGCGCAAATTTATGAATTTATTTAGTTTTGTATACATAAAACGATAAAATGGTATCCTGTAGAAGGCGTAGAAACTTTCTATTCGATCCAATAACTAGAAATTGTGTGGCAAATATCTCAATAAATGTACCTAGTTCTTAATCCTCTCCGTAAAAAAAAGGTCCGTTGTTAAACAAAAAAACATGATCGCCTTAACTTTATTTATAAGCAATGTAGAATAAAAAATAGGGTTGACATAATCTTGACCACCTGAAAAGGCACCTGTCTGCAAAGTCCCGAACCACTTGTAGGAGAGCCAAAGTAACAGAAAGAAACGAACAATCGGCGTTGCCCCTTTCGTAATGGGGAAAAGTTAATGCGAGAAAAGTTCTCCATTATGCGTATCAGTCTGTTGATAGGTCTGATTTAAAGTTTACGTTTCATTTAAAGAAGTGGCCCATCGTATATGTATATTGCCTAAGGCTCCAGGGCTAAGAAATGGGGTATTCTTTTTGGCAAGGAAACGGAATAGGGAGAAGAAATGCCTTCGTCTCGTTTGGAGGAAGCAAGTTGGGTTTAATTATGCTATGGATATATAAGGGGGCTGGTGACTCGAGTATACTCTAGAGACCGTTGCTAACTTTATAATGCACGACGCAATGTCTCGGTAATGACTCAGCAACCAGCTGTCTGTTCGTGCCTTATTAAAGCACACACGCTATCGCCCGTAATATGATAAATATTAAATGCTGTATACACATGAAGGTAAAAAAATAATCCATCATACATTAGGCACTATGCATAGCAGAATGCCTGTTGACCATACGCGTATTATCGTAATCATTTTCAATTGCAAAACGTTTAAGCCATAAAGTCCATTCTAATAGATTACCTGATGCTCGTTGCTCGTTAGTAATAGTGCACTTATCTTTTGAACACACAGCAGCCTTAACAAATTACTCGTCGATGCACTAACGAAGAAACTGCGACAAATTTATTGAGTTATAGAAAGTCAGTCAGTGAAAGATGGGTGGTCTGTTAAACGTAACACATAATATTGTACGATTAATATTGCATAATAGTGAATAATAGTTTACAATATGTATATGTAAATAGTTAACAATATGTAATACTAGCATACTGAAAATATGAATACCTATATTGAAGAATTCCTCGTTCGTTGCAGTTACACAGAAAATATTGATTGTCTCTTTTACGTTACCATCAAATCACGAAACATATGTGAATCAAATATCCAACGCTTTCCAAGAATTTGTTATGCTACAATTTTTGGGTAATGCTATCGTTTAATAGTTTCTCTTTCATTGGGTACATTCTTTGTGTCAATTTAGAGCACAGTGTTTCCCTCGCCTTCGTGTACACACTTTGTACATAAAGGTACTACTTCATCTCGACGTTGCATAAGTTGCTGTAACTTTTAAATTCCGTACGTTCGATTCGAACAAAAGGCTATAGCTGGCTAAGGGGATAAAATGTGCCCCCAAATCAAATTCGACTTGTTAGGTGCGATTCGATAGCTTATCAAGAAATACAAATTCGTGACCAAGTTTCAACCCTGTAACTCGACTGGGAGGGTGGATGGATGGGACACCGAAAAGACGAAAATATTTTCACACTACCTACGTGTACCTAATAGAATGGACAAGATGAAATTGTCGAATTTTTATTAAACATTATCAACGGCCAATGGAAAATAATATTTACTAATGTAGTATTTGGGGGCGAGCGAGCTGTGTGCGTCGGGGAGAGTAAAACATGCGAGCGTTGCATCGTTGAGGACGAAGTTAGTTGTAAGTTGCAGGTTGCCACACGACGCAGTGAACAGCACTGCCTTATTCTATTATTGTTATATTGTATTAATATCATCTAACTCTTTTTTTAATAAACTTTATTTCTTTCCTACACTAATAAAACTAAAAGGCTATTTATATCTTTGTTTGAAAAAATGTGTGCTCCCAATTGCGAAGAGGTCTTCGGAAACCATTTTAACTGGACATTCGTTACTAGTTTTGACTTTCAATATTCTCCGATTAAAACTTATCAGACCTCTGAAGATTGCATTGATATTATAAGGAAGTTCAATTATTCTTATTCGTACGTCGCTTTAATATGCAATTAATGAGTATTTAATTAATTATTTGAATGTTTAACCGGTCAAGTACGGCGTCCATAGGACATGCCGACACCAAGTTTTTCATATGCGACCAACCGCCTCGCGTGACATAGACTAGACGGTCTTCTTATTCCCGCGCATTTCTTTATCCATTCAAAGCGAAGGAACCGCGATCCATACGAAATATGGAGGTAGTTCCTGTAAATAACATTGAAATACCTGTCTACATAATGAATCTGGGATCGGAACACGAAAAATGCATCCATCCGCACGGGCAGAAAAGTGGATCTCGTTTACCCGGTGAAGGGCGGGGGCGGGCGCTTCCCCGTTATCCTATAGAGCTCAAATTCACGGATTATTATTTTATTAATTGGAACGGTTCGGCGAAAAAAACAGAAATGTTGAGAACAAAACCAATCTAGCGTTAACGTGCAACATAATCCCATTTCACGTCATTCACTTTTTTCCAATTACATCAGACAGATGGTGAATATACTATCATAAATAGTGCAACAGTTGTCAGATCGATGATATTCTGAAGCTGTTTTCGAAATTCTGCCATTGGCTTAAAATAAGTATCACCCACGCACCGTTAGAGATAGCAGAACGATTTCTCACCCCGAGGAGTAGACGACGTCCTTCGCCCGTTTTACGACACGTAGCTAAGTATATAGTCATGCTGTACAATGACTTGTCTACCTCCCTGACCAATAGTAGTAATACATGGTCCTTTTCAGTCAAGTTCACGGCTCAAACTGTCAGCTGGCTTTGCTGACGTTCTACGCTAACAATATGACCACTGCATCTTTTATGTATGCAGAAGCCGGCATTTAAAAAGAAAGGGGCAAAAGAACCAGCTAGACTCGTTAGTAAGGCGCGCAGACGATCCTCGCAAACAAATTTTCCCTATAAACCAGAGACACATAAACCCTATACAGTCAGAACGTAGTCGTATCGAATTTCATCGAATCAAACCCTGCGGTTCTACTTTTTGCATTTTACCCGATTGATTTAAGCGAACGCGGATTTTGAGTAACTGATTCGGCAGAAAAACATCCAGTTGGATATTTGAAGATTGCACACCGACAGGAAAAGGCTTGAAACAGAGGGACCCTGGTGCTTGGAATTGAATGATCACTAAATTTTCGATGGAAGATCGCCGATACTTGAAATACTGTAACTGCGTGAGAAAACGTCGTACAACAAATCGTCAGAGTTCATTTTGGAACGTAAAATCTCTACTTTCGCAGGCTTCAGTATTCATTTTCGCGTAGCAGGTGGAAAAGTGAAGATACCTTTTTCGAAAAATTTTCCTCGAGAAATTCTGTTTGTGACAAAAATCATCATAGATTTGAAGATAGCCTTCACTTTACAGCGACAACAGAAAAACATGAGGCGCAATTTTTTTCTGCAACTTTGCCGCGCATTGGAAGAAAAGTGTGCCGCTGCGGTACTGTCGCACAAAAACCCAATGTACATCGCAAGGCGGTTGCACGGCCAGACTTGCATGTATGTACCTTGTGTATGCATTCAGTGTGTGTTTTACGTGTCCTTAGAGGCACCACATTAATTTGCCCACTTAATATATTGTGAAAGTAATTAATATTTCGTGCACTCGACGCATTTTGTTCCCGTGAAAGAATTTTAGCCATTATCATTGTTCCGCGAAAATGAAATATCATGAACAACGAGAATCACGTCAATTATATCTTCTATATCTACATATACATCCGAGCATTCAATGTTGAAAAATGGATTTAACCAGTAAATAAATAACGAGGATAGTGTCGAACAAATCTTGTTTAATTGATACCTATCATTTTCGGCCTTTTGTAACCGCCACTGCACTATTCATGAAATATTATAGATTCGTCTACCGTAAAGCAGCATAAATGTGTTTACATTGCGGAAAAATGTAAATTCACCTATGCGTTCTTGTGCAGCTAAGATATGATTGAAATTCATCGAAAATACCCAGGCGTACGCGAGCTTCCTCCGAGATAGTTCATAGTAGAAAAGAACGTTTCTTGTTCAGCATACAAAGTGTTTTGTCATGCGTAACACAAAGCGCAATCCCAGACAAATATTTAAATCAAAATTTCATACCGAAGATTAATTTTTTTTCTTCTCAAATACACATTCCGTCTGACCTCTCGCGATACGTTTCACTTGTTTGCAATTTTAAATTAGAAAAATCTTTCAAAAACTTCAATTTGCATAAAACTGCTGTACCACTTTGAAGAATAACTTGTTTTCGAATATTTGAAGAACTGAACGGTATAAATTACTTGCGCTTGTTCATAACATGTTAGCTTAATCACTTCGTTACCGTATAGCAATTACTTAATTGCAAATATCTTTTTTCATTCGTGAAAACGCTGATTTTATTAAACAGAGTCAAATATACATTTGAGCATTAAACGCGTGCTGTGTCACAAACCCTTTCATATAAAGGAAGGAGCAAATTTCTGCAACGTCTTTTCATAAATTCGTATTTGAAAATTGTTTTCCTCTTGCAGGTAGTTCTCTTTCCAACACGGAGAGTTGGCACGTAGGCCAAATTAAACTTCCCTAGCTCTCTGAATGTATCATTGGTACACAAAAATAAAAACAGTTAACATAAAAAAGTAAAATTCGAATACTATCGGATTCAGAAAATCTTTGAAAAAATTAGTTTTCAAACACTCTTACTTCTTCACAAAAATATAATACGTTCCGCCAATTCTATAATGTTTACTGAAAAATAAAACAGTTACGAAGGTTTCAAGGCACGCTATCTATGAGAAACCTAAGAACTCTGGCACGTCAAAAGAATTATAAAAATATGAATCGTTCAGTAATATTGCAGTATAACTGTTGAACGTTGAACTACACACATTCCAATGATATATAATTAATATAACTGTGACTGTTACGTCGCGGGCACCGCAATTCTTCCGGATTCGAGTAAAGTTCGCTTCTCAAATCGTTTCCATTGGTGGACTTGAAAGGATCTTTGAGAGTAATAATGTTTCTGAGTGGCGTTGCAGGTGGTTCCGAGGTATCTACTAATTTTTAAGTGGAAGGCTGAGGGCAGAATAGATTTGAATGACCGTGAGCCTAAGGTAATAAACATTTAATAATATCTTTAATAATAATAAATTTTCTTATGTCTTTTTTTTAAGAGTTTCAGCTTCATCATTTCTATCTATGACCCCCATACCGTTATACAATATACCTGTACATGTACTATGTACTGAACCGTTTCTCATATGACATCCACCTGCCAACTTTTTGGTCGCTGCATAACTGGCGATATCTAACGAGTTATTCTAATAACGAATGGCAAATGAATTAATTCAATAAGATCAGAAACAACGTACTTATGTCATTATTATTCATGCCAAAAATGAAGCTGCAAACAGCATTGCTGCGAATGGGAAAATTGTTGAAAGATAATCACCTTAACTACTCTCCATTTCCCGATGTTCCCTGGGTTTTGAGCCACCCTGTATATATCACATTCCATCAGTATCGTTAACCATCGATTATCGATGGTCCAACTATCGAAAATTATCGATATTTCGCCACCACTAATTCGCACTGCTTCACCATACTGAGGATCCGCGTATGGTCAAGACGACATTTGACGATCGCAGCCCTACCGTCGATGACGCTCGTATTTCGGTTCTTCACAGGTATCAAACGTTACGAGTCTCCCACATAATGAATCACTGCAAACTATTTTACCATACATCTATATGTATATGATTCGTAGTGTTTTTGTATGTATTTTGTTACTCTGCAATTCTTTCGGACTTGGTACAAAGAACTTTTCCGGGTCGTAAATCCCGTTTACACGCTCACGATGACATTCGAAGAAATAAGGTTGGCCCGCGCATCAAAACGTTTGATTAAAAGTCGCGTTGGTATGGTACATTGCGATATGTTTTCGTGTTACAGTAAAGTTACGATTTAATCTTACTTCACAATGTTGATTTACAAGTTTGCGATGTCGTTGTTCGTGTTATAATATTGTGTTGTTCCTGTTCGTGTTTCTTAAAGTTGGGTTACAGTCAATGCGTTACTACTATTGCGTGATATTGTATAAGGTTCAACCAGTTTGCTTAATCACGATCGTCGTCGCCCTTTCAAAGTGCCCTTAGCGAGGATTTACCTAAAACGAAAGGAGAGATGTCTGGAGGGCGCGTGAAGTCTTTGAAAAATTTGGCAAGGATGTATAATTCCTTCCAGGTTTTAGGAAATCTATTTCCGGTATCGTTACAAAATATTATTGACAAACCTATTCAAAATTCCAGATTTATGACGCGATCGGTACTATCAAGACCGAACAAAATGGGATGGTACATCTTTTTAAATGGGATAGGAACAATATATACAAATTCGACTTGCAATGAATTCGTCCTTTGATGTCATTCAAATTTCGTACAAAATTTTGTTTCTATCCCCGAAACTCTTAATACTAAGGACGAAAGTTTGGTAGCCTATTTTACATTGGACACTCTGTACATTCACGTCTTCACTCGAAAATAGCCGCTTATTCTCGATCGCGTCATAAACTATGCCAACGAACTCATTTCGCTTTGTTCCGATGAATGGAACAGCCCTATAATGCCTCTGCCTCTTAATTAAGGGGGGATTGAGACAGGTTCAGTGAACCGAATAAAAAATGTTCTCCGTTATCTACAGAAGTTATACGACGAAAAGGGTATTTTAAGAGAAAAATATCTTTGCGCGTGATGAGTAACATACTGTATGTACTAGTAATTTTACATTTCATACTCACTTAAATTCACAGCGTGATTTGGATTTATGTACTTACGTTTGTATAACCAACAGAGGTTTTTGTGCTGAATATATAAATAAACTTCGTACATAAGCCTGTCTTTTTACAGTAGAAGATCGATAACTAAAATTTTTTTAATTCCTTCTTCTCCGTTGCAAAACCCTCTACAAGTCGAAATAAAACTTACTTTAACTCGAAATATTTGACACAGGTCCAGATGCAGTACTTTAACTCTGTAACTCGAATTTAAAATAGCCGAACCTCCACAGCTTCAAGTATAGAACTTTGTGTCAGAAATCATTCAATTGTTTCCTTCCCTTCAACCGTTGGGATTGTCTCAAAACATAAAATGACCACGTGCACATCCATGGAAGCTAATCATTTTTTGTCAATTTTTTGTCAATTTTTATCGATAAACCATGCGTTAATATATTAATTCGGAGCAAAGTTACGGACATCTTGAATAATAAGGAGTAGGTACATGTAGTAACCTAACTTTCGTCTTCCGATTGCGTTTATATGTGTATACAATAAATATCTAATTCATGCAAAAAAATATATTTTCCCTTCCTTCAAGTTTGACCCTTACATCATGCAGTAAGTCAAGAACAATACAAGGTATTTCTAATGTAACGAAAGGATACTTGTGCACACATGACATAGAGAGTTTATTGTATGTGTGGCGGCGATAAGCCGGCGCCACGTCTCCGACTTAGGTTTAAGGCAAACCCGTTTTGTGACTGGAGGTATCGGATGTAGCGTGAGGTGCGAATGAGAAGTGTTAGTGGAGACGTCGAACGAATGTTTATCTCTAGGAAAGAGCGAATGTTTCCTGGGTATGCACGAGAAGCTTTGGGTGCATGGTGACCCGTTGTCGACCTGTGACACGTGGCAAGGATGTGTGTGTCGGTGTGGGTCCGAATGAGCGAGAACGAATGAGGGGTAGAACGAGGGAGAAACTGCGAATGAGAGAATACATGGAACGAATGATGCGTGCGAGAGTCAGTGTGTGAGCAGAGTTCAAGAAGAGTCTTGGTTAAAGATTTGCGTACAATAAAAGCTTGTGTCAAGTATTGAAAGGGAAGTTATTCCATTCCCTATCACCATATCCCACATGTAAGAAAACCCGAGGCTTTGGAGCGCCTCGCATATTCATCTGGAAAATGTCGCTCCGAGGCCGATAGGCGAGCGGGGCCCGTAAACATTGGGGGGTCGTAAACCAGACCCTTGAAGGTACTGCGTCGTGGGACCGGGGGCGCGCCTTCTTGACGGGCAAGGATGCAACGACGAGGCACTCTTTGGGAAACGATCGTCTAGAGCGGACTGATTATAACCATTCCATTGTATTGGCTTAAACATAGATATTCCTATAACCGTTGACGAATTTTATATATATTTTATAAATATCTGTGACTTACACACATTTGTATATTTACGAATTACGAATAATATCTTTTACGAATATTCTTGCATAAAGAATCGCTTTCTGTCCTCGTTGCTCCATGATTTGATCTTCGTTCTGTGTAATATACAGCAATAGCAATAACGAAACAGTAAAAGACTGTCCTACTCATATCGTACTTGAAGGTTCGCGTACATGTTAAAATTGAATCAAAATATTTCGCAATGCATGCTTTTCAGCACTCTTTTAAAATTTGATCGTATGTTAAACAAACGACACTGAAAATTACTATCGGTATGGATTTGTGAAAAAAGACATTTCGAACACAAAGAATAGAGTAATTTCATTTATAAGCATCAATTCGCTTATCGTATAGGTACGCTAAATTTCACATATTTCACATAAGATACCATTCCCAAAATATACTGTAACGTATGCGTATTAGCACGTAACTGGAACAATTCCGATTGCTCCGTATACATGTAAGTACCAACTTTTTTTAAGAATATTTCAGATAAAAGTTAATTTGTTTCAAGGGGTGCACGATTTAACGTAATTAGTTTGTAACTGGATGCGTAGAAAACATACGGAGGTCAAGTTCATTTTTTCTATTATGAATTCTATATGTTTCATTATGTCCAGTGATTCTACCCGTAATGTTTGATAAAAATGTATTAACCTGTTCGTATAAAAAGATTGAAGGACGATACTAGTTCAGATATTAGTTCATGAGAAATTGTACCTTCAATTCTCCAAGTGGTATAACTGGAAGCACTGCAAATGCACTGATTAAAGAACGCAAACTTCTTGCAAAGGAGTCTATGTAAATAATGAATGGACTGTATTGATTTGCAGTAGCGTATACATATTTCGGAGGAATACAGTCGAATTTTCAAAGTGTGAGAGAATACATTGTGTGTATTGGGGCGAGTACGAACGCGACCACTGTACGAATGTATAATAGGAGTGCATGATGTACTAGCAGCTTGATGAAAGGAAAGGATGTACTGCAAGAGTGGTTTTGTGGTACTAACAATAAGACCGACCTGTTGGTACTTTTTAGTACTACCCTGCACAAGATTGCTGCAGTATGTGTTTAAAAGGCTGCATTTGTCTTTTGATTGGTTTCCACTACGTAATGGTGGATAAGTACAAGCCTACAGTTTTGACTATATTTAAGGGATATCTAGGGTGGCGGACAAAAAAAAGAATTTTTTGTTACACTTTCCAAAATCAGGTGTCATTGAAAATAGATTTGCAAAAGGGTTTGTCTGATTTCATTCCAATAAAACGTAGCAAGTTTGTTTCGGGACCGTTTGAACTAGACCAGGCCTATTTCTCTATTTTTGTCACTTCCTCATTGGCAATTACTTGCCCAGTCATTTCTACCGAGCAAGAGTTTTTGGAAGAAGGTGGAAGGTGGTACTCTCTATGGACCAGGCGTGGAAGATTTATTTGTAACTAGAAATTTTCTCACCGAGAATTGTTATGGTGCGCATAGAGAATATGGGATACAAATGGGAATACAAATTGTACCTCTAGAACTAGATATATCATATCTAGAACTAGAACTAGATATATCAAAATTAGATTCGGGTTCGGTTTGGGTTTGATTTTGTGGCGTGGGGCACGGCCCCTCCCCCGCCAATACCAAATCTGATATGATATATCTAGTTTTAGAGGAACAATTTGTATGGGGTCACCCGGTATACAGATTCTTCGCCGGCCGCCGAATAAGTGGCGGTCCCACGCGTTGTCACGAGCGTGCACGTATATAAAAAATTCAATGTAGTAGTAGCTATATTTGTTGGCAAATATCTCGAAAACAAAAGCCGAGCGGCGGTTATATGCATAGGAAAATGTTGCTCCGGATACTCAGTTCTACAACATATTCACAAATCATCGAAATTGAAGAAGTCGGAGCACTTACGTAGTTTTACCGAGAATATTTCTGATGCGCTGCTCCTACATTTCGTTCGAGCTTGCGTAAAAAGGGAAGACGCCCAAGGATGCCTGTCGCCGACTAGCTGCATCGTGACCGATTAGGTGCAGGCGTGACCCGACGAAGACTCCAAGGTTTTACCTTGCGGCGATACGTGGAACGACCACGTCGCCACAGCGAGATCCAAATATCCGGCCGCCGATTGACGAGCGACGATTCCTCGAAAGGAATATCAGTTTCCGGGGCCACGGGCCCATTCCCGGAAAATACACCCCCTCTCGAGGTTACATCTTGAGAGGTCTTGAGAGCGGGCACGAAACCGAGCAGCACGAGCTAGCGAGCAACGAAGAAAGAATTCTATTACACCACAATAGTTTCATTATTTCCGTGTCCCACAACCTTATATGGAAACCTCTAATGCTCCCCCCTCCCATACATTTTTGGGACTATATAAAGAGTTTGATTTCAATCATCTTCGGTTCTGAGCCATACAGTTATGCGCAGAGTCACGACGTGTCACACTCTACAGAGTCGGTTACAATCAGTGTGACTGGGTTTGAGGCAACATTCAGATCACAAGTTAAGCAGTCAGAATCCACTAGTCCGGTCGAAATTCTTTCGGTATACACCAGTAACCATTCTCAGTCTCAGCATCGTCAGTAAAGCGCTGTGCAGACATAGGTAATAACTTACGCGTAATACAATTGTAGGATATTGATATTTATTAATGATTTAATGACAAAACTTAATTTAATATACATACACACGCGAATAATCTAATTCTACTGTTAATACTACGTAGAAAAACTATGTGAACCAAAGGAAAACGTCTTCCCTCTGCACGTCGTCATCACAACCTGCCTTCCCGATCCTTCTCCCGATCGTCGAACGTTTTTCCCCCCGACGCTTCCGCGTGCCACGCTGCCACACTTCGCAACGCACACACACACACACACACGCGCGCACACATACCCACACAATTATATCGCTACAATTACATCTGTACCACAACTGGTTCGCAATATATCTATATAAACTGTTCACCATTAAATCGAGTAGATTCGTTAAACCTATCTTGACTCCGTAATCCTTTATATCAGTAGTAACGTTCCCACAGATGCAACTTAACCGCTCGAGTTGTATCGAATATTAATTTAAAGTTACGAGACAAGCTAACATTTCCTGCGACTCCCTGATTTCGCATCAGGTTCGTTCGCACGCCTTATCCAAACAAAGTAACTACAGCTACTCCATACTACTCCATACTACTCCAAACCTAACTCATCCTACAGTTCCCTGGTTTCGCACCAGGTTCGTCTGTATCCCACGGCTCCCTGATTACGCATCAGGTTCGTTCGCGCACCTCACTCACAAATTCTCAACCATTTTCCTTGAGTAACGTCAAGCTTGTCGGCTTAGGCGTTCCCCACAGGCCCGGCTCGTAACAGTTAGCAAAACATTAAACGCGTTTTTGCCGAAACTGTGTTTTAGAATATGGTCACCATGGTACCCTAAATTCTAGTGAACCGATCGGGACCATCTTGCCCATACATCTTCAGCAGATATGTCGATATCGTCTCTAACAGAATTAGGTCAAAATGTTTGTACGTTTTAGTTTTACAGGCCAAAAAGGACGGGAAAAAACGAAAAATCAATTTTACATTGCTGAAATTGTAATATTTAAACACAAATCTGCTACCTGCGATAACCAGAGCCAAATAATTTCAGAATCTCTTTGGTTTTTGTAGTTTCGATGACTAGAACGTGCTGCATCATGGTTCCCGACCGAATCCCTCTGTGCGCTGCAACGTCATCTTCATTTTATATTTTTAGGAACCGAATAAAAATGTCGAGCAGTCATCGGGAATCGACCCGAGATATTCAGGTGGTGGGCACCGATCAGTCCATCTACGCCACGGCCCCTTCGTAATATTCGCTGTTCCTATGTTCCTCCCATAATTCTTTGATGGGGGCGCAACAGTTCCAGTATGAAGGTCTTTCTCTGGGGCCTTAAAAAAAATTCATAAAAGCAAATTTTAGTAGTAGGATTTCTGTTAAAAGTAGCGGCTAATTAGTCCCGTCGCAGTATGACGTGTTTTACGACTTAACAGTAGTCACTCAGACGAAAATTGCTACAGATAAAATCCCCATGGTTGTATCCCCAGTGTATTATTCGATTTATTGTATTTTTCGAAATTTCAAGCTTATCATCCATTTTTTGAACAGAAGCGGTATTGTTTTCCCATTAACGTTATAGATAATAGTAAAACAAATTCGATCGTGTGTATTACGATGATCATTAAATAATTGGGAAAAACATTTGGCCAATTACCGTACACGAAACTAGTTCCTCAGATATTTCACCGTTGGAGAACCTTGGCCATAGGGTAAACAAAAGATTACCGGTCATACAGATGCTCTGATAATCTTTTGTGTCATATTGTCGAGATTACTTACATAAAAAGCATAAGGTTATCAGATCGTCTATAGATCGCAAAACTTTTCGGTACTCCTTTGAGTACCTCGAATGGCCTCGAATGGCCTCGAATGGCCTCGAATGTGATTATATTGCATTAGAGTAGGTGGGCCTCGACATGCGCTTATATTTTAAAACAAAAAATATGCAGCATTCCGTTACAAAAACTAAAGGTCACCTTCGTTTCTAAAAAAATATTGCAAATATGAAAGGTTGATAAACGCTAGCTAAACACAGAAAGCTAAGAAACCTTCTCCATTTCCCTTTTTTTTATAATGCTTGTCATTTACGAGAAAAATCCTGGCTAGTACTGGCGTGATCGCCCTGTATACATACAGTGGCGGACGTAGACTTACGAACATACGAATATGTGGTCACAGAACAATATGTTTGACCACAAAAGAACAGTGGTCAAAAGTCGTATTCACTGATGAAATAGTTATTCGTATGTTCGTAAGTCAATGTCCGCCACTGTACATGTGCATATATGCATACAATCGATATGAGTAGTTAATCCTATCATCGACTCACCCGATGTTATCAAAATCTCCATAAAGACCTATTTTAAGAAATGAATGTGAGAGTAGAAACGTGAATGCTCAAGCCGGTGTTCAATTAAATGTGCTTGAAGATTTTGAAGTGATTGCAAATATCGAGTAGCGTAGGCGTCGCGGAAAGGATTGGCGGGGAAGCACGTTCTCTAGTATGCTTCGAAATCGGTCGGATCGCAGCCTGAACCGGGCTAGGAAGCAATCTCGCGAGACGACAGGATCGCACGAGTCGTTAACGAATTTCGTTAACGACATTCGTGCGTTCGAACGAAATGAGGCTGGGTAGTTGAATCGAACGATCTCCTTTCGGATGTTTTTCTTTCCTGCTCCCCTTTTCCTCCGTCAAAATGAAAATCGAATGGATCGGCCGATGGCGTCCGCGTTCGTTCATTTTGACGATTGCTCTTCGTCTTCGGATTACTTAATGGACTAACCTTTCTTTACGCGAAGCAATTAGTAAGAGGAAAGGGTTGAAACGTCTCGATCCTGTAACTCATTATCGCTAAGAATATTTCCATCCTTCTAAAAACATCTTTTAGATCTTTCTTCCTTTTTTCGTCTATCGAAATTTATTCAATTATATTATGACACTGCGTTGTATCTATCGCAAGTTGTCCAGAAATAAATTGGGGCTTTCAGGAATGGGATTTACCGCGTACCAAGATTTCTTGCTTGCCAAATTTCTCCCAACTACTCAGAGGTACGTACGTTCTCAAACTGATGTACGTGGATGATCTTCAACAAATGTCCTCAATTTATAGTCCTCAAAGGTAGAAGACTGTCCGCAACCTTCTTCCTCTTGCAGACTGGTTAACCGTGACGTAACCCTCTAAGTTAACATTTATTATAAGGCTATTTGGAAGATACATGCTCGCTTAAAGTGAGGCATATAAAGAGATGTCCAGAGTGACTACGCTCACCCTTCTACGCAATTGTTTGGTGTGCCAGACACTAGTACATTCAAATTACTCATACGTGCCCTTGCCGGCCATTTACTTTTTTAAGAAAATTCATATCTGTAGTGGTTGTGAGCTAGTGAGAATATGGAAATTCCCAATGCGGAAAAATACTGGTAGCGATAAACCAAACCCCTTCGCTGTTTAATAGTCTATTAAACGATATTTAAACTCTTGCTTACTTAGTTGCTTCACTTACACTAATATCGTAGATACTACTATATGTCCAGCTCTTAACTTCATGTACTGTGTCCATACTGCGTAAGGACTTCATATTCTACGATACAACCAGTTCAGGCTACTAGGCCCGAGTGTTCTGTTCTCATAAATAGTACATATGCGAAGATGATGGAAGAAGTGGAGGTTGCACCATTTTTTTATGCACAATAAATCAGCTCGAAGAAATTTGTCTGCATGTGCAAGATCTATTATAGTCCCGATCAGTGACAGAATTTTTTCAGCTGCCTTATTCAATACGTCATGTAATGTTACTAACTCGATAAGGGGTTACAAAGTCTTCAAACTATTTTCCTCGTACCTACTTTTTTATGACGCAGCTCCCCATCGTGGGTCGTAGAATTGCTCTAAACCGCCTCTTCGATTTGATAGAAAAATATGATCGAAGAAGAGGAAAGAATTCATATACAATTCATTTTAAAAAGATTAATACCTTTGTCCTTTTCATTTCTCTCATAAACCGACTATTTGTGAAAGAAAAGCTGAGGACAAATAGCCTGAACACCCTGTATACGCAATACACCTACGGATTTTACGGCATATCATCTATTTAAATCAAAACCTAGTTGCTGTACAGCCTCTATACAAAATTCTCTATACAAACTTAACAGCCCTTAGAATATAAGGTCCTCAAGAAATTTAAACGTGCAAGTATAACTAACAAAAGACCACCCCGAATTGTCAATTACCGATTTTTAGTGAAATTTTGAACTATGATAGCAATGGAAAAAAATATTTGATTTAAAGAAAACAGAAAATACAACGAAAATACCACGTGTACTATTTGACGTAATATTCCTGACTATACCATTTACCTGCACTACTTAAAAATGTATTTCTGGGCACATCAGTTAACTATCAGTAATATTTAACATTTATCATCGTGATAATTAAGAACGTAAGTAATATATTCGGCATTTAGCAAGTCTCTATTTTTAGTGCGAAATGAAAAACTTAATTATCGTGCGATTATTACTGTCTACTAAATCTGATAGACCTTAATAAACTAATATTTTTCGCAAAATTAAACGTTGAGCGTTTTTTTCATGTATTCAGCAATTCATCTGCAAGAAATTAATCTACAAAATCGTCTTGTTCAGCGGCAAATCCTCGGAACCAGCACGCCCCCCTCCTTTGGAAGGCGCGCTACGAGTGCAAAGAAGGATGGGTGTGTCCTCGTCTTAAAAAACGCACTGATTGGCATTTAGTCCTTTTTGGCGTACCAAAAAGTTACTTCCGAGTCGACGTGAGTCAGTCGTTTGTCAGGACTCCGAGAGTCGTGAACCAAACTCGTATAGTAGTTACCAAGGACTCGTACAGTCGTCACAGAATTCCGTCGGTCGTTCCACTGAACTACGTCGGTTATCTTTCAGAACTTAAAGTCGTGAGTTAAAGTTCAAACGGTCCATACTTAGGAAACAGTATCTTCCCCCAACATTATTTCACTAGATATTACACACTCGATAGATCCGTTTTATTATTACGTTTTCCTTTATTATCAGTCTATTCTTATTCAGTCAAAAATGAGATTCGTTAACTAAATTAACATTCAAATCAATTTATCACCCCTATCTCCGTAAGAGGTCGTAGGGTCACACGCGTGCAACGGTGTCGATAGAAATCGAAACGGGGATTTACAACCTCCGTGTATTGGGCTCTCAACGCATCCTGTAGTATCATCGAAGCCGCGTATCGCTTAAAAACAGATCTTATCGATAATTATTCCGTCTACGGAATTGCCACTTTATTTTCTTGGTATACCGAACTCTGATGTACGATGTACTCTTCTAATGGGCCCGTCATAAAAGAGCACGATAAAATACACTAATATAGTAAGTTATATATCTTTTACTGATTGCGCAAATTTTGATAACGCACCTACCAAAGATCAGATTACTTCCTACGTCAAGATCATTGTGGGAATGGGGTTCTTAAGAAGGAAAGGCAAAGAAATGCGCCCCACCTAGTATTCAAAGTCATCTGAAGATCGTAACTGACAAGTGCCCGTAAGCATCTCTTTATCCGCTACGAAATACAATAGGAAAAAGCATATGCTTAGCGGCAAAAAATATTAATGACTCTAAAAATATGTAGACGAAATAGCGATAGAAAAAATATTTCTCTTCCACTAGATTCCTCCTTTCAAGTAATTATTTAGGTGGCCTGCTTCCGCTGCGACAGCCTGCATATTTAAACTTGGAAAAACGTTTTAACGAATCATTTTATATTTCTGTTGGATTGGAAGTTTTATGAGATCAAAGCCGATGGAAGTGTACTCGTAATATAAAATGTATTCTCTGGTTAATATAAAACAGGATGCTACATTGGATTAAAGTATATAATTATGCTATATTTGCTTCGCACAAGACTACGTTATATCTCACTGTTCAACACGTTCAGTGGACTGGAAATCGCGAAAAAGTGGCCAAAAGCCAAAACTTTATCGGAACTTTATGAAATACGGTAATCACGGGTTTTTGAGGTTGCTGATGACGAATCTGGCAATCAAAAATAAAATTTCAAAATGGCGGACAAAGAACAACATAAAAGAGTAACGAAATAACTGTAAATACAAAAAAATACGACATAATATGTTTATTACATGCATATGGCTTATCCATCCATACGTAAATATAATATCATCTTCCTTTCTTCAATTGTATTTTTGTTTAGTTTTGTAGCCATTCTTACTCTATTCTAATTCTTTGCTTTTTAACTATTGAAATCTATAGTATAAATTACCAAGCATTATAACAAATCACTAACGGGGAATCCCCTACCGTTTCTGCCAAACACCGCTGCAAACGCCTAGTAGCTACGCGGGCCCAGGGCACCAATTTCGCTTGCTAACATAAGAGTTAATTTTGCATCCAACTTTGCAATTTTGACTTCTGTCTATATCTCGCCACACAAATATGTGAAATGAATAATATTTTTGATTTTGAAACATCGAAGGGTTGTCAATTTGTAGGAAAACAATTTTTCAAAGTGTTAATGTTGGAAAATTGGCTTTTGGCTACTTTTTAGAGGTTTCCAGACCATAGTGCTAAGCCATGATACACTATTCTACTACTACATCTACACTGCTTCGCTGTCAAATCTACTCTGTTGCTTTCCGTTCATTCAAACATCCATTCCACACCCGTCATTTCCTTAAACCTAACTTTAAAAACTACGCACTCCCACATTACTAATTTATTCGAAAATTTCTTCTCCCCTCGCGATGGGTAATAATTCCAAAATTTTTACCGGGAATATATCAGAAGCGTAGAAACTATTACTGATTAGCGTTACCTTTTTCAATGTTCTGAATTTTAATGCCAAGGTAACGAACTAATGTTTAACTTTTCGTACATAAAATAAACTACGTTCATAATTCTATTTATTATAAAATATGCAACATTTTGTGTTGCTACTGAATGATAGATAATCTATTTCGAAAATCAGTGTAATTATATTAACTAGTCTTCATAATACTTTCGTCATTTTTAATAAATGCAATGGTTTTGTCCACTTGATGATATATTATATTTTAAAATATATCCTTGTGTATGTATTGCAAACGAAATTTGAGAAAACAATGTCCCTCAGTTTATCAACTTTCTATACCTTTCTTACGAGCCGAGGGCAAAGGGGCACAGCTGCGAAGCCGAGGGTCGGTTATTTAAGAGTTTGTTAGTCGCGGACGGCCAGTGCGTATCTCGTCACTGGGGCCCGTGTAGATAGGAAGTGCGTGAATTTGCCGATGCCTGTTTCATCACCGGGTGTCACAGGAAGGTAAAGGTAATCGTGGACAAACCAGCGCCTATTTCATCGCCGGGAGCCACAGGAAGGTTTTCGTGGACAAACCAGTGCCTATTTCATCACCGGGAGCCACAGGATTGTTAGTAAAATGGACTCGTAACTTATAGCGATACACCTCGAGCGGCTAAGGTGTATCTGTTTGGTGGGAAGTTATTGCTAATGATTGGTAGAGGAGATTCAATGAGAAAATGCGTACGATGGTATTAAGAGTCTATATTTTCTACTCTTTGGTTATACTACAGTTAGATTGTAAACTACAAAATCCACGTTTCTCAATCTGTACGGATTGGAAATGTATACTGCCCAACAAAAAGGCCTAAAGATATACCGTAAAATATGTATATCGTCTACAAACGAATTTATGAAAGATTGCTTGAAAGGGACTCGGAACCAGATCTCGCTGAGCCAAAATATCAAAATGATCGATACGGAACGTACTCGAAGCTAGATTAATACTGAGCCGCCGAGGGCAGAATTCGTGCCCTTTTTATACCCGAAAGCCGAACCAAGAAGCTGGTGGAAAATTCCAGGGGAGTCCGGAAAGATTCCCCCAAAAAGGGTCACGTCATCGGGACGCGACGTCGCGGAAGGGGCAGACTCGACTGCATGCACCCCCGATTTCCAAATAAGGGCGTAGTAGGAGAAAGAAAAATGAAATAATACTTCCTACGTAACACCTACTGTTCCATGTGGTCAGTTTTGTGGTCATCGCAAAAGGGTATTAAGTATTTATTATATTGTAGACCTTTTAAAGACGTGATCTTTTATCGCTATATTGTATTATATCAGAAAAATGGTGCACATTGTAGGAATAAGTGGCTTATATATATAAAACATTGTAGTATATACTTGTAATGTATTATGAAATATTCCGTTTTTATGAAAACAAGATTGGTTTATCCGTTTTGTAAAAACATTTGGAATAAATCCAATAATAATGCACAATATTACTTCTATTCATTCTTTAATGGTGTCCAATTTTCTCAAATTTCAATACTTTCTCAATTTTCAAAATACGATACCTCCCTGTCCAAATCTCGTAAAAATTGCATGCAGAAGCCCTCTCATCGGTAAGCATTTATTTGATGTCATCAATAAAAAATAGACTGTATACACAACAATGTCCACTGATGGATCACATTGCAAGTAAAAAAACCAGGGTGTGCATTAACGTTCTCAGGAGGAAGAAAATTGTATGGCTAATAAGGAAGTATATTTCGATTCTGGGGCTCTGCCAATCCATCAAGCTTTGGAAATCGTATAACTATCCACTAGGTCCAAAGTTGTAATCTTACCCGACTCAAAATGTATATTATTAAATCGTATCCAAAACTTCTGTGAAGCCTATTGTGGAATTCGTTATTAGACTCAACCATAAAATTAACGTAACAGAAGCGGTTTATGTATGCGCTCTTCCATTATATTGCAATTGAGAAAAACAACTATGACGACGCTGAGTGATTTAACAAAAATCGTTTCCATAGAAAAAATACAATGAAATCCAATTTTAATTGAATTCGAACTAAAGATAAAGAGATACTAAAGTGTGCGTCACAAAAGAAAAATATTATAATTGCTAATAACTTCGGCAATTGATATTGTAGGATTATTTTTAAGGGGAAATCGTGACTGCCTTTTTTCCTCGTAAAATCACTTTATTATTAAATGTCTTCTAATCACCCTCTCTAATCACACTCGCAACACAATATATTTTATCTCAGCAATACTCTCGACTCAACTCAAACTCAACTCTATCTCAGCTCTGTCTCGATTCTACCGCAACTCTCACAACTCTGTCTCAACTTTATTCCAATTCTATTTCAATTCTGGCCCTCGCACGCATCATCCACTGTATATATTCTTTCATGCATTTTCCCTCTCGTTCTATTCATCATTCGCTCTCACTCATTAAGACCCACACCGACACACACACTCTTACCACGTGTCACAGTTCGACCACGGGTCACCATGCATTCTAGACTCCACGTGCATTCCCCGAAACCATCCACTCTATCCTCGAGATAAACATTCACTCGGTCCGCATTCGACGTTTCGACTAACACTCTTCATTCACACTTCGCGCAACACTCGATACTTTCCTTCACACGATTCATACAAAGCCCTCTCATACCATTTCCACGAATTCTCGCATCCCACAATATGACTTATAATAAAGAGGGACCGAAGAAAGATACATTGGACAGTGAGATACTACTTGTATCATTTCCATTTATTGGTACGACATTTGCATGACTGCCCTATTTACTATACGCCTATTGAGCTATTAACGAGGGCCACTTCATTTATAGAAATGCTTATACCTGCTCAAACTAATTATAACAAGCAACTAATTAATAACAACGGTGACGAATTACTAAATTGCAGCTAACACATTGAATATCGTGTGTGTTACTAAAGTATGAGTTATTCTCACTACATTATTTCTAAAATAAAGTTTGAAACATTACTAGTTCTGAACCAATTGTGTAACTAATTTATTATTAAATATTCGAACGAGCGTTGAATTAATTTCATTAAAACATCATAGATAATAAGAAAAATCGGTGATCTTCTAGTATTCAAGGAAACATTTAACTGTACTACCTAAATTGACTTGCAAACTAGTTAGTGCATTAAAAAATGTTTCAAACGGAAGTAGTTTTGTATTAAGGGGACGGGGCGCACCATGTAGCAATAATTTTGTTTGATCTGTTTTACCTTTTTTTATCGAAACTTGAGGATTTTCCTTAACCTTGTGATTCGTACATTTTGTGAACGCGGAGTAAAAAAACTATTAGGATATATGGGGTCAAAAACTAATAATAATTATCAAGATATTCTTCAGTGAAGGATAATGGAGCTTTTGTGAATGAAAAATAGAGGCAGGACATGTTTGCTTGACAATAATCCCCGAGCATTTTCATGCAAGACCGTAAATATTTTAAAGAGAACTGGCGATCATTGTGCAACAAAAGCAGTTGGAATGCATAGCATATAAGGATTCATTGCATATTTGTGTTAGGATATCGTTGAAAAATAGAATTAATCATATCATGGAAAATAAATATTGTAATTTATCACAGGAACGCTGCCAGTCTACGCACGGCAGCGCTGCCTTCCAAATATTTTGGCCATAAACCGCTGAGTCAGTTGCGTAAGAATCACTATCATTTCACACCCCTTAGCTTCTGCGTCAACCTGACCTACATACTCTTTCAACCTGTGGCCTACCCATTTTTTTTTTTTTTTTTACGATGTGGAAATCTTCAGAAGACACCTCTTGCCCTGGAGACGAGCAGGAGCTGGTGTCAGATTAAAACCACCTCGGTTGCCTCTCCTCTGCGCTTGTTGGGAAGTCCCGGGAACTCCGGAGATTACCTCCGGTGCCTACCCACGCTCTGACTGTCGCAGCCCCTAGAGTCCGAGAGGGTCAGAAGGACCCTCCTTTCCTCTTACACCGCCGCGCCGGGGGCAACACGCGACGCGGCCCTCTTCCAGGCCGTTGATCAGGGCGGCTCGGGTCCCCACACGGAGCCGCTAACGGCTCTTCGGCGGCCCCCACGCACAGGCAGGGAAGCGTGTTCCCTCCCGGCGGGCCGTCAGTCTGCTTACCAGCGGTGGCGCCATTCCTAGGAGTCCAGAGGGGGAACACCACCGCATCCTCGGCCACGCCCCCGCTTTTCCCTCTTCGAAACGGAGGGGGGAATATAGGTCCCACCGACGGAAACGGGGCCGGCGAGTCCAACCCCCTCTTCACTCTCCACGCCGCTGTTTCCGGCTATCGGGCGGCCCTGCGTGGTAACAGGAGAACGAGCGTCTTCCCACAGCAGGGCCACCCATCCGCCGGGTGGGGAGGACGGTCGCCCGAGAGACGAGGAGGGGGGGGGGATGCCTCCTGTCGCCTCTCGGGCTGAGAACGCCTGTTACACTATGGGAGGGGCGGGGATCTCGCCAGCGGGCGCGTACGTGGCCGGCGAGTCCTGCCCGCCCGCCTCCCGCGTCGGGCGGGATCGGACAGCTCCCCATCCCGCTCCGCTGCCTCCTTTCTGCGAAGGACTACCTCGCAGAAGGAGACCATTGCTGTCCAGGCCCTCCCGCTGCCCAGCATCCTACTGATGATTCTCGGCAGCGACGTGCACCACCTGCACCCTTAGCTCGCGGCGCTCCGCCATCCACTCCGAGCACTCCTCTAATCTGATCTGTGCTGTATCCAGCGCAACACCGCACTCCCGGCACTCCTCCGTCGTCTCCGCCCGTATCCGGCACAGGAACTCACCGAAACATCCACGTCCAGTGAGGAGGACCTGAGGACTTACCCAGTAGGTAAGGGTCCCTCTGCCGCGGTGCAGCCATTCGTCCAGGCTGGGCAGGATCGCCCCGACCGCGCACTGCGCGGCTCCCCTATCCAGGAGCTCCGCCCTCCATTTGTTCCGCGCGGACACCATGCTCTTCCTCGACGGACACCATCGCGCCCTCCGTGCGGAGTTCTCGGAGACGCTCGTAGACGAAAGCGTCTCCCACCGCCAGTAAATCGAAGGGCACGGTGTCCGGCAACGTCAGCGCCGACTTGTGCCATATCGTGCGGTACCCCCTGGCCACCCTGATGGCCATCCTCCTCTGCACGCGGCGCAGCACGATTCTGCTACGCCGCCTGACCATCAGGGCAGAGACCCATATCGGGGCGCCGTATAGGGCCATGGACCGCACGATCCCAAGATACAGGCGGCGCACCCTCTTCTCCGGGCCCCCGACGTTGGGGAGTAGGCGTAGGCCGTCCTCTCCAGCCGGGGTACCACACAGTCGAAGTGGGCTTCGAATCGCCAGTGGCTGTCCAGGAGGAGACCGAGGTAATTAATTCGGTCCCCAACCTGAACGTACTCCCCCCCTACCAAGATCCAGGACCGGGGCGGTCCCCCGCTTCGAGACCTGTGGTGAAACCACATGGCCTCGGTTTTCTGCGGGGAGATCTGCAACCCCAGCCTCCGGATACCGCCGACGACGGAGGCCAGACCCGTCTCGACTAGACGGACGGTCCTCCTCCAGTCCCTCCCGACGGCCATCAGCAACGTATCGTCTGCGTAGCACGTTACGCTGACGCCAGCCGGGAGGGAAGCCCGCAAGGGCTTTTCCAACTTCTTTAGGAGGACCATCCTGCCCCTCTTCCATCCGGACGGGACACGCTCCGTCCTCAAGCAGCCGTCGAACAGGCGCTTGAGACGGGGCCCGAAGACGCGCAGAGCCAGGGTCATGGCCCGGCCCGGTACGCCGTCAGGACCCGGGGCGGTGTTTCGCGCCCCCATCTTCCTGACGGCAAGCATACCCCCCCCCTCCTTCCCCTTCCTGGCGGCCCCTGGCCCCGGGTGGCGCGCACCTCCATTAGTATATAGAGGTGGTCGCTCAAAGTTTCCACCTCTTGCGCCACCCTCCAGCCCCCCACGCGTCTCACCAGCGAGGCGGAGGCCCACGTTAGGTTGACAATGGACTCCCCCTGGTAGCAGACGCAGATGCTGTCGGACCCCCGATTCAACAATCGGAGGTCGGAGCCGGCCGCCCAGTCCAGCACCGCCCCGCCTCAGGTCCGTCCTAGGGGCCCGAGGCCTGGGATTTCGAATTGAAATCCCCTATGACGATAGGAGACGCATCTCGCGACCCCTTCCAGGAACTCCCCGAGGGACCCGAGGTCCCAACTAGGCGGTGCGTAGACCCCCACCACCAGTAGGTCTCTCCACTGTGCCGCGACATACCCATCGCCGCTCTCCAGAAGGGAGAACAGCAAGGGCGCCGCGGCCCCCCAAGGATTATCGCTACCGAGCTGCCCGGGTTGCCCACCCAGTTCGGGTGATTGGCAGCAATCGCCAACCCAACTCCCCACTCGACCATATGCTGGACAAGCATGTCCTGCGCACCGGCCGAGTGGTTGAGGTGGCCTAAAGGAGCAGGACCATGGCCCCTTCTAATAGTCCATGGCCCATTCCTCCACGGGCCTCGTCTCCTCCGTCGCCGCGGGTGTTGCTGGTGGTGCCATTGTTTCGTCCGCTCCTCCGGCCGCCACCCTGTGCTCGGCGCTCCTACAGTTGTGGCAACGCCCGCTGCCGTCCACGGTACTGCTACACCGCTGCCTCGCGTATCCCATTTCGAGGCAGCGGAAGCACTGCAGCGGGCAGTCCGCCAATGCCTCCACCCGAGCCGTAGTCCAGCCGACTCGTATTTTCTTGGCCGCTACCACTTTCCTCGCCGCCGCCGACGGACATCTCACTCAGGCAGTACCCAGTCCCAGTGGAGACGACCGGATATCTCCGGTCTTCACCTCCGCTGGCCCGCACCCACCCACGGCTGCGATATCCGCGGCCACGTCCCCGGTAGTGGTGGCCGCCACCAGGTCCCTCACTCGTAGTTCGGCCATTTTAACCTGGCGAGCCATTACTACCCCCTCCTCCGTGCCCAGGAGCTCCCTCATTTTGGCGGCGAGGGCGCCCACCTTTGAGGCCTCTTCCGGCCCGGGGATCTCCAGGAGGCGACCGCCCGTGACCGCCCTTTTGCGTGATCGTTAGGGCGACCGCCGCTGTGCGTGGAGGCCTGCGCTGTTGCATCTTCGCAGCTGCGAGCTTCGGCCCCTTTCCTGCATCCTTCCTCCTCGGCTGTTGCTGCTGATGTTGTTGTTGTTGTTGTTGTTTTTCTTGTTGTTTTTTCTGCCACTGCTGCTGCTTTCTTGTCACGGGAGGAACCAGGATTGGGGCCGGTCGTCCATGGGCCCGGACCGTCGCCTCAGCTCTTTTGGCCTTCTTCCAAACCACCGTCGCCCAGGTCTCACTGCCCCTCCGCATGTCTGCGGCGGACGAGGGACCCGGCATTGGCGAGAGAAGCGGCTCCCGGGTCGCCACAGGCGTGTTGGGTTCCCCCGGACCGCTTGCCGCTATCGCCTCCTCCCTCGCGACGCGAATACGCGAGTCCCCCAAGGTCTCGGTCCTCTTTGTCGTCGGCGAGTTCCTCCAGGGAGCATCCCCCGGCCAACTCGCCGACAGTTCCTTTCGGAGGGAGACTAGTTTCCTTTCGATGCGCCCCATGAGGGCGTCGAAAAGGGCCCCCAAGCGGCCCTCAGTTATGGGCGGGGCGCTGCCGGTGGAGGAGAGGCGGGACGTCTTTCCCCTCTCCCCTTTCTCCATGGGCTACCCGGCCGTTGCACCATCCTTTCTCGTCTCCGCCTTTGTCGCAGGAAGCGTCGACTCCAGGTCGGCCACCCGATCGCGCAGCCGAAGGTTTTCCTCTTCGATCTGCTGAGCATTAGTGCAGGCCGACCTCTTTGACAGCTCAGTGGCTGCGACGCTCACGTTGAGCGCCGCCACCTTCAGGTCCCTGATGTACGTCCCTTTCAGGTGGGAGCTGGGCAGGGCCACCTGTTTTACAACCGCCATGTGCGTTAGTATCTAGGCCCCGATATTGGGCGTGGGCTGCGCCCTCAACTCCTCTGCCACCTCGTTCTCCGTAGGCATCTTCTTGGGTCGCCAGATCCAAGGGCGGAGATCTGTCCTCCTCGGAGCTGTGTACCTTTCGCCCCTTGTTGACCGGCCGCGTCTCGTCCGACTCTCTGGACGATCGCGGCCTCTTCCTTCCAATCAGGGTGGATCCGCTGGACTCCGTGTCCCCATCCTCGGCGCTGATGACGTAGGCCTCTTGGGCCCGCGTCGCCGCCTCCCTCCGTGCGCTTCCCCTTACTGTTTTTGGGGTAGCCTCCCTGCTCTTGTTGTCGTACAACACAGGTTGCCCTGTGGGTGCGACCCTCCCCGCCGGACACGCGCTACTAGAGCGCGATCCCTCCTCCTTCCGTAATTCGTGTGTTGTATTTTTTATCATATTGGCAGATATTTTTTCCTACGGTTCTTACTCCCCCCTTGGTTAGTCTGCCGGGAATATCCATAGGGCATCGACCGCAGCCCATTCACACACCACGGTGAGCCGCTGCTTAGTTTTCACCGTTCAGCCCAAGACCTTCCGGCATGGTTGGACCTGCCGGGAATGAAGCTCCCGCCGGCCTGGTCTTGGGCCTCATTACGACTACTTAAGCCCCTACACCACGTCAAAGTGGCGGCTCCTAGTAGGAGTGGCCTACCCTATCACGCCCACTTGCTACCTTCGAAACGTTCAAACCCCGCGGTGCTGTTTTAACAATCGATTCCTACGCCAAAACTCACTCAATGTCGATTATATTATTATCTGTCGTGTAAAGTACTGTACTAAATATAGTGCAAACACGCATACATTCATTGTAACTTCGAATGCTCGAGAATTGAGCTCCAATTAATGAATCATATTTCTTACCGTTAATCCGTTTATTTACCGATGGTAGAAGCAATCAGTTATCCACTACCGTATTGTGACTGCAAAATTAGTGTGAGACATAGAAGGTTATAAAAAAGACACATTATTGCATGGTGTACGTTTTGTTTATGAAGCTTACTTATAACGAATCGTTTCATAGTAATCTTTTTCCTTACTACTGTCAATATCAAATTATTAGTTCAGCCGATATTTAATTCTCACCGTGTTAGTTATTTATACTCTTTGAATTATTGTGCTTCACGTTAATAAAAATATTTTGTTCTTGTGATATTAGTCAACATAACGACAAAGTGTTCATAGAATGTCAGCACAATATATATTATCAGAAATAATATAAAATATCTTCTAAAGTATTCAGTGTCCAATGTCTTACCTTATAACATCCATATGCAGAGTAATCCAAGAAAGCCATTGGTGTAAAAAAGAAATGGTGCAGCACCATTTCAACAAAAAAAATGCAATCGCACTTTGCAAGTGTGGCGATGCACTTGCAAAGCAAGTAATGTCCGGGGGGGGATGTACAGCTCGTAAAACCATGCCAAATTTCTTTCTACAATTTTTTGTTCTCCCTTCATATGAAACAGAACTCCGCCCAGTTACTAGAGTCACCTTATATACGTTCTACTCTAATCGAGGATATAATTTACTTTAATGTAGGTGTTACCTCGTGCATATGTCCACAGCTTGAATAAAAAAATGTAACATGGGTGGAAGAATGAGAAAATAAAAGAATTACAGAATAAATATGTGACTCGTAAAAACTGTCCCTTGCGAATTAAATGGAAGTGCTTCTATATAATTATACAGGCCACGGCGGGTGAAAGAATGTACGTAAACCAAAAATATTGATCGACATACTAATGTTTTAGCGTTCGAGAATACACCATCCCTAGCACCCCGCCATATTCACTAACTAAGCAAAAATTTGAAGTATTTTCCAGCCAATTTCCATTTCTCGTCCACCTTCGTCCCAGGCTACTGGTGATATCGGCTTTAAAGGTCTAGATTCATAAGCTGACGGTAGCTCGATTCCGTCTTTCCTTGAATATTTTACCCCCAATCTCATTGTCCGACCTTATTTCTTTCAGACCTACTAATCAATATATATTCTATACGTGCAACACTTTCGCCTGAAAGTATTAACTTTTTATGTTTCCTAAAAGCTTTTTTACTTAAACGAAGCAAGTGTAATTAAGTAACACATATATGCAAATTCAATGCACATGCTTCATTTACTAAAATGTAAATTGTCACTGAAACATTGAAAATACGTAGCAGTAAAGGATATATAATAAAGTGGATCCGCATAATTAAGTATTAAAAACTTTTAATACTATATCATATACAATTAACTTTAAAAAGCCCATAGTCATGAAAATGATGATTATGACTGGAGGTAGCACTAGTCGTTGTAACTATAGACAAATTTCTACAAAGCGTATTTCTTCAAATCTTTTTACCTTATATAGTATTTCTCGTTATACACTGAAATGACTAAACAATGCATTACATTAAACCTTATAAAAATTAAAACGATACCGTAATAACTTGAAAAGCTCTTAAGCCCGTTTGGACGAATACTTTAACCATCGTAGCGTAATCAAAGGAAAGAAGGCTTAAACTTATTAATTATTTTATCAGTAATGCATAAGTTAATATTAAACGATTACGTATGAAATATTTATAGAAGCATTGTGCTAATCAATGCTTCTGTGTTTCCCCCCAGTGCAGACGATATTTTTAATTCCTGGGAATAAAATTAGTTGAAATCGCATTGCATGAGAAGGTCTGCTATAGATATATGTATGTATAGACAATACGTTAGCCTTAATATAGCCCATCAACGACCGCATTACTATAGTCCATAAAGCCAATGATGCGTTTAAACAAAGAATAACAAAACGATTGAAACGCGTGAAAGATATTATTACTATTTGCAGGAATATCAAATCAATAATTACCGGGACACATTTTCCCGAACGCTGTCTGAAACGTCAACCACCATTGGTCCGGTGCCTCCAACCACCTATATTATTTACTATGACCTAGGAACCCGGTATCAAATCATAAACAAATATCCCGGTAACGAGAAGCAAACAGTGCATTCAACGGAACAGCTGAGGTGGTAGCTACGTAGTAATGGTAGGTAACCAAAAGGGATAACAGACAAAAAGAGTCGAGAGCGGTATAGTGCAGAGTGAATGAGAATAAGCAATAAAAAATGATGCGAAATACACCAGAGATAACAGGAAGGATATAGAGGAAAGAGTAAACGTTAGACGGAAGAGGATGGTGGGGATAATTGCAAGGGATCAAGGGATAGAATAAAACACAATGAAATTGCGATAGAAAATTAACAATGTAACGACACAGTTGCCACGGTAAACATACTAAAACGTTACAGTATCGACCTATCTCACTTTAAGAATGCTGATATTTTTGTTATCATGCCTGTAGATAATCCTTTTTGCATTGCTTATAGTTAATTGTCTTTCAATGAAAGCTATTGTTCAGTTGACACTTGAATTGCAAGTAATATTGACGCGTATAAATGGTCTAAAAAAGTTTTAATACGTTCCGCAATCCATTCTTGGATGTTCGGATGAAATAGGCTTCTAAATTGATATCGCAGAAGTTTATTCGCTTATTGTTAGTGTTTAAGTCGACTAATACACAATTACAGGATTCACAGTGAGCAGTGTTACTATGATTTCGTGCGAGTGATTATTTAATTGTCCACAAACACTCGCGGTTTAGTCCTTCAGTAAGAGATGGGGTTTCTCACGCATCAGCCTTATATTTGGTAATTAACATCTAAATAACTAACCGACCAAAATTGGTCCGACTATAGCAGTTAGGGGCTATAGAAGGGACTACATATAATAATTAGGCTCTTTCGTAAATATATAGAAGTTATTTTTTGTAAACTCCACGTAGTTTGGAATAGAGGACAGGTGGTGTAATAAGACTTCAGTTGCTCTCATTAAAACACTAGCTTTATTATTAATACGTCGACACACGACGTTACTCAAACACACGATACTTTTCACTACGCTCTGTCTCCACTCTCTCTTCACTCTTACTCAGCTCTGCCCTAGCTCTGCCTCATTCATTCTTTATATTCTTTCACTCTTAGTTTATCTTTCATTCTATTCCTCATTTGCTCTCACTCATTTAGGACACACCCCCGCGGTCATCCCTCGGTGGTGGTCGGTCGCGACCACCCGAACCCTTGGGCCACTGTACCCCCCCATACACACGACCTTCTCAAGTACTCAGCTCCGAACGTACCTTTCATACATCGCAATCATTCTAAACATTCACGCAGTATATCCAATCCTACAAATATGTACCTAAAGCTGGTAATAACTGGTTATCCGGCACCGTTCTAACTTTTATTTGTCCTCAATATATTATAATAACAGTATCATGGTTAATTGGCTCATGATTACGCGCAATTTCAATTATTTGTGCCCTAACTATCCAGATCCTCGACCTTGCTAACACTACTGGATCGTGCCTTACAAAAAGTCTGCCTGATGTTCAAAAATTGGCGTGGTAGAGCAAATTTAACCAAATCGATTGCATGTGTTACGTATGAATAATATTCTTTATACGCTGTTCTCGCACGTGCCGCTCAAGCTTGCGTAAGAAGGGAAGTCGCGTTTCCACGAAGGGCCCAAAGATTTCTATCATTATCGTACACGGACAATAAGGGCCTTTGATATTGATTAGCTGCATCGAGCCTGATTAAGTGCACGCGCGACCCGACGAGCTCTCCGTGATCTTACCTTATATGGAAACCCCCAATACGCCCCCCTGTACATTTTGGGACTATACAACCCCTTCCATTCTGATCATCTTCGGTTAATAACTACACAATTACGCGGAGTGTCGCGTCGTGTTACGCTCGTACAGAGTCAATTACATTCAGTGCTTAGTTCGGGCTTAGGGCACCGATCAGAATACAAGTTAACCCGTTGGAATCCGCAAGTTCGGTTCAAGTTCTTTCGGCATACTATTGTTATCATTCTCCGACCCCGCATCGCCAGTGCGTCAACACCGTGCAAGTACTTAGGTAATAATTTACACACTATTTTAATACCGCGACAATCACATTTGTACCAAAACGACTGATATGAATATATATAAATTGTTCACCATTAAACCGAGTAGATTCGTCAAACCTACATTTACTCCGTAATTCCGTATGTTAGTAGTACCGTTCCCACGAATACAACTTAACCGCTCGAGTTGTATCGAATATTAATATAAAGTTACGAGACAAACTAACATTTTCTGCGACTCGAATAGCGAGGACGAACCCGATTCGAAATCGGGGAGCCTCAGGAATAGAGTCAAACGCGGACAAACCTGATGCGAAATCAGGGAGCCGCAGGAGGGTGAAACGTCGTGGACGAACCCGATGCGAAATCGGGGAGCCACTAGGAAAGAAGTTCGCAGACGAACCCGATGCGAAATCGGGGAGCTGCTAGGAGGTTGGCTTATTCACAGACGAACCCGGCGCGAAGCCGGGGAGCTGTTCGGAAGTTGGAAAACGTACGGACGAACCTGATGCGAAATCAGGGAGCCGTAGGATGAGTTAGGTTTCGTCGACGAACCCGATGCGAAACCGGGGAGCCACTGGGTTGGAGTAGCTGTAGTTATTTTGTTTGGATAAAGCGTGCGAACGAACCTGATGCGAAATCAGGGAGTCGCAGGAAATGTTAGTTTGTCTCGTAAGTTCGTCCACGACATTTCACCCTCCTGCGGCTCCCTGATTTCGCATCAGGTTCGTCCGTGTTTGACTCTATTCCTGAGGCTCCCCGATTTCGCATCGGGTTCGTCCTCGCTATTCGAGTCGCAGGAAATGTTAGTTTGTCTCGTAACTTTAAATTAATATTCGATAGAACTCGAGCGGTTAAGTTGTATTCGTGGGAACGGTACTACTAACATACGGAATTACGGAGTAAATGTAGGTTTGACGAATCTACTCGGTTTAATGGTGAACAATTTATATATATTCGAATCAGTTCTTTTGGTACAAATGTGATTGTCGCGGTATTAAAATACTGCGTAAATTATTACCTAAGTATTTGCACGGTGTTGACGCACTGGCGATGCGGGGTCTGAGAGCCGCTTTTAAGAGTATGCCGAAAGAACTTCAACCGGACTAGCCGACTCTAACAGGTTAATCTATGATTCGAAAGGTGCGCTAAGCCCAATCTCACTTGATATAACTGACTCCGTACGAGCGTGGCACGACGCGACTCTACGCGTTACTGTGTAACTTGGAACCGACGAGTGTAAAGACCAAAGGGTTTATATCCCCCAAAATGTGCGGGAAGGCATTAGAACTTTCCATATACGGAAGTTTAGGGGTCTTCGTTGGGCCACGCCCGTTTCGGTCATAGTGCAGCTGGTCGCACTTCTGTTCAAAACCTCTTTATTTGTTTACGATAACCGAAAGAATTTTAGGGCGTTTTCCCATCACGGACGCGAGCTCGAAAACGCGTTGAGAGCGACGTATAGAATATTCTTCATACGTAACAAATACTTTAAATTCAGAGTCTATATAGTCCGCATCCTACGTCTAAAGGAATCTCTGACAGGGTCTTGTACAAGAAACGGAGACACTTCTCCCTCTTCTTGCCTGAGTCCGTGACTCAGTGGTACGAGAAACAGTATATTCTCTTACTTCAAGACCCCAGTACATTAGACAAGGAGAAACAGTATCCTCTCCGTCTTCTTCTGTAAGTCTTTGACTCTGAGGTGCGAGAAACAGTATCCTCTCGCACTGCAAGACACCAGGTGACGACTTTGACTCAGAAATTAGAGAAACAGTATAATCTCTTACCTGAAGACATACGGGGAACAGTATCTTCCCCCAACATTATTTCACTAGATATTACACACTCGATAGATCCGTTTTATTATCTACGTTTTCCTTTATTATCAGTTTATTCTTATTCAGTCAAAAATGAGATTCATTAATTAAATTAACATTCAAATCAATTTATCACCCCTATCTCCGTAAAAGGTCGTAGGGTCATACGCGTGCAACGGTGTCTATAGAAATCGAAACGGAGATTTACAACCTCCGTATACTGGCCTCTCAACGCATCCTGTAGTATCATCGAAGCCGCGTATCGCGTAAAAACACATACATACATACATACATATGTACGATGTATATGAGTTCACCGAGTGGAGGTCATTTAGAGGTCAGTCCCATTTTTTCATTGGGATATGCTATATTTTTTCAGGACTGTAAAGCGTAATGAGATGAGCTTCATGACCTCGTTGCATTTTTTTCAGTTTAAAATTACTGACGTTGAAAAATTTTACAAAATTCACGTGCCACGTGCCCATGCAATCAGAGTTGAGCTGATCCACGTGTGCGATCTTAACTAGCGCACATTTAAACCCATGAAATTTTTTCCAACAATTTGTTGTTCTGAAAAAGGTGCTTGGATTCGAACTCACTGAATTAGAATACCAGCCCAGTGGAAGTCATTCCGCGTCCAACAGCACAAAAGGGTGAATGCAAAAAATGCAAAAAGTCCAATATATATTACGACGGCAATACCTGCACTTTTTGACGTGGAACAACTCGTACCTCTGAATTAACCCCGATTTTTCTAATCGTATCATCGTTTCATCGGACTTTTTATTACTGGCTGAAAATATATGAATTCCTGATAGTTTAGCATTAATTGTCTACATAACTAGCTTATCAGAGGTAATAGGGCTGTTGAAAGAACAATGTTAGTCTACAATTCCAGCATCTAAATATAGGTCACATAATAGATTAGGATTGTAATTATGCATTAAAACCTCATATTTCATATTATTTGGTATAAATTGTTACTGTACATTCTTCCTACAGTAAAACAGATAATTAAAGTCTGGGTTGTACGATTTTGCACCCATTTTAATCTTTTAATCCATGTACGCTTTATAAGCTTTAAGCAGGGCAAAATTACTAATTCTTTTTTATCACACTGTTTCCTCCTTGAAACTGTTTTCATATAACTGCGTGAAAAATAAATACGTACCATTCATACTCAACTGAACACATTATTAAATTGGAATAAGAGGAGTATAAATATTTTCTAAAACAAATATTTGTTGAAGTGAAATGTATCGCACTTGTCATGTTAAACAATTTCGAACCACTTTTCATTTATGATTTATTAGCCCTAGATTTGCAAAGTTACAATAATCTGTCAAAATACTTTCAAAGTTATAGCACCTTTAATTTTATTTATAACCACGAATGTTAATTCACAGGTACAGAGACTAAGAAATGAAAAGAATCTGGTCTAATGTTCCAATTTAGTGCGTTTTGTTTATACATTGTTATTTTATGTATGGACCATGAGTTATTGTTGTAAAAGAGAACACCGTAATACAAATAAACACGTTTGCTATTATTAAGGGGTGCGTAGCACAAATGTAAAGAATGTTGCAAGCATTGTATAAATAATGGTGTTAAACGAGACACAGCTGATTGAGCCGTAAGTATATTAACCAAATGTTTTTCTTTTTGGCAAAAGCTCCCGCTCGAGCACGCGGCTCTCAATCGTGCTCGGTCGCTGTGTCATTGCGTTGGTTCTCGACCCCGGCCGAGCGCGATTGAGAGCCGCGTGCTCGAGAACGCGCTCTACAGGCCCTCTGATTGGCCAGTGTTTTTCGTTAATAACTCAAAAACGAAGCTGCAAACAACATTTTGGTCAAGGAAAAAGTTGTTCAGAATCATCACAGAAATACACCATTTTCCGATTGTTCCCTGAGTTCTGAGTCACCCTGTATGCATAGGACATTGAAACATTTATCCGTATGTCTGGGGCATGGGTCGTCTGCAAAATGAAGATAATCTGGGTCGTCTGCAAAATGAAGGTAATCTAGAATCAAGTACAAATTAATAATAATGCAATCAAAAGAATACACTATTTTTGAATAAACAGTACGAACAGACATTCAACTGTTCTGGGTTGTACATACATGTCAGTATTCGATGTTATTCGAGCAATAAGTGATACCTATCTCGAAAGAATGGATATCAAAGTTTGCAGCCAAGTGGGCGCACTTTACCTCTAAATGGACAATCTAGGATAACGATATTTACCGAAATACATCATATTTCATCCAACAGCTTCATGGAATACGTGTCCATTCAGTTTCCTAATTTTATTGATATGTTATTGAACCACGATAGTTTTTCAAATCAGCATTTCATTCCTACATTGGATTTTCATTGACTGAAATTTCCTAGCATATCTTAGTTAGTAATACTTCCATTGCACTTTACAAGTGTCGTAGGTATCATATCATACGTACGTAATAGCTCGCAAAATACAATTGCTATAATGTCTGTTTAGCAGAAATATTGTAAACGTAATAAAATACTAATGATAGAAAGCCGCACTTCCACGTACATCCGATGTCCGACGGACGCTCTCATTGGCTAGTGTTTTTCGTTAATTACTCAAAAACGAAGCTATATATAACATTATACCAAGGAAAAAGTTGTACATAAATACCCCAGCTACACCGCAATCCTCGATGTTCCCTGAGTGTTCTATCACCCTGTACACATAAAGTTGCATAGATTATAGCATTAAAGCCAGGTCACCTGAATAATTCGCTCACCTTGAGAGATAGAGCACAGTAAATATCTTAAAATGTCTCCTGGGCTCCAGGGAGACATAGTATGACAACTTTTTTACTAAGTAGTTTTTTAAAAAGTAGCTTCTTCTTAATGCAACAATACAGAGAAAAAAAACAAAAGTAAATACATTTTTCTCAACTTCTTATACCATTTAAGATACGTACAACGATTCTGATACAAGGTTATTGAACGTTAAATACGAATAAGAAATAATTACTGTATCGAACGCGTTCACATATTCTCGTTTAAGCTGGAAATTCTACACTTGCATGTACTTTGCATTTATATTACACATCATGTTTGTACACCACATTTATATAATAATATGTTCATGAATATAATATAATATAATATAATATAATATAATAATAATATACACCCGATAATTTTGCAGTGTATAATAAATGAAATGTAAAATATCAAAAGGGTTTTCCTTCGAAACTATTAAACTTGGCAAAGAAATTCACTTTGCAATTCTTATTACACACTGAGGTCTTTCAAATTAGTTCTCATCAGAGATAAGACAATACCATAGATACATGTATAGATCAAGCAAAATGCAGCTTCCCTACTTTACTTTCGAACAAAATTTTAGAGATCAAAAGTGACAGCCAGTTTCTTCACGTACCAACTTAATATTTCATACCACTCTAATCTTCATCCTCGACTCCTGATAATTTGTATGCTCTATTAACCAGCGTTTTATTTTATTAATGTAGGTACTTAAGTAGGTTACCCTACTTAAACATTAAATGCTGATAAAGTTCGTTTTATGTTTTCAAAGTGAGATTTGTAATTCTAGTACGAGACCAATATTAAAAATATTTTCGTTAGAGAATATTAATATAAAACAATGCTTCTATTAACTACAAATTGACTGTGCCACCTTAAAAAATAATGAGTCGTTCAGAATGTAACTCATACCAAATTTATACTACACTGTCCGAAGTTTCCATAAAACCACCTTCGTTTTCACTTATATTTAATAAAAATTTAATAATTTAATAAAGATTTAATAAAAATGTTGATATTAACAAGAGAAGTTACACAGATGACCAATTAGTTGAAAAACAATAACGGTTGGAATTTACAGTATTGTACCTTCTAATAACTACAACGAGTGTTCGCGCGAAAAAATCGGCTAGAAAAGTGATGTCAAAGTCCGAGCTATGAAGACAAAATATCACCCTAAAGGAGGAAATCAGAAGCTGACAAGGGGGCATGCAACGTACGCTACTTAAGAGATGTGCAGCCAAAGAAATAAAAAGTGCATCAGACCTACGCAAAAATCTAGAGTTGCCAGTGTCCGCGAGACAAACAAAAAATGGGTCGTCTTGAGTTTGCAAGAATACACATGTCATGAAGTAGTAAATGCAAAAAAGTTATCTTTCCGGATAAACAGAAATTTAATTTAGAAGATAGTTAAAAATTCTACTGCCATGAATTATCGAAAGAAAGAAATATTGCGATAAGTCGTAATTTTGATGGCGGTACCTTAATGGTGTGGGCTGTATTTACATTCGATAGAAAAACACACATTTATCGTATTTCTCCTGAAATGAATTCCGATCAATACACGGAATTGTTGGCATTAGTTTTGATACCTTCACCGGAGAAACAGACAATGATAACGTAATTTTTCAACATGAAAATGCTGCAATTCACGTATCACATCGTACCAAGCAGCAAGTGGCCTAATCAAAAGGATATCAAAGCTGTGTAGTTGCCAGCCTGTTCCTCGAACCTCAACCCGATCGAAAATCTGTGGAAAATAGTCGCGAAGAAAGTTTATGGAAATTGTAAACAATACAATTCGATTCACGACTTATCGAAGACAATTTGTAACGCGTGGGCGTCCATCGATGAAGAAACTCTTCGAACTTTCATTTTATCACTGCCGAATCAAATTTTTCAAAATATTCAGAAACTTTGTAATTGCACTACTACTCACTACTAATTTAGAGATAAGAAAGAAACCATTGTTAATTTAGATTTCATTTGCCCCTTTTTAACTAATGTCCATATTTCTGAGAAAGGTTATCATTACTTCTCCAAAAAAAAGTTCTTATGCTGTTAAAAAAGTTGGTACGAACGAATGTTACTCAAAATTATCAGCCATATTCTAATTTCAACCAACCAGCACCATGAAAACAGCTTAATTGCATAACGCTGAAGATACCGCTATCTTTTTTTTAACGCTTTCATAAAACAATTACATTATTTATAAAGAAATCTAATTTTCAATTTCGGCACGAAACAGTAAAGTAAACTTAAATGAAAACTTGAAGCAGTTTTTTATGAAATGTGAATGTGATATTCGATTATTACTCTGCTTTACGTCTTCTTATCGTGAATCCAAGTGTAAAATCTATCGTCTTCCAATTATATATTTCCAATCAGTAAAACGCGACTAAAAGTAAAACGGAACTACTACTTGTGTAATACAATACAGTGTTACCAAATCAATTGAATCGTTGCTGCAAATGGAGTTGCGCCAATTGAAAAAGGAGAAAACACCTAAGTAATTCCGTTTAACAACCAAACTTCTAATAATTAATCCACGAGAATACAGTGTTACCTGGATTATGTTATAAAGCGAATTTGTATCGGTTTTTAGTCGAAACTAACTTCAACCCATTTTTGTCAAAATGGCACTTACAATCGGTACATCCTTTTAATACAAAACTCTTTTGAGTTACTTTTCTCCCCTGCCTCTGTCTTCCCTTGATCTTTCAGTCTATACTTTTTAAAATGAGATTCTTATAAATGCGTTTTAAGGGAGAATAACCTGCGGCACGGCAATATATTACGCCCCTCGCGATAATTGTATCATTCATCAAAGTAAAAAACAATTGACCTCGTTAAAGTCCTGTGCGTTCGGAGAAATATAGAATATAGAGGAAAAATTATTTTAAGTTTTATCGTGAACTGCATACAATGCAGAAAACGAAAAGTCGAAGAGAAATATGCGAAAAACTGAATAAAAAAAAGATGTCCTACCGTAAAAGAGATGTACTGATACATACCGAAGTACGGTGCAAACTGGCAGATCGCATACTCCCGCTTATTGTGCCTGCCTACATACGTATGTATATCCATACATATATGAAAGCATTGTATACATATATACATGTGCCCAAGCGTACGTACATACATATCTACTGCATATTTTCGGCACTGCAGCGTGATATCGACGTACTACATGCCGCACGTGCAGTACACAGACATACCATGTACCATACCATGATATTGCGTATGACGTGTACCGTGGTGGCATGGAATACACGTATTAGTCTCGACACACGTGCACGTTACATATAACTACTTCAAACTCATACATCACATAGTCCCCAGCAACGCCTGTATCATTTGCAATTCACAATGCACATATTCAATACGATTCAGATTAATACAGAACAATTCACATGGACGTACATACAGTCGATCTCATAAGTATTGGCGACCTCACTCTCGGTACAAGATATTTGTTAAAATCATCCCTTTAATCCCTTTAAAGGAAGCTCGAAGGTCATGTATTTCTTTATACACGTGTTCATATATAGTAAAAGCTTTATTGGTGAACCTCAGGCGGATCACTCGATTGCAATCATTTTCTTTTATTAACGGCGAGGGAGGGTACGAATACTTATGGGACTGATCCGCGTTAACACGTGTTGGATAAAGCAAAGAAGTGTTGTACAATCATCGCAGTTTTGTATGCAATTTATAAATGAAACCGTTTCATTCCCAAATATTTTAGTTAACAGTTAACAGTTAACTGGAACAAGTTTTGTAAATCTGTGAACAGGAACCTTCTAATGAACGTATAATAGATCCTTCCTTTCTATCGGTTACTACTCTAAAGAGATGTAGTTTCAAGTGTTATGCATTACTTGCAATAACTCAATTCGCAATGAAAAATTTAACTAAGTTATCCCATTATAATAATGGGATCGATTGGTATGAGTAAATAGAGTACGCATATTTTGAGTGATTATAATATCAACGAAAAATAATTTTAGGAACGCTTGCTTCTTTTTATATCACACCACTGCTACAAAATTATTACTAAATATTCAGTAACTGCAATTTAGAAATAACATATCTTAATATACAAAGATCATGCTGAAACTGTCATTATAATCATTTCTTACATTATACATAATTGTATATTACTCTCAATATTTAGAATATAAGCACATAAAATTTGCAGATACATATGATTTATTACACTAATTAAATTTTTGAACATATATCTCGCATTAACAATATACCTATGCTCTTCCCATAGCGATTTACAATTCAGAGGCAATTTTGAAGGATTTATAAAAGCTTTGCTCCAAACAACTGCAATAAAATAAATATAAAATATGAAATCAACGTCCAGGCTGACTGCAAATTACCAAAAGCTTTACGAATCGTCCGGAAGCCAAACTGACTAACTCGGTGAAGCAAATAATAGAAAAATCGGAAAAATTGATACACTTAAAAGCGGTGCTGTTTACAGTTTGCTCCGCAATATAGTCACGAACAAGTATTCTAAAATGTACTCGGAAATATATCAAACAGAGACATTTATTAGTAGCATCATTATAAAACTTTGCACATCTCGTGCGTATAAATAGAGTTATGTCACACTTCAATATTAGAATTCGGAGCATTAGAAAAAGTAGCGTGAATTAATTTGCCTCTCGAGTGGCTGCCACAAGGTGGGCTTACTTCTTGGTTCTAGAACTAACCGTACACCTACGGGTGTGAGTTTGCGAATAAAACGATAGAGAATCGACTAATGACTGTATGTGTATAATATATGCGGGATACTACTCTAGCAACAGAAGCTGCCGGACGTCAGAAACAAGCTCGTGCTTGCGAAAATAATGGGGGCGGGGAACGAGCGAGTGCTCGAGAACACTAGCGCAAGTACGAGAGATGCGACCGAGCGATTAGGGCGTAGACCGTTTCTCTTATGCCGCGTTCCAGCTGCTGTAATGAACGGCGCGGAATACAGCTTGAACTGCTTAAAAAAAGGCCCCCCTTAATAGGCAGGTGTCCATTCAATGCGTGAAAACGCCCGCTGTATGTGAACGAAGTTTCATTATGCATGTTGGAAAATTTTCACTTCACAAATAATTCGGACAATGTCGTAGCATTGCACCAATTCGAAACCCTTTGCGTACGTGATCGAAGTAATTGTACTACCTCACCGATTTCGATGATTCATCTCTCGATGAAACTTCGGCTACTGCGACGAATCTTTCGTATTATTTGAACAATCGTGCAACCAAAATAATACAAATTGTACAGTTTGTAATATAGGGAGTTTGTTCTATCCGACCCAACTCTAAACACAGTATGCGGAGCTTAAATTAACGATACTACCTGAATATTAAAATGAGTAACTGCGCAGTGCCGTTCAACAGAGCTAGGGCACATTCTTCGCTATAACAAATGTCTTGAAAAAATATTACGAAATCATTAATGATCAGAAAAGATTACATATTTTGTTATCTACCACATTATATTTATATAAATGTTAATAATTATATCTTACTTCTAATACGTTTTAGCGGCGATGAATGCTAGTAAATCTTTACTTAACTACTGCAAACAATACACTTATAAAGAACGCAACGTCACGGTAAATAATGTAAGCGTAAGAAAGTAAAACGAGAAGAAATTCCCCTAAGAGTTGCCCTAAAACATCCAACACGCCACTGCAGATAGCACACTACTGTTATCTATGAATGCAAATCCCACTACTCATACCTATTTATATCAGACCGCTGAAACAGATTAAATAATAGAAGAAGTCGATGCATTTGCAAGTCGATGGCATTGTTGTCCCCTGTTTTCGATTCGATTGCCTTTGACATTCGTAACCGAATAACATAACGTACAGAAACAGATTCATGTGCAAAAAGGTTATAACGCTATGCGATAAATACTCCAAGCAGAATCCGCCATGCAATCTACCAACTGCAACTGTGTATACGCCCTGGCAAACTAAACAAATACAAGCACAACCTCCAACTTTGATCACCCGTTTCACGAGAGCCCTGGCTATATGGGCTTTCAAAATGTTGCGATTGTTTCACGAAAGTCTCTGAAACTAGCCATCTGGTACTCTCATTTATTGCAATTCCCGTCACGTTATACACCGTGGACCATAATTCGTGGTACAGGGGGTGAATACTCCAGAACCCAAAACAAGTTGAAATGATACAATAAATTTTTATCGCGAACGACTTTACTTTCTAGAAAAATGCCTTTAAAAGCAACCGAGCACGCATACGCCGGACAAATACTTGATAGATCACATTTCCTTTCTGAGGTATTACTATAATTCTGCTACTAGTGTTATTGTACTTGTTCAGGTGCCTCAAGAAACACCTAGTATCAAGTACCAATAATAAACGGACAGTCGAATAATTATCGCCTTAATTTTCCTGAAAAATAAAGTAGAAAGTTATTCCCCCATTAAATTCGGAAGTTGCAATCAAACCTGTATACGGCATAGTAAAGCTATTGAAGCAACAGAAATACCCTTTAATACCATACTGTGTTCACTTAATCATACCAGTAACATTTACTGATGCACTGTATTATTTCGCACAGCTCACAATTTCATTTTTGCTTCTTACACCTTCAGATTAGATATAAAAGCTTGTCGTGAAAATACATTCAAACTACTGATTCTGAGTTGAAAAATATAACATAATTATAATGAACCAAATCAATAATTAAAATTGAACCTTTTCATGAAACTGTTAATTATTAATACATAGTTCTATAGTTCTCGCTTAATTTTGGAGTCACGTTTTACCGTTACTCATTAATCTTGTCTGATTCAAATATTAGTTTCTCGTGGATTTTAATAATTTGCGATATCAAATAATTAAACATAAAATAGCAGCCACTTTTAACGTAAATACGAAATATTGTTATTAGCTAACAATTTTCAATTTTGGTAAAACTTTGCACAGTGTAGAATGCCGGAAAATACTCCGCAAACTCTTTTTGTCGCTGATATTATAAAAAAAACATATATAATTTATTCTCATATAGCATACGAAATGCAATTTAATTACATTGATGCAGTAAACAAAACAAATGTTAAATAGAAACAAGCTAAAGCTTTACACGAAATGGCATTAATAACATCAACAACAACTCAAAACATTTAATATGACTGTAACTAAAAGTCATGAGTTTTCAGCAACATTTTTTGCCAGTTTGCAAAACGTTGCCAACAAATGTCACATATTCCCTCGGCAATTCAATCTTCGAGATATTAAAAAACATATTTATATAATAATTTTCGATGAATGTCAAAAGGACACGTATCACTTCGAATGTTTTCTCGGTTCACCTGTTTGACTTACAAGGGAAGCTCGGCAACACGAAAGTTCAGAAAGATTTGAAACTTTGCACAACTGTAGTTCATATTATGCTAATAATGTGTTTACGTATTTTGAAACAAATTTTTTTGTCAAAATTTCTCAAGTACGCGTTATAGACCATAAAGAGCCATCCAACTTTTAATTTAACTTTTCCTGTACCTTCGGACAGTTTCTTCATTATTCACGACAATATGTAAAGTCAAAATTCCTTTGTAGGGGTGTTTTCACCCCTAGGCCCGTTTTTCAGCAGGAAACGAAAATTGTTCCGTTGTTAGCATAATATGACCCTACATTTGTGCAAAGTGTCAAATATTTATGAATTTTCGAGTTGCCGAATTTCCCTTTTGAACTTCCCAAATTTTAAACGCCTGCAGTTTTTGAAACTATTGCTTTAGAATACACAAATATTTTTTGTAGGTTTTTTAAGTTAAAATTTTAAACTTCACCAACGTTTTGTTGCTCAAGTGAGCTTGAGCTAAATCGATTTTATAATTCTTAAAGTTATAACAAGCCAACTCCCAAAAATTGTCCAATCCATAACATAATCACATTTAGACTATATAAAGTCAGCCTAATATCGGTAAAGCGAACTCCGAAGCAGTTAAAATTTAAATGGGAACTATAATGGCTTCTGCCGCCTGTGTTACTACTAGACTTAATATTAGAATTTTCCGTTTACCTAACAGTAATGTTTTTCCTCAAATCTCATGTTGAATTATTATCTTAAAATAATTCTCGTTGGCAGAAGCCGATCTCGATTAATTTAGTCTTTACATTGCGTTGGCAAGATTAAAACCTTGTCAACGTTAAAAATACATCGACCTCAAGTAAATTGCCATTAGCCCCTAGAATATTAATTTCGAATTCGTGAAAGATTAGCAAGAGATTAGAAAAAAGATTAGAACAGCTATTAGAAATCGTGTTTTTAAGGGAAAATCGCAGCAATGTTAATAAATTATACGCATTGTTATGTACAGAATTTGGAAACTATTATACAGATTCCTCGCAAGTCACACTATGGGCATAAAGGAACGATACTTTTAAGCCTATATCACTTAGGAATAGGGATCCTTTCTCGGAGTATCATACCCATCATTAGTATTGCAGTTGGTCGCAAAAGTATCCGGTCACGGTAGATATTCGGTCAATTTTATACAAAATGTTATATTAGTAAAAAATAAAATAGCTCTTAATGTATTTTTAACAAATATTCAAACATTTATTTTAATACAATTGTGAAACTTTATTTTGGAATATTTATTAAAAACTCATGGGGCATTAAATGTAGAAAGATTCCTCAATCATTTTATACGACCGGATACTTTCTGTATATACAGGCATGTACAGGCTAACAAGCTTGCGTACGGTAGCTACCTTAAATCTAAATCATTGGGCAACGTCAAGCATTCTTTTAGTTTACAGTTAAATTTTATTATCCGCAGCGAATGAAGCGATTTGAGATGAAATATGATGTGCTGTAGAAATCTTAATTATCAACTCCATAGCCATTAATTGCATAAGTTGTATGTAAAGTAGTAGCCTCGGCCATGAAAGTCGATTAGACCCCAATTAACCAGAATAGAAAGTAAAATAAGGAAACCAAAGAAGAACATATTAACCAGAACAAGAAGTTATTTCCGTAAGAGATATTTTACAATACTGCACTTCTTAGCTTAATTATCCGAACAAACATTTTTATACATCCGACGAAAGTTTTAGGTTTTATGATATTCTTTGTGGCCTCCGCCATTAAAAAAACTTTACTTTTACCATTTTTTTTTTTTTCGAGTATATGTAATATGTAAATGTTTCAGATAGAACATTTTAACTTCGTAAATCAAGTAAGATAGGAGACTCCAATACAGAAAACAATTTATTTGTTTTTACAAATTTGAAGATAATTTTAATGTAACACTCGTTATTATTATGATTATTATTATTAGAAAGCCTTAATGATTCTCCAATGACAATTACCTTCAATTTGTGGCTTTCATTTGTACTTTTGTATTGTGTGTCAGTGCCGTGCCAGTAGTGTCTGTCTAAAACAAATGATCATGCGTCATTTCAATCGTCAACTTCGACCTTTCTAATCCGATAGATGTTACACAGGACACCATAAATTAGCAAAATCCATTCGCGAAGCAGTTAGGACAAGGAAATTGAAAACAAAATATGTAGAGCTCAAGACATGATGACATGGTGACACATAAAGAATTGGTGGGGAGAATAAATAGAATTATTATAATATACTTAATCGAAATGTATCGTTGCTTGAGCTTTCGTAGTAGTCACCCAATCCTTTTCCGTGCAGTCACTCTAGATACGAACGACGACGCGTTCTGTTGCTCACGCTAAATCAGCAAGAAAACTGCTAGACCTGACTCCACAAAACTGTCGCGGCAAAAAAAATATGATCACTTACCCTAGAAGTAAGAGATAATGAACAAAATTACAGCAAATTTCTTACCCGTGTACATAAAACGAAATTGAAGTATTGATTTTCTGTTAATCTTTCGCCTTATGATGTTTTTGCGTTATAACGCAAAACAAAGTAGACTATTAAAATTTATTAAATTCCTGTGTTAGATAGCTGCGTAGTATTGACAATTTTCTTCTTTTGACAAACAGTTTTACACAGTACCGAAAACTACCACGAGTCTCATTCATATTTTTATACTATATTTCATCTTGTGCATGCAAGTGGAAAAGATCAAACAAGTTGTATGACATAACATCATCATAACAATAACAACAATCGTATTCCTTAACTACCGATAATTAATTATTTTGGATAGAAAGTTCTAAATTTTTATAATGTCCACTAATTTCTTGAAATTTTAAATCCCGCATTAATTTGTCCCCGTTTCGTTTACAATATAGATCCGTATGCCACCATGTTCGCTGCCTTCTTGAAAAATCGTGAGAAAGATTCTAATTATTCTTGTCCCCAGTCAAACTTGCCCGTCCGATCCAAAGAAAACCTCGGCAGCAGTATATGAGTGCATCTAATAACAGAAGCGTAAGTTACATGTTATGAAATTGTAGCATCCAAATTGTCCCGTGTATATCCAATCTTACAAAACGAAACATGTGCGTTTAGTTTAATTTTCGCCACATTATTACCTACAGAACTAAATTCAACATTCGCAATAATGCTTAAATAGCTGCCAATAATGATGAGATATTTCTTTAAATCTTAAAATCTAAAAAACAATAAGATAGAAAAAAGAAATTATTTCATAACTAGTGCGCTATATTTAGTGTAACATCTTCCATTAATTGTTTTTTTTTTGCACGTTCAGATGGCTTACAAGGAAGGTTAGGCAACCCGAAGATTCCGAAAATTATGAAACTTTGCATACAAGTACAGTATGTCATCCGTAATACAACCCTATTTTACAATTGTGTCATAACTCGGTTTTAAGGGGTGAAATCAGCCCTTGAAAAAAATCGAGAATTTTCTTTTTCGTGAGATATCTCAGGAACGCTGAGAGATATCTGGAAAAAGTTTAATTCATACTTGCATCGTTTTATTGTGTTTACTTAACAGCGTACAAAATTTGTGAGAAAAATACGTGGTTTTTAAGTTACTCCTCCCCCCACCCCTTCCGTCCTAAGAAAATAATGTTTACTATTCGTGCTGAAATACCTCTGGGTACCCTCTTTTCATATCTCTAAATGATATGTGTGTTGAAATTTTTTGTTAAATAAAAAAAAACATTATTAACGAGTTTGGACTCCTTTTACGCACTTTTCTTTAGTAAACTGCTCTCACAACACAATACCTATATAATTTACATTTATTTTAAATCAATACGTATTGATTTATTGATACGTATTGATACGTACGTAAGTCAATACGTATTGTGAATATGTTAATATTGGAAATCTTGAAATATTAATAATAATATTGACTGTCTGAGGTTTCCATTATCGTTACACTTATCTTCGAAATGTTACTTATTTTGTGCAGTTTTCCGGTGATGCTTCTACATAAATGTTCGCGCAGATGTAGCTCATTTACAGTTGGGTGTACGACAGTAGTCAAGTGCACATGGTGCCATTTCATTACAAAAAGTCAGTGTTCATTGCATTCAAAACCATTTCTTTAACATGAAGGCGATTAATATCGCTAACGTAATAAACATGTTAGCCATGTGTATCAGCTATAGGTGCATCAGCTATACAGGTGGGCTGCGGGTCTTGAGAAGGGTGGAACAAATGCAGATAAACTTACATTTATTACGGAATATGTATTGCAAAAGTTTGAAGAAGCTTCTGACAGGAGACTTATTGTCCATGACATGAATTTGAGATTATGGGCTTTGGAAGGAAAAGACCTGCTAGTGGACATACCCGAATTCAAGGCAAGTAAATGGTGGATTTGGAATTTCAAGAATGTGCATGGAATCGTATCTCGCAAGATAACAACATTTGGAACGCGATCTACGTTTCAAGATATTGGTAACTTGCTAAATGTTGCAGCAACTTTTGTTTCGAACGTAAGATCTAGCATTCCAACAATCGGAGTTGAAGAAATTTCTAATGCAGACGAGAGTGGCTTCAACCTTGAAATACATTCTGGACGAACATTGGCAGAATCTGCATTCACGCAATGAAATAATTAAATTACAGTCGTTAACCCATAGCCAACTTTCTTCACTTCGAGTCAAGAATCTTTTCCAATATGCTTGGTTTAAAAGCGGATATCTAGAAACGCATCCCAGCGAGTTCCAAAATCCCGTAGATTTCTGTTACTATAGGAGTGAAAAAACTATACCAAAGTGTAGTATTTGTGGCGGTAAAGAAAAGTGCGTAAAAGGAGTCCAAACTCGTTAATAATGTTTTTTTCTATTTAACAAAAAATTTCAACACACATATCATTTGGAGATATGAAAAGAGGGTACCCAGAGGTATTCCGAATAACTCGAAAACCATGTATTTTTCCAACAAATTTTTTACGCAGTTAAGTAAGCACAATAAAACGCTGCAAGTTTCAATGAAACTTTTTTCAGATATCTCTCAGAGTTCCTGAGATATTTCACGAAAAAGAAAATGCTCGATTTTTTTCAAGGGCTGATTTCACCCCTTAAAGCCGAAATATGGCACAATTGGAAAATAGGGTTGTATTGCGTATGACATACTGTACTTGTATGCAAAGTTTCATAATTTTCGGAATCTTCGGGTTGCCTAACCTTCCTTGTTAGCCTAATTCACGGAACAAAAATCAATAGGTACCTTTTATATTTCTTACTGTGTTGAGTATTGAAATCATATTTCCAATTATTTAATACGTAACGTAAACGCACATGAATAAGGGAGTTTTCGACAACAAGAAGAGAAGAGTATACGAGAGTATGTTAAAAGATTTTGAATGAAATTAATTGCTGTCACAATTTGTATCCGATTATCAGAAAACATTTCGCCCGCCGCCCGTTCCTAATAACTCTTGCACTCTTGCAGTATTTAAATGTTCAACATTAAAAAACATGAGCATCTATTAAACTTTTTGTGTAGTCTACCTTCAAAATTTGAACGCACTCGCGCCCACTATTATCAATCGAACAGAGGGCTCCTAAAAAGAATCTTTTTCCCTCTTGTCAATGGACATACGTCATGTCCGAGGTCAGTATCAATGCAAGGAATAAAGCTGATACTCGATACAAATTCACCGAGTATTGAACGAGGTATATATAAAATGCAGCGTAGCTTATTGCATTGTTAGCAATATATAATTGGATTCATTCATCGGACATCTATTGAACAATCAATAAACTGGTCAGTCGCGATTGGAAACAATACTATCGATGACATCCCATAACGGTATAGAGCCGATCAATTATCCGAAGGAAAATTTACGTTTCACTCGATAACCACGCAGGACTGTTTCCAGGCTGAAAGGGGCAGTGCCGCCGAGCCGGCTCGTTAAATCTGGATGCTTTCATTTTCCCGAGCAGAGTAGCAAGGTACTCTCCGAGGGCGACAGAGTCCCCGAAGGTAGAAAAGAGGAAGATCGGAAAGAGGCGTAACCTTCTGTCTCTCCTTACCTGAAGCCGTAGCCGACCTAGTTAATGCTGGTCGCGTCTACGAAGGAGAGATTCACTAAGAAAGAAGCTCCAACGAGCGTGACTAATGCGAGGTTATACGTATACGTTTTCCCAGACAGATACAGAAACGCGAGAAAAAGGGAGCAGCTCCAGCCACTGGTTCGCTTGACAAGATAGCGGGTTTCGTTCGGTGAGGTTGGAGACGGAAAACGTATTCAGAAGCACAAGCGACAGAGAAGCTGTTGTATCCGCCGACAAATACGACGCATCCCTCTTCGCCATTTCTCCGGAAAAAAATGCTCCGATGCGATATGTATCTAGCGTGAGAATAAGGGGAGGCCCGGCCGGCGAAGGGCAAAAACCAACAGGAACAATGATTTCTTCGGTCCGAGTAACGAATAATTCTTGTCTAACTAAATAACTCCAACAACGTAAATGTTGTGTTCTCCTTGAAGCATCAACCAGGAACGTTGTGTCACCTTTTGTTGCTGGGTGTTCCTAAATGTTTCCACTAAACACCAACGTATAGAAACATTTTGTTCACACTGAAGCAACATAACTTGACGAGTATTTGGGTTATAGTTATCAGGCAACAGATCGCAACAAATTGGAGGAGCATTGGTCGCTGTTGCTACGTGTGGCTGCCAGTTTTATATTTTCCTTTGATCTTCACCGCATCGAGTGGAAACGCAACAAGCGGCGGCATTATTTGCTGCTAGCAACAGACACACGAAAAAACATCCAGCAACAAGCGCCGACTTTTTCAAGGTACATTGAACACCAGATAAAAGATGGTCGTTGTTGCTGTAGCGAGAATGTAGCTTAGTAGCAATCCCGACAAACAGGCATAGCAAAGTGCATAGCAAATAAACTGGCCTAAAATGTTCTAAGCTATTTAACCTTTTTAATCCCATGGACTGATTTGGGTCGGTTTGATTCAGCTACGAAGAATCCCTCCGGCAGATATCGATCAGCTATTCGAAGCCAGTTTTGCATGGTGCTGCTAGTAGGAATGGTGAAATCGTGAGTAGAAATTGTTTAACCAAAGCCTGTATCCTTCTGTTTCTCCCATGGTATTCCAACAATACTATATGGAAGTCTTATAAAAGAAGCAAAAGGCTTAAACAAAGTCTTAGCAACAAATAGGTTTCTACCTAGCCCTACCTATTTTTATTTGTTATTAGTTAATATGTATATATATTTGTTATTATGTATATATTTGTTATTAGTAACAAATTTTCTTACTTTCCTGCAATCGGTTTCCGAAATTTATCAGTCAATTGTATGTATAACTTTTACAAGATTCATTGGAGAATATGGATAACGAAAATTGCGTTGTTTATGGTAGGAGAACAAAATGAGAAATTATATTAAGTAAGTACATCTCTTATATATTTTGTAGGCAGAGTCAGTCTCACAAAACGTAAAAACGCATATTTCGGAAAATACTATCGATATAAGAAACTGTTATTAGTTTGGAACTCCTACTTTTTTTTAGCTAACTGGCGTTTTCAGAAACACGTGATAAATCCAAATCAATCATTACGAAGTATTGTCCGTGAACTTGTAATGGCTCAAAATTGGTGCATCTGCCTGGTAATAAACGTCTTATGTTTCAGAATATTGACACGGTATCAACGACGAATTTTTAAGGTTTCTCGAGGAGCGGATAGAGGGGATAAAGCCTGCCTCATCCATTTAACTTGCAAACTTCATTGACCTTGAGTGGTTACATTGTCTGAATTCCCTTAAATATTTAATATATAATATATAATATTAAATATTTAAGGGAATACACTGAATGAAAGTGTAAATTAAGTAGAAATTTGGAACCTACAGAGCACATCAACATTGTTCAACCCAGTATACGTTGGTGTAACTTTGAAGTCATATTTCAATCTATATTTTGTAACTCTTATCTAATTTTTGTTAAATAATTTGTCAAAGTTCGTTACAATTGTACCATTCTATTGGAAGCAATGCATTTGTTGTACCTACCCCATACCTTTGGTACTGTTCAACACTCAACTTTTAAAATATTTCTGGGGCACCTTTAGATTTTATTCTTCCAGCTGAAAAACGAGCGAGGTTAAAATGTTACTACAGTTCATAATATTTTAGAGATTCCTGCCAGCTTATGTTTATATTTTTAAAGACAAACTCATGCACCAAGTTCTCTAGTTTGAGAGTTGAATCGTATGCGGCCTATATGTATCTCAAAAATTTCCAATTGGGAATGAACCAAGAAATTACATGGCACACGCGATGAACAAAACAATATTTGTTGCCATTAGTCAAGCAATTTAGGCAGAAACATCATTGCATTTCAAAAACGGCTTTATTAGCCTAACGTGTGAATTAGCTATTTTTCTAAAGTTGTTAGTTCACAAATTAACCTTGAAATAATATTCCAATATTATATGTATAAATCATGTGAAGTATATGAAAATTATAATATGTCTAAAAGAGAATTGCATTTGTTTTCTTAACAAATACAAAATTCAATACGTGGTGGCAACCCTTTATCTGTAACCGAAAAAAGTATTACTTACTCGTATATAACGATTCGCGTTATATATTTGCAGATTCACACAGGATACACAGTTCACAGGATGGCTCGTGAAAAAATTCAAAAAATATTTTATTTTATTTCATACTTTACTTCAAGAATTGGCTAACGCAAGTTAGAAGCTTCCAAGTAAGGACGTACGCGAAACGTAATTGTGTAATTATGTCCGCCCGTTTAAAGTACTCAGTGAAGCCAGTTTAATTAAAACTGTCCGGAGTAGTAGTAGTAATTACATTTTTCTATATTTATAAAGAGAAATACAGATTAATGTTAAATATTACTAAGTACATATATATTCTGTATTGCAAGTTGTCCCGTATTCATAGTTCTTCGGGTCTATTTAAAAAGAAATGCTTACGCGGGCACTCGTTTTTCAACCGTTCCAATTCATCTTTCGTTGAATAGTAATATAGAATTAAATACAAGTACAGAGATAATATAGTTCATAGTGTATTATGCATATTAATACAAAACAGTTCGCTTTGCGTTCGTAAATATCTTTTCCAATGATTCGCGAAGTTTATTCGTACAAAAGACAATTTTTTAACAAAAGGATCATATATAACGGTCCTATTGCTATAAACAACAGCTAACATTGTTGGATACCTTTCTGATCAATCGTATGTTTGTTAATTTACATGCTACGAATTAGTAGATAATCAATGCGATCGATCATATTCAACCTTATTAAACAATTATTATATCGGACTTGGTAATTCGAATTTGGCAAACTGCTATACAAAATATTATTGTACTATTCGTGATAATTCATATATGCTGTGCACCAGCAACTGATTTAATTTAAATGTTATTTTCATTGATTAAATGTACAGCACTACATAAAAATGAAAGAAATCAGTGTGCTTAACGTCTATGTATTGCGCAATCAATACAAAACAGGTCAGGTACAAAACAACTCAATTTGAGTTTTAATTAGGATGAGTTTAGCTATAGGAACATCTACAAAAAAAATGTCTTTAGTGAAAAAAATCAATTGTGTCATGTTTTCCTATCTGCGGAGGTCTGAAAGTAAGAGAAAAAGTAAAGATTTTGAATTATTTTTGGTTCGAGCTCTAGTCATGAACCCACTGAAGGTGACCCTAGGATTTTGGAATATCGTGAACACCGTTTTGAAGCAAACGTATGTATAGTTTTTTCCACCGGAAACAATACCACTGATCCTTACGCCCTTCAAACACTTATAATTTCGTTCATTTCAGGGGTTAGGTAAAGTGTTTTGCACATAAATTACTTAAATTATATTCTTCAGAACAACACAAAAATATCATTTTTTCAAAGCTTCACACTAGTTGTGGAATACTTTCGTAACAATAAGTTTCAAGCTATACAGCCTCTTACCATATGTAGTTAACAAACAACAATTGAAAAAACCCACCCCCGCAAACGAGAATCTCGTCTGTGCAGCCATACTCAGATCACATAAATCTTCACCATCAGGTAGTAATATTTGGACTGAAAGTTCATATAACGAACAGGGTATAGAATAGACTTATCGTCTAATATATTCTTTTGACCCTGTTTTGTGGGGTTTTAGAGCACCATTCCCATTTTCATGTCACTCGCAACGTTATCAACAGATTATATGTAGTTTTTCAACTGACCATTATTCATGAACGCCGGGCGTTCAAATCAGTCGTAACCTTTCAGGTCGGTATGGCAGTCGAACGTGAAACACAAAAGTGCATAAAGTGATAGGTCTATTTTATATCTTGTCTGTGCTCGTATCTAAATTCCGATTAAAAACTAACTTCTGCTCGATCAGATATCTTAACAATGATGGTCATTGGACAGTGAATATGGAATTTCATAGAAATGTGTATCTCACTGGGGGCGTGTGATCCATGCATGTTCCTGACTCAGGGAACACCACGAAGAACTTAATCCCCGAACGTATATGGATATTTCGTTAGTTCGTAACATACATTTTGAAGTATAAAAGTAATACTGACATTTCTGTTCGAAGTGTTAATATGCATACATTTCCTGTCAAAAAGTACCGTGCTCCAGTAGATATGACAATAATGAGCGATTTTTAGCGATTACTATAGAACAATACTTAGATATTGCAACAACACATTAAACACGAAAAGTATGGAAAACATCACGGAGGGTGTCAACGGTCAACTGCAAACGAAATACCAAAAGCTCGCCACAGAATATTCGAAAGTAAGAAACTATCGATATATTAGGTCGGGCCATAAATAATTTCCGCATTTGAGATCAAATTGCAATGCAATTGGTGAAAATGATTTATGACTCGGCCTGATATTTATACGATGGAAACAGTTTCGAAATGTATATGAAATGTAACGCATTTGTTTTGCTTGCACAATGGTATGCTTTCGCTTGTTCGTATGATTTGTGACCCATTTTCAATCAAGCCCATTATCAAAATGTTTGTTCCTTAGGTGTGTGCGCGGGCGAATGTTTTAAAGAGAGCTGTGATCTACGAACAGGCTCGTAACACAGACACCCGGGAACAATTAAAGGAGAAGGAAGTAGAACTTCGCAGAGCGGAGCAAGAGTTGGATAGCTTGTCATTTCGTAATCAACAATTAACTAAACGTATAACGGTACTGCAAGAAGAGCTTGATAAGGGGCAAAATAAATCAAAGAAAGGAAAAAAGTTAGCAGAGAACAACAGTCAAGTATCGGTGTCACCTAATCATATTCTAGACGAAGAATTTCAAAAGAAAATAGTCGAGAATGCTCAGTTATTGTCGCAGATCAGTGATAAAGATAGCGAAATTGAAACTCTAAATGAAAGGATAGAGCACTTGGAATATAGATTGGACCGACTCGAAAAATCTAAAGCAGAATCTGAGTCTCAGTACCAGTCTGCTATAGAGAAACTAGAGAGGGCAAAAAATGATTTGCAGAAGTTAAACGACAAACAGAAACAAGAAGAAACCGTCTCTTGGTCTAGTAATGAAGGTAAACGGGACGGATTCGAGTCTGACATTAGGATAGGATATCCTAATCATCCACAGATAGAGACATCTCCATTTTCCTCCCCGTTGGCTTCGCGCAGATCATCAAAGTCTATCGGAGAAAGTAGACATCATAAGATACCCGAGGAAACGACTGATTTGGACTTTTTTAAGTCCTGCGACTTGGAGAAAGAAATTAACCATTGGAGAGCGCAGTATCACATACTCCAAATAAAGTACAATGAACTAGAGCAAAGAGAGGGTTTAAGTAACATGCAGATTGGAACCGAACCTTTGCAGCCTGCAGAAATAAACCATATGGTACATTTATTTAGAATAGTTTATAATAATATTATTGTTTAAAATATTCTAATTAAGAAATGTCCATTACAGATTGGGAAATTAACAGTACCTTTTGCAATACCGGAGGAAATAGAGGCCCGGGAAGAAAAAATTAGAGACTACTTTCTGCAAGAAATTGACAAGCTCACAACGGAGAAACATATGTACCATGTTAAGAATCTAGCTATGGCTGCTAATGTAATCAAATGCATAGATATACAAATTTTCTCAGAAAAACTTACTTTATATTGAATATTTAAATTGAAAATACTTGTTTAGACCGAAGTAATGCAAGTTCATTTGGATACAAGCGAGTCAAAATGGGCAAAAAGTGAATCTGCTCTCACGGAGGCACTTTCGAATTGCAGTATTTTACACAAAGATAAAGAAATACAAGAAGGAAATTACAAAGCACAGCTCAGTACGATGAGTGAACATCTTGCTAATATGAACGAGAAACTTATTTCACAAACAGAAGAGATACAACAATTGAAATATCAGCTTACGAACAAGGTAACCACTTCTTTTAAATGTTAATGATTCTAAAATATTCAGTACGTTGTTTAATTGTTTTCAGAACAGTAAAAAAGGAAAGCAAAAGTGATATTTTTGGTCAGATTGTAAAGTACCAATTATTGACATTCCAACAGCAACATACTTTAATTAGAATTATTAGTAACGTTCGTTTTATGTACATACTCAATCTTACACTCGATAAACAATAATTACAAGTTTCGGTCATATATCAACCATACATTAATATATTACAAATTTCTAAAATCAATGTTATTTTATTTATGGAATAAAGCTAAGAATTATTGACGTTCGGCTTTTGAACGTTTAAAACAAAAAAGGACATCCTACTATCGTTTATGTAAATTTACAATCAATTTAAATTATGTCCCTCGTTTCCATCTTAATTAATACAAAATAAATAAAAATGTTGAAACAGGTATCATTTAACATGTAATATCTAATAAATAAGACAACAGAACAAAGTGAACAACAAATTTCTTCCAAAAAAAAGTGATGACAAAGTACTTGCAACTATTTTGTATATAAGCGAAAAGAAACTAAACACAATTCAAGTAGCTCGTTTGCTTTGTGTCAGAGTTTGCTATATCTGACAGTTACATTTTAATAGAAAAACTGGCACCACAACTGCAACCTTGTTCAGCTAATGGATTGTTAGTTATCCTAAACGCAGAGCGTATCAATTCTGTGTGATATTCTATCGTTGCACCCTTAATGTATTCTAAAGATGTTGCATCTATAACCACTTTAGCACCATCCTTCTGAAACACTCTGCAATAAGAATAAAATTTCTATTAAGCTTTAATAATAAAGGTATAGTCGTTTCCATAACTTACTTGTCATCTTCATTTATGTTCGTATCCAAGTTAAATTTATATTGAAAACCGGAACACCCTCCACCTTCTACCGTAACCCTCAAATAAGCATTGTCATCAGTGATTTCTTTGAGACGTTTAACACAACTATCCGTGATAATAATGTTATTTTCTGTTTTAACTGCAATTGCAGCAGGAGCTCTGTTTAATGATGAAGCAGTAGACACATTATGCCACTGAGAACTGTGAACAAAAATTTCTTCTTAATACATAAGTATTATCCTGGAAATTACGATGTATATGTGGAGGACTCAGAAGCCAATCATTCTCCAACTTCCCCTGAAAATGAGATACATAGTTCAAAAACCTCTTTATTGTTAAAACTTTCAGTTGACGAATCAATGAGGTCACTATTTTCATACATAAGCAATAGATGATGGTACAAACATTGTCATTTTTTCCAAGCAATTTGTAAAAACCTTATTAATCTCGGTTTCAATGTTAATGGACTCACACTGATTGTCTTCTGAACACTCTATATATTGACATTTATTGAGCAAGTTTGATCATTATTAATTCCACGTTTATTGAAGAGAAATGGTTTTCTTCGTTTAAATAAATCCACATAAGTAGAACAGGAATTACTTTAAAATTTGTGTATAAAACTTACTTACGTCAGCAAACGCGAAAAGTATTGATTTGCAACGAAATTAGAGGAGAGGCTCCAAATCACGCGTTTCAATTTCGCCATATTTCAAATGTACACATATATATGTGTAGTTATGTATATATGTATGTTCATCATATACAGTACTCGCCCGTGTGACACAGAGATGTGAAGATAGAAACATTAATTTTATCACGATAAAATTATCGGCAAATTCTTGCTTTATTTATAGCAAACAGCGTGTAAAACTTCGTAATGAGAAATTTTATTAAAAATAACAACTTTCTTATATACTAATTTTTTAAAAATATTAATTAAAAATTTAGTGGGTAAATATACATCATCTCCTGTAGAAGATGACAAATCCGGAACTTTTGTCTTGCTGGGGTGACTCTGAACAACTTTTTGCTTTACCAAAATGCTTGTATGCATCTTCGTTTTTGAATTATTAACGAAACACACTGGCCAATCAGAGCTCCCGTAGAGCTTCTTTCCGACCACGACCGAACAAGTTTAAGAGCCATCCAATGATAAGCTACCCAACTGATTGGCCAATGTTGTTTATTAATAATTCAAAAACGGAGTATCAATCAACATTTTCGAAAAAGTTGTTCAGAGTCATCCCAACAACCCCACCATTTCCGGATGTCCAGTTAGTTATGGGACACCCTGTATAATAAAAAAAAAGGGGAGGTTCGGAATATGTAATATTCAAAGGAAAAGTCTGGTGTAGATCCATATTATCAGTAATTTTTAGAAAAAATTCATGACAATCACTTTTTTTTACTATTGTTGTTCGAGAAGCTTCCCTAAACCATCTAAATTTAATTAGTAAGTACACTTTTCTTGACGCTTATTGTAAACAACACTTACGCTGTGAAACAGCGCTGCTAGCGGTCTTTTCAAGTAGCAAACAATTCAAATTCCATAGCGTTTGAACAGTAACGGAGTATTGGACTAACGGATGACATTGTATTTATTTGTGTTTAAAAACGAACAGGGAAACGTTTGTGCAGTGGTGCAAAAATAGGTCTGTTGTCGCTTCAAACTTGAATAGAACTTAAATACTATTAAACATGAACGATACACGAGCTGGGAAGAAAGATAAATATCAACACATACAAGTATTTGTTCGTGTCAGGTAAGAGAATAAAATATATTTTCAATGTCAAAAGTTTGATTAATTATTCATCGACTTATATATATAAACTTGCAATTAAATATGGACTTTGAAGCATTATTCATAAAACGTCAAAAGATCATAAATATAATATAAATATTAAACTGTTTTGATATGTTGACAAATATTAACACACCCATATGCAAGTTATGTTTACTGTGATAGTATTATTAGAGTAAAGGTTTTTTATTTGTAGAAGTTATTTATTATTATCTCTGGGTATGTATACAATCGCCCAAAATGTTCAATTTTTCTACCAGGGTATATACACAAGTTGGGAGCAAGTTATTAAGATCATATTATGCTCAGCACAACAAAAATAACAGTCTTAATAGACATAGGTTGAAAAATTATTAGTCTTGGAGTTACGAGATGTTTACTCCCTGTTAATGTTTCTAGATGTAGGCTTAATGGTTCTATATAGGTTCATCATTTGCTTTACCATATATGAAATGCCTGTCTTTCACGTCAGAATTTGATTAGGAACAAAAGTAAAAACTTTATGTTTTTATAAAAGAAAATATCTTTGAACTCGAAACTAACATAGTCTTTAACTGTTTATATATACCCTGTATACATTGATAGTTTATAGACCTACTTATTTGCGTTTAGATCTCATAGATTTTACGCGAGCGGTAATTAACATAATTTTATGCTAAATTATTATAATATTATTAAATGGTTTAAAAATTATTACTATTGGGCTAAATGGAAAAAGGGGGTGCATTTTTATTCTATTACATTTCACTGTATCATTTTTGTAGAAGGAAATTCATTTAATCAGAGTTCTTTAATGATAAATCAATGATTTATGGTGTTTGTTGCTTGCAAATTGTCCTTGGCTATGGATGTCCAGAACTTGTCGAAATGCTGAAAACATGCTTGCAATTACTTGTTCCTATTATTTTCGCCCAAAGTTCCACAAGCTTTTTACCAAGTCTGTGTAAAATGTAGCAGAATAATGCAACGTTGCTTTGTAAAAAACACAGAAACTTTATGTCCAACCCAATACATTCAGCATTGTTACCAATTATTTTCATCTCACAGGCCTACAAACAATACTGAGCGAACTAATAAGTGTACGGATATAGTAGAAATTCCTAACAATAAGGAAGTCATACTACTTGAACGTCCACACGATAAGTATTCCAAGAAATTCAAATTTGACAATGTATTCAGCCCATCATCGAAACAGGTACACCATCATAAATATATTAATCAGATATTTAAAGCAAGTAATACTTTACTACACCATTTCTAATCTATAGATCGAAGTATACAATATCGTTGTGTGTCCACTATTGGAGCAAGTTTTGGCTGGATATAATTGTACGGTCTTTGCATATGGGCAAACTGGTACTGGGAAAACATTTACAATGGAAGGAACCAATAGAGATCCGACTTTACATTGGCAAAGTGTAAGATGCTTATTGTATAATTTCATTAAAATAGTATGATTTTACTATTTAAATATTTAACACATTGACTGCCCCAAATTTTTCACTTCGGCCACTTATAATCGTCTCACTGTACGAATGAACAGTAGCAGAAAATATTTTAATATCTGTGTGATCCTACAAATATTATTAAACATTAAATATTTATATAATGCATATAAATCAGGACACACCATGCTGAGTAAAAATCTGGTTTCTCAATATTTACAGAATGTATTCCTCATGTTCTTCTTCCATTGACATTCATGCTTGTTACTTTCTTCTTATACAGTCGACAACTCATCTCAAAATTCCAGATCCCCGTTGATAAATGCGGAAATAAGAATCACCTGGGATCACGTGGAAAATTAATAAAAATTTATGTGAATAGTCAAATTCACATATATTTTTAATACATTGAGTGGTGAGTCAACACCACTCAATGTATTAAAAAGTTCTTCAGTGTGAAGAATAAAGAAGAAGAATCAATACGAATTTCCATCTGAAACGACATTCCAGTTGTTCGTTGTATAATACATGCAAATTAAGTTGCTTTTAAATCTTTTTTAAAGGAGATGTTTCATTTTTAGTGCTATAAGAATAGAAATTTCACATCGGGTATGTTTAAATTTGATATATGAAACAGATTCAAAGAAACTTCCAATCAAATACGACGTGTTTCATATAAAACACTTTTTTTGAATATCAATAAAGGGATATGTATTTCAAATGGTGAGTCGAGTCGACTTACTTTAGGTTTATTTCAGTTCGAGGAATAATTATGATTTTAAGCCCAAATGTAATAAATAAGACGTAGAGCAAACAAATCTAATGAAAATAGATCAAATGTAACATACAATACATAAGCTGGTGTACAATTACAGGATTCCCCTGCTGGTATGATACCACGGGCTCTGAGCCATTTATTTGACAAACTCCTCTCATTGGAATCGCAAGAATACACGATTCGTGTCAGCTTCTTAGAACTGTATAACGAGGATCTGTTCGATCTTCTATCACCTAACGACGATGGATCTAAAATAAGGTACATAATATAAGTTATTCTAGTTACACATCATTTGCAATCGTTCATTTAAATAATAATCGATATTTCTTTATTATATTACACGTTTATAAATATTCGTCGAGCAGATTATACGAAGATACATCCAAGAAAGGCGCTGTGATAGTTCATGGATTAGAAGAAGTGACGATACGTAGCAAAAGCGAAGTTTACAAAATTCTAGAAAAGGGATCAGAAAGAAGACAAACAGCTGCAACTTTGATGAACAGTCAATCAAGGTTATTATTATAATTGTTTATTTGTTAGGTCAAGGGTACAGCCGGATAAGGGGGTCAAAAGTGTCCTTAAACCAAATTCTTTTCAAAGTGGCGGGTAATATACAAAGTAATATACAAAAATATACAAGTAATACCTTGTATATGTATTTTGATTCGATATGTATTTTCGCCAAGCTGCACCAGACTGGTGCTGTGCAGGTAATTATGGATCGTAGTAGCATTTTGAATATTATTTTTCTGTTACTGATTGTTGAACAGGAATTGTGATTGATCAGCAGTGGGTATAGTTTCTTCATGACCGAGTAGATATTTGTTATTATGTGCTTAACATGCATGTAGTCTGTTAGTTTGCCGTTTAGTTATACACCTAAGCATTTAACCGTGTGTACTGGAGTAGTTGGGTGCTCATATACTTTTATGAATTGAAAGAATTTGGTGTCGTTCTTTTTCCTTGTAAACGTAATTATTTCTGTTTTATCTTTGTTCGTTTTGATTTTCCAATCCTTATAGTATTTTTCAGTCTGTGAGTTTGTAGTTGTTTTGATGCGACTATTGCTGAGAAAGAGTGGGCATAGATGGGTATGGGATATGTAGTGTTTGTTTTGTTAAATTTTACTGAGTCATTGATGAAAATGAATGAATAACTTGTGTTCAAGTACGGATCGTTGAGGCACTCCTGCCCTTGCATTTCGTTTTGCGCCTTCTACCGTTATACCGTTATCTTAAATAGGAATCTATGAATTTGATTAGAACTTTAGGGTACTTATATGCGATCATTTTGTATATGAAGCAGGTTGAGGTTTTACCGCAAAACCGCCGATGTCATTGAAAATATGTTAAACACGTTAGAATATAGAAGCACGAAGAACTCGGTTGTTATCTTTGTTTAACTATGACGCACCTAATCAACAAATTTGAACAACTTGAAAAATTTTAGAGGATAGTATCAATAATATGTACCTACACAAAAAATATATAAGTGTGGATCCGCGACAGCTTCTATACAAAATCGGTATTCAGTCATTTTTTGTGTTCCCTATTTTTTGCACTTTGGATTCTTAATTTAGAAATCTGAGAAGGTTCTATAATACGTGCCACTATAACTAAAGTGTCCATATTTTTTGGATATTTTGTACGCGCTAAAATGGGAGCCATAGGAGATATTGAGGGAACATATAATTTTTGTTTTTTCGACGTAATTACCCTCCCTGCCTTCGAAGAAATTGGTTTTTCTTGATAAGCTATTGAATGACCCCACACAAATCAATTTTTACCCCGTTATCCGGCTATACCCCTTACTGTTTTTAAATACAATAAGATTTCGAATAACATCTTGTTATTCAACTAAATGAAACAAAATATTTTTTCTGTACGAAACGTTAAAAGCAAAAACATATTTTCTATTTAGCTTGAATCATTTATGAATTATTTCAAGCGACGCTTAAATACTTGGGCGTCATTTATATTTCTATCGTTTCGACTATATTGTATTGGATAATTAACGAAAAGTTCAAAACAATTGTTATAGCCGATCTCATACAGTGTTTTCGATTACGGTTCATATGAAAGAAAACACTATTGACGGAGAAGAAGTTCTAAAAACAGGAAAACTGAATTTGGTAGATCTGGCAGGTAGTGAAAATATTGGAAGATCCGGAGCTGTCGACAAAAGAGCAAGGGAAGCGGGCAGTATCAATCAGTCTTTGTTAACCCTTGGCAGAGTTATAACGGCTCTTGTTGAAAGAGCACCACATATACCCTACCGGTAACGAACACTAAAATCATTCTATTTATTTCCTGTAATAAGTTTAACATAATCATTATATTTGTTATATTTTTATATTGTAGGGAATCGAAACTCACAAGATTATTACAGGAGTCACTCGGTGGGCGTACGAAAACATCTATTATTGCAACTGTATCCCCTGCCAATATTAATTTCGAAGAAACGCTGTCGACTTTAGATTACGCGCATCGCGCGAAAAATATCACCAATCGTCCGGAAATCAATCAGAAACTTTCGAAAAGAGAATTTCTTAAACAATATACAGAAGAAATCGAAAGATTACGAAGAGATTTATTAGCTACACGCGAAAGAAACGGTGTTTATCTTGCAGACGATAATTATAACGAGATGCAAACTCTGATTGCACAACAAATCAAGGAAATAGAAAACAAACTGAACAATATAAAAGCACTGGAAAAAGCTATAGAAAACAAGGAGGTAAATTTTTCTATTATTTATAATTATAATTATAATGTTATATTGTACGTTTATTTTTGCAGAAAATATTTCACGAACTTGAATTACAAAATGTCGCACAAACGCAAGAGTTGCATGAATCTAAAGCCAAATTAGATAGTGCTACAGGCGCTCTTAAATCGACAAATAGCCGATTGATGTTAACTACCCAACAACGAGACGAACAAAAACATTTAGTAGAAAAGTACGCACATACGGAGCAGTCGTTGTTGAGTCAAGCTGAAACTTTATTAAGCGTCGCAGATACAGCCAGCACGGATTCAAACAAATTGCACGATAAAATTGCGCGTAAAAAGTAAGTCAATCAATATTTGTATTATCTGATTGTGCCACTTTATATATACTTCCTTCTTTTAACGATATAATGCACAGACAATTTTTCCTAAAAATACAGGGTAAGTAGTTGTTGATCCGAACACTCTTTCGCTTAAAGGGGTATTCTAACGTGGAACGTTTATTTCGATGTCATTTTTAGGATTTTGTTGCAAACAAATTGCAGCGCCTTATGCAGTAAAAGGTGCAGGAAGTATTGATTCATATTTCAGAAACATTCATAATGTTATTTGTTGAGAAAAAACTAAAATAATTAGCACTGCATGCTTTTGAACACAATCTCTTCTAAAAAGGGTCGTCACATGATTGTCCGTGATATCGGCCGTTCTGATTATCCAAAAGAAAGGAACAAAAAATATTCTTAATTAGAATAAGCGTATACAGGAGATGTCTGACGGGCAATAAATATTGTCAATATTTCAGTGCTCTTTCTTATAGTCAGGGGGCTAAAAAAAAAAAGTACGGATTTTGAATTGATTTTACTTTGGTAATATATAATATTGGGCTATAGCCATTAATGCACCTAAGGTACCTACCCTTAACATTTAAAAGCTGTTACTCAAGTAGATTTCGAAATATCGTGAACACCATTTTGAGGAAAGCGCGCTAAAAGTTTTATCTATTGGTAACGATACCACATATGTTCCCCAGTCATAACTTCGTTCATGTCAGGAGCCAAGGCATATGCGCTTGCATATATGTATATGTGCAAAACATCATTTTTTCAGAAGATCACACTAAAATAATACCTCCTTAATTGCGAAACAAAGGGCGTCGTGCCCTCGGCCGTTGAATTTGTCTTTATGTCGGTTACTATGTGCTGTAATGAAAATATGCATTGTCGTTTAAAAAGCTTAAGGTCAACAAGATATCTTGATAAATAAAAAATACAAAGTCTTGCATCTAGTTACCTCCCTCAAGTACAACGTACGTTTTATGTGCAACATTTTTTTCGTAACGTCAATAATAATCAATTTTCTTTTTTGAAGAGAAACGGAGCAAATGTTCGAAGTTCGCGGTAAAGAGTTTCAATGTAACATTTCTGAAGATTTACGACAAATTTCGGACGATATCTCGATGTATGGTGTACAGTTAAAACAGTTCGGGGTATCTATAGAAGATAGTCTTGGTAAGATAAAATTGATTATACGTCGAAAATTATTATCAACATTGCATATATAATTCATTATTCTTACTGTTATTTCCCCTTAGTTACACGAACATCTACTATCCGTGATGCTATTGACACGGCAATACACCAAATTTCCATAGATTTTACTAATCAACGTTTATGTGCCACTGAGAACTTATCAAAAACCATAAATGAAACGGTAAATATTTTGTTAAATATTTAAAAAGTGTATGCCATTTCCATTAACATATTCGCGATATTCTATACTTCTTCAATATTTCAGCATTCGCTGTATCAAAAGATGATAGAGGAGGAAATAAGAAACGCAGTTGATACAGTAGAGTCTGAAAATAAATTATTAAGCATCATTTCTACGAAACTGGCGGAAAATATATTTGAAAAAATAATTGAAAATGAAATTGCTAGAAATTTGCAAATGGTAAGGAGCCAAGTATCTGAAAAGTTGAAACAAACCACCGTCTTTGTGAAAGAGATGATAGATTCCGCTTGTGCCTATGAATTGGAAAACTACAATCGTACGGGTCAAGATCTTAAGATTATTGTGAAAGAAATCGAAACACTTCGTCAAAAGCAAGAATATTCTGAGAAACAAAAACTATTTGCAAAGGTAATAAGAAATATATTTTCAATGTGGTTCCATTTCGGGATCGGAATTATTAAATCTTTTGTAATCTTTTTTTTGCTAGATGATGAGCGATGCATTTGCCGAATTTAAAAGCTTAAATAAAAATGAACAAGAACACTATTCTGCTGTAACTAATGAATGTAATTGTATTAATAACATTTGTAAAGAAGTTAACGGTCAAACAAAAGATACTTACGATACAATGATCTTGATGAATAACAATGTGAAAGAACAAATAGAAAGCGGTATAGAAGAAATTGAAAATGTTGTCATCCTCGGATCAAAACTGGTAATATACGTATATTTATATTGATTTATAATATATTTTAACGTTGACTAAGATAATCTTTGTTACGCTTTATCCTATTTGCAGAATGAGGATTTGTCCATCAAGAGTGCGGAACAAGGAAAGCTTTTAATAGACGAATTAAAGTCAAATATGAACGAAAGTTGCAATTTATTAGAGCAATATAAAAATCATGTCAAATGCAATGGTAAAGAAATGCAGCTGCAAATGAATGTGCATAGAAACGAAGCTCTTTCATTAATCGATGTAAGAATTCATAGAAAACCTTAAATTTACTTACTAATTGAATCTTAGGAATATCTTTTAATGTGTGAACCTACTTTTCCAGAATGCCCATAAAGTAGTGGTCAATGTGAGTAAAAATCATGCAGAATTCATGGAGGATAGAAAGACGAAAGCTTCTGAAGCTTGGGGAGAAATATCGACAAAATTGAAAGGTCAAATAACGGAATCGCGTATGTGGAACGAAAATGTTGTTACAGAATTACAAGAGACAATAAACGAAGTGAACGAATTCTTTGATAATGATATACAACGTGATATGCCAACAGGTATTATACCATTTGAAAATTGAAAAGAAAAGAAAAGTGGTTTTCCTACATCATTTGTTAATATTTTTCTAGGAGCAACTCCCGCTAGGAAAGAATTTTGTTATCCGCGACAATTCGAAGTTACGTCGCCACATGAACGAATTTTACACAGATTTCGAGAAAGTAGGAGACTTGTTGAAACAGCGGAGGATGAGGTAAGTAGCATACAGTTTACAAACTGGATATTTTATGTGGGATGTTTTAAAATACAGTCGGTGCTCGAAAACTCACAGCTCAAGGAAAGATCTTCGAATTATGGAGGATTCGCCTTATCGACTTTGTCAAGCAAAAGAGATTTAGTGAACGAAGGTTCGATTGACAGAGGCTTCGTGCATGAGTTAGTATTCAATATTTCCAAACAACCTTATGTTTGCTAAATAATAACATTCGTATGCCAATATTTTTATTTCCACGCTATTTAAATCATTTTAATAATCGCTCCCCAACGGCAGAAAATGCAGAGCTTCTTTTGGTTCATCGAAATTTAAATTAACCACCGTACTTCGAGATCTAGAGGTAGCTTATGACAAAACGTTGGTTTGTAGATAAATATCTTGACTCGCATTATTCTAACTTCCCTGAAATCGAGTTACAGAAGTAAAATAACACGCCTAACCATGTGCAATAATTCAAGTTATGCGAGGCTTGTATTTCGAATTGCAGAAGTTTTTGCAGTAGGGCGAAAGGGGATAAACAAAGTTCTGGTCGGGTGCATATAGGTCTTCGAGTTACCGAAGTTCGGCTGTATGATACAAATATATTGTTTCATAAACGTAAAACTCTTTGTCAATGATTCTGTTCAGGACGACTCGTACATAACTAGTGACATAACAATGAAACAAATTGCAAATTCTACTGCAATATCCGATGTCACGATTGTATCTTCTCCATGTGATAGTACACTGTTTGTTACATCTACATTGGATGACTTCCTATCAAAGCACACAATGTCACGCATCTCAACGGATTCCCAATTAGAAAATACTACGCAAACGCTCGATGCATCTTCGATATCTATGCAATCACGGACGCACTGTGGTTCAGAAATGTACATAAAGGTAAATACTTGCACAATTGTCTTTGTTTTAACAGTCGAATACCGGTACGTGAAGCCGGAAAGCGGTGCCGGGGTGACTTTTGATTCACACTGAATTTACCTATTCAGTTACTTTATGTTTACGTCACATATACAGAGTTCAGGTCAGAATTGACTAAACACCGTTGACGACTTATTAATCGTTTATTTATTTTTTAACAATATTTTGAATGCGTCACTGATGTCTTTAATATCGAACTGACATTACAGAATGAGAATAAGGAGAATGGCGAGTGTGGTAATCTAAGTGGTAAAGGAAAAACTACGCAGCCATCAAAATTGCAAAAGCCAAGGCGGAGAGTACTGAGATCGTATAATTAATATATAATTCATTTCAAGGCGAATGCCTATTTTTTAACAACAGATATAATTTTATTATGTTATACAATAATTATTATATTTTAAATTTATAATTTAAGATTGTGTATAGTCCTTTTAAAATCCGTAAAAAATATAAAATTTAGAAAATACTTATGAGATTAAAATGTGAAATGCACATGAAGTAGATATGTTTGACGATAGTGGAATCTGATATTAAAAGGATATTTTTAAAATTACACATTGCAAAATGAAAAAATTGAAGACAAAAATGATTTCATACTTGTAGTGAAGTACATACGCTACAAACTACAAGTACAAACAAAATGTACCTCCTACAGTCATCGTTTTTCGGTATAAACCGGTTTATTAGTTTCTTATAGAATATGACAAGCTAAATCGATCGAGATATTATAATATACAGAGTGTCTCATATCGGATAGTACAACCAGGTAAATGGTACTGCTATCAGCAGAACTTAGTTAAAAAAAAGAATAATTTTTTTCGTTTGCTTCGTTTTTCGAGAAAATTGGATTTGAAAATTCGCCGAGTGCGTGTGCATGTACGTTTCTCGATAATGAAAACTCAAACGAATTATTCCTTTTTTTGTTGTATTTTTGCTTTCAGTATTGTCTTCTGGCCAGTTGTACTATCTGACCTGGGACACTCAGTATATAATTCTGTTTTTAAAAAACAAACTGGAACTTCATTCTCTACGCGCCCACATTAAGATAAAATATTTTTCGACATAATTAAATTTCGACTCACACCTGTATACGTATGTATGCATAAATACATATTATAGAATAAAATGAATACAAGCTTCTTATGATTTCTTCTTGTGTAGTAAGTTTTATATTATCTCGCAACAAACAGTTATTTGTAACAAAATAACAGTGTTGTCCACTTTAAAGGTACAAAATAATCGTGTTGCCTGGTACAAATTTTTTTTACAATTAACGTAATACAATAAAAGATTCGATAAATTAAAAGACTTAACAACTAAAATTCATATTCACATCTAATATTTTCATTTCTTTAAATCGATCAAATATTCTTATGATTATAATTAACTCGAAAAATATATTACGAGTGACGCAATAATGTACAAAGCAGTATGATTTCGTCCCCAAACACTTTGAATCTATACAATGTATAAGGTTGAACACTGTATAACGAGCATAGAACAACGAGCCAATTTCATAAACAATAAAATATACACACAGATACGTAAGTACATGTATAGTAATATTTATAAATATATATATCGCAATGTTCTATATATATTGTAACTAAAAATTATTTTAAATACATGACATGAGTCGCTCATTGGCTGAGTCGGTTAACTCTGGACAACAAAAATAGGGTAATCTATTTGAAATATAAAAAGTTAAGAGTTAATGAAGCGCTTTGACGGTAAAATTTAAACAAATACAAAAGGTGGAGTTAACCGATTTGGCTAATGTGAGGCTCATATAGTAGATTGTCAGTTATAATAACTTAGTATGACTATGTTTTGGCCCTAATAAAAATGCATCAGTTTGTATGAAAATGACAGGCTTGTACGTGTCTTTTCATATAAAACAAATAACGTGTATAGAATAGAATACAAAATTGTTGGCAGAGACGCAGCCAAAATAAAAACATTAAAACTAAAGAGCCTTCATGCTTCATCGATTTCCGCACTTCGAAATGCATATTATATTACCCAGTGTAATTTTCGTAGCTTGACTAATCGCAATTAATAATAAGCTGTTCACTGTACGGAATATGGTAGTTTATATATGTACTAAAATCGTTCGAAACTGATCATTTTTTTATATGAGTCCTAGCAGTCTCATTCCTCAAAAGTATAATATGCTAATAGATGAAAATACGAATTCTTAAAGCACATTGTTATTTCAAGCAGCACATAAAACTTATTCCAAAGCTTTCGAATTTATAGAAATATTTCATCTGGCTTCATCCAGGTTTAAATTATAGTAATATTTACTATACTGGATATGTTTAATAACAAATTTGACAAAGCAAAAAAGAAAAACTGCAGGTAACAAAAAGTTCAGTCATTTGTTTGACACACTTGATTGCAATCAAATTAATTTTCTTTGCTTTACGTTCTGCATGATTAAGAATTAAAACAATATTTCGTAGAATCCAGATGAAAAATAAGAACTATCGAGCATCATATGTGATGAAGCTAAAATTGCAAATATCTTCAACATATACACTTTACTATGCCTAATTTTATACTCTGGCTTTCATGACTCCCTAATTTTCACAAGAAGAATATGTGATAATGCAATATAAGAAACTCCATGTGACTTTCAGAAAGTACCACGTATATATGTATAATTTAACAAAACGAAAATTTATTTTGATTCACAGTTTTCCCTCTACAGTGAACAGTTTACAAAGAACTGTATGCATTATTTCAGGTATACTACCCTCTTCGATGCAATGAAAAATGTGCAATAAACAGTAAATATAATAATATTCCCATGCGTTTGTTTATTATGCATTGCTACTTATATATGGAAACATGTTACATATGTTAAGTAGCGGAAAAAATTTCATATCTTACGATTTCATCGCTCGTTTAATTGTAAAATTTAATTGCTGATACTATCTAATATGTTAAGTGAATAACGCGATAACATTTATCAATTCTATTACTTCGTTAGAAGAAAATATAAATATAAATTTTACTGTTCTTTGCACTCTTTTACTTCATGTTCTTTGGTGAGCTTCTGCCTGTGCCAATAATTTTATAAAGTATTGTATACTTTATTTCATTAAGTAACAGTAATTTATTACTTAATCCGAACCATGTTGCTTCAGTCAAAGATTCTGACCTACAATTGACGCACTTGATGGCACGATAAAAAATAATCTTAATATATTTCACCAATGGTATTTAAATTGAAATCCTACGATATTCTGTATGATTGATAAACGCACAATAAACTTTCGTTTCTCCCTAAATGATAAAATTACATTTGAATAACTAAAGGAACAAGATTTATTTAAATTAATAAAAATATATATCACTAAAAAATGAAAAATTTATTTATTTCTTAGCCAAGATATTTAGAATTAAGGAAACTATGTCTGTATGTTTTGGTATTTTTTTTAAATTATACAAATCATATTTCATCAAGACTTGATAATATTAAAACTTACACAGTGATAAATATTTTCGTTATACTTTGGCGAAAATAATTGTTTACGATTAGAAAATGTCGTTTAAGTATTTAAAAAGCTGGATAAACGGAAGTTTACTGCATTAGTCTAGCTAAACCATAATGCTATAACAAATTTTTGTTTATGTGTCATTATTAAAGCTACGACGTTTACGTTGAAAATGTTGCGGCTGCATACCGTAACATTTGAAAAAATACAAATTCCCCGCACAAATAATTACATACGTGCGTATGCAGTTGCGTGCAGCAAAGATTTCTTTAGACATTTAGCTAGACACGTAACGTATCATGTTACGTCATCAAGCGCGCAAAGGTACCATAATATTTTCTTAATAAATAAATACTTTAACTTTTATTAATATAACACTAAAAGCTAAAGATTATTTACGGAAATAATTTGGTTGATCCAGCCAATGAAAGCTGAAACTTTCACATAAACTCCAGGAACATCCAATCTTCCGCAACCAAAACCCCACGAGACAAGCCCTGCTAATTCATAGAAACCATCGTCCTGGCATACTAGGGGTCCACCTCCATCTCCCTAAATATTGCATTATTACAATTATTATATAGAAATATTTGTAATGTGCTGATTTAAAAAAAAAAAAGTGGGCCACCACTACCCAACTTATCATAGATAATAACATTTCGAAATGTCATCGTCAAAGGCAGCAAAGGAATTTAAGTATTAGTTTAAAATAATAGAGGGTCAATATTAATTTGATAAAATCCTTAAATTTTGGGCCTCGTTCACACTAACAGACATTGTCTGCAGACTTCCTGCAAGCACTGCATATCTGTTAGTCCGGACGAGCTTTTATTGGTATGTCATTTGTTTATCATCATTACCTGACAGGCGTCGTTGCCTTGTTCGCCTCCAGCGCAGAAACTACTAGCTGGCAAAATGAAAATCTTCTCAGTCACAGCATTTACTTTTCGGATACATTCTGCATCGCTGACAATTGGTATCTCGGCTTCACGTACTCGCAACGGGATCGGGCCAGCTACGCATACAGATACATGCATTATATATAGTTTCATATATTGTCAATTGCGTTATAACTCAAATTAGGGATAGTTTTCGTAAACAAACAGGATTTCATGGCACTTAATAGGAACTTCATTGTGATAACGTTATAAAATTGTAATGATTTAGGACATTCAAACTAGTTTTGCCGAGAATTTTTAAGTTATGTCACTGTTGCTGTAAACGGGCGATATGAAAAATATAACTCGATTGATTCTTATATTCCTAAGTTATTAAAATTGGAACTAAATGTTCAGTCAAGTACGTTCATGCAACCCATTGTTGGCTCAAATGGTTGTCGCACAACGATTGTTCTGTATAATCATATACATAATTCATATTGAACTGATTCTCCGCACGGTAATTTTGCGAACTTCCTCTAGAAGTTCGAAAATCCTCTAAATATATAGTAAAATGACCTTAATAGGTCTTTTCGTAAATAAAGCGACCGTTAAAAAAGAACGGCAATGAGACTATAAATGAATTAAAAAGAACGCATAGGAAAACCCAGGGTGGACACTAAAACATATTGCTGTAGCGCAACATTTTCAAAAGAAAACGAATAACTTTACTGCTTATGGGATGATCTATATTTCAATTTTCACTTTCTTTTAACTTCTGTGTAGCATTGTAGCCACAAGTCGCGACATCCTAACGAAGCAACTCAACGTTATTTTATGTTACACATTACTGCAATTCCTATATCTAACTTGTGAGAATCACCTCTCTGCTAATCAATCGGTTATCTTATTAAGAGTCTCAACTTTATTTCAAACGAATGGCATATTCATATTTAATATTCAATTAAATATGTACAAAGGGCTTACCTTCTCCCATGTATCCATAACCAGTGACGGTGCATCGTTTTCCAGCTGTATGACTGACACCCCGGGCAGGTAAACATACCAAACAAACGCCATCCTTAAGCTCTGCTTGTCCATGAAGTTTCAACAATGCTATATCATTATCAAGTGTTTGACTATTATGATTATGATGAATATAAGTCGTTGCTACACGCAAAGTTTGAGCACCAGGACTTCCATACTTCCTTGTTAAATCGTGATCACCAACCCTCACATAAATTGCATCCCCAGACCTGACAATGCTACGAATAAAAAAAGGCGCGACGTGAATAATCAATAATTCATATAAATAGTTTTCGTTGGATATACTTCCGAATAGGACCGGCGGCCGATCGGGACGAAATTTGGTGGGTATCGTGAAATGAAATAGTAGATCTGAAATATAAAGTCTTAGCTTATGAGCATCATGCGTTTGGAAGATACACGTCTCTATATGTGCTGAATGTATAACAGATATTTGGGCAGACTATCACATTTAGACTATCGCTCAAGGGAGTGTGTGGCACACTGTTGGGAAGCTATTGGGCTACCGCAAACGTCCCATGCGGGAAATATAGATTAAAGTGTGTAGAATCAGTAGTAGTGCACCGCATTTATATATATATGTAGATCCAGCACTAGCATAGACGACCACGCTCATATACAGTATGTCCGTTTTAAGTGTCTATACGTGATTACTTCTATAATTATCAGAGATACGACCAAATATTTCAGATGATCGTTGTTTGACCTAGAGATAACGTTAGGATGTCCTGTGAATGTAACATTAAAATTTGTAAACCCTATATTTTTTACTACGTGCTCTTGTAGGCAATATTGAGACAGTTCCAAAATACTACGTACTGATGTATTTGGTATAAGCCGTTGTTGAGTTATTAGTTTTTAAGGTTTACGTGTCGCCTGCATTACCCAGACGTACTTACACTCCATTCGTACCATTGCTACTAATGCTGCATTATCTAAATCGACCGTACCTAAAATGTTACAGGGAAAATCATTTTAAGCCATATAGATCTACTATTGTTACTCGAGATTATGATCTTCGTTGGAGATAATGCGAACTTTGGTCTTTACCTCACGTTCACCTCAACGAATGAATGCATTTTTGATGACATAACGTGTACACAATTTACTAGAACGTGGTCTTTAAACGGACATACCCAATAGAGCAGCCCTGCCTGAAGATCTATTGTACATGTACAAGACTGGTATTTATACCTTCCGAATACATGATTTTTGCGAGCTAAGTTTTTACATTTCTGATCGACGATTTCATCTCGTGATACCCACCAAATTTTGTCCCAATCGACCATCGGCCCGTTGTGGAAGTAGAGCCTTCTCGTTCTTGTATCCTACATACTTCGATAACAAAAACTGCTCGAAATATTCATAAATTCCTACTCGACCGCATCCTATATAGTATTGAACAGTGGGCTGCACTCTAGTATTTAGGTCCACGCGCATTGAAATTGTTCATCATGAGTGGTTAGAGCTATCAGAAACGTTTCGATTGAGAAATATAGATTAAAATTAGTAGAACCAGTAATTAGACAACCGCATTTACATGTGTATACGTATACACCGCTAACCAATACCAGCTCCCGAGTAAGCCGAGATAGTGTAAATGAATGAATAAATAATAAATGTAAGTATCTCAGTGCCAAATCTAAATATTTTCATCTATATTTCCTGATCGGAGTGTTTGCGGCAGCAATGACCACCCTTGTTGAATATCTTTATTAATAAACTTTCCAACGGTGTATCATACACCCCAGCGTACGTGGAACTAAATTCTACTACAGACCTGTCGAGCAATTTGCTATTAGAAAATTCAGTAATTAAAATGCGATTTACTTTGTTACACAATGCGCTGCTGTGAGGACCCATTGTGTTCCGATTAGTGCACCGCCGCAGAGATACTGATTGAGAGAGTTGATTAGAGCAACCTGCCAACACCATTCGTTAGCATCTGCATCTTCTCCCCCAACAACACGACCCCCTCTTTCAATACTGCGAGCTTGAATTGGCCCCCGAGAAGTTCCTTTTACACCGCACACGTATTTACTGTACACGGGACTTCTCATAGTGGTCGTCACTGTCGTCGTTTCATCTATAAGATTATTATCATTATTATTTCTAAAAAACATTTTTTGTTATTTCAAGCTTTGATTTTATAAAGTTTAAATAAAGTTTACGCGACAAGTTTAAATATGTTTATGCAAATGCTTTGCATAAGCTTTAACTTCCGTTTTAGTTATACTTTTAACTTTTCCAGTATTTATACATTTTTAATGCAAGAAAAACTCGAATTCGTTGAATTACGTAGAACCTCCATTTACCGAATCGTGATTATCTGTGGTCTCGATTACTTTTTAATTTATTAATAATATATTTATAATCGTATCTTCTAACTCTAAAGTCCGTGATTGCAGACGATCTACTGCTTCGAGCCAAAGCGATCAATGTTTGGACAAATTTGGTTCAACCTGTCTATTTCCCTATTTAATCGGTTAATCGAGATCGTACTGTAATACTGTAATACATTCTTCAAATATAAAATTGCATTGTGATATGCATTTAATAACTTACATATTGCCGTTGTAAGGGGTGTAGTATACGGTCTCGAAGTAACGTAGAGGGTATCGTTTCTGTTACTAATAATCGGCTTACTAGAATTTCCGCCACTGACTTCTCGTATTAACGATTTTGGTGCACAACATTGATGGCCCTGTTTCTTGCATTTAAACAAATTCGTCAACTCAGCATTTCCTATAAACAGAAATCAATGGCGAATATTGATCATATTCAACCGCAGAGTGATATACGTGATTTATCATCTGGAACCCAGAGACAAATTTTGGAGAAAATACTAGTTTGCAGTTGAAAAATTGCTTGAATGTTGTAGTCAGTATTATATTATTTACATTTAGTTATATTTGTTATATAATATATATGGTATTTTTGAATGACTTTCTTTATAAGAAAACTGCGTCTCATTTCAAAACTCAATTCATGTTCTATTAAACTTTGGGGTCGAAAGTGTAAAATCAAAAAATACTTGTGTACTTACTGAAACAGGTAAACGATAAGTACGAGACGATGCACGAGCCAGGACATTCCGGGCGCGGGTCTGGTGGCAAAGAAACTGTAGTAATCGGTGGTCTTTGCGTGGGCCTTGGCCTTGGCCTTGGAGTCTGATACGAAGAAGACGGTGTCACTACGTTTACTGTCTACATGTCAATTTCAATGTTCTTTTTACGTCGGTTTATCCATCGTACTCGCTACAACTAATTCGTTTAATTGAAAGCGTTCTACCGAAGATAAAGGAAATAGTATCACCTGCGGCAAGTTTTTAGTGTTGTCGCAACAAATGGATCCGGATTGGCATGTGGAAGTTCTCGGTATTATCAGGTTCGGCCGTTCACAGAAGGCTGCCATAATGGTTAACAGGCAAAATCCGGGACACGGTTGTAATTTCGGCTGCATCGGCTTCGTGATAGGTCGAAGTGTCGTTGATGTCGTTGTTGTTTCCTAACCAACCGATCGATAACTATCGATGTAACATTGTATAAACAAAATATGTACTTTCATGCGGCCTCATCTTATTTACCGTTTTCAAGAAAGCATCGATAACGCAACACGATCCATCGTCGGGGCATTCCGCTTCTCCGTCCACTTTGTCGCAGAGCAGAGCAAAGAATCCACTGACGCATTCACCTTTGCAGGGGGTTTTTACCGTAATCTGCGGCCTTGCTGTGGTTGTTTGTGGTTTTCTCGTTGTAGTGATCGTTCCCACTGTGCCGACGGAGATACTCGTCGAAGTAACTGTATTTGGCCTTACAGTCGTGGACGGTGAAGGACCCTTGTACGATATATTGAGTGCTGTTTTTTCGTCGAAACGGCTCGAATTTGCCCGGTCGATTATTAACAGTTCCGGCGGTGGCGAATCTCCAAATGCGTCCCTGGACACGCAGCATTTGTATCCTGATTTGCAGAGGGTGTCTATCGCCAAAACAGCATCGCAGTAATCGGCAATTCTTTCCGCCATGCAAATTCCGGTGCATGTTTTCGCTGGAAATAGCAATGTTTCGATAAACGAGCGAATCTACTGGCTCACCAAACTAAATCTACAATGTAGATATTGTTACGCGGTATGAAGGAAAACGATTTGGAATTACAAAATGGAATTATAAAATATAGGTGAAGAGATACATACTCGATGATGTTTTATTCGCCGCTTCTTTCTGATGTTCCTGCAAAACAAATAAACCGTACTTATTATATTCTTTCGATTTCCATTCTCAATAACTTTAACGCACAAGTCAATGTGTTCTCCGCAAACATATATAAACAACAATTCCTCAACTTAACGCTACGTTTTTCATACGAATTATAATTGTAAGACTAAGTTTTTGCAAACATACAGAATTAGGCTTCGATGGGGTTGTCGAAGATACAGTCGTGACTGCTGTAGTCGTCGAAGGAGTGGTTGTGGTCGTGATCGTCGTTGTTGTTTTAATAGTAGTGATAGCGGTTGATGTAGGACCCTCGTCAGTAGAAGCATTTTCGGATGTGCCGGTGCCATTTATTGGTGCCTCGATACAACATCGCATACTAGAAGGGCACTGCACGTGCTCGAGAACTTCGTAGCATATTAACGTTGCGAAGGCGTGCACACACACGCCAGGACAATCCGCACTATTCGCTGTACTTGTTATAGAATCTAACAGACCTGTAAAACGGACAGAAATATTGATTTGAAAACAGCGCGTTTAAAGCAGTGTCCCGTGAAAGGGATGGAATCACACGCCGCTATGTAGTCTTTCAACTGGTGGTGGTGACAAATACAAACTATGTTTATTGAAGACAAAGGTTCCGTTCTTAAAACGTATTCAAAGAATTTCTAATATTTTATTAAAGAATATAAATATATCTTAACAAAACTTAAATCTTGATCTTCCATTCTCTATTTCATTGTACAAATTGTTATAAACTATCTGTAAACCTTAGAATAATAGTCCTCTGACTTTATACGTGGTTGATAGGGGAAAGTTATAGATTTGCATAGTATTAAAAGATAAATATTATTGTATGAAGAACTAAAATATAATATTCATAAATAATGATAAATAATTGTAATTAAGGACCGATATAAATGCTAATTGAGTGTCGTGGTTCCCTTACTTTCATGTCATTAAATAATAGTTAAATAGTTTTCAAAGTTATATAGTAAAGATTCAATTATATAAGAGACAGAAATTTGAATAACAGTACATAAATGAAACGGAAACTATGTGTAAATCTGTAACTCAAACAACGGTTATTTAATATTGCGTTTGAGATGTTTCCCCGTAAGATATTTTTATCTATGATAATGATTAACAGGTGTATCATAAATTCAACTTTAACTGTATATCGAAGACAGGTGTAGAGGTACCGTGAGTCAAGAGAAATTCTTGCATACGTAATCCTGCGCTCCACTTATACAATAAAATGGTCAAGGATGACTGAATTTCATCTGGACACTCTGTGAACCTGAAATGGATGTTAACAACCTGCCGAAACGGTTCTTTTCTCAAGACTAGCACTACTACTAGCAATAGTACAAAGACCCCTTGTACCATAAAACAGAGGCACACGAATCATTGTTTAATTTATCTTTTATATATCGTCCGAGTTCTTTTGTATTAAATAAATAGATATTGTTTTGCTAGATTATTATATTGACTTCATATTATAACCGTACTTCCGATTATTCAACAAAATTATATTACTTTTTTTTTATCATTTACTGTAACACATTACTTTAGTTACCGTTACAAGCTAAATATAATTGAAAAGTAATTAATAGAGTTGAGAAAAAAAAGGGCGCATCTTGAAAAACCTGTAATAGTTTGATGCAATGCTTAATTTATTTTTAAAGTTGTTTATAACATATGATATTCAAGCAGCCACTGAGCAAAATGTTCGAACAGGAAAGCTTCCAGTTAGCACGCACCTTAATAAGCATGCTAGTTAACAATGCTTTGTGTCGTCTGATGCATGTCGCTGAACCTCACGTTTTTGACAGAAAGTAAAATGATAATGACAATTTGATACTGTCATTTGCACACAAATGATTATGATACATACATCCTACCTATGAAACAATAAAGTAAAAGGACAACAACTATCTAAATACGAGATCGATTATTATATAAGTTTTATAGTAGTGACAAAATTCAGTACATTACATTTTCCGTCAAAATCTCAAGGAACTTCAAGCATTTTACCGTTACCTGTTCGAGCTCGAGTACTGCGTATATTGGTTTTTTTTATAAACTACAGCTATTTAGGGAACGACACGAACAAATTTCAACATTAATGGTGGGAGCTATCCTAATATTTATTATGCATACACTGTACCTGCATATGTATAGTTATAGTTGTAATAATACTATATTGAAATATATTAAGTCGTGATATAGTTATTACAGTATTGTGTAACGAATTACATATGTATGTATCTAGTAATGCGTATATGTATTGGTGAAGATATGCTAATACACGTGTACGTATTTCTACGTAAAATACAACGCCATAAGTAATGTATTGCACAAATATAGAGTTTTGGACAGTAATCTTGAAAAATTATCTTATAGAAACAGAGAAGAGAAATGGAACGAGAGAAGCAACAATAGAAAATGCATGTTACAACTGTCTATACAAAAATGAAAAATAAATCGTGCGGAAAATATAAAAAAAGTAATGGGATAAAATACGCATATATTCATTTTTAATTTCTCGTGTAGAATTGAATTGCATTTGCCATGAGTGACAGAGAAAAATTAATGTATTTTAAAGTCATATATTTTAGAAATATAACAAAATATTATATATATCTAATGTAACATTTTAGATTATTGATTAGAATTCATAACAAAATCGTCATCGTCATGACCTTTGTGGAAATAATATTTATTAATTTAAACGAGATGCATTGAATCCAGAATACTTAGACTGTTATAAACTACGAAACAAAATTATTTATACCTTCATTTTAAAAGGTTTTAGACACGAGTTGCCTTTCAAAGTATATACTTCGTACGCCGCTTTCGTCCATAATTTTCATAGTTAAAGTTTTCTGATGTAACGTTTTCAAACCAGTTATATATTATTTATTCACTTGCCGTAGATTTTCTAAAAGCTTTGAAATTGAAGCTCATTCAAAAGCACCCGAGTTTAATGTTTATCCATGATTCATTTTAATACACAATCTGTCACTCTGAAATATAATTTGGCTTTAATCTTTGAATTACCTTATAATGAGTCCCGTTTGCTTTCTGAGTTAACCACTACGTTTTGAAAAGATTTTAGCCCTCGAAAAATCGATTGTTTCATACATAACAAGCTAATATTTTTCAAAGGTTTGGTCTTTACCTAGATAAAGCTTGGAACAAGGCAGTTCAGTGACTTCAAATATTAGTTACTTAATACTTCAAGAAGTACTGTAAAAAGCAATCACGTGCAATAAAATATTTAAAGAGGAGCACTTTAGTAATCGATCAATATTTGAGGGAGGAAATTTTATACGACAAATTGTATTGTCTACCTCTACCTGATTACGAAGTCTCTCCAGTATTTACATCTCTTTTCGTTAGATGCACGGAACATTCGTACTACAAAATAATAATAAATAATAGATTTGCCATTACAAGTTAGAAACTGATAAAAGATTTTCAACTGCAACAAGACTAGTTTAATATTAAGTAATTTCTTTGCAATAGATAAGTAAATAAGTTTCAAGGAATTCGCATGAATGGTAATAGGTGTATAGCCTTCTAGCTGGTTTCACTTTGGCAGGCATAACGGCCCAAACAAACATAACGGTAGTTAATTAAACGGTTCAACCCGATCCCATGGCCGTCTTTAGTTTACTATATCTACCTCTTGTAACGTAATAATCTTATTGTTAGTTAAACAGTTTTGGGCGTTATTAAATCAATTTTCATGTAAATAATTATTTAAGTAGAAAATTATATATAAATAATGATGTTAAATGTTATTTACATACATATACATATTAATTTAGTTTTTCACTATTATTTACTACTTTTCATTTATAATTCACATATATCCTTTCATTTTTGCATACTCGGATGAAAAGTAGATGGTTGGTCGAAATGCGAGTGCATGTATTTCAACACAAATATGAAATATGAAATATGCGTACTGTCGCTTGAAAAATGGTCATGTTAACTTTTCGGCTTCTTAATTATACAAAATGGAACCAATAAGGGAAGATCTAAAACAATTTATTATTTGCTCTTCACGTAAATCCAAATTGAAAATCAAATTTTATTTACAAATAGGAAATAAGAAATAAATTAATCTTGGCATTATTCCCATGACTTTTATTTAAATAAAAGATTTGGTTCCTACTTTCAATTAAAATCACGTTTTTATATTTTATTTCTTATCCATTACAATTAAAATATATAATATTGGGTATATGTGCCTGCCAAGTTACATGTGTGTATAAAGGGTTAACTGTATATGTTTCATGTCGTTGTTTCCATATGAAATCTTATTTAAACTGCACTTTGCATACGAATAAAATTATTAAAGGGATCCGGAAATCTTTAAGAATATTTCAGTTATTTAACTAATTAGACGTGCAATGTTTTTTATTGACGAGCTCTAGAATAATTTTGTAATTCGTAATGCACTATCCAAATATTTTTCAAAAATAAGGACAAATAGAAGCTTATTCTCGAGAAAATAAAATATATATTACAGAAAACAATATTAAAATAGATATACCATTTAATACAGTAACTGCAATTATTATTTTTATATCAGTATACATTAATATTTCTGTACACTTTTCACATTTCTTTAGATAATTTCAATTGATATTCTACAGCCTATAGTCTATAGCCTATGCTATTCAGTACCATGATAACTCAGATATTCCTCACAGAAAAAGAAAACATTTCGAATGTCTTCTGTGTCAATAAAACAGTTGCATGCATCATATGCGTATAATAGAATTCACTTTTGTAACTCATATAAACTACATCGTAGTGTCAATAAAACTGTGTCATTCCATTAAAAACTCTCGTTAGCTTTTTAATGCTTTTTAATATAATGTCTTACACCTATATTTTATTATTTACTGATAACATGAGAAAATAGCTTTCAAGTATAGCATATTCCAATTGGACTGCGTTTTTCAATTGCTATTTGCAGAGATTCCAATAGCAACAACATTTTTTTAAATAGAACAATACATTTTTATTATTCCAGGTTATAACGCGTTTCAGGTCGCGTTCAACGACGTGCATCAAGTGCATAATGCTAGAATAGTAATTTATTGGATATTTGTATAAATATTAACGACCCCACTCTTAGACAAATTAGAGGGGAAATGCGTGATATTAGAAGGTGGTTACGATAGACTGCGCACCGCTTATAGTGACACTGATGTAAACACCTACGTCGAGAGGACGAATGGAGGGGGAAACTAGCGCATAAGAAGTCTCACCGCTGGTCAGCGCTGGATTAACCGAACTTGACATTGGCCTCCAATCATTGTTCAACTATTCATTTAACATAGATTCTGGGACGCGTCTTGAAACGCAAATAATTAAAATATATAATTCTATTGAAAAAATAGTTGTCCTGTTATTGATATCTCTGTAAATAACAATTATAGAAAAAACTCATGTATTCTATTTAATAAGTCGGCTCAAGTCAAAAGGCATATGCATTTCCTATCTTTTTGAAGCTGCAAGAAATAATCCCACGCATAGACTTAAACCGGGCATACTATATACGTATCATAGATTACTTTTAAAGTTTGCCGATGATCTTCCCAGCAACAGTGAATTGAGCGTCTTCCGCATTGCGTTCTGCGACTTTTAAGTGGGACAATCGCATCCTTCCAGATACTACACAAACACCCGTGCACAGCATACATTCACGCACGCGAATTTCTATTTCTCGAAACCTCCGCTCCTACGATCTAATGTTGTTCAGGGCAATTTAGTATATATACTTCACTAAATTATCCAAAATGTCCAATCAGATGAGACAATACAAACGAGTTATAACCTCGGATTGTTTAATTGTAATCCTTCCATAATTTTATCTTTAATCTCTTATAATTTAAAATACAATTATAATCTTCGTATAATTTATTTTCAAAAATCGCAGGAACATATTCATAGAACATTTAAACTTGTGCCAATGAAGATTGTTTTTATCACTTATTGTCATCAATTCATTTGTAACACCATAGCATTACTGTATACACTTAAAAAAGAAGAAAAGTCTATTAATTAAATTATAAGTAAGTAACTAATTATTTTTGATGATCACAGAGTCCACGTTAACTCACCCCTAAAACGTTCGACCTCGCGTTTTTATTCTATCAAACAAGATACATGAAATATTAATAATAATATTTGTCATAAGTTGTAAACGGTACTGTTATCCAGCAGTCTATTTTGAAAACCAAACCACACACACAGCACGTAAATCAAACCAAAGAGTACAGCACGAACGAAATATTCTCATAAATCGTCAAAATGTGCATAGATTACTTTGCCGATGTGACGATATCAAAAAGTAAAAAAAGAAACCGTTGGCTTACCTGACAAGAAACTGCCAGCCAAAGAATCATCATCTTGAGCAGCGATCAATCCGCCAAGTAGGAGGAAAAGGACGATGCCCCCAGGGACTGTTCTCAGTATCATCTTCACCTCCCTGTTCTCTTTCTCACTATCTCTCTCTCAATCGGTGTCTACCCTTTCTCTTTTCCGCTTCTTTTTCTTCAATTTAAAAAGGTAACCGCGAAAACAGTTAAAGAAATGCACACGGTGTCGTTTACCCGGTTTCGAACACGTGCGTGTCAAACTACATTTACCGCGATTTCGGCAGCCACGGTAGTATGCGGGCCCGCATTGCCAGTTAGGCTTGTTTGACTGACTGACTGACTGACTGAAGGAGGTACCGAGGCCCACTTGTGGGTCAGGGTGCGGGTCCCCTCTTTCACGGCGGTCAGAAAAAGGAGAGAAAAGAACGAAGCCGGAGAAGTAGAGAGAACCGTCGACGACGGTCTGGCTATAAGAATTATTTAAAAAGTGTAGGAGGGATTTGTTGCCATTCGTTTCTGCTGCTTTTAATAACTTTCGCATCTTCTGTACATTGCAGTGTAATTTTTATTGACTTCGATAACTAAACTATTACCCCTTCTCATTGTCCGGAACGAATAATGCAACAAACGAAATGCGATCTAAATGATTTGCCGATTTATTTAGCAGTTGACGAGCAATAATAAATATTACAAGAATACCTACATCAAAAAGAAAAAGAGATGGACATGTATTAAGTCTTAACAACTATTGTAGTCAATCGCTTGTTTACTAATGTTTTTAAAAACTAATAAATTTAAAACTTAATTAAAAATTAATCAATTTAATACCTAATAGTGCCGCAAATACCTAAAATGAATATAACTTATGTTATATTCATTTCGTTGTAACTCGATGAACAATTTTTAGCAGAAATGCATTCGTAAGTCAGGGAGAATGAAATAAACGAAAATTGTATCATTGATACAAAGTACATTATAGTATATATAAAATATCCCTAAAATGATTATTAAACATTCTTCTGTTTTTCTATAATTAATTACTGTTTATCTTCACAAAATATAAAATATAACTTTTATTAGGACTATATTTTCAATATTGTTTCATCTTGATCAACTTAGAGCCTCTCTTTTTCTCTATCTTCTACAGTTCACACTGTTCTTCCTCTTTCCCTCTCTCTCTCGCACTTCTCCAACTTTTTTCTTGCATTCCCTCTTTCTGACCGCGTATACGTATATGTATATGTGCACGAATAGCGGTACTTCACCCGTAAATGTACGGGATACCGTACGATATTTCCCTTTGGAATTTATCGTTCTTTGCGCAACGGTCAATCCTTTGTAATCATAATACTGAATTAACATACTGTTTTCAATAAAACACGATTAGAAACATTTTTCAATATTTTATTACGAGTTGCAATCGATTGTCATTAACGTAGTATAAAAACATAAACGAATTTTTAGTACCTAAGTATTCATAAGTTCCAAGTTCGATAAATGATAAAATACTATAACGATAATGATAAATGATAAGAATAATAAACAAGTGATCACATGACAATAAAAAAGTTACTGTAACGAATAAATCCCATAGAGTTTTGTCAATAGTACTACTACCAATAAGACACTTCCAATAATAAAGATGATATGTCTGTAACTAAAATTTAAGTAAACCTAATTGCGATGGGTCCACTAGCGTAAATTTTTCTACACATTCGAATAACCACATTAATGGTAATGTTTTTATATGAAGCATATTATACTTCACACGAGGTTCATCTCTTCCAGGTGCGTATATAACGAAATGGGTGCATTTGTATAAAGGATGATTAGGTTCGTTGGCAACGTGGAATGGAATTAATTGTTCTTCGGCGTTTATATCTTCTGGGTCTGGTTCTCTCTTCAGAACTGTTCCATCGCCTTCTCGTACCAAGGCTACCAATGCGTCCTTAGTTAATTCTATATTATTTACACAATAAGAACTTTTTGCTTGCAAAGCAAAGTAAAAATGGCAGTGATTGAAGAGACTTGGGTTCTAGAAGCATAAAGAAACATATCCGGAATGTGATATTAATTTATAGTATGAAATTTTATGGTCAATTTATTACCTGTTTCTCTGCATTTTCTCTAGCTATCTTTGGAACATTTATAAGTGGTGAACCACTGATTTCAAATATTTCTAAATCTCCTTTTAATATGTCGATCACATCCATACCTAATTGGATCCCTTTTCGGTAATAAAAGTAAGTTACGATAGTTAACTTACACAAATTAATATGAATACACTTTAGAATATTAATTTACAAGTTAACTCACATTCAGTATTTAGTAACCAACATCCACGTAGAAGTCCCATCATTACATCATACGTCAATTGCACAATGTTTTCGTTATTCGCTTCGACGATAATATGTGTTATAGATGATCTGTAATAGAATATTTAACATTTTTCAATTTGGAACAGTAATTCAATAGCAGATACTACTGCAGTCGAACCTCTATAACTCAAAAGCCTATACAAGACTATAATTTAATTCATTCCCTTTCGCTCAGCTGTAAACAACTCGAAATTAAAGCCTATTTTAAATCGAATTACTTACTATACATTTAGACGCGTTATTTTAACTATCGATTTCAGGAAGCAATGGCATTTACGATTCGAAGTTTACCCCTATAAATCAAAGTTTGGTCACAATCTACGTCTAGAACTCGAAGTTCCGTGATTAATTAGGATTTCAGAAGAAAAGGAAACGCCGAATTTCCTACTGTTAAAGAGTGTCTATTAATATAGTTTAAGCAGTGCAGAAATAAAACTGTTAGCATAGGAAATTCAATGTTCCGTGAGAAAGCTGAGACTTTTACTAATTGCAACCTGCATAATTTGGAAGATTTTAGCTCTTCCCTTAAACATCGAATTACGAGGTCCGACTATATATAATATCCTATAAACTTCTACTAACATACCGAAACATAGATACGCTTTTAATTTTGTGCTTCGAAACCATTTGATCTAGGTATCTTTTATTTTCATGCAACAAGTTTGATGCATATATGACACAAGGTTGCGTGGCAGAAAGTGACTTATTTAATGTACTGTTATGATCCATAGCTCCTTCAGTTGTGTCAATCAGTTCATTTTGATCTTGCAAGATATCCCACATCTCGGTATTCGCTTGGCAATAATCTCTATACCATATTATAAACTAGCAGCATTATAACATGTTGCAAGCGCATTAGTAATATAAACAGGATCGTTTCGTACTATCATTCGTACTATCAGGCCATTTTAAAAGTCTTAGCATATTCTTCCCGCGATGTTAAAAAAGAAGTAATGAAAGTATAACTTTAATCGTTATCGCAATCTTTCCCTTTGATAATTACTTTTTCATGATTTGAGCGGTTAATCTTTGCCGATCTCGACAAAAATAGGTTTTGAATTTAGAAAAATGGATGCGCTATAGTTTCTTTTACACACATATTTGGAAATAAACAAAATACTGAGAACTACTTTGACTCGTTTATTAATGATTATATTAATAGTTTATTAAAATTGCCTTTTTCTTATGTTAATAAAAGAAGTTAATAAAAGAGTCACTTCTGTATCATAATTAAACATAAGTACCAATTACACCAAAAGCCAATTTTCGCAATGTGTACTAACCGACTTATTTCACGTACCAATTACGGGAGCTCATATGCTACCGTGCTTTATATGCATTCTGTTAATATTATACCAATTACCGCAACGACCCTCTATGAATTCGGTTCACTGGCTCGATATTGATAATCAAAAAGACATAAACATGAACAAGTGCAAAATATTTTTACTAAATACGCAGACTTTCGAAATGGCCCAATATAATCAAAAATATCACATCAACAGGAAAAATCTAATGTATGCGAACAAGTATTAACTAAAACCAATATTAAAATAACACATACATAGGTCTTTTCCCATAATCATCGTAAACATTTTTATTAGCTGAATATTCTAAGAGCATCTTTGCTTCTAACAATCTATTGTTCACTGCAGCATCGTGTAATGCTCTTCTATTTCCCGCACCTGGCGTATCTGGCGATGCGCCACATTCTAATAACAATTTACATACATTAGAATAGCCAAAGCTTACAACTTCTTGCTGTAAACAAATAATACAATATAAATAATATGAATTTAACGAATAAGAATGTATTGGAATGTAACATTTACCAAAGGGGTCCAACCAGTATGATCCTTCGTATTTGGATTCGCGCCCGCAGCTAGCAGAGCTTTTACATAATCCTCGTGATTCTGAAAGTGTTTGATAACTCTTAATTAATTAACGTTGTCTAATTTAATGCCTTATAAATATTGGAACCATACCTTCACGCACGACACGTGTAATTGTGTTTCCCCTTTACCATTTTGCTTGTTTATATTTTTCTTTGGTATATGATATTTCGCATTGCTTGTCTTTGGTTTGTTAATTGTTGCTGTGACTAACTGTGCTCCGTCTAAATTTCTAGTCGCACTCCATAAGTCCCTAAAAAATTTATATTAATATCGTATTAATTGAAATGCATCTAGTTTAAATACAAATAAATAAAACAAGCATTAAACTATTGCGTTACTTCTTTCTCAAATAATATGCACAATATTAAATAGTAAATTCAATGAATAATCCTTGTAATCGATAATTTATGGATTATAGAATTTGTGTAAGCAGTGAAAGATATATGTATATGTATACAAGTAGAGATGATTCTACATGAAACAATAAGACAAAAGTAAGGAATACACTTTTTGCATACGAAGCTTTGATTTTGTGAAAAATGATTCAAAGCTTGTCGAGTTCATGTACACTGCGTTGAATGGACAATTGAGGTACGACACACTTGATTACCTTTCAATGTTATTTTTCTGAAACGCAAATCTCTCTTTTGCAAAAATTGTATTCCGTATTTTTCCATGTAGATTCAGACCCCTTCAGTCGTACCATCAGTTACATTACACTCTGTATATAAATATATACATTTGCAATTCGTAATAACTGAGTGGTTATACAAGTAAATTCTTGAACATTGACTTACTTCTCTTGTATAATATCCCCAACAATATTGCAATAAGAAACAAGACTCTGAATTAAGTGATCGTTACATATTTCCATTGGCTGTGCAGGTGTGTTACATATTATACAGTTTGAATCCTTTCCTATGCATGGTTTACAAAAATAGTGACCACAATTGGTGTATCTCACAGCATTTATTGGCTTATCCCCACTAAAACAGAAGATAAGATAAGTTAATGTTACGAGACTACAAACTGATTTATAACAAAAAATATTACTTTATATGAGGTATTAGCAATGTGAAATGAAATTAGTAAATTGTGCATAATTTAAATTACTTTACAATACTAAGAGCCAAACCTGCAATAGCCAATTCTGTCTAGATTCTATTAGCAGGTTTTGTAAACAAAATAGCTGTAGGATTGATGCAGAACCTGCTGAACAGAATCTGATGGGAGATTGGCAGCAGAAACTGAGTGGAACCTGCAACTAGAGCCATTTAAATGGCCATCTACCCTAACAGCCATCTGCCTGCATATTGACAGCGGATTAGCAAGAGAACTGACAGATGCTGTCTAAAGATCCATAGCCATCTGCGTCCACATTTGGCTTGGGTTGTGCAAACAGAACCTGCTAAACAGAATCTGAAGGCAGATTGCTAGCAGAAACAGAGCAACTTGAGCCATTCAAATGGATTTATATGGCCATTTAAATGGCTCAAATTGTGGGTTCTCCAGCCAATCTCCCATCAGATTCTGTTCAGCAGGTTCTGTTTGAAGAACCCAAGACAAATGCACACGCAGATGGCCACGGGTCTTTAGACAGAGTTTGTCAGTTCTATTGCCAATCTGCTATCAATATACAGCAGATGGCTGTTAGAGTATACCCTATGCCACTTCCAATATGTACTATGCATACCTTCATTATGTACTAAAGCAAATTATAAGGATGAAAAGTAGTTTTTCTATTACAATCCCTCGAGAAAAAACCAATGTCTGCCCCCAAATCAGTGTTTATGTATAAAGGAATATATGGAGAGCGATGTATTTTGAATTATTGAACAATTGGTTTCCCAATGCAAAGAGTTGTTGAAAATGATGTAGATTATATGTAAAATTCATTAGTTTTTTTACACACATTTCAAACCCTATATAATAGACTTTTAAGAAAAAGTCATTATACCTTCTGGTATCCTTAATAAAAACATTTTACTGTGGTTCTAAAACTTGAACAAAAAATTAAGAATTTATACTTTGATGATATACGAGTAATATACACGTAAGAAAATATAGAACGGATACATATAATGTTTTCTAATGTTTATATGAAAATATTACCATTTATAACACGTTAGGACATTTGCAAAGTTCCTTAAAGCTTGGCGAGTATTTTTCCATGAAGTATTCATTCTCAGTTATCTGCTGAAATATACAGGTCTAACTTTTAAAACTGAAGTTATCACAACTCCATTTATACGTTGTCATGAATCTATTTTCTACATTTCCTGAAATTAACACGTAGTCAAAGTTATCGTTGATAGATATACAACATAGATGATTTCAAACTGTTAAAGTTAAGGTGCAATACTGTTTTACACATTTTTCAATACTGTTTATAATCAGACGTATGACTATCTACTGCATTCTATCTGCTGTCATCAAAACTGAAACTAAACGTTCCCCGCCATTTCACTTTTAACAGTTGTCAGCGCCGTTAGGGAAATGCCCACTTGGGGAGGTGAAGACCCGGGACATCCGGTTGTCACCCGTAGTCTTGTAGTTTAACTACAAGTTTAATAAGTTTAAGTTTAACTAGCTCCTTTTAACATTAGTTATGCAACCGGTTTTTGTTAAAATATAACTTATCCACCTGAAAACGTGCCGTTAAAACAAATATTTTTTTCATAAGTAATAAAGCACTTTTCCTTTCGGATAAGGAATAAAGGTATCGAACACAGTTATCAAACGGCTTATTATTTCATTCCTTATTCATGAATAACGAATAATTACACATTACTCTTACTTAACACGATGTAACATTTGCTGCACGCTTCCATTGATAACCTCGATGCCCCCATCACGACTAAGTGCAGCTGAGTGGCACGCGCCTGAGCGCGCCCTCTCATTGGCCAGTGTTTTTCGTTACTAATTCAAAAACCCAGCTGCAAACAATGTTGCTGCCATTGGGAAAGTTGTTCAGAATCAACCCAGCCCTCCCAACCTCCCATTTCCAGTGTTCGCAGAGTTACCGGACACCTTGTATATGTACCGAGCCGTACATATGTGTGAAATTGTCTGACGTGTTGAATACGAATGCGAAAGACTGAAGCTGCCGAGACTAGACCAAATTCGGGGGCAAATTTCTCTGCAGGTTGGCCGAGTGTCGGATCGGGTCCCTTCCATCAAAGAATTAAGAGAAACATAAGAACAACGAAGATTAGGAAGGGGCCGTGGTGTAATAGATGGGCTAATCAGTGCCTACAAATGTAAAGAACTCGGATTCAATTCCTGATGCCTGTCCTTCCTTTTTATTCGGTTCCTATATGTATCAAGTTAGCTTCGTACTAAATTCTTATAATCAAAATTCATTCGAGCAAATATTGAAAATTATTCATACATTGTATGCAAACATAGCTGCGAAACGCTGTTCTGATAACAGAATTTTCGGAAAATAGAACGTCCGGATATTAGGGTATTCGATAATGGAGATTTGGATACGGGAAGTTCTATTGTATTTAAATGATACTAATAATGATTAAATTTGTATTGAATATTCTGATTAATCAGGAGTTATTCAAATGCTGTTTTCTTTTTAGATCAAATTCCCCGAATAATACGCAAGGGTGGGAATATACTCTATAAGATTTTAATAATGGACAAATTTTTTATTAACCATTATATTTGGTATCTATATGTTACGTGAGATATTATATACACAATTTTTAATTATGAAATAAGAATATTCAATATTACAAACATTTGAATAATTCATTCTGTACAACTCTTATTCTTTACATACAAAGGCGACCTCAAACTCGTGCTCATTAAAATTATTTTCTGTAATATCACAAACGTATCTAAAAAAGTGGATTATTTCGCAGAAACTATAAACAATATATTGAAAATAATTTTTATTGAGTCGCAATTCTTAATATTATCACTAAATTAGCTTCTGTTGAACCTGTATCATCTTTACACCGGTTTTAAATGTAAACAGATAAAGAAACATAAGTAAATAAAGAAAATTTGTTAGTATTGCAGGCTAGTTCTTTCCATATTATATCCTTTAAATATTCGGCCATTCTAAATTAGTCGTTTTATTTATGTTACAGGTTCTCATTAACATCATAATAGTCTACACATGATCTTACGTTATAATAGTAAAGAGAAACAATAAAACTTTAATTTTCTCCAACATATAAAATGAAACTATTTTTTTTTTGTTATGTGTACATAGGTACAGAATTTTCATGTTGTTCGTTCCATTTGATGCTGATTATTTAAACATTGGTAAGTTTTCTATCCGTCAAAAAAATAGCGATATAAAACATTGTACCACTCTATTTTCTTGGCGTTTGTTTACATTTAAATTTGTCACAATTAAATAAGCTACGCTGACTACAATTTCAATTAACTACACGGAGAAACTTTCTCCGCAACCACATGTCCCTTTGATATTCGGATTATTAAAAACAAACTCTGAACTCAATTTAGTTTCCATGTAGTCCATTTCGGTACCTAATAAGGACAGCTGCGCTTTTTTGTCGATCATAATGCGAATACCATCTTGAAGAACTTCTTCGTCGAGTTTAGATTTCTCTTTGGCATAATCCAGAGTGTAACTGAGGCCATTACACCCTCGTTGCTTCACACTAACTCTTAGACCGACCTAAAAGAGGAAAGATATCATACACAATGTGCACATGTAATGTTAATTATTAATATAATAATGTGTATCTAATATTTTTATAATATACTGGGTATTCTATGTACTACCACCATTTCAGACGTTACAAAATATTGTGTTAAACAAAAATTAAAATATATTTGTGTCTGTATAATTTCCATAAACCAAAATATTTTGTATCTTCAGTTTTCGAAGATATAAATATTAACTTTTGTTTCTTCGAACTGAACTATGTATAATGTGTTGCAGTATATTAAGGCCTTCGATTACAGTAGGATGCTGCTGAAATGACGCTGTTATTTCAATATGTTCTTTGTACATACTTCATTTTCTAATGGAATTATAGTCGTTATATTTGTACTAATACAAAATATAAGGAATATAGTACTGTTCTACTTAAAAAACAACTGTCAAGATTCATATCTCCGAAAAAATTGAGCTAAAAGAACGGTGATTAATAACAATTAAACGGGCTTAAATACAGTTTAACTTTAATTGGACATAATTCCGTGTAAAGTTTAATGAATTGCCTTACAATTTAATGGCGATAGTTACGTAGGGCACCCATACAAGGTCTCTCGTAACTACCGCAATATCGGGAAATGGGGGGGGGGGCAGCTGGGGTGATTCTGAACAATTTTTTCCTTGACCAAAATGTTGTTTAAAGCTTCTTGTTAGACTTATTAACAAAAAACACTGCCCAATCAAAGCGGCCGGAAAGCGGGGCCCCAGGCCCGTACCTCTCTACTGCGCTCGGTCGTGCACGGAGGCATCGAGGGTATCGAAGAAAGCGTACGGAAAATGTTACATCGTTATTCATTAACAAGAACTAAACTAGTTATTCTTTTAATCAATCGCGGACGGTCGTGGTCATTATTCATGAATAACGAATAATTCCACAATATGCTTAATTTAAGAGGATGTAACATTTGCCGTAATCAACATTTTGGTCAAGGAAAGAGTTGTTCATAATCACCCAGCTAACCCCCCCCCCCATTTCCCGATGTTACGGTACTTACGGGACACCCTGTATATTCGTGCAACGAGCAAATCAATCTGTAGAAACCAGGTACGTCTAGGCGCAAATGATTTAATGTAACAGCTCCGACACTGTGTGCGTATCGGTCTCAAAGTCCAGTGACTCCGACATCGCTGTCGGGGGGTTAATTATAAAAACATAATAATAATTATAATTTTTGGAACGTAATCTTTTTTCGTACTACTTCTTTCTTCCGTATAACACGGATTCACATAACATTACATTTTTAGGAACCTACATATAACCGTGTTATACGAGCGTTACCTGTATAACTGTACTCCGTTCAACGAGACGAGTCAGTAGACGTAAACAAAACATTTCCGTGCTAGTGGCAAGGAGCTCCAGCTGACGAACACGAACACGTGCGTTTGTTTATTTCTATTGACTCGTTTCATTGAACGGAGCATAGTATCAAATACCTGAAAATATTTTTTAGTAGTGTATTCATTGAATATTATTTAGTTATTGTTTTTACTTACATATTCGCTTTTATCTTTCAATAACTCCTTAATTTTGGTCACTGCAGTTGGTGTCTAAAATCAAATAAATACCGGATAAATAATACGAAAGTAATCGTATACAGGGTGAACTACGAAACGTGAAGAACTTCGATTATTTTGTCGTTACTGGGTTGAACGAAAATTTGTTTGTCTGTTATAACATGGTTTAATTAAGTTTAATGGGAACTTCAAACTGATTAGGAAATTCTTAACTTTCTTTCTAAATTCACCTTCAGTTACTTATATAAAAAATTCATTATAATTATCTTAAAACTCTACTTAACCCCCGGATGTAACACTGGGTCTTTTAGAACCAGTTCAGTGTTCAATCAACTGTTGTTTCAAAGTGACATTAAACCAAAACATTTAGAAGTGAAGTTTGAGCAATCTAGGATATGTCCCGGATATTATCAAAGATGAAGGAATGAAGTGATAGCATGTTGACAAAAATTATAAGTTCCAAAAAAAGCTTTCTTGCTAAAAATGAAGAGGGTTCTGTTAAGATACGATACTTTAAAAAAATAAGTTTTTGATGCATACATCAAAAAAGACATTTATCTGGAATATTGTACAAGGGTAAGTTTTGAATAAGGGAAACAAAATCGAAATTTTCTCAACTCAGTGTGGCAACTATTAACAGATGTCATACTAAATACAACAATTTAGTAAACTTACTGTTTTTTCTTTCTATATAATGACATTAAAAACAATATACAAGGTGTTTCAATTATGGAGTACATCGTAATATCTTCGTTATTTTTGCAAATGCAAAAAGGTGTCTAATGACAGTCGTTTGGCTCAAACCGATAAACATTGCAATTCAGAATCTTTTTCTTCGATCATATTTTGTTGAATTTTTAAGGTCCCCGATGATTTTACAGTAAAAACGACATAATTTGGTCTCAATGTCGCCTTATTATAGATCGTTAAATTCGTATTTATGGGTTCCAACATTTGTAATAATAAAAATATGCATGGGCATTTAAATGATCAAGATCAGACTAATATCTCAATAAATAGAAAATATAGACAAAATAAAATTAATGCAATTTAGTTAGTACCCATGAATATAATATATTTTATTCGAAATATTTGTTGATAACGACAATAAGAACCAAGTAATTTTAGATAGTATTTATGGACCCACTCTGTATATTTATATGTATTTGTATTTAAGGATCTCATAAAGTATTGTTTATTAACATTTTCACTTAATTTGAAGATATTCATTAAGCTTAATGAAATTTTGTTCACATACTTGTAAACCAAGAATAAATTTATTGGATAATAAGCATTAATGTTCGGATATTTCAGTTCAACATGTATTTTTTAATAGCAAAATTGTTTATAAAATTGGACAACAAGTACACAATTCTAAGAGTATCGTACACAAAATTATCTAATTCACGTAATATCTAAAACTATTAAAATGTTTATTAATACCAATTGTTAGAGTTGAATATTATTGAATTACAAATTTAAAGCAGGTGTTGACTTGCTTTTTGTAAATATTTTCTACAACCCTGTGATCATTACAGTGTAATGTAAAATGTAAGGCCAGCATCGCTTAACGCCACATTTATCTTTTTCAGAACTCCATCGAATAACGAATAAAATCGTATTCAGATAATGATACAAATTTATTCCTAAGTAACGATTAATTTTTCTTCAAGTAAAATCGAAGATTTATTCACTGTTTATTCGAATCAAAATTCAACTTTCCAACAGTGACTTCTAATCGTATCATATGTTGAGTAACAACACGCAATGTTTACCATAAATGGTAACTGACAGTGGAAATATGTTGCCATTCGCTTTTAGAAATTATTTTCGTAAAAATACTCTACTTATAGCTTCACAACGTGTCATTGAATCGACGCAAAGTTAAATCTAATTAAAGATATGTACTGTGCAAAAATACAAGAGCCATACGTATATAAAGACTATAAACATAACTTCAATGTTTAGGGAAAGTTAAAAATACTATTTGAAATTATGATAGTTACTACCGAAGTAAAGTAGTACTCAATCTAATATTAAGTGAAAATGATTATAAAATCGAAGATAAATTACGTACTTCAATCGAAATTCAAAACATAACCTTAATTCTCTAATATATAGAACCTGCGTATTTTGGTAAAAATATTATCTAATGTCACGCCTGACAACTGAACACTTACTACATTATATATTACATATTTCATTCGCTTATTTACTCACTAATGTAAGGGCAGCTCGCGTGGAAAATATTTTTCTACCCTTGACAGCGCGTACTGTAGCTGTAGCAACCACGGTAGAAGCCATATTAACTTCAATAGTGTCACTATATATAAATTGAAATGCACAAGCTTCGACTTTTCTACATGTTATTTCTTAGAGAAGGTAGGACTCGTGCCGTTACGATTGCGGCAATATTTTTACAATTTACCATCAGAGGGCTGCAAGTATTAAACAGCTGAGAGAACCAATGAGAAAGTAGCATTTTGAAAATTTAAAGTATTTTTGAGTTGCAAGCGACAAAGTACAAAAAATATTGTAACAGTTGAAAGCATTTTCCGAGAAGTGTAAAACAATAATAGTTACATTAATTGTAGACGGTTGCATCCACAAAACATACGTCAAATTGGATTTGTAATAAACTGTAATAAATATTTTGTAATATTATGTATATCAATTATAAAATGCTGTTTTAAATTTGATGCTGTCTGTCCCCGGTGGCCAATATAGTGTTTAACGCTTAGGAATAATATAAAAACCGTCATTCCCTTGGCAAAGGATTTATTTTTAAAATGGTTATATATGGGAAAAAGGATCGTAAGGCAAAACTAACGGGTAATCCTGTATATTTGAATAAAATAAAATAAAATTGTATTCCGACTCCTTTCCTGCCCTTCTACCAAACATTTACCTGCGATATTTTAAAAATACAGTCGAACGCATGTCTTCGTACACCCTTTAAAATAAAATACCTTTTTTCACATTAGACCAAACGATCTGAATTCATTTGAGAAGTTAGAAGAATTTGTTTCCTAGATGATTCACAAAAAAATGACAATGTCCGAGCCCGTAATAAGTTTTAAAAAAAGAACATTCTATCCATTTATGTCAGTTTATACATGCTGTAAATTTCATCAGGTAATATACTATGACCGTACTGAACTATTAAATGGCTTCAATAGTTTGAAATTAGAAATGTATCCTTATAGTGCCTTATACTATAATGAAACAGAAAAATCTAGACAGTTAGATCTTTAGAAAACTAAAGATGATCTTATGATACTCCAAATGTTCAATATATCGAAACACAAAGTGTGCAATGTTGCAATAAATAATTTTATACATTTTGTGAAGAAAACCGACAAGTGTATTACAAAAAATAGTATTTTACATAGGTATAAAGAGAGAAAAGCGTTTAAATAATTAAACACAGTAACTTTGAATAAAGCAAAACAAAATTTATCTGGGTACAGCTTTTTCAAGAAACAAATATACGATTATGTAATAATAATATAAAGTTTCAAAGGTTCTGTAGACTTGGGCATTAAAGAATTGAATTGAAATTGATTTATTGTGTCACTTTCTTTCCTTCTTACAGTACGTAATCACCGTACAAATCAGTGACCATTAAGACAATGTTACAAGAAAAGTTGAGTAGAACTCAAACAGCTGTTAACTCTGAAAAGCATCGTTAACAGGTTCATCGTCGTCCTCATCTTCTTCTCCTTCGCTTTCGAATGTATTGTCCGGAATATCATACAATCTTATCATCGGTTTGTTAGGATCTTTCATAATCAAGTATTTTCCATCTTTCTGCTTCATGCAAATATCAATAATGCAGCGCAAAATACCCCACGCATTATCCATGTTAAGATTGATTTGTGTTGCGAATTCGTTAGGTTTATATTGTTGGGTGCCAAGGATAACATGTTTACTGGAATCTCTAACCATTGCTCTGGAAACATATCCAAATTTCAATTGATCCGAACCAGCTAGTAGTGCCTGCACAGTCCATTTGGCTAACTTGCATGCATTATTACGCAATTCATTAGCTAATACTGCACCGCGTTGCGTGTCCAATTTTTGCCTCCATTCGACACCATTAGCCACTTTTGAATCCCATTCGTTCAGAGCCTTAATCGTTAAGAACTGTGTCTCGTTGTTAGGACCTTGCATTACTGCATCGTGTTCACATCGCGTAACAAGTACAATTCCATTGTTTAAATCCCACTTTCTATACCGATATGCAACACTAGCAACATCGCCTTCTTCTTCTTCAGCAATGAATGGGTTGCCCTCCTCGAACTTGTGTCTTGGCTCATTCGACTTCAGCACTTGTTGTGAGAAGTTATGGTTAATAAACGTGGCTTCCAAAGCCAAATTTCTGGGGGAGTTTAAAGAATTTCCATCATCCTGAGGTGGCTCTACGCTGGTTTCATTTACCGTTAATAAATCGAACTCGGTATTATCTCGTTTATCAAAGAAGAGCTTATCTCCAATCTTTTCAATAACAATATCCCAGGAGTAATTGCTACGAGTACAACACATTATTGTTGCCAAAATTGCATCTGTAGCATAAACATTTCCTTCTGTTTTTGAAAGCTTACGTATAATCGGATCATCGGTAGTTGTAACTGTATGGAAAATTCTGTCGATTCTTTGCAACGGTTTTTCGCTCTTGACATTTACTCTGTCGTAAGTTTTATCATAATACTCGAGAGAACCACAACATAAAGTGTCTTCTCCATCCTTTACACCAGGCAAGGACAGTTTTGCCAAGCGTGGGAAATCCATTTCCTCGATGGTTACCCAATCGGGTCTAACAGTAACTGATGCATCACGTATTTTAATCGGAGGCTGATTTTTATGATTACGCAGGCCTTGCTGCCTTCCCCAACGTTTCGTTTGACCTTTGCGATCGCGTTCACGAAGTTTCAATTTTCCAAGCTGCTGCATTTGACTCAAAGCACCACGTTGGCTTACACGGCCACGTAAATTCCTCTGGTTGTGGCGGAAACGACCACCCCGTTGATAAGGTGGTTTTTGCACGCGAGTTGTATCCACCAAGTGGAATGTTGTTTCATCTTCGTCGTGGTAGTATGCGTACTGGCTGCCGGAACCAAACTGTGATGTATATTTGTCTGAAAAAGCAATAGAATGATCTCTTGTTGAACTTACTCAGTTTATGTAAATTGTGGGGTACATTAAGTGGGTATTCCAGTACAATCATTTGAAAAATCATTGAAACCATTAATCTTTTTGTATTTTTTTTACTTTTATGTTAGCAATCGAAATTTTCACGCTCATTACGCTTGTATATATTGCATTAAGAATATATGCAGTGGATTCCAGTTAATTGGGACACATTGGGACCAGACTAATTTGTCCCAATTACGCTGCTGTCCCAAAAAAGCAACCTTGAACAGGCAGGCAAAACCAATAGTTTTTGTTTCTCTTCTTCAGTATCTGTTCCAAATAAACAGTGGTGCAGCTTAACTAGCGTCCTAATTAACTGGAATCCTCTGCCCTTATGAGGTCCCCTGTATAGCCAAACTTACTCCAATTCAGAATTTTTTTTTTCATTTTAAATAACCAAAACATCCTTCACAAGTAAGAACTGCCACTTGTGTTTCAAGCGTATTTAAAAATGGTAAACAAATCTTTTGCTTTCTTGGAGAAATCGTAAAGAGCATCTTTAACAAAAAAAAGTACTACAATATGCTACTGTTCTGCTTATAAAATATAAATTAAAATTTTGTGATAGAAATACTAAGGAGTCTTTCGTCTGTGTATTTCTTTCATAGCCTGTTGGATAGGGATCATTAGGGAAAGTTAGTTTGGGACTTCTATTTCAAAAGTGAGAGATAGTTTTGTATCAAACAATTCAGCATCGGAAAGGAATTTGCTTTCAAGCAGTGCTCCTCTAATTTTAATTATATGCAATCTGTCTGTGTCCCAATTGAACCAATTAATCGTGGTTCTACAGTACACAAAAAATCTTGGTGTCAAGTACAAGTGTATATAGGTTAACGAAACACTCACTCGGGAATTTCTTGTCTTGGAAGGCTGGAGTGGTCCAGTCAGATATCTGTGGGACGAAATAATACAAATATTTATCGAATGTTCGTAAATAAATGAAAGAAAATGAAATTATCTGACATACCTTGCCCAATCTGTCGCCCTTTGAAAATGGTTGATAAGGTATATCCTTAAATTGATCAGGTAACTCACAAGGGCCCCATCCATCTGGATTATGCTGAATTGCTGGAGCTTGAAAATGAGCTACCTCCTCTTCTTTTTGAACCGGGTCATCTAGTACAACCACGTCGTCCGTCATTTTGTAGCTTTAATACGAAAGACGTAAGACACGATGGAACGATTCGCTTGCCGGAAAGACCGGCAACGCCATTATAGTTAGTCAGGGTTACCAGCAAGTTTGCTAAAAGTTGAGATGGCGAAAATTGAAAAAAAATAACATCGATGTATCGATATCACTGCCATTGACCAATTACTATCGATGTTAGGCGATACATCAGTGGCAAAACATCGATATTTTATAAATCTGTTTAAAATTACTTTCAATGAATTACGCCCGAATTTTCATTTGAAAATGTAATTCATTCAATATTTATCGGACCACCTATTTCAAAATACTAATTTATTTGGCACCGTGAACACGACAAACCATTACGTTTTTCATATGGTCAAACATCTGAATCATTAGTTTTTGGTTCGTGAATTGATAAAATTTATTTACGAATTGTTTAATAATCATCGTAATGCAACATCATTAAATCTGTTTTACTAGTTACGCAAACGTTAGTTATTAAAAAAAGTGCAATTTCCATGTGCCAAAGTCCTGCCCACATTTTTCAGAATTATGTAACTTGCAATTTATTACACGAAAACATTTCACAGTTAAACTATGAACGTTTAAGTTTTTTCAAAAGTTTATAATTAACTTATAGGAATTGTAAAAAACGAAGACGTTATTTTATAAATTCATATATGTATGTAGGTATAATATGGACTGTCATTCGTAACTTTACAAGATGTCACTCCAATTATAGTCACATAATATGTATACAGTATACTGGTTTAATTTATAAATTAAACCATATACAGAATAAAGTATTTTTTTTAGAATCAAATTTTCACTAGCACAACTTGTGGTTTATACATAAAATACAGTCTTAGATCTTTTATTTGACACTGTACAGTTTGATAAAAAAGCAAACGATCTTTAGTCTGTAAAGTATCCTTAACTAATTAACGTTGTACTACTAACGTTATTACATAGCATTAAATGCAGTAAATATGTTTACCAATCATGTTGTGAAGAATAATTTTATCATCACGTGACATGCAAAAGTGAAAATAGTATATGTATTTCTTATACAGGAATATTCAGCATAACTTAATAATAATTTTAGAAAATAAAGGATGAAACATAACAAGTCGTCTTGTTGAAAGCAATTTATTATATAAAATTAATTAAACGTTTTATTATAATTTCAATGCCAACTCACAAAGTGTAAAGTTGTCCTTAAGTCACAGGGGGATATCTTTTATGCTAACAGGGCTGCTGTACCAGGTGCATAAATTTGTACTTGACGATCTAATAACTTATATATATATTTTGCTGTCTCTGCCCAATTATATTTCGCCCTAACAGAATCTAGTTTCCAGTTAATAGTTAGTTTCCCAGATGCATCACTGGTATATCCTGTTTCAAATGGCTCGACTCTAACATGTAAATGAGCCATGTGTTTAAGCACATGTGCAAATGTATTAAGAGTGCAGTCTTGAAATTCGTGTTTATATGTATGAGTCACAACACAAAGCTGAGACGTACTATTGCATTCAATAATCGATCTTAAATATCTTATGCAAAATAAACTTTTCTTTAAATCAAATCCAAGATTATACAAATGATTTAATTCATCAATTATAATAACAATACGTTCGTTTTCTTTAGTCATCCTTCTGCACTCATTCTTAATAAGCAGAAATAAGTTATGTTCAATGGTTGTATCTTGATCATATATAGTATGCATTCTTGACGCGATAATTCTCATCGGTTCTATAACCATAACATTACCTTTTTCTATCAATAATGTAAGATTGTAACCAAATTTCATACCCACGCTATGATAATGGTTAAGCGTGTTATGGAAAAGTACAAAACAAATTTTGTAATCCTTCTTTAGTGCGTTGGATATAACAGAGCTTAATAAAAAGTTTGCATTACTGTCATGTTGTTCTTCTATTAACAATAGTTTTCCATCCATATTTACTTTGTCAATACCAAGTACGTTAAGCACAGAATCTGTTATGCTGGCCATACTTAACGCTAAAAGCAAAATAAATCATCTATTCTTAAAATGTATCAAGTTCTATACGATAAAAGTATACAGGACACCCCTACTTTCTTCTTTCACTCCATGCCAACACATTCTATAAGAAAATACATAAATAGATTTGAGAATGCTTTGTTATAAAACACAAAGTAACATTGGACAGGTTCTTGTATAATACAGTATTACAACAGATTGATGATATTCATCTATGCTAATTTAATTTCTAAGTTTTGCTTGTTCTTACAAATACAGGACTAACATCTATAAAAAACGGAATTTATACTATTGCAAAACTCTGATTGATTTCTTTTCATTTTGGTGAATGCATAAGAATTTCTTTGCATCCATTTCTGTCTTGTGTTAAATTTTGTTAGGCAAGTCTTGTCTTTATTCTTAACACGTGCCAATGCTATCAACAACATTTTTGTTTATGACATATATGAATTGTAATGTTAATTAGATTGCAAAAATCATTATTATGAAGAAAAAGGTATAATATTTAACATACAGTACAGAAGGGTACACATTTTCGTTTTAACAAATTATCTTCATAATTAGTGCAAAGTTTAAGTGAAAGAAAGTTACCGAAAATTGGTCAGGTGCGGAGCGTGTTAAATCTTTTTTATCTCGTATTTTTGCTATAATTTTTTTCTCAAGCATTTTTAAGCCTATGCTTATACGATAGGTTTCACTTATGTTTACTCACAGAACGGGCTGCCATCATTTTACAAAAAAAAAGTAGGAATACCCTGTATATAAAAGAAGTATTGAAATTGGAAATTTTTCTTACAAAGTAATAAATGCTCCGCCTATTTCGACGTAATGATACGATGCATATAACTAAATAATTTTAGTTTTACTTTCTTAGATAATTTTGCTATATTTATACAGAATTGTATGAAACCAATTTGAGTTTTCAACAATTTATAGGGGACGTAGAACATGAATGTATACACAGGATTCGAGAAGCAAAACCAAGGTTATGTTAAAACTACAATGCATGTGACCGGTTATCAGATTGTCATCATTCCCAATTCATTGTATCTTCAATTATAAGTTGAAATATTTATTAATTGTATAAGAAATTTATATTAGACCATAAGAATTAAAAATTAGAAAAATTGCTGTTAGTGTTTAACCAATCGTACGAAAACTCTGGAAAATGCAATACAAAAATCTGTGCATACTGTACATTCTACATAATTATGTAATTCACACGGTAGCATTTTTGTAAATTGTCAAATATGGTTACACCATCTATAGATAGATTTATTAAATTTTGAAACTATAGAATAAATACATTTCCGTAGAAACGACTTTCATTTAACGCAGTTTGAAATACAGAATATTCGAATAATAAAGAACGTGTTCAAAAATAATTCGACATTACTAAACGATGGAGACCAACGTGACATAACATGTTATTATATTTTTATGAAAAGTAGAAATCTTGCAGTAAATTATGTAAAATGTAATATTGTTATTATTCTCTATGAATACAAATTATTTATTTATATCTCGCATAAATTCAGTTTGAGTTTCTATTTTTTAGAAGAACATATGCATTCGTATTTGCAGCTACGACCCAAAAATTGCTGTTGAAATCCTGAAAAGATCAGTGTACATAATGAATAGTGAAAATAAGTTTGTAATCCAGCAAGGTAAAAATATGTTGATATGGAACAGTTCCAGCCTTGAGAAGAGGTGGCATAACACGTGGCTATCAGCTGATGCGTGCGCGTTCACCCCAACATCCCGACACAGAATTTTCGATAAGCATTACTTCAGTCAAAGTTCCAACTTTTCGGAGATACACGTCAATAATGACCTAAGAACTCTCTATTTATAATATAGTGTGTAGTAAGTTGTATTCTACTCATGTATTTATATGTTCTCCAATTCTTTTTTTGTTCGTACGTTCTCTATAATATATATCAATATACATATATATCTTATATATGCATTCTTCTATCATTTTGATTTTGTAATAGCCTTGGAAGTCTTCTATAAATATTTCGGTATTTCTTCTACGATTCTTATTTATATTAACAAATTGCGAACTTTACTGTATGTTTAATACCTTTATTTGATTTTCCTATTTTATTGAAGCATTGTATATACATGTGCGCGCAAAATTAATACACATGCTCTATATACCACTAATTGAATTAATTCGGAATGAGTCATGATTAAACAAAGTTGTCATACCAATATATGCTGCACTGCATACTAGTGCTGTTAATGATACTGTTTGTAAATCAATTCCCATTTTACTTTTCAAAAAGTCACAAACTTCTACAACAATGTCATATAATAATTATTAAAATATGTATAAAATTCGCAATGTTAATTTAGCATTCCGCAAATTATTCTTATATTTATTGTTTATAAATATTATGAATTAAAATCTAAAATTTTCATGGAAAAACACATTATTTGCTGTATATCCTGTTACTGTTCATTAAAATGCATATTAATATTACAAATATGATTTTGAATTAATTTTACTCCAACTTTGTTGTTCGACGAATATCATAAATAATGCTATTATTCTTCAATGCTGTGAATAATAAATGTTATACACGTATGCAATTTATTACAATAGAAACGCAAATAGAAGTATTACACGAACTCTATTTAAATTAGTTTAGAAATATAAAAAAATATTTTACTTACAGTTATTTATTAAATATATAAGAAAACTTGGCATGTACAGTACAAACATGACAGATAAAACACAAAAGCTGTCACGGTGGTATTTCGGTGGACTTTCTTCTGCCGGTGCTGCTTGCGTTACCCATCCATTAGATTTATTAAAGGTATGTCTTATTCTAAATTTTACTTTTTCATTGTTTTTTCTTACATTACAATGAAGTAGTTAACAATGCACTTTTAAATGCTAATATCTCTATAGTTTTAAACTGCTTTGGTGACTTGGCAAGAATGTAATGAAGTTGAAATTGTAGGTTCACTTACAAACGCAACAAGAGGGTAAAATATCTGTAATGCGATTGACAACTACTATAATACGAAATCAAGGTATTTTAGCTTTATACAATGGACTAAGCGCTTCGTTACTCCGTCAACTTACGTATTCTACAATGAGATTTGGAGCGTATGAAGTAAATTTCCTCGTACTATATGTAGTACCTATTTATAATATTATTAATTCGCTTGTAACAGAGCAGTCCGTTTCAAGGCTTTTTTTATGTATTTCATGTCATCATACATGTTTACTGAACGTATTATACATATCTAGATGGGTAAACAGACATTTGAGACTGCGGGACATTCGTTATTGTTTTCTCAAAAATTATTATTGGCTGGTGTTTCTGGCGCAGTTGGTGGTGTCCTTGGAACACCTGCAGATCTAATTAATGTACGCATGCAAAATGATATAAAGGTTCCACCAGAACTCAGACGAAAGTGAGGAACAATTCTTTTTGTATCTATTTGTTTCCACTTCTAGTCTATTTAATACTATATGTTAATTGTAGTTATAAGCATGCTCTAGATGGAATAGTACGAGTAATTCAACAAGAAGGTGTAGGACGATTATTTAGTGGATGTTCAACAGCAACGTTAAGAGCCGCGTTAATGACTATTGGTCAACTGAGTTTCTACGATCAAGTTAAAATTACACTATTGCAAAGTGGTTATTTTAAAGATACTCCTGTAACGCATGTTGTATCAAGTGTATTTGCTGTAAGTATGTCTAAGAAATGTGTTTATAACATGCAAGATGATTTTCAGAACAACTTTTATATTCTGTAAGTAAAAGAATATGTTGGCCAGTCTCCATTCTATGTGCAATAATTTGTCTCGGCCATTTGTTCTTAAACAAAAAAGAATATGAATTAAAAATAACACGTTGACAAATAGTGATTTGTCGTTGTGCTAAAATTTATTCAACATAGGAATTTAAAATTATTCTATTAATTGAAAAAAGAAAATGCAAAACAAGCATGATGTGAGACAGGGAATGTTTTTAGCACATTTTTACATAAGTTATAATATTTAATTTAATACAATATAGTATATATATTATGTAACGTGCATGTTAATAGTTTTATGCTACATTGACATTGCACTTCTCTTTCATTTTGTCTAATTTTAAGCTATACATGGTTTGAAAGCAATAACATAATAATACCTATTTTTTCTTTAATAGAAATGCAATTTCAATAATGTAAAGTTGGAAAGGAATCATGGTGCAACAACAGTGCTATAATATTACAGTGGCACTAAGTAGTTTTGATATTAACATATAAACTAGTGCTGAACTAGTAAAAAATTTTCTTTTTTCAAACTGTTATGTCTTTTTCCGAGTAGACGTACAATCGCAAAGTGCTAATCTTCATTATGAAATATATATTAATTTTGTTGACAACTTCAACAATTTCTGAACCAGAGAATCTCGAATAACATATTTAATTAACCATGCTTTCTCATTTTTATCTAAGGGCGCAGTAGCTACAACCCTTACACAGCCGCTAGACGTTTTAAAAACACGAGCCATGAATGCTAAGCCAGGAGAATTTAAGGTGGTTTTTATAATTGCATTGAGTGAATCAAATTGCCGTACATATATTTAATACTTAATCGATGTTTTATAGAGCTTAGCGGATCTATTTTTGTATACTGCCAGACTTGGACCATTAGCATTCTTTAAAGTAAGTGTCTTTACATACTATGTCACTTTCATTTGATTATTTCTATTTCATAATAATCTGTTAACGATGAGATTACGATCTGGATGAACGCATTTTAAATCAATCGACACTCAAAACATAAAAACAAAAAAAAAAGACATACATTGTAGTACATACATTTCACTACTACAAGTAAAATTTGAATGTATATAATATACGTATAACTTATACGTTTCATATACATTAATCTTCACTACAGCAACTTTGAATATTAAACACAGAAATTGAGTAGCCAAATGAAAATTAATTAGGCTATAACGAAATTAATTATACAAATAATTTAATAATGGCAATAGTGATGAAATGTATGTTGATTTTATATAAAAGAATATGTTTATCAAAAATTACATGTCTGATTCCCAAGCATTTTCACTAATTATATTTAATTAATCTGTTTAATTATTTGTTTACGTTTATTTATTCATATATGGACATACGTATATGGTATGTCCGGTTTAAGTACATACTTATGTATACGCGATTATTTTTTTTACTTTTACGTCATGAAAAAATTGTGTATGCATTTGGAGGGTTCAGAAGTCAATCAGTGGAATTCCATTAGCATTCAAACTGAGATTAATAAAGGTTTTTAAAAATGACAATGTAAGTACTGTCATCTATTGTTTACGTATGAAAATAGTGACTTAATTGATTCATTGACTGAAAGTTTGAACAATAGAGAGCTTTTTAAACTATAAAACTCATGTTCAGGAAAGTTGGACTTGCACTGATTGGCTTTTGAGCCTTCCATTTGTAGTTTGACTTGACAGAGGCAATTTAATAGAATATTTGAATTTGTTTTTTCTAACATGTACATAATGCATATCGATGAATGCGACTTGAAACGCATTGTAAATTGGCAATAATAAACATATACATATAGTTCTATTTAAACAACTGCCCCAATCAAAACAAGTAACTTTTAGGTGAAACTTCTTTTCATATTTCAAAAAACTAAAGAAATAATTGCGTGCATATATACATTTAAACCAGACATATAAAGAATTTAAATGTGCTTATTCGATTCATGATCTCTCCATTAAGGTATAATATAATGTTAAATGTGTATTGCATGTTTTATTTTAGGGCTATGTACCTGCTTTTGTCAGATTAGCACCACAAACTATTCTCACTTTTGTGTTTTTGGAACAGCTGAGATCAAATTTTGGATTTTATCCATATCCAGTTTCATCGTTGTAAAATATGCTGAATTTTTTAACAATGGTGGAGTATAATTAACATTGTCAGAAATGTTTCATAGAACGTGACATCATTGCATAAAGCTAGGAAAATTGAATAGATTATGGAAATATTTGTGCTACACAATGTTTTTCAATTGCAACTACTTTTCTACTCACTTTAATTGAAAAATTGTTTTTTGTGCATCGCCTAGCATACAAATTTAGCACACAATATTCCATTTTTGCAATGCATAAGCTATATTAGTCCATTTATTATACAAATGATACACGTTAAAAATTTCTAACAGAGTGGATCAAATTTCCATAAGACATACGTTATTTTTGTACGTTGAATTTATTGCTAGATTTATGTCCAACTGTTATTGTATACTTTATACAAGCTTTTTATAGCATTACATTCTTACTCACAAAAATTTTATCGACTATATTTATACAAATATTAAGGAATACTGACATTATTACTAATATGTATTTAAAAATCGTTCGCATTATACCAATATTGTACAATTCTCAAATAATTTTGCACAAAGAAAACAAATGCGATACGTCCTGATTATAAATAATTGCATCAAGTCCGCACAGCATTTTATTATAAAATATTTTTACAATATTCGTTTTGAAATTATTATACGTTCAAGTCAAATATCTAAGCATTGATTGAAGACGGAAAAGTATAATTTGACGAAAGTGAATAAAGAGAAGCTTTTATGTTTTAGCAGATTTTATTAAAAACTTTACCTGTGCATTTCAGAACATAGTGTAAAAATAAGTTAAATCCATTATAATTTTATTGGAACTAATTAATCGGAACTAGTAGAATGCACATAACAGTATAATGAATGTATTAAATAATAACTGTATATGTATAACTCTATGTACAGTCCGATGTAACTGTCGCCACTAAATTTCAAGGGTTTTTTCAAATTTTACAAAAAGAGTTAATATATAAAAGTTACAGTTAAGCCTGTATAACTTCTACCAATCAGAATTTTCTTAACTGCATTGTTTTAGATATATGAGCATTAACTTTTTTTTTTTAATAGCACACAATTTTTTGTAACATTTTAAGAAGCCAATAAATTCTAGTGGCAACTGTTACATAGCACACCCTGTGTAACTACACAGGTATTAAGAGTTATTAATAGAAAACACAATGCTTTTATTTAAAGCTAAGCACAAAATACCTTTCCAATGAATATATTCATTGAAACTGAATACATTCCATAAACATGTTATATTTATGTACTGGTGGATATATAGCTTTATATGTAATTTAATTCTATGATGTTTATATGGACAGTAATATATGTATTTTCCGTGCGAAGGTAACCTTTTATAATTGTTAACGAAGGAACTTGAAACAAAAGAAATAAATATTTTCTTAATCTGTTAGTTATATTTATAAAAACAATTTGTATATACACTATCTCCGCTTATTGTGCAGTAATTTAGTTTAAAACAAACACAATGTGCAATCCGTTTCTAAATAAATAGAAATTGTTGTTACAAATTTTTGTATTAATATTAGTATGTACAATGTTTTGACGTGCACCCGCGATGTACCGCGTGGACAGGGCCGAACAGGCAAACGACTAGGGTTGCATCGCGTGGTGGTATACTTTCCTAGTCTTTTACACGATAGAGATAGTTATTGATGTTAGTGGATGAATATCAGTGATGGTTACGATGATTAAAACAATTCGATTAATTGTTTGTATAAATTTAAGATGGAGCAACGCTTAAACTATGACAAACAATTGAATTCATTGATCATTGAATGAATGATAAGGGTGAATGTTCGTGATTTGTATTGACGAAATATTTGGAGGAATAACTGTGTTCACACCTCCCATGAGGACGGATTGCGGCGTCTTATGGCAGTTCTACTCGGAGAAAAAGGTTGAGACTTCAAATTGTTCAATAAGACTTGTTGATAAAGGCTGCTTAAGACTCGTAAACTAAGAGACTAAACGACTTATAAGTTAAGACTGGAGTTTCAAGACTGGCTTCCTCGTCGAGTGTTCCGCATCACGTCGACTCGGAAGCGTGTTTTATGCAGGCCGATTGGACATTAAAAGAAACGTTTAAATTGCCAATTAGCGTATTTTGAATGTGTAGTCCCACCCTTCCTTAGCGCCGGGAGCTCGTTCCCTGAGGGAGGAGGTGCGTTTCTGAATGTTGCAGTTGATTTGGCAACGTAACTGAATTTCTGTCAGGGAACTAGAGGTCCTCGACCTTATCGGTGTCGGCAGGGACACGTTTATCACGCATGCAATTAACTGTTGTGGTCGTGCATAAACATAATTTCCAGTATCTTTTTGGCTTAGCGACTAACACGACCTCCTCAAAAACAGTTTTGTTACTTGCGCGCCATGAACGTACTAGCCATCTGCACGTCGAAGTTTATTCCTTGAACAGATTGCCAACCGCTTTTTTGTAAGAGTAACGAGTTTATTGGCGGATTGGTTCTGAAGGTGAGAACCGCGGAACGCGCAAATTATGCGTGTTCAGAATACACTATATCAGTCGATCCCGTCAAATATCTCCGAACTTATTCGCGAAACCTTGAAATATTTTGAACTAGAGTTAAATGGTTTCGAGGGGTCATAGCTTGCTGCCAATAATTTTTTCGTAGATGGAGACGTAGAAGACATATGAATGTTAACTTTTTTTTGTATGCAACCATACATTTTCTGTGCATGGTTGCAGTACCGTTCATGATACACTATAAAAAAGGGCATTTATTTATATAGAAAGACCATTTGTTTATGAAATGTATTAATTTTATTATTTCGAAATGGTACTAGTAGTACCATGAATAAAATATTTCGTAAACTAATGTTTTTTCTATATACATATAAATATGTTAATAATTTTTTCAAGAATGGATGAGCTGAAACAATACTTGTATTAAAAAATCCATGGTTCCATTAACAAACTGCCCTGCGCATTCGATGGTGCCACCCATGCAACAACACACAACAGGACAAACGTTTTCGGCAATATTTTGGATTCCGTAAAGTCAACCCGTTAAAAAAAATTAAGTTGACCTTTACATGTCCTCTACTCCTTCACTAAAAAGAGGGCTATTGATCTCAAATTATCCCCCCTCTCCCCGAAATTATTTGACTTTTGTTCGAAATATTAACCGGTATCGTGAATATTTTAGAGTTAATCGAAGGTCCGTCTTAACATGGTTAAAAGTAAAATTAATTATTACATAATGTATGTTATTCATATTTCAGGGCATTAGCAGGGCATAGATAATGAGTCAAAGGCTCAGTGCAAAAATATAACAGACTGCAAAACAATGTACATAATATAGAAGTACAGAAAAATGAAAAGCATTCGAGTGATAAATTTCGTATTGTTGTCACAAATAGTAAACCTTACGTTAGGGGAGGCATCTTCGATGACCTTGACCTTCACATATGTTATGAAGGTTACCCTCTCGAGTAACCCACAAAAGGTTTTAGCCTTTGCTCATTTTTTATTAAAAAGTTACTAATAAAAATGTATAAATGCTGCTATATACACTACAATCTGCATAAACGATCACAGGGAAATGAAAATAAAAATTTAATCAGTATTTGAATGATCTAATGGATACAGAGAACTCATTAATTTAAATAAAGTCTCAATACGTTTGTCAAAATCGTAAATTCTTTTGAATAAGGATTGTGGCAGATAGTAATTTGTGAACTGCTATTCACGAGTGCCATAGCGAGGAGTATTTGCTCTCATACCCCTCCAGAATCTTTCTATATTTTGTGTGTAAACACCAGTTTGAGGTGAATGGTTTACTGTACCAGCAGGACTTATAATATATAATATAATCTAACCCAAACATAATTAATTTTTTAATTAACTGCCTTAAAGATAGATTAGGCTAGGTTAGGTTATATTATTCCGGGAGGGGGTGCCCCGCCAATACAGAAAGATAGAAACAAATTTTTCAATTAATAATAATCAAGTATTACGATATATGTATATCAACTTTATCGCGAAGTTGGTCCTCTTCGTGACCTATTTTCAATAGGTAATAACATTTTAATAAAAAAAAGGACGACGTGGGGGGGGGGGTGAACTTTATAACATATGTCAAGGTCATCGGAGCATGCCTCCCCTAAACATAAGTTTTACCACACAAATTAATAATTTATAACAATATTTATAGGATATACGACAGTATAAATACATGACTTATGTATATATATACGTATACATGCATAGTGTAATGCGCACATATTTCAAAATGGGGTTTCTGTATTCTCTTATTCTCGCTACATTAACAGACATTAAGTGCATTCGAAATTATTACGCAAAACTACTAAAAATCCTACTTTCATTATGTTTTCTACAAACAGTTCTTATACTTACATCTATAGGTTCTGTTTTTAATTCGACAGTAGACATGTTGATAAACACCATCATAACCAATGTTTGCGGTAACTGCTCACTAATGATTGACTTTGTTACGCTATCGCGTTAACCAATATCTAGTAATATCGAATCAACGATCCACGATATACCAGTAACTATCGATAGCGAATAACTTAGGAGTGAAATTCGAAGTCGGATGAACATATGCGATAAATAAAGCTACATATTATGTAGTAGAAGTCGTAGGTAGCCGAATAAAAGGTAAGTCAGAGCATTCGGATCTTAGAACACTTCGCTTGGAAGATTTTGATAAATCTTTATAAAAGTATAAATTGTCTTTGAATCTTTCGAGCTTTTCCACAAGCATAGCTGTTCAGCGCTCCACGGGCAACCGAACCTACACAAACTCCCCATATCCCACCAATAGATACGCAACAACTTCATCATTGCTTATTATGTTACTGACTGTACCAGATGTGAAATAGAATTATATGTAGTGGTATTAAATGGCGAAATACATTACTCTTCGAACGAAAACGTTTGTTGGGTATAACGTTAAAGTAGAAGAAAGGCGAAACTTTATCAAGGTACTTCAGAAGAGCGACTATCTGGAAGAATCGATATGCCAACTCGCTAACAACACCTACATGCAGGAAGACCCATTATATGTATAGTTACGTGTGCATAAGATAAAGATACATCTTTGGCACCTGTGCACCTTGTCGGTTTAAACTTTAAGCAAGTTGAACAAATTATTTTTGCACGTTTTGTACACTTTGTATGTCCATAATACTACTAAAAATACCTATAGTAAAATGACATAAAATAAGAAAGGTATATACGATCTGATACGATGTATTACTCGGAACTACGTTTTTGGATCTAGCACCTAGTAACTATCTGAAAATATTCATCCGATTAACATCAAAGTTTGAATCATTAGTCTTTACAAAATCATGTACATGATAACGTATGATTTTTTTATATTTCAATTCGTTCAACGGTTATATGAACCTTCAAAGGTATTATTTTCAGCGAAAACAGAATAAGCTTGGATTTTAAATAGCCGCCATTTCCTTTTTTACACTTTTTTTTTAAATCTTATGCTACACTTTAAAAAATTTGTCCTATTCCGATAGTAAAAAATATGTTAATATCTAATCTTTTAGGCTCATATGGTGGTGTACCCCTCTAAGTTTAAATGCATTAACTGTACCATCGAACATCCAAGTACTGACAAATTTTTGCCATTTGGTATGCGTTTTTGATAAAAAATTACATTCTACATTTGTTTCCATCCTGTTGCACATTTACTTCTTTATCCTATTTTTACTGTTAGATTTTCTTCATTACACACGGTAGGCCAAAAGTTACTTTCTCATTTGGAAGAATCGTGCCTCTTGTTTCAAATAATTTTTCCACCCTTTTTTCAGTCAGAAATAAAGTATAACTGAAAAAATTGATGAATACTTGAATGTGGCTCGCACATGTGAAACCATAGTAATCTTAAAAACATCGTCTTATTTCCAGATTCGAATCTGTAATTGAACTAAAACGTAAAATAACAGAAGTAATAAACAATATTTCACCAGAGATTTTAAACAAAACAATGAAAACTGCCGTGGAACGGGTTCAAATTAGTTCGCGATGGGGGGTGACTATTTGATGTACATATTTAATTTTCCACACTTCGGTAGAAAGAAGGTCTATCGGATTTAATAAATCATTTACTCATTAAAGTAAATTTTATTATACGTATTCTGCAGTCAAGAGAAGGCTGCAAGTAACTTTTAGCCCACCCTGTATTTCAAGCGAATGTAAAAGGAAAGAATATCTTTTTGAAACAGAATTTAAAAATAAAAATTTAAAAATACCAGTTGTTCGAATCACTCGTAATCATGAAGCTAGGCTGGAAGGTGTGTTGCAGATGGTTATGTAGTCACTTACTCAATCTTTAATTTTTGTTCACTCTACTTCACTCACATTTTAAATAACGCCAAGTCAAATGCAATAACGATTATTGCAAATTGGCACACAGGGTACAATGCAACTATTAACTAACTGAATCGTAAATGCGAACTTTGGTCGGTTTTTCTGATTTAAATGTAAAAGTAACTCGGTAAACGTGACATTGTAACTACAAGTATAATCCCCGTACGATTATCAACCAGTTCTGCCCATCGCCAGCGTTTAAACCCGACGTGAACGTTATCCACGTAAGAAATTACGTTAACAGTTGGTGCGACTGACGACTAACTCAAGTACGTTGTTTAAAATAGCGCGCCACGAATATGCCCCAATATCAGCGAACGCGGAAATACAATGTTTAAATTTTTAAATGAAATGTTGCATCTGTCACATGTAGGTTGTATATGCATTTATCGTTTGAAATTATTTAGTAAACGCAAGATACACGAAACACTTAAAACCGTACCACCTTTGTCCACCGAAACAATAGTTTAATTTTAGGCCACTTAGAATACCGTAGTTAACTCTGATTGTATTTCGGTGCTGGCACAAGGTTCAAATGTTAACACACATGTACATGGATGTATACACGGGGCTTTATATGTGCTACAGAAAACAACTTTTTCGCGGAGGAGATTCGGGATTTCAAGGTGATCCTCACTTTTTAAAATTCCTACCAGACGTCTCGGGGCTGTCCATTTGGGGACTTCATTCTTTACTATAATAAAGAATAAATAATACTTGGAGATACTAATTAGATCGATTAATTCCAAATAATTTCTGCGATATTCCGACAGTAAACATTTCTCATTTATAAATATCAGTGCTGAAAAATCGCATAATAAAAGAAAATTTTGCAGTGTTTCAACAAAAATAAATTTTAAACGACCTCAAATGACCTTGAGAGATTTAGGCAGTAATGATTTTGTCTCGAAATAGGTTACATACTAACAATAAGACACGCTGATAACACTGTTCGACAAATTTCAACTTTTTGGGGATTTTGTAATCCTCAATAGACGTTTCTTATAGACTATAATGTGGTGAATACGAATCTGCAATCCGTTTTGCTCCAGAACGTCCCATTTTATAAAAAATCTGTTTTGAAAAAAATCGAAATTTTTCAACTTTTGAAGTGTTTTGTACTTTTGCGGTAATAGTTATTTAATAGCGCTTGGTCCCAAATGATTCTTTGCAGTTCCGCGGATAAAATGATATAATTAGTAATTAGATTTTAAACATTTAAATGCATTTAAATAATCTGATACCTGATATCTTTCAATCTGTTTCAAAAACTAAGGGTCCAAGAGAAAATCTAACTATGCCACGCGATAGAGCACACCTTTCTGCTAAGGAAAGCATCAGTGGAAATTACAAAATCATTTTCGTATTGAATATGCAAACGAAATAGTTTGGCAAGAACACTGTCACTGTTAAAATGTGGTATATATATTGAAACTGTAGGACGTAATTACCGCCTAATTACCGTAATTACCGCAGATTTATAAACTTTTGTGCGATGCTAAGAGAATACAGAATACACAAATTGCCTAGCAACCATAAAATAAATTATTGGAACAGTTGCGGGTACTAACTGAGGGTTACATAATTGATTCGAAATACTGTGAAGTAATAAAACACATTTTATTTGTTTTGCATTAAGATTATTTTGTAATCGCGAATAATGTATATAACTCCTACGTCAAAAAATAATTCGAGTAAAATGAATAAAATTGCATAAAAGTATTAGTAGCATAAATGTAATACAAAAGTTGTTCGTGAAGTTTAATAATTTAGGTAACAGAACTAAGTTCTTAGTTGAAACATATTTAATTATTTCTTAACCCTGCTACGTCCTTTGGTCCTTTTTCGACCCAACGCGTTCCTCTTCCTTCAAGAACTTTTAGTGTTTCCAAAAAACGTATATTGAAATGGTTATGATTATTCTTGTTTTTGTTACCTTACCGGTACATTGCCCTAAAGGGCCATTGCCCTGGTCAAAAGTTATCCTACTAACGGAAATAGTTATGCATATATGTATGGATAAGGTCTTTAAGTCTTTCTTGAGCCTAAGTAAATGAAAAACAAATTAAATAATGTAAACCAGCGATCAAAGTGAAATATTATAAAACCCTGACTGATATTAAAGTCAAAAGAAAAAATAAATTATATAGAGTATTAGTTTCACATTTGATGTCTCAGATGATCATGTATCGTCAGTGTAATTCCAGCAGTATGGACGACAAAATAGGGACAAGTAACACCTCAAATATTCTTCTCGCCACAATGCAGTGTATGGTTCTTTTTGCAATAAACAACATTATAAAAGATACAAAAATATATTTTTATACGTTTAGTTAGACCAGCAAATTAAAAATACGAATTTCGTATATCCTGCTCTATTTCGACCCAAGTATGTACTTTAAGTGTACAAATAAATCGAAAATCGTAGCAGGGTTAAATATCTAACAATTTCCGTTATACGTTTTTATAATCTGTTACCAAACTTTGTGATATTATTCATTTCATTAGACAAACTTTCATATCCAAATGAAAGACCAGTAAAGTATGTTAAATATGATAAATGCTACTGGAAATACAATTCTGCTGCGCCTATCAATCCACTGGGCAATTTCTTGCGGCGTCATTGTTGTAAAATTATGTAATTGTGCAAGGGTTGCTCTTCTTGCAAAAGGTTTTGGCGGTGGTGTGCTATTAATAGTCATGATACTTCCTATAGAACATTCTTGGTCTTTGTCTTCTTCAATTTTAACGGCAGGTATGTTGAGAGTACTTGGAAAACTCTGAAAAGGAACCGTATCTATTAGAAAGAAAAATTAATAACTTGTTTTGTACGGTATAGAATAGTGTATCATGTATGCTTTTTTACGAGGCATTGTTTGGGGTCTATTCAATTTATCTAGAAGAAAGTAATGCATCTTACAAAGAATTAAATTAATAAAATATCGTAGTTATAGCTTAACCAAATGGTTGCCCTCACACTCTTAAATAACTCGTAAGTAAAATATCTATTAAAGTAATGGTAATTCGACATAATTACCTTAATACATTTTTATAGCGAATAAATAGCTGCATTGACTAATGTATTAAAAATTATATGATTCTATTAAAAAGAACGTATGTCACCTTAACATGACCTCTACGCGTTAATCTATAGAAAAACTAATTGCATCAAATTATAAAAGAGATTTCGATACTTTCGACACAGTTTCTGGACATTTTAAATATTTCTTTTGTTCCCCTTTAATATATGTATACATTTGTAAATAAATATTCTTAGTACATGGTGTCGAAATCTTGCTTTCACGATCACTTAAAAAAATAATAGATAAGTAAATTTCATTGAAACACTATTTTCATATTAAACAACTTTTGCAATAACATTTTCATATGTTCCATCTTTTTTGAAAAATACCATAGTTTCTTGTTAAATCGAGCAAATTGTATGTATGTATTTATACGTATATACTTACATGTACAGTAAGATAATTCTGACTTGTATAATCTTGCTCACAGCTGTTTGCATTATCAAGTGATGACCAAGATCGCGATCGTTCCAAACTTGTAGTATTTTTTTGAAATTGTTTCCGTGCCAGCTTTGGCGTCAATGTTGATTTCAATATGTATTTGCTGTTTACTTTTTTCAAGGGGACATTTTTCCTGGACAAGTACAGTAAATTAATAATCACTTTGACGAGAATAGCATACAAATTCGTATTCTAAATTAACACGTTCATACTTTCGTCGATATATTGTATTAACGAACGCAAATTCAACCATTGCCGCAAATAAGAATATAGTGCAACCTAAGAACCATATTTCGCTGGCTTTTATATACGAAACTTTTGGTAGAGAGTTTTCCACTTTGGATGCGAGGGTCATGAATGTTAAAATAGTGTTTGTCCCTACGCATAGAAATCTTATTTTAATTAATCCTTAAAATTTGTAGCATTAATGATTATCAAAGACATAAATTTTTTAGATATATCACCTAAAACTATTCGCGGGGGGCTTGCATCCATATGCAACCAAAAGGACACCCAAGATATGACTACTATCAATATAGATGGTATGTAGTAGTCCATCATAAAAAATCCCATTTCTCGTGCCAATTTAAACGTTATGCTAATCAAACTGAAGTTACCAGCTGCAAATATATGTGGTAATTAATTAAAATAATCGTACTTATTTTTTGTCGTATACAACATTATACATGCCAAAGTGACCGTAATGTTGTTGCGCCGCGGTATAAATTACTTCCGTTGTATTAACCCATTTGTCTACAAGCTTGTATTCAGTTAAATGTAATTCGTCTGCAAGTACGATCGGCTCCTCGTCCCAATATAATACCATGTCAAGCACACTGTACGTCCCTGTAGGTAAAAATTTGATTCATTCCAAGGAGCACAGTAGAATAACGATAGCTGACATTGCAGTAATACAACAACAATGACATCCTACAGCTTTCAAAAATAAGTGGACATTCTTGTACATCAAATGGAAACTTCTCCAAACGAAGCCCACAGTTAAGAGTAGCTTGCAACCTATAACAGTTCACATGCTACTTTTATTATATAGATGGGTTAAATATCATTCTATAAACATTTATAAACATTGTATATTAATATCTTTAGTATAATTAAAGGTAAGCTTATGAAAAATGTAATGCCACTATAGTGTCGTGCTGCGGGACTACTTATAATAATACTCCAAATTTTAGTCTCTGTCGATAGAATCTTAGTATTAGTATAACTAAATTAAGCAATTTAGTCTAATTGATGTGTCCATGTAAATCAAAACATAAAGATTCCGATACATATTATAAGTAGTCGTAATGTATGAAACATTTATTTCAAATAATATGCTCGAGAAAGGCAACGTAGAAACCATGAGTAATTAAAAATCGATGAACTATGATTATAGCTCAATTGAAGTGATGAATAAACTATATGTATACATAGTTCGTATACGGAGCGTGCTTCAGTTTCTGTGACCAGCTACAGTAAAGATTCGCTGAATCCTTAGGCAACTATTTTACAGGGACCACATTATTGTTCCGACATCGACGATCGTCGAAAGGAACAATTGAAAGAGATAAAAAGAGCCAAAACTAATGCAACGATGACATTTTTTCATTTCTACTCATTTTGTTATGCAATTTGTATTAAAATATCGGTGAGTTGCTTTGTAATAAAATCGTATTTGCTTTATAAACCACTAATTTTTGTATTTATCAACTGCAAATATGATCCAAATTGTAAATACAGTTTGAAGATATGCGGCGTGTATTTCATGGGAATTCGCAGTTTCCCGTTGTACACACATACGTCTTGTCGAAAATTGTCAGATAGCGAAATTAATTCTAATGAGAAAATGTAAAAAGGATGCTATTTTTCAATCAGGTTAAAGGAATAAAGTTTTGAAACAAACTAATTTCAAGTTTTATATCTATTTATTTCAGACTTTAGGGGTACCTTTTGTAAACTTTAATGCGATTTTAGGTTTATTCTCGGTCATTGCTTTCGTTTCATGCGGTTTTATATAATTATGGAACGTATGCCTACCTTTCCAACGTAAGTTGTGTCTTTTTTGTGCGATTTTTTATATACGGTTTTCGGTGGAAATTATCTACCGCAGTATACAATATTTTGTTGCCCCATTTTAATCACTAAAATCTTACTAATATTTTAATCAGATTTCTATTACAAACTAAGTAAAAGTACATTTACATCGTTGCATTAGTGTTGCGTTACCGATGCGAAAACTTGTAATCTTTTTATGGCGATCACGGCCATCAGCCGTCGGCTCGTGAAAGCGTGTTATGTTATATTACTGGTTCCACTGACACCAAGGACGAACCCCTACAGTGCAGTGGAGGGGATGCAACACGAGCATTCATCGTACAGGTCTTCCCGAGCATACAACGAAGCTTTACTGTACACTGTTTTCGCTAATACTGGAACAGGAAAGACATTATTATTTCAATTATTAAATGTATTATTTTTGTCACAATTGGCAATTATATGTTTCGTATGCCATTTGGCTTACGCAGCGGCAGACTAGATAGAATCTACACCCTCTTAGTACAATAGCATCTGGGGACAAAACGAGGCCACTATTATAATTTGTTTCAATGTTCATTATTCAAGTTTCATTATTTTCCCTTATATTTGTTTTTAGATAATTTAGCAAAAATTGATTTTAATATTAATCATCTAAATGTAAAGAAAAATTCGAATATAGTTTGTGTAATAGTATTAATAACGCACGATGATGTTATTGGATTATTCATGTTATGTATAGTGTTTATCATTCGGTACAAAATTATTAAGCTGTGTTGCATTAATAGAATGTTAATACAACGTTGAGTTCTCTTCTATGTTTATTAAAGTGACCTGGTTGTATAGGTTCCAGAATTCTTCGTGAATTGATATGAATTTATTAGGATCGTTATGCTACCGCACTGTCGCTGTTTATGGCATAAATGCCAGGCGCACTGATTAACGGGGCTTTTTGTTTTGAGCGTTTTACATTGACATACTCAAACAAAACGCTTTAAGGAAACACGTCATAGTCATAAGCAATCATCCAGTACGGATTAGTATTTCAAACTATTACTCATAACTGTCTCCGTGTTTTAATCTGAACACCTCAACAAAATGCTTCAGAATTGAATAAGCTTGTCTTTAAAATAACAGCTCAAAAACTAAAATAATATATGGCAGGTGTTATCAGCCAAATTGGATGTTAATCATAATAATACTCCGGATGCGACACCTTAAGCTTCTAACACACTATTTCATTTGGAACGTAACGCCTTTGCATATCTATATATATAAACATTTCATTACTGTATGCAGATTTTAATACCTACAATAGAAATATACTCGCAGGGAAAATTGTTAAAGTAAAACTTTAAAGTTGAAGGATAATAAATGTATAAAGATAACACGATGTTAACAATATAAAAGAGTACGCAGAAATTCGAAAAAAGATTATATAAATATTGTTGAAACTGCAGCATACATATGTGGTGATATATGCAAATATGTATGTACTTCAAAATATCGGTATCACCAAAGATAGTAAGTAAGCAATGAACATTCTACTGAGTTCAAATCCATATTAGTCATCGCGAGATATGCCGTCAACAAGAAATAGCGCACTCGTTCATTCTTTCGAGTCAAAATTAATCTTTATATTATTTTAACTTTCAATCGCATCGGTGCCCTATCTATTATATTTGAAATAGAAGAAATCGGAATTAGCAATAACACTTTGATCTAATAAATTTAATAATTGCCACTAAATCCGTTTTTCGTAATCAACGCTGTAAGAATAAAAAGGCGCAATAGACGGTAGATACAGAGAAAAATATCGCTTGCAAGTAGGTCACTTTTTTTTTTAAACTGCACCTCATGGCTTTAAAACGTTCAAATTGGTCTAATAAACCTACCATTAGTTTAAGTCTAATCTTGAACATTTACTACGGAAAATTAAATACTAGTGCCCATTCAAGGGCGTCCACAAATTTCATATGATTTCTTGGTTGTACCGAGCGTAGTTTACTTTTATTTGTTTTGTATAAAATGTTGCACCGATTTGGATAATATTTTCTCTTTTAGAAGATACTGAAGATTTTTCCAATAGCAATTTTTATATCGTAGCATATCATGTTTAACATTGTTTAAATAACGAAACATCAAATCTATGTGTTAAAACGCATGTTGCATCTCACCGACAAATGAATGAAGCCCAATGATAATACCAAAATTGTTGCACTATTTTTACAACGTATAAGGAATATAGCACGAATTTCATCCAACATAAAGTCCGTATGAACTTTATTCGGGAACTAATGGTTAGTCGATACCGTATTGTATGGTCTATTACAGAATCTACCATTTTCACATGAATGAAAATTTTATATTATAATATTTGATTTACAAACCTAGTATTTAGAATGACCATGCCTGATGGATCTATAGAGACTAGTATGTCTTGAACACTTTTTCCCATTATAGCAGAGTTCGGTTCATTAGAAACGTATACACTAGGAGTCCAAATTAAATCGCGAACAAATTGTCCGCCATATATTTGACTTAAATGCGGTGCCAATTTTGAAAACTCCAATCTTTTATCCAAATATCTAAATTGTAACATGATGTGTACATCGAATTGCTGGAATAGGATTTTCCGATGTATTTACGAACAGGATAAGAAGCTAACTCGTTGCTAAAATTCATGCAGGACATAAAAGAGCAAGTATATTACAAGTTACCAGAGTTTTTGCCATATTCGATTTAATTGTGTAAATATAAGCCCTCGTGTATACATTAAGTGGGTCGGTAGAATTCATTTCTCCTGGCGGTCTGGTCAGTTTGTCGTAACGACAATCGTTTGTTAATTCTTGCAAAAATTCAGTCTGCGTCATAGAACTGCTGCTCCCTAACATGGGGCAACTTCCCAATCTGTAAGACACGTAATATGTATGCATGTAGATTACTTTATAAGCGCAGATACGTAAATTTCAGAGTCTTTGTAATATTGCTTAAACATAAGTAACAAATTGCCTCAGAAAGTGTCCAGCAAAGAATGAAAAGCAATGTATTGTATTTCTAAATACGGTGTGCAAAAAGGTGGTGTTCGTTTGAAAGCAGGTCCTTGAATTCAAACTCCTAGCAGCAGTAAGCAGTAAAGAATAGTTCATTGTTGCTTTGTACCGATGTCGGTGACATAATATAATGCACGTGACTGTACATAATAACAGGAATATTTTGCTAGCTTTGGGTAATTGTAAAAAGCGTGATAACGTTAAAGTAATTGATCGTGCACAAAAGATTCTGCTTGAAATAAGCATTACATTTTAGTTTGTAATGTTCAAGCAACATGTAGTAGCTGAATAGGGATATAACATGGTGGTAAAGTAAACCAAGTGATAAGTGCACGTGCTTCGCTCGCGAAAGCAAGCAACTATGCAGTACCGCACGACGCCTATTCAAAATTGGTTATTCCGTTGCAATGTATGAAAAAATTTGATTATTTTCGAATAATAAATGAACTACACACGTAACTATAAATTGGCTATCAGTCTTTTCAGTTGGTTTAAGACCATGCTACATATATGGATCGGCTACAGTGTTATAGTAACACTAATGTAGCGTTTATATTCCAGTAGTAAAGTTGAACTAATAGAGCGTAATATGCGTAAGACATATTCGCCCTAAAAAATGTATTATTTAATTTATATACTCCTTTATTTTATCATGGAATAATTATTAATATTACAGAATGTAAAAGAGATTTTTAATTTTCCAGCGCAAGCAATAGATACTCAGTACTTTAATCAGGACTTTATTACTAATTTGTACATAAGATCTTATCTACTTACAGAGGCACATTAATTTATAGCATCAAACATTCAACTGTTTATGTAAGTTATCAATATTTTTCTTCATGGAACTGCGTATGAGAATGCAGAATAAAATTTTATCATTTAGTTGTAAATTGCACATTATTCCTTTTATAGAACCGTTACCTTTTCAATTGTAAAAATTTAATGAACTTCATTCTTTATTATTATTCAAATATTGTTTTATGTAGTCCTTAACAGGTTGACCGCGGGACCGATATGTATATCGATCTTAACTTTGATATTCTTGTTACCCGCAACCAACGAATTAATTATGTATGTAACGAATAAAGTATAATGCAATAATGTAGACTAATTATTGATAAAATTCTGACAATTTTGCGTAGTAATGTTTACACAAGTGTTTCTAATATATTCGTTTCGTGATAGATAATATGCACAGATATAATTTAGGAAGCATTTTATTGAAATTACAATACTAGTTAGAATTTTTTACTAGAAATATATTCAAAACTAAAAGTATTTTCAGTACTGTTTTTTATTCTAAGTACTATTTAAATGTGTCCCCCGTTTATTATACATAAATAATATTCATCGAATTTATACGGATAATAACTATATTATTTCGTGCAATTTATAAAATACAGTTTTATTAGAGTGAAGATGATATACAGTTTTATTGAATGTATTTTACCGTTGTCATCTATTTCTTCGAATTATGAAAATAATCTTCTGTACATACAAACACCCGCTATGTAATTTTACAAAGTAAAATTTACAAGTTTAACAGCGCTTTTAACAGGCCCATAAGACTTTTAGCACGGTGATTGCGGGACAACGCAGAAAACAAAGGACATTGAAAATTCCGATCGATATACATATCGACTTCACAGTAAACGTGTTAAACATGTAATATTTAAAGAAATCTTCATTGGCATTAAATTTAATACATATATAAATTACAAGAACAGATTTATAATAGATATAAAACTTACATGGCGGAAGCGTTTAAATGTAGCATTTGCAGTAGACACATAAAAATCATAGGAGAAGAAATCTTTCTTAATGCCATCTTAATTTCTTGATGACTTATCTGCTTCACTCGTAAACTCGGACTGATTCTTTCTTGAATATACGAACACGTTCTTGAGCCAATTGTCTGGAAACCAAACATTACCCAACCACTCCTACCACTTGCAATATTCTTTTATAAAGTGAACACTCACGTGCTTGTGTCTGACACCAGGAGGTACTGTTATACGATATGTACCAGGTGTGTCGAAATTATTAGTACAAGTGGAAGTACATAAATATATGTATACAATACTATAAAAACAGTTGACAGATGTACAATTTGTCAATATTGTCTTTTATCATTTGAACCGTAAGTTATAAATGTTCTGTGATTTTAATTTCGATGTGGCCTACCTTAGGTTCAAGGGGTTGAAGAAAGATTAGTTTGTGCATACATTCGTGTACAGTACACACGTATATGTGTGCAACGGATTATATTGTCCTAAGTAACAATTTAAATTTATAGCTTTTTTTATAAGTTGAAAAAGGGCGTAGTAGACTATTTTTTTTAAATGATTAAAAAGTTGTTTCATAAATGTACTCTATTTATTCGGGAAATTGCTCTGCCTTCTAATAATACTTCAAAAATATAACTATTTTCATATAAAGTTTTTGTATTACTTAATAGTCGTGTACATTAGCTTAAATTTCGAGAGTAATAATATTTATCATCGTAGAAAACATATCATTTTTAGTTTGAATTTTTGTTGTTTAAATGTTACGAGTTTTTCACCTTTTGAGTAACTTTATACAATGCGATATGTGATGCAGGTGCTATCAAATTTACGCTAGTACTTGTAAGTGTATGATAAAAAATTGTTCAGTACAGCAACGTGTTCTTTATTTGATGGAAAAAACCAATCGTTTGAAGTATTTTTTTGCAAGCTGTTAGAATTACTTTAAAATTTTGTGACGGCCGATTAGTGGACCACTCAGCATAGATAGATAAGTATGTTTATCTTCAGCGACTAATAGACGTGACTTTTCTAGAGGAAATATTAAAACTTACGAAATTTGTACAATTTATTAATGATACATTTAATTTGTTTCTATGGATGTAATATTTGGTTTCATACGATTAAGAGTATAAGTAAATAGATGTAAACTTTGTAATAGTTTTGTCATTCTTAGGTAATGCCGCTCTGTGTATGGTATCACGGATTCCAATGTAGAAGTTAATTGTGTTTGCAATTCCAAATGTTCCATTTCAACCATTAAGGCGTTTATAACAACCTATTAATATGAACATTAAAAAGGGAAGAAGATTATAATTCATTACACCACACTAAAAAATAGCATATTTAATCGCATTTCACAATTTACCTGAGCTACTTGACAGTTTTTACTGTTCACGTTCCAAGTAATAGCACATTTAAGTAGCTCTTCCTTGTAAATAGGCTTTAACTCACGAATCGTTTCTTCTAGTTGTAAATTGTTTTTCTTCGAAATGCCTGTCAAAATGAATACAGAAAATAATAATTGAAAAAAGACGTAACAAAAATTATAATATAAATAAATTATTGTTACACTAAAATAAAATTATACATTTAGTAATTGAATTATAAATATTTAATGGGTATAAATAATAATCAAAGGGAAAAGGATACCGAGAATACACCCATTTTTACTGATATCTTTCAATTTATTTCAAAACTAAGGATCCAGGGGAAAATCTAACTATGCCGCGCGATAGAGCAGACCTTTGTGCAAAGGAAAGTATCAACGGAAGTTAGAAAATCATTTTCGTTTTCAATATCAAAGCGATATACATAGTTTGGAAAACATGTGGCGGCGTCAACGGTGCTCTATAACCGGGACTCCCCCGCTTGTCGCTCAGCGTATCGGAATCAGTAGGCGCGCAGTACTTCGTCTGAGTGTCACTGTTGCCGTCGCGTGTTTTACAAACTATTTCGCTTGTATATTGAATATGAAAATGATTTTGTAACTTCCACTGGCGCTTTCCTTAGCAGAAAGGTCTGCTCTACCGCCTGGCATATTTAGATTTTTTCCTGAACCCCTAGTTTTGGAAATATATTGAAAGATATCAGCCAAAATGGGTGTATTTTCGGCGTCCTTTTTACTTTGATCATTATTTGAACACATTTAAATGTTTATAATCTAATTACTAATTATATCATTTTGTTCGTGAAACTTCAAAGAATCATTTGGCACCAAGCGCAATTAAATAACTATTACTGCAAAAGTACAAAACGCTTCCAAAGCTGAAAATTTGCGATTTTTTCCTAAACTGAATTTGTCAAAAATGGAACGTTCTGGAGAAGAAACGATTGCAGATTCGTATTCAGCACAAAAAAGTCTGCAAGAAACGCTTATTGAATGGTAAAAAATCAGACCCGTGTTGAACAGTTTTATCAATCAAATGATCAGCATTAATATCAAGAATCAGTAGCATGATCAAGTCATTCGAATCGAAAGCAAAGTGTTTCGTTTGTAATAATATTTATTGCTACCGTATTTTTAAATAAAAACTATAACACAACAATCTAAATCTAACGCATACACTAGCCGCGGAAAGTATGTTGACACGCATAAAAATTTTCTGTTTTGGCCATTTCTCAATTGGAAACAAAACACTTAAGGTTTGCAGCCCACAGAATACTTTGGTAACATTTTTTGACATGGTACTGTGGTGTTGGTGGACATTTTATATTATACTAGCGGATATGGCCAGGTCTGTTGGCGCCTTTTAGTTTATAGTACTGTCTAGAGGTTTATCGAGGCAGTTGTATGATAAGCATGTGAATAAAGAGTATTAGTAGAAACGTCGAATGTGGATCGAGTGAATGTTTGTCTCGAAGAAAGAGCGTCTGACTTGGAGGTGTGCCAGATATGTGTTTGCAGCTGAGTACTTCAGAAGATCATGTGAACGGAGGGTGCATCGACCAAAGGATTCGGGTGGACGTGACCGACCATTACAAAGGAATGGTTGCGGGGTGTATCCTAAATGAGTGAGAGCAATGAGAGATAGAATAAAAGAGTAACTAAGAGTGAAAGAATACAGAGTGGCTGTTGCGGGCGCGAAGCAGAATAGTGTGGAGAGTTGTGTTGGGAATACGGAGAAGCGTCAATTTGAAAGTAGGGTCGAGTTTGAGAATATTGCGACTACAGTGTGAGAGTCATTGTTACGAGAATTGTCGTGTGTCAACTGCTCTATATTAATAAAGCTATTAATGGTTGAAAGAAACCGAAGTCTCACTACCCCACCTGCCCATCTATTCCAATTTACAAGAAGTTTACTAAATAAAACTTCTACAGTGCAAATAGTAGATGTTCGTTATTCACGTGGAACACGAGTGTTTATTGTTAAAAAGTTATTTAGCACTGCGCGAATTTTCCGATGTATTTTACTACAATTTGTTCAAGGTTCATGTCTTAAATCTTATTTCTTGTAGTTGTTAACATTAATTGTATGGTTTTAAGTTTATATTTTTCAATATTTAAAGAAATATTATCGTACAAAGTTCGTGAACTTACACCTGCTGATAGATCAGAAATATTTAACAGGGGTATAAAAAGAGGTACAGATAGAAAAATCGCGTTACTATTTAACAGCTCTGCAGGAGGTTTCGTAATGATACTAAATCGTCTGGAGAGTAATGGTACTGCCGAAAATCTTCCAAAATCAGGACGCTCGAGGAAAAACCACAATACGACAGGATCGCATGATGATAAGAGAGGTGCTTAACAATCGCTTTATTTCCGTGGAACAATTAAAATCTGAACAGGGTCTTCCTATACAAGAGACACAAGTTCGTACGCGAATAAAAGCAGCAGGATTTGATAGCCGAGTATCAAGGATGCGATCATTCATTAATGCTAATGCTCAAAAATGTTTAACCTTTGCTAAGCAATTTGTAAATAGAACGATGAAATTTTGGAAATCCATCATATTTTGTGACAAATCAAAGTTTAAATTTCGACCGAATAAATGGAGAAAATTAGATTGAAGAAAAATCGAGTTATTATTAATAAGTCGAGAATAAGTTATTATTCAATAATTATTCCAACCATTAAACATGACAGTGGAGCAGTCTTAATGTGGGACTTGTTTTTCACTGGTTGGTGTTAGCAATTTACAATTTATAGAAGGCACACTGACAGGAGAGGGATATGTCAAGATTTAGCCGCAGAATTTACTGCAATCGGTTGAAGAAATTAACATCCAGAACTCATTCATTGTACAACCGGACAACGATCCTAAACACACTAGTAAAATTGTAAAATTACTTTTTGTCAACATACTTTCTGGGGCCAGTGTAACGCCACGATCGTGGTAACAGCATACACCATAAAACCGAAGTTATTTATAAGTCAAGATATCATATATATCTAAAACTAATTTTTTGTCAGTTATCATAATATCACGATAAAAATATGTCGTTATTAACGAAAAATCATCGATGATCTTGATATTTTTAAGAAAAATAGCTCTGAAAGAAAAAAGTCATTAATTTTAATATTCGCCGAATTCAGAATTCAGAAAATTCACTTTGTCTTGGAATATTTTTTTGTATTAAAAAAAATTGCGAGGATATTTCGACGTACTTCACAAACGAAACATCCGTATATTATTAACCGGAATTGCGCCACTATTCGTGATTATATGTTTTAATAGTATGAGTTACAACTTACTTTCTACTATTTTGAGGACTTTATATGGCCGTTGCAACTTTAAAGCTAAGACTAATGCAGAGGACAGTTTATTCGCCTTGAGTAAATTTGCTAGCTTCTGCTCTTCTAATATTTGCTGCTCCAATTCCGTTGCCGCTTTCATTTTCCTTTCCTCGGTTATATCTTTCCAAATGACTAGCAACGAATCACTTCCACCACTGATGATAGTTTTTTCATTTCTGTGAACTATAATTAAAATATAGTGGCATACTAATAATCCCATTTAAGGGTGTTATATTAATACCTACCAGCAAGTGCCCATATGCGACTTTCGTGCTGTTCTAAAGTGCATATACATTCTGACGTTTTGATACTCCACAATTTCAAAAGGCCATCTCCACTTGCCGTAATTATTTGCATTCCACGTGACAAAAATTCTGCTCTTAATACCGATGACTCGTGACCTTCTAGCGTCTAATGCAGAAATAGTATTATTATGGACACTTTACGTCTCAATAAATATGGAATCATAACTGAGTCACAATATATTTACTTTCAAACAGTGAAGTTCGGTCAAAGACCAAAGTTTTATCGTACAATCGGCTGATGTTGTCAAAAGTACTTGATCTATGGGCGAAAATCGAACACACCATACCCCCCTTCGATGGCCATGAAATACACCAAGTAGTTGAAGATCGTCGGCTGACCACAACTGGAATATTCATTCGATATATCAGGAGTGTTCACTATAATGGTTCGCACGATTTTTCACTCGCACCTTTTTAAATATTCAACCCAAGGTCTAAAGACATTTTAAATGAAACTATATGTATGTCTTTTGTACTTCATATTGTAGAGGATGTTGTTGCGAATCCAACTTTTTTTTCAAAAGTAGTGTTATTCACGATCTACTAAATTTACAGAAAAACATTATTAACCAGAAACGTTCGAAAAATTAACCGAGGCAAAGTCCAACTATTTTACTGTTGCAAATTTTATATATTTTTTTTATTGGTGGTTTAACGTCGCGTCAACCATACGTATGGATTATGGAACGATGAAGTTTTGGAGTTTTTGCAGCATGAGTTTAAACCTGTTGTAGAAGACCTACAGTTTTTTGTGTAGAATCTGAATCCCCGAAACCGCGGTGTAAAACACACGTATCATGTACAGAGGTGCCAGGTAAAATTGGCAGGAGCGCAACTCGAACCGGAGATTGTTTGATTAAAAGTCCAGCCCCTAACCGACAGAGCCACCAAACTTATACATATAATGAAATTTCTCCGTTTAAATACTTCCGTTTAAAAATGGGGGTGACCTCGGGTTTATTACGAAAAAAATGGGGTTTCAATATATTTTTGATCGTTATATGGTGTGCTCTGAATGCAGATTAATTTTTGTTAATAACATTTTGTGATCACATTGTGGCAAATATCTAAAAAACCATAAGGACCATTATAATGAATACCCTGTACGTGCAAATCTCGAAATAACATATAAAATAATAGAAGGAATTTGAAGAAAATTTGATATATTATACCTTAGCTGTTTTATCCTGTGATCCAGTAGCAATTAATTTATCGTTTGGTGAAATGGTAACACAATTAATATCTTTTTGGTGCGCTAATGTTGTATGAACTACATTGATGTCACATGTATCTGGAACCATTGGACATGTAAAATAAAATTAAATACCAGGGACAATAAACAATAACATAATAATAAATATTATAAGTACCATTATATTCAATGCTATGTGGTAAATTCCATATCTTAAGACATAAATCTTGACTAACAGTCGCAACCAACTTTAAGGTCGTTGGAGAAATCGCAACAGAACCAACAGGTGCAGTATGTCTCGTTGCAGATGCAATGCATGATATTTTGGTAGTTTTTTTGTCCATAAGCCATGCACGTATGCTATTGTCCTATAAAGTGTGGATAATCAGACAAATTTAGATATACAGTATCGAATATGTGTAGCAAAATTTGTATCTTACAACAATGAAGTTTTAATATTTCCTTAACTGCTCTATAGTCAGTTCCAATGTGTTACGAACATTATATTTATAAGTACTTGTTAATACAACGTTTTAGTAATATCCATTATACCTTAAACGATATTCTTTGCACTGTAAACAAGTATTCTCCTTTATAATTTATGTAAGATTCATATAAATGATTTACGAAATAAAGGAGTAAAAAGTTTTTTCTAATTCAAAGTCTCACAGTTTAAAATTCAGTTTGGAGCTTAATTTAAAAATATTGCTGTTATTGTAGATTCATGTACAGTAATGTTTTTGTCTAATAAAATAAAAAAACACTTTAATAATGTAATATTGTACATATGTTTAAGATTAATCAACTATTTAATTTATTGAACGTTTGATTAACTCCCTTAACAATAACTGCATCTTTATGCTGATGTACCTTCTATGTTAAGCTTTCAAATAAAATGAAGTTATGATTATTTGTTTAATTGTTATCTGTAATCGTATCTGCAAAGTGCAAAGAACCTCGGTTAAATGGAACTCAGATAACCGAGACTCCACTGTAAATGCAAATTCTCACTGCTGAATTCAAGCGGTGGTAAAAAAAAAAAACACTTCTCGACTATTAATGTGTAGTGGGTCTACAAAACAGGTGATCGCTAGACAAGTGGCGGTAATTTAGTCAATAGTCTGCGATCAATTTTTTGAGTTACTGTACCTTTAGAAAATAATAGTTACGAAACATACCTTCGCCGAGGATATAAGTAAGTAAGGATTGGCAGGAGTTGTGGCAAGAGACAAAACAATATCTGTATGCCCACACAGTAATTCGCAATTCATTGTGGAAATATCGTACAGTTTTATATCGCAGCTATTGGTAGCAATTGCTATATAGCTTCCATCATCTCCAAGATATACAATATCCAAAATTTCATCACTGTAACCTACTAACTGCAACAATTTCCAATCTTAATTAATTCCAATACACCCAGTAAAGTTCAAATACATTAATACCGTGTAACTCAAGCTTACTTGTTTCACATACTCGAAAGTTTCTAACGAGTGAATAATTATATTCTGATCAACTGTAACTATAGCAAAGCTGTTACTGATGTCATTGTAAAGCAAATGCGTTATAGATAGATGACCCGCCTCTTTTGCAGCTGATACAATAGAATTTTTTTGTACATACACTTCTTGACCACTTCTCATTTCCCAAATTTTTATGACACCTAAACAAGTTTAAATTACGCGATAAATATTTCATTGGTATTTGCAAATTCACATTACTTTAACATGTCGATCGCCCACCGTAAATCGGGCATGTTTCCCACTGGGCCCAAATACTTCCCCGCCGCAGGTCCGCGCTCTAACAATATACAAGTGCTTATAATTTTATATTTCTTTGTCATTCAAAAGAAACAGTTCATAACTTGAAAACTGAAAAAGATCTACAAAGAAATGAAGACAGATTCATATTGTCCTAGATGCTCTACAACAATACAACATTTCTTGAATTGCAACAGCAAATATCATAAGACCCTACAGTAATATTACATAATTTGATTAGAAAGAAACTATTTATAACTGTTTGCATGCACATTTATGTGTTGTTAGTATGAAATAGTCATATTATCGACTTCCGAGATTTGGGTGAAGCGGCGATCAACGTGTTAAAACATTAATAAATTACAGAGCAGACTAGAACAAAATAATTGTACCGATTGTGAATTCTATGGAATAGTTCAGTAATTATCCTTATTCTTTGCTAAATATTGTAAACCATATAGCAAAAACTTCACGGTACCTTTTTCTCCTGCTGCTGCAACGTGAATGGCTTCTTCACCTTTTTTATGGGGAAGTACAGGTGATGGTACATTCTTAGGTATAATAAATATACCTTCTATTTCCTCGTAAACTGGTAAAACACGTAATGATGCTCCGGAAGAAATATCCCATAAAATAAGTACTCTATCTCTCCCTGAGCTATACATAAACAACATACGTTTTTATTTATAGAATTTTTGTGTTTTAAAAGATAAATTTAATGTAGTTTCAATATATTACCTAACTAAATAATCCTCTTCTTTGAAAAAAGACAGGGAGGTAACTTTACTGAAGTGTCCTGAGAGTGTAACTTTTCTTTGACCAGATTTAATATGCCAGCCATGTATTTTAATATCATCACCAGCAGCAAAAACAAGACCTTTCTCGATGTTGGGATGAAAAACGAGGACACTGCAATCATATTATTGTTCGAAAAATTATCCCCAATTACATTAATTGTATTATTTTATTGTTCCCGAAATTAGTCCCAAAAGTTATCCTCACACTCCTAAAGAACTCTGAACCATTTTTTCATACAACAAGTAGTTTATGAATAATTTGCATTTATAGATTAGAACAGGACGCACCGCATATCATTTCCTAGCATTTCAATAGCGCTTTAATAAATGGAAGAAAGGTAATACTTTATTTTAAGTACCTGACAACTCCTTGTACACCTTTCAGATTATGAGTACAAGCATGGTCTTGCAAATTCCATAATCTAATAGTACCGTCGCTACCTCCAGAAACCATCAAATTTCTTTCACTGCAATGTGCGATTCGAGCTACAGGGCTCTTGTGTATAGATTTCCATAATTTAAGTAATTTATTATCTGCAATAACCATACTTTGATAAAAGATATTGTATTATATATATACAAGGTATCCCAGAATAAGTGGGATATGTTTTGGGGATGACTTGAGCACATCAAAATAATGCAAAATATTTGATTTTGTTTTCATGTTAAATATAGCAAATCTGTATCGCACTAATTCTTTTGCTAGATAGACATAGTACCACTCAATTCCATGGCATTTTAGCCAAATTTCTAAACAATTTCGGAAAAACCAATTTCCAAGGTAATGGATAGGTCGTTAGAGGTCTTATTTCTTGATCTGTCCGCTGACCATACTTTACCCTTTAACAGTGCAATAGAAAGGAACAATCAGGAACGAAAAGGAGTAACTATAATTATGCAGTAAATATTAATCTATAATAAACTGCATGTCTTAAACCAGAAGTATCTATGGTAAATAATTGCGACGCGATGACAGTGATGTCGGTTCGGACCCGAGTATCGCTCAGGATACGTTGTTCGTTAGTCGGCGCTTTGTCAGAGTCTCGCTCGGGGTGAATTTTTAAAGGGCTAAATCTAATAGCTTTTTATTTGTGAACTCATTTGAAATTCATTATGATCTTCATGAAAGAATGGAATAAAATTTCCAACGAATCCATGCAAAAATCTGGACACATAGAGAGAACAAGTCGGTGGTAATACATCCATATCTCTTACGAAATAAGTACATAGAATTTGTTGAAAATCATATCTTCTATAACTGGAAAACAAAATAAAACAGGTCATATGTTTATATGAACCGTTTTTCATGGTTTACATGTACTGACGTCACCCTTAAAATAATTCCCACTTATTCTAGGACTTTCTCACATTATTCTGCTCACTTTTATCAGCAAAGCATAGATAACCATGTTGAAATCACTTTTGAAATGGCATTAATTGTAAGTACAAACAAAAGCTAACTTCAAAATCCTAATTCAATGTTATTATAATACAGGAAAGAAGGATATTTGAACCAACTACTAGCATGATAATAGCTAATGGCGAAGGACGTCAAGTTCAATGAATGGTCACGAAACTAAGTCAAATCCAACATAAAAAGATGACTTAATTGTACAATACAAAGTATATTGCTAGTAGGTTTGAATTTAATTGAATAGTTTCAAATGTTTCGGAAGCACTTCGAAAAACGAAAACAATACTCTTTGTTATGTTTACTGAGATGTAAGAAATATTTTCGAGTATAATGGAATCCCGGAAGAGCAGATCTGAACCTTTTATGAGTAGAACCTTTTAGATCGTCATCACAATCTACAACCTATGATAGTCTTTGCTATTAACTAACTTCTCAGTTCTCAGCAACCAAGACACGTTAAAATAAATGGCAATGATACCTATTCACATATCACTTTCACTCAGTAAAAGAGTTCGAATCTTTCTTGCATCAACTACTAACAAGTACATTTTCGAACCTATAGGTACTCATTGAATCTTTATTACTTTTGACTAATATTCGAAACCCATCAAATGAAACTTAATTATTACAAATGACTCGTATTCGGAAGTATATATTAAACTTGAATCTATTCCTGCTATCAGTTAATACTTTGGCACCATAGTAGCAACCCTGTACATGCAAGTTTGTTTTAACTAAACTAGTAGAAATGCAAAACATCTAATGACATGCAAGAGCAATTTTAAAAACATAACATTAGAATTTTTCTGAATACACACTACATCCTGCGCTTAGTGCTGTTCCAAAAATGATTTCCATATTCTGATAAACCTCCACATAAATTAAAACCACTTTTGTCCATAATAATAGAAATCAGTATTAATATTATTAAAAGACAACAAGTGGTAGTATACAAACAACAAGGCTTTTACCTTTCCAATTCCATAGTTTAAAAAGACCACTTTTGTGATGTGTAATGATATTTAAGTCATTATCACTTGCAGTGAATGTGTTAATTGTATCTTCCTCCTCATTACTATTGCTCTCTCCCAAACATGATATTACTATACCATTTTTTACAGATAATATACAAACTGAACCATTCTTTTGACAGAATATGTATTGTCCATCTGTACTCCACTGTATAACAAAAAATGATTGAACTATTTGGCCAAAAAAATGAAAAAGTTATTTAAAAATAATTTGGCTTAACATACTTGTACATTTCCTCCTGTGTAGAATGCACCATGTTTAGATTCTACCTCGTATCTGGAATAAAAGTTAATAAGCTGCATAATACGCAATTAAGTGAATGAATAATCAATTAACTTATAACAGTTAAAATGTTTCTTTAAGGGAAGATCTACATATAATATATTCTAGGTTTACAATGAAACTAATACATAAATAGTAATACAGACACGATAACTGAAGGCTCCAGAGGACCATTAAATTGTACAAATTAGACAGGACTTGCGTCATCAAAGCTTTTCAATAAAAGAGGATTAACAGACAAAATCTTGACTTACAGAAGCTTTGTACATAGGTCAATATTCAATTTTTTTATGCACTCATTGCTAGCTCTAAAGTTATTACATTCTATTGACCTAGCAACAGATTCAGCTTTAATTATTTCATTCAATTGTTTTAATTCATATTGTTGGGATTTTACGGATTGGAACTCCCCTCAAACATTCATATTTGTTTTTTTACTTTGTTGAATATCTTCGAAACGAGGATAAATATAAAGAAATTAAAAGTTGTGGAACCTTATAAAAAACAGTACAAATCAAACCTTAATATGCACAATGAATTGATAAAAGGAACTAATTCATTTTATTGAGATGAAACAAAATTCAAATGAACATTATAGAATAATGAATTCTGTTTTTCATTGATGTTTGGAAATTGACTATTAATAGGCAGCTATAACATTTATTAACAATTTGTTCTTCCTTAAAATTATGTATGTTTATGTAAGAATTTTTTTCAATTTCTTCCCATAAAATGTACTGATAAAGTTTGTCTATAGAAAACTGAACACCCTGTATATTCATTCAAAAATTTATAACATCAAAATAAAAAATGGAAGTATTCTTTTAATACATTAACAATGGCTATAGTCTTATGGAAATTATAGCATATGACTGCAACTTTTCAATGACTTAACCCTTTGGTTATTGGCATTCATTCCCGGTTTGTAAATATGAAACATACCTCGCCTTTGTATGTAGTACTTGACATTAAATGTTATTTCTTATAATACGATTAGGTTTACTTAATAGATATTTTCTGTCGTTATTATATAATTTGAGTTGTGTTCACATCAACCGCTGTACATTAAATTGTTTTATTTCTATTTAAAAAATGTGTATAATATATTCTTGTATAATCCTATTTTGCGTATAGAAGATAAAAAGAGTATACTAAATTTATGTCGTTTGAAAAACACACAAAATATTGAGATAAAATTATGTTTACATATAACAGTATTATTTAATAGTTAATAAAAGTAAATTAAGACACATCATTTAAAAATATCATTCAGTATTACTTACATTTCTTTTAAGGCGACGTGGCTCATTTTTAAATTATATTGTCAAAGCTTGATTAGTTTAATAAATATTTGAGGACTGACTTTTTCCATATACAATATTTGTTGGTTATGTTTGTCAAAACTGGCGCACGTGTACAGGGATGAAAACGATGTTTCGATAATTTGGAAAGTTTTTCCATCGATAGTATAGAAATCATCGATACTTTTTTGTAGTGTTACGCTATCGTGTTAGTAGGCCTTAATATCTAGTGACATCGAATCAACGGTCGACGATATAATTATAACTATCGATAGCGATAATAACTTGGGAGCGAAATTCGAAACCGGATAGGGGCACGCGATAAATAAAGCCGTACATTATTTTAAGTGCAGATCCTAGAACATTTCACTTGGAAGTTTCTAAAGCTTATTTACTACAGACGGTAAAAATACAGCTAAGCCTAAAAAGTCACGTACAACCCTTGAAAAGTCGACCCCCACGATATCCGGGGCTGGTCACCACATGGCCTACCCCGAAACAAAGGAACCCTTGAGAACCCCACCAGCTCTTCGAAGCGCTCTCCCCGACTTTCGCGCGTTTTCCTCTGGTTTTCCCGCACTTTTCCCTTAGTTCACGCGCACCCTGGCTTGTCACGCGGAAACTGAAGCGTTGCCACCTCCACATGCCCAGCCACATCAAGAACCAACCCCATTGGACAGGAAAAAGTCAAAAGGAGGAGCAAGGAACTCGGGAAGAGGAGTCAGAGGCGAAAAGGAAAGAAGAACCCTCGCAGCAGCAGAACTTCTTTATCTCTTGTCACGAACAGTACTTTTCTACGCTGAGTTACGGAACAAACAGTCGTTCTTTTTAAACTTTACAATTGTGTGTTTGATTCTTCCGCGCTTCTCCACAAGCAGAGCGGTCCAGCGTTCCACGGGCACCCGAATCCACGGAAATTCCCTATATCCCACCAATAGACTCGCAACAACGCTATCGCGTTAGTCAGGCTTAATGTCTAGTGACATCGAACCCTGAATCGACAGTAAAATCGCACTTATCGATAGCGACAGGAATTCGGGAGCTAAATTCAAAATCAGATGAACCCAATCTATACATCTGTTAATTAATGTACGCATATCTTTAGAAAACGCTGTAAGACTCGTCGACCTTTTCGCGTATTTTACTAGGTTTTTTCCATAACTCCTCATTTACCTTTACCATGCGACTTTCACGCGTTCGCCAGGTTTTCCCAATTCTCCCCTTTGCGCGCACACCCCTACGTCCGTACCGGAAAGCGAAATTGTTGCCACCTCCACGCGCCCAAGGACGAACCAAGGCTCACCAAAACTCAACCCCATTGGCCGCTACCAAAAGGAGAGGGTGAAAATAGGAACTCAAGAAGAAGAACCAGAGCTGTAATGGAAAGAAGAAGAAGCCACATTCGAAGAACTTCGTTAATTCTTGAACCACCAGTATCTCTTACGCTGAAAAATAGAATAAATAGTCGTTCTTTCTAAACTCGATAAATTGTGTTTGATTTTTCCGCGCTTCTCCACGAGCAGAGCGGTTCAGCGGTCCACGGGCAACCGAACCTACCTAAATTCTCCACATCCCACCAATAGATACGCAACAGTAGACTTCCTAATTTAAATCTAAAGGCGGGATTTGTGTTGTAAGCGACTTTAAGTTATGACGACTAATCATGATCGATTATTTTCCTTTCGTTAGTACCCAGTCAGCCAAACCTGTTATAACAGATCATTGCGTATGCCTGTTGCCAGCCTTTGTAAGCAGACTAGCGACAGTTCGCTACGTTATCTGTTTCACGCAGCAGACTGTCGGCAGTTAGGAAATAAAACCTGGTATAACAGATGAGCGACAGAAACCTAGCAGGCCTGCTGACGAGAAATAGTTTCCAAAGTCTATCTATACATATATAGTGCGTCCAGTGCTAAATGAAAAAAGTGGAATGAGAGCGGCCGTAGCGCCTTGCCGATGTTGCGTTCTAAGCAATAAGATGCGAAGCTTATGAATCAATTTTTAATTACACTAATAATTCAGTTACTACTAATGAAGCTATACATTTTATTCAATATTTTAAGTATTTGATAGAATTTTAATTTTTCGCGTAATATTATTCTTGGTTTGTAGTATAGGAACCACTTTCGAAATATAACGCTCATGGGGCTCATGTTTTAACAAACTCTAATGTTCCAACAAGCCAGTTTAAAACAAACTACAATTTTATTTCCGTTACTATTGTTCTATTTAGACTCACATTTTGTACTTCATGGCAAATAAGGATGCCTGTCACCTACCTAGTACACTATTCTAATTAATGAAAAAAAGGAAACAGACATCTGTATTTGTATTGTAACATCAGTATCTTTTTTATAATTAGAGATCTACTGTGTGGGTGATCATGAGGTAATTTATTTAAATATCTGACGATTAAAACAAAAATACTTAATTATAAAGTATAACAAACACTTTCGGACTCCCAGATATAATTATATCTTCTTAATTTATATATATTTTGTAAATATTTGTGCAGATATATGTATTATTCCTGAATATTTATTAATGGGTTTGAAACATAATAAATTGAACATTAATAAACTTTGTTTTTTAATTATATGTAATACATGCCTTACTGTAAAAATAAAGATACAATGTGGTCTGAAATATATCATATTCGGTCTCATTTTAATCGGAAGAATTTCAATAATTTGTTTAAAAAAGTTAGGAGTCGAAAAAACTAAAAATGAAAAAGTTAAGCTGTCGTTTTTATTATAGTGTTACGTATGAAGAATATTCCATACGTCGTTTTCAACACGTTTTTCGAGCTCGCCTGTGTGATGGGAAAACGCCCTAAAATTCTTTCGGTTACCATAAACAGATAAAGGGGTCCTGAGAACATGTGCGACCCGCTGCATTATAACCAAGACGGGCGTGGTCCGACGAAGACTTCTTAATTTCCTTATATGGAAAGTTCTAATGCGTTCCCGCGCATTTCGGGGTATATAAACCTTTTTGTTTCTACCCTCGTTGGTTCAGAGTTACAGAGAGTTACCCAGATTGGGCTTAGTGCATCTTTCGAATCATAGATTAACCCGTTAGAATCCGCTAGTCCGGTTCAAGTGCTTTCGGCATACTCTTAAAAGCAGCTCTCAGACCCCGCATCGCCAGTGCGTCAACACCGTGCAAATATTAGGTAACTTACACACTTAATATTATTTCATCGCAACAATTACAATTGTACAGGCGACTGATTTAAATATATATATATATATTTATTATATGATATAAATATATATATATATAAATTAAATAAATAAATAAATAAATAAATATATATATATATATATATATAATTTGTTCACCATTAAATCGAGTAGATTCGTTAAACCTATCTTTACTCCGTAATCCTTTATATCAGTAATAACGTTCCCACAGATACAATTTAACCGCTCGAGTTGCATCGAATATTAATTTAGAGTTACGAGACAAACTAACATTTCCTGCGGCTCCCTGATTTCGCATCAGGTTCGTCCGTACGTTTTCCAACCTCCGAACAGCTCCCTGGCTCCGCGCCGGGTTCGTCTGTGAATAAGCCAACCTCCTAGCAGCTCCACGGTTTCGCATAGGGTTCGTCTGCGAACTTCTTTCCTAGTGGCTCTCCGATTTCGTATCGGGTTAGTCCACGACGTTTCACCCTCCTGCGGTTCCCTGGTTTCACATCATGTTTGTCCGCGCTTGACTCCATTCCTGAGGCTCACCGGTTTCGCATCGGGTTCGTCCTCGCTACATACATCCCAGCGGCTCTCCGATTTCGTATCGGGTGCGTCCGTGCACCTTACTAACAAATTCTCAACCATATTCCTTGGGTTATATCAACCTCGCCGGCCTAGGCGTTGCCCACAGCCCCGACTCGCAACAATTGCATCGTTTTGCATTTGTGTAATCACACCGACACGGTGGTATTTAAATTTTTCGGCTGCACGGCCATCGTCATATCTTTGTTTTTTCCTTGGCAACCTAGCAACACCGACACTGACACTGACAATGTCTCAAACCATTTACACATTGATCAACAGTATATCATATACTGTATATGTGCACCCATTTCTAATTGGCATGGCACTGCCCTGTTCGGTTTGACGAGCGGTCGAGTTTTGTAGTTCGTTTAGTGGGATGAGAAATCCCCACACCACTTTTTTCATTTAGCTCTGGACGCACTATATGTATATGCACTAGCGACCTAAATTGCGCGCCTCTACAGTAGAAAGATAGACTCTCGTATTTTCTGACGTCATTACTGTAGAAAATGGAGAGTTATTCCTCGTGTTCTTTAGACTCGACATCAGTACCGCGTACTGCCCCGAATAAAGGATCATCGCTTTCCCCGCGAGTCAAGCAGACCCGAATTCGATGCGCACTTACATATCTATCTCCCAAAGTGTCTCTGGAGTATCTCTAGACCCACAAGTCCTCACTTTTAAACTAAACAATCTGCAATGCTTTCTTTATTACTGCATACACAGTTCTTGATCCTCGACTACACATAGATACAAGACATCCATCAGACAATACAGTAGCTATACTAAACGAAAGACATTTTATAACAAACATATCCCCAACGGAAAAAAGAAAAACGCAACAAAGAAGATGTGCAGTTTACAGGGTGACAAAACATCAGGGAACATCGAGGATTGGCGTGTAGCTGGGGTGTTTATAAACAACACTTTTCTTGATAATAATGTTATATCTGTATAGTTTCATTTTTGAGGTATTAACGAAAAACACTCGCAAATGAGAGCGCCCGTCGGTCATCGGCCGACGCACGCTCAGGCGCGAACCGATCACTTGCAGTTGGTCCTGATGGGGGCATCGAGGGTACTGAGGGAAGCATCAGCAAATGTTACATTGTCTTGATTAAGAATAATGTGGAATTATTTATTACTCACGAATAAGAAATACACTAATAAATCGTGTAATAACCGTGTTCAATACGTTTATTCATTATCCGAAAGGAATGAAGTGTTATTACTTATGAAAAAAATACTTTTTATATCAGTACGTTTTCAGGTGGATAAACTATGTTTTGAGAAAAACGATTCGCATAACTAATGTTAGGAAAAGCTAGTTAAACTTACTCATTCGTTCGCAAATTAACCTCCCTAACATTGTGTGAATCCTGACCCAGGCAACGCTCAATAGCTGATGCTCTTACGGCCGGCTTAGTATCCTTGCACAATCACTTAACTTCACGATAATGTTTACAAGTCCATTACTAATGCTTAAAAACAATTACCACATTTTCGACGGCGAATCGCAAACGAATTCTCATCGTTCCACACATGCGAATTGTGGCCACTGATTCATCCCTCCCGATTAAAATGAGCTTCATCTGTCCACAAAACGTACTTGCAGAACAACGAAATCCGCTCGATTTTTTCCAACAGCCATTTTGAATATTCTATCCGTTCGATGTAATTTGTGGGGTGTGATGTCTGCACCCGAAAAAGTTTGTAGGGGTGCATGTTGTGCTGCTGCAGATGCCGGTGTACTGTGTCTGGCTGAAATTAAAATAAAACAGAAAAATACACCACTTCCTTCCTTCTTTATGAAATGTTAACCGACACGCCTGCTGACCTCTCGCACAATCTGAGTGCTATCCCGGTCGAATCCTTTTTTTTTTTTTTACGAGGTGGAAATCTTGAAAAGACACCTCCTGCCCTGGGGACGAGCATGAGGTAGTGTCGGATTTTTACCGACTAAAACCACCTCGGTTACCTCTCTTCTGCTCTTGTTGGGGAGGCCCCGGGAACTCCGGAGATTACATCCGATGCCTCCCCAGGCTCTGACTGTTGCAGCCCCTGTCCTCGGGGGGATCAGATGGACGTTTACGCCGTCCGGGCTCCTCCCCGCTTCTTCCTGCTGCTGAGTTGGCCTCTGGTTAGGACCCAGCGTCCCTTCCGCCACCGGCCCGCGGTCGTCGCTGTGGGTATCGTGGGGAGGGGGCGGCGCAGCAGCCTGTGTTCATTTACGTCCCTTCGTTGGACCGCGGGCGCAGGAGGGAGCCCCCAGCCTATGCCCTGCCGGTCGGCCCTGGTCGCTGCACAGCGAGCATCGTGGGGCGGCCGAGCACTTGCTCGCCCGGTTGTCACTACCCCCGTATCTGTAGCATAGCCCATTCCTGTCCACAGGGCTACTGCTCCCGCTCCTCGGATGCCCCAGCTTCAGGCATCTAAAGCACTGGAGCGGGCGCGCTTGAAGGGGCTCCACTGTGGCACTACATCACTCGACAGTGAGAGTTCCCGTGTTCGCCACCCGGTGCGCCACCTCCAGCGGGCATCGCATCCACACCGCCCCGCGCCCCGACGCACAGTGGGGAAAAACGGCAATTTAGGCGTGCAAAAGTCCAAAAACAAAACACAGAGTAGACCTATAATTTTATATGCAATGTCAAGCTAGATGTCCGTAGCACCTAAAAATGACATTTTTATTTCTTAAATCCATTGTTGTTAAGCGTGGCATGGGATACAAACGTTAACAATTGAAGATAGCTTAAAAATGAAGAGTACTAATTTCACCTGTATTTTAATGCTCAGGACCTTAATGGTATTTCTGTTTGCAGGAACTGTATCAAGAAAGATTAGGGATGTGTAAAATGAAAAGAAAAATTTTATAAAAATTTTTTAATATTTTTTTCAAGAAAGTTTCAACAAACTAATTTTCAACGCGTTCTTTTATGAAATACTTTTAAACTCAACTGACCTTCGCGCTAATTTTTAGATACACGTTAAGAATGGGATGTATACTATATGCTCTATAAAATTTGGCTGCAGCCAGCTGCAGCTGCAAAAGTTATTGCATTTTTTATAGAATAGTTCAAAGCCGAGAACGTTCGCACTGATGCGGCCTACGGTAGACGGTAGATGATCGGGTTCCACTTTTTCATTTATGAACATTTATAATTTACAGATATAAAATTTACAATAAAGAGAATAACAATATATATAAAAAAATTAATATTAAATAATAACAAAAAAATATTTAATTACAAAAAATTTATAAAAAAAAGTTATTGATCCTCTATTTCACTTCATTTTCAAAGATTGAAATTTTCCGGGAGCATAAACTTTAACATAAATTGTGTTAATGGTTTTTAATACCCTGTGCCCCCCTTCCAGGCCATCCACAGCGCGTTGTGTCTCTGGAAGGGGAACATTATGAAAACGTTAGACGTTAATAAAACGCAAGAGTTGTTCCCCTTTTGCGGAGAAAACCCATAATTATATCATCAACAAACGTTACCATGAACTATATATTATTGAGTGTTTTATTGTTTGGGTTATTTTAATATTGTATTTGTTCGGAAAAGGTGATTAACTCTTTAATTACCTTTATCCCTTTGCGAGTAAAGATAACGCGAAAAATAACTTCCTTTGTAGGGCGTGGTGCATGTATACAAGGATTAAACCAGAGCCAAACCTCTGGAGGTTTATGACAGGGTCACTGATATTAAATTAACATATAAAAATATCAATAACGCACAATATATACCTCCTAGGGATAAAGACGTACGGAATCCAGTACACAAAAATTTAATATCCAAAAAAATATTTAAATAATTTAATATCCATAAACTATTTAAACAATGACAAACGCGACAAAAAGTAAACAAGGATGGAATATGTCAATCGTTTTCTTCTAGTTAATTGTCAACAAAAAAAGCGGGGCACGTTGATCGGGAGTCTACCGTAGGTCGTATACGCTCGACATCGAACTATTCCATTAAAAATGCAATAACTTTTGCAGCTGCAGTTGGCTGCAGCCATATTTTATAGAGCATATAGTATACATCCCATTCTTAACGGCTATGTAAAAATTAGCGCGAAGGTCAGTGGAGTTCAAAAGTGTTTCATATAGAAAGACTTTTGCACGCCTAAATTGCCGTTTTTCCCCACTGTGCGACGGTCTAAAAGTGATGCTCCCCACCCTTATATCTCCCTCCGGGCATTTTCCGGCGGTGACCATAACCGCCACTACCTCTTGGGGCCTGGTGGACACGTCTAGGCCCCTCGCGCGGAGTTCGGCCGTCGTCGCGGTTCTGGAGACCCAGACTCCCGACCCCTCCAGTACTCCGGCCATTTTCGAGAACAGTTGCTGGGCCTCCTCCTGACTGCCAGGCCCTCGCACCTCGAGAATCAGCCCGCCCGTCCTAGATGTTTTTGGCTTTACGCCTTCAATCCCCAACTCAGCGAGGCTGATCTTCTCCCTGGCCACCGCCATCGCCTGGGCGTATGTTAGCCTGGCCTCGGGCGTCGCTGTCAGCCTGACGGCGGCTGTTCTCGGGGGCCGTTGCAGGACGGATCTCTTCTCCTTCTGGCGCCCCGAGGTGCCACCGCCCCCAGCTGTCGCGGCGTCCTCCGTTGCCCGCGTCCTTGTTCGGCACCGCCGCTGCAGCCCCTGGGATCGTTGTTGTTGCATTAGTGGATGAGGATGAGGATGAGCGGGGCCCGTGGTGATCATCCGCCTCCTGTCCCGCTCCGCCCCGCCCTCACCTTCCCCTTTCTTTTTGGCCTTCTTGCGGGTCGCCTTGCTGTGGACCACCCTCCATTCTCCGTTGCTTTTTCCCAGAGGCGCCAGCACCGTCCGCGAGATCGGAGGCGCTGCATCTGCGGCCAGCGGCCGGGTTCTGAGGCCCGGTGTCGCGTCGACCTCCTCGCGCGAATCTCCCATCGCCCCATCTTCTGCCCGGGAGATGGAGCCAAATGCGGCCATTAGGCGCCACTCCAACAAGCCGCCCATTCGACTCCTTCTGCGCCTCCTGGCGCAGATTCTCCACTTGGGGAAGGGCCCGCTCCGAACTCCTGCTGAACTTGACCACCGCAGTCGCAGGAGTCTCGCGTCTTCGGGCTGCTCCCTCATTGGACTCCGACGTCGTCGAGTCCCCACCGTCGCAGCCGCCCTGTCGCGGGGAGTCTGCGGAAACCCAAACCCTGGGCCTTTTCCTTCTTCTCCCGTTGTTTTTCTTGATCGTTTCCTGGATGCTCGTTCCAGAGCCTGATTGCGCCTCCGGTCCTCCTTCCAGTGCGCCCGTCCTTTCACCAGTCGTCGAAAGGTGTGCGGTGGCCTGGCTTTCCACCACCGACACCCCGCGGTCGTTAGATGACGACGCAGCAGGGGCCCGCTTGACTACCCCCACTACGCCGGCCCTGGAGGCCTCCTGGTGAAAATCCTGACCTACGCAACGCTCAACAGCTGATGTAACAGCCGGGTTGGTATCCTTGCACGATCATTTCGCTTCAGGATAACTCCACTTCGCGGTTACTTTCACTTGCATTGTCAAATGTGAGGATATTGTCACAGGCGAAAATGAAGAGAACTGCTGTGGGATATGGTGATAGGGAATGGAATAACTTCCCATTCAATACTTGACACAAGCTTTATTGTACTCAAATCTTTAACCAAGACTCTTCTTGAATTCTGCTCACACACTAACTCTCGCACGCTTCATTCGCTCCATATATTCTCCCACTCGCAGCTTCTCTCTTGTTCTACCCCTCATTCGTTCTCACTCATTCGGACCCACACCGACACACACATCCTTGCCACGTGTCACAGGTCGACAACGGGTCACCATGCACTCAAAGCTTCTCGTGCATTCCCAGAAAGTATTCGCTCTTTCCTAGAGATAAACATTCGTTCGACGTCTCCACTAACACTTCTCATTCGCACCTCACGCTACATCCGATACTTCCAGTCACAAAACGGTTTTGCCTTAAACCTAAGGCGGAGACGTGGCGCCGGCTTATCGCCGCCACATTGCTTTTAAAAAACAAGATTACTTTATTGTATTTACAATGCTCTTGACTTGACAACTGTTGGTGATGAACTCTAGTTCTTGAATGAATCCTTATGCGTTCTATCTATGGGCTTTTATAGCATGTCCTAACTGCGTCTTAGGTGTCATGTTTCATCTACGTTGATGCCTTGATGTTGTGCTTCTGAGTTCCTTCCTTATCTTATCTCTTTTCCTGTGTATTCTATTATCTCTCCTTCTGTTTAATCCAATTTGAAGGTCATAATATTTAAAAACATTTTATTGTTCCTACGTTTGAACATTTCGTAATATTCTGTAATATTTGTACGGTTCATGTTGCTCGTTCGGTTAGCAGGATGGCTCTGCCAGCTTAAACGTTCGCACTCGCTTCCACACGCTCCCCGCACATGTTTTTAAATGGGATGACATTGTTGTGCCAACGCTCACACTGCAATGGAGTCAACACAAGGGCCGATGCTGCCCTATGTGCTCGGTTTCTGCTGCCGAATTTCCACTAACTTTGGAGATAGTGTGTGTTCGTGTGCGTGTGAAAGCGGGAGCGAACGTCTAAGCTGGCAGAGCCATTCTGCTCACCGAACAAGCAACATGAATCGTACAAACGCAGAATATGTATTTCAAAATGTTTAACCGTAGTAAAAGCAACTCGCTTTCCAATACATATCCCCGCACTTGAAGTTATCGTAAATTGAAGTGATCGTGTAAGGATACTGTGGGATTGGAAGTTTTAGGAGAAATGAACTCTCTCTCTCTCTCTCTCTCTCTCTCTCTCTCATTCATATCCTTAAAAACATAGAAACAGAGGACACGGGTCTGCAGGCCATCGTTGCACGCCTGCAGACCAGCTGTGTACCAGGTAGCCCGGTCGAAGACGACCCGTGCCCGGTGGTTGAGCGCTTCGCACTCCTACAATACTAACCCAACCGCAACATCAGCTGTTGAGCGTTGCCTAGGTCTGGATTTGCACAATGTTAAGCAGTTTAATTCGGGGACGAATGAGTAAGTTTATTTCGCTTTTCCTAGGTTAGCGTCAGCGTATTTTTAAAGAAAGGAATAGGATCGGGTGGCGAAGTGCTACGCACCCTGTGGATAATTTATGATGGGGACGCAGTCCTACGGGTGGTCGAAGAGTGTTTTGGGAATGTCCTAGGATTGAGTACGTTATTGAATGTCTTGGAAGTGAATGAATGGAACCAAGCATCCTGTCGACAGGGGTTGGCTGGCGACCACTCTTGGTCTTCCAACTATCGGGTGTAGAGGGTTGTTTATTAGATACAAGAGACAGAGTTTAAGGCAAGCGACCCGACGTCGTATTGCTGAAGAATAGGGACTCTGTTCCTGGAGGATCTGGCCACGGAGTGGGAAAGGCTATGGCTTTTGGTAAGAGGACTGTGATGAACCCCATGGGCACATACTCCAGAACCTCGAGCGAATAAGCATACCACCTTTCTTAAATCTTACCAACGAATACAAGTAATCTGATTATTTCGGACAAATAATACCATATTATTTTTTTTTTGTTTGACTGTTTAAAGTCATCGACTGCAGAGGTCACTAGCGACTACGGTGAAGTTATGGAACAGTGATCTTTTGAAGGTTGAAATATGGTGTTTAAAACCTATACCTAAGTTGCACCTATATTTTTGGGGGCAATCTGGAGCGCAAGAACCACGGTGTAAAGCACATGTAACATGCATAGTGGTGCCGGCTGAAATCGGCTGAGCGGCGGGACTCGAACCGAAGACCGTTCGATTACGAGTTCAGCCGTCAACCGACTGAGCCACCACGGCTCTAATTCCACATTATTCTTAATTAAGACTATGTAATATTTGCCGCACGCTGCCCTCGGTGTCCTGGATGCCCTGCTAACATCACGACCGACTGCAGCAGATCAGTTCGCACCTGAGCGCGCGCCAGCGGGCGCTTTCATTGGGCTGCTTTTTTCGTTAGTAATTCAAAAACGAAACTACAAACAACATTTTGGTCAAGGAAAACGTTATTCAGAATCACCTCAGCTACACCCCATTTCCCGATGTTCCCTGGGTTTTGGACCACCCTGCAGATTCTTTCAATCTTAGCTTCCTTCTCATTCGATTCCTCATTTGCTCTCACTCCTTTGGAATACACACTGCAGACATTCCTTGGTGACGCTCCGTTGACACAATCTTTTCAAATACTCAGCTCAAAACATATCTTTTACACCTTGGAATCATTCTAAACAGTCACGTAGTATTTCCAATTCCAGAACGTACTATACGATGATGCGATAGAGGAGGGTTTTTTAGTGGGTAGTTGCCGCACAAAACCTTAAGCAGCAGAGCCCTACATAACCCGGCGTAGGCCGGGTATGCGCAAATAAATTCTTCCCTCCTCGAACAAAAAGGGTGTTTCGTAACTATGGGAACTCCCGAAAATGGTGGCCTTCAGCGACGAGGTCATCCGTGAGACCAGATTTGTGGTCGTCAGATGAAGTTTTTTCCAGATGAAGTTTCTCATCCCCTCAGCGATCGCAGTGGAAGATGACGTGGTCTGCGTTATCTACCGGATATCCGCAGTCCCAGCAGTCCTCACTGGTCGTTCTTCCTATTCTCTTCCTGAAACTGCGAAACGAGCCATACCCAGTTAGGATCTGCATCGTGTGGAAGTCCTAAAAGAGGGCGGGGGACTGCTGCTCGAAAGTCTTGACCCAGCCGACCAGCTTCCGGGCCCAGTTGTTTGGGTTAAAACTGTCCCATCTGCCTTGCCACTGGGCTATGGCCTCTTTCCATATCTTCTTCTTAAACCTCTGTAGATGGGCAGACTCTCCTGCGCGGTCCTCCGGTGTTCCGTCTGTGGAATGGGTGTTAGTCTTCTTCGTGTAAATTTTCCAGAGGGCATCGCCCTTGATGTGTTTCAGCATTCTTCCTACCAACACACATAATGCATCATACGCCACTGTACGGTATGCCGTCGTGGTATGAATCAATGCAGCTCTCTGGCTTTTGCGTAGAACAATTGTGTTGAATCGCCGGGCGTTCACTGCCTGCGCCCATATTGGGGACGCAGACAAGACTACCGACTCCGACATGTTGTAGTACAGAGTCCTACATTTCCTAGCTAGGCCCTTGGCATTCGGAAGGAGCCCTACTAGCGCACCCGTCATCCTCGCCGCTCGCGTGCAGGTTTTAGCGATGTGGTTCTTGCAGTTACGCAGATTGTCGACCTCTACTCTGAGGTATTTCGCAGTGCTTTGCGTCCTTATAGAGGTCTCGCCCCATTCCAGGGCAATCATTTTATGAATTCTTTTCCCCGCCAGTATCAGAATCTCGGTCTTTTCGGGGGCGATCTCGCTGTTCGGATGGGTGAACCATTCTCGGATCTGCCTCAAACCGCCGTCTATCAGGAACTGAAGTTCTTCCACGCTCCTTGCCGAGACCGTGAGTGCCAGGTCGTCCGCATGCACGAAGGCTGCAGCGTTGTTGAGGCCATTCGCGAGCGTCAGAACACCGTCGTATATCAGGTTCCACAGCATCCGTGCAAGTACTGCACCTTGGGGAACTCCAGCATAGATAGTAGGACTCACCGTTCTTCCCGGGGTATAAACCACCGCTCAGGTCTCCGACGACTCCTCTCCGAGCAAGTTCGACCAGGGTGTATGCATCGTAGGCGGTTGAATGCGCTTCTTATATATCCCTATTTGGTATGCACCCGCGAGCCGCGTTACCTCCCTGATTGCCTCCACTGTACCTATGCCCTTTCTAAAGCCGTATTGACCGCAGTGGAAGGGGTCACATCTAATCTGCGCCTCTAAGGCGTCCTTCATCACGTACTCCCAGAACTTACATAGCGCCGGTAGTGCGCTAATGGGCCTGTACGCCGATGGGGTCGTCGGGTACTTTCCGGGTTTGGGCAGGGGAATCGCGCGCGCTGTCTTCCAAGTGCGCGGAAGGGTTCCCTCGAGTAGAGTTCTACGACACATCGTAGTGAGGTCAGCGGACCATTTCTCGGCAATCAGCTTGACTACTTCCGTTGGTACAGCATCTATCCCTTGTCTTTTCTCAAACTTAAGCACTTTTGCCGCTTTCGTCACCATCTCCTGCGTGACTATGGTCGTACACAAGGGGTCGGGTGCTGGGACGATATCTAGCCAGGAGTTCACCTTCTGCAGAAGCCATGTGACCGTTGAAGCTTGTTATTCACACGCCAGCGTCCCCGGTGGAGTCATGGCACCAGTCCCTCCTCTGGCTGTGTGGCTCTGAAATGATCACCGCGTCGGCATTTAGGTCTCATACTTGCTGCACCATGAGTTTCTGCGTGCGACGGGATGTCTTCATGTTTATTTGGAGGATTCGCAGTGGCTTAGCTTCGACTACCTTTTGGGCCTTAGCAATTTGTACAATTCTATTAAGGCGAGTCTGTCGTACCCCGCTTGATTCAGCGGGGCAGGCTTCTCCCCTTGTAAGGATCTTTTTCACTGCCCTCCTTCATCTTGATAAAAAGGGCCTCCAGCTTTACCTTCGGTGGCCTTCTCCGTAACGATTTGGCGGGGGGCATCTGCCTAACCTTAGGGTCTCCAGAGGGTTTCGTCTTCTAGTTTCTCTTGGCGAGGTGAAGTTTTCGTGGGTCCTGGGAAGCACTACCCGAGGCTGGCGGGGGTGTATCCCCTTTCTTCTAGTCCTCCTTCGGCGTCGAACCTTCGTAAATTCTGATTCGGTTGGGGTCCTGTCGCGGGTGCGCTGTGTGCCACTGCTGCATACGTGGGTGGTGCTCCCGGGTGGGGTTTCTTTGAGGTATCCTTCTCTTAAGGAGATCTCAATTTGCTCTTTTGTTGTGGGGGGAAGCGCTGCCTCGCGTTCAGCGTGACTCCTCAGGGCTCTATCTCCGCGGTGCGGTGAGGGAGTCACTATTAGGTTTGGTGGATTACCCTTCAGTTTTGTCTTGGGGAGGAATGGGTTTGGGTCTCATATTCCTCACAGTCGAATTGACGGTGCTTGGGAGAGATCCATGCCCCACATGGTTACTATTGGCGGAGTGGAGGTTTGCAACCCTCCCGTTCCTAGTGTCATAGACCCGCCGGAGGTATCCTTGAAGTACGCTGTCGTGTACTCCATAGGGTGCTTCCCCACTGGAGTGTGGAAGGTTTCATCCGAGACCTTACTCGCCTTGGACAGTCTGAAGTGGACGAACGTGCTGGGGAAATTGAAATGTCATGCTACTGAAATTCACGTTGAGACATTAACCAGTGCACAGGACTTGGTGCGCATAGAGTCCACAGAGGATGACGCGCTGATGCCGATAATGGAATTAATAGTGGATAATGTTAAAAAAGTGTCAGTGTTCATGGGTAATGCCACTGCAAACAGGCCAGTCGCGGGCATGATGGCTATCTATGAGCTATATGGGGCGGCTGGCAAGACGATCGATCTGTATAAAACTGAGCTCGATGAGGTTAATAAGGATGTTGCGCAATTAAATATGTGAATAAAATAGTGTAGTGCATCAAGAGAAAATTTAAGACCAGCAGTGCTAGTAATTTTTATGGCGTGTGACAATATACTATTGTTACGATGGTGCATTGGATAGAAGGTGAACTTAAGCAAATCGTTTTTCTTAAAACATAATTTATTCACCTGAAAACGTACTGATAAAAAAAATATTTTTTTTATAAGTAATAAAACACTTAATTCGTTTCGGATAATAAATAAACCTATCGAACACGGTAATTACACGATTTATTAGTTTATTTGTTATTCATGAATAACGAATAATTCCACATTATTCTTAATTAAGACGATGTAACATTTGCCACAGGCTTCCTTCGGTGCCCTCGATGGCTCCATCCCGACCGACCGCAGCTGATCGGTTCGCGCCTGAGCCCGCCCTCGCGGACGCCCAGCCGGCGCTCTTATTGGCCAGTGTTTTTCGTTAACAACTCAAAAACGAAACTACAAACAACATTTTGGTCAAGGAAAAAGTTGTTCAGAATCACCCCAGCTACACCCCATTTTCTGATGTTCCCTGGGTTTTGGGGCACCCTGTATAATAAGTCGTGTCCAGTTTTCCGATATTAGTAGGTGTGAGGTAGTACTGTGTCAATCCGGACAGGGCTTCTTATCCGGGCAAGGGAACTAAGGTACTGCAGTAGTGGCCCCAGGTACCCTGCAGGCAACGTTTGTGGCCGCATGAATTTAAGTCCCTGACGCTATTGAGCCCTCGGCACGTTACCTTACACCTTGGTTTGTGACTTAGAACAACTATTTAATCTATACTACACTATGCTAGTTTATTCTAACGGGTCTAACACGAGTGCCTGTTCAACACAAGTGCGTGCCCTCCCAGTATTGAACCAACACATAAGAATCTGTTGCAGGTGGTCCACTAGCTCTTGTAGGTAGACAAGCCGACAAGCGGTGCCCGCGACTCACCGAGTTTCGACTCGCATCAGCTTCAGTCTGGGACCGTATTTGACTTGTCTTCGGGTTGCCCATTAGCCTTAACGGCAAGCAAGACTAAGAGGGATAGTGCATCAGTCCAGATTCTACGTTCCATGTGTTACGTGTTATGTTGGGGTCGTCCAGCCTTGGTGGTATTGTAAGCGGTGTATTGTTTATTGGTCGAATACATGGCCGGTTGTCTTGTGATAGGTTATTTTATCCTTTTATCACGTGTTGTGTTCGGAACATTATTATGAGGTGATAGTTCGTACCGCCATCCCTGTGCGTCAATTGTGAGGAGAATTGAATTTGACTTTGGGGGTTGTGTAGTGTAATATAAAATTTTCCATCTTGGGTGTAATTTGCTTGTTTGTTTCACTGGTTTGCCTGATTGTCTAGAGTGAGTTTCCTCCTGTTTACCGAGAGTTAGGGTATCGGGGTACTCTCAATGGCAGTTACAAGGGCAGCAAGAGAGTTCAGATCTACTCTCATTGGTTTCGATGCACGCTCCGCATATCTTTCTGAGGTCTATACCCTGTAGGTTTGGCTTAAGAGCTTTATCTTTTAGGCCCGACCTCCGCAGGCGGGGATGCAGCTAGTTACTGCGATCCTTTGCCGCGGGATCGGGTTCAATTCGATCTGCGCCCCTGGGGGGCTGAGGTCACATTCATTTACAGAGGGCCACGTTGGAGGCCGGGAGAGCTACACTGCAGCGGGATTTGTGGAGCGCCGGCTGACACAGCAGCAGCAACTAACCCGGGGCCAGCGCGTGTGTAAAGGGAGCCCAACCCAAGGCCAAAAATCGCATAATTGTTCCCCAGTCCTCGGGGAGGGCGGTGCCGGGGGGTCCCTGGAATGGGGTTGCTTGGGTTTCAAATGGGCCCTTCCCAACACTCCTGTTGGCGTGACACCATCTTTTTTTTTTTTTTTTACGAGGTGGAAATCTTCAAAAGACACCTCCTGCCCTGGGGACGAGCAGGAGATAGTGTCGGATTCTTACCGACTAAAACCATCTCGGTTACCTCTCCTCTGCGCATTGTTGGGGAGGCCCCGGGAACTCCGGAGATTACGTCCGGTGCCTCCCCTCGCTCCGGCTGTCGCAGCCCCAGCCCTCGGGAGGGTCAAATATACCCCCCTTTCCTACTTCTCCGCCGCGCCGGGGGTAACACCCGACGCAGCCCTCCTCTAGGCCGTTGGTTGGGGCGGCTCGGGTCCCCAACCCGAGCCGCTCTCGGCTCCCCGGCGGCCCCGCGCACAGGGAGGGGAAAGCGCGTTCCCCCTCACCCCGCGGGCCAGCGGTCACCTTGCCAGCGGTGGCGCCATTCCGAGGGGTGCAGTGGGGGGACACCACCGCGTCCTCGGCCGCGCCGCCGCTTCACCATCTTCGAATGGGGGGGGGGGGGGATATGGGTCCCCCCACACATTCCCCGCCACTTAATCCGGCATCAGGTGACCCTGCGGGGTAACAGGAGGACAAGCGTCCTCCCACAGCAGGGCCACCCATTCGCCGGGCGGTTGCGACGATCGCCCGAGAGACGAGGAGGGAGTGCCTCCTGTCACCTCCCGGGCTGACACCGTCATGCACTACTATTGGAGGGGCGGGGATCTCGCCAGCGGGCGCATCCGTGGCCGGCGAGTCCTGCCCCTTCGCCTCTCGCGTCGGGCGGGATCGGTCAGCTCCCGATCCCGCTCCGCCGCCTCCTTTCTGCGAAGGACTGCTTCGCAGAAGGAGGCCATCGCGTTCCATGCTCTCTCGCTGCCCAGCATCCTGCTGATGATGCTCGGCAGCGAGAGGTCCGCCGTGTCCAGCGCAGCACCACACTCCCGGCACTCCGCCGTCGTCTCGGCCCGTATCCGGCACAGGAACTCACCGAAGCATCCGTGTCCGGTGAGCACCTGCGTGACCCGGTAGGTGAGGGTCCCTCTGCCGCGGTCCAGCCATTGGTCCAGGCTGGGCAGGACCGCTCCGACCGCCCGCTGCGCGGCTCCTCTGTCGTTGAGCTCCTCCCTCCACTTGTTCCGCGCAGACAGCCGGGCCTGGCGTCTTATCCCCACTTCTTCCTCGGCGGACACCATCGCGCCCCCCGCACGGAGTTCGCGGAGACGCTCATAGATGCGGGCGTCCCCCTCCGCCAGTAGGTCGAAGTGCACGGTGCCCGCCAACGTCAGCGCCGCCTCGTGGGATATCGTGCGGTACCCCCTGGCCACCCTGATGGCCATCTTCCTCTGCACGCGGCGCAGCATAATCTTGCTGCGCCGCCTGACCATCAGGGGTGACACCATCTCTTTGAGATCGTGCGACAACCCCGCCAGATCTCTGTCCCGTTGATGGCTGGACAAGGAATAAATCTGCTACCCGGGGTAGAGAACGTAGAGGATTTGGGCTGTTGTTGCAGCGCTATTGCATGCTCCCCTTGAGGGGGGAGGGGGATTTATTCATAATATTGGTGTCAAAAATAAATAAAGCTTATACCTACCAATCAGCCTACCTTTATTTATTCCCCTTGGACCCTTGTGTGTTGCTATCCTAGTGACACTTGTATTTAGTATAAGTAAAGCTCATGCTTACTGATCAGTGTACCATTATTTATATATTTATTAATCCTTAGTTCCCTTCCTTCTATGCAATTATAGTGAAGTTTATATTTAGTGTAAATAAAGCTCATACCTGCTATCAGTGTACCTTTATTTATTTATTTAAATCCCCTTAAGCCACTTCTTTCTTTATTTGCTTGTGGGCATAGTGATACTCATCTTTGGCATAAATAAAGCTCATTCTTGCTAATCAGCGTACCTTTATCTCATTTCGGAGGTTATGTGGTGCATAGCATCGACCTCGAGTATCATTCACAGGAGGGTGGGAGGTGGTTACCATGGGGTGTACGCGTGGGGGGCGGGAGATGCAGCCGGGCTAGCCGGAGGTATTGGAGTGTGCGATGCTTGTTACCGTTACCGTCCATTGTTATCTACGGGGAGCGGTTCCAGCATCATATGAGGTCCTGCCCTCGACTCTCTCCTCCCGTATTCAGTTCAGCTGGTATTTATTACAATAATCAAAGGGCCTGTCGGATCCGCTATGACAGCGGTTTTGACACCGGGTACCTTGCCTCGTTTCCATGCAGGGTCGCTGATGCTACTATATGTGTTGGTAATGTGTTGGTATTTCCCCGGTAATGGCGGGAGTAATCAGCCATTGTGCCGTTATCTAGAAGAGGAAATATTGTAATACTTATATCGTAGACTCCCGTGATTTATGTTTGGATTCCTAGCAGTATCCCCACAGGGCTAACAAGGGAGGTTAGGCAACTCTAACATTCCGAAAATTGTGAAACTTTGGATACAAGTACAGTATGTCATCCGTAATACAACCCTATTTTTCAATTGTACCATTTTTCGGTTTTAATGGGTGACATCAGCTCTTGAAAAAAAATCGAGAATTTTCTTTTTCGTGAGATATCTCAGGAACGCTGAGAGATATCTGAAAAAAGTTTCAATCAAACTTGCATCGTTTTATTGTGTTTACTTAACTGCGTAAAAAATTTGTTGGAAAAATACGTGGTTTTCGAGTCACCCCTCCCCGCACTCCCTCCGCCCTAAGAAAATATTGTTTACTATTCGTGCTGAAATACCTCTGGGTACCCTCTTTTCATATCTCTAAATGATATATGTGTTGAAATTTGTTGTTAAATAAAAAAAAACATTATTAACGAGTTTGGACTCCTTTTACGCACTTTTCTTTAATAAACTGTTCTCACAACACAATACTTATATAATTTACATTTATTTTAAGTTCACTTACACAAAAGTTATTCATATTAAATTTAATTATAGCAGTATAATAGTTTTTAATAATGAAATAAGTATTTAAACGTTTCCATTCTCTTTTTGTACATTTTTCCACATCGAAGGATTGTATAAGTAACAAACGACAAAAATAGTAAAACTCATGGTTTGTAATTGGTATAATAATGATATTGCTCATAGAAATGTTCGAAACAAAGGTACTCACCACACCAAGCACATCGCCACAAATACTACACTTTGGTACAGTTTTTTCACTCCTATAGTAACAGAAATCTACGGGATTTTGGAACTCGCTGGGATGCGTTTCTAGATATCCGCTTTTAAACCAAGCATATTGGAAAAGATTTTTGAATCTGAGCGAAGAAAGTTGGTTATGGGTTAACGACTGTAATTTAATTATTTCATTGCGTGAATGCAGATTGATATTTTCGTCTAGGAGAATTACATTATCCGAAAATGTCCGTACAAAATTTTTCCAAATGCGGAAACCAGATACATCCAAAGGTTGAATCATACCCGTCGTTTTCTTTGGAATGATTGAAAATGCCACTTCTTGATTTTCTGGAATCAACTGATTTAACTGATTTGGGCAATGTCCAGACCACGAATCGAGTAATAGCATACTCTTGCGGCCAGTATTGAGCAGATACACTTGGCTAAACCAAGTTTTGAAATGTTCTGTCGTGAGTTTTCCTGATTTCGAAGCTTCGATGTAAATATTGCTTGGCCGGAATAGTGTTTCTTGCACCTTCGGGCCAAATGTTCCTGTATGCTCTATCAAAACTATGTATAAGGGTGAAAGCAGATACGCATAATAGTGTAACTGTGTGTCGTAGTGGACATCGATTAAGTCACTGCTTCTGCTCTTTTCACTCCTGATTTTGCCAATGTTCGTCCAGAATGTATTTCAAGGTTGAAGCCACTCTCGTCTGAATTATAAATTTCTTCAACTCCGATTGTTGGAATGCTAGATCTTACGTTCGAAACAAAAGTTGTTGCAATATTTTGCAAGATACCAATATCTTGGAACGTAGATCGCGTTCTGAATGTTATCTTGCGAGATACGATTCCATGCACATTCTTGAAATTCCAAATTCACCATTTACTTACCTTGAATTTAGGTATGTCCACTAGCAGGTCTTTTGCTTCCAAAGCCCATAATCTCAAATCCATGTCATGGACAATAAGTCTCCTGTCAGAAGTTTCTTCAAACTTTTGCAATACATATTCCGTAATAAATGTAAGTTTATCTGCATTTGTTCCACCCTTCTCAAGACCCGCAGCCCACCTATATAGCTGATGCACCGATTTAACCTACAGAAAGTTTTTTTGTACAGTGTTTAGCGGTCAAAGTGTTTGTCTTCCGCTTTTCCACAACTCCAAAGCTTTTTTCTTATAACTTATATCCACTTTCCCACCTACTTCATCAACAATGCACTCCCCAGGGTCAAAATTATCTTCTTCATATTCTGTAGGCGTAATATGCTCTACAATTTGAGCACTATATGGTTCTGATGGATCATCAAATTCAAGCACATAATCATGCTCAATTGATGGTGAATAATACGTACTTTGGAAACTATTTATAATATCACTACCGGCTTTATTGGTGTCTGCGTTATACTCGCGTTTTGAAACGTAGTAGCTAACATGTTTATTACGTTAGCGATATTAATCGACTTCATTTTAAAGAAATGGCTTGGAATGCAATGAACACTGACTTTTTGTAATGAAATGGCACCATGAGCACTTGACTACTGTCGTACACCCAACTGTAAATGAGCTACCTCCGCGCGAACATTTATATACAAGCATCACCGGAAAACTGCACAAAATAAGTAATATTTCGAAGATAAGTGTAACGATAATGGAAACCTCAGACGGTCAATATTATTATTAATATTTCGAGGTTTTCAATATTATTCACAATACATATTGATCGTCTGAGGCCTGAGGTTAAGACATTGTTTTAACATTTATGTTTGTATAGTGCTTCTCGTTACATTCTGATACCGAGTTGGAGTGAAATGTTCGTGAAGCGGTTGCTATTCGGCGATATGCGTGGTGTGGCGAGTACGTTTGTCTCTAACATTTCCATGAGGATTGTTATTATTGTACTAATTATAAATCGTAATTTTCATTGTATTCATCAGTGGATTAAAAAAGAATATTTAAATATTTAAATAACCATTTTATTAACAAAAACTGTTTTACTGCTACAATTCAATTTAATATGAATAACTTTGAGGTAAGTGAACTTAAAATAAATGCAAATTGTATAAGTATTGTGTTGTGAGAGCAGTTTACTAAAGAAAAGTGCGTAAAAGGAGTCCAAACTCGTTAATAATGTTTTTTTTATTTAACAAAAAATTTCAACACACATTTTATAGATATAAAAAGAGGGTACCCAGAGGTATTTCAGCACGAATAGCAAACAATATTTTCTTAGGGCGGAGGCGGTGGGGGTAGGGGTATTTCGAAAACCACGTATTTTTCCAACAAATTTTTTACGGAGTTAAGTAAACACAATAAAACGATGCAAGTTTGAATTAAACTTTTTCCAGATATCTCTCAGCGTTCCTGAGATATCTCACGAAAAAGAAAATTCTCGATTTTTTTCAAGGGCTGATTTCACCCCTTAAAACCGGAATGTGGCACAATTGAAAAATAGGGTTGTATTACGGATGACATACTGTACTTGAATGCAAAGTTTTATAATTTTCGGAATCTTCGGGTTGCCTAACCTTCCTTGTAAGTCTATTATACAATAAGTGTGGTAGGACCCGCTTGTATTATGGAGCGACGAAGGACTGGTGTTTGGTTGATCCCTTCGTCCCTCTCTTCCTCGTTTTTGTGTATCATAATATCATATCATATCATAATATTAGCTGCGGTTGCACCCGAATTCGGTTTTGAGTTATTAACGAAAAACACTGGCCAATGACAGCGCCCGATGGGCATCGGCTGACGCCCGCTCAAGCGCGAACCGATCACCTGCGGTCGGTCGTGATGGGGGCAAAAACGAAACTATACATAACATTTTGTTCAAGGAAAAAGTTGTTTAGAATCACCCCAGCTACACCCTATACCCCGATGTTTCCTGGCTTTTGTGACACCCTGTATAGAAGATGTTTCTTACAATAAATTACTCAAAGTTTTATACTTTGATTTGTATCAGAATTTATTTTCATCATATCCTAAGATAAATACACAAATAAATAGAATAAACGTCTTAAAGAAATACCAGAAACACCGCCAAAGAATAATTAGGTGCCTTCCGTTCAAGTTTATCATGAATCATTTACTCATGATTTCATTATGACAAATTAGAACGCAAATTGTAAAGGTTTAATATCGTTTGGATACCCCAGAGTTATTCAAATTACAAACAAATGTATATGGATGCGCAAGTAACAGATTATATTCGCACAAAATTTAATCTACAATTTTTTCAACAACAAATTATATGTATATATGTATGCATGCATATACTTATGCACAGAGTGCAGAATTCAATACTCAATTTAATATATACGTACCCACGGCTATTATTGATACAACAATGTAGTTTAGGAAAAAGTATATAGTGCAATCATGTCTCTGAACTCACTTAAGTTCTGAGATAAATGGCCCACTCTTAATACATACATATATGTATGTGCATACGTACAAACATATTACAGAGTATATATAATACTACATATATTATAATATATACAGGTGCAACACATTTAAAACAAATCATCTAAATAATGACCACTTTTGTAACCGTGGGGGATGGTCATTCAAGTAAAAGTTGTTTGCTATGGAACACCAAACAGCTGCAATTATTTTCTCCGTTGTGTACTTAAAAATACTTGGAATTTGTCAACAGTTACAGTCATTATGTTTGTATGTTCTATGAAAATATGATTAAACAGCTGTATTTAAACGCCATAAAATTCCATTTACAAAAGAGTACTGTGTTTATATTATATTAGAAAAATTGGCCAACATAGTGTATGCACCATGTACCATTTTTACGAAAAAGTAATCCTATTTGAAATGTTCCTTACATACGTTCTGCAATTGACCGAACTTCTTAAATGTTATGTATTAAAATTTCTGAGGAAAGAAACGAATGCATATCACTTGTTCTCGCAAAATACGCTAAAAACTGAGAAAGCATAATATCACTGCAGACAATTATGGTCAACTTCAATTATTCTTATCATTGACATTTGTCGATAGAAGCACATCGTTCTGTAGTATTAATCACGATATCAAACAACTTTTTGAATTAAGTACGTATGTCCATTTTCAGAAACCATTACAATTCGATGATCTGCTTTAAGTGCTTCATCTGGACGATATAAGTTTTCAATTTCCTACGTCATAATACATTGCATAAATATTTACAGATATAGTATAACCCTTTAATTAGTAAAGCAAATCAATCTTCTAAGATATTTATTTTTCGTTGGGAATTACGTAAATTTCAGCCCGTGTAATGATTTGCCGCTTATTAACATTAGGGTGTTGTAAAATTAATGCGATGTAGTACATGCTGTTAGTTTTACAACTATATATTTGAATAAAAAATAATTTTTGAGCCAGTATGTCTTGTAGGGATACATTAGCATCTTTCATAAGAGTAAGTAAGTAAATAAGTACATTCTGTCTCGCTCTTAGTATTTAATATTAACAATTCTTACATAGAAAGAACTTGTTAACAGTTACAAGCAACATACGGGTCCTATGATACATTTGTGAAATAAGTTCCAGGGATAAATATATTTAAATGCAAAAATGAATTTGTTCTATAAGAGCTAAAATGGGCGTTTCAGGTAGCAATATTATTATTTTCAGCTTGTACTTTATACATGACAACAAGATCGTAAAAATGACTAAAATACCTACTTGAAATGTTATAAGTATTTTGTTCATGTAATATGCTATAACAATAACAAGAGATAAAATGCGAATATTATATATATCTTAGCATATTAATGTACACCACAATATTAATGTTAATGTATTAATAAACGTAATTTGTGTTCATGTTTACTTTTGAATATTCGTCGTCCAAACGAAAAAAAGAGACCCTTATGTGGTAACAAGGGTAGACTATGGAATACATTTTATTTTTTTATTATAACAGCAAATTTATTGCATAGCATGAATCTACATATTATTAGTTGCCAATCAAATGTATACGTTCACTTAACAACAACCTAGCGGTTCTCGAATTTATTCCTAAGTATGTTATACGTAATGAATTTACAAGTTCTTCCAATACAGTAAATTGAGTAAATAATCGAAATAAATACTATTATTGTGCATTAATTTCACATCATCCTAATAAAGACTGGAAGTTCCATTTTGAAGCAAATCCTACGCTTCACGGCTATATACATAAATCGCTTCAGAGCATAGAATTCTTATTAAACATAAACATATTTCGGGCAAGATACAGCTGGATTTTGTAACTGTACAAATTAATGATACGTCTGCCTCCCTCGAACCATTGTTATGCTGAATATAATATATAGTAATATGATTAATTAACAGGAAGAATCGTCCTAATAAGTTTAAGCCATGTTTATTTGTACGCAAACGCGTATAGTTTATGTACCTCATGCAGTAAAAAAACAAAATTTTTATTATTAGATATTTCTTTTATTTCTGGGAATTTTGAAGAATCCGTCATTGAAATGTTCATATATCGAGGTCCTTGTTCATCACTCTTTAAGTTAGCTGTACGTAGGAACAGGGTGGATTTGCTCACGGATACGAATATCATTTTTCATTTCTGCATTCCTTAATAAATATTTTTTTCCATATTTCATTGTATATATTCACGTAAACCCTACAAAAACAGCGATGTCCGGGTTTCTCTCTGATTTATATAATCTTATTTTTCTTTACTTGGATTGATCATTGCCAATAGATACATTGGTAATTAAATCACTTGGAAATGTTAAAAGGAATACAACGGGGTTGATCTATTATTTCATCAAATCAATACCGTCACAATACGAATCACTTAAAATAATAATCCAAACATGAGTTGTACAATGTTTCAAAAAAAATGTTCAGGTAATATACTCCTGGGGTAATAATTAATAGAAAAACAATGATGAATTGATTACATTCAATGATATGACACAAAATACGATTACAGCACTCGAAGACATTTTTTTGTAATGAGCTAATGTCATCTACGTACTATTTGTACGTACAAATACATCAAAATCCACCCCGTGAAAAATTACACAACAAATCTTCTAACTTCTAACCGCGAACGATACTCTCATCTGGTGATGACTACCACTTTGTGGGACTCGGTCCAGTTGTACCAACGTTGGCTCCAATGAAGGGATTTGTTGAGGTGGCTGTATGAAACAAATAAATTGTACAGTAATTAAATAACAATTGGTGAATATAAAACGTTAAAGTGTTACTAATACTATATCATTTATATTGATTATTAACATAATGATGTACAAAATAATACTACTTAGAATGCTTATGTGCATTTGTATTGTATCAATTTCTACGGATTACAAGTTATACGACAGTATAAAATACGTGCGGTTAATATTAAGTAAGAAACTCAATAAAAAGAATGTATATCATATAAAATATATATTTAAATACATTTAAAAAACTGTTTGTAAGTACCATACAAGTTACTTATTTGTAACATACGTACATAAAAATATTAATAATAATAAGAGATACACTGTAACAGCCTTAGACCAGAGTTTGAAAAAATATCTCAATAAAATAATATACATACAACAAATAAAGTACAGTACATACGTCTTATTGTACCGTTTCAGGTAAAAAGTACATTCTGTATATTGCACATTGTGTATTTAAGAGTCGATACGTTTAGTAAATTCTGGTTTCATTTTCATTGTTTAATAATTATAATGCAATCACGTAATAAAAATTCAATCAAAAAGATAAGAAAATTTCAAGCTTTGAACATATATAAATAAAGGAACTATTATTTTGAATCATGTGGATGTATATTCACAAAACTTGAACTGCTAATTTTACAAGAAGAAAGTTTATATTATCTGTGATGTGAAGAGGACGTTTGCAATAAAGTAACAGAATATTATACCTGAAGTATTGTATATATCGTTAATTTTTATACTTGGAAAGTTATAATTAAGAAAACAATTCCCTATATTATTTGCTTATAAATTGGAATTTATATCAGATTTATTATTTTAAAGCCTGAGCTACGGTACCAAAACTAATTAGGTAAATGAATAACACAAGGCACACCAGTAGGAAGTTAAATATTAGCAGTCTTAAAATTAAACAAACAAGTATTTAAGTGTAATGCTATAATATCAAATATGTGTTGCAATTATTATCGAAATATTTATATTACATTTATAATTATGTTATATGTATATAAATTATAAAAATGTGGAGAACAAAAATTCGGTCTCACTTAAAAAGTATTTACGTGGTTAATTATTCAATTTTTGTAGTCTGTAACTTTTGGTTTAAAATTTCTCCATATTTCCATAACAACGGATATATTTGAATGCCCTTATTTAGTTGCACTATCTAAATGAAATTGCCAGCGATAGTTTGAAAGATGTATTTACTTTGCCTCTTCGACACAAATCTTTACACTTTCCTGTGCAAAAGAACTCATGGAGAAAATATCACTCATCACTATTATGGCACAACACAAATGAGTACTAAAATTATTATCTGGAATATGGATATTCCCTCAATAAATAAGCTATAGAAATTGATATTTATATTTAACTAGTTTTATTTCATTATTTCACATGTATTATCGTACGAAATTAATTTATACAGAAAAATTTACTTACGAAATCAGCATCAAAGAATTTGTTAAATCCTGCTTACAAAACTGACTTCTCCAACTATTAGGCTATAATAATTTGTGATGGGAAAAAATAAAAATACGGCATAGCAAACAAAAATCAATGTATTTATATAATATAACAACAATTAGCAATGGGTTATGAATGTTTTTATTCTTTTCCCTCAAATATTTAGTGGCACCGTTTCGTAAGCAACAAAATCCTTCGCATAGCAAGATTATAATATGACGAAGAAGTTATAATGGTCTTGTGCAACTACATGATCAGGCAATTACACTAAGCTACAATATTGATTTCATAATAAAGAAAATTATACAGTAATTATTTACACCGCGATGAACTTGAACATTCAACCATTGTTTAATGCACGCGCATACATATGCATCTATTATATTATACATTTTTACATGGCTTTTCGTATCGCTAGTGGGCATATGCATGCATTTCGGGGTAATTGCTATTTATTACTGTACTGCATCTGATAATTTTAATTATACATACTTTCATTTATATTTCTTATCGGCCATAGTATTACCAAAAAATCCAAATATTTTGAAATTAAAAAGGTAACGGGCAGAAGAAAATGTAACGCAGCTGTCTTTCGTGACGCCAAATAAAAATGCATGATATCTGTGCGCAAACTTAATAGTACTTAATAGTACTTAAATATTTTGTCGTTAGATCTTTAAAACTAGCGCGAAACTGAAACAAAAAATACTGCTCAAGCATTCGATAATGAAAACAGCATACTCTACGTGTCTAAAAGTTTGGAAATGCAGAGAACTGCGACCATACTCTAAAATAAGATAAAAATAATTAAGAAGCACAGGCTTGACAAGAATGGTATTAATGCAATTTTCTATAAGAAAGTTAGACAATATTGCAAATTCAACCTACAATGTTTAAAAAATATACGGCGAATAATTTAATTTGTCAATTTTACATATAGAAATTGGTACATACAAACATATTTCCGCCTACAAATAATAACTTTTGCAGTGCACAAAATAAACAGTAGTGGCAGTTAACAATTTCTGGTCTTGGAATTAAGTTCACTTAAAACTAAATATGGAAGGTCTAGATAACACTGCTCGACAAATTTCGAACTTTTTTCAATTTTGTAAATTTCAATAGACGTTTCTTATAGATTGGACTTTACCGAACACGAATATGCAACCCGGTTGTGTCCAGAACGTATAGTTTCTGAAACAATCAATCTAAAAAAATTTACGGTAATACTTATTCAGTTGCTCTTGGTAGGAAATGGTCCCCTTGAGTTTCACGAATAAAATAATAAATAGCTCGTGAAATAAATTGAAAAATTTCATCCAAAATGGATGTATTTTCTGTCGAACCTTTGATAATTACGCGCCATCAAGCACGCATTAGTTACACGCCCTTTTGTTTTTCATTCCCGGCTTATAGCCGCTATTATGTCCATTATGTTATATATATATAATATACAGTGTGTCAGAAGACTCAGGGAACATCGAGAATTGAGATATAGCTGAGGGGTAGATGAACAATATTTTCCTTGGCAAAAATGTCCTAGATAGTTTCGTTTTTGAGTTATTAAGGAAAATCACTGGCCAATGAGAGCGCCTGGCGGGCATCGGCCGACGCGCGCTCAGGTGCGAACCGATCGCTTGCGGTTGGTCGTGATGGGGGCATCAAGGGTACCAAGAAAAGCATGCGACAAATGTTACATCGTCTTAATTAAGAATAATGTGGAATTATTCATTATTCGCGAATAAGAAATATACTAATAAATCGTGTAATAACCGTGTTCGATACGTTTATTCATTATCCGAAAGGAATTAAGTGTTTTATTAATTATGAAAAAAATACTTTTTTTTATCAGTACGTTTTCAGGTGGATAAATTATGTTTTAAGAAAAACGATTCGCATACTAATGTTAGGAAAAGCTAGTTAAACTTACCCATTCGTTCACGAATTAATCTGCTTAACATTGTGTGAATCCTGACCTAGGCAACGCTCAACAGCTGATGTTATGGCCGGCTTAGTATCCTTGCACGATCACTTCATTGCACGATCACTTCATTTCACGATAACTTCTCTTGCCACTGTGAAATGTGGGGGTACTTAAAAACAATTTGTTGTTCCTACGTTTGAACATTTTGTAACATTCTGCGTTTGTACGATTCATGTTGCTCGCTCGGTTAGCAGCACGGGTCTGGCAGCTTAAACGTTCGCACTCGCTTCCACGCGCTGTTGAGCGTTGCCTAGGTCAGGATTCACACAATGTTAAGCAGATTAATTCGTGGACGAATGGGTAAGTTTAACTAGCTTTTCCTAACATTAGTATGCGAATCGTTTTTCTTAAAACATAATTTATCCACCTGAAAACGTACTGATAAAAAAAAGGATTTTTTTCATAAGTAATAAAACACTTCATTCCTTTCGGATAATGAATAAACGTATCGAACACGGTTATTACCCGATTTATTAGTATATTTCTTATTCACGAATAATGAATAATTCCACATTATTCTTAATTAAGACGATGTAACATTTGTCGCATGCTTTTCTTGGTACCCTTGATGCCCCCATCACGACCAACCGCAAGCGATCGGTTCGCACCTGAGCGCGCGTCGGCCGATGCCCGGCGGGCCCTCTCATTGGCCAGTGTTTTTCGTTAATAACTCAAAAACGAAACTATGTAGGACATTGTTGCCAAGGAAAATATTGTTTATCTACCCCTCAGCTATATCTCAATTCTCGATGTTCCCTGAGTCTTCTGACACCCTGTATATATATATACACACACACACATAAACTTTATAAAGTTTATAAAGGGGATCGGTCGCGATCGGTGCGCTAAAATTTACATGAAAGTAATTGTTAAAACCTACTTGTAAATGTAAATTTAGTTGTATACCATTTACTTTTTTTCAAATATTGTTTATTTAATTTAATTTTTTTAAATAACTTTGTATATATTTTTTATTTTAAATCTTTTGCTAACATGTTCGTTCAATTAAATAACATCATAAACGCGCATTTGGATGTATAGATTCAACATCCCATTGTCGAACTATTTCCATATGAACTATATAACTTCAGTTAAGTTTTGTACAGATTATGAATCTCAATGATGAAATCAGTATTGTAAGAGTCTTGATATCGGCTGTAACAAATTTTATTTACTGCTACCTGAGAGATATCTACACACCACAAAAAATATCAGAACCATTTTCGACCAAACAACATTTTATCCAATATTATTGTTAAAATAATTATAAAAAGAAAATTTTTAGTTGCAATTATATTCTATAGCTCAAAAACTACCTAAAATCTTTCTATTCATAATGAATAATGTGTAAATAACAATCCTATGAATTTAGTTCGTTAGGTTTTTACGGTTTCGGACCACTGCGACGCTACCAAAAACACCAAAACAAGCGTCAGATATAAGAAGGGAGGTAGCTAGGGAAAGGGGAAATCTATCTACGAACCGTCACGCTCGTAGGTTCTAGTTGCATAGTACATATTAGTGTCTCCTCTGTAAAGTACAATTCGAGGATTGTACTCGTACCTCGATTACAGTGCTGTATTTACCACAATATACCGTGAGTGGAAATTAAAAGTGAAGCTAACCAACACTAGTCTATTCAATTAATCTACCCACCACGTAACAGCGTAAAAATCCGTTTACATTGTCGGCTGGTGGAAATCGCGTCCCGTATTTATACCGGTTTTTTAACGGCGCATTATGTTACCATCGTCTTAATTGGCTACTGTTATATAATGTGCGTCCGTATTCAAAATTTCAATAAATTATATTGGTTAATTTAAAAGTTATAACAATTTCTAAAACAACTACGAAACAATAGTACATGCGCAAAAATGTAACGACGTGTTCCAAGCCTCTTTACATGTCGAATATAATAACGAAAAGTGAACTTCCTTCTATCAAAGCTTCCAAGGTGATATCAAGGTTGCTTTATATCTTTTTTGGACAACACAGAACTCTTTGTTGCAGCGCGATAGAAAATTGGAACAAGTAAATTCCAAATCACAATACGAAGTAAATTGATGCACGAAAACAAAAACAAATTAGCGATGGGCATATTTACCAAAACTAAGAATTATTGTCGCAGTAAAACTATCGTTGTGAGACAGGTTATAATGGCGTTTAAGTGTTGAAGAATATTTTCTGTGTTGCGGCTTTGGATTGATACAAGGTTACTTCAAAGTAGTGTTTCGAGTTCGTTTCTCTCTTCCTTTTTATTGCGTTGATGTAGTAGTTGAAATAGTAAAAATGTAGTACTTTTGTATTTGAAAGATAAAATGTCGTACAAGGGTTACTAAACTTAATTTTTGCCCTGAAACTCACCTTCAGTATCTACCGTAATTTATCTATTTCTACATAAATGTAAATGTACTTGCAACGACGCAGACAAACCGGGTTTTTTTGCGATCGAGAAATGGTATGAGAGGGCTTTGTATGAATCGTGTGAAGGAAGTATCGAGTGTTGCGCGAAGTGTGAATGAAGAGTGTTAGTCGAAACGTCGAATGCGGACCGAGTGAATGTTTATCTCGAGGATAGAGTGGATGATTTCGGGGAATGCACGTGGAGTCTAGAATGCATGGTGACCCGTGGTCGAACTGTAACACGTGGTAAGAGTGTGTGTGTCGGTGTGGGTCCTAATGAGTGAGAACGAATGATGAATAAAATGAGAGGGAAAATACGTGAAAGAATATACATATGGAGTGGATGATGCGTGCGAGGGTCAGAGTTGAGATAGAGTGGAGACAGAGTGGAAGCGGAGTCGAGCGAGGATTGTTGCGAGAGTATTGTTGAGATGACATATATTGCGTTGTGAAAGAAAATAATTGAGAGATATTGAATAATAAAGCAATTTTACGTGAAAGAAAAGGCAATCATAATTTCGCCTGGAAAATAATCCTACAGAAATATTGTATGTGATTGTAATATGTTGTATATTTTGTGTATATATGACGGTTTTTAAGTAGAAGCAGTGAACGTTAAGCCCATAAACCCCATTTCCCGCGGCCTATACATAAGACCCGGCATGGTCCTACAAGTATAGTATAGTGAGTCGAGAATTAAATGAAAAACTTGGAATGGGAACTGCCGATTGATACCGTCAATTGGCAGGGCAGTATGCAATTCGCAATTGTAGGATCCCAAGCAAACCGATAAGAAGACTACGAGTTAAGTAAAGATATTTGATCCAACGTATATCATATTTGGTTTCATTTTAATCGGACAAATCTCAATAATATGTTAAAGAAAATTTAATGCAAAAGAAGTTAAAAATAAAACAGTTACACCGCCATTTTTATTGTAACATCGTTCTGTATTTGTGTAATCACACCGATACGCTGGCACTTAAACTCGGCTGCCTCGACACTCTCTATCCTTCTTCTTTTCTACGGTCTATTGACACGGACAGAGGCGAGCCACGAGCTTCAGGAATTGGAAATTCATTATCTTTCATTGTCGTATTTTGTTATTATCTCTACACAAATATTAAACGTTTTTTATAATTTTTGTATTGTATACAGGGCCCGTAGGAATGTTACTTCGCGTGTTTAATGGGGGCTTGTTGGGTTGACTCTGTATAACTTTTTCGTTTACTAAAATATTGGTGGAAGCTTCGTTTTTGAATTATTAACGAAAAGCACTGGCCAATCAGAGCGGGCTCGGCCATGGTCGTGAACCGACGCGTTTCTTCACGACCACAACCGAGCGCGATTGGGAGCCACGCGCACGATCGCTCTGATTGGCCAGCAACCTCCGATTAAACACGTGAAGTAGAATTCCGCCGGACACTGTATAAAAAAGAAATATACTGTACCCCCGGGATCGCGAAGCTCCTCAGACGTGTAGTACAGTTCGTCCAGAGCTAAATGAAAAAAGTGGTGTGGGGATTTCTCACCCCACTAAACGAACTACAAAGCTCGACCGCCCAACCAACCGAGCAGGGCACTGCCATGCCAATTTGAAGTGGGTGCACATATACAGTATATGATACTGTAGTTGATCAATGTGTAAATGGTTTGAGAAAGTGTCAGTAGAACGGACCCCAATTTCTCAAAGTTCACGGCTCGCTTTCGTCGGTGTCGCTAGGTTGTAAAGGAAAAAACAAGAATAGAACGACGGCCGAGGCAGCCGAGAAATTTAAATGCCACCGTGTCGGTGTGATTACACAAATGCAAAACAATGCTATAATAACGACAGCTTAACTTTTTTATTTTTAGTTTTTTCGACTCCAAATTTTTTTATCATGTTGTTGAAATTCTTCCGATTAAAATGAAACCAAATGTGATATATTTCGGACCATATTGAATCTTTATTTTTATTTTAAGGCATGTATTGCATGAAATAATATAATACACTAATAAAAACACACAAAATATGAAAGGATAATGACACTAAATAAACGGTAAAAAGAACTATGCAAAATAGAATAAATAGTAACGGAAATGAAATTGTAAAAGTTTCTGCTATTCTGACTTCTGGTTCGCATTGGCATGATAACTCTACAGGCGTTATATATCGTATACTACAAACTAAGGATAATACTGCGCGAAGGATTAAAATTCTATCAAATACTTCAAATACTAAATAAAATGTATAGCTATACGAGTGATAACTGAACCACTAGTGTAATTAGAAATTAATTCGTAGCTTCTCATCTTATTGCTTAGAACCCAACATCGGCAGGGTGCTACGGCCCTGTCGATCGGCGGCATCAATCGGCCGCTCTCACTCCACTTTTTTCATTTAGCTCTGGACGAACTGTACATGAGCCGCGCGGGGCGTATTAGGGCGATACTCGTATCAATAGGGTTTCACATCGTTCGATGTACCATGAACCCATGCATGGTTCATATGCTATGCGCCTGAGCAGCTTCGAGCCGCTTGGCGACCGCGGCGGCCAAGACGTGCGGCGTGAGAAAGGGAGTGGTGCCTCTGAAAATCGGCCCGAAAGATCAGTTAATTCCGGGGCCTGTATTACACCAAAATGGTGCCACTTCATTTTCTTATTTATATTGTTTTCATACTAGAAAATGTATGCTTTTAAACCCTTTTAACACAAAGCGGAATCCGGTTTATTGGGATGCCGGCTAAACGGGACCGCCGTTTATTTGGTACAGATACCGAAGAACGGAAACAAAAACTATAGGTTTTGGCTGCTTGTTGAAATTCCCTTCTTTGGGACAACCGCTTATTTGAGACAAATTAGTCCTGTCCGAATAGGTCCCCATTAATCAAATACCATTGTATTTTCCACAGCGAATCAATCCTCACACGAGCATACGCTTAATCAAAATAAATAAATTGAAGAACTTTGTGGTCGCAAATTGTACGATATTGGAGGAGGCCCGAGAGAACTATGTATATGAAAAACATGCTACATCGAAAACCCAAAAGTATCGGTTTGGCCGGATAAGGAGAGGAAGACAATAATATATCAGGATCGAAAAATTACTAAACAAATAAAAAGGCATCCATTTATTAACGCAAAAAAAAATTGCTTAACCTAAGTATCTAATAGGCATAATACAAATTTGGTTTCACTCATATAGTCTTGAAAAAGACCATTCAATTCAATAGTTAATACTCAAAACGTTTGAACAGCGCACAAAGGATTACAAAAAATCCTTTTTCATTTCGAAAGTTTATAGGAAGAACTAGAATCGCTAATATAATCGCAGAACCCCAATTTATATTTGTATAAGAAGTGGAACCAAACGAAACACTATACAATATATGTATAGTGCGTTCGCAGAGAGATGGCGAGTGGCAACATATTGCGTTCTCACTCTGTTCCAACTCTCCTGCACCACACGCGCTATCGTTATTGACTACGGCCAGTGACAAAGAACGACGACGAGCATATCGAGACAAAGTGAGATAGAATGATTACTTTAGAGCATTGACGTAGCCTCCCAATCAAAGTTTACACTATGTATTAAGAAATTAAATGATTTCGTGAGGCTACGCCAATGCTTTGGAATCATTCTATTTCACTCTGTCTCGATATGGTGATCATCGACCTTTATCAGCGTCCTCAGCCAATAACAGTAACCCACGCGTAGCAGCGGAGTGAGAGCGTAAACTGTCACTCGCCAACTCTCGGCGAACGCACAATACGTCTTGTCCCTTAATCCAGAATCATAAACATGCAAATTTTCACTTTTTGAGTAAAGAAGTGGACAGAATATCCATTAGGAAACAAAGATTATTTTACATTCAATTGTAAACTGCCATAAATTATTGAAATGCATATTTATGTTATTGGCATAAGGGGAAGGATATAATGCTCTAAACCAATTAACAGAAATAATAATAAGCGAATGATTATTATATATTATTGTGATTTAGCATGGTCTTATTTCATTCGTAGTTAACACTAATATGATTTTCGATACAAGCGTATTAGCAAATTAAAGCATTCGTAGCCGAATAGGTATAAATATTGAATAAACATTTTTAGACTTAAATGTCTTTATATTTACTTTTACTTCTAGTCCTCCCGTGTAATTCACTACTTGCAATATTGTAAACGTGAATTAAAACGTTGCAAAGAGCACTAATGCGAGTCTAATCCACGAATTACGTGCAGTAACGTTCTGCTGATTTTACGTTTGCTCAAACGTAATGTGGAAATCAGTTAAAATACACGTTTAGAGAATTCGAAAATAAGTTGAAGCCTTTGAATCCGTTATTTATTACCATCATAACTAGCTACTGGTTCAGAATGTATTCTACTAAATTTCTGTACACGACGCTCCCTCCTCCAAACGCAACTAAAATGCAGCAAAACAAATCTAAAATATTATAATCGTGGTACAATTGAATTAATACTTCAATTTTTCTGACCGGCCAAAAACCCAGATTCTATCTAGATCGTCAATCCCAGTGTGTTTGCATCAAAAGTACAACAAAAAGCTGGAAAACCACAGGAAAATAAAAATGAATTTCTACACAATCTGCCTAAAAAATTGAAGTCCGACATGTTAGCGTCAACGTATTTTTAAACAAAGAAATAGGGCTGGTTGGTGGAGTACTATTCATTCAGTGCATAATTTATAATAGGGTCTAAACATCCTGTTGCCGGCGATGGCCGTTGACTACATTGGGTCTTTCTTATAAGACTGTTTTGAACTGTCTTATTGAACTGTTTAAAAAAGGAGACGGAATGGTCAGAATGGACAAGCGGCCCGACGCCGTATGGTTAATGAATAGGGACTCTGTTCCTCTAGGATCTGGCTACGGAGTGGGGAAGGTTTTGCCTTTTGGTAAGACGACTATGATGAACCCCTCAGCACTTGTCCCAGAACATTGGACCTTTGCAGTCGTCTTTTGAGCCTAGTTTATCAAGTTTATAAAATAAGATCTAACACACAGAATGACTGCCACCCCTTCCCTTCTGCTCGCTGATGCAATTAGGTAATACAAATGTTGAAGAATCACAAGTAAGCAACGTATACATGAATTATTTATAAGTAGGAACTTTGGAAACGATAGTACTACTGACAATACATGGCGGATTGATTAAAAATAAAATGGAGCATATATTAACAAGTGGAAGAACGAAACAAGTTGCATTGCCCAATCTTCGTTCTTTCTCGCACACAATTATGTTAATGTTGATGTAGACTACTGAAGATTACTGAACCTCTTATGACATTTGCTGTAGAAAACACAGTTTGAATGAAATAATATTCAGTGTACCATGTTATATTTCACTCATTACCTATATGTAGAAGATTAACAACATAGTGTACTTTAACCCTTGTATGGAAATTGGGTCAGTTTGGCCAAAAATCGGGGCAGGAATAAATACTCGTTTCCTCATTTATACCTAATTTGTGCAATAATAAACTATCTTAGAATTGTGTTGGGGCGAAATTAATTATAAATATTAAACAGAGATAGCTTAATTAAACTGCACCTTTCGTCGTATATGCATTTTTTAAAAATACGTGGAACTTAGATCACTTTTCTGGTACAATTCCCAAATTTCATACCAGAGTTAAAAATAATTGATTAATCCATTTTGCAATGTAACATGTTGTTGTTGCAATGTGTTATACAGTTGTTTTGCTATAAAACAACACATACAATGCACAACACAAAACTAAAGTCATACTTCATATAACGGCGAAACTAATGCAACAGCTAAGAAAATCTTAACGATTTTTTAATGTGGAAGAATTTTTCTAGAAATATTCTGGCAGCGCCACTCTATCATGTTTGTTTAAATTAAACATCATTTGTATAAGTTATAATCTTTAACGCAGAAATAGTGGTCATCACAACATTTCAATTTGGTTGAATGCACTTTATGTACCAGTTATTCTTTTTAGCGAATTGGGGTAAGTGATAACTCGTAATATTTTAATTAGGAAATTTGAATACAAAAATACAATATAGAATATGAAGAAAACCTACATTGATTACCTTAAAAAGGGGCAAAACAACCATACATTAACCACACTGTTATCGATGATGACAAAAATTTTTTAGACAATAGCTCAAAACATAAATAGGAATGAAAATACGACAGAAAAGTCATACAGTGTTTTCAACTGCAAGATGTGATATAAACGAATCAAGAAAAATGTTACCAAAGTTATCCACTGTCTATATATTCTTATGAATAAATTAAAAGGAACTACTAAAATTTGTTGTACAACTATTGGACACAAATAATATACGAAGCGTATGAATCAATCCGAACGGGTAGATGTTGCAAAAAACGGTAATTGTTAAGACATTATTATAAACAAACGAAGAATAATAATACCATATTATTTCTAAACAGTTAGAAAAAGAAATCTTCCAATGTAAATATATCCCACGAAGTTTTGTTCCTGAACAATCTTCGCAGTATTAGAAACACATTTCTGCTACGAATGAGGCAGTACGAAGGCAAACAAGGTGCAGAAAAAAATAGTTACCTACAAAATGGTATTCTATTCCCATCGAGGAGAGAAAATAACTGCATAAACGTGAATTTGAAAACGTTGTGCTCTTAAGATATGAACGCGATACCAATAATAAGTTACACATTTATGTAATTTTTGTCTCATCCGTTATCCTCTAGTGAACAAACACTGTATATTTTGTACACAGGGTATTAATATTGAGAAATTCTAATCAGCTTCATAAGTGGTATTAAAATGTTTATCCACGTGTACAAAACACATGTACTATAACATCAAAATACCGAAAATATTTACAGTCGAACACAAACTTATACATACATACATACACTTGCCAAATTATAAACATTTCAAAAGATGATATCGTAACTGCGTGTCTGTTTCAAATTTTTTTTTAACTTTAACCTATAAATATTTTATTTTTCTTCCTGTCACGTATATCTTTGTATTTTGAAAACACGAAATACTTTAAATTCAGGAGCTGTATACAGATTTTTGTGCTTGCATGTATACATATATTTTATAAATCATGTTGATAAGATACGGGCTTTCTATGTATTTTGAAAATAATTATTTACGTATACGTTCACTAGTAGGTTACGAATATAAAATACCTTCTCAAAACCATTTACCTTGAGAGCATCTCATGTTTAAAAAAAAACTTGTATTGTCATATTTAGAAAGCTAGAACATAGTAAGGCATGGCTCCTAATTTGAATAGCCCAGCGATTACTTATCCTTCTCAATAAACATTTTGTTAATACTCATTCTGAGACCAGAATTCGATATCTTAAATAAAATTTCTAAACTGATACCATTCAGTAGAAAAGGAAGATTTAATTTGCAGGCAAAGCAATTGCGTATGTACAAGTTTCTGTATACACAAAATCGAAAACATTCTCTTAAGGAATAAAAAGTTTATCTACTTAAATAAACTTTACTTCTGCGATCTAGAGTTCTACTACAAAAATGTATCAGTTTTCATTATTCTTTGTTCATGTAAAACATTCAATTTTTGTAGTATTTCGCTAAACATGATCACCAACTTATTAGATTTTAAGATTTTACGATTCATTTCGAAAATGTATTATTAACGTTATAGCCCGATGTACAATCCTAAACGTTTCCTTAAAATTCCATATAAATTAGTTGCTTTTTTAAATTAAAAAATGTTACTATATTCTTAATCTATTCATTCACTCTGAAGTTACGAAAATAACCGATAATTTAAAAATCTAATATTAAAAGGTTTCGTATATAAATGTACGTTATCGGCGAAGGGCTCGCATTAATGTGAAAGTTTGAATAAACTGCATGACCAATAAATTACGCATCCTTACGATGCTTACGTTGCACTTTAACCGATAGCACGCTTTACTGGGAGCGTGAAAATTAGAAAACAAAAAGGCAAAAAGGAAAATACGCAAAAAGAGCTAAGACTAAACAATTAAAAAAAAATGGTAATTTGACGTGTAACGTGCATTAATATTTAAGTACTCGAAATACCCGTTGTGTAACTAACTCTTTCAGCACCGCTGTTCAAGTTTGTATTTTCATCAGCGGCGGGTGGCGGCGGCATGGCGAAAATGGGCTGCTGGCTCGTGGAATTATTATGTGGGCCACCATGTGGCTGTGCTGTAATAGCATCCTCATCACTCTCATCCTCCTGTTAAAAAAGAAGCAGATAACAAATTCAATTTATATTGCACTTGTGTCCTAATGAGTTATTTCCAAGTATATACAAGCACACATCAAAATAGTTACTATTCAAATATGTCGCATTTATAATGTTCTCATTTAATTAAACAAGGTTTCTAAAAATTGTGGTGCACAAATTGGTTGAGTTAGGCCTAATACTTAAAACATTCGAAAGTGCAGGATCGTTATGTGCATCTAATGTCTATTACAATATAGTATACAGGGTGGTCCACAGACTTGCACACCCCGAATAACTTGTGAAGTATACGTTGCTTGTATGGAAACATTTTTTATACAAAAGATGCGAAACTTACGGCGATACATTATTGGATAGGCCAAGGCGATTTTATAGCCAACTTTGTTATTTTAAACAGAATGGCATATTTTGTATGTTAAAATGTGGAAACATATTGAATTCTGAGCATAAAAGCTATTGATCTTTATTAAACATAAACTTATTAGTTGATGAGTAATTTCGCCTCGTTTCGTCAAAATACCTTACTGAAATTACCGTAAATGTTAATACTCCTTTGCAAATGATAATTTGGCTTCGTCAGGTTAAAATTTGTCGTCGGTACATTTAAAAATAACCTAGTTATAACTGTATTATTGTAGGCGATACCTACGCGAGAAGGCGTAGTTGGTACAGTAATGTCTCGATTAGTGTTCAAAATTGTGTCTACAATTAATGTTCATTTCTATCCCCACTACTTGGGGTGGTCCCCCCTAGAACCAGCGAAGCGTGAAGCGCCGAGTATGGAATCTGAACGCAGATCGTATGTCGGTGAGAGCCAACACTGATGCAACCGAGATTAAAAATTAAAACTTGTTCATTTTTTGTCCGTTTTAAACGAAACTGTACCAAAATGTTCGTCACAATCTCATGATTAAAATGACACCAAACACAATATGATTTCGATAATTTTTACTTATCGTGGTATTAATAATTTTATTCCCCGAACACTAATCGTGTGCAGACACGTTTCTCGAGCGGCAGGTCACCTTCAATGTTGAGGCAATGGAGACTCGAGGCAACGACCAGGAAAGAAGAAAGTTTAATATATATAAATAATATATAAATAAAAGTATAAATATAAACAACACAAACGCGATCAAAATTTAAGATTAACACTGGTTCAGTTTTGGTCCGTTTTAAATGATATTTGACGAAAATGTTCGTTACAATCTCCTAATTAAAATGACACCAGACACGATATGGTTTGTACAATTTTCACTTATCAGGGTATTAATACTGTTACGTAAGAAGTATTATTTCATTTCTTCCTCCTACTACGCCCTTATATGGAAGTCGAGGGTGCTTGCAGTCGAGTCTGCCCCTTCCCCGACGTTGCGATGACGTGACCCTTTTTGGGGGAATCTTTCCGGACTCCCTTGGAATTTTCCGTGCCCCCACCAGCTTTTTGGTCCGGCTTTCGGGTATAAAAAGGGCACGAATTCTGCCCTCGGCGTATCGGTATTAATCCAGCTTCGAGTACGTTCCGTATCGACTATTTCGATATTCTAGCTCAGCGAGATCGGGTTCCGACTCCCTTTCGAGCAATTTTCACAAGTTCATTTTTTAAAAACGATATACATATTTACGGCATATCGTCGGGCCTTTTTGTTGGGCAGTATACATTTCCAATCCGTACAGATTGAGAAATGTGGATTTTGTAGAATACAATCTGAACTGTAGTAAGAACCGAAAAGTAAAAAATACACGCTTAATACCACTGTACGCATTTCTCTCATTGAATCTCCTCTACCAATCATTGGCAGTAACTTCCCACCAAACAGATACACCTTAACCGCTCGAGGTGTATCGCTATAGGTTACGAGTGCATTTTACTAACAATCCTGTGGCTCCCGGTGATGAAATAGGCACTGGTTTGACCACGAAAACCTTCCTGTGACACCCGGTGATGAAATAGGCATCGGCAAGTTCACGCACTTCCTATCTACGCGGCTCCCAGTGATGAAACACGCACTGGCTGTCCGTAATTAACAAACTCATAAATAACCGAACCTCGGCTCCGCAGCTGTGCCCCTTTGACATCGGCTCATAACAATACTTTCATTCCCCGATAACAACTAGAATCATATATTTTGGAACTATACATATATTTACTTATTATTATTGATGCGATGAATAACCCAGCTCTCTTCTCTGCATAGTTTCTTTATCAAAAAAGTATATATGAATTCTTACAATTTCTTATTAGTAAAAATTATAAACTCTTATGAACACCGAATGTAATGTCACAGGAACGAGAGTAATTGTCGACAGAACAATATTTTGCCATTATCTAAGTATAGCAATTTAAGATTAAGAGAATTAAGAGACTCTCGATTCGAGAGTTCACTTCCAAATTTACAATCTCGCTATTAATTACCTTATTGCTGTTAACTAATACACACATATTCTACTTGTTATTGAAAATAACAATGAAGAAGAATAAAATTATTAATACCGTGATAAGTAAAAATTGTCCAAACCATATTGACTTTGGTATCATTTTAATCAGCATATTGTAACGAACACTTTGATAAAATTTAATTTAAAACGGCCTAAAAATGAACAAGTTTTAATATTAGATTTTGATTGCGGTAGTGTTGTCTCACGTACACGGGTATTTAAGCTTGCTTTTTTTCTGGAACGCTGCCCCGTATCTCGTCTGCCACAACATCAAAGTGGACCCGAACTCGCTCGAGAATCGTGCCCTGCACACGATTAGTGTTCACATTCGGTCCCGAACGAGGTACACTAATCGAGACATTACTGAATTACTACAGCGTATACTTTAAAAGTTGTTCGGGGTGTCCAAATTGTGTGGAACACCCTTATATGTATTATTTATTGTAAACGAGAAAGATGGAAAGTGGCAATAACAAATTGATAATGTGAAAAGAATTTTTCAACGCCCCCCAAAGTCAATCCCTTTATTATGTAAAACCCTAATGCATATGTTTCGATGGAGAAACGGCTTATGACACAATGTAATGTTACGTGGAGCTAATGTGACGCCTAAGAAGGAAGTTTGTCGTTGAGACATTTTCTTTTGACAAATTACAAGTTTTTCTAAGAACATCTCTATTAAGCAAAAGAATATACAGTAATTCTTCGCTTGGCACTTACTATTCGGGACCGGCCGTAAGCGCCAAGAGAATTTGGTCGAAGATTGGGTTCGTAGAAATTTCGACGGTACCGTCAGAGCCCGGCTACTGTGGAGACACCGATATCGGCGGCCACAGAAAGGGACAGCGAGCGAAAGAAAGAGAGGAATGAGAAGTCGGGCGTCATTAAAAGATTAAATGCTTCGTATCGGTGAGGCAACACTAATGCAACGACGTAACTTTTTTATTGTTACTTATATCGCTATAATTTTTGTTTTGAATTATTGATGAGATTGTGGTGATTAAAATGAGACCAAACACGATAGAATTTGGAATATATTTACTTTTATAAGGTCTCATTTTAATCACCACAATCTCGGTGTCGGCTAATCAAAAGGTGCCGAATTACTCCGTCGACTGAGAACTAGAGGGGCCCCTCCAGTGGTGGGGATAACTCGTCAGCATGCTCGGTAGAGATCGTGGTGAGCGCCAACAGAAGAATTACTGTATGTATGTTAAATTGTTTCTTTCTCAAATTCCATATAAAAATATTGAGTATTATAATGCCCCCTTGCCTGCACATACGTCACTGGGGCAAAGGGGACAGGGAATTTCCCGCAAGAAGCGTGGTTTATAGTACGGGACATTCAGGAGGTCGTACGATAAGATATAGCAAAGAATTATTTAAATGCAACAATAAGTCTAGATAAGATAAGAATAATAAAATTAATTAATGTATAAAGAGTATCCACGCATCGTCTTGCTCATCAATGTCAATGGAAGTTCTAAACAACAAATATGACCTTAACCCTTTCGTTACTCGCGGTGACTAGCGTTCGCTCTGTACTAGCTGTAACCATAGTCACCCGACTCCTCAGTTGAATGTATCAGGAAAACCATCAAATGGTATGAAAAGTATTCTTGTAAGCACTTGCATTGTTTATACATGCAAAAGACGAAGAAAAATATGTCTATTGCCTAGTAAGGCTGTCGCGGCGAAGGGTACACGTGTGGCGCGGGGTTCCGTTGCAAATTAAAATGTATCATTCCGTTCATGAAATTCTCTATATTTAATGTACAACAAGCAATATTACAAAAAAGAACGAGTGATGTACGAGTAAACTAATTTTTAAGTTTTCAGTTATTACAAATAGATTGCTATTGTCGATTCGCCATTGTTTTTTTCTTACAGTAATAATTGTTACATTCGTATTCCGTACCTACCGATGAATGATTATTTTGGATAAAAAGTTGAAAACTCAATCATCATTTTTCCCATTTTTGTCCATTAGACGGCGCACTGTGCGCCGTGGCAAAAGCGTTATCGACTTACGTAATTACCTTATTTGTACGTAAGAATATAAGGAAGCAATCAGTTGTTACAAAGTGGCGAGCTTTTGTGAACAAGTTTCGAAAATTAGTAAAGGTATAACATTTTATTAAACGATACAAAGAATCTAACTATCCATTCGGGAATTCCAGACGTAGAACTGAAGATAATATTACTAGCGTAGCCCTTTCATCAGGATAAATCTGAATTCACATGGGTAAAAGGTTAAATGATATAATATAGCAAATAATTTTCCATGTAACTGGATGTCTTATCAAATATTATACAGCGTGATAAAAAAGGGAGGTCAGAACTTTGCGGGTGGATTGAGTACACTAAGTACTCATGATAGAGTACACTTTTAGTACTCATCAAATATAGATAAAAAAATATCTTCGAATAATTGAGTGAATTTAAGTGTTAGAATAATATAGTATGTATATTGTTCATAATGCGCGCGTTTCGTTTATCCTTTGTTTCTCATCAAGAACAGTAGTTCTCGTAACTTTGCAAATAACAAAATAGGACAAACTCTATCTCAAAACCACTGCGTAAACTCGCAGCACGTACCTTGTGATTGTATATCGAAGAGTGCTCGAGTTTCGCTGTTTCGGAAGAATCATAGTCGGCCGATTTGAAGTAGACTTTATTTCATAATATGAGTGAAGTGGTATAGGCAAGGGCTCGGATTTAAGTGACCTTTCAGGCTGATATTCAGAGGCAACGGCCCCTTTCTTCCGCCGCACGTCTAGCGCGTAGCACATGAACCATGGGTCCATGGGACATGGAACGATGTGGAATCCTATGGATACGAGTATCGCCCTAATGCTACGCGCCCGCGGAGCTTCGAGCCGATTGGCAATTGTAGGGCCAAGACGAGCGGCGGGGGAAAGGAGGCGTTGCCTCTGAAAATTGGCCCAGAAAATCACTTAAATCTGTGTCCTGATCCAGAGTAGCAAGTAATGAGCTGCGTGATATGCGACCCCTTGGAGAAACGATGTTATATGCACCATTTCGTTGGGGTAGAGAAGATGTCCTTGGTAATGGTGCGGCAGACTACTTGATTAAAACTGACTTCTTCGTCGAACGTTTCCCATAACGTTGACTCGGAAGGGGATTTGTGCATGCTAATTGGTCATTTAGGAAAACGTCTAAATACCAATCAGCGTGTCTTTTAAGGTGTAGCCGCACTCTTCCTTCGCGCCCAAAGCGCGCTTCCTTGGAGAAGGGGATGCGACTTTAAACATTGCCGTCGGTTGGACAACGCGAGACCTAACGTTTATGACGCATGCAATTAACCTGTAGGGTCGTGTATAGGTTTGACAGTGTTTTAGCCCTTTGACTTAAGTATAAACTTGCTATCCATCTGCATGTTGGAGCTTGCCCCTTGTGCAGATTGCTAGTCGTCCCTTTAGGATCTTTCCGATTTTAATTAATTCGCGGGTAAGCCGTGGATCACTGGTGTTCCGCAAAAACATAATATCAGGTGTACAGGTTAGTATTTCTTAATTTCTGCACTGGATGGCCCTGGACGCAAGGGCGTGTTTACAGTCTAAACTTTTACGTTATTTCGTTGCTATGACAATACATTTAAAGACGCAGTCGATGTTGAAACGATTTCGAGTTAGCGTCATATTTAATTTTTGTGTTAAACATGTCTAGTTTCAACCCAAATAAAGAACATTTGCGGCGCGCACTGCTTTTCTTGTTCAACCAAAAGAAAAACGCGAGTGAAAGCCGTCGTATCCTGGTGGAAACTTACGGTGACGATGTCCTAACGCAAGACGCTTCTGTGCGTTGGTTCAGACGATTCAAAAGTGGTGATTTCGACTTGAGGACAAAGTTGAGGAAAAAATTTGAAGACGCCGAATTGCAAGCACTGTTGGATGAGGACGATACGCAAACTCAACAACAAATGGCAGAGAAGTTGAATGTTACTCAGCAAACCATTTCTGATAGTCTGCATGCTATGGGAAAGATTCAGAAGGCAGGGAAATGGGTACCACATCATCTCAACGAGAGACAAATAGAAGAGCGAAAAACGGTGTGCGAAGTTTTGCTTTCCCGGCATCAAAGTAAGTCTTTTATCTCATCGGATCGTGACTGGAGATGAAAAATGGATCTACTTTCAGAACCCAAAACACAAAAAGTCATGGGTTGACCCAGGACAAGCACTAACATCGACCGCAAGACCGAATCGCTTCGGCGGGAAGACAATGCTATGCATTTGGTGGGATCAGAAGGGTGTCGTGTACCTTGAGCTTCTGAAACCAGGTGGAACAGTTAATACCGATCGCTACTGTCAACAAACGATCAATTTGAACCATGTATTGATCGAAAAGCGTCCGGATTGTGCTCGAAGACACGGAACTGTGATTTTGCAGCACGACAACGCCCCATCACGCACAACGAAAACGATCAAAGACACAATTTCTGCACTTGGCTGGGAACTGTTGCCCCACCCGCCGTATTCACCAGACTTGGCCCCTTCGGACCACCACTTGTTTTCATGGATGGCTCTTGCACTTTCACAGGAACACTTCACAATTACGAAGATGTCGAAAAATGGCTCGATGACTGGTTCGCCTCAAAATGTGAACGATTTTTTTGGAAGAGCATCCACAATTTGAAGGGCAAATGGGGAAAATGTATAGCTAGCGATGGTGCATACTTTGAATAAAGCATTTTTCCCTCTTTCTAAAATTTAAATTGTTTTCTTTGCAAAGAAAATTAAGTATTACTAACCGGTACACCTAGTAGATGTTTCGTGAAAACCTGGAATGGTTTCCACGGAAGTGAATGTATTGTAGAGAAATGATAAAATACTTCTTATGCTGTAACGAAGCCAAAGTCCAAGAACAGGCTCGATGACGCACCAGATATGTAGGATAGAGTGGCCCAAGGGTTTGGGTGGTCGGGACCGACCACCACCGCGGAATGACTACGGGGGTGTGTCCTGAATGAGTGAGAGCAAATGAGGAATAGAATGAAAGAGAAACTAAGAGTGAAAGAATATAAAGAATGAATGAGGCAGAGCTAGGTCAGAGCTGAGTAAGAGTGAAGAGAGAGTGGAGACAGAGCGTAGTGAAAAGTATCGTGTGTTTGAGTAACGTCGTGTGTCGACGCATTTATAATAAAGCTAGTGTTTTAACGAGAGTAATTGAAGTCCTATTACACCACCCGTCCTTTATTCCAAACTACGTGGGGTTAACAGATATAATAATTCAACTTTCTAATATTGTGCCTGATATCAAAGAAATTAGCAGTTCGAGGACCCAACATCACCAACGTCATTAAGAATTTTTTCTATTTTATGTGTTACGTTTGAAAATTTAAATAATTACTGAATAAATAGTGAATGTTTCTCATTTTCTCATTTTTTTTAATTTTATTGATTATGTGTTGTTACGAGCCGAGGGCAACGGGGCACAGCTGCGGAGCCGAGGATCGGTTATTTTAGAGTTTGTTACTTACGGACAGCCAGTGCGTATTTCATCACTGGGTGTCACATGAAGGTAAAGGTAATCGTGGACAAACCAGTGCCTATTTCATCACCGGGAGCCACAGGATTGTTAGTAAAAATGAACTCGTAACTTATAGCGATACACCTCGAGCGGTTAAGGTGTATCTGTTTGGTGGGAAGTTATTGCTAATGATTGGTAGAGGAGATTCAATGAGAAAATGCGTACGGTGGTATTAAGAGTCTATATTTTCTACTCTTTGGTTATACTACAGTTAGATTGTAAACTACAAAATCCACGTTTCTCAATCTGTACGGATTGGAAATGTATACTGCCCAACAAAAAGGCCTAAAAATATACCGTAAAATATGTATATAGTTTTAAAAAATGAACGTGTGAGAATTGCTCAAAGGGGACTCGAAACCCGATCTCGCTGAGCTAGAATATCGAAATAGTCGATACGGAGCGTACTCGAAGCTAGATTAATACTGAGCCGACGAGAGCAGACTTCGTGCCCTTTTTATACCCGAAAGCCGGACCAAAAAGCTAGTGGGGACACGGAATATTCCAAGGGAGTCCGGAAAGATCCCCCCAAAAGGATCACGTCATCGCGACGTCGCGGAAGGGGCAGACTCGACTGCATGCACCTCCGATTTCCAAATAAGGGCATAGTAAAAGGAAGAAATGAAATAATACTTCCTACGTAACAGTGTTATTATCTACCGTACAAAATAAACAAGGTGTTCCGTGAAAATTTCAGGATTTAGGAAGTGCTCCGTTGCAGGAAAAGTTTGGGAAACCCTGCCCTATACCGATAGGAGACCCTGAACCTTTCTTGTCAGGCCCATTTCCCAGGCGGCACCTCACGGCAGTCATACACACATTTTGGTACATGAACCGCTACATCCAAATTCTTTCCCAGGCCATCCTTAACTTACTGTTTCCCGACATTTCCCCAATACAAAGAGGGAAACGGAAACACTCAAAATTTCAGTAGTCAAAGTTTATAGTAAGTAGTCAGTTAAACTGTAACTTTCTACGGTGTTCGACCTATCCAGAACCAAACCTGTGAAATGTTGTAACTGTAATCAAAGCTTGAATAAATTACGATCAACAGCAATTTGTCTTGAGCGAGTCGACGACATTAGGAAAGCCTATCGTCACGCGATGCGATGACCCAGGTCGGAGCGAAGATTTACGACTTCCGTTTTACCTATTCTGTACCTATACCTATACTCCCCTCGACTTCAAGGATATTTCTCTAAAATGTTAGGGGTAGACACAAATTCTTTCCGACAGACTTCACAATAATTATAAAGTGGAATAAGGAAGGGGTACTATATTACGAATTACTGAAGCAAGTAGAAACAGTGTCTGCTGATCAATACCGGCAACACCTCGTTAGTTTCAGCGATAAGATGAGCAGCACAGGCCACAAAAGAAGTCACGGTCTCATTGGGCTGGGAAATGCTATCTCATGCCGCGTATTCACGTCCACCTCTGTAACTTTCACCTGTTTAGATCTTTGCAACACAACTTGGGAGATGCACATTTCAAAACTCTTGATAATGTCCGAAAATGGCTCGATGTTGCAAAAAATTTATTGTCTCATAGCCACCGCATTCCTATCCAGACGGGATTCTTGAATTACCAGAAATGTGACGTAAGGTCATTGGTAACCATGGCGAATATTGCAGTGATAGAACTATTATGCCTTTTTTGTAATAAAATCTTAATCTTACAAAAAAAAATCGGAAAGAATTTATTTATACACTTAATAGTTTTTCGTTTTTTCCATAACCTTCGAGATATTTACAGTGTTCCAGATAAAACGGACGCACTGCATATTTACAAATTTACGTAGCTATCAGTTACTTTGTTAGAAATAGAAAATTATCTAAAATGGCAATATGCAAATCGTCACGCAGATCCATAATGAATTTCATTGATAAATTCAACTAAATGCTCCACACTACAAAAAATGGCACGGGAATGCCTTTGCATAGTGGGAACACCTATTTCGCCAGAAAGATTATTTTCAAACGGAGGGATATTATCGATTAAAAGATAAATAGACCAAAACCAAGTATTAGAAAGGAAATATTGTTTTTAAAGAGTTACAAATGTAAGGAATATACAAACCATTTTATGGAATTCTGATCTCCAAGATTCGAGTAGTACTTGCCAAAGCTTCAATTCTTTCTCACATCCAGACAACCCTTATAAGTATGTTTTCCAAACCTGCAAGTACTAACTCTAATGTTCGAAACCAGCTTGTATAGCTTGGATAAACCGCATGTATAATCATTGCAAATTCGAAGGCCGTGAAAGGAAGCCAAGATTCGTAAGTACATATTGAACTTGATGCTATCTCTGACAACAAGATAACAACGGAAATGTCTCCTTAAAATAGATGAATGGTTCAAGATAAAACGATGCTTTAACGTTTAAACCAAGCATACGTCTGCTATATTACCAAGTGTTTTATTAAAGTTATGGATGCTACTGGTTGTGTTAGATCGCTACAATATCCTATGGCTCGACACTTCGATGAGGAATAAAGTGATATCGTAGTTAAGATTGCAACGTATGTTAGGCCTTACAATTGCAAATGCCTTTATTCTTTAGAAACATACAACGAACCAAGAAATTGAAATAACATCGTTCAGAAAACTTCCAGCGACCGAATTGATCCCGACTATGACTTCTTGCGATTCATAAACTAAAAATCATAAAATAATAGTAAGGAAAGATGCACAGGTGGGAAAAAATAGGCGGGTGAGTGTTTCTCCTTACGAGAAGTGCTCCACAGATTGATCACAGGCAAGGTAAGATAGTTAAAAGCTAACGTAATATTGCTCTAACATAAGTGCCAAGCAAAATCATAATTACGATTTAATGCGTTAAAAACATTGGTAACGTGATTGACAACAATATTGACATGATGCTGTGAATACATTGGAATAAGTTAAAGAGTCGAATAATAAAACAAGAAATAACCCATATATGGCTATAAAAGTTATATACATACATAGTTATAGAAGTAATAATAAGTTATAGAACTATCTTTAATACGTATAATTAATCCATATCAATTTATGTCACAACTTTGGAGCCAATCGCAGGTAATACGAGGTGTGGCAAAAAGGTAGTCAGACTGCTACTAGAAAACTCTGTACTTGCGAAAGACTTGTAAAACTATATTATCATCTTCAACGTAGATCCCCGCGGAAACCATGCGCCCCTGGAGACACTGTCTCGACTCTTTGTTGCAGTGCCGGCAGTCTATTAGTGTTATCGCGTCTCCTATGTTTAATTTAAATTTGGGAAGAAGAAAAAGGTCCATGGAACGCAGATCTGCAGAGTAGGGGGCTGTGGAACCAGTGGAATGCCTTTTGTAGAAAAAGTTCGGTGACTGACAATGCAAACTAGCAGGGAGCATTGCAATTATGAAGCCGTCCTTTGTAATACGTCACTAGTACACGGGCAGATACAAATTGTAGGAAGATGACAGCTAGGGAACTTTGTATGTTTACAGTTTACTGGCTAAAAGTTGAGAGTCATTACTCTTCTGCCACACCGCGCACGCATTATTTTAAGTAACAGCACGTTGCTTGTGTCAGTTATTAACTAAGTTTATAAAGTATGCCAAAACAAGCTACTTCAAGTATTTTAAAACTTGCCTTAAATTACGCAATCAAGTAAAAGGAACAGAAATTGCTAACTATCACAAAATATACTTAAAACTAAAGAGTTTAATTTGTAACTCGGTGCGCAGAACAATTATCGGAACTTAAAAGAAATGGTAATTAATCAATTTAAAAGATATTAAATTGACGAGCCATTTAGACGAAAAAGGTTTTCATATTTTAATTTCTTGCACTGCACACTTAAAATGCTATTTACCATGAAAAATCAAACCTTCTGAAAGCACAATTTCTTAAAGTAATACAATTTTAGCTAATACAACAGGTTTATAGATAAAAGTGTTATATAAAGGATGATTAAAAAAAGGATCAGAACTTTTGGGACAGATAATCATCGTCAAATAAAGAAAAAAAAGTTCTAATAAACATGGGGTCGAAAAATTAATATTTTCAAAGTCGGAAACAATTTTTTGTTTCTGTTAAATCAAGTAACTTATTGACTTTGAAAGTTATCGTGCTGCGTGAATACGAGCATTGAATACGTCCCATTGAAGACGGGGCGTAGGCTCTGAAAATCGGCCCGAAAGTGCACTTAATTCCGAGCCCTGTCATAGACGAATTACATCGGAATATGTACCAATGTCTGTGAAATAAATACGTAGTACATATTTAGAAAATGTATGAGAAGCAGAAATTCAGTATGTAAAAATAGAATTGGAACGTATAAGAAATGTTCTGTAATCAAGAAAAATATTAAAATAATGTATTGTTTTTATGCAGCACTATAGCTACCTAAAAAGCGACTCACTTGTTTCAACTGGAACGAAAAATTGTAAATAACTATAAAAATATTAATATTCATGAAGTACTCATGTTAATTCGAATTTGTTTCCTTCATTTAGCAAATACATACTACCTATCCTAAAAACTCTAAACATTTTTTTTTTATCACCCTGTATGAAATAATTAAACCATTTCTCGGAAGCCTTACAGAATTACAAATCCAAGAATTCAATAAATGACTTCAGTTGGCATTAGAAAAGTTATGAAATACAATGAGCCAATTGATAATGTGAAGGAACCATAAAACATTTTTGTCGAAATTGAATTTTCTCTGTGAACGAAAGTAGTATATGGTTTTCTTTCACATAGCAACCACATGTTTCACTTTATCCTACTACAAGACGAGCCAATACAAAGTACAGTAATGTCTCGATTAGTGTTCAAAATTGTGCCTACGATTAGTGTTCATTTCTATCCCCACTACTTGGGGTGTTCCCCCCTGGAACCAGCGAAGTGTGAAGCGCCGAATCTATGGAATCTGAACGCAGATCGTATGTCGGTGAGAGCCAACACTGATGCAAGCGAGATTAAAAATTAAAACTTGTCCATTTTTGGACCGTTTTAAATGAAATTTGTCGAAAATGTTCGTTACAATCCCCTGATTCATATGACACCAAACGCGATATGGTTTGTACAATTTTTACTTATCAAGATATTAATAATTTCATTCTCCTTTATTATTGTTTTCGATAACAACTATAATCATATATTTTGGAACTATACTTAAAATTTCATTTAAAACGAACCAAAATTGAACAAGTTTTAATCTTAAATTTTAATCGCCTTAGTATTGCCTCACGTAGACGGGTATTTAAACTTGATTTTTTCCTGGAACGCTGCCCCGTATCTCGGCTGCCACACATCAAAGGAGATCCGAACTCGCTTGAGAAACGTGTCCTGCACACGATTAGTGTTCACATTCGGTCCCGAGCGTGGTACACTAATTGAGACTTTACTGTATATGTATGCATGTGTACATATGCATATGTGTATAGAGGGTTATACTATTCTCTGCAAAATACAAGGAGAATAAGATTTAAATTCAGCTTAGTCAAAATTTAATATTTATAACATAACACCATCATCGTCTCATGAATTCAATTAGCCAAAGGTCTGAATCACTTTTGTAGTAATAAATCTACAAAGGTCTGTCAACATACAAATTACACGTAAGTTAATTTTGTTACAAGATACCTGGATAAAACAGTATTAATAATATATAATAGGTTTCAAGTAAATTAATGTTGACAATAAAAGGGATTTCCTATTTATTCGAATACTAAAAATATTTTTTTATTTCAAAGAGGACGTGGGGGTAATTTTTTTGCTGACCCACCTTTGCAATATACGTTCCTTTGACAAATCATTTTGTATTAAATGTTTCACATTTCTGACCAAATAGCAAAGTAAGTATAATACATTATATTGCAACGCACTTCATTTTAAAATACATGAATCCAAAATTTGTTAATAGCTTTAAAGTTTATAACTTTAGTAAGTAGTGAAAATGATAGATATTTATTCAAGGCGTTAAAAAATAGTAGGATCAATATTAGCTTAAATTTTCTCTTTCAATTAGACAATAAACAAACTGTATACCAAATAAATGTACAGTTAATGAAAGATTAGCAAACACAGTATTGTCCTCATGCGACTTCAATAATATACAGTATGCCTTACGAACTCTGTCCACCTGAAATATCTGCATTATTTTAAACAATACGCTAAAATGTTTCAAATAAATGTTATGGGATTTAAACCAGCGAATAATATATTAACAGCAGTTTTTTGACAAGTGTACGTGTAAAGAAGACATAAAAGTCACTTTCGTTTCTTAAAAGGAAATACTTTTTTTTACACGATTTCGATAGAATGTTAAATTCTGAAAAAACTGCGGTTACTACATTATTAACTGCAGTAAATCCTACAACTTTTTTTGTATAATTTGAAGCATTCTCGCATCTTATTTAAAATAACGAAGATATGTATTTCAGGTGGACAGTATTTGTGGACACACTGTAGTATTCTCTATCGGCACAATCTTGATCTTGAATGTATACAAGGGATTAGTTTTCTAACTCTGTTAGTTTTTGGAATATCGTTCACACTGTCAGTTTTAATGATTACAACTTTCTCGTTTATTTTTCATCATATTTAAACAAATCATTGACAGAAAGAGCAATGTGATGAACAATGGATCAATAGCAATAACAACACATGTGCACACTTTCATCATCTAAATGTCGATACAATATTGAATATTTTAAAGTACAAATATCGGCACTGCAGAATAAACATTAAACTAAAATAATAATAATAATGCACAACCTTTCTAATAAAAAAGAACGTGAACAACCAGCATACAAGTGTTAGTAAATAAATACATAGAAACCCTAGACAATATCTATTTTTACCTAAACCTATGTTACAGAAAGAGAATTACGTAAAGCAGGCCTCGGAATTAAGTGATCTTTCGGGCCGATTTTCAGAAACACCGTTCCCTTTCTTCCGCCGCACGTCTTGGCCGTCGCGGTCGCCAAGCGGCTCGAAGCTGCTCAGGCGCATAGCATATGAACCATGCATGGGCTCATGGTACATCGAACGATGTGAAATCCTATTGATACGAGTGTCGCTTAAATGCGAGCCGCGCGGTTTATATGCTACGCGCCTGAGGAGCTTCGGCCGCTAGGCGATCACGAGGACCAAGCGTGCGACCGGGGGGGGGGGGGGGCGCGTTGCCTCTGAAAATCGGCCCGAAAGTTCACGTAATTCCGAGCCCTGATTTACACAATACATTTGGAAATTAAACTAAAACAGCTGAGATAAATTATTTCGACTTCAGAACAATTTATATCTTACTTTAAAATGTGTACACTAAAAGAAGGGAAACGAGAAATCGATTGGCATTGTTAACATATTATTATTATGTCGAAGATTACAGTTTTACATTTTGCAATTTTAAAATTTCTTTACCTTATTTACTCCCTATATTTAAAACGCAGTACAAACCAAAAAGCGCTCATATAAGTCGCGAACACGATTTGTTAAATCCGAAGCATCATCTGTCTCGGTAACCATGTATACAAACCTGCAACTCTCGTTCTGTACATTCCTGCACGTAGACCAGAAAGAAAGTAATAATGATGAAAAAAAGAAAAGAAAACGCTCAAGAAGCTGATGTATGGAAATGATCGAGAGACGAGTAATATCTATGCATTTGCATGGTTGTCTCAATGGTTCTCAGTTCCTCCTATTATTATAATACTGCACAACAAATATCATTTCATTAACTTTCTTTCCGTTTTGCGATTGCCAGTGTAAAACTATAACGACTGACAATCATTAGACAATTACAATCTTGTTAGTCTAAATAACATTACACAGAATATGAATGCTTTCATAACTAATATCTATAAATCTTCATATTCACGAACTATGTGTGCATACAAAAATACAACACAAATAGTACTCTCGTTAAACCAGTCAAATCCATACAGTTGAAATTAATAAGAAAACAAATCCCAACATTCAAGAAGCAAAGATTAACTATTACTAAGAAATGAGACTTCCTGCACAATTTTTCTTACTTTTGTTATAAAACCGTTATAAAACGAGCATTTTACATCTAATAAACAATTTTAAAACATATGTATCAAAGCTAACGAAAACTTCAGTGGCATTTGAAAGATATTTTTGTTTCATAAAATTAGAGGATTAAGAACCACTGATACTGAAGAAAAACTTACCTTAGCCAGGCCCGTGGGCTGATTCGTCACGACACCTGCCTCTGGGTTCTGGTCCCGCTACAATACAACAACAACGTAAACAAAACCGCTAATCTATCGTATTCTAAAAAAAAGGCAGACGTAAAAAGTGCATGCTTGGCTAAATTAGAAAGATTTCACATATTACAGATCGGTGAATGGTACGGCGAATATGAGATGACTGATCGTGGAAATAATTAATTACACTCAATAAATGCGCCGATTCGTTGGAAATAAAGAAAAACATCATTACTTTTTCTCCTCCTTGTGGATCTGTAAGAACAGTATCAACGGAGTGGGTAGAAAGGTATCAATTTTTACGATTTGATGGATTAAAGTGATGCAGCAATGACCGTGATTACGTGAAAAGGAAGAAATAGCATCTTACTTTCTGTGATATACACCACTACAAATTTGCTTCTTTCGTTTTTGTCTCTCCTAACCGTGTTACTACCATTACACTTATGTGCAGGATAGAAAGCATTCATCCGATTATAATCACAAATTTACATGAACAATTCTAATTTTCATTTCTGAACGACGCGATTAAAATATACATTGAAAAAGCAACCAGATATAGAGTTTATAGTAATAAACAGTAGCCATCAAAGTACTCACGAAAAATGGTTCGCTACCTTGACGAACGTTTCTTGCATACAACTAATATATTATACATACTCAGGCCAACGAATAGAAAGAAGCAACGATATATTCTTATTGAACTGTACCGATATGAATAATACTTTTAAGAACTGAAAAGGAACAATTAAAATCGATAAAATATCACTAATCTAGACAGTAAACGTTATACCTTAGCATAATTCAAAAATTATATTAGAGTAAGTTCTGAGGTGAGAGCCGAAGTTTCTTACAATTTTTTTTGTATGTTTAGAACATTCCTCCCTCTTAACTTTACTTCACATAAGGGTGCTTATATGTATTAATTCGTTTTTCGTCATTATATGGCGAAAGTGAACCAAAATTACTATAATATCTAGCCAAAAACTGAAGGGTCCAGTGCAAGAGGGAGCTATTTCACAGTAGAAAGTGCGTAATCGAGGCTATTATTTTTTTATTTAAACTTATTAATGTGAAGGTACTGTGTTTCTAGGAAAATGTTTTATTTAATTTTATTAAAATATCTTATTTATGAATACTTTACTTGACAAAGCACATTTTACTTAATGCATGGGAAAATTCTGAAGCTTCTATGGAATAACTTGTAAATAGTGAAAAAAGCACAACTTCAATCTCATTCTTCTGTATGGTCTTCTTTATCACTGTCTTCTAGTGATCCACGTTTGAGTTTCTTTTAAACGCCGTGCAATAGCGACAAGGATAGAGCAAAAATTCTGCCTGGTATAACTCTCTTTTACACAGAAATGATAATACATAGGGAGGGCATTAATATATACAAGTCACAGTATGGGCAGAAATGTTGTGTAATTAACATAATTATAAATTAAGAGATAATAACTTGAAGCCAAGACATTTTGTGGAACAGCTCCATCTTGCATAGGACTCCTCAACTCATGTTGACGATTGGTGTATTCGATTATACGGTGACGATCAGTAACAAATGCTATACTTATAAATAATGTCGTTTTCTCGTTGTTTAATGAAATATCGATTATGCAGTATACGGGGTGACTACCATGTTTATGCGTTGAAATATCCATAGGAATGACACGGGCGAAAATGGAACGAAGCACGCTCTACGATCTATGACATAATGACCGATTAGCCGTCATTTTGTAATAGGAATGCCATGCAAATTAAGTAGATTCCTGATAACTTTTGTAGTTTTACTGAAATGCATCAATAGAACAAATGAGGTGCAGGCAATTTTGTTTTATATCTTACAATTTAACTTCCACAAAGCTGTAATAATCCGAAATTTACGTAGATAAGAGCGTATATCGCGTAGAAAGGTAATCACATTCCACGCAATTATAGACCACTGAGTTGTGCAAGTTAATTGTAGTACACCTATACAACGCCATACGGCCTAGATACATTCAAAAAAAGTTGGTCTTGAAGCGAGAAGCCGTATAACAAGTCAAATATTTTGATACGAACCCACACAAATTCAATTGGATCTGTTCAAATTTTTTATAAAATAATATAATTTTTAGTTCATAAAGCATTTTATTCTTTTTATTCCCTATAACAGTACAGCATTTTTTGGTCGCATAACGAAACATTGTGGGCCGTAAATCGCAAAAGTGCCATAATTAAAAAAGGCCGTTATAGCGAAATGCCGTATAAAAAGGGGCCGTATATCGAGATATAAATGTATCTCTATAAATATTTTAACGCATAATGGAAAATACCCCGCGCATGTATGATATACGGAAAACCTTTCAATGTACTTAGTTTAAAGCTTATACGAAAAATTAGGTAAAACTGACTCAAAATCGAGACAAAATTTCCTCTTGTACATTTTGATCCAACATCATTTTCATAAGGATTACAAAGGGTACTCCCTGCTCTCGTTTTGCTAAATCAATTATTAAAAGTGCAAGAAGCCTCATTACTAGCACAAACTAAGGCTACATATGAATAACACCAGTTTGTGGCATTTGGTTATTATGCGATTTTTAGTAAAATATATTTAAAAAAAAATGAACAGATTACACAAAACATATCGAAAGCGGAAAGAAATATACTTAGACAAAGACAAGTACAAACTAATTTCAACTGTAGAAATACTACCAGTAGGTGTATACATTGACACAAGAAACAATAATGTTCAGATAAGCCGACGAATTGTGCAGATACTTGCAACAGAAAAAAGATGCATAGTGTTTCTACGTAAAAGTGGTAACGATAAAGTAAACAGCCTTTTGACTAACATTGCCATGTATAAGCAACGATAATCGGAGGGCACAGAAGCCAATTAGTGTAAATCCAACTTTTCCTGAACATGAGTTACGTAGTTCAAAAACGTCTTTATTCTTCAAACTTTCAGTTGATAAATCAATTAAGTCACTATTTCCATACGTAAGCAATAGATCGCAGTATAGACATTGCCACTTTTCCCAAGTAATTAGTAAAAACCTTATCAAACCTCTCGGTTTGAATTTGCTTCCGAACCCTCGGTTGGCTTCTAGACCCTCCAATTGTATAATTGAGTCCTTTATTTTGAAAGTGGCCTAAGTAAATTTCTCAACAAAATCCAGTTAGCATTTATAATAGTAACAATTCTACGTGATTTTTGCATTTTTAAACAATTTACAGCCAATGTGTTCAAATTCACTAAAATTTTATTAACCGAAAATTAGCTAACTAACGAAATGATGAAATGAAAAATTTATTTTGGTAGTGGCTTAAGTTCATTTATGACCGCCAGATCCATCTTACTTTTTAAATAATGGTTATTAAGCCGATTGGGTTAGTAGATTATACATTTTCAGAAAAGCAAAAAACATTATACTATCATGTTACTATAATGTTATTATTTCAACAATTAAAAACATTACTTTGAAAGTGGCCTAAGTCCAATCTACCAATCAAATGGCCGAAAGTACGGATTTTCAAATGTCCGAAAACAGTAATGCGTTTCTTTAAAACTGGATCGTATAACATGTTCTATAAAATATAAATGGATGAGAAGGCAGAGTTTAAAACCCTGAATTTATTCCAACATCGGGGTAGACCAAGAAAACTCGAAAATGTTGTATAGACATCACTTTATAAAAATATAAGACGAATTACAACAGCGAAATACAAAGACATGATAAACTTACTAGGATATATGCATATACCACCGGAGCACCGTGGACTTCTTCAAAACCCTCACGCATACACAAAATGTAGATGAGCAGTAAATTTATAAAAATGTAAATTATATAATTAGAAGATTTCTTGAATTGCGGAAATTGTTTTTTCAATTAGAAGCATTTTAAATTATGTCGAATGGAGCTGGGCTCTTTCAAATTTATTATCAAATCTGATTCTTAATTTTGAAAATGGCTTGACCCTATATGTAGTAAGAAAACTTAATTCACTTAATAATTGTTATTATTTTAATAGAAATTGTAAATTTAATTTCTCTCTTAGATACACTTAAGCAGTGTGACACATTGGTATCCTAAAGGAATATTTCTAATTTTTTTGAAACGCAAACACTTAAATATCTCAATTTAAATATAAATGGACTTAGGTCACCACCAATATAGACGGCTCAATTGTCTTCGAAGCAAAGAATAATACTTAATATAATACCAGATTGCATGCAAAATTATAATGCCATGCACACAAAATTTCTTGCAATTTACCGAGGAACAACAAGCTCCCTTTATTTACAACCTTTTTTTACAAGTCTCCATCGTGTGAAGTATCAGAGCGACGAAAAAGTAACGTTGGTTTTTGAGGCTAATAACATGAATCGTTTCCCAATTGTTTTTCGTAGCCAATGATTTATAGTACATTTGTTGTATTGGTGTTCCGACCTACTTTTATACTATACTCGCTTTTCGTTTAAGTTATCAAGTTGATATAAATTTAGTTGATATTAAGTAGTTTTAATAGTTTAAGAATGGAACACAGGAAACTGCTTCGCAGTCATGCAATTTATGAATTGAAACAAGTACAAATACAGCTTGTGCCGATAAAATGCCGGTTTGTTTCTCAAATTTTACGTTGATTTTGTTCTTAAAGATAAACCTTGACCAAATATATTATTATGTGTTGGCATTAGAATTAAAAAAAACATCAGTTATCATCTTTTCATGAAAACTGTACTACAAAATTCCCAAAAACATGAAACAAAATCATAAAAAACAATGAACCTTGAATTCTTTTTGCCTTTATGCTGCAAAACTAACATTACTTTCCTATTACTCTATACATATCTGCTGTCATTAACTTGTTGGATTACATGCAAGATTTTAGAAAATAATAAACTGTGAAAAAATCCCTCCTAAATAAATCCAATCAGTTCTCCCTGCCTGGTATCAACATATTATTATTTGCTTTCCGCACTAAAAAGTTTGTTTCATGATTAAAATGTTAGGAGGAGATTTAGATTCATTTAAAGCTAATCAGTTTACTTATATGATGCAAAAAAAAACTATACTATTAATGCTTATTAATATACTAATATAATATACAGATGCAACTGATGCGCTTAGCAAATGTAGGGCTATTTTGACTACAAGTTTTATTAACTGCATGTTTTAAGAAGTTCGACACTATTTCATACAGGGCGATTCACCTAAATGTGCCACCTAAATTACTTGTCAACTGTTTGTTATATAAAAGAAAGTTTCAAACAAAATTTAAATGGTATCGCAAGAGCTATACGATGTAACAATTAATGGTAAAAGTACGGAAGTGGCACTACCTCACCGATTTCGATAATTTTTGAATATGTTGTAGAACTGAGTATTCTGAACAACTTTTTCCTTTGCATATAACCGCCGCTCTGCCTTAGTTTTCGAGATATTTGCAAGAAACTGTAGCTACTACTACATTGAATTGTGTCTATACGTGTACGCTCGTGGCAACGTGTTGGGCTGCCGCATATCCGGCAGCCTGCGAAGAATACACCTCCACCGAATAAGCATTCTTTTAGTAAATCTAACAAATTTATAGAAATAATCATATTATTTCTGACAGGTGTATGGGTCCAAAAACTAATAATTATAACTAATAACAATAACATATTGGTTTCGTCAGATTGATCACCAACGGCAATAGAGTTTAAATGTTTACTATGGTATAATTAGTAATAAAATAGACGGACCGCATCATTAACAGGACAAAAATACTCTGAAACAATCTTTTTGTCTGAAGCATTACTGTTTTTATGAGAAGATTTACCATGCCAAACTCCTTCAATAATGTGATACCATGACGGGTCCCCAACATATTACGGACAACAATCACGTCAGGCACTCCCAAGGCTAATCCCTAATCAATGGATTCGACGTGGAGGACAAATTTCGTGGCCAACACGTTCTCCCACTTGACTACTTTCTTTGGGGACATTTATCGCGAGCCACTAACGACTTCTGAAGATATGAGAAATCAAGCACGTAATACTATAACTGAAGACGCACTTCAACGTGTCGCTCTTGCACTAATTAATCGACTACACACTTGTATTGATCACAATGGACAACATTTGAGCATCGCATACACTAAAACTCGTTGGAGGAATAATATCTCAATAATAATAATATATCAATTTTTTTTTTTACTCAGAATCCAACGCCCTTTCGAACTGCAAAGTCAAATTTTACCTTCATATCTCAGTAAAAAAATTGAATAGCAACGAAGTAATTGTTACATGGTACAGCCCTTTCGATACCATAGAACTTTTGTTTGAAACATTTTTCATACAACAAACAGTTGACCAGTAATTTAGGTTGCGTCACTTAGGTGAATCACCCTGTATATGATAATGTTCCTGGATTAGTTAAATTAGGATAGGAAATTTTTCATATTTGAAATTAAAATTGTTAAATTAGTTCAGCTTTTGCAAGAAATAAACGCTCCTAGTTTCTTTGTTGTTTTATGGAAATCAGAAAACAAGATGCATTCTTTCCAGTGGAACGTTGCTCTTACGAGGGAAGACTCTCAACTTGTCGACTCGGATTTTAATGTCCTTTTGCAAGTTGATAATACACAGGCTCCTGATGGTCTACGTAAAATATTAGGTGTAGTTATTCAGAAACTTCAAAGATATTAACAATTAAAGTTACATACCTTCTATGTGAGGCCATATCTTCTATAAATAGGAAAGAATACTCAAGAAGATTGGTAGCCAAGTGAGAATGATGTATAGCTTGTGCCGTAGAGGTCCCGGGTTCGATTTCCGGTTAATTGATTTCTTTTTATTTATTTGTGGTTTCATTTTGGCGACACTGCACATTTCTGGATGATAACTAGTTCCTTTCAAATGTTAAGAACTTTCAAACAGTATTTCTTTACAATGCGTTGTACTGAACATGCGGTCCACACTGTTTATGATCCAGAAACGTGCACAGTGTCGCCAAAATGAAACCACAAATAAATAAAAAGAAATCAATTAACCGGAAATCGAACCCGGGACCTCTACGGCACAAGCTATACATCATTCTCACTTGGCTACCAATCTTCTTGAGGATTCTTTCCTATTTATAGAAGATATGGCCTCACATAGAAGGTATGTAACTTTTATTGTTAATATCTTTAAAGTTTCTGAATAACTACACCTAATATTTTACGTAGAGCATCAGGAGTCTGTGTATTATCAACCTGCAAAAGGACATTAAAATCCGAGTCGACAAGTTGAGAGTCTTCCCTCGTTAGTATCGTAAATTGCAATATACGGGGGGGTCATGTAATCGGCAGTACAACCACGTAAGAGGAATTTCTACGTGAGAAGTAAGTCATAAATATAGAATAAAATTTCTTCATTAGAGGCTACTTTTTCATGAAAAATGACTGAGAATTTATCAAGTGATCTTGATCAAACGTTCACTCATATAAGAGACAATATTTCAGATTGGTAACAATCAATCTTGAAGATCTACAGTGCGACTTCTGCTCATTGTTTTTGTAGAATACTTATAAAAGTTGGGCGAATTGGTCAAGAATCAAATACCTGCAAGACTTAGCGGTTTTTGGAAAAAATTAATCTTGGAAAACGACATTAATTATAGAATAACTCGTTAATGGTATGTAAATTTCTTCTAAGTGATTCTAAAAAAATAGAATACATTGTATGTAGAAGTAGAGAAGTAGAGAAAGTAGAGAAAATTAAAAGCTCAGGTGTTGTTTAGAGCCAACTGTTAAACGTCATCTTTAAATGCTATTTTTAAAACTGCCTTGAAAATATTTGTGTAAGAACGTTGTAGAATAGTCTTTTGATTGCATTAACGTACATCATACTTATGTTACAGTGGCAGAACAACTTTTTGTTTAACAAGATAAAATAACAATTCCTATTTTCTTATAGCTCAGAAATAAACTTTACAGTAAGTTTAAACAATGTACAGAAATGTAATGTACGATCTGATTCAGTTTTGCCGTGTTATTTTCTTTTTTTATAGAGAGATTTCATTAGTAGTTCATTCACAAGTAGTACATGTAATACTAGAAGGTCACAATTTTCTTAATATTAATTATCTGTCCACTTATATATTATTTATCCCATCTATATAACTTATTCGACGATGAAAGACTATTTTAACAAGACTTTTATTTTTGCAGAAATCAACTTCTGTATTTAGACTACTCCAAAAATACGAAAATTAACTGGACTATTAAAGGAATGTGCTTTATTTAAGTTTGACTAAAATTAAATAATTACTGTTTATATGTTTATGAAATATATGTTTCCAGTAATGGTGGTTCGGATCGAAACCAGCGCTTTTTAGAAATACCAATAATATAATTTAAAATATAATAATTAATATGTATAAACAAATTATTGAGTGCTACCCACAACTGCGTAGGGTCGCTTAAAAAGAAACGACATTAAACATTAAAAGTCCGAAGTTATTTACCTTGTTGTATTTTTAGATAGTAATTATCGACGAGGAAAATAAAAAATTCTCATAAAATATTCTTCCAGGATCAATAGTTCGTATAATATTTATTTTTCGTTTAATGTTAAACTTTAAGAAATATTGAATATTCGTGACAAATGGCGAGGTATTTTTTTTTGCTAGTTTTTCAAAAGAAATAAGTTATTATATATGTCGAAATAAAAACTTCTCCAACAAAGCTTTGCCTTTAACAAAATCGAATTTTTCGGGACCTTGATACATGAATGTACTCTTCTATTCTGTCATATCTACTATTTTTTCGATGTTCGATGCAAAATATTCAGGGAGACAAAAACGTTTGACTTGCCATAATTTATCAACTGAAACCTTACTTTCGGAGAAGAATGTCCAGTACGTAACAAACCTATCCAAATGACTCCGTATTTATAATACGCATTAACCATTCTGCTAAATAAAAAAACTTACATAAATATTAGCAAGCATTCATTCAATAATGTATCCAAATTTTATAGAAATTTCAATACCATAAATACGAATTAACATATAATAATTGTAACTGCTTGATAATCTATAGGTATGTACTGATGTATCTAGCATGGAAAATCATATAACGCATTGCGTTCTAGTACTGTTGTTACTTTTTATATGTATATACATACAGCTATTTACAAAATCGAGCGTACAGTAATAAGAAATGAACATTTTTTTTCACATGTGAACAATAAAATGGACACAATAAAAAACATAGTTACTATAATTGTTAATTGTATAATTACTATACTATTTCTTTAATCCTCTTTTTAGTTGTGGCAATTTTACAAAATATACATTTGTTGCTACTGCACGCTAAATCTTCTGAGTAGCCGCATATTATTGCTATAAATATTCTATATTTTGTGTGCATGATGTGAAACTTTCTAGTTTAGATGCAGTTATTTAATTCATATGCCTGTTAATGCAGATGCATTCTAACATGTTTGAATAATTTACATCGTCTTATACAATTTATACCCAATGAATATTTGATTAAAAATTGAAGAACGAGGATATACAGGAAACTTGGTTATCGTTTTATTGCCTTTTGGACCATAAATGTTTAATAATTCAATGAAAGAACTATAAATTAATCCTGACTAGTCGCTTTTTCCTGTTTTAATTTTAATTTTTGTACAATTATGAATGTTTTATATATTTCACATATATATCTTCAAAACTTGAGGTTTAAGAGCTTATAGATGTAGAGTGTGTGATTTCGAAGTTACACAATTCTAAAAAGAGTTAACACGCTCCGTGCCGCATGGGTCACCAATGCCTAACAATACGACAAATAGACGTAGGTGGAAGAAATGCACATGAGATGAGTTACGCCGATAAGTTTTATTCATAACCCTTTGATTACGAAAAACGTTAGGTCAGAGTGAATATTTCAAACAAGTGAAGATAGAAAAAATGTCGTAAAGCAAAATGAAATTATATGGAATGGAATGAAACATATTCTGAACCTAATTTTATGCAATTTTATGCATCGCTGTATCTAACAAGCGCAATTACACTTCTTTTTTAACGAAACTCTATACTTTTGACTGGAATAATCGATGCATTCTTTCATCTGCGACAAAAAGAATGAAGGTACTTTTACTTTAAAGCTACTAGTTTGCAAGTCATTACAGACTATTGGTGCATTAAGGGGGGCCCACATGCACAATAACTCACTAACTAATATTATCATGGAGGTTGCAAGCTTCTAATGCACAAACAACTTTTACTGGTTACACATTAAATGGCTACAACATTATTAGTATAATTTATAAGTGTTCACTGCGCAATATATGGAAGTTCTTTAAAAAAATGTAATGGCACAATAATCAATCGTTTTCCAGTATTTGTTTACTCAAGCAGCTGATTTCTAGCTGGCAAAATTTCACCAATAAGTGTACAAAAGGTCATTAGATATTAACGCTTGATATTCGTATGATCCCCCATTTCATTCTAGCAATAATCACTTTTTCATTTTTTTGTTTGGCGTTATACAATACATAAATTCCATCTCTTCCCGTAATTTTGTATTTCTCTCGGACACAGAACGTGTTCCGCCCTTCGATGTATAGGGCTTCTAATTGCCTAAATGCATCGATGGAAAGGAGTCCCTGGCCAACCAATATATTTAGCTTCTAGATTAGAAGAGGCTTTCGACATTCTGAGAAGAAGGTGAACTTTTTTCTTGTCTTGCTTTTAGTACAAAAATATTAACTTTACCTGACATGTAACATTGGACTTTTCAACATGGTTCTAAAATAATAGAAATACTTTATTGGCACAAATGAGAAGAAGAAGGGGCAATTTGTATAAGGGGATTCATTATTGAATATGTCAAAATATAAACCTGTTTCATCCGTAAATGCTGATTCTATACTTATTCTAAATATAATTGTTGTAACTGCTTGTATTCAAACTATATTCTCCAAATATTGAAGATTCTTACTGTTCTAAAAGTATTTTAGAATCGAAGAATGTGAAATGATAGAGAAATGTATTGAAAGTTATAACTCTGCACAGGTAATTCTAGTAAAGCATGAAGATTCATACTATATTGCGTCGAAATTGTTTTAAACGACACTGCGTTAAACAAGTCCGCATTATTTCAAAACTGTGTAACACTACTCATTATTCAGCAAAGTCGTGTTTTACAAATGATGCGTGAACGCAATATGTGGGATGCTGTTACGCCACATCCTATAATTCACAATCAATATGCATTTATATTAAAAAAAATTGACTGAATTACTGAATTAAGTAGCAAGTAAGTCGACTCTCAAGTTGTGTAAATATTGCATACAGACGCAATATTCAACGATCAAACAAAATCTGCAATCTGGACAAAACACATTATTACAAAAGAATTTTCGCATGACATAACTTTTAGATACAAGAGTTCGCATGTATGTCCCTTTTATATCTATATTTATACTATATTACACTTATATTTTAATATAAATGTGACTAACAGGGAAGGTTAGACAACCCGAAGATTCAGAAACGTATGAAACGTTGCATACAACTACAGTATATCATCCGTAATGCAACCCTATTTCCCGTTCGTGACATAATTCGGTTTTAGGGGGTGTAATCAGCCCTTGATTACGGCACGAACCGAAAACAGGGTTGGATTACGGTTGACATATTCTAGTTGTATGCAAAGTTTCATACAGTTCTAAATCTTCGGGTTGCCTAACCTTCCTTGTAAGTGTAAAAGAATATAGTAACAAAAAATCTACATAGACCAACTTTGATTTAATTAATCGTTTTCGAGAATATTAGAAAATTTTAATTCTAAAAAATGCTACTGCCAATGGATGAGGACTAGATATTTCAATAGGGCGACAAGTCGTGTTCTCCTTTTAATATAATGTTGAAAAAATTAGGTTTAGTAGCATGTTACGGTTTCAGAAATGTAGAAACCTGTACATTCAACTGCTCGTCTTCTCATAGTCCTTAAATGAAACCCGTAAAATTGGTATTCTCACCACTAACAACATTTATGCACATGTTGTTTCGAAATGATCAGTCCATTGAACACAAAAACATACTTTTTACAAAATTCACTTACAAATTAATATTCATGAGGATTTCATTGAATTGGCAAGGTCTTCTTCATAAACACGAATCCGAACGTGGGTCTTAAACGAATTAATCTTCCCCATAAGAAATTCTTGTCTTGAGAGATGACACAGTATATTACGTTGAAATCTACTTCGAGTTAATAGCTCTTTTCTAGATTCAATTTGAAATGATTTTGGAGAATATGTATTAGAATTAAGCACTCTACAAAATATTGTCGTTTAATCTCTAAATTCCTTCCTCAAAATTTGACGAATCTCCTTGTCAGTGTTACATCTAATTTTATATAACAAAATTTCACCTGATGCCATTGTTATCTCCCGATCCTATTTCACCAAAAAGTTTCTTTCCATACCGAAAGGCTCCAACTAAAAACTTATAAATAACTCGGTTGCTATTGGTGATAGAAGAAAATATATCAGGCGAAAGTTGTTTCGTTTCTGGGGTGGCATGATCTCATGTTAATAGTTTTTTATAGTATATTTTATAGTAGAAGATATATGAAGGTCAACTCCGTTTTGCTAAATGGAATGAAATCTTTTTCTATGTATACTAATGTCTCGATTAGTGTATCTCACTCAGGACCGAATGTGAACACTAATCGTGTGCAGGCATGATTCTCGAGCGAGTTCAGGTCCCCTTTGATGTTGTGGCAGCCGAGATACGGGGCAGCGTTCCAGGAAAAAAGCAAGTTTAAATACGCGTGTACGTGAGACAACACTAACGCGATCAAAATCTAATATTAAAACTTGTTCATTTTTGGTCCGTTTCAAATGAAATTTGACCAAAGTGTTCGTTACAATTTACCGATTAAAATGGTACCAAACACGATATGATTTGGACAATTCTTACTTACCACGAATCGAGAGTCTCTTAATTCTCTTCATCTTAAATTGCTATATTTAGATAATGGCAAACTATTGTTCTATCAAGAATCATTCTCGTTCCTGTGACATTACATTCCGTTTTCATAAGAGTTTATAAGTTTTACTGATAAGAAATTGTAAGAACTTATATCTTCTTTTTTGATAAAGAAACTACGCAGAGAAGAGAGCTGGGTCATTCATTGCGTCAATAATAATAATAAGTAAATATATGTATAGTTCCAAAATATATGATTCTAGTTGTTATCGAAAACAATAATAAAGGGGAATCAAATTATTAATACCACGATGAGTAAAAATTATCGAAATCATATTGTGTTTGGTGTAATTTTAATGAGGAGATTGTGACGAACATTTTGTTAAAATTTCATTTAAAACGGACCAAAAAAGAACAAGTTTTAATTTTTAATTTCGCTTACATCAGTGCTGGCTCTCACTGACATTCGATCTGGGTTCATATTATACAGGGTGACAATAAACTCAGGGAACATCGATAATTAAGCTATAGCTGAGGGGTAGAAAAACAATATTTTCCTTGGCAAAAATGTCCTACATAGTTTCGTTTTTGAGTTATTAACGAAAAACACTGGCCAATGAGAGCGCCCGGCGGGCATCGGCCGACGCGCGCTCAGGTGCGAACCGATCACTTGCGGTTGGTCGTGATGGGGGCATCGAGGGTACCGCGGAAAGCATGCGGCAAATGTTACATCGTCTTAATTAAGAATCACGTGGAATTATTCATTATTCGTGAATAAGAAATACACTAATAAATCGTGTAATAACTGTGTTCGATACGTTTATTCATTATCCGAAAGGAATGAAGTGTTTTATTAATTATGAAAAAAATACTTTTTTTTATCAGTACGTTTTCAGGTGGATAAATTATCTATTAAGAAAAACGATTCGCATAACTAATGTTAGGAAAAGCTAGTTAAACTTACCCATTCGTTCACGAATTAACCTGGCTAACATTGTGTGAATCCTGACCTAGGCAACGCTCCATAGCTGAACCTGTTACGGCCGACTTTGTAACGTTGCACGATCGCTTCCCTTCACGATAACATCACTTCACGATAACTTCACTTGACGGTCGCTTTCACTTGACACTGTGAAATTTAGGTATAGTTAAAAACAATTTACTGTTCTTACGTTTAAAAATTGTGGCTCCGACAGGTGCCGATTGTTGGCCCCAAAAGGGGCCGATTGTGATGTCAATTTCGGTTTCTGAGGCTGTTCAGTACGGGTTGGCATTGCCACCGCACTGCGCGAATACAAAAAACATTTGGTAATATTCGCCGGGTGTACGATCCATGTTACTCGTATGAATAGCAGAATGTTTCTGTCAGCTTAAGAATTTCGTGGATCCGAGATGGCGTGTGTTAGGGATGGAATATTTTTTCAGTAGGAAGGGAGGGAAACGTGTGGTATAATATTCCAGCGATACGTGTGCAAGAATTTTCGAATTGCGTACGCTCTAGCTGGGCATCTGGGCAACATCAACGCATAGCCCGATAGTGCACGTACGCGTCGCATACAGATCCTAAGTATCCTACCGCCGATTGATTCGTTGTTTGGATTATCGGGCAGATAACGTCGAGCAACGATTGTACGTCGATGCGGAATTTAGTAAAAGACATTACAGGTTGAAGGGGGCCACGTCGAACCCGTACTGAACAGCCTCAGAAACCGAAATTGACATCACAATCGGCCCCTTTTGGGGCCAACAATCGGCACCTGTCGGAGCCACAATTTTTAAACGTAAGAACAGTAAATTGTTTTTAACTATACCTAAATTTCACAGTGTCAAGTGAAAGCGACCGTCAAGTGAAGTTATCGTGAAGTGATGTTATCGTGAAGGGAAGCGATCGTGCAACGTTACAAAGTCGGCCGTAACAGGTTCAGCTATGGAGCGTTGCCTAGGTCAGGATTCACACAATGTTAGCCAGGTTAATTCGTGAACGAATGGGTAAGTTTAACTAGCTTTTCCTAACATTAGTTATGCGAATCGTTTTTCTTAATAGATAATTTATCCACCTGAAAACGTACTGATAAAAAAAAGTATTTTTTTCATAATTAATAAAACACTTCATTCCTTTCGGATAATGAATAAACGTATCGAACACAGTTATTACACGATTTATTAGTGTATTTCTTATTCACGAATAATGAATAATTCCACGTGATTCTTAATTAAGACGATGTAACATTTGCCGCATGCTTTCCGCGGTACCCTCGATGCCCCCATCACGACCAACCGCAAGTGATCGGTTCGCGCCTGAGCGCGCGTCGGCCGATGCCCGCCGGGCGCTCTCATTGGCCAGTGTTTTTCGTTAATAACTCAAAAACGAAACTATGTAGGACATTTTTGCCAAGGAAAATATTGTTTTTCTACCCCTCAGCTATAGCTTAATTATCGATGTTCCCTGAGTTTATTGTCACCCTGTATGCTCAGCGCTTCACACCTCGCTGGTTCCGGGGGGTGACCACCCCAAGTAGTGGGAATAGAAATGAACACTAATCGTAGACACAATTTTGAACACTAATCGGGTCATTACTGTACTATCTAATAGAGCGTTTTAAGACGCGTGCAGTGATCTACACCTCAAGGTCATTCAAGATCGTTGAAGGTCAATTACGATTGAAAATATTTTAACTTCATATGTCTTCTTTGGGTCCACCTACCAAAAAAGCTATTAACAGGAAATTATGCCACCCTCGAAGCCAAACAAATTTCGTCTAACACATTCATCTTTCACCAACAGCAACAAGTTATTCAGGTGGCCTGTTTTAAATGCCTCACGCCGTATACTGTGTTAAACACAGATTTAATATTTCGCAAAATAAATTTTGTCTCTCCATTGATCAAATTAGTAGAAAATTTCACATTGTTAAAAAATTGATACATATGTGTGATTCGTAGTCACATAAACCAAACAAGTTTTAATTTCAAATTATGTAAAATTTCAGTATCCGAATTCATTTCATTTCATTCATAGCAATCAACATCGATCCACATATCATTTTATCAGAAAGAAGAGATAAATGATATTTAAATAATTTGTGAGCACTCATGATAATTAAAATGTAAACGTTACGGATAATACGCAATTCCATTTCTCACATAAATCCTTATATTCATGCTACAATGAAGACATGTGCATAAAGATATTTGCTAATTCGTGCAAGTGTCAATATTTTTTGTTGACATTAATTCCTATAAAGTTTATGACAGTAACGAAAATTGTATTGATTCTTAAAGAAAGTATTGGTTATTCGCTAGATTTAATACAAGAAAAATTCAATTCACTCAATACATTAAGTATTACATAATATAAATTCCAATAGAGTAAATAATTTTTAATTTTTAGTTAGACATATTTTAATAGACAAAGGAATTAAGTACTAGCATTTTCTACACATGTCTTGCATTGCTTCAATTTTAATACCGGTTTTCCCTATTTATATTCATTTATCGCGTTTATAATAAAGCACTATAAATCTGTTGTAAACCTCTAATCCTAAACACTAATCTATTTAATTGCATTTAAACAATTGGCGAACGTCAACTAGTAGTAATAGAAAAAATAAAATCCACCATCTCAAGAAATATAATCTATATTTTAAACAAGCTACTATATTTAGCATATTTATATCGTAAATATGCACTACTATGACTCATAATTAGTTTTTAACAGTTATTAATGGTTACAAGAATCTTTCGAGTTATTAGATTATCGTTTAGATAACAATAATCAAACGCATTTCTTAGTTACATATGCTAAGAGAAAAATATATGAGTCTTACCTGTAAATTGTGATACGCTCCACTGTCTTCTGGTGATGTGGGCTTATATTTGCCACAACAGAAGTTGCAACAGCAACAACAACAGAAACAGCAATAGCATGCTGTTGTCAGACAACAAAATACGACGAGTGCCTGCAATGAACGATCTGTTTCAGTTTTAATAGTACAGTAATTATGATATACTGATTGTGAGTGTAGAACGTAACTTGATGAGTCCTGATTATTCTGTTGTTAGTGGGACCATAGAAATTTTTTGTAATTGGGACAATGTGGGTTAATAAGGGCTTCAAGATGATTATAGTAAATCCCTATCAGTTTTTTATAAGAATAGTGTATTATAATAATCATAAACTTCTACCTAAAAAGTTGTACGAAATAAAGAAATGTTCGTTTGGTCCACTACGAACAGAATAATCTGAATCTGTTATGTTCCGTTGTTCACCATGAATAATAAGGTACCTTACATGTATATGTACAATACTATCACGACTGATTTAAGGGAGTATAGGAGATTGAGCAACAATAAATAATGGCACCACTCAAACGCATACTTGAATTATAAACTGTGTTATGATATAGTTGTTTGATGTATGAAGCTAAAGCAATATTCGATACACATTTCAACTTAATGCACATCAAGAAATAATAATGTTTAAAGTTCGTATTGTTGTATCTTTATAACTTCTCAACTTTATCCTTTCTCTTTGACGTGTACATACTTTGATTCGTAAAAAACTAGAAGTAAATAAAATAAATTTTTCTACTTTTATTTTTATTCTTTGCCTTCTCTTTTGTTGCGATGCCAAAATTATTTTATAGAATATTGATATACAACTAAATGCATATTGTTTTTGAGATCTTAAACTACAAAATGATAATGAACATTTCATCTCATTCGATTTCAAATCAAATATTCCCTTAAATTGAATAATTGTATGAAATGAGATGATCAATATGTCCAGTAAATTATATAATTACCTAAACAATTTATACGAGTCAGATAAAAAGATAATTCAATGTACTGTTTCTATGATAAACCTGGTTTTTTTTCTTACTTTATTTCTGCAGAAAAATTAGAATTCAACAATAACTTACCTTGCACCAACCAGAAGTAAGAGTATAGTATGTATTAACATTTTCTTCTCCAAATTGTTCAGCAACGTATAGTCCAAGAGATCCATAATTATCATATATATTCCTCTTAGTTAGATCTGTTAATATTGCGTGCGCTCTATTTATTTCTTTAAACTGAAATACAATAATGTTTTAATAAATTAAATATCTGAAACAAAATTCCTGAAATACATTCTACATTAAACTATATTCTATCCTCAAGTATATCAGATTGTCAATACAAATATTTCGCAATGATTATCAGAGTCGACTATGTCTGGGAAAAGTGAGCAAGAAAATTATTGGATCCAAATTGGAAAATGGACAATCTTAAGTACTTATAAAAAACGAGTTAAAGAAATGGCTATAATCACTTTTTAGGCTCTTAACGAGAAAGAAATGTGTTTAAGTTAAGTTGAGATACCAGTGTCTGTTATGAAAACTTTAACTAACTGTATTTCTACAAAAAAATATATTTGGAAAGCACAACAGAAATAATTCAATAATTATTGATGTATAACTAAAGCTTGAAACTGCATTTCATTGGAAGTTTTCAATTTCAATGTTGAAAATTAGTTTATATAAGGACCAAAACTTAGATAAATTCATTTGTACAAATTTGAAATCTCAGCAATTATTTACCTTAAATAGTGCATTCATTGTTATTATAATTATAACCATGTAGAAAAACATTTGAGCAATATTCATGTAAAATTTCCAAAATAAGGTTACCATTATACTATACACATACAAAACTTCTGTGGTTGAAAAAATTATAAGTGAAGGTGAAGGGATTGATAAAGATTTTAAAAAATTAAGGATATTTGGTCATTAACACACTTAAAAATTATTATTCTGACATTGTAAACAACAAAATTTCATGTGTCATGTATTAAAAATGCAATTTAAATTTTTGCGCAATGTCAAATATAAACATTAGTTTGAGCTTTTAATCCCCGAAACTAATTTTTCCCAAACTAACTATTAATTATTAATGCATTCACTACATTTTGATTGTTGGGTACTATTTTCATCTGATTACCAAAAATTATAAGTACAATATTTCTTAAATGCACATTAACTTAAAAAATTATGTTACTTTTAAATTTCTATTAAACATAAATTAACCCAGATCTATTAAAATTTTGAGTTCAATTTCACAAAAGACTATTCGTTAATCTTTCATAGCGTACAAAAACAATGAATGGTTCTCTATAATGAATCTTATATAATCTGAAACATGTTTATAAGTGATTTATACTTAATTCATGAATTCCAATGAATGAATCTTACATCAACATGTAAAACAGTAGATTATATATACTTCTCACTGTAGTGAAAAAATACAAATTTGCTTAATTTCAAGCATAAAACGTGATTTCGTATAACTATCCCAATATTTGTAAAAATCAATTAGTCGCTGTTCTTTGCAGTAAAATCAAATTGACATATTAAACATACAAAATTAAAATAATATAAAAACAGCAACTAATATGCGAAATATAACAATGTGTCACACTACGTATAAGGTGGTTGTGTATAAAAACATAATGCAGTCGAACCTTGACAACACAAAAAAGAGCCGAGATCTTGAAACTATGGAGCATTACTATCAATGTTTTCGAGTAAGAGAAGTTTAACAAACAAAAATTTGACATTCAAGAATTTTCTTTTCCACTAACGTTTTTATTTCTGCATTGTTTAGATCATTTTCTTTTTAAAATCTAAATTAGACGCCACTCTTCGAGGTCTAGAAGCAGCTATTCCAAAAGGGTGATTTATAAAGGTAAACTTATGCATCTACATGTGCAGCAAATAATTTGAGTTAACACGAGGTTCATATTTTGAGTGGCAGAGTTTTGACAGTGGAGCGGAAGGAAATGCAGAAAATTCTAAGCTCATAGAGGTTCCAGTTACGAAGGTTCGACAATATCTATTATTAAAGTAAATAACATATTATTGGGAATCATAAACAAATCTTCCATGTTGTGTTTTACCTTTTCTGCTGCTTCTGGATTGTTCGGATTTTTGTCAGGATGATATTTTAATGCTAACTTTCTATAAGTCCTTTTAATTTCTTCAGGAGTGGCAGTTTTTGGAATCTGCAAAATTTGGTACAGGGAATCCCCCGCTGTCCTGAAAAAATTAAAACATTAATCTATCAGCCCATTATTATAGCCTATAACAAACATAACGCATCAACTTTTAAATTATTTATTTACATCACAATTACATTTCCTATTATTATTCATCTACTTAAATAAATCCATGTTAATTGGTGTATATGAAATAATTAATTATATATTAATTTTATATTTTACAATACAATATTAAATTTTAAAAACAAACATGCAATTGTATATTGTGTATTCTATATTAACAAGATCAGCAGAGTGTGATTGAAAAAGTAACATATGACATAACTTTTTTAATAAGCTTTGGAAATGAAAGAATTAAACATTTATATAATCAATATTTTTCGTAGATAATTCAAACAACTTTTATTTACCCAAAAGAGTAAATAGTGAAACATTGAAAATGCGTATAATAATATGTAATAACAAAAAGAATGATCAATTTGATGATTATTCGGCGTTAATTTTTGTGAATATATCAAATGTCTGTACAATTATATGGAACATTAATTTTGACACATTGAGAGTAATTACTTTTTCGATCAATTACTTTTTAAGAGTAATTACAATTTTCGTGTTAAATTTTTTGGCAGCATGTATTAATACTTGTATAGAGCAAAACACTAATCTCACTTTTGTATGATTACAAAGAGAGTAAGGTAAAAGACAGTACTTTTGCAGGGCTGTATTAAAACAGTATACAGCTAGTCAACAAACTAACCTAGTACAAAAAAGGTCTTTACTGTGAATCAATCGATTATTACGTTGAAAAATTACCGTTTGCGCTCTACTAAATGTAAATAATAAACTCAAGTACAAAATTACATAAACAACGTAACATTAAAAAACTTCAGAAATTAACAGAAGATTTAACCTAGAATTTGTTGCATTTTTTTATTTTTATCAATTTTATTTTACGATCAATCAAATCGGTACAAAAAGTCTCATTGATGCCCAATGGAATATATTAATATATTTAATTTGACAGAGAAAATAGTTTACAATTCGAAACTGTTGAAACAAGGGTGGCGAAGTACTCACGACATTTTTCGTTTATCCATGTTTACTGGAAGTAGCGTTACTTTGCTTATACGATACAAAAAGGAGGTTTAATTTCCTATTGATATATATCGCACTTCGTCGTCTCGTACTACAGGTACATGATTTTCGTCATTAAATGCACGTATCTTTTTGAATAGATGTTGCGTCGGATGATAGCAGGGGAAAAGATTCAATATTTTAGTACCGAAAGTGGACACAGTTGCACCAAACTGGCGCCACGGAAAACGACTACTCGGAGAAACGTGAACGAAGTACGAAACTATTGGTGCACGTCCTTTCAACTAAATGCGTAGCAATGAAAATATTTGTGTAAATTATATTTTGATAAAGTTGATATTATAGGGACGTATTATACATATTGTTACATGGAAATAAAGAAAAGAATGAAAATTGTTAATAGGGAGTTAAATCACGTTAGGAAAATATTTAGTTCTTCAGGTTAATAAACGAGTTTGAATTAGTATTTCTGAAAAATCAATATATCTAGTAGTAAATTGCATTACGGGTCATACGTACGTTTTCTTTCAATGTCACATGAATCTGTATAGGTATCAATATACATACGCATGCACATAAAGTATGTATATGTGGTCATTGCCGTATTAGACGATTACACCCTTCTAACCTGTATATTGCGCTAAATCTTGAAAATTTTTTCATGAGTTAAAATTAAGCAGATATTTCGTTTTTTCTTCACAATTTGTATGCAAATTCTGTGATATATTTAATACGGGTATTAAATTACGATTTTCAACTCACAAATTAAATACTATTTGTAATTATAAAATATAAACGGAGATTTTAATAACTGATAAAATAAAAGTCTATATATTGTCAAACATAATTAACGTAATATAATATCGTAGATCTTAATATGCATTCGCTATTATACAAGCATTTATTTATTAACAATATAATTAACATATAAGCTGTATTTTTAATCAGTTGTATGCTTCCATATTTCACTCCGAATTTGCTAGAGACGATAAAACATAGTATAAGTCACAGTGAACAACATATGGTATTCACTCATTGGCAGTGTATGTACACTGCTCCGAACAATTAGAGGATCAGATGTTGCACTATCCCCGTCAACACGACACATAATTTCTGGAATTTTCTGAATAATGTTTACAAAAACATATAATACCATCCTTTGTTTCTAGGATGACAATTCCAAAAATGATGCGCCGTGATGACGCGGACAATGGGTGCAATGTGCGATCCTCTAATTGTTTGGACCAGCGTAAACATAATACCCTTTCATTGTGTAATACCCAATACAGGGAAGGAAAAAAATTCTACGTACCTTTTGAACAGTGTGGCGCGGTTGCGTTTGAGTAATAAGGAACGTTGAGAGTGATGAAACTTTGTAAACTTTGTACGTATTTATAAAGTTTCCCGTTAAGTTGCGTCCCCGCTACATTGCATAGTGGCATAAAAACCAAAAAACGCGAACAAAATTAAAATTTGCATATATTTGGTATTTTAATATATTGTATCCATAATCTTAATGTACATTTAATGATAATACAAATTTCTCATTGGTCATCGCCTTCGTCAAATGAAGAATCTTCATTTATTGTAGGTACTTCAAGTTTTCTTTGGGCATAGTTTCCTAATACTGCTTATGTATCGATCTAATGTAGCTAATATATTATGGAAAAGATCGTTCATGATTTTTATCCTGGAGATCTTTCTACACTAAAATACTCGAAATTTTTTGTTGACCTTATTCCGGCCTTCTCTGGCTTCTTCTCCGAACTGAAAATGAGGTATCTGCCGATCGGCAATGCCAATTAAGTGTAGACCCACGTTTCGGCTTGGGCCGCATGGCTTGAAAAGCCGAACGGCATGTCGAGCGAATTCCCAACTTATGTCGGGAAATATGAAAAGAAATCGGAGCGAAACCAACAGGGGAAATATACATTCGGCAGCAAAGTCAGATTTTAGCTGCAAGTAAAACCATCGAAGGCGATTAACGCACTTATACGTATAAGAATAATGGACAGAAAAGTGGACGAGTGACAAAATTTTAAAGGTATTAGAAATATACCGCCATCGTCCCAACCTATTTACTTTTTCACTCTGTTTTAAATTCGATCAAATGTAATAATTCCTCGAATTCAGTGCTCGACATTGTAAACAAGATTCGGAATCCACCGTTGCATCTTGTATATTCGAGATTAAGGGCGTTGGCATCGTCCTATATCGAATCTTTCATAAAATCAATTGCACTCCAGATGTCCTTGCTGCGTCAACTGGGTCACATCCAACATCTACGTTTTTTAATTGCTTTCTTTCTTTTTGCAATTACTATAAATGTAGCTGCAGCAATTATCACTTCGTCGTCATCGAACATTTTGTCGTACTGACGAGGTGTTCGCTACAATACCGGTTAACTGGGGACGTATACAAAAATTCTAAAAGCCGTTCGACTAAATTAGTGGTTCCCAACGGGTGGGTGTTGAAGAGATCAAAGGGGGCGTTTTAGGCCAAAGCCAAATTTAGGGGCCGTTGAGGACCAACTACTGCCTTCTTGAGCAATATTCGCAACAACGCGCCAAAAAGTGTTAAAAAAATTTTTTAAAAGTTTACTAAAAATCATCAAGCCCATATTTCAACAAATAGTTCTAAATGTGATTTAAGCAAGTTCAGTCCGTATTGTTACTGGTACTGTTACGCTATCGCGTTAGTAGGCCTTAATATCTAGTGACATCGAATCAACGATCGACGTTATAATTGTAACTATCGATAGTGATAATAACTTAGGAGCGCAATTCGAAACCGGATAGGGGCACGCGATAAATAAAGCCGTACATTATTCTAAGTGCAGATCCTAGAACACTTCACTTGGAGGTTTCTAAAGCTTATTTATTACAGACCGTAAAAATACAGCTTAGTCTAACAAGTCACGTACAACCCTTGAAAAGTCGACCCCACGATATCCGGGGCTGGTCACCACATGGCCTACCTCGAAACAAAAGAACACTCGAGGACCCCACCAACTCTCCGGCGCGCTCTCCCCGACCTTCCCGCGTTTTTCTCTAGTTTTCCCGCACTTTTCCCTTAACTCGCGCGCACCCTAGCTTGTCACACGGAAACGGAAGCGTTGCCACCTCCACATGCCCAGCCACATCAAGAACCCACCCCATTGGACAGGAAACAGCAAAAGGGAGGAGCAAGGAACCCGAGAAGAGGAACCAGAGGCGAAAAGGAAAGAAGAAACACCCTCACAGAGCAGAACTACTTTATCTCCAGTCACGAACAGTACTTTTCTACATCGAGTTACGATATAAATAGTTGTTCTTATTAAACTTTACAATTGTGTGTTTGATTCTTCCGCGCTTCTCCACAAGCAGAGCGGTCCAGCGCTTCACGGGCACCCGAATCCACGGAAATTCCCTATATCCCACCAATAGATACGCAACAGTACATTATAGCTTCGTTCTTAATACCATTTTGACGAGTACATCAATATGTTAATATCTCTTAATAAAGTAATTTTAGCAATCTGTCATCAAAAGTCGCAAAACTGTGGATTACATTATTAATTTCAAGAACGAGAGTCAGTGTGCTTTTTTCTGAGCAGGGGGCGGTGAGTAATTTTTTTTCGAAAAGTTGGGAACCTATGGCACTGACGAGATATAGGAATAGACAACTCATCCAATGCATTTTTTCGGCCACGATTTCTGGGTCCCGGGGACCATTACCATTTCCGTGTCACTCGCAACATTACCCACAGATTATAGAGAACGATGCGAAAATTAAATAATTTTACAGAATTCTTTTGTTCTTTGCCGTAATGGAAGGCAACAGAGGATATGAAACATTTAATGTTAATAAAAAATCTTTTAATTAAAGAAACACATGATAACAAGTTTTCTTATTAAAACTGTACTATCAATAAATGCAATAATTTTTAAAGTTATACCCTAAATTATTTTCTGATAAATAACAAAAAAAATTTGGCTAAGAGATGTATATTTTTTTAACACTCAAACAATAAAGTTGTCACAATGAAAAAGATAGTGACGATAATTGTATACTACAATTGTTAATTGTATAGTTACTAGACAAATTCTTTAATTATCATTTTCCTTGGAGCAATTTTATTGTTAATGAAAGACGCAATTTCTTATTTATATCCAACTAATAACAATAACGAAGTGCTAATGACCCTGGTGTCGATGCCACGTTAAACTTTAATTAAAAAAAAAAACGAAGTAACTCATTTACTAATATAAAGCAATTCCTGCAATAAACGTGTCTGCAAACGATTATTGTTTGCATTTGGTTCCGAGCGAAGTGCACTACTCGAGATTTTACTGTATCTTCATAAACATAAGAATGCATTCGACATCCATGATGTTCGAAGGTTTCCGCGAAATTGACAACATTGTAGTCGTCGAGTTTAGTCGCGCATTGTCGGTTGGGTCGAGAAAAAAAGGAAAATAAGAAACTGAAGAAAGATCCACAAATTTTTATTTTATGAGCAAAGTGTTACAAATTCACTTTTATAAAAAAATCTATTTAATTCTGTAAAAGTACATTGCATTGTATTAAAATATTACGATTTAGAATAAAAATAAAATACATTGCAAAACATGTACTACAATTAATTACATTCTTTCCAGAAAATTATTATTACTCTATTTTTCTTATATTACTAAATATTTTGTGGCAATTATATGTAAAGGTGTGTTAATGTTAAGCGGGGTATCTGAAACACCTTATTTGAAATGTAGCATATTCAAGATGTTTAAAACAATTGATTTTTGGACTTGAAAATAAATATTTTTAAAAAGTGCGCTATACGCGACACACGCAATTCATCGCCCCGATCTGATTTCGACTCAACTCGAGCCAAACGGATGTGCATCTCGCGACCAGGCACCATACCTCAATTTTTCTACCGAAACGTTGACCGAGAAATAGCTTTCCTGATTCCCCCTAAACATTTCACATATATTCACACAGTCGCATGAGTCCTGGCCCCACTACTTCAGTAAATAATAGTTCTACAATTGAACACTGTTTATGAGCAGAGGCCGCTGCTATCAGTGTTGGATTTCTGAGCCGGTATGTCAGTCACGTTGGGCCACAAAAGTCCATAAGATGACTTGTCTATTCCTATATCTCGTCAGTGGCCGTGTCCACGCTGCTGTTTGCGAACAGCACACGACTGTCGCGATCTATGTACGTTTATCGGTAGAACACGAAGCTCGTGTGGCTTTGTAACTACTTCTGATCTGCCAGTGAGGTAGATTTCACTACAGATCGCTACTGATTATCGCAACTATTCTTCATGTCTATAAAATGCAATGACCTAATTGTTGCTTTTTGTTGAACTGTTCTCAATAAATTTGATTGCAATATAAATTTAAAAACTATAGCACTGCGTTCGAGAAAATAGGGATAACCTTGAAATCTCGTCTATTTCTCCACCTACGTTAAACATGTTTATACCACATTATTTACCTCTTCGTATCATACAAGTTTTGCATACATGTAACATTTTTTCAGTTTATTAGAAATAACAAAATTATTTCAGGTGGCCCCAGTTCTTGGCTCACTCTAGATGTTAAAGTGTGCGAGAAATATTTAAACAACAGATATCAAAGAAACTGCCGAATAAATGATACACTTACACCTACAATGTTGAAACTTTCCGTATTCGCTGCATTTCTTATAAAAACATGGATTCGCTTGAACGTTGACAGTCTACTGCCATAATTCAGTGTTCAATCTGTTATCAATGTTAGCTTTTCTGCACGTATAATATTATAAAATGATTGAGTAGGTTGTGTTAAATACGCTTTTGTTCAAGCTACTCAAATATTTCGCAGATTCAACTACTAAAACGATGTCGTTAGTATTGATTCTATTGTGGTGTCGATATTCAAGAGGGGTATAATAGGTGTCTAAGAAGCGGATCGTCTAGAAATAAGAAAATTAAATATGTACACTAGAATCTCGGCAAACCGGACAGACATGTCATTATCCACACTTCAAAATTTACTAATAAAAAACGACAGTGCTGACAGTGTTGAATCGAGTTCCCAATATTTGGGAAAAATTTGTTGCCAATCATTTCTTGTCAGACGTTAATTTCCTAGGCTGCCAGTCTTCTGATTAAGCTGATACATCGAGGTTTTGTGATACAACGAAAATTGCACACATGTTGCAAAATTAAAATAAATATCCATCTTTTGGTGTTGAGAACAAGTGAAGTAGGTAGAAAAGCATTACATGAGTGTGTATATGTATAAGAACAGAAACTTTAAATCGGGGACTATCTTATAAAAGTGCAATTGCTGTGGTTGCGTTAGATCTTTTTATATCGTCTCACATAGCCAATAAATAACAGCTAATAAACCAGCGAAAAAAACAGTTGTTATACTTCCCTATGTTAGCGTAATCGAAGTAACCCAAACCTAATCCAGACGACCAATTAGTTAAACAAAAAAATGACGATTGGAAAATTTGATATCAGTTAGAAAAATGGCATAAAAGTCCGCCATAATTGGCTCCGAAGATGAGCATAAATGCCGTTTTCTTATTTTCCATATTTATTTTCGAGATACATGCAAGGAAAGTAACTGAAATAGAAAACAAAACTTGGATCTCAATTCCGATGGTGGGTATTAAACATTTGTTTGTATGTAGCCACCCGAAGTTCGAATTGCATTTGAGTATCAAATTCATTGCGCTTGCACTTGCCCCGATCCTAATTTACAATTAAGAAAATGATATTTTATAGTTATTGAGAAAACTATACTATTAATTGTAGGTTTTCCTAGATTACACGGTAAAATTAGAAATATATTATACACAATAAAAGGATGTACATACGCACATACATTCGAACAATCTTATAAGTGCTACCGCACCCAAATGCAATTCGAAATTCGAGTGGGCTAGATAAAAAAAATCTTTAACGCTCACCAACGGAATCAGGATCCAAGTTTGTTTTCAATTACAGTTATTTAATGTATCCATGTATCTAAGAAATAAAAAGTAAAAAAATAACGAAAAATGGCATTTATACCCATTTTCGGAGATGCTTGTGGCGCCTTATGGACTTGACGCCATTTTTCTAGCCGATATCAAATTTTCCGAACGAATATCACTCATTTGAGTTATTAGAAGGTATAATACTATAAAACCCAACTGTTCTTTTTTAAAATCTAATTGGTAATCTGGGTAACTTGCTTTGTAAGTATTTAAATATGTATATGTAGATGTATTACATATTAGTTTTGATAACTATTTTCAAAGAAAAAAGAAGCATAAAAAAGTTATTTCTTTCCCGGAAAATTGGGAAATATAACAAATTAATAGAGCTACAGTTTCAAATTTGAACAATTTCAGCACATAGAGTAAAGAAGAATAATTAGTTCAGCAACTGAGGCATGTTATACTTCGGGATATACGCGTAAACAACCAACCAAGAGAATTATATTGACAGAAAAAATGATTTTCGTACAACAACAAATATTTACAAAAGTTGTATTATTGTTACAGTCAAATTAAAAATTGAGACACTAAATACATTATTTACATAAAATAAAAGGAATACCGTGATTGTACCGTTGTATTAATATCTGCTTCTCATAATTATTTGGCTAAATTAATATTATTTTCAATATACGTTTCTCTTCAATTAAATTGTTGAGCGTTCTTATTACATTATCACAAACATAGGTTTGTAGTTTGTAGTAACACTTATCAATTAAAGAGTTTATTGTGTACATAATCGTTCCATAAATTTTATGCCTGATAAAATAGATTTGAACAAACAGAAAAATTAAGGACAATTAATTTTTCAGTGTCCTTCCTTTATTCGTAAAGTATATTATACATATAATGCAAGAATTTATAAGATTATTCAAAGCGATCAGCTTTTGCTTCCACACCCCTCTTTAATTGGACGATCTTTTATTTATATACACATCATGTGTGATCTTCCAGTGTACTGACACTACCTCATTTACCAAATTTATACTTCATAATTTTGACATTGATCAGATAATGATCAGAATAAGCTCCACTTTTTTAAATGTTGCACAGATGTAAAGTAGAGACCCTTTGTACTTGACATTTTTCATTAACAAGTTATTTCCGCTTTGTTTATAAATTGATAATAGTGGATCGAAAAACGGAAAAACGTATCTAGAAGAAAAACTGGAATTCAGAAACATTCACTGCGACGTATACAGGGTGTCCCGTAACTACCGCAACATCGGGAAATGGGGGGTGATACTGAACAACTTTTCCTTGACCAAAATGTTGTTTGAAGCTTCGTTTCTGTGTTATTAACTAATAACACTGCCCAATGAAAGCGCCTGTAGAGCGCACGCCAGGCACGTACCTCTCTATTGCGTTTGGTCGTGTACGGTGGCATCAAGGGTATCCGAGGAAAGGGTACAGCAAATGTTACATCATACTTTTATTGGACACAGAATTTATGGTACATCTATGGACAGACACATAACTGTTTAATAAGTTCTAGTGATCCGTAGGGCGATGCTCAAAATTCCGGTTTTAAAATGGCATTACCCTTCGTTAATGTTTTAGAGATTGCTACTCGCTTACTAATATTTTAAATTACGCATTCGTACGCCAACTTTTAATAACTGGCGTTAATATCAAAAGATTCCCAATTAATAATGATATGACAAATTACATATCACAAATGAAGAATGAAAACAGTATTTGTTGCTATTTGTCGAGCAATTGCGGCAGAAATGTCGTCGTACTAAGAAATTGACTTTATTAGCCTAATGACATTATTTGCGAAATAGATTTTCATGGTTCACAAATTTGTTTGGCAATAATATCCCAACGTTAAGAAAACGTGTTTAAAATTCGTAATATGTCGAAAACAAAATTGCATTTTGCTTTCTTAAAAAACGAGAACATTCAATGGCTGACAACAACCCCTAATATGTAACTGAAAAGAAATAGAAAAAATAACATATTGCTTACTCATAAGGGTGAAAAATATAACAAAGGGTTCCTCGTGAAAAAGTACAAAAATAGTGCTTTTTATTAAATTAGCATCACCCTAGTGATCAGGGTATAATCAAATGTTATGAATATATTGGAGGCTTTATATAACGTACTATCATACATTGCTAATGAAGTAACGGTATTATATTTCATTTTACATTTAAGGACATTATAAAATATGCAAACTGACAGCATTTTGTAGAAACAGAAAACAAAAAAAGACAGTAAACATGTTAAACGTTAAGAACTATACTATTGATCTTGAAATTGGAGGCAAATATTCGTTATTCGTAGACAGAGTGCTCTTCCTATAATCTTCTATGTTAACATTTATTTGACTTTCCTCGGGGGTAGTTTGCGGCATGGTATCTTGCACCCATTTTTTGTCTAATGGCGCAAAGATAGCAACCTGAAACAAAGAATTGTTATTAATCTTTATCTTATTCATCGTTGCGGCTTCAGTAAAAATAACGTTTGATGTGTAGATTTTTACACTGCCGAAATATCCTACATTGAAATAACAACAAATGATTCATAAACAATAAAGAGCACGAAGTTTTACTTGATTTGTTTCACGGCATCCCGTGTCCTGGCTATAAATTCCAGCCAATTCGTAACGTCCATCTTCGTTTTGACAAGCAAGTGGTCCACCAACATCTGTCTCGCAAACGTTATTCCTTTCAGCCTTGGTTGCAGCACAGATAGCTCCATCGACAATGTTCTCCCCAAAGTTCGTAAATGTTAATTGTTGTTTGCAACGTTCATTTGGCAAAACGTCCATGTTAATTGCATGCATAATTGCACCGGCATAGTGTGCTGCAATAAAATTACATTCATACAATTAATTAAACACTTGTTTTTCAACAGCAATCTATGTATATTATATCTATAATTCCTTATACTGTAATTTTTGTGTTCAGTTCTTTCATTATTAAATCGCAATTCCAAGTGCATTAATACGTTGGTACGACAGGTGTTGACAATAATAATGATAGAAAGTGACACTTTTTTTTTAGACATATCGAAAGCAGATTCAATATTTTAATATTTTCGATAGAAATAACAATGGTACGTCAAAGAATTATTTAGCTTTGTATGTACTTATTTATTTTCCTGAACTATATGCATTTTAATTGGTCGTGTTTACAGAATGCCGACGAAATAAATTCAAATTGAAATCGTTGGTGAGATATGTTATAAAAAGAAATGATCTTAATCCGAAAATATTGCCTAATAATGCATCTAAAGTTTGTAAGTATCATAAGAATATTGTGGTAAGATATAATAATATCGAACTAATATTATATGTAATAACAATATTAATATGATATTTTTAACGTACACATATGTGCAATATCCAGTATATTTGGTTAGGTTCATTAATGTTTTTGCTAACACTCTGTACCCACAATGATCTTAATTTAAAAATAAATATTTTACATCGAATTAATTTCACCAAATTTTGGAAAAACGATACACTGTGTTACTTTAAAGGCACATGAATCGCAAAATGTGAACATAAAATATCAGATACGGCTGAAGGAATATTATTTTAGACTTTTTATTTAAGAACTGTAATTAATAATATAACTTTGTTCACTTACCTTGGAGAATAGATTTTCCCCAACCAGTGGTAATACACAACTTATTGTTTGGGAATTTCGTTGGTTCAGGCAAGCAGAGGGGGTTAATGTGACGATCGAGGGTTGCTGTATTTTCGAGATGCACCATTGCGAGGTCATATTCTCCCAGTCCTTGTTTGTATCCAGGATGTACACTGATGGATGATACCTTGATAATTTCGAAAGGAAGTGGCTCCTCGTGTTTTAACTCGTATCCCAATTTCCATTCTCCCAGCTTTATCGACACTTCATGTGGCGACAATCTTGATTGATTAACAGAAAAATATTATTTGAAAATATATAAAATATTGAGCGTGTCATAAGTAATTTAGCATTGCTCGATCGCATTCATGACTTATTAAAACTTTTCAACTTGTAAGAGTAATTGCTGTTACTTTTGCAAGTCCTTTTTTATTTTTTATTCAATGTTACGAACAGCTTTGGACTTTCATTACTATGCAGATATTTCTCAAACATTTGTTGAGCATAACTTATTGTTAGATGTAATGTATGTATCCGGTCATTTTAAACACCGTATTAGGCAAATTGAAATGAAATATTTTCGATAAGTTTATTTTCGCGTTAGAAAGGATCACTTTATGTGCAAACAAGACTCAACTGTTACGTAGAGCTGAATTGTTTAGTTTCACAAAGGAATAGGGAGGACGCCAAAGACATAAGGGCAACTATTGTCGTATAATGAATTAATTGTTCCAAAATGTGTTGCTATTAAATAATAAAATTGTAAAAGGAGTAGCGGGTTATTTATTACCGCAGCCAATTATATTATTACTAAATATTTAAAAATCAGAGAATTTCCCACGTTCAGGCAAAAGTTCTTATAAATTTGTTTACTTAAATTATTAAGTATTACTTTTCAAATCATTTTTAAATAAACGCGAAGCAAAAAATGAATTCTAGACACGAAAGTAAAACTAAATTCATAAACCCCATTATTAGTGTTTTCGCTTGTACGATAAATTATTATCACACTTCTACATTTCTAACAGTTCTTACCCGTCAACGCAATTAGCTGCTGTTAGTACCTCTTTAGTACCAATTAGAGCACCAGAGCAAAGGATTTTCTTGTCTTGTGAATGCAGGACCATCGCTTGCCATGGAATTTCGGCAAATGTGGTTTTTGATTCCTCACCTTGCAATACCTAACGGTGAAATATTTATTATATATCTATTACTTACATGCCTGCATATGTATCCTGTGAATATACAGTGTTTGCAGGCCTTGCGGGTAATTAACACTAGAACTACCAAGCCTGTCAAAATGACGAGTTCGAGATTTACCTTAAAATTATTAACATTTAGGTACTGTTGCAGCAGTATATGGTGACTTTTAATAAGACAACAGCCATTATATATCTCCATTTAATGCAACCACTGCAACCATTTTCGATTTCATAATGCACATAATGGGCACCATCCAAATATGTTGGTAGTAAATATATAAGGTAGTTCTAGTGCTAAATACCATATTAGAGGAAATAACAACGTTGTTGAACTCTGGCAAATAATACGCTTCTAGTAGCATAAGTACTATATAATTATCGTGCTTATTAGGCCCGGTACAAGTACAGTAGAACCTCGATTAAGTGAGCCGTGATTACTCACAGACTCGATTATCTGGGATATCAAATTTACTAATAATATATTTACAATCGTATTTTCAAACTCTACAATTATATATAAGAAAATGATGATATTATTCCTGGTGAAGCTTTTCAATATTATGCAAAAATTTTCTTTTATATATTTCTTCGCAGTGAATATTGATTCAATATCAATATCTTCAGGTTAGCCTGTTAACTTATTAATAATAGGGAAACAAATTATTCCATCATCCGGATTGTCAATGTGTTAAGGGCAATAATTGTCTTCTCTAAAAATTCTTCGCCAAGTGTGCAACGTATTCACGTTTTTATTCCATACAACCCTTTTTCCCCTACTTTTGCTAGAAAAGTGAAGGCAACAGGAGTACCTTGTGCAATCTTCTTGAATTTGCAAGGCTGTATACCTGTACCTGCAATTCATCGTTAACAATCATTTTTGCCATACTTTGAAGTTTGTCATATGTTGGATGCAATACAGAGAAATGTGCATATTAAATGTATTTACCATATACATATATACTATGCTCAAAACGCTCCAAACACTCATTTATCTTTGGCAAAATATAATTTAATTTATTAATGGCAGGAGTTCTAATGATAAAATTTGTCGTTATAACAGCTATATATGTGTAACAGACTATCATGAAACTAAACAATTAATTCCCACGTGGAATTTCTTTAACCACAATGTAATAATAAAATTCATGTCTATAAATACCAAACGTTTAGTGAAATTATTGCTCAACTAAATAAGGGCGATAGAAGTGTCAAAAATCAGAAAAAGTGTTAGTATTAACAAGAGCCGGGTAATCAAATTATTTCGGAAACAATTGAAAAACAATTGAATCCGGAATTCTTTGTTTATAACTTGTATTATCCATTAGAAACTTCTACACATTTTTTCTGTAACAATAAATATGTATTGAAGCATCAGTTATACAGTTATACAGCTTATAGCGGATACTTCCTACTTTTCCAGCGGATCCGAACATAAAAAAAGGGCAGCAAGTGAAAAGGTATTCTACACCACTTATTAAATAATGTAAATGTGAACCAAATTTTGTCGTGTTTGGAATCATTTTAATCAAAAAAATATCACCAATGTCTAGGCAAAAGTTTCATAAGGAAAGACTGAGGAATACCAAAGTTTGTCGTTGAATTAGTATTAGTTCACCGATAACCAATCCAGGATCACGTAGCACTAATTGACAATCGAACATCTGGACGTCTCAAGGACGTCTAAACTCTTCGCTTATATCGGATACCACTTTTTCGTTTATACCGAGACATTACTGTATATTATTACCATACATCTGTTAAGTGGTGTCCGAGCATTTTTGAATGATAGAGTACAGTCTAGTATGTATATAAAACGGAGGCATGTCTATATTCCCAATTAAACCCTAAACCCTCTGACCGACCTAAACAAAAATTCACAGATCTACATATATACATCCCAAAAAGGCAAAAGTAAGGAATGATAAAGTCAACTATAATCAAATAACGAAACTTATTTTCTGTGATAAAGGGGCAAGCTATTTTCATAAGAAGCATACATTTAAACAGTTTGAGAAATATCATTTTAACTGTATTAGTTTTTGAAAAATCTCAGACACCACTAATAACGGATATAATCGGATGTAATTCAGTGAAGTAGCTATGCGCAATCTGATTTGAGATATGAAACTAATAGAACCTGACCTCGCGAAGTCGTTGTTTTCCAATGACATTTAGCGAGTTGCTGGTTTGCAAAAAAAATGGCACATGAGCGATTAATTTTAGTTATTTAATTAATACTGTTTGCAGACGAAGACCATAGGCGCAGCGTTCCCATTTTTACATGACAACAGCTGTATATCCGATCGTGCTTCTAAGTAAATTACATTTTCAAGGTCTAATATTCGTTCAAGCGGTGTAACGAAAAAAAAATTCCAGCACCAAGACCAAAATCAATCTTAGTAAACGAATTATCTTTAGCATATGCAAATTCAGATGTTACTTAAGAAGAAAGTATACAGCCTTTTAGTATTTCGTAATTTGAAGCACCTCGTACGTTACACAAGCAATTAACATTTCTACAGTAGATAATATGCATAATGGTATGCAAATAATATGCACGCTATGTCAATTTGCGCATGCATTTTTAAGTATTTCCGAAAAGTATCCTCCCGCATTTTCAGGCACAATATAATAACACTTTACATTTATTTCAACGAAGATTCGCCTACTATATCCATTTCATTGTTGGATTGTGTTTCAAGTAATTTTTCATATATGAAAGACATAGTTGTCACAATGTAGAATTGCAGAAATCTTATGTTTCTTTAACCTTAACAGAGAAATTGTAAAATTTTCAAGAAAATATCGATATACAAATTACTGATGCAATAGTTTCTTAATTGTTTGTAAATACCCCTTGGCTCGATCCTTGTAAATACTTATACCTTTTTAGATTTTGCACACGTGGATCGCATTTAATTAGCTGTGCAGCCAGTCACTAATACTTTAGTATTTATGGACATGAATTTTATTATTATAGTGTGGTTAATCAATTACCACGTGAGAATAGGTTATTTAGTCTCGTGATAGACTATTATGTACAGCTGTTGTAATAACAAATATCATTGTAGATCCTCCCATTAATAAATTAATTTACAGTTTGCCAAAAGTAAACGAGCGTTTAGACCTTTTGGAATGGTAATGTGTATGCAGTAAGTATATTTTTAATATGCATATTTCTCTATATTGCATCCAGTTATTCAACAAAATATACTATAAAATGTTTCACCTAAACAATAATAATAATTTCCAGGCTATATAGTTAGTGTTTCTGTAACGTTACGTAGAAACAAATGTGTCCTTAACACTTGCCTGTGTAAATGAAGATTACAGTGTCATGATTGAATAAAGGTTTGCTATATCATAAAAATCGTACTGCACATTTGTAAATGTAAAACGTTGTTAATAGTTTGGATTAGTTAACAAACGTATGACAAATTTCCGAGATATGACAAAATGGATGCAGGTATACAGTCTGGTAAATTCCAGAAGTATGTTTAAGATATTTTCGTTGTTTTCATAATTCTAACAAAAGTAAGGGAAATAAGTCTATGTATAATACAGAAAGATGAATACATAAGTTGCAATTGATCAATTATTTTTTTTAAACTCGTATTGTTTTGTAGGATACCTGATTTTTATTCACTTAGAAATTGGTAAAGAAAACATGAAAATTAAGAGAGTAAGAGAATGTTCAAGAACAGGTAATAATGCATGACAAAAGCTCTAAATAACTGTCGAAATAAAAAACTTTCTTTTAGTTCAATTAAAATGTTTGAATCCCACTCTAAGAAATAAAGAAAATAAACAAACATTTCTAAGATTACAGTAGAACTCTTGAAATCCCACCTCATTATCCAATTATTAAAGATACACAATAACATTCACTTTCCACGAAACTGACACATGCTTTTTAATGTCCTTACCTTGTTTCGAACGCCGCAGGCTAATCTTGATTCTGATGTATCGTAGTCCCTTCCTGTATTTTTGTTCTCAAACGGGGGCGCTAACGTTTCCGCAGAAATGTGTGTGTGTTGCGGTACTAATGGAGGCTCCACCTTTTGAGGTGGCTTCACCTTTGCGATATTCAAAAACGTTGGGAAACCTTGTTCGTCAAATCCACCAGAGTAGTTGGCTGGAAGGTTCTCAGTTGGCCAAGGGTCTACGTAGTTTGGATCTCGACAACATTTACCAATTATTCCATTGTCTGGATTTTTGCAACTCTGTGGAAAAATGCAACAAACTTAATCAAAAATTGGGATATTTTATGATAATTTTTATATTGCAAAATTTAACCGAATTCGAATATTTTTTCTCAAATCAAGATAAAACCAGTCAGGTAATATAAATTTATATTACTGCAATTGTTTTCTTATTATGATTGAGGAAAGGGAAGTACTCATACGACAAAAGAATTGGAAAAAATAATTCTCTTTCTTACGTGAGGTAATTTACTTTCTTTTTATGAATATAAATTCATATATTTGTTAGTACACAATTAACAGAGATTACTCTTGAATTGAATTGAATCACAATTGAACGGGACACGTTGAAAATAAATATATATATTTGTTTTTAAGTAATCTATGTTAATTGTAGACTAACAAATAAATATATCACTAACATTTGAAGTTCAATTCAACGAATACACCAAGATTTTGTAGGCTTACTTACGCTTAGCGGTACACGTCGAAAAAGTTCTTTCTCCAAAATTGCAACAGGCTCTGTACTAATTGTACCATCGAGGGTGCAGAACTTCTCCTCAACGCAAACCAGAGCTGCCGCACAACCAAGTTGTACGGGGGATGCAAATGCAAACTGGGCTGAAGATTTCGATGTTTCAACAGAGAATTATGGTTAAATTAATATAACTAATTGGTGATCAAATAATCTTTCGTATCGCTATGTTATCTCGTGCATGATATTGTAACTGATATAAATACTATGAACCATTGCAATTACTTTGCACCTCTTAATTGAAAGAACACGTCATTTGTACGGTACTGGGGACACAATCCTCTTTTACATAACACCTAGAAAGTTATACAATCTAGAATGTCGCATAACGTGTTACCGGTTTCCTTGTCAACAATTGTGACCAGTGACAATTTTTCGAATATTTTAGTGGAACAAAAATTAAATCTGCAAAGCTGGTATCTCTTCGATTAGGAGTCTTACTAATCTAATAGAGATATAGTTGCGCCCTTGCATCGTTTCAGTTCTTTGCAATCCAGTGTTAATTAAATTACAGAAATAGTTTCGAAAACATGTGACGAAAATGTTGAGCACTTTGCAATTAGATGATTTCTAATTACAGTTTCGACCTGTCGTCGGTATTGCAGTTAGTCATTGCACTCGCATTCGTTCTTTGTCTATCATTCACTAAAATAGTGCACGAATAGTGGCTGAGAAAATTATTATAAACAGATAACTTCAATAATAGAGAAGAATACTCTTAATTTTGTTCTTGACATATAGTTACACAATTGAATTATATATTTGAATTATTAATTTTGTTGAATTAATGTTGTCCAGTTAAGCTATCGGTGCAACCGTTCGACATGCGTAAGTGTGGCTTGACATTTCTTGATTGTTATTTTTTTTATCATTACTTACTTTAAAATTGCTAAATAATACTGTGTATACTTCGCTACTTTGGATACACAGGGTGCTTCTTAACTATGGGATCTCCCGAAAGGGGGGGGGGGGGATTACCGAGGTGACTCTGAACAACTTTTTCCTTTACCAAAATCTTGGTTGAAGCCTCGTTTTTGACTTATTAACGAAAAACAATGGCCATTCAGAGTGCTTGTGGAGCGCACGCCCAACGCGTGGCCCTCAACTGCGCTCGGTCGCTGTGTCAATGCGTTGGTTCACTACCGGCGCTGTGATTAGCTACTGTTTTTCATTAATAACTCAAAAAGGCAGGAGCAACCAACATTTTGGTAAAGGAAAAGATTGTTCAGAGTCACCTCAGCAACCGCCCATATCCAACAGTTCCCGTAGTTAAAAAACACCACGAAGCTATACAAGTTTTAATTTTACATCATCGACGAATATATATTTCATCATTGTTACATATGTATGTATCTTTTAAAGCAGGCCTCGGAATTAAGTGATCTTTCGGGCCAATTTTCAGAGGCAACTCCCCCTTTCTCCCGCCGTGCGTCTGGACCCCGGGATCGCCAAGCGGTTCGAAGCTCCTCAGGCGCGTAGTACATGAACCTCGCGGGCCGTATTAAGGCGACACTCGTATCAACAGGATTCCACATCGTTCCATGTCCCATGGAACCATGGTTCATATGCTACGCGTCTTAGGAGCTTCGAGCAACCGGTCGATCGCGGGGTTCAAGACGTGCGGTAGGAGAAAGGAGTCGTTGCCTCTGAAAATCGGCCCGAGATATCACTCAATTCCGGGGCCTGTTTTTAAGAATGTTTTAAAGAAAAATAGCACTTAGAAGATTGACGATAGAAAATCAGTTTTGGCACCTTGTAAAATTATATGCCATATCAGCCTTAACACTTCAATTAACAAGCAAGTAATGTCAGTGTACTTATCCAGATATGATTAAGCATGCAGTTATTCATAGAATATCAGAATAAATATAATCAAATTAAATTATTATACTTTGCGTGGGAGATTCAAAAACATTCTGTCCACTGTCTCCTTTAGTTCCTGGAATCTCATTATATTTCGTGCCAGATTGATCACCTTCGAGTATTACACCATTCGGTTTAGTTTTTACAAACGTCTCCTGAGCCTCTCTCACAATTGTGCAACAAACTTGATCGTGAACTCTGCACTGTTGAGCCTGTTTCAAGCAGACATTCAGAACATTTATGTTGTCCAGCATGATAAATAAAATTTAAAACCTGATGTAAGAATTTAAATTAACCCTTTCAGTACCCATGGCCGATATATCGTCACTCTTTGATTCCGGTGAAATGTCTTTACTGAACAGAAATATATGTTTCACCAAGTCTCATGCCAAATATTATTATATAAAAGTATCTGTGAGTAATTCTAGTTGGTTTTAATAATTGTTTCCTAACCCGTATATTTTCCCGGACATTTCTGGCTGGTTCTTAGAAAACTTGCAGGGTACTAAGAGCGTTAAAGAAGTAACATTAAATCTCCATTAAAGAAATAATGTTCAACAGGAATGAACTCTCAATGCAAAATGAATTCGTACTGAGGTCGAAACTAGTTTTAAATCATTTTAAGAGAACCCAAAGCCGAATACACTTTTAAAACGTTTAAAACCCAAAATTTTCGACGATATTGTTTTAGGTCGCAACAAATTTTTTATTTTTCAAATTTGAATTCTACCTCAGTTTCTCGGAAAACATTTCACTAGAATGGCATTTGCACATTTTCATATATTTTCTCAGAATCTAAAGAAGCAAGTTCAATCAAACCTTTCGTATTCCTGAGAAGTTGCCAGACATATTCGAATTTGAAAAATAATTTCTACAAATCGATCGTATATTTCGACAGTTCTTCGTAAGGATAAAGCATGGTTGTGGGTTTTATTAAATAAACGTCCCTTTGTTTGCCGAAAACATGCAGAACTGGTTATATTATTTGAAGAGAAAATAAAATATTCTTACCTTACCGGATAAGGAGTAAATGGCACTGTTAGGTGAGTGAGTATAACCATTTAGACAATCGTGTTTACTAGTACAGATCCTATCTTCTCCAGCACAGCTGATCGTGAAGTCAGACTGATGTTCGGTGAACTTCGAACCACCAACGGAGAAGTAATCGTCAATCGGATCCTGTCCAATCTCTTGTTCAAGTTTTTGAAATACGACATGTTCCTGTACAGGACTTTGGTATACCAGTTGCTGGTGGACAGGAACCTGAACGTCTGTACAAACGAAACAAGTAAAAAAGTCAATAATAACACAAGCAGCAACTTTCAATTTACATGTAATCTTGCAATAGTAATTTATTAAACAGAATTAGATAGTTGACTTCAGTTTTATACAATATACACGGCTGTTTAATATATTTTGAACCAGGTGGCTTTTTGTTAATTATACTTCGGAGTCAGATAGTTTTATCACTCCAATTAAAAACAGACAGAACACGAGAAATTTCATTCGTGACCTCGAACGTTAGAACAGCAAACACGAGATTTCTTGGATACTGTCCTGTAATGGGGTAAAGAGAAATTGCAAAATATAATTTATAATTATCGAGTAAACCGTTGCTGTAACGTTAGAATGACGCGCTATAATATAATATATTTAATCGATAGAGATTCGAATACGATATTGTTCTGTTTTCACTTAAATTAATCGTTATTAAACGCAAAAGTAATATTACAGATATCTATTTTAATACATTACTGTATTTGCTGGAGATATAAATAGAAATAATAAACATAGGGCAAGCAAATAGAAATAAAATCCCTTGGGATGATATTTTTTTAGTAAATTACACCTATATACAGTTAAATCTATATTAAAAGATCGAAAGACTACAGACCTACGTAAGGGGCTTGAGCTTCCAAGGAGTAGGGGTACCCATTTGTTGAAAAAATAGTAGTAACTAGTATCAATGCCCCGGAAAGCATTTCTCCGGTGTTTCTCTTACGTGCACCTAAAAAAAAAATTAAACGAGAGATAAGTAAATTGTCTCTACGAACTATCAATTGTTTTTATCCAGATGCTTCGCATATAATATCTTTAAGTATTTAATATTGTGATAGTGATATCTAAACGTATCCACAGTATTGTAATATTTGGCGAGAATATATGGCCGGTATAACAACACACAAGTTTAATTATGTAATAATAATTAATTATCCAAGGGATAATTTTCCAACAAATAACTGCAATAAGTAGACAGCGAATAAAGTATGCAAGCTGTTACAGCATAAATATTACTTATATTTCTCCGAATTTCGTGCTGTAACAATCGAATTCTGAATCGAATAAAACAAGAAATATTTCATGGCAGTATAAAGGAACACGACACAAAATTATGTTAAACCTGAACCGTGTATAATATTTTCGATAACATTCATCATCCTAACTTTAATACCTAATCATCATGTCAATGTTCTGCTATCTGCTTCTATTGCAAATAATTCGATGTCCTAAGGAAAAAGTTGCAGATGAAACACGAAGGAAATTTGCTCGTTAGAATTTACGATATACGAATAACACCATCTATATGTACTGCGACGCTTAAATGGCAGATATACTCTAAAAACGTATCCTATACAGATGCAAAACACTATCATCAATCCGACTCATTTATCCCAACGTGATAAATAATAATATAAAATAGATGTATAAAATTGAGTAAATTTCAGGCTGCAGCTCCAAGTACATGGCCGTGAAGGAATTTCCACCTATGAAAGCATGTGCCGTACACAAGTCAGTCCGTTTTATGGTTAAACATATTTCTACGTTCGGTTTCTCATCCCACATAATTTATTATCGGAATTTTGTACCCGCATGGAATTCCACATAACTAGTTAAAGCATCAAAGTTTATTCCAAGAATTATTGATATTACCGAGTGAAGTCGTTACAAAGGTGCACGTAGAAAACGGTATTCTCGAATAGGAAACAGGACTGTTTCTCCTGCACAACGCTTTGATAAAAGAAATTGAAAGTGATTATAAAAGGCTGACAAACCGCACTGGCTAAATACGAAGAAAGCGTTTCGCGCAAGGATGCTGGCGTCCGTGTAAAGTGGTGAAAAGCATTAATTTTAATTTATGGAAAAAGGAAGACCCCATCACCCGGAAATAGCTGATCCAGGCCACATGGTCTCGATCGAAAGAGAAAGGAATACGCACATATACCGATTCTCGATTTTTACTTTTCTAATGTCCTACATTCCAGGAATGATATTTTGGAGCTCACGTCATTCTTTTCGTCGACCTCGAGAGTGTTTCACTTCGCCTCTCTACATCCTTTTCTCCCTTCCTCGCTGTTATTCACTCCTCCACTTTATTACCAGCTACTATTTTTAGATATAATTTTCGGCGTTTTGTAGTCCTCTGGATTAATGACGTTATCACGTTTATCATCCGACAAACTATTGGCCCTTCGACAAATTACGAATTAATCTAAGAGTTAAGGCCTCCAGCCACGTACATTAATTGTACGAGGCTCGCTTCTGAGGAAGGCGAAATTATTCTTCGCTATGTAATCCTCTGAGATTCGTCGATGTGTCGTAACGTTGCCCTTCTCAGGATGACTAGTTTGCGAGAAACTACGTAATACACGTAATATTACACTCTCGTTCCACAAACACTTTATTTAATTATAAGTATACGCCGAGATTCGATCCTTTTTATTACTTTATTCACCGTTTTAGTTAGATTCAGTTAGATCCAATTTATGTTAAATAATGTTCGTTTGGTTTTATGGAGCATTGTTATTTAAATGTTATTGCAAAAAGTGAAAGCTTAATTGTCATATCGATGGCTGTTTTGAAGCAAATAGAATTGCACAATTAAGTGGAAGCTTATATTATTATTGCTATGTTATTAAAGTTGCATATCTTTCTCTGTTTCCCTTTTATGTGCAGGTTTATAATTGCTTGACATAGAGAAGAATGTTAGCATAGTTTATTTCGTTTCGCTAATTTCGATTAGCTTTAATGGAGTTTCTTGCAATTAATATTTGTGCCCGTTGAAAATTTGTATTGCATCATGCAGCTTATTTATTAATGCGGACTGGATACGATTCGGAAATCTGTACCAGGTGACGAAACAAGGAATAACATCTGCCAAAAATAGTTTGATACTTTTGCGTTTTAATACGAATAAACATTTGATTGTGAAGTAAGTTTAAACTGAGAATAGAGAAATTATTACTGCAAACGAGAGGAATTATACACTGATCAGTAACAGAGATGCGTGTCAACGACTACGTAAATTATTCGTCGAAGAGAGACTAAATAAACGTGTAGCTTCTATTTCTTGCTAAAGATATCCAATGCTTCACTGTATATTATCATATCATCACCATAAACTGAGCTGCAAACGAAGCACGTGTGAAAAGAAAAAATTAGAAATGGCGAAAAGTTTTGTCTTAATATGTTAATATTTTTATCGTAAACTATAAAAGACAAAAGGTAACACTATATAAGATGATCAAACTCTATCGTGAAAACCGTGCACATAGAAACAAGGGAGGACACACAAAGATTTCAAATTTTCACCACTGTCTACCTATAATGAACGTGTAATGCGAACAAGTAATGAAGGGTAAAAACTTTCAATAAATAAAATCAAAATAAAACAAACAAAAAAAATCGAAAATCGAAAAATCGAAGATAGGTTAAAATAAACTGTGCAATATATTTAACAGTTATCCTATTCCAAATACCTCGGGACACAGATTTCAAATGAATTGCAAATAGTATTTGTGTGAGAAAAAGCTTAAAACACAATTACGTTTAACTTGAAGTGAAAATATGAATGTGCTTGACGGTTAAAATCCGATGAAGTGTTACTTGCAATTCTATACAATTCTATATTGAAATATGTTCAACGCTAGCCGAGTAACTTGTTCTTTAATTAGTAAACGAAGATGATACGTAAATGGAATGGAATACGATTAGAATTAGCGATACCTACGTGTTGAGTAGATCCGCATGCGACGAGTGCGATTCACGAAATGGATTTTACTTTTCCGCGTGATACCTAAAAGAAAGTTAATAAAACTGGCGCTGCTTTAGTATTCGTTCTTCTTTTATATCGATTCACCGATCTTCGATATCTCCCTACCATCCCAAACGCAATTGCAACCTTGTACCCACCTTCTTCGGACCATCTTCCCTAGAAGTGCCTTCATAACTAGCGAAATAGTCCTCCTCGTTTGTTCGTGCAAGTTTTGCTACAAGTATATCGTGTTCGTCGTTCAATTGTGGTTCCTCTTTAAACGAAAATTTCCAAACAATTTGATCGCTGTTAAAAATGCATTTTATAACGGGGTGTTTACTGTTGCTTGCTTTGTTCTCGTCAATTTTTTTTACAAGAAAAGTGATATCTATACACAAATAAGTATCTTCACCATGTGCAGTTGTACAATCACTTATATAAATATTGCATAAACATACATGTCTTGTACGTAGTTATAAAGATACTTCTTTCTTTCGCACCGTTGAGATTACATGTTTGAACAACAATCCTTTGCTAATAGAAAACTGTCACAAAAGTTCCCTTCTTATTGAACAATTTGTACTGCATTCAATTTCGATATTCTCAAATACAATTATGTTTTGCCTATTATTTGGCAAGGTGGAGAAGAAATGTGTGCAATTCAATAAATGCTTTGAATAAAAATCAAGATATTTGGAATACAAGAATTTCGAATGAAAATGATCAAGGAATGAATTATATTCACTAGTGGAATTTTCAAAAGACACTTCTGTCATTTATTACAATACAAGAATTTAAATTGCTGCATTAATCATAAATAAAGCTTATTCTCGTAAACTATCGTAATATTATTTAAATCGTGCTTTATTGCTATTAACAAGTCGCATTATTGATCGAGAAAATGACAATTATGTTTTATCTTATATACCGAGAAGAAAAGGCGAAAAAAAATTACACAAAATCTAGAAATGCTACGCTCCATTGTGCTGCGGATAATACTGCGGACGAATAAATAAAAATTTCATGAAGTAAAAATCTTGACATCGTTTCACTCATCTTACGAATACGTCTTATTGATATTTATATGTGCGATATACATAGTAACTACACATTCATATATTAAAACCATGGTGATTTGACGAAAGTTAATGTCAAGCGAATATAATTCACCGTTCGGTTCAAATTTATTCATTATTAATCTAACATTACGGAGAATTTTCGATTTTGCAAACGTAATACGGCCGTATTTTAATGATGCCAGTCCTGTGTTGCACGGCTATGTTAAAATCGCCAATTTTAGGTATCTCATCGTTTCATGCCCGACGCACATTGTCCTTTATTATTCCTGAGAATTTTGCATTTTTGACTCATCATCCTGGACAATATTTCTCAAAGTTCCATCTGTGGTATGTGTTTATATACAGAAGTTAAGCATTTTTTGGCATGGACTTTTGAAATAAGTGATTCTTTTTTACGACAAGCATGACCGTGAAATGAAACTCGCTAAACCCGTATTACTTGTAGAAGGAAACTACAACTTTTCTTCCGCTCTTGCTTTGCGAATTTTTGCGTCAAACAAAAAATTAAATTTAATAAAATATATTGCCATTTTGTGCAATATTGCGCTTCTTAACATTACTACCTTCTTATTTTTATTATACAATCTTTCCAACTTCAAATATACCACACGGTATGAAGAATAACAACGAAATCGCTCACAATCTCGCTATAGTCGAAATAGTGGTTATTTTTTAACAGGACGCATTCAGTTTTAATGAAAATGAGACGGCGACCTTATGTAATACAGCATCAAAGCATTAATATGTATATCGAAAGTTTGCAATTTGCGAGACAGATTCCGCTGAAATAACTTAAAAGATAATATTAACGAAGAATTGCAATACACTCGTAACTAGCGAAATAGTCCTCCTCATTTGTTCGTGCAAGTTCTGCTCGTGCAAAATCGGCTTTATTTATAAATAAAATAATATGTGTGTGTCTCTAGATACTATCTTATTTTAAAACATCGCGGTTATTGTTAGAAACATACTTTCCAAGACAGATTTTCAAAGTGAAACTAACAGTCTGCTGTACACAATTTATTTTATGGGTCAAATGTTAACACTGCATGCTGTTTAATGGAAGACTACAGTAATTTCAAGGTATCAAAAGATTAGTATGTCAATACCCGAGACATAATTGAACGTGACATGCTACAACTTTCATATCCTCTGCTATTGAATAAAGAGTATGCAAATTCTAAAAATACATGGGAAACAATATTAGTCTTATGACTAAAAAGTTACTGTACAGTCGGACGTGGGATGCACTGCAAATATTGACTAATTCCGAGAGCATATTCTGCATCTTAGTGAATTATGTTTTGCATAAGTTTCCAATTGTTCTTCGCATACAGTTTCTTACTCGGAATAATTCGTGCACTAAATTTGTAGAAGTTGTATTAACAATTATATTCGGCAAATTTATTCGTGCAAGCATGTTCAAATTGAAAATTAGCAATTGAATTCGAAATGAAGCAGTACGTAGTGAAGTCAAAGGGGTACACGTGTGAATTTCCATAATTCGAGCCACTGATCTCTAAAATATCTCTTATGCAAATTAAAAGTTTCAGACGTGTTTGCTTTAAATGTGTTATATCATTGTCTGTATCAATCTTCTTACTTATGTACCCGATTAGGCGCAAAATCGCGCAATTCGAAGTAGTTGAAGACAAATTAAAAACAGCTATCCCGTAAAAAAGTGGCAACCCTGAATTTCGCTAACTATACGTCAATAAATTTCGTAACAATCCTGTGTCGTAAATTTTATTTCTCGAAGGCAAAGAAAATAGACCAAGTCGAAAGAATTTTTATCGCACTATTTTATATTATACGATACATAGTTGTAAGTGTGCAAGCTCGATTTGTTACATTTACAATTAAACAAATTACGTGAAAATTATATTTCTTTGTGAAATTAATTCTGTAATTTCATTAATATTTAATCAACTTCAAATTTCATTAAATTTTATTTGCAAATATATGTTGCACGACAATACATATTAAACAGTACAATTATTTTTTAATGGATAATGGATAGAATATCAAATCTTTATGCACTACGAGTGCATTGTACTTGTTCATAACTGCTTATCAACGTACCTCGAGTAACTTTTAGTTACTCGATAAAGGTAACGATATCAAACAAAAGTGCTATATCGTATTAAAAGATATCATATTATGTATTAACTTTCTTACGTTTCACTCAAAATCGCACTCAATTTTTTTATTGGAAAATAACTGGGTGTTTATTTTTTTTTTAATACGGGAAGAACGTAAGTTATGAAGGAAGATCGTATTGGATATGTATATGATTTACACGCGAAAATTTGAAACCTGAACGTACATTAAGGTATATGTATAATCCTGTTAAGTATTTAAGGGAACCCATAAACTGTCATGGGAAAGTGCTGAAATTCGTGACCCATTTTCTGCCAAGCCATTCAAACAATTTTAATCAAATTTCTACTGACAACACAACTTACATTGTAGCCCTAAATAAATTGAACACGCAATATTTTCATGAACTTTTTAGAACAAAAATTATTCGATGAGAATAAAATCGCTCGAGAATTGACGAATGACAGCTGCCTTTCTTCTGCCGATGTAATCAGTACTTTTTATTAAATACCTTCATACAGCTCAGTCAACAACCTGTTCCGTATTATTGTAGAAAGTGTAACTGAATTTTACTGTTTTGGAAATGAAGGAAATGTATTGGAATGAATAAAAGAATTAAAATAAAAAATTGTCTTCTCGTCTTCAACTGTAATATTCAGTATTTATGTTGCAACAGGGGGCTAAACATCTCCTAATTATACAGTAAGATAAAGTCTTGTATCAAATAATTTAGGGCTGCGCATGTAAATAAAGCAAACATGGAAGAAAACGTTACATTGGGAAACGAGATTTTTTGCGGCGAACGTTGGCGAAATAAAAGGAAGACAAAAATATAGTGGCAGAAAAATATTCACCAATGGACATGGTGTCGCAATTTTATTCGCCACGATTATCCACGTTGAGGCTCCCCAATAAATCGATGTATGTATCTCAAGCCGTACCACTTAATGTCGATGAGAAATACGTCTTATCAATGAACGCCATGAATGTTTGACACTAGTGTACAATTCCCCGGAAAGCATTATTTTATTCGGTAAACTGCCAACGCACTATACCGATTCGATCCGCATCAATAATCCAAACGGAAACCATATTTTGCCGCTCTTATCGCAAAAAGAAGCACTTTATTTTATTTAGAAATAGAAATAATCAATATTCATTAGATTCCCATTCTAACGCATATCTACCGTAACACATTTGATTTGAAAGAATCCGGTGCTATCGTAAATTCGGTCTCACTTTTAAACGGCAGTGTTAAACCGCACTATGCACGTCACACTGGTGAAATACAGCAGCTTTGGGATAATTTGTGAAGGCTGAAAGGTGTTGGTATTTCTGATTGCACGGCTGAAATTTATAGTTAGGCGGTGTCGTGGGCAGCTGCTGACTAAGTGTTACTAAGCTTCAAATTCAAAGCTGGTCGATTCCCAAATTTAGGATCTGTTACGCTATCGCGTTTGTTCGATGATAAATTCGAAATCGTTTCTTACTATTACCTGAAATTATTGTTCATTCGCAGAACGTGGGTGAAATAGAGCAGTGTAACGCAGAAGGAAGTATTCTGTGCCCCTGATATGTTATTAATCTGGAAAATATAATTAATCGTTACTATTTAACGTAGCGAAGGGTAATAGAAATTCGCTTGCAATCTCTCTTCGAAAACAGGAATTTCGAATTTGTATCGTATATCATTTTCCGAAAGACAAACTAGTTCTACGCGTCGTGAAGTTTCCGAAATCAAATTTGAATAAATAATAGTTTTCCGAGCGAAGAAATTTTTCCCAATTTTTCCCAAAGAATACAATGATTCGACGTTTAATTAAGGATTATTTTTGTCATACAAGGCAAATTTGATACCCAAGTGATAATATATATTGTGCAAGATTTATTTACTCCAAGACAGACGTAGCGGAAAGTTTCTGAAACTAAATGAAACACTAAATTTCTATTTCCAGGCGACTGTGTAGCGCAGAAGACTGGTTCACGTAACGAAATGAATGCTTTTGAATAACGTCGTCGAAAGTATTTCAAGCATGTACTTGTTGATTTAATATTCACAATATTTGTCGAATTGTTCCCCCGGTGCCCCTGGAAACAATCTTTTCTTCGTTTTAACCTTTGTATGGCCGTTGCCTCGCCTGGTCACTTTGCTCGGCAAAAGTAGATACGCGTTGGAAAGTATACATCATTAGTTTGAAAAATTAAGGTAGCCTTGAGAAGGTATATTATGGGCTTCACGTGAAAAGTGTTAACTTAATTACGTGATAAAGCTCACGCTGGCAGCAGTTGTCGGAAGATTGATATTTCACGTTTTGAGTGGCTTCTGAACTAACTTGTCTGTAATACCTTCACCTTTTATTCTGTGTATTTCTAATAGTAAGTAGTGTGAGTAGTATCTTTGATCATTTATTATTCAAAGGTTTCTGAAATAATTCGGTAAATTGAAAAGATAATTGAAAGTTGCAACACTATTCGTAGAATAAGATGATAATTGTCAATTGAAGAGACATTTATATTGTAATAAATTCGTTCCTGTATGAAATATGAAAGAAATATTCGAAAACGATTGCATATAAAGGAATAAAGTTATATATAAAGTTTGGTAATGAACGCTTTGTTAAAGAGTTTGTTACTTGTTACTTGTTAAAGAGTAACTGTTTTGTAAGAGAAGTGGCATGTGTTTTCATCATCCGCAAACAAGTTCGTGTGCTGAATAGTTCGAATAGTAACAACTGATTACTGACTAAGTTACCTTCGTCCTCAGATGCGAGCTTATTTTATACCTACAATAGTTGTTTATAAACCTCGGACAACCTGTATAATTATTTTATGCCTGATCAATCGCAATTAAAGATACTTAAGGAAAACAGAGAATGGATTGTGCTCCAGAGATTTTAAAATATCGCTCCATTTTTTTATTAAAATATCAAAATATACTTTCTTTAGTTAACAGTTTGACGGAACGAATAATTTGTACATAAACAATTATTGGA